>CM040127.1:266560837-267851392 GCA_022559845.1 Amorphophallus konjac
TGCTCGAGATTTGGTCCTAAGTTGTCCGAAAGAGGAGAGTTAAATAGGCCCTTATTGGCTCGCCGGGTTATCGGTTTTGCCGATCCTCTCAGGAGGTTTATCCCCTACACTCTTCCTTCTCCCTTTAAAGATGAAAGCTCGACGGAATGTCTGAACGGTAAAACCCGCCAAGGTCTGTGACCTTATTTTAACATAAACATATGGTTATCCACTTCAACGAGCAAAAACTATCGCTGCGAAGGAGTCTCTGTGTTTCTGGCTAGTCAAGACCCCTGTTTACCACCTTGATGTCTTCTTATTTAACCTTGGGCTTAGGCCAATGCAAGCGCGTCACCTATGGGTGCGACGGCGTCTGATTCTGAGTCAGCGTTACGCGGTTGGTCGTTAGGGTTCCAGGGTGTTCCATCATATACCATCTAGAGTTGTGAGGAAATAGACCTGGGTCGGGCAAATCATTTACCTCGAAAAACCTTTTGGGTGAATCCCTGTGGTCGGAAGCGACTGGGGGCCTAAGCATGGCATGACGGTATTATCATCAGGGTAAGTCTTAGTCGACGGGATTATCATTCGAGGGGTCTAGAGCCTCGAATCAACCTAGATGTGCACTTAGGATACCTGGGAGGTTAGTAAGAAACCCCTGTCCTCACGTAGGTTAGGTGCCGTTTGGGTACTTGCCAGGCGTTAGCAATATAAAAAATGATAAAAATAACAACAAAAAAGGGAAAAAGAGAAAATGTACATATTTGCGAACAAAAAATTGAATATAACAAAATAACAAAAAAAAATGCCAAATATAAAAAGAAAAAACAAATCAATTTCGCATGATTGCATTTGTATGCAGCATTTCACTTTTTAATATCACTTGCATTTGTGTGCTTTTCTGTCGCATTCATCATCACCGCATCTTTCCCCTGCCTTCGTTAATAAAGGCATGACCCCTTGACCCATTATCAAGGACAGTCAAAGTGACCATCTGCTTATTGAGCAAGGGGCCAAGTCAGAGCAGAAATTCTGATTTGTTTGTTTCAGTGATGTGTACAGGGATTCAAGGCAACAAGAGCGAGGTGAAAACCAAACAAAACCGAACCTTTTATTCCATTCCAAAATAAGAAGTTGTACATTAAGTTCCACCTTCTCTCTCTGCATTATTCGTCCCACTACTCTCTGGGCAAAACGCTCTCAAGGGTGCTACCCAGCTACGAAAAGCGGCACTCCTACAGCTCTGTACTCCTCTTCCCATCACCACACCTCGGCATTGATCCATGGGAGCCGCAAAGAAGCTACCAACACGAAAGCCACGCTCTCATGCTCTTCGATAGCGCTCCTCACCATCTCTCAGCCACTGTTCAGCAAGACCAAGGCTGATTCGGAGTTCGAACAACTGGGCCTCCATGGCTCTTCGTTCCTCCCTTTCAGCCAATCTGTCGGCTCTTTCTCTCTCTCTGTCTCTTTCTCTCTCTGCCCGTTTTCTCTCACGGTCTTCCCTCTCCAACTGGAGAGTGATCCTCAGCTCTCTGGCATCCCTATAAGAGTCGTCATCTGGACGACGTCGCAGTTCCTCCTCCAGCTCTACTATTCTAGCCTCCCTCTGCGCAGCTTGGGCAAGTGACTCTTGCGTCTCCTTTTCCTGCCAGATACACTATCTCAGATATGCAGCAAAGCATAAACAAGGAGAACTCAACACGGATGCTCTTACCTGTATAGAGAGCATTCCTTCTGCCTCTGTGGCACGCTGTGTAGCACGAGCAAGTTACTCGTGAAGCAAATCAAGTTCTGAGGTAGGGATCCATAAGCTAGAGACACCACCCGCTCTCATCGCTGATGAGGCCACGCCAATCTGGGCGCGCTATGGCCACACATGTGATAGTTAGGGGTCGAACACCATGAATCTAGGGTCTTAATTAGGAGTGTGCACTGTACACCCACCGAGGCACTCAAGGCTTCACGTGTGCCACCCAATTGTTGCTCCGTCTCTGCCAGGCGAGATCGTAAGTTCGCTATCATGGTATCACGAACATCCTGCAGCCATAGGAGTCAGCATTTCCACAAATAAAACCAAAAGAGCAAGAGACAAAAGAGGGAGACCTACCTCCACAAGTCTCCGGGGTTGGAGCCGCACTGCATACATTATCTTATACAGACGCAGATAGTCTTCACTATCCTGTGCATGTGATTCCACGATTGTGCCACCCCGTTGCCAATCTTCATACTGTTCAGGGAACCGCACACGCCAATCAATGCAGGTTACCGGTCCTCGTGTCTTTCTCCCGAAACGAGGTGGCACAGCCGTATCCACCCATTCTTGAGCCAGTCCTAAAGTCCTCATAACCAATCGTAGCTGAAGCGGCTCGATTTCATTCAGGCAGTGCATCCACAGTTCCCGTCCGAACCGGGCACGACTTGTTAGAACCCATGGTTGGTCGGTATCGACCATGCCTAAGTAGGGTCTCCAGTTTACCTAGGTTAGGTTGTACGTACCCGTTTAACCGGTCAAAACTAAAAACAAAATGAAAATAATTCCAAAAAAAATCCCGCCATCGCTGCAGGGAACTCCTGTAGCTCCCGCCTTAGCACCATCAGTTGGTAGGTTAGGGGTGCCGCACTCATGATGGGTTGCCACCGCCTGGCTAGCGGCACCATCACTGGTCGCCAATGTCGAGCTCTCCCCATCGGGAGGTAATAATAGCTCCACAGCTGCTTTAGCGCATGTCATCAGTACCTTAAGTGGACTATTGCAAAAACAAACAAAAAAATACAAAACAAAACAAAAAATATCTGGATGAATGGTGTGAAACCACTCACAGTCATCTCACGGTCCGCCTCTTGGAATAGACCTGTAAACAAATGCGCCAGCATGGCAGCTCCCCAGGCGTAGTGCCCTACTCTTTCGAGGTCTGATAGTAGCTCCAGGAAGCGACAATGGATACCATCTCCTTTCGAGCTCAGTATCAGTCTTCCCAGTAAAAAGAGGAGAAATCTCCTCAAATCCATGTTGGATCTTTCCCAATTGCCAAAATCCGTGCAGTACACAGCACGACATCCTCTTTCCATCCTTTCCATGAATTCTTATGAGGACTCATCGTCCCATCGACGAGTATCAGTGAGCCCTAATGCCTCCATAATAGATGCCCTGGCTACTGACCTGTTCTTCCGACCATCTAGGTCCAAACCCAGTAGCTTCTGGGCACCTTCTCGGTAGTCCGCGTAAGTGACTCTAGTCACCGCCTCGCCATCCACCTTGAGGCTCGTGATTCGGACCACATCTTCCAGACTGGGCACCATGTGCCCCCATGGCATCAAGAATGCCCGACTCACTGGGTCCCATCTTTCACACAAGGCTTGGATGAGGACCAGGTCGAGCTTGACCGGCTCGATCCGAAGAAAGGTGCCAAATCCCATCACGTCTAGCCTGGCCTTCTGAAAATCTGGGAGACCCCTGTATGCTGCCACTACTAACTCCCATGAAATGTGTGATTTCATCACACTCTGCGCGGGCATAAGGAATGGAGAAGTATGTTGTCAAAAGAAAGGAGGAAGGAAGAAAGAATGAGAAAAGGGCGGGGAAGCTCAACTTACGAGTTACGATTGGGTCTTCTCGTTCAAGTGCCCTTCGAGGTACGAAAGCTTCCTAGAACTGCTACCACTGGACCTGCTTCTCTTCGAGGAGTAAGAAGATTCGCCCTCCATCCAGACCTTAGAATTTTGAGCTCCTCCTCTCCCGTGAGAACTTGTACTCCTCGAGTTAGCTCTCGATATACCTGGGGGAACAAAAGAGGCAGGCAATTATAGAAATGGGAGAAGTGCGGGCCAAGATTGCCTTCATCACCTTTGATGATAGCCCTCGCGATAAGGCTCCTGCCCTAAGTGCGGGCCAGCTTACGAGTTACTCCCGTGTGTCACTTCACCGCTCGCGCATGGCGACCGTTTGCACGGTGTAATATGACGACCCGCTCCCTATACTGTTTAGGGATGCCCTATCATGATATAGAGGTCATCCGGGAAGTTTAAAAATCATCCAGAAGAAGGGGCTGGAGCCGTCATTATCAGCTTTGACGACAAATTCCCGTGGAAAATAGTCACAGTAGGATGCGATTCTCTATTTTAGGGAGGGGTTTCGGCAGACACATCACATGGGAACAGTGCAAAGGAGAAGAAGTGTAGGGAAGAAGGAACACGCAAGAGAACAAGCAAGCAGTAGCAAATCAAATCACTCCATTCATAAGCCTACATAAGCTGTCATAAAAACCACAATCATAGAGAAGAGGCGGGTCCACTGGCTCGCCAACTCTCGTCATTATCTTCATGCTCGTCCCTCTAGGCGCCGCTCTCCTCTCCCCAGAGGTGAGGGTCCCTCAGAAGCCTTATGGATCCCCGTGCAGCAGCACCCGCCTCGCCTCGTGGCGCCTGCTCCACAGCAGTGGCTCGCTGCTCCTCCCCTGGCGTGGCGAAGAAGCCGCCAACAGAAAAGCGGCCAGACTGGCGGAGTCGCTCCCCGAACTCTCACGCTCTCTCATAGTGCATCTCCATCGCTCCTAGCCTCTGCACCACGACCTGAAGGCCGAGCTGGAGCTCCCTCACCTAGGCCTCCAAGGCCTTCCTCTCGGCCTGATCTCGCTGTCGCTCGACCCTTCTCTCCTCTCTCTCTCTCTCTCTCTCTGCATCTCTCCTCGTCACCTGGAGAAGGACCTTTAATTCCAGGATGTCTGTAGAAGGCTCTCCTCACCGCGACGCCGCAGCTCCGCTACAGCTGCCACCCAGGCATCACGCTCCTCTTCCGCCCGGGCTACACGGGCCACCGCACCGACAAGTTGCTCCCGGAGGGAGACAATCTCAACAAAAGGAGTCGAGGAACTAGAAGATGCGCCACCGGCCATTCCCACCATCGCTGTCTGTTGGGCACGCTGGAACAAATAAACAACGGCCGTCAGCTAAGCTCCAAATTTAAAAACAAAAAATGCAGCACTTAACTTACCAGGAGCGACAGTTCCTGTTGAGTGACGGCCAGCTGCCGCCTAGCCTCTGCCAGTTGGGCACGCGAGCCATTGATGTCGCGCGTATCCCTGGCTTGGGGAAGCCCCACATTACTCTCTCTCTGCTGCTGCAGGAAGTCTGCACTGTCCTGCACCAATACGCTCCCTTGCTGTCCAGGCAGACGTATCTGCCAGTCCTCGAGCTTCGTCTTGTCGCGACTCACCTTCCTGACACGGCTTGACTCATCTGCACTCGCCCATTCATCAGCCAAGCCCGGGGTCCGTGCCACGCCCTACATCAAAAAAGGGGGGGGGGTCTTACGTCAGACAACGAGAACGCATCTCCTGTCAAGGACGCGTCCATCATTTGAGTACAACACTCACCGAACCCTCTTCCCCCCTCGCGTGGCTCAGTTCAATACTCAAAATGGATCAAAGTGGAGGAGATCGGAGGACCTACCAGACCGTGTTCACCTCCCTCCGCGCCATCGGGTCCCTCGGGTCCCTCGGGTGCCCGAAGCGGCCCTTCCTCTTCCATGGACGCCTCTCTGTGCTCTTGCGGGTCCCTCCTCGGGCGAGGAGTCCCTCGTCCCTCTCCACCTTCACCATGGTCCGGCCCACCAAACTCCATCGATCGAGAGTGGAAGAAGACGAAGATGGGCGAGCGAATCTCGGCGGGAGGCGGGCTCGTTTGCGGGTAAGGCACGGGAGAAGAAAGGCCGCCTCGCGCTTTAAATTTGAATTCGAAAGTTAAGACGTGTCCTCGCGCCAGGACGCGCCCAAAAGGAGAAAAGAAGAAAAAAGAAAAAAAAAGAGGATCCCTCCGTGCAAGGCGTAGTTCCCTGCTTTTCAGGGCAAAGTCTCGTGAAGCGTGCCTCGAAACAACTTGGTGCAAAAGAAGAAGTGTAGGAAAGGAAAACTGCACACGACAAAGGAAACCATTTCATTTCAAATTGTCAATTACATCATAAAGTAAGGAAGGTGGGGTGTGCAAGCAACGCTCTAACTCTCGCTACTACCCTCTTGGTCATCTCTCTCCTCCCTCCTCTGATGGGGATCCCTAGGGGGCCTCCGCGAACTCTGAGAGGCGGTGCTCGCCTCACCCTGTGGTGGCACGCCAGCCTCGAAGGCACGGCGACGCTCCTCGGTCGAAGAAACCAAGAAGCTGCCCATCGAGAAGGAACCAGACTGACGAAGTCGTGCCCCACGCTCCTTCGCCCTCTGGTACCGCTCCTCACTCTCTCAAAGCCTCCCCTCTGCTGAGCCAAGACTCAATCGGAGTTCCATCATCTGGGCCTCCAGAGCCCTCCTCTCGTCCCAATCTCGCTGTCGCTCCACCCTCCAGTTCTCTCTTTCTCTCTCTCTCTCCATGTTCTCTCTCTCCCTCTCCCTCTCCTCTCTCTCTCTCATCGCCTCTCTCCTCGATAGCTCGAGGGCAATCCGCAGATCCAGCATGTCGCGAGGAAGCTCCTTAGCCTCCCGTCGTCGCTCCTCCTCTAGCTCTGCTATCCGTGCGTCACGCTCTGCCGCCCAGGCGTCGCGCTCCTGCTCGGCACGCACCGCACGGGCCAGGGCATCCCGAATCTCCACCACCTGCCAAAGGCCACGTACCCCATAAGAGAACAGTGAAGGAAGAAGAGCAACTGGAAAGAGGATCGGGGCCAAGCAAGGACTCACTCGAGCCGCGCGGTCGCGCTCGGCCTCTTCAGCCCGGGCCACCGCGTACGCCAGCTGCTCCTGAAGGGCAGAAACCTCCGGAGGAGGGCCCCACAAACTGGAACCCGCTCCACCAGCCATCTCGGCTGCCGCTGCCTGGTGGGCCCGCTGAAACACAGAGCAAACGATAGTCAGAGGTTAAGCATCAAAAATCCAGGTCACAAAAAAAATGCATTGCATAGGCTCACCAGGATCTCCAACTCCTGTCGGATGGCCGCCAACTGCTGCCTAGCGTCTGCCAGCTGGGCCCGCAGCTCGGCGATGATGTTGTCACGAGCATCCTGCATTGCATAAAAGTTAGTGTCACATGCATATACATATAGAAAGAGGAACATTTCCATTTCGCACTTACCCCTGCCATACCACCGAGGAAGAGGCGCTCCCCATACGTAGTCCGGTACCGTCTCAAGTAGTTGGTGTTGTCCTGTACATGGGACACCACTGGGACTCCGCCCTGCCGCCAGTCCTGGTACTGTGCAGGGAAGCACGTACGCCAGTCCACGATCTTTGCCTTTCCCTTGGTCTTCCGCCCGATGCGGATCGGCTCATCTACCTCGACCCACTCCTGGGCTAGCCCCAACGTCCTCATAATCAGCCTGAGCCGCAGCGGCTCGATCTCGTTCAGGCAATGGACCCACACGTCCCGCCCGAAACGAGGACGACCCGCTACAACCCAAGGCTGGCCGGCATCGGCCATGCCCAGGTAGGGCCTCCACACCACCTGCATCACCATGCATGCATCATGTTAGTCGACATTTTACTCAATTAAGTCACATGCATAAAAACACAAAAATCATACGCATCATACCATAGCCTCGGGGTACTCGCTCAGCTCCCGACGAAGCGACGCCAACTGGTAGCCGTGGGGTGCCGTGACCATGACCGGCCTCCACCGTCGCGCCAGAGGCACGACTCTCCTGTTCCCCTGTCTGGCTCTTCCCATTGGGAATTAGTAGTAGCTCCACACCTACATCCATCATACATCATTAGCACGAATAATTGCATATTTAACTATGGTATGTTTACCTGGAGAAAAGGTGCAAAGCCGCTGACTGTCGTCTCCCTCTCTAAAGTCTGGGAGAGATCGGCGATCAAATGGGCAAGTAGAGCTGCTCCCCACGCATTGTTCCCCACTCTGTCAAGGTCCGCCAGGATCCCAAGGAAGTGGCAGTGGATGCCGTCCCCCTTCGTCCCCAGCAGAAGGCGGCCCAGGAAGAAGAAGAGGAACCTCCGGAGATCTAGATCCACCAGCTCCCGCTCGCTCGGGTCCTGGGTGAATGCTGCATGGGCGTCTCCCTCCAGTCGTGCAAGAAACTCCGCTCCAGTCTCGCTAACCCGCTGGTGCGGGTCAATGAATCCGAGCGCCTCCATAATCTCCACTCGGCCGACTACCCTACTGTCTCTGTTAGTCGCACTCGTCTCTAGCCACAGCAGGTCCAAGGTACTCTGTCGGTAATCGGAGTAGGTGACCCCGCTGACTGCCTCCCCGTCCACTCGTAGCCCGGTGATCCGAGCTACATCCTCCAGTGTCGGTACCATGTGCCCCCAGGGCATCAGAAACGCCCGGCTCGGCGCGTGCCACCGCTCCCTCAACGCCTGGATAAGAGGAAGGTCAAGTCGGAAGGGCTCGATCCTGAGGAAAGCTCCAAAACCCTGGCGTCCACCTGCGCCCTCTGAAAGTCCGGCAGCCCACGGTACGCTGCCACCACCAGGGACCAGCTGATCCGGCTCTTCATCACGCCCTGCACACCATAAAATAAACAAAAGGGAACACATCAGAATCATGAATGATAAATAACAAAGACTGCACATATTTATTTTCTATTTATTTTCCCAAAAAAATAGTGAAAAAATATATATTTTTTTAAGGCGTTCAGACTCCTGGATGCTTCCTTATTTATTAATTTTATTTTATCTAATATATATATAATATATGAAGGCGTCCAACCTTGTGGACGCCTCCATATTTTTCTTTTCTTCTTTGAATTTAATAATTAAAAATAAAAACAAAAAAAACAATATATAAAATTTTTTGAAGGCGTCCACTTAGGTGGACGCCTCTTTACATCTATATATATATTATAATTACGTAATAACCCAAAATAATAATAATAATAACAAAAAAAAATAAAAAAGAAAGGATGGAGGCGTCTAGGCCCCTGGACGCCTCCTTCCCTCACACTCCCCCGCCTTCTGAACACTGTCACTCGCCCCATTTTACGCCTAATAAGCAACAGAGTGAAGTCTTAAGGGGCTTACCGGGTCGTGCTCATCCTCTACCGTGTCGCCAGGGCCCTCAGGACCCTCCACGGCCAAGGGGGGTGCCTCCTCTTCCGCGGCAATCTCCTCTCCCACGGCAGCCTCCTCGGCATGATCCCTCGACCTCCTCGGACGATGAGCAAGTCGTTTTCGTTTCTCTCCACCCTGGCTCGGGCCTCCTTGCTCCATTGAGAACTGAGAATGGGTCGTTTAGAGTAGAATGGGTCGTCAGAATGAACATTAGAAGTGAATAGGGGGTGAAGCCCCCTTTTTATAGAAAATCTTTAAGGATTGGGGCGTCCAGGCGCCTGGACGCCCCCACTTCTTTTTTAAAAAAATTAAATTCTAAAAATCTTTGGGGCGTCCAAACCCCTGGACGCCCTCATAAAATTTTTATTTTATTTAAAATTCAAAAAAAACATAGGGGCGTCCAGGCCCATGGACGCCCCCATAATAAAAAAAAAAATTAATAAAAAAAATTAAATCCTTGGGGCGTCCAGGCCTCTGGACGCCCCCATTAAAATATATATATATATATATATGATCATAATATGAATAAATAAAAAATAAAAATAATAAAAATAATAAAAAAAGAAATAATAAAAATAAATGATAACGAAGGGGAACAATGATACAAAATGCCAATTCCAGATTTTATTCCATCAGAAAGCAGAGCGAGTTACATCAGGGGCTTAGGCGCTTTAGGCCTTAACTTCCCCAGTTCAATTACATAAGCCCTCCACAGCTCGCATTCTTCCCCTACGTGCGCTAAGACCTTTCCCGCAACACTTGTCTTCTAGGGTGCTTTAATGGCCTTCGCTTCCTTCGCATCCACTTCCGCGCCCAACTCCCTCTTCTTCAAAGGAACGATGCCGGTTAACAGTGGGAACGAGTGGCGTGGAATGCCGATCTGGAGGCAGCACCGATGCGCGTTGTAAAGGACAAACTCAGTCACACCGATCAGTTGGAGTTCAACTTCGGGAGAAGACCTCATGAGGAGTTCGAGTGAGAGTAGACATGCCGGTGCGCAAGTGAAGAAGCTTTGTGTCATGGTTCGAAAGTGAGACCGCCAGTCTTCACGTTTCTTCAGCCACGGAACACGGTTCGCCACGGTGCCACCGAAGCCTAACACATCGGCTATGTGATAAAGGGGGCATTGTTGGAAGAGCTTCGAAGCAGTCGGCATCCCCTCACGGTGGTCAAATTTGAAGTGCAAATCAATCCAGCAATTCAGAACAACCGCGCAACCGAAAGGAGGCTTACCCATGCTCGAGGCAGTAAGACCACTGTAAAGGGAGGCAAGGACGGCGGGTCCCACCCTGTTTCCACTCCAAATTCCGCAGATAGCACTCAGTTGGTCCTCCTCCACTATGTTGTCAGTATAAGGAAACAAGAGAGCACCCGCCAGACAA
Source organism: Amorphophallus konjac (assembly GCA_022559845.1). Taxonomy (NCBI): domain Eukaryota; kingdom Viridiplantae; phylum Streptophyta; class Magnoliopsida; order Alismatales; family Araceae; genus Amorphophallus; species Amorphophallus konjac. The sequence continues at coordinate 266,571,195 of CM040127.1, forward strand.
ATGGTGAACCCTTTCATAATTCCTTCCAAGTGGTCATCATCTGGTGACCCTCTCAGGGCATCCATGACCCATCCCGCGAGCCTTTGCAAATCAATTCCCTTTTGAGTACGGACCTTTATGGCTGCATAGGGCGGCATGAAGCTTCCAAGGACACTCTCGGAAGTTCCCCTTGTCAGCATCCGCATAGCCTTTACCTTTCCATCACTCTTGAATTTCTTCAATCCGAGCAGAAGTTTCACCTCCTCGAGGAGGATAGTCGCCTCGAAGGTCGGGAAGATGAAAGTGTGGGTATGGGGATGCCAGATCTCTACTAGTGCGCCCATATCCGCCCAGTCCATGCGAATCCTCCCATAGTGCTTGGCATGAATAAGGAGCCCCTGAAGATGCCACCTCGAGAGTATGGCCCTCATGCCAATGGAGATGTTGGAAGTTAACTTTGAAAGCCACGGCAGTTTGGAAAACTTCCTCGGTCCTGGGAAGAGTGGATATGGCTGGAAAGAAGAAGAGAAAGGAAAAGATGTGAAAAGAAGGTTCACGCGGAAAATTGGAAATGAATCAGCTTACCATATGCGACTGGATCATCCCACTCAGATGACCCTCGAGGTCGGAGAGTCGCCTGATCTCGCTGCTAGGCCTACTCCTCTTCATAATGTGGGAAGACTCTCCTTCCATCCTGTAATCCCTAGATCCTCCTCTCCTTCTCCTCCTGAGCTTTCAAAACTCTCCTTGGTGCATTTGGTTGAACTAGCCCTAAGGGAGGTACTTATAGGAAAGGAGAGGCGCTACAGGACGAAACACGTCACATCAGTGGTCAGTCGTCAGGGTTTTATCTGTATCCTCTTGTACTGTGGTGCGATTCTGTTGTAATTCTACTACTTTCTGATGTATTTAATCTATGTTGGTCTGTGCAGGTTTTACTAACGGACGTCTTTGTCCTATCTTGTGTACCGTCCTTCGATGTTTGGTCCCCCCATGTCATGCATCATATTATATGATATCTACGCTATTAGAGCATATCAAGGACCTTGCGACCCGAACGAATCTGGGATTTGAGTTCCCCTTCAACAAAAATGGTGATGATTCTAGAAGAATCTGGATTGTACGGATAGGCCGTTAACTTGTGGTAGCATGGGGACGACGGTTCCGTTCAGCGAGTTGGTGCGTGGATAAACGGGGCCCGGCTCAGTATCAGCTCACCGGAGTGGTATCCTGACCCATTCTTAACGAGTTGACAATATTATCCTTGGCTATTTCCTATTTTAGTTTGTTTTAAATTTTTCTTTAAACCCAGCATGCATTCATATAGGGCTTTGATTTTTTTTGCGGAAGATCATTCAAGTGATTCGATTGTGAAAGCCGTTGTGCTTCAATTCTTACAAATATGAGATATTCCACTCTGAATGAAATACTGAGTTTCCTTGAAACGGCCCTACGCTGCTCTTCCAAAGGAGACCCTTGTTTGGACAGACCCTCAGATATTCCTTTACTTTTTACCTTCTTTGACCCACCGTGGCCGCAGCACTTCCACATTGGCTGGTAACCGCTCCCCAAAGGTGAAACCAGCAGGTTTATGACCCAGGTATTTTCACACCGAGAAGTTGGTCTCCTTTATTTTCGTGCCTGAGCACACATCTCACCCTCCCTTATTTGATCTCTGTCTAAGCAATCGTCAAAATTTGAAAGACCTTCTTCAAGGTCGCCTCATTGAAACTACAGGAAAGATTACAGACAGTAATGTCAAAAGCGTGTCTCATCACACCTTGGCATCAACTTATCAGTCCATTCCCACTCCATTTCACTCCACTTCGATACCATTCCATTACGTGTCACTCTCTTGCAAAGCAGACGCCAAGGCAGGGCAGCTGTAGACACGCTATTCCTGACGTCCCTTGAGAAAATCTCATATCACTATGCGACGCCCCGCAGCGGCTCTCGCATTTTGAATCGCTTGAATGCTTCCTTTTATTGAGTCTTCTTCCACCTTTTCGGCATCCGGAAACCGCCTCGTTGCAGAAATCATGCGGCATTCGGATGGCCTCACCCCCAATCGGACGCATCGAAAGTTTCTGGAACCAGGAGAATGTCTGGCGGACGGCTACCGACGCCCTTTCCGGGAATCCGAGGGGTCTTGATGGAGGCGTCCAAGCCCCTGGACGCCTCCATCAATGCAAATATACAAAAAAATACAGAAAACACATAAAATAATAATAAAATAATGGAGGCGTCCACTTGCCTGGACGCCTCCATCAATGCCAAAATAATAAAAAATAAATAATATTAATAATGGTGAAAAAAACAAAATAAAAAAAATAATTTCATGGAGGCGTCCAGGCTCCTGAACGCCTCCATCATTTGGCTCACGAGCGCCCCCCGTCCGCCGGTCGGTTTGTCGTTTGAAAAAAGCCAAAATGTGAAGACGTCCTGCCAACTAGACGCACCCATTCATGAATCACGGGCGTCGATCAAAACCACACGTTGTGCCAAACCGCATGCGGCTTTCGGCGGGGGTTCGGTGGGCTTTTATGGAGGCGTCCAGTTTCCTGGACGCCTCCTTGAAAATATTCGAAATAAAAAAATAAAAAAAATAAAATATTATTTTTGCCCTGATGAAGGCGTCCAGGGTCCTAGACGCCTCCATCCTCCGGAGTCCTATAAATAGAGACTCTCAGTCTGAAGGGAGCTTCTAAGAGGTTCGATAGGCTGCCGGAGCCCAGAGGCTGCCGGAGTCATTTCTAACCCGTGGGGTCTTTTGTAGGGGGAGGTTCTGTCGGCTTCTCGGGTGCGCACGCTCGCGTGAGGAAGGTCATCTTCGTCCAACACGCTTCCACGTCGTCCCTACGCTACCGAAGCTCCACCGGATCCCGCCATCAGCGCATTCAATAAGCCAACTCTCTCCCCTTTTCTTCTTAGTTCTTTTGCATTCATCATCTCGTATTCTCCGTCTCCCTTCATAAGGGAATCTTCGTCGATATACATTTGCATAATTCCATTCATCATAGTATTTTCCTCATACTCGTGTCCGAGAGGGGTTTAAAATAACACCAACCAGGTGTGTGTCTTGTCACGATTTCATTACTTTTTATTGCAAGAGATTGATACTACACTGCCGTTTTCTAATTCCGTCTATCTATTGTCTGTTATTTTGCAAGGGTAACTGAAGAAAGCCCTCTCCGTCGGCCGACCGAAGGGGAAGGAAGAAGCAACCCGCCACTTCCTGCTAGTGAGGTTGGCACGATCACTCTTTAATTTTGGGGTCCTCGACCCCTGGCGATCATATCATAATCTCGAGGCCGCGGCGAGTCACTTCCCGCAATGGCCGTTTGAATTCTGTCATCCTATTTGCATATCTTGTTATATCTCTATATCTGCTTGCTATATTCTCGAGGCCGCGGCGAGTCACTTCCCACAATGGCCGTTTGAATTCTGTCATCTATATATCTTGCTATATCTCTTATATCTTGCCATATCTCTCTTCTGCTATACTCTCGAGGCCGCGGCGAGTCACTTTCCGCAATGGCCGTTTAAATTCTGCTCCTTTTTATATCTTGATATATTCATATTCTGCTGTACTCTCGAGGCCACGGCGAGTTACTTCCCGCAATGGCCGTTTCAATTTTCGTTATTTAATTTCTGCACCATTCCCATCCCCCGAGGCCGCGGCGAGTCACTTCCCGCTATGGCCGCTTAATCCCCTTCTTTATCATATTGCATTTGTCCTGCTCGCCCCGCCGGAGCAATCTCCCGTGGTGGCCCCTTCTCTTTTCTCTTATTTCTGTGTTGCCGCAAATAAAACGAGCCCGCGCGCTCCGCATTTCATTCCTCAACTGCGTGACTTCGCTCACAGTAGCTTACCGCATTGTCTTGCCTCCACAACTATCGGAAGTGCACAATGTAGTCCATGTTTCTATCCTAAAGAAATACGTGCACGATCCTTTACATGACATTGACCACAATGACTTAGTGATACATAAGGACCTTACATATGAGCAGAAGCCAATGAAGATCCTCGACGGAGAAGTTCGAGTTTTAAGGAACAAGACGATCCCTATGGTGAAAATCCAATGGAATTGATGCTTAGAGCAAGAAGCTACATGGGAAACTGAAGAGTCAATGAGAAGGAGATTCCCAGCACTATTCTAGTCTGTAAGTACTTCTCACCCTCCTTGTCTCCATATATGCAATTGAATTTGGGGACCAAATTCTTTTAAGAGGGGGAGGGTGTAGCACCCCCGATAAAATAATAGAGAGGTTGAACTTCTTAAATAAAGAATCCGACATAAAAGCCTTATAAAAAGAACCATACTTGGTGAGGACTACTAGATAAATGTACAAAGCCCAACATCATAAGCCAACACATGGGTAGTACGTAGTGGGGTTTCCTTTTTCCAACACCAAGGGAATGGGCGCCCCTTTACCAGGGCACCATTCACCAATATAGAGCCCCTCTATACATGCTCCATTTAACCCTTGGGCCACCATCCCACTATATATATTAATATATATACACCATGAAGACCAATACATGAAGGTTACAGTTTTATCTAAACCATGAAGGATGGACGCCCTCATGCAGAAGCGTCATTTATATGAATAAGATCAACCATTTTAAGGGCGCCCCTATGCCAAGGCGCCATTTCCAAAGCGCTTCTAGAAGGTTGAGACATGAACAACCTCATTTAGCTGGCAAAGCACCATGGGCAGCAATTATCTAGGATCTTGTTCCTCAACCGAACCCGCAAGGCAATAAACCCATGCTTTACGTTGGCAACTAGATTTCCTATAACTATTCCTCTCCGTAGCATTGGCAGAGGCTACTGCCATTATCAGTGCTGCTCGCAGAGGGGAATATTTTCCTTCTTTCCCTCGGAAGACGTAAAGGAGCGTCTTTCCTACACTCTACGTCCTGCTGCTGGAGCTTTGCGGCGGCGGAGAACGTGTGGCTTCTTCCTTCGATTTCTTATTCTTTCATCTGTACCTCCAAAGAGGTAGGTGTTCTCAAGATCTAGCTTAACTAGTAGTTAATATAGGTTAACATGCATGCTAGTTAAACCTTTCATAGCCACAATCTGGCCACCTTAGTCAAGGGTATATCAAAAGACTTAGTGGAAAAGTTAGGCTACGCCTATCTGAAACACTAACTCTTGCGTGAGTAGATCTATGATCTTACCTCTGTCAAGTATCCCATGTACGTACTGATTATATAGTTGTCATTACTCATAACCTGTCCCAATTTCTTGTAAATTGATCCATGTTTAAAAGTTAATATCTATGAAATTAAAATCGAAAATTGTTGCATGAGCATGACCTTGCAATCCTGCTATTTTTTCATGACTATCTATGTCTCTACTTCCTCATTCTGTGAACATGTTATAAATCATGAACAGTAAAGTCACATGATTAGTAGCCACCATGTTCAGGGATTTATATCTATTGAACCAAATCATGACTCCTGCATGAGCATGACTTTAAAATCCCTAGATTTTTCTCTATTTTACCATGTCTTCATTTCCGGATTTCGTGAAATTTCGCATGATGAATAATGTTATTGTTGTGTCCCCTGGTTTTGATGATAACAAATCATAAATCATTAATAGGTGGTTGAGAAATATCTAACTTATTTTTGGCTTGATGAATTGATTAAACAAGTGCAGAAGAATCTCACTAAGTGATGTCTCGACACGGCCCATTGATGTCTCGACACATCCAGAAGAGATTATGTTGAAAATCTAACAAATTGAGCTCCGGCATAACAGAATGTGTCGACACATCCGATTCATGTCTCGACACATCCAGAAGAATTCAAGCTGAAGCCATTCTGACTAAGTATCTGGATTGACCGATGTCTTTTCACACTGAGTGAAAAGTGTCGACACATTCGTGTGATAATGATGCGGGACGGATGACGATCGGGCTAAGACGTATGACGGACTCGAAGTGCGGCCAGCACTAACACGCTAAAGGCAAGCCGGGCGGTTGACCACCGTGGCATTCTCCGGGTGGAGACGTCTCTCAACAGCAACACTAGGTAGCCCGACGATCGTCCCTTGCGAGGGAAACGTGGGGATCGCAGCGGTTAAGGAACCACCGTCGCCTAGGGGTATCCAGTTCGGGCTCGGTGCTCGACTGGAGCTATGGAACGGACGCTCACAACTCACAATCGCGGTGATTTGCGGCTAGCTAACGACACTAATCTCACAAACGCAGCATGATAGATAATATACTAAATAAGCAAGTGAGAAAGGAATCGAAGCGCGTACCTCCACGCCTAGGCGTGGGGAAGAAACCCCAGCAGAATCCGAACAACCCCAATACACGCGATTGTTACAATTACAATTTCAGAATTGAATGTCCACTCCACTCAGGGAGGTATAGGGCTACAATGGCCTAAATTGGGGTTGCTGGAACCCAGGTTGATGGGCCACACTCGCAGGAGGCGAGGGACGCGTGCCGGAGCCGCTCGGGTACGCCGATGGGAAGCCGACCCGATTCTGTCCCCGCTGGTCACCCTGCGCAGCGAACTTGCAGAGGCCGGTACGGCCAGATCTGATGCCCGATTGAAGTGCCGTTTGTTGGAGAACGTCGGCGACAGGATGTAGTTTATCCACTCCAAAGGGTGCAATCAGATCCTTTCAGATCTGGGTGCAGCAGTGACTTGATTCAGCCTCTGGTTCTGTGCTCACAGAACTGCAGAGAGACACGAGTAATTAATGAAAAATTAGTTTCTGATGTTAGATCGAGGCGCCGTTTGTGGGAGATTGTTTCCGACGTCGAGAGGAAGTCGTGGTTCAAAGGGCTCGCTCAGATCTTGTCCAGAGAAGGCGGGGCAGGTTCTGGAAGTCGCCTCTGGTTCTGAGCCGGGCCTGCTCAGATCAGCTCGCGCGATCCCACGAGAATCGTCGCCACGACCAGCACAGGTGTCGGATCGTGGCGAGACCAGCGGCAACGCGAAGAGGACTCGAAATCCTACGATCACTCCAAGAAGCAGATCCAGAAAACTTGAGAGGCGATTTGTGTAATTTCATAATCAGGAAACTTCAGATCTGGGAAGCAATCTGGGACAGATCTGTGCGCCACCACGAGAAAAACCGCCACCGGCGATCCCAAACTCCGATCGACGCAAAACCACTTCTGAATTCTTCCTAACTCGTAGAGGTATCACTGAGAATTTTGGGGGAGGCAGATGCAAAGAGGATAGGGGGGGTATGGGGCGAGTCACACGCCCAAAGGTCTGTCCCGTCACAGGACTGAACAGGGAATCACACCCAAAGAGAATCACTCTCTTAACTCACAATTCTTTCAAAAAAACTTCATTAGGCCCTAATATAACACTATACATACCCTTATATAGGGGTTAGTAAGGGGGAGGGGGTTGGGGAGGTCGATGGAACAAGGGGGAGGGGAAGGGGGATGCGCCCCTTTGACAAGGATGTGAGGGGGAGACCAAGAAGGGGGGGGGGAGGAAGCTTCCTCCCTTTGAAATTCAAAGGGAGGGTAGGTGGCAGCCACCCTCTTGGACCAAGGAGGGGGGGCGCCCCCTTCCACTAGCCACCTTAACCCACCTTCCATTAATCCCCTTTCACATTGATGACCCATTCACATTAGTTCCCTTTTCACACTTGATCCCTTTTGCCCCTTTCACACCTAGCACACCAACTCATGGGCCTTTTCACACTTGACCCATTCACATTGGTAAACCCATTTGACCCACTTATGTCTAGCCCATGGGCTTGGCCCATTTACAAATCCAATAGTCAAGCCCAACACTATTCTAGCCCATTACAAGACCTTGAGCCCATTAACCCTTTACATACTATTACAACCCATTAATTATCCATAAGCTCAAAATAGGGCCCAACAAGGCCAAATAACTGGGCAATGAAGGTGAAGGCTTCGGCCGATGCGTCCACGTCCTCTGCGAGATATCCGGGGCCCACCATGTCCTCGTCCACCAGCGTGTATAGTGGCGGGTGTCCGCACCAATTCTCCCCGGGTGGGAGGAACTCGACCCCGTCGAGTAAGTGTCCCGAGACTTGAGGTCTCCACATGTGTTCAAGGCGTTTGTTCATCGTGGGGTATTCTCGCCAACGCACTATGAAGTGTTGGTAGGCTCCGTTCCTGGTAGTGATCACCTGCTCATCCAGTATACAATGTATATGCATGCGTTGAGGTTGGAAGAGGTGGACTCTCGGGTGATGTGTCACTCCCAATAGAAGGATAAAGCTCGAAACTCACTAGGGATCACCGCGGGTTCCGATATGCTACCAGACTAGAAACATGGAACGTCGAACTGACACCATAGTCATACGGTAGTTCAATAACATACGCATTTGAACCCACTTATTTCGTGACTCGGGAAGGGCGGTATCGCGGGCCTAGAGTTGCTTTTACGGCCCCAAGAGGAAACCGTTCAGGTATGACCCTGATCATGACGTACTCTCCCTTTTGAACTCACGGACGTGTAGCATGAATCAGCTAATTCCTTATGCGCGCATGGCTGGCCTTTGATTGGGACACGACTTAATGCAAACCATACGCATGAACGAAAACAAACTCGAGAGACAAACAGACACATACATGACCTTAGACAAACCTAGACACAGACATACGGGGCGACAAAGCCTAACGACTTCCTAGGACTGAGGTCATGCCCACCAGACGCTCTAAAGACAAGTTGGACACCATCTGCATACTCCAAGTGGAAAGATAGACTCACCCACAATTTGATGTTGTGAGTCTCATCCCTCATCAACCGTCTCCGATTTGAGAAGACTCGTCCTCGGGTATGGAAGTGTAAGAGGATCAAGAGGCGGGTGACGGGAAAGTAATCCGGACGTCGGGTGTGGCACTCACAAAAGGGTAAGTCCGGATATTGTCTCTCGTATGCATGGTAGAAGTCAAACCATACCACGTCAACATAGAGTGCCGACAATGGTACGGTAGGCACTAGCGGTTGCGCTACCGTAGGAGAAACGGGTAGTAATGGGAGGGTGGTGTCGGCAGATGGCACATCCACCGAGGACAAAGTGGACGGGATGGACAAGTCCGAGATGACCGGTGGGATTGGGGTGACTAATAGACCCTGGCCCTCTATTGGGTCACTCTCTAACCCCTCAACATCAGCGAGATAATCATCGGCCAACTCTTGGTCGGCCTCATAACTCACTTGAATAAGCCCGGGTGGGACATCCTCCGAATGTGTGTCCTCTAAGATTGGTGAATGTGAAGGACACTGGTCGGAGATATGGCAAACATGGGCGGGCACCGGGAGTGGTGGCGGGCGTGACTCCGGAGGTGGAGCTAACCGTTGGGATTGGGTGGCTGGTGATATGGTGGTGGTCGGCCGATTTGCCGTCGTGGATGATGAACTCGCCGGGTAAGTGAGGTGGATGTAAGGTGCAAGTCCTCCTATCTCGGTCAAAGGTCGCTCTCCTCTCTTCCAACCAATTTTTTCCTAAAATAATGCATGGGCCGGCAAGTGTGTCGACCTTGCACCATGCTCCATCATCATAAAGAACGGGGCCGAACCACCATTGGAACTCTACGAATGCAAAGCCATCATTGAGAATAATCTCCCCGATCTTTGAGAGCGACTCAACTATGTCTTGTGAGACACAGTTAGACGACACCCTACTATTGAAGTCGATCTCCATATGCAACCCATTTGGTAGGATGGCAATGGACACTATAGGTCGCTGGAACGGCACATGGTCTCGGGAGATGGCCATGGGGGTGGCGGGTTGTGGACATGCAGACACACGGTGACAAGACTCTCTTGGACTAGACACGACCCTACAATGCGATGCAAAGACACAAAGATCGGAATGCACTACGAAGGCAAGCTAAGGAACCTAGACTTAACCCACTATTCGGTACTAGGCAGAGATAATAGATCCGAAGATCACTCGCGCAAGTGTGCGGTCTTCCCGATAGGCGTAACCTAACGTTCGGACAACACCTTTTGATATACCAATTAATGGGTTGACAATGCAATTTAAAACACTTTTTCTTTTGTTTTGAAAATAATGATGATCCTAGACTTGACAACAACCTAGACACAACCAAAACTCGGTACGCGACGGAGATAATCGATCGGAAGATCACTCGCGCAAGTGTGCGGCCTTCCCGATAGGCGTAGCCTAACGTTCGTGTCACACCTTTTGATATACCGAGTAGAGGAATACAAATGCAACCTTAGACTTAGATGACCCTAGGCTAGAACGTCGCTCTGATACCAATTTGATGCGGGATGGATGACGACCGGGCCAAGACGTACTACGGACTCGAAGTGCGGCCTGCACTAACACGCTAAAGGCTAGCGGGGCGGCTGACCACCGTGGCGTTCTCCGGGTGGAGACGTCTCTCAACAACAACACTAGATAGCCCGACAATCGTCCATTGCGAGGGAAACGTGGGGATCGCAGCGGTTAAGGAACCACCGTCGCCTAGGGGTATCCAGTTCGGGCTCGGTGCTCGACTGGAGCTATGGAACGGGCGCTCACAACTCACAATCGCGGTGATTTGCGGCTAGCTAACGGCCCTAATCTCACAAACGCAGCATGATAGACAATATACTAAATCAGCAAGTGAGAAAGGAATCAAAGCGCGTACCTCCACGCCTAGGCGTGGGGAAGAAACCCCGGCCGAATCTGAACAACCCCAATACACGCGATTGTTACATTACAATTTCAGAACTGAATGCCCACTCCACGCAGGGAGGTATAGAGCTACAATGGCCTAAATTGGGGTTGCTGGAACCCGGGTTGACGGGCCACACTCACAGGAGGCGAGGGACACGTGCCGGAGCCGCTCGGGTACGTCGATGGGATGCCAACCCGGTTCTGTCCGCGCTGGTCACCCTGCGCAGCGAACTTGCGGAGGCCGGTACGGCCAGATCCGATGCCCGGTCGAAGCGCCGTTTGTTGGAGAACGTCGGCAACAGGATGTAGTTTATCCACTCCGAAGGGAGCGATCAGATCCTGTCATATATGGGTGCAGCAGTGACTTGATTCAACCTCTGGTTCTATTCTCACAGAACTGCACAGAGACACGAGTAATTAATGGAAAATTAGTTGCCGATGTTGGATCGAGGCGCCGTTTGTGGGAGATCATTGGCGACGTCTAGAGGAAGTCTTGGTTTAAAGGGCTCGCTCAGATCTTGTCCAGAGAAGGTAGGGCAGGTTATGGAAGTCGCCTCTGGTTCTGAGCCGGGCCTGCTCAGATCAGCTCGCGCGATCCCACGAGAATCATCGCCACGACCAGCACAGGTGTCGGATTGAGGCGAGACCAGCGGAAACGCGAAGAGGACTTGAAATCCTACGATCACTCCAAGAATTAGCTCCAGAAGATTTGAGAGGTGATCTGTGGAATTTCGTAATCAGGAAACTTCAGATCTGGGAAGCAATCTGGGACAGATCTGCGTGCCGCCACGAGAAAAACCGCCACCGGCGATCCCAAACTCCGATTGACGCAAAACTACTTCTGAATTCTTCCTAACTTGTAGAGGTATCATTGAGAATTTTGGGGGAGGCAGATGCGAAGTGGATAGGGGGGATATGGGGTGAGTCACACGCCCAAAGGTCTGTCCCATCACAGGACTGAACAGGGAATCACACCCAAAGGGAATCACTCTCTTAACTCACAATTCTTTCAAAAAAACTTCATTATGCCCTAATATAACACTATACATGCCCTTATATAGGGGTTAGTAAGGGGGAGGGGGTTGGGGAGGTCGATGGAACAATGGGGAGGGGAAGGGGGCTGCGCCCCTTTGACAAGGATGGGAGGGGGAGACCAAGAAGGGAGGGGAGGAAGCTTCCTCCCTTTGAAATTCAAAGGGAGGGTAGGTGGCAGCCACCCTCTTGGACCAAGGAGGGGGGGCGCCCCCTTCCACTAGCCACCTTAACCCACCTTCCATTAGTCCCATTCACACCCTTTAATCCCATTCACACATAACACTTAATCCCCTTTCACATTGATGACCCATTCACATTAGTTCCCTTTTCACACTTGATCCCTTTTGCCCCTTTCACACCTAGCACACCAACTCATGGGCCTTTTCACACTTGACCCATTCACATTGGTAAACCCATTTGACCCACTTATGTCTAGCCCATGGGCTTGGCCCATTTACAAATCCAATAGTCAAGCCCAACACTATTCTAGCCCATTACAAGACCTTGAGCCCATTAACCCTTTACATACTATTACAACCCATTAATTATCCATAAGCTCAAAATAGGGCCCAACAAGGCCAAATAACTGGGCAATGAAGGTGAAGGCTTCGGCCGATGCGTCCACGTCCTCTGCGAGATATCCGGGGCCCACCATGTCCTCGTCCACCGGCGTGTATAGTGGCGGGTGTCCGCACCAGATAATCTCTGCACAAGGCGCTTATGTCCTGACACCTTCTTACAACAACTCTGCACATGGCTCACATGTCTCGACACCGTTTGGTGTTGTCTCTACTCATCAGCCATGGTTCTTCAAGAACTTCAAGAACTTCAAAAGGATGTCTCGACACACTGGGGGTAAAGTGTCACACATCAACGTTCAACCAGAACACGTTTAAAACCGGCAGAAGCTGACGACCAGGCTTTTCAAAGGGATGTCTCGACACACTAACAGAAAAGTGTCGACACATCCACGATCAACCAGAACGATTCTCCAAGATTTTCAAAGCAATGTCTCGACACACTGGCAGGAAAGTGTCGACACACTCAGTTCCACCAGAACGGATCTGAATCCGACGGAAGCTGATTTCAAGATCCGGAACTTAATCCAGAGGATCCGTTTGCTCTGGAAAAAGCCGTCAGAGTGCTTCGGTGTCAGAAGACTGTGATTTGGGAGAGATGTTTTTTGAATAAAATTGTACCTTTTCTGCTATGGTCTCCTACCTACCCACATTCTTGCAGACTAAACAGAAATGGAGTCAACTATGCAAGTGGAAGCTGATCAAATAATGTGGATGTGACATTCTGGGTGTTGCTTGAGAAATGGATAACGTTGGTGTCGCCCTAGGACACCAATATACATAAGGAGCATGAGCTCCAGTTCCAAAAGCAAGCAAGTAGTAGAGCTAAGAAAGAGAGCTGAGAAGAGTGCTGAGGAGAAAACGAAGAAGAAGAAGGCTTGCTGTCCAAGCTACTCTTTGTCCTGATGCTGCCGGCGTGAGTGAAACCAGAAGAAGACATTTTCTCTTCCTCACGATGAAAAGAAAACCTCCTTGGCTGCTATGAGGATTCAACGAGAAGAAGAAAGCCAAGGCTCTCTCAAGCTCATTCCTAGACAGGAGACTTCTTTGTCATAGAGTTTTCATTACTATACTATGTCTGGCCATTTCATCTTTAGTTTGCTTTTCTTCTAAACAAACTTCATATCATTATATCCCTACCTGCGTGTAGGAAGATAGAAGGTGTGGTCGCCTGTCTGTGTGGTTTGGGTTGTGATCCCGCAAGCTGTGTGACAGCGGAGTGTGAGATTGTATCTCTCAGTTAGAAGCTATGAATCAGCTGTTGTGCGTTGGCACTAGTTAAGCCTCACTGTGTTGTGTGAGGGGTGGACGTAGGTCTCTAAATTGAGATTGAACCACCTTAAAGATCTTGTCTTATGGTTTGTCTTCTCTCTTGTTCCAACGGTAGAAGCTTGATAGGACCGTTTCCAGGCATCTTGTGTGTATCTAGCTTCTTAGATATTAACTAATATCTGCCTCATTATCTCTATGTTAGACTTAGTTTTTATTTCCGCAAAGAAGGGCAAAAAGGGGCTAATCTATTCACCCCTCCCCTCTAGATCTGCCTATCACCACTCAACACGTGGTATCAGAGCTAGTCTCTCTGAATGTGGTCTAACGACCTTGAGAGAACTGGTGATATAGCTGTAAGGTTTCGCACAGCACCTACGGGCGACGCAGCGGATAACAAAAATTCATTTGCCCGATTCTGGTGTTATGGAAAGCTTAATCTGTGCTCTAATCGGTGTTTCTAAGACCCTAATTACGGGTTACGTGTTTCACCTTGCACGGAACGACGCTATCCGCTAAGCCCGATGCAGAGAAACCGAGCCGCACAGCTGTACGACCTCTAGAGCAGATCCACACGGACCTTTGCGCAGCGACGGTACCTCCCCGGCACAACTTTCCCCGGCTCTAACACCTTCTGGAGAGAGAGAGAGCAAGGGGGAGAAAGGGGGGAGGCTAATCCTCCTCTCTTAACCCTTAATGCTTGGTTAAGCTAAGAGAGGTTGGAAGAGTTCGAGAGTTTTAAATAAACTCACGTAGGTTGGCTATATATAGAGTTTTGGCCCTTTTCAAAAGACCTCCAAAAGACCAAAATTGTATATATGACCATTTCATTATTATACTCATGTATTAAGCCCCATTTACACTCCTTTCTAAAAGGAATCAAAGGGAATTAATACATACACCTGTATAATAATTATCCGTCACCCAAGAATCCATTGTGTGTGATCCTCTAGGCCCATAGTCACTCTAGTTTAAGGCCCATTAACTTCTAATTCCTAATTAGAAGTAAATTAAACGTATTATTCGCTTCTACAAGAGTCGAATAATAGTTTAATTCATTCCGAACCTTCGATCACGTTGGGTCAAGCAAATTCGCGTGATCCTAGAGGACGCCGGGTTTAAACCAGCCTGTCTAGTACCTGTAAGTCCACAGTTACCACATCGATATAATCCCTCGCTCCTTCTATGAGTCTAGTACGATCGAGGGTACGGTATCTGTCAAACCCCATGATCGTGCCATTTGACTATGACCTCCTTAAAGTGTATGACGTCCGTTCTAAACGAACTCACACGACCCTGGCCAGGGATTTAACGGAGCGTCAATGTCATGACCCATTAACTGTCTGATATATACCCGACAGTGAGCGATCCCTTCTTGACCATTGATGATCTTCACACGTATCTTGAAGTGGTTAATGACTCGGCAACTCATGACTTATGGTTAAAGTCACTTAGCTAAATAATTAAATCATTCCAATCCTCGTGTAAGATCCGATCAATGTCTCAGGTCAAAGGACCAACGATGCTACTGTGACCGTTGGATCTTCAGTTGACATTAGGTATAATCAACCATCTGAAGATCCAATAGCGGATCAGTTCAGTGCACATCCTCCAAGGACATACACCTACACATATGTGTTGGTGCCCCGCACCAATGACCATGAGACTGGTCACTGACACATCATGTGTACTGGTTTAATAGGTAATCAAAGCCCCCGAGTGATTACCCTCCAACCAGGAACAGTTTAAGGTATGTGTTCATGTAAAGTAAGTCTCATGTCCGAGATCCAATCTCGAGCTGACTTTACAACCACATATCCTAGGGACAACGTAAAGTAACACAATCGCATATTTACGCTCAAACACCACTTTATTAATGAACAAGATCGTACAACTATTGGGCCTACCCGACCCGAAATTGGCCTGTAGCACACCAACACTAACAATCTCTCACTTGAACTACAGCCAATTGCCCACAACTTTGAGGCCCATCTTATCCCGATGACGCTCAAATACAGTCTGTGTCAAAGGCTTAGTCAGTGGATCTGCTATGTTGTCTTCTGACGGTACACGCTCTACCATCACATCTCCACGATCAACAATCTCCCGAATAAGGTGAAAGCGCCTGAGAATATGCTTTGACCTTTGGTGAGATCTCGGTTCCTTCGCCTGGGCGATGGCCCCATTATTATCACAAAATAATGGGATGGGAGCTGTTATCTCGGGAACTATGCCAAGTTCCAAGATGAATTTCTTCATCCAAATGGCTTCCTTAGCAGCTTCAGCTGCAGCAATATATTCCACCTCCGTCGTCGAATCTGCAGTCGTATCTTGCTTGGAGCTTCTCCAACTGACTGCCCTCCATTCAACATGAATACAGATCCAGACATGGATTTGCAGTCATCTGGATCTGACTAGAAACTAGAATCTGTGTAAGCTCTAAGCTGTAGGTCCTCTCCTCCATAAAGTAGAAAAAGATCCTTAGCCCTTCGCAGGTACTTAAGGATGCCCTTTACTGCCTTCCAGTGCTCTTCGCCTGGATTTGCCTGATATCTACTGACAATGCTCAAAGTATTGGCAACATCAGGCTGTGTACATAGCATTGCATACATGATTGACCCTATCGCCGAAGCATAGGGTACCTTATTCATGTGTGCCTCCTCCTCAGAAGTTTTAGGACTCATCCCCTTGGATAGGAAAATTCAATGTCTCATGGGAATGAGACCTCTCTTGGAATTTTCCATCCTAAACCTTTTGAGGATAGTGTCTATGTACATGGATTGGGATAATCCTAGCATCCTTTTAGATCTATCTCGATAGATCCTTATGCCCAGCACATAGGATGCTTCTCCCAAATCTTTCATGGAGAAAGTCTTGGACAACCAAGACTTAGTTGATGTCAACATCCCTACATCATTCCCAATGAGTAAGATGTCATCAACATAAAGGACCAAGAAGGTCACTGAGCTCCCACTGACCTTCTTGTAAACACAGGGTTCATCTTCATTCCGAATGAAGTTGAAAGATTTGACAGCCTCGTCAAATCTTAAGTTCCAGCTTCTAGATGCCTGCTTTAATCCATAAATGGACCTTTGAAGTTTGCATACCTTATTAGGATGTGGCTTGGAAGTAAATCCCTGAGGTTGTACCATGTACACCTCTTCTGACAGGTTTCCATTAAGAAAAGCTGTCTTCACATCCATTTGCCAGATCTCGTAATCCAGGTATGTAGCAATGGCAAGGAGGATTCTGATTGACTTAACCATGGCTACCGGCGAAAACGTCTCGTCATAGTCAATGCCTTACCTTTGACGATATCCTTTCGCCACTAGTCTAACCTTGTATGTGTCAATATGTCCATCTGCACCGATTTTTCTTTTGAAAATCCATTTGCAGCCGATAGGGACCTTCCCTTCGGGTACATCAACTAAGTTCCAAACTTTGTTGGTGTACATGGACTGGATCTCTGAATCCATTGCCTCTTGCCATTTCTCGAAGTCTACACTACGGATCGCCTCCTGGTACGACTGAGGATCATCATCCTCATCGATACATACCTTAGAGGACCCCTCTGAGACATGTCCAACATATCTCTCAGGTTCTCTCGGTAGTCTACCAGATCTCCGTAGTGTCAGTGTTTCACCTTGAATAGGATCAACCGATACAGTCTCATCTAATGAGTTTGTGTCTATGGGTTACGGTTCTTGGACCTCGTCCAATTCTATCTGGCTCCCACTATTTTTCTGGAGTAGATATTCTCTTTCCAGAAATACAGCTCTCTTGGCCACTAAGACCCTTTGCTCAGAAGGGTGATAGAAATAATATCCAAACGTCTCCTTTGGATATCCCACAAACCTACACTTATCGGTTCTTGACTCAAGCTTATCACTCTCGTTCTTCTTTACATGAGCAGGACACCCCCAACTTTTAATGTGATTAACATTTGGTTTCCTACCCTTCCATATCTCATATGGTATAGAAGGAACTGATTTACTTGATATCCTATTCAATAAATAAGCTGCAGTCTCTAACGCATAGCCCTAGAGAGACAAGGGTAGTCCTAACATAGACATCATGGATCGGACCATGTCTAACAAGATCCTGTTTCTCCTTTCGGATACACCATTATGCTATGGTGTATACGGTGGAGTCCACTGAGAAACTATTCCATAGTCTTTAAGATAAGAAGTGAATTCATGACTTAAGTATTCACCTCCTCGATCCGATCGAAGAGCCTTAATACTTTTTACCAGTCTGTTTTTCTACTTTATTCTTGTATTCCTTAAACTTCTCAAAGGCTTGTGACTTATGTCTCATTAAATACACATAGCCATATCTAGAGAAGTCATCAATAAAAGAAATGAAATAGTGATAACCTCCTTTTGCTTCTATGGATATGGGTCCACACACATCCGAGTATATGAGCTCGAGAAGGTCAACAGCCCTCTCACCATGTCCACCAAAGGGAGCCTTGGTCATTTTTCCCATGAGACACGACTCACAGGTATCAAATGGCTTATATTCGAACGAATTCAAATACCCATTTGAGTGTAAGTGAGATACTCTTTTCTCACATACATGACCAAGTCTGCAATGCCATAGATATGCAGAATTCACTTCATCAGCATTGGAAATTTGCATAACATTAGAACGTGTATCTAATACATAAAGACCACTGACTAATGAACCATTGACTATAATCAAACCATTATTCATTATAGAGCACCCAGTGCTATTAAAAGCCAATGTGTATCTAATGTTATACAAGCCAGAGATTGAAATAATGTTCTTAATAATATTAGGAACATAATAACAGTCATTCAGCTCCAGAATGACTCCTGAAGGTAAACTGAGGCGTGCAGTCCCGACAGTTTTGGCAGCAACTAAAGCTCCATTGCCCATCCTCAGTTCAATCTCCTTTTTGCCCAATCACCTTCTATTTGCCAGCCCCTGCACAGAATTGCAGATATGAGATGCACATCCAATATCCAATACCCATGATGTGGATTCCATATATGACAAATTAAGGTCTATGACAAAAATATCTTCATTTAGAATTACCTTGCAATTCCTTTTCCAATACCCAGTTTCCCCGCATCGAAAACATTTGTCTTCCTTTTCATTCTTCTTGCCCTTCCCTTTGTCAACTTTGGCGAGTTGCTTACCCGTGGCCTTTTTCTTTCCCTTCCCTTTGTTACTCGTGATGGATATTTGAGAGGCCTTCCTTTTCTTGTTGGCCCGGCCAATAACTATTACAGACGAAGATGGTTTATCTTTCTGCATGGTTCCTTCAGCACTCTTTAACATATTGAGCAGCTCTGGGAGAGTTGCTTCAATCATGTTCATGTTAAAGTTCATGATGAAGGAAGAAAAGGAATCGGGCAATGACTGGAGTATAAGATCAATGCATAGTTCAAGATCCAACTTGAACCCCAATGCATTGAGTCTTTCAATCCACTCCATCATTTTCAGTACATGGGCCTGTACTGATGAACCCTCAGACATCCGTGTCCTGAAAAGCATTTTTGAGATGTGATACCTCTCAATCCTACCCTGCTCCCCGAAGAGCTGGCGTAGATTGAGAAGTATACTTCTACAATCAGTCTTTTCAAATTACCTCTGCAGCTCGAGAGCCATAGAGGCCAACATGTAACATTGGGCAAGGGAGGAGTCCTCAGACCACTTGGCATAAGCCAGTAACTCGCCCTCGTCGGCATCAGGAGCTGGCTCAGAATGAACCGTGTCCAACACGTACGCAATCTTTTCGGCGGTAAGGACTATGCGTAGATTACACAGCCAATCCGAGTAGTTCGGTACAGTTAATCTATTTGCATCCAAGATGCCGCGGAGAGGGTTGGACGACGACATTGTAATCTGGATAAGAAATAAAAGACAACTTAACATGTGTTCAAATTCTAACTTAGATGTGGTTTTCTATCTTAGTTAGTCCCACTATTTTTCGATCGAACTATATAACCCTCAGTATATAGAACGGGAGATCAACGAGATCAACCTAGTGGGTCGGAATCCCAACGAGACTGATGTATGACCTTGTGGAAAGCACAACAAGCCATACACCATCTCAAGGGCAGTCAACAAGCACTTGCATCTAATGCAATATCCGATATTCGGCCCCCGAGAAATCATCCCCTTGTGGAAAGCACAACAAAGGATATTCTTGGTTAGATCTAACCATCATTACAGCATAGCAATGAGTTCATGACCCGACCCTTGTGGAAAGCACAATAAGGCCGAGTTCAATTTCTCACCCCATTGAGGCCGAGCCTTGGAGTTTAATCCCGCCCCCAAACTCATGGACCTTGTGGAAAGCACAACAAATCCATGAAATGAAGACGTTCATTCACTCCATAATGATGGAGGGCCACGACGACTCCTAGAGCCACGCTTACCAGATCTAAAATTTAAACGCGAGGGAATTTAATTTTATCTCGATCTCACCCTAGGTGGTAATATAAATATATCCAATATATTTACCGTACCTAGTAGTTTGCACAAAATAAATATATCCAATGCAAAAATAAACGCAAGTGATCATGGACTTTAACCCTAATGTAACTAAGACATCCGGCCCGCTTCCGAAACAGCTGGATCGTCCTCGTCGGGTGTGTTCCACGCTTTCAGACTCCGACGCCGCATTAATTACAACTTTTACACGGCACGCAGGCCGGAAAAATTAATTTACATGTGACTCAAATTTCAGCAGCCCTTAGGGCGAGTACAACAATGGAGGAAGATAGAAGTACATTGGAATTTCAACAGAGAGAGAAAGGAGGTTCGCAGACCCCAATTAATTACATTAATCCAAGTCCATGATCACTTGCCAACTCATTCAAATAAAATCATTCAAGGGTTATTTTCTGAAAATAATCCTTACTTTTGAATTTAATAATGGGATGTGCAAACAAAAACAGGCTAGCTTTGTTTAATTTTAAAAATCAAAGCATGATTAACTAAAATTAAATACACAAGCAGGTCAATACAAGGTAAATAAAGTAAAGCACGTAAAGAACCATCATTTTCTACAGGGGCATCTAATTAAGATAATTAATTAAATTTAAATTTAAATTTAATTATACAATAATCAAATTTAAATTTAAAATTTAAACATGCCAATAATTTTAAATTTAAATTCAAACAAATTATCCAATAATTTTTGTTTGAAAATAAATTTAAAATAATGCAATTATCCTCAATTAGTAATTTTCTAAAATTCAAAATTTGAATTTAATAATTATCTAATAATTAAAATTCAAATAATTGAATTTTTCACATTTAACTTCAATAAAATTCAAAATTTGAATTTTCTAATTATCTAATAATTAAAAATTTAATAATTAAATTTTACTGAAGTAACTTCAATTATTACTATTTTATCTCAAGGTAAATAGTAATTATCTCATCTCGGTAAATTCAATATGGTTAAATAAAAATTAACTTTTGACATTTACTAACGAGATAACACAATTTAACCTACTAGATAAAACCCTATTTAATTTACTGAACATTTTAATATATATATCTAATATATGTATCAATAAATTAAAAATAAAGCAAATTTTTTTAAATAAAAAAATAAAAAAAATACCCCCGCAAAGGGGGGGTGCGGCCGCCCACGCGGATGCCGTGGGTGCTCCCGCGCCCGCCCGCAACGCGTTGCCGGCGCCGCCTCGCCCGCCCCCGCGGTCAGCGCCCGAGGGCGCTCACCACGGCTGCCGCGTGCGCCGCGCACGCGGCGGGCGCACTGCGCCCAGGACGCAGTGCGCCCAACGAACACTTAAAAAAATTTTTTTTTTAAAAATTTTTTTTAAAAAAAAATTTGCTGCTTGGATGTCCAGCATCCTTGAAGAACAGAGACGCCTAGATCTCTTTCAACAAATAATAATTGAAGATTTTATTGCCCCTAAAGCATGGTCCTAAACGACGCTAAAACACCGACCAGAGCGTAAACCTGGCTGGTGATATAGCTGTAAGGTTTCGCACAGCACCTACGGGCGACGCAGCGGATAACAAAAATTCATTTGCCCGATTCCGGTGTTATGGAAAGCTTAATCTGTGCTCTAATCGGTGTTTCTAAGACCCTAATTACGGGTTGCGTGTTTCACCTTGCGCGGAACGACGCTGTCCGCTAAGTCCGATGCAGAGAAACCGAGCCGCACAGCTGTATGGCCTCTAGAGCAGATCCACACGGACCATTGCGCAGCCACGGTACCTCCCCGACACAACTTTCCCCGGCTCTAACACCTTCTGGAGAGAGAGAGAGCAAGGGGGAGAAAGGGGGGAGGCTAATCCTCCTCTCTTAACCCTTAATGCTTGGTTAAGCTAAGAGAGGTTGGAAGAGTTCGAGAGTTTTAAATGAACTCACGTAGGTTGGCTATATATAGAGTTTTGGCCCTTTTCAAAAGACCTCCAAAGGACCAAAATTAAGCCCCATTTACACTCCTTTCTAAAAGGAATCAAAGGGAATTAATACATACACCTGTATAATAATTATCCGTCACCCAAGAATCCATTGTGTGTGATCCTCTAGGCCCATAGTCACTCTAGTTTAAGGCCCATTAACTTCTAATTCCTAATTAGAAGTAAATTAAACGTATTATTCGCTTCTACAAGAGTCGAATAATAGTTTAATTCATTCTGAACCTTCGATCACGTTGGGTCAAGAAAATTCGCGTGATCCTAAAGGACGCCGGGTTTAAACCAGCCTGTCTGGTACCTGTAAGTCCACAGTTACCACATCGATATAATCCCTCGCTCCTTCTATGAGTCTGGTACGATCGAGGGTACGGTATCTGTCAAACCCCATGATCGTGCCATTTGACTATGACCTCCTTAAAGTGTATGACGTCCGTTCTAAATGTACTCACACGACCCTGGCCAGGGATTTAACGGAGCATCAATGTCATGACCCATTAACTGTCTGATATATACCCGACAGTGAGCGATCCCTTCTTGACCATTGATGATCTTCACACGTATCTTGAAGTGGTTAATGACTCGGCAACTCATGACTTATGGTTAAAGTCACTTAGCTAAATAATTAAACCATTCTAATCCTCGTGTAAGATCCGATCAATGTCTCAGGTCAAAGGACCAACGATGCTACTGTGACCGTTGGATCTTCAGTTGACATTAGGTATAATCAACCATCTGAAGATTCAATAGCGGATCAGTTCAGTGCACATCCTCCAAGGACATACACCTACACATATGTGTTGGTGCCCCGCACCAATGACCATGAGACTGGTCACTGACACATCATGTGTACTGGTTTAATAGGTAATCAAAGCCCCCGAGTGATTACCCTCCAACCAGGAACAGTTTAAGGTATGTGTTCATGTAAAGTAAGTCTCATGTCCGAGATCCAATCTCGAGCTGACTTTACAACCACATATCCTAGGGACAACGTAAAGTAACACAATCGCATATTTACGCTCAAATACCACTTTATTAATGAACAAGATCGTACAACTATTGGGCCTACCCGACCCGAAATTGGCCTGTAGCACACCAACACTAACAATAGCTTCTAAAGGTCCTATGGCTGAAGGACATTCTGTAAATAGGCCTCCCTTTTTCACTAGGATAAATTATCTGGTGCGGACACCAGAGCACACGAACGGCACGAGTCGGCGAGCCACCGCTACCGTACGCGGAGCACCACCTGAGCGACAGCGGCTTCCATCTAGCTCGGAGATAGTCTGGAGACTCCCCCTTGAGTCTCGGCATTTATCACATTTACTGGGACTCATTTTTGTGTAATGTGTTTTTCTTTGTCTTTATTTGGTTTGTAATTCGTATTGTAATAAGGGTTTATGTGCAAAATGAGACCACCCGGGTCCCACGGGCCCCCCCCATCCCTCCTCCCATTGATCCACCTCACTCCTAGGGCCCATGTGGGGTCAGTCAACCTTCCAATGGTGGGCTTCTAGAAGAGTGGGCCAAGTGGGGGACAAGTGGCTTAAATTGTCAAGGTTGGCCACCAACCTTGTCCACCTAGTCAAGGGGGCGCCCCCCTCTCATTGTCAACCATTTTAATTTTTGTAAAAATGTGTGTAGAACTAATTAGTTCTACTCCTTTTTTTATTCCCCCAAACCCTAGATCTAGGGGCAGTTTGAGTCTTTTGACAATTCATATAAATGTCTTGTATTTCCCATTTATGATGAATTAATGAAGAAGAAATCTGGAATTTCCTTGGAGCAAGGCTTGGCCGCCCCTCTCTCTCTCTCCTCTCTCCTCTTTTGCAGCTGGGAAGGTTGCATTCTGGAGGTGTGAAGCCTCCCCTATCAGTTCCGGAGCTCGTCGTCGCCGCCGCCGCCGCCATCGTGCCGCCATCGCACCACCACGGTTGCCGTCGGAGTTCTATCTTCATCCAATAGCAGCATCTTCCACGAATTTCTGCTCTTCACCACGAGATCTTCTTGAGCTGGAATTTTTGGGGGTGTTCCAGAGGTTCCCACCACCTCTCAAAAAAATCGGTTTGGCCTCCAGAGCTCGTTTGATAATTTTTCATTTTCGTCCAACTTCTCCTTCCAGATCTATCTATTTTCAGCTTTGATTTCCACCCGCCCTGAGTTTCCAATCTTCAGACCACTTCTTGATTTTTCCAGGAGCTCCCAAATTTACTGGGAGTTTTGTCCACCTTCCTCTCCATCCCCAATGTTTCGTGAAATTTCTAAAGGCCTCCACCTATTTTTTAAAAATCATCTTCAGATCCATCTACAGTTCTGTCAGCCAGTGTCCAGATACGACCACCAGTCAGTGTAAAACCCCTAACAAATCGCAGCCTCCACCAATCCTTTCACAAAAATTATTGCAGTTTTCCTCTCTTTCACCTCCACAACTTTTATGAAGAGGTTAAAGCCTGAATCGAAAGTATTCCTCGCGGTCAAAGGCAGTTTTCAGGAAACTGCTCTGCTGTTCTGAGAATTCGGGAACTGTGCAACAGAAACTTCAAAAATAGATTAAGGTCAGATCCGTGCAGATTCAGTTCATCTCTCTAGGTCTACATTGAAGGACTTCAAAAGGGCTTTCCAACGGTACCTCCTGTTCTTCGATCCGACATCAAGATTGATCGCAGCGTCCGATCTCGCCGGAGCGCGCGCTGAAAAACAGAAGCTTCAGTCCGTGGGCAGCAACTCCACAACGTGGAGATCGGAGCCGATCGGTCTTCAACCGGTGTCTCCGGCCGACCGCCGTCCAGGGAGGCACCACCAGGGGTCTCCATCATAGCAGGCCCCACCCCACCAGGTCTGGAGGTTGGAGCGGTCCGTGGGCCCCACGGACCCGTAGATCACGCCGTCCGGACAGCAACAAATTGCAAATTCGACACCGCCGGAGCGACATCAAGATGTTACCCGTAAACCCGATTGTCGTGACTCCCGGGCCCCACATGTGACCTTTTACCTCCCTACGTAGAGTGGGTCATATTTTTGTACTACTGTAAAATTTGTTAACCAGGAGTCCGAGATTGGCCGGGGTTGTCTTCCCCACGCCGGGAGTGTGGAGGTAACGATCGTAACTTCTTGGCATTCATTTGCTAGTTTAGTATATGATCTTAGGCTGCTACTGAGTGCGATAGGAACTAGCCCGTGAGTCCATGTCACCGCTGTGAGTGTGAGAGTGACCTGTCCCGTGACTCGAGCCGAGTCCAGAAGTGAGTCGACTACCCTTGAACTCTGCCGGTTCCTCAACCGTGCACGATCCGCGTTTCCCTCACTTGGGATGACGAGTGAGCTTGCATTTCTGTTAGCGACGTATAGCCCATAGGAACTCATAGTGTCGGGCCGAAGTCTCTCCAATTTGTGTGTTGCTGGTCGCATCTCCATCTAGAGTCCGAGGTCCGCATCATATAGAGTCGGTCTCCCGTGTCCGTCCCGCATCAGTATGGTATTAGAGCGAGTCAAGTCTAGGGTAGTCATTGCATAAGTCTCACATGCATCATGGTCTAAGTCAAGTCTAGGATCATCATTATTTTCTAAACAAAAAAAGTGTTTTTAAATTGCATTTCATCCCGATAATTCGGTATATTAAAAGGTGTCATCCGAACGTTACGCCTATCGGGAAGGCCGCACACTTGCGGGAGTGATCTTCGGATCAATTAACTCCGCCGCGTACCGGATATTGGTTTAGGTCTAGGTGCATTTGTCAGTGTTTGCATCAGTTTGTGTCTCTTAGTTAGTGTGTCTTTGCAGGCCCACCTGTCGTGGTACCCAATACTCGCCACCACCACCTATGGCGGATTCCCGAGCCCGTAGCTCCGATGAGTCCTCGACGGTCGAGATGTTCCGAGCCATTATGGAACGTCTTGACACGCGTATGGATGGCCTTAGTACGCGTCTAGATGGCGTAGGAACGCGTCTAGAAGGGAGAATGAAAGCCCTCGAGGATCAGGCCGAATCTTCGGACCAGTCCATCCAGGGTGTTGTTGGGAGGATTGCCGTCCTCGAGAGGGCCCCAGCGGCGGCGCAACCCGCGCCGACCAATGGTCAACAAGAGCCGGCTCAGCAACCTGCTGCACCAAGGGCTCACGCAGTGGATGTTGGGAGGCAACAGGTGCATGTGGTGGATGACTATGCATCTGACAATGAGCAAGGTGGAAATGGTCGTCATAATCAACGATGGAATCGTGATGATGATGATGACGACCGCATTCTTAGGGGCGTGCGTGCGGACCCTCCCACTTTTAGTGGGTCCTTGGACCCTAGGGTGTATTTAGATTGGGAGGCCGGCATGGATCGGTACTTCGAGTGGTTTGAGATGACGGACCACCGAAGAGTCCGATACGCAAAGATGAAGTTGCAAGGGCAAGTCCAAACTTATTGGACCAATGTGGAGAGCCTGCTCAACCAGCGACGTCAACCCCAAATCGGTACTTGGGATGACATGAAAACAAAGCTGAGGGAGAAATACCTTTCCAACCTCTTATCGCCAACGTCTCATAGACAAATGGCAAAGCATCTCCCAAGGGAACCGATCCGTGACTGAGTACACCGCTGAGTTTGACGAGTATTACTTACGGTGTGGAGTCACGGAAGAGATATCACGCTTTCGGAGAGGTCTGCGGCCCAATTATCAATATGAACTCTTTCGCCGCAATGCGACCACTTTCGAGCAAGCGTATCAGGTTGCTCTCGAATTGGAGCAATTCGAGGTCGAGTTCGAGTCACCCCATCGGTTGGGCTCCTTCCCCCTTCGTAGTGTCGAGCCCCATGGCTCATCTGGCACGTATCCGAGGGCCCCCATGGCTCGACCTCAGGAGCCCGCTCACCCCGAGCCCTTTGCTCCTAGGCCTCGCCCTCTACCCCCGAGGGACCTTCCTCGTCCCCAGCATCTTATGGCACCCACAGCCCGTCCACCGGCACCCGCACCTCCTGCACGTCCTTTGCTACCTACACCTCCTATCCGTCGGGAGGATAAGGGGAAAGGATCTTTGATTGGGGAGCCTAGTGGATCACGGCAGCAGTGTTACCGCTACAATGGATTTGGCCATTTTGCCAACCAGTGTCCCACCCGCCCATCTCTTATCATTGGGGACACAAAGGCCGAGGATACCACCCCTGCGGGCCTCGAGTTAGTCACTATGAAGCAGATCAAGAGCTAGCTGACGAATACTATGAGATTGAAGGTGACAACCTGGATGCCCCACATACCGATGATGCTCACGTGGGGGTCATCAGGTGTATTCTCACCCAGCCACAGGCCAGTGATGACTGGCGTCGGACCACTATTTTTCATACCTTCTGTAGGCTGGGCAAGCATGTCTGTAAAGTGATCATCGATAGCGGGAGTTGCATCAATGCAATCTCCACGGGTGCTGTCTCCCGTCTTGGTCTTATACCCGTGGATCACCCTAGCCCCTATCGTGTATCATGGGTGGATTCCACTTCCATCCCGATCAGGCTGCGATGCTTGGTCCCACTACAGTTCTATGCCTACCGTGACGAGGTATGGTGTGATGTCCTACCCATGGAGGTGGGCAATATTATTTTGGGTAGGCCGTGGTTATTTGATCGGGATGCCACACTCCATGGCCGGTCGAACACCTGTACCTTCGACCATGATAGCCAACGGATTACTCTCCAACCCCATCGGCCCAAGAGCCCATCAGTTAGGGGTCCTACTGGCCCTAGTGCTCCGGAGCCTTCCATTCTCGGGGCCAGTACCCCGTCCCCAGCTCGGGCTATGACCGTTACCTCTGGCCCAGGTGAGCCCTCGACTAGGAGATTGATGTTGATTAGCACCCAGGAAATGGAGCGGGAGGCTAGTCGGGGCTGCCCCGTGTTTGCCATTGCGGTCTGAGAGGTAGAGAGAGACTCCGAGGGTGAACTCCCACCCGATGTCATTCTTATTCTGCAGGAGTTTGCTGATATCTTTCCCGATGAGCTTCCCGAGGGACTCCCACCTATGCGGAATATTCAGCTCTGTTCAGAAGAATTCAGAAAGATAAGCTACACTGAGTAACTAGGGACTCTGGCGTCTAAACAACGTGTTTCCTTGTGTCAAAAAGTGAATGCTATATCAGACTGTTTAATTAATTAAAAAAATGGTTTGGGGTTGACTCTACAACTTGCTTCAAAACAAAAAGGGATTTTGTTTATTTAATACTTGCTTATCTTCTTTTCCAATCATGCCAAATGAATGTGATGAGTAAGTCAAATGCGCTTGGTTCTATTCTCTTACTTTCTCAAATGTTTAAGTCATATTATTTGTTGCAAAAATAGTTTGCTCAAACTTTTATTACTAAAAAATGAGCTTATAAGCCTTAAACCATCTGAACTTAACATGGGGCTACATACACCATTTCAAATTTCCGGGTTATCTTTTTCAAAAGTAAAAACCTCAATTTTCCCCATTTAACTCAACGGTGAAAATCAATCTCTCACCCTTTCTTCTTTTTCAAACCGTACTTCTCTCTCTCACACCCACGCTCTGACGATCCTGCACACCTTCACAGTGGAGGTCGACGCCCTCGCCCCCTTCTCCGTTCTCTTGTGCACGATAGCCCCAGCTAGCTCTCGCACTCCTCTCCTTCCTTTCCGTCCACTCTCCATGGCTCCACCGGTCACCCGCGGCAAGAAGAAAGAGGCGGCTTCATCTAAGAAGGCCGCTGCCTCGCAAGCTCCGTCTGAAGGGCGATCCAAGTGTATTGAGGACCGTCCAGCTGCAGAACCCGCCAAAAAAAGGGCTGCCGAGATGACAAGGGTTCACCGCCGCAACCCAAGGCCAAACGACCACGGCTGTCCGCCAAAGAAAAAGGGAAGGCCAAAGTTCAATCAGCTCCTCCGAAGCCCAGTGCTGTTGTCTTCACCAGGGAAGAAGAAAGTGATCCCTCCCGGATACTCTTCCCTAGGTATGTGGATTTTAGTGACCAAGAGATGCTCGTGTATTTTCCTAAACTACTACCATTGTTCGAGTTCCAAGGTTGGAAATAGTTTTTGTCTGAGCACAGGGTATACTACCCATTTCTAGTTCAGCAGTTCTATAAGAACTTATTTTTTGATGAGAAAAAGAAAGTCCTTCGGACTGTAGTCAAGGGGGTTTCCATCAAGCTCACAACTAAGCTTCTTCACAGAGATTTACACATACCCCGGGTTGGGGAAATAGAATCTGAGGTTCAGATTGACCTGTCTGCTTCTTACACCCTCCTGACTGGCAAGCCTAGAAATCCTCAGGATGGCACCCAACTTTTGGTCAAATCATTTGACACCAATCGGTTTCCCCACTGCAGCGTCTACTGCATCATATCTTCACTACGATGATTACCCCACAAGGGGGTGGCAGAAGCAGACTTACTGAGACACAGAGATTCCTTTTTTACTGTCAATTCAACAAATACCATGTTTGTCTTCCAGAAATCATGCTTCAGGTTATGGACAGTTGCACTTTCAACAGGCGTAGCCTGCCTTATGCTGCACACCTTACTGTCATCTTTCAGAAGGTTGGCATCCCTCTTGACAAGGAAAAATCCATAACTATTTCCCAGAGTAATGTCTACACCCTGAGGTTCATCCAAAACTATATGCACTTCAAGAAGGAAGGTGACAAAGTGGTAAGGAATCTACCTGGTCATGTACCTGACCCTCCTGTTTAGCCAGCTCCATAGAAACAGCTTCCACAGGACCAACCTCCACAAGGTCAGCCCGCACAGGACCAACCAGATTCAGAAGCACAGTTAGATCAGCATGAGGAATTGTTTCATGCAGATATCCACTTTGAGCAAGTTCCTTAGCAGCAGCAGTTTGCAGATCCCATGGACCAGCCTGGGATGATGATGGCTTTTGGTATCCAACCTCCTTTGTCTCTAGAAAATGAGCCCACAGTGTTGACTACAAGGGCTGCCCCACCTGAATTTCATGTCGAGGCCTCCACCTCACAAGGTCATGCATTTGGTGCCACTGGTAGTTTAATGGATATTCATCCTGCCCTCATTCAATTTCTCACTGCCCAATTTGGGAGTTTGAATTCCTCCTGTCGTCAGATCAGTCTACAAGTGAATAGACTGGAAGCTAGACAACAACTCCATTATGAGCAAGTTCAGAACAGCCGATGGGAGAAATTTGTGCACGACAAACATAAGTCAGATGAAAGGATGAAAAGCTTCATGAACTCCTTGATAAATGTGTGTGAACGAGCAGGAAAAATCATGAAAAGACTACGAGATATCCACACTGAAACCCAGGAGAAAACTGCTGAAATGGTCATGCATGCCTATGACATCCGAGAGGATGAAGGTAATCTCAACATTAAGTGTGCCAAACTGATGGAGTCCTCCAATCAGCTAGCTGAACAAGTGGCTGGAGCCACTACATCCATCAGAGCACAAGCGGCTGGCGCAACTACATCCATCCGGGCACATGTGACCGTAGAGATCAACAGATCTCTTGATGCCACCTCTAATCTGGAAAGAACCATCAATGCCACTACTTCTCGCTTACTGGATGCTTCCCAAAGGTTGAAAGGGAAACTGTATTCTGACACCAATAAGCTACTTGATGCCTCCTCTAGGCTTGCCGACATAGTTCATACTGACACAGCTAGAGCAGTCAATAGCACCACCAAAGCTGAGGCAAAGATGGACGTCGTATACAAGAAATTGGATATGGTTGGTAGTGAAATCTTGGATCTCATACATCTGCATAAAGCTCAACTCCAACCAGCCATGTAGGACGCAGGTGATGAATGGTGTCCTCCTCCTCAAATAGAAGCCACCTCTTCTCGTTTTCCACCACAAGGCTCCCAACAGAGTGCTGAAACAGAATACATCTATGAGATGATGTTTACCTGGCTCAAGGACATCAAAGAAAACATCCAGAACTTACACCGTTTTATCAGTCAAAGGGATGATCAGTTAAATCACAAGATTGACTCTCTAGAGACAGCCATCTCCCACCTGCAACATGAGTTCCAAGAGGCACAGATCCTGCACCTGGCCAGCACCAGCACCATGCCTCCACCACAGCAGCCTCCTCCTTCACCCCCTCCTTGTTGATGACAAAGGGGTAGAAGCACTGAAGACCAGCATCATCAAGCATCCAGCATGTAGTTAACTTTGTCATCTAGATTTTTCATGTAGATTTGTAGTGTAACTACTTGAACACACATCCTTGCTTGATTTGTACAAAACTATGGTTGATTAATGAATCAAGCCTTCTTGTTGCTGTTGAAAATGCTATATGTTGAAAAATGCTAACATTCAGTGGTTGTGTGAATGGATTAATTTTGCTTGGTTGATGGCCCCTCAAACCAATTTGATTGTATTGATGTATGAATGCTTGGACTTAATGATTCATGGTTGTCATCATCAAAAAGGGGGAGAATGTTGTGTCCCCCAAGTTTTGATGATAACAAATCATAAATCATTAATAGCTGGTTGAGAAATATCTAACTTATTTTTGGCTTGATGAATTGATTAAACAAGTACAGAAGAATCTCACTAAGTGATGTCTCGACACGGCCTAGTGATGTCTCGACACATCCAGAAGAGATTATGTTGAAAATCCAACAAATTGAGCTCCGGCATAACAGAATGTGTCGACACATCCGATTCATGTCTCAACACATCTAGAAGAATTCAAGCTGAAGCCGTTCTGACTAAGTATCTGGATTCACCGATATCTCGACACACTGAGTGAAAAGTGTCGACACATTCGTGTGATAATATCTGCACAAGGCGATTATGTCCCGACACCTTCTTAGGCTCACATGTCTCGACATCGTTTGGTGTTATCTCGACTCATCAGCCATGGTTCTTCAAGAACAACAAGAACTTCAAAAGGATGTCTCGACACACTGGGGGTAAAGTGTCGACACATCAACGTTCAACCAGAACACGTTTAAAACCGGCAGAAGCTGACGACAAGGCTTTTCAAAGGGATGTCTCGACACACTAATAGAAAAGTGTCGACACATCCACGATCAACCAGAACGATTCTCTAAGATTTTCAAAGGAATGTCTCGACACTCTAACAGGAAAGTGTCGACACACTTAGTTCCACCAAAACGGATCTGAATCCGACGGAAGCTGATTTCAAGATCCGGAACTTAATCCAGAGGATCCGTTTGCTCTGGAAAAAGCCGTCAGAGTGCTTCGGTGTCAGAAGACTGTGATTTGGCAGAGATATTTTCTGAAGAAAATCGTACCTTTTCTGCTATGGTCTCCTACCTACCCACATTCCTACAGACTAAACAGAAATGGAGTCAACTATGCAAGTGGAAGCAGATCAAATAATGTGGATGTGACATTCTGGGTGTTGCTTGAGAAATGGACAACGTTGATGTCGCCCTAGGACACCAATATACATAAGGAGCATGAGCTCCAGTTCCAAAAGCAAGCAAGCAGTAGAGCTGAGAAGAGTGCTGAGGAGAAAATGAAGAAGAAGAAGGCTTGCTGTCCAAGCTACTCTTTGTCCTGATGCTGCCGGCGTGAGTGAAACCCGAAGAAGACATTTTCTCTTCCTCACGACGATAAGAAAACCTCCATGGCTGCTATGAAGATTCAACGAGAAGAAGAAAGCCAAGGCTCTCTCAAGCTCATTCCCAGACAGGGGACTTCTTTGTCATAGCGTTTTCATTACTATACTCTATCTGGCCATTTCATCTTTAGTTTACTTTTCTTCTAAACAAACTTCATATCATTATATCCCTACCTACGTGTAGGAAGATAGAAGGTGTGGTCGCCTGTCTGTGTGGTTTGGGTTGTGATCCCGCAAGTTGTGTGACAACGAAGTGTGAGAGTGTATCTCTCAGTTAGAAGCTGTGAATCAGCTGTTGTGCGTTGGCACTAGTGAAGCCTCACTATGTTGTGTGAGGGGTGGACGTAGGTCTCTAGATTGAGACTGAACCACCTTAAAGATCTTATCTTATGATTTGTCTTTTCTCTTGTTCCAACGGTAGAAGCTTGATAGGACCGTTTCCAGGCATCTTGTGTGTATCTAGCTTCTTAGACATTAACTAATATCTGCCTCATTATCTCTGTGTTAGACTTAGTTTTTATTTCCGCAAAGAACGACAAAAAGGGGCTGATCTATTCACCCCTCCCCTCTAGATCTGCCTATCACCACTCAACAGTTATGAGTCTAGTGGAGCACCCTGGTGAAGGGCGCCCCTAACTAGGGCGCCATTCAATAGTGCGCCCCTGGCCAAGGCGCCATTCTCCAGTGTGGATTAAAACACCCTGATTCTGGGATTAGCGTGTTAAACCCTATCGATTAGCCTATTAAACCTGTTATCTATTAAACCATGCTGATTAGCTTGTTAAACCTGTTACCTATTCAACCTATTCTCTGTTAAACCCTGTTGATTAGCCTGTTAAACCTATTAAACCTGTTACCTATAAAACCATGATGATTAGCCCGTTAAACCTGTTACCGGTACAGCACGTGTAAACAAGTTATACAATTAGAAACCTGTGATCGTTAACCTTCTGAAATAGAGACCCTCCGAGAAGTCTCTATTTTCTGAAATAGATCCTCTCCGTGGAGACTCTATTTAACCTTTTGAAATAGAGACCCTCTGGGAAGTCTCTATTTCTGAATCCCATTAAACCTGTCACATGCTAAACCAGTTACATGTTAAACCTGATCCTGTTAAACCTGACACCTGTTAACCTTGTAATTACTTACCTTGTTAAGCCTGTTAGCTGTTAAACTTGTTAATTACAGAGCCTGGCAATTACATATCCTGTCAAACCTTGTTAATTACATAACCGTCGTTAAGCCTTGTTAATCCTATAGCCTGTTAATCACATAGCCTCCTAAACCTGGTTATATAACGTGTAAACCTGTTATCCTCTTAAATACACAGTTATTGCTAACACTCTGAAATAGAGACTCCCCGAGAAGTCTCTATTCTCTGAAATAGAGACCCTCCGGGAAGACTCTATTTCAGCATTGAAATAGAGACCCTCTGGAAAGACTAAGTTTACAAAAATAGAGACCCTCTGGAAAGACTCTATTTCAGCATTGAAATAGAGACTCTTTGGGGAGACTCTAATTACTAAAATAGAGACCCTCTGCAAGGGCGCCATTTCCCTGCAACCTGGAATTTTTGGGCTTCTGTCCAGCCCTTACCCAATGATCATTGGCCATCTCCTTAACCTTGAATTGCCTATGTGTCATGCATTTTAAGTAGATGGTCATAATTCATCATTTACACCTGATATTGTCCTTAAATTTTATTCTTGAAAATCTACATTATGTTCCTACAATGTGTAAACTTCATGAAATTCTATATTGGCTATATAAATGAGAGTGGATGTCAAAAAGTATACATGAAATGCTGTGCATCATATAGGGCCTGGTCTGGTCCTGGGAGGAGCACCCGAAGGTACTTATGCCCATAGGAGTTTATTGACCACGGTGTTTGGCATTGCACCGAAGTACTTGCTTGCTTGACTTGACTTGACACATTCCCACTCAATCTCTCGTGACATGCTTGACTTGCTTGAAATGAATTGCTTGGCCCAGAAAAGGGTAATTTACTTGCTTGAATGAAATGAATGAAATAGCCAATTCTATTGCACTACTTGTTATTACACGAGCTTGGAATCACTTGCTTGAATACTAACTATCCCCTTCTTGGAAGGACTTGCTTGAATGTTAAATTCTTGGAAATACTTCCTTAAATACTTGTGCGATTACTTGCAAATTAATTTTGCGATTACTTGCAAATTACTTGCTAGTCCCATGTTTGATACATCTTATTGAAATTCATGTGATACTCTCTTGATACGATGTTGGATATTCTTGCTTGTTCCAACATACATCATTATACCTGCACTGAACATGTAATTAACTTAAAGATTGTTAGAATATGAGATGTAATTCCTACTGAGAGATTCGCTCATTCAGTTGCAATTTAATATTTTTCAAGAAATTTGGATAGCGACCATCACCCGAATGGGAATGATATCGAGTGATGAGTGCTAGAGTCGCCGACTGGTGTACCGTCAGCTAGTCTTGTGTCTTACCTTGTATTTTCCAAGTTATTGTTGAGGCTTGTAATTGTATGGTACATTTCGGTTAGTTATGATTAAGTTGGATTGGGCTATGCCAAAATATGTAGCATCATGAATTAATTTGGGATATTAATATTCTGGTTAAAAAAATTTGTCATCTTGGACTATGGATAATATGTCAAATTCTAAGTTAGTGATAAATTACCGTGTACTATGTGCACTCTGACTCTACGTGAATGACACGATCGATATAGACGCGTCGCTCATCCGGGTATCTTCTGTGCTCGGGGCGTGATAGAAGAAGTTTGATCAGGACTCTGATAAGAGTTCTATGTTACTATGGCAACCTTCGTGGGCTTCCATATCCTACGGAAGAGAGGGTGCTTAAATACAGAAAGAAAACATAGAGGAAGGTATAAATGAAGAGAAAATGGTGCACAACCAGAAAAGAAGTGGTGCGGACACACGCCGTAGTACATGCCGGTGGACGAGGACACGCCTGAGCCTCTTCGGCTTGAGGAGGACATGGACGCGATGATCAAGCTATCATCTTTGTTTCACATTTTTTAGCCTTGTTGGGCCCTATTTTAGTCCATGTTGGACAATTGTACTATTGTATGGTTAATGGGCTAGAATAGTGGTCTAGAGCTATTGGGTTTTTCTCTTAGGCTTTAAAAGGGCCAAGTGTGAAAAGGCCCATGGGCTATGAATGGGTCAAATGGGGTTAAGTGTGAACAAGTCATGGGCTTAGTGTGCTAGGTGTGAAAGGGGCTAAGGAAAGGAGGCTTGGAGGCAAATGGAAGGAGGCGCCCCCCCCTCTCTTGGTCCAAGGAGGAGGCTGCCACCTACGTACCTTGACTAACCTCCTATCATTTTCAAACTTAGGAAGCTTCCTTCCCCCCCCCCCTGGTCTTCCTTCCTCCCCTTTAGTCAAGGGGGCGCACCCCCCTCTCTCTCCTCCCTCCTCCACCTCCTATCCTCTCCCTAGAGTTTCCCCTCCCCTATATATCATCTGTTGTAAAAATATTCCAGAAGTTAATGAAGAAATTTTGAGAGAAAATTGTGTAAGAGAGTGATTCTCTTTCCCCCTCTTGGGTGTGATGCCCTAGGCCCCAATCCTATGATGGGATTTTCTTGGCGTGTGACTCGCCCCCCTATCATCCCCTTCCTCTTCGTATCTGGTTCTGGGAATTTTATCAGTGAAGCTTCTACAAGTCAGGAAGAAGCTCGCGTTGGTTTTGCCTCGATCGGAGCTCTGGATCGCCAGCAACAATTCAGCTCGTGAAGTTGCACAAGTCTGTCCGCGCCTACTGTCCAGATCCTCAACTGCCTGATCCGGAATTTCTATGGATCTACTCCCAAACTATTTGGATCTGAGATTCTGAGTGGTCGTAGGATAATATGTCCTCTTCGCGTTGCCACCGAGCTCGTGTTGTTCTGAGGTTTGTGCTAGTCGTGGCGAGGATTCTCGTGGGGCTACGCTGACCACCCTATGCAGATTCGACCCAGAGGCAGAGGCAACTTACAGAAGCTGCTCCGTCTCCTTCATATTAGATCTGCGCAAGCCCTTTTGTCCAAGTCTTCCTCTTGACGTCGCCGATGATCTCCAATAAGAAGCAACCCATTCTGACACCGGAGCTATTTTTCCCATAATTTTTAGCTTTCCTGTGTAGTTCTGTGCGAGCAGAACCTAAGGCTGAGTATAGTTACTGCCACGCCCAGATCTGATTAGATCTGATCGCGTTGTTTGGACTAGACAATCTTCATCCTGTCGCCAACATTCTCCAACAAATGGCACCCCGATCGGACGTCGGATCTTGGTGTACCGGCCTCCGCAAGTCTGCTATGCTAGGTGACCTGCGCGGGCAGAACTAGTCGGCTTCCAATCAGCTCACCCGATCAGCCCCAACTCGCCTCCCTCGCCTCCTGCGAGTGTGGCCCATCAACCCGAATTCCAGCAGCCCCGGAAGTGTGATTGTAGTCCTTTACCTCCCTGCGTGGAGTGGGCATCGTGTTCTGAAATTGTAAGGTTAATAATTATGTGTATCGGGGTTGTTCGGATTCGACCGGGATTTCTTCCCCACGCGCTAGTCGTGGAGGTACACGCCTCGTTCCACACTCACATTGCTGATTTAGTATATTTTCTATCATGCTACGTTTGTGAGAATAGGTCCGATAGCTAGCTTCAAATCACCGTGGTTGTGAGTTGTGAGCCCCCGTTCCATAGGTCCAGTCGAGCATCGAGCCCAAACTGGAAACCCCTAGGTGACAGTGGTTCCTTAACTGCTGCGATCCCACGTTTCCCTCCAAGGGATGATCGTCGGGCTAGTTAGAGTTTCTGTTGAGAGACGTCTCCACCCGGAGAACGCCATGGTAGTCAGCCGCTCGGCTTACCCTAGTGTGCTAGTGCTGGCCGCACTTTGAGTCGGTCGTACGTCTTAGCCCGATCGCGTCACCCGTCCCGCATCAAATTGGTATTAGAGCGTGGTTTGAGTCTAGGGTAGTGTCGCATTCCATTCCTATACTTGGTATATTAAAAGGTGTTCCTGGAACAATGGGTCACGCCTATTGGGAAGGTTGCACACTTGCGTGAGTTCAGTCTTCGGATCATACCTCTGCCACGTACTGGATATTGGAGTCTCGGTTCCTTAGCTTGCATTAGTCCGTGCATTCCAACCTTTGTGTCGTTGCATGCCCACCCAGCGAGGTACCCAATACCATCGCTTCGCGTCTATGGCAAACCCACGGGATGCCGCCTCGGGAGACTTTCGCACCTTGCATGAGTCGATGATGGCCATCATGGCCCGGTTGGACCAGTCCGAGGCTACCTTTCAGAGCTTCTCCGATAATATGGATGGTCGCCTTAGGGCAATGGAGGAATGCATGGAGTCATCTGACAAATCTATCCAAGGTCTGGTTTGACGGTTGGATAGATTGTCACACGGGTACCCTCCTGGAGCAGCCCAGGGCCCACCCGCACCTGCTCCCGTGGTGGCCCAAGTCTAAATCGCTCCCATGGTCCAGGTCCAACCCGCTCCCGCGGTCCAGGACCAGCCCGCACCCGCCCCTCACCAAGCCATTGAACCACAGCATCGTGACCTTGGTCTAGAGGACTATGGGTCTGATAATGCTTATGAGGGGTATGGCCGACACCGTCGTGACTTTCATCTGCCGAGGGATGAATAGGATGATAGAGTCCTTAGGACCGTGCGAGCAGACCCTCCCATATTTGACGGGTCCTTGGACCTGAAGGTCTATCTTGATTGGGAGGCCGGCATGGATCGGTACTTCGAGTGGTTCGAGATGACGGATCACCGGAGAGTCAAGTTTGCTAAAATGAAGCTGTTAGGGCAAGCACAAACTTATTGGCGCAATGTGGAGAGCTTGTTATTTCAACGTCGAGAGCCGCAAATTGAGTCTTGGGCTGAGATGAAGGATAGACTTAGAACTAAGTATCTTCCTACCACGTACCGTCAGAGGCTCATTGATAGGTGGCAGAATCTCAACCAAGGGGACTGGTCCGCGTCCGAGTACATCACAGAGTTTGATGAATATTTTTTACGATGTGATGTCTCGGAAGAGAGTACGATGCCTATTTCCGGCTTCCGTCGTGGTCTGCGACCCCACTTTCAGTATGAACTCTTTCACCGCAATGTAACCACCCTGGAGGCCGCATATCGGGTTGCTCTCGAGTTAGAGTAGTTTAAGTCGAATTTCGATCCCGTCCAGCGACCAGGGACCATCCATCAACGTGGGTCCGACTCTCGTACCACGCCCAGTTCCTATAGTCAATTTTTGATAGTGCGTCCTCCGGAACCCCCTCGCCAGGACCCCACTACTCTCGGACCTCGCTCTCTCCCTCCAAGGGACCCCCCCTCGCCAGCAAGCATCATTCCCCACTCCCCACCCTCAGCATCCCACATTGCCTACCCGACCTCAGCTCCCACCACCCCCAGCCTGTCGAGAAGACAAGGGAAAGGGGCCGATGATCGGTGGAGCATCTTCTAGCACAGGGCCGCGTGACCAGCTATAGGTGTGGTGGGATTGGCCACTTTGCGGCCAAGTGTCCCACTTGGGAATCGTTGGTAATTTCGGACACTCTAGCCCGCGACCCTACACCGGAGCTAGTGCCGGTCAGCTATAAGCCGGATCCGAAACTCGCGGAGGAGTTCTTTGATGAGCTTTTAGAAGAGCACGCTGTCGTCCCGGGCACTCAGCCCCAGGACAATGTGCAATTGGGTGTGATCCTCCCAAACCTCTGAACCCCCATTAAGAAGTCAGTAGGTACATGTTAGGATGTCTAGGAGTTTGGACTGCGTCATTTGTATGCGAGTATTACTTATGGGTGTCTAGGTTTGTCTAGGGTCATGTATGTCAGTTTTGCTTATACAGTTTGTTTGTCATGCATTTGGAGTTAGCATAAAGTCGTGTGCCAATAAAAGGTCAGCCATGCACGTATAAGGGGTTAGCTGATGCACACCGCCACGCCCGTGAGTTCCGAAAGGGAGAGTACGTCATGATCAGGGTCATACCTGAATGATTTCCCCTTGGGGACCGTAAAGAAACTCTAGGCACGCAATGCCAGCCCTTTTCGAGTCGTGAAACAAGTGACTTCGAATGCATACGTTATTGAACTACCAGACGACTATGGTGTTAATTCGATGCTCAAATGCTTCAGATCTGGTAGCATATCGGTGAAGTCCCGCGATCAATGACACCCAAGAGGGGGGTGAATTGGGTGTTTACAAATTTTAAAGAAACTTTTGGCCTTTTTAAAATATGTGATAGAATGCTAGTTAAGAGATTCAAAACTATTTTAACACAAATTGGATTTATCAAACTTTGTATGATGAGATATAGAATATGCAAGATATATGTAGATTAATCCGTAACAATAATTAACACATACACTCACTTAGAATGGAGGTAGAAGAAAAGGACCAAACCACACAAATCAAACCATAGTGCACAGCGATTTTTAAGGTGGTTCGGATGCAACGACGGAAATCCTACGTCCACCCCTCACCAAGCCCGGTGAGACTTCA
The DNA here is from genome assembly GCA_022559845.1 of Amorphophallus konjac. Lineage (NCBI taxonomy): Eukaryota > Viridiplantae > Streptophyta > Magnoliopsida > Alismatales > Araceae > Amorphophallus > Amorphophallus konjac. Next base: position 266,611,235 of record CM040127.1, read on the forward strand.
CTCGGGGATAAATCCCCAAATGGAGACGATGCTCCAACCACACACGCAGAATGACACCTGCACACACACGGGGACGCGCCCCAACACACACACACACATGGAGACGAGGTCTCCAACATGATCCAACAAACGGATCACCAACACAAACACCCGCTGCCACAAGTGCAGCAATCCACACACACGAGACAGAATAGATCTAAAAGACCCACACACACACAAACGCAGATCTAGGAAGATCCACGCATACACACGAATCAAATACGACACACACACACACGACCACAGATCCAACAACGATCCACATACACACACAAGTTCTTGCAGTTTATGATCAACACAATTACAACATCCAAAACATAAAGACGATGAGGCTTAGTTTAGAAAACTCCTGATTTGGGTTCCCTTTGAATGCATGCTGCGGGATTGAGAATGGATGAAGAACACTTGCTGCACTGAGTACTATTCACGGCTACAGTACCCTTCTTCTTCACTTGGACAATCTTCCTTTGGTCTCTTCTTGAAAACCTTGCTTGTTTCTTGATAGCCTCCCCCTTGATCTCCCTTTGTTGGTTGCTTGCTTCTTCACTTCATAGATGCTTGTTGGCTTCAGAAGTACCTTGAATGTGTTGGAGATAGATGAAGAACTTGCTGCACGAGGTACTGTTCACGGAGCTAAAGTACCCTCTTCTTCCTCCTTGGACAACCTCCCCTTTGGATCTCTTGGATAATTAGGGTTATGACTCTAATAAGATGTTTTATAACCCTTGGAAGGTCTATGGATAAGCCCTAGACCAGATCCACAAATTTTGGAGGGTTTGGTGGCTTTGGGATTAAACAATAGCAAGAGGAGATGCTTCTTTCGAGATGGACAAAAGTCAATATTTTTGGCTTATCGGGGCTGGCGGTCGACCTGCAGAGGCTGGCGGTCAACCACTACTGAGAGAACTGCTGGCCGTTGGTTTCTGGTAATTCTGGTCGACCGCTACTGGGCTGGCGGTCGGCCGCCACTGTTAATCCCTGTAGGTGGTGAGCTGCTGGCAGGGGCGGTGGACCGCCCCTGAGCTGGCGGTCGACCGCCAGCTGGGCAGACCCCGGGTTTTCCCGGGTCGATCCGTTAACCTCTTCAGCTCCGTCGCTTAAGTCCTTTAGCAGCCTGTTCATGTTTGTGGTATCACCCTTGACAGTTTAGAAGGTGTCAACTGAGTCTTTGACCTTGTGGATTTTTATTGAGTGTTTTGACCTGCAAAAGCATACATAATTGATTAGAACTATAGCTCAACCATCGATATGATAAATGCATGAAGTTCATGCAAACCATTTGAGCATTAATCAAAATTTTGTTCCGGGGGCTCCGCCCCCGGAAACCCCCCAAGGGGCGCTGCCCCCTTGACCCCCTGCGACCTGACCGTGCAGGTCGATCCGCGGGCGAGGGCGCACGATGGCTAGAAGGGTTTCATGTTTTAATGTGCATGAATGAGGTGTATGAAGGAGAGGTATATGAGATACACATGGTGAGATCGATGCTAAGACAAGGTAAGAGTCTCACCAATGGTTCTTGATAGTAAATGACATATACCACATATTTTGGATTGTAGATGAGCAGGGTGCTTATCCACACGTTTGGTTCACCAGGTGACTGCCATGTGTTTGATCCTGTTTTGGATTGTAGAGGAGAAGGGTACTTGTCCACACGCTTGGTTCACCAGGTGACTGCCATGTGTTTGATCCTGCAAGCAAGATAGGCAAGGTTAATACCATGCTTGTTCCCGTTGAAGAGGTTATGAAACCTCTTGCCTCTTGTAAAACCAACATATGCAAACCAAGGATCAAGACCATGTAACCATTCTCATTTGCCATCTCAACCATACATAGATAACAAGAGCATGTGCAATCAACCACAAGTTTAGTTATCATCACTTAATCACACATTAAGTTTAGTTATCATCAAAACCATAACTTAACAATCGGAACCCTGCGGTGATCCCTAGTGAGTTCTTGGGCTTTCTCCTCCTATTGTGAGTGACACACCACCTGAGAGCCCACCTCTTCTAGCCTCAATGCAAGCATACAGATTGTATACTAGATGAGCAGGTGAACACCACCAGGAACAGAGCCTACCGACGCTTCTTAGTGCGTTGGAGAGGACGCCCTGCGCCAAACGATGGCTAGATCACAGGGAGAGCTCAAGCCTTGAGACCCTTACTCGACGGGGTCGAGTTCCTCCCACCTGGGGGGAATTGGTGCGGACTCACGCCGCAGTACACGCCGGTGTACGAGGACACGACGGAACCTCTTTCGCTCGAGGAGGACATGGACGCGATGATCAAGCTATCATCTTTGTTTCACATTTCTATTTTAGTCCACGTTGGACAATTGTACTATTGTGTGGCTAATGGGCTAGAATAGTGGTCTAGAGTTATTGGGCTTTTCTCTTGGGCTTTAAAAGGGCCAAGTGTAAAAAGGCCCATGGGCTAGGTATGAATGGGTCAAATGGGGTTAAGTGTGAACAAGTCATGGGCTTAGTGTGCTAGGTGTAAAAGGGGCTAAGGAAAGGAGGCTTGGAGGCAAGTGGAAGGGGGCACCCCCCCTCTCTTGGTCCAAGGAGGAGGCTGCCACCTATGTACCTTGACTCCCCTCCTCTCATTTTCAAACTTAGGAAGCTTCCCCCCCCTTGGTCTTCCTTCCTCCCCTTTAGTCAAGGGGGCGCACCCCCCTCTCTCTCCTCCCTCCTCCACCTCCCATCCTCTCCCTAGGGTTTCCCCTCCCCTATATATCATCTCTTGTAAACATATTTCAGAAGTTAATGAAGAAATTTTGAGAGAAAATTGTGTAAGAGAGTGATTCTCTTTCCCCCTCTTGGGTGTGATGTCCTAGGCCCCAATCCTGTCATGAGATTTTCTTGGCGTGTGACTCGCCCCCCCTATCATCCCCTTCCTCTTCGTATCGGGTTCTGGGAATTTTATTAGTGAAGCTTCTACAAGTCAGGAAGAAGTTGGGGCTGGTTTCACCTCGATCGGAGCTCTGGAACGCCGGCAACAATTCAGCTCGTGAAGTTGAGCAAGTCTGTCCGAGCCTGCTATCCAGATCCTCAACTTCTTGATCCAGAATTTCTACAGATCTACTCCCAAGCTATTTAGATCTGAGATTCTGATTGGTCATAGAATTTTCTGCCCTCTTCGCGTTGCCACCGAGCTCATGTCATTCTGAGGTCTGTGCTGGTTGTGGCGAGGATTCTCGTGGGGCTGCGCCGACCACCCAATGCAGATTTGACCCAGAGGTAGTGGCAACTTACAGAAGCTGCTTCGTCTCCTTCCTCTCAGATCCGCGCAAGCCCTTTTGCCCAAGTCTTCCTCTGGACGTTGCCGACGATCTCCAACAAGAAGCAACCCATTCCGACACCAGAGCTATTTTTCCCATAATTTTTAGCTTTCCTGTGCAGTTCTATGCGAGCAGAACCTGAGGCTGAGTATAGTTGCTGCCATGCCTAGATATGATCACGCCATTTGGACCAAACAATCTTCATCCTGTCTCCAACATTCTCCAACAAACGGCACCCCGATCGGACGTCGGATCTTGGCGTACCGGCCTCTGCAAGTCTGTTGCGTCGAGTGACTTGCGCGGGCAGAACTAGTCGGCTTCCAATCGGCTCACCCGATCGGCCCCAACTCGCCTCCCTTGCCTCCTGCGAGTGCGGCCCGTCAACCCTAATTCCAGCAGCCCCGGAAGTGTGATTGTAGTCCTTTACCTCCCCACGTGGAGTGGGCATCGTGTTCTGAAATTGTAAGGTTAATAATTGTGTGTATCGGGGTTGTTCGGATTCGGTCGGGATTTCTTCCCCACGCGCTAGTCGTAGAGGTACGCGCCTCGTTCCACACTCACATTGCTAATTTAGTATATTTTTTATCATGCTGCGTTTGTGAGAATAGGGCCGATAGCTAGTTTCAAATTGCCATGGTTGTGAGTTGTGAGCGCCCGTTCCATAGGCCCAGTCTTGCACCAAGCCCGAACTGGAAACCCCTAGGCGACAGTGGTTCCTTAACTGCTGCGATCCCACGTTTCCCTCGCAAGGGACGATCATCGGGCTATTTAGAGTTTCTGTTGAGAGACGTCTCCACCCGGAGAATGCCACGGTAGTCAGCCGCTCGGCTTACCCTAGTGTGCTAGTGCTGGCCGCACTTTGAGTCGGTTGTACATCTTAGCCCGGTCGCGTCACCCGTCCCGCATCAAGAAGAAGAGGCAGAGCCACACAGGAGCAGCGCCAAAAAGGGTTCTTGCTGAACTTATTGATTCAAGCGTGAAGAGTTGTATTCAAGTGCGATGGTGTCATCTTATACATAGATCATCTGCTATTCTGGGAGAGAGTTTCTCTAAACCTGTTCTGTGTTTCAGAGTTTTTTTTACTCTCTTCTTTTCGTTTCTTTGGTTCTCCAAGAACTACAGAAGAAGTCAAGCTATGTGTCAGTGGATTTTAAGAGAAGTTGTTCTTTTGTCAAGCTGTGTGTCAGCGGTTCTTAAGAGAAGTTGCTCTCTTGCTAAGCTGTGGACCAGCGGTGTGTAGTTGGGTTGTTTCCCAACGTTGAGTGCTTGGCACTAGTGGAAGCCTCACTTGGTTGAGTGAGGGGTGGACGTAGACCTTTGGATTGAGGACGGAATCACCTTAAAAACCTTTGTCTCCTGGTGTGGTGTGTGATTGCATATATATCTACTTGTGTATGGAACAATAGTTGCTATCTAGGTCCGGTTGAATATAGTTTATCGATTCCGTTCGTTAGTTTTTAAATCTGTTAGTTTGAAAAGTTTTAAAAGGGGCAGATCTATTCAACCCCCCTTCTAGATCGACCTCTCGACACCTAACACCATAATGGTTGGTCTACACATCACCCAGTTCCTGACCAATACACCTTCCCAGTTGGTTAAATCCCTAACCTTTGACCAATACACCTCTTCCGTCGGCCTACGTTAATTCTTGGCCTATTGCCACCACAACCCAGAACCTCAGCCTTTGCATCACCAAAGTCGATCCGTTCAAGCTTCAGTACAAGCTCCAGCTGCAAGCTACACAGATTAGCCAGCCTGAAGGTCTACGTGAAGCCCCAGATTGGTCGGCGACTGGCCAAGCCCAGTAAGCAACACCAGCATCAACACAATGAATCAACGACAATGATCCCACCAGCAACGTCCATCGACAACAATAAGCTAAGAACACCCAGCGCCAGTCTTCGAACAACCAAGAGGCTCTCAGGTAAACAAAAATAATAAAAGAAAAAAATAAACAAAAAATAGGGTTAAAAATAGAGATACTCCGGCGGACTCAACCATCCTCTTTCTCTAGGAGGCGGTGGGGGCAAAAAGGCCAGCAACCCGGTTGAGGTGAAAACCCGTGAGGGCGCCTCAGGCAAAATTGGGTAATCCCTCGATGCGAAAACCTGCAAGGGCATATTGAAAAAAGTAAAAGGGGGCCAGCTCTGGCGAAAACCCAAAAGGACGGCAGAGCTGGTAAAGAGAACAAAAATAAATTCTCTCTCCTCTCCCCCCATTTGGGGCAGCCAGCTAGCTACCCACCTTCTAGCAATCATATCCCCTGCCAGTTGGCCCATACCAGTCCCTGACTAATGCCCTACTCTAGATTATAAATCTTGCACCTCAATGTCGGCCATATACCATCACGTTCAGCCTAAGCCAGTTCCTTGGGCCACTCCCCTCCTTGGTTGGTCTATACCAGTCCCTGACTAGTACACCTCTCTAGCTCATTGATCTTACACTCCCCAGTTAGCCATACACTGCCCCGGTTAGCTCACACCTCCTCCGTCCTCACACTACCAAGGTCGGCCAGTATACACCAGCAACTCATGCACCATTCCAGCCATTCATTCCAACAAACCTCAGCCTACACACCATCTCGGTTGGCCTCTGAACCGCATCAACCTTGGATCCTTCTATCATAAAGATCCATCAACCCAGAACTCCCAATCATCAGCCCATCATTGTTAAGCCACCATAAACCCACTTATGACTCCAACAATATGCCGCCAAGGCTCACCGGTTCTCAGATCACTAGTCAAACTTCAGATTACTCAGTAACCAGCCAAAGTCACTACCATGGCTACAATGATGACAAACCATACATAGCATAAACTTCAAGTCACATCCCCTGACAGTAGCATGCTACGGACGACAGTCACAAGGTTCCCAGATTAAAAAAAATGGGGTTAAAAAAATAGAGATACCTTGATAGCCTCAGTCAACTCCCTCCATGGGACTACTGAGGGTAAAAATTACCGTCAACCCGGCTGAGGTGAAAACTCGTAAGGGCGTCTCAGGCAAAATCGGGTAACCCCTTGGTGTGAAAACCCGCAAGGGCATACCGGAAAAAGTAAAAGGGGACCAGCTCTAGTGAAAACCCGCAAAGGCGGTAGAGCTGGTAAAGAGAATAATAAAAAAAACTCTCGTCATCTCTACTCCTCATTGATGAAAGCCATCGACTGTGATATCTCGCCGACGGCGAGCTGAACGTCACTCCACAACAATGGTGGCCACAACACCCACGAGGGTCGGTCATTGCCAATTCCAGTCCTAGTCTTCGGCTACACACCTCAACGGTCAGCCGACCAGTTCTGGCCTTCTGGCTACTACACATCAGCAGTTATGTAATGCCCCAGATTTTTTGGATATTTTTCAGATCATTTTCGTGGGTGAGTCGAGCGGGCTTATTTGATCATTTTCGGGAAAATCCATATTTTTGGAGTGTGAGACTAATCTAGAGTTTTGACCATGTTTTTGGGGTCTAATTGGGTCCTCTCGGTGCTAGAGAGGTTGGGGACTTGTTTCCTCTTGTTTCCCCCTTCACATGGGTGTGAACGGGACGTGGAATGGGTTTTCCTGCGATTTTCACCGTTTTTGCACTCGGGTCGACCTAGCGGTCGTTCCAGTGACCGCTAGGGTGCTAAGCGGTCATGAAGTTATCGCTTGGGTCCCCTTATGTCGGTTCGAGCCTAGCGGTCTCGCGATAGACCGCCAGGGTTCCTTGTGGTCTGGTGAAGACCGCTTGGCTCTGCTTTATGGTCCACGGGTGACCGTTTGACCGTGTTTTGGTCGTTTGAGGTCGATGGGGTAGTGGTCTCGCGACTGACTGCTAGGCTATGCCAAGCGGTCAGGGGGACGACCGCCACCCTTCCAAGCGGTCCTGTCGCAACCGCTTGAGGTTTTTGTTTTGGGTTCCTTACGGTCTCGCGATAGACCGCCATGCCAGCCCGTGCAGTACAGAGGTAGACCGCTAGGCACTGTGACAGTCTAGGGAGGACCGCCACTTCATTTTTCATGTTAGATGTGTTTTGTTGCGTTGTGTTGACCCCGGACGACTCGGTTGTGACCCAGTGGTCGACCTTCGGTCTCGTGGATGTCCCGGATATGTCATGGGTTCTGTGTCCGTGTTTCTGGGGTGTCTGGAGGTACCGCGTTACCTCTATTAGCGTGCCTATAGATTTAGAGGGTCCGAGTGACCCTGTGTGTGTTCCAGGCTTTCGTGTTACGCTTGGTCGAGTCACCGTGTATCGGTGCAAGTGCGGTGGGGTTTTCCCTGCACATCGTGGGCTTTTCTAGAAGATGGTTCCTGAGTGGGCCAAGTGTATGGCCTTGGACTGCGAGTCCAGTCATCCAGCTTGGGGCTGGAGGTTTTTCACTTTTCTCTGGGATGGGGAATCGACGTGGCGGCTTGTGAGCTATCTTGGGAATCGTGCTTCTGTGCTTTCCGCGTGGGATGTGTATGTGGCCTGTGGACTGTGAGTCCAGTTACCCAGCCTGGGGCTAGAGGGTTTCTCAGTTCCCTTTTCGAGGGAATGATCTCAGCAGTTGTGAACTGCCTCGTGAGTCATCGTGCTGAGATTTCTGACCCTAGGGCTAGGAAAGATTGACGGCGTAGAGCCATTCGGTGCAACGGTCTTGACCTCGAGTCTTGTGACTCAAGGACCGTTGGATTTAGTGAGTCTAGAGGACTGTCTAGAGTCCAGTGGCTCGGCACCACTTGGTTATTCTCGACTTTTGCACAGGGTGCATGTGTATTTCTTAGAGTTCTCCTCGGAGAGTGGTCACATCAGTGACTCCCCACTAGTCGTAGCCTTTCGACACGCGTGTGATCCCACTAGGGAGTGGTGGCGAGGCTTTACCCGAGAGAGACGACTTTAGGTTGGTTAGGTAGGGCCTCCCACTATGGCGGCTCGAGTCCAGGCCTGGAGGAATACCAACTAGAGGGCCTGACGTAGCGCAGTTAGTCAGTGTGTGCACACGTGGTCGGGGACTTCAGACGCATGCTGACGATCACGACCCCGCCTAGACCCTTGTTCTATGTTTTGTGGTTACTTGTACGTTATCTCAGTCTCCGTCTGGGGCGTCGCAGTGAGATACCTCAGGCTGTAGATTAAGTCGTCAGTGGACGCATCCGGCCTTGCTTCTGGTGAGCAAGTACTCCTGTCACGTGAGACGTGACTCTCCTATTTTCGGGTTTTGTTTCCGGTCTGCGAGACGTGGTTCCCCCGACAGTTTCAGAAAGTGTTCTCGAGGTAGAGGTCTAGGGGTTTTTTCGGTGAGCGTTACCAAGGGTTTCCCTAGATGGTGTTAGGTCCACGACTGTGAGGTCGTGACGGTTTCTTCTGGCGGCGTAGCCAGAGATTTTCCCGTTAGTTCGGTAGTCCCCCGATTGTGAGATCGGGGTGTGTTTGTCCGGTACAGTAGGAGTAGCTGTAGTGCCAAGTTTTGGCCGACCATCAGTTCACTATTCCTGCTGGAGTTGTAGCTTCTTTCCTTTTCGCTACTGCCGTTGTTCTCGGTTGGGGTTCCGTGGGATCCCTACTCAGCCAGTGACAGGAGGCTCACCCCTGCTTTTCAGGTGCGGCGGTTCTTCCTCGAGGTTCGTGGGTGCTATGTAGAGGTTCTTAGTTGCCCGCTCATCGGGCCGAGTGTTCATTCGGCATTGGGTACGTTCTCTACCTTAGACTGTACTTTCTGTTGGACTGGACTCTGCTGCTATAGTTGTTTATTTATTTCTGTTAATTATTGAATTATCCTACTTTATTTCCTATTTCTTTGTACCTCCACACTCCTTTTAGCCCTTTCGATCCCTCCCGACTCGTGGGCGGCGGGCCAGGATTTGTATGGTATCGGGTTCCTCCCGGTATCCGGATCTTGGGTCGTTACAAGTTAGCCGGCCAACTCCAGCTCTAGTATTTGGCTACACACCTCAACGGTCAGCCGACCAGCTCCAGCCTTCCGACTACTACACAACAGCAGTCAGCGGCTAGCTCGAGTTCCACTCTCCGGCTACAACACCTTAGCGGTAAGCCGGCCAGCTCCAATCCCAAGTCTCCGGCTACAACACCTTTGCGGTCAGCAGGCTAGTTCCAGTCCCAGCCCCAGTCCAGTCTCTGGCTACAACACCTTAGCAGTCAGCCGGCGAGCTCCAGCTCCAATCCTAGTCTCTGGCTACAACACCATAGTGGTCAGCAGGCCAGCTCTAGCTTTAGCTCCAGTTCCAATCCTCCGAGTATAGCATCGTAGCGGTCAGTCGCTAACAACATCTCGGTGACCAGATGGCCAGCAACCGGTCATTGGGTAACATCCCTCAGGATCCATTGGCAACTCCAGCAACACGTTCCGACACACCCTTACGGGCCGACCTCCAGCCTTCAGCAACTCCAGCAACATAGGCCAACACACCCTTACGGGTTGGCCTCCAGCTTCCAGTCCCTGACAACATAGGCCAACACAACCTCATGGGTCGGCCTCCAGTAACTTTCGCGACATGGGCCAACGTACCCCCACGGGCCGGCCTCCAGCCTCCATTCTCCAGTAACATGGCCAATGCACTCTTAGAAGTCGGCCTCCAGCTTCCAGTTTCCAGTCCTATAGGTCAACACCACCTTGTGGGTTGGCCTCCAACTTCCAGTCTCTAGCCATTCAGGTCAACACGCCTCATTCAGGCAGGCCTCCAGCACCCAGCCTTCAATATCCAGCTTCCAGCATCCAATTTTCAGTACCCGACTTCCAATATCCAATCTCCAGTATCCAATGTCTAATACCCAGCTCTAAAATCCAGCTTCCAGTATCCAGTTTCCAGTACCTAGTCCCAGTACCCAACCTCAAATATCCAGTTCAAGTACCCCAGTTTCCAGTATCCAGCTTCAATACCCCGTTTCCAGCCTCCAGTGTTCCAACTTCTGGTTCCAACGTCCAAATTCCAGCATCTAGTTCCCATATCCAACTGCCAGTATCCAATTCCAGCCCTTAGTTCCCAACATCTAATTTTTGATTTCCCATCTCCAATTCCAGTTTCCAACAATGGGCTAGCACGCCTCAAAGGGTAGGCCCCCAGTCCCAGCTCCCAGTATCCAAATCCCAACTTCCCGTCCCAACATCCAATGTCCAATTTCCAATTTCCAGTCTCTAGTCCCAATTTCAAGTCTCCTACTCCATTATCCGGTTCCCAGTCGCAGCCTTCAGTCCCAATACCCAGTAGCCAGATCCCAGTCTCCAGTCTGGGTATCTAGTCCCGATATCTAGTTCCCAATTTCCAGTTCCCAATCCTAGTATCCAATCTCCCATCCCAACATCTAGTTTCCAATCCTCAGTGCCAGTGTCCAACAATAGGCCAGTACGCCTCATGTAGGTAAGCCTACGGTCCTAGCTTTTAGTATTCAAATCCTAGTCTTTAGTCCCGGTACCCAGTTCCCAGCCTCCAGTTCCTAGTTCCCAGTCCCAATACCCAGTCTCCAGTCCCAATATCTAGCATCCAGATCCCAGTATCCAGCTTCCAACCTCCAAGCTCCCAAGTTCTAGTCCTGATGCCCAGTCTCCAGTGCCAATATCCAGTATCCAAATCCCAATCTCCGTATCCAATATCCAATTTCAAGTCTGTGGTTCTTAATTCCCAGCCCAAGTAACCAATCTCTAGTCCCAGTATCTAGTATCCAAATCCCCATCTTCAGCTCCGACATCCAGCTTCTAGCCTCTAGTTCCCAGTTTCTAGTCCCAATACTCAGTCCCCAGTATCTGAATCCCAATCCCCAGTTCCAGTATTCAATCGCTAGCCTCCAGTTTCCAGTCTCTACCTTCTAGCTTCCAGCAATAGATCAACACGCCTCAGCCAGGTAGGTCTCCAGTCTAAATATCTAGGTTTCCAACCTCCGACTTTTAGTTGCCAGCAATAGGCCACTACGCCTCACAAGCAGATCAACAACAACAACCATGTGAATAAATCCAGATACCTTACAGACTAGTATGCCACGAAGGTCGGTATGTAGCAAGCCTAGATCAACATACCCCCAAGGGTTGGTGTATCGCGCTCTCTGATCATGATACCTCAATGGTCGGCCAGAGACGATACCTTTTGTAAGACCCGATAGTTAACGGATTCTTATCGATATCGAAATATAAAAAGATTCATGAGTTTAAGCTATTTTAATGGGCTTAATGGGCCTAGTTTAGTGGGTTTATGCAATTGTATAAGCTTTTAGAAACGAAATAAGGCATATATGTAATTTTGCTTATATTAAGGCCTTATTGTAATTTAAGTTTTTTAACAAAAAAAATAAATAACAAATGTTTTTTTGTGAACCCACGAAGGGTTCTTTCTCTCTCCACTCACCCTCTCTTTCTCTCTACGCACGTCCCCCCTCTCTCTTTGCTCTCTCGGTAGTGTGACCACCCTGGGCCTTTGCAGGGATAGCAGGTGGTGACCTCGGCGAGCCCGAGGCATAGGAGGAGTGCCGGTGTCGTCGTGGAGGTGAGCCATGGAGCGTGGAGGCGGGAATGCCACGTGTGGAGCGCGGCTTCCTTCGAGTAGAACGGGCGTAGAATAGCGTCTTCTTCTAAATCCAAGTAGGGGGATGTCTTCGTTACCTCGTTAGGATTGATTCCCCATCCATTGGCATGTTAATAGCGGGCCTATATGCATGAACATCGTCATTTATGTTTTAAGAGCATGAACATTGTCAATTATGTTTTCATCCATCCATGGCCATTGTTTTATGTTTTTGGACATATAATTGTTGTGGAATGGGCGTAGGAAGGCAGAGAACAGGTCTAATCATGTCTTCCCATCGATTTGAATCGATTGGGAGGGAACTCCATCGAGTTTCCCACATTTCGGGTCCTCAGGACGGCTTGCGGTCATTCCAGGGACCGTTTTCCCCATTGAATAAGGCGGTGGACCTTGGCGGTCACGGCCTAGACCATTTTTAGACCTTGGCGGTCCTTTGACCGACCGTTTGTGAACCTTGGTGGGCCAGCAGACGACCGCTAAGACCCTTTGACCGAGTAAGGCGGTGTAAGCCTAGCGGCCTTTGACATGACCATTTCCCATCCCTAAGCGATCAATCGCACGACCGTTTCCTGATTAAGGTTTTATTTTATTCAAATATATGAAGGGTTCATGGCTAAGCGGTCATAGAGAAGACCGCATGGGTCATCGTGGCGGTCAGTCGTGTGACTTGGAGAGGGAGATTTCTATAGTCCATCTAAGAGTAGCCAAACTAGGTCCATGCAAGACCAAACGAGGCCCAGCTCATCTAAGTGACCGCCCCTCAGGGGCCACTTAGCATAAAAGCCCAATAAGATCACTCGGGATCAAGCACTTCCTCGGCGGCCATTAGGCTCGGAAGGCCCGAGCGTCGGTCCGGTCGGAAGAAGACCCACGCTCGACTCATCCCCCTCGCCAGGATAAGGGCTGGCGCCCCGCGCCCACTCCGACCGAGTCTCACCCGAGCTATGCCCCTCACCCGGACAGGGCCGGCACTCTTCATGCTTGGGTCGACCGACGATTGATTATCCACGCTGCCGTTGAGAGCCCTTTATGAGCAGGAATTTACAAGGCTATAAAGATCTCACAATGAGGACGTAAAGAGCCCACGTCGAGAACGTAACTCCCGCCTGAAACTCCTTAGCTTACGGGGCTCATGAGGCCGACGCACTATTTAAACCTGGAAATCCCTCCAGCGAAAGGTAAGGCCAACACACGCCTAAAACTCCCTGAGCAGAAACCACCTCACCACCTTGGTGGAGAGGGATCTCGTGCATCTCCCTCCTCCTCCCTTCATAGCTTCCAAAACTGCTCTACTGACTTAGGCATCGGAGGGTTTTCCCCAGGGAACCATCCTTGGGCCCCCTGATCCATTTCCCTTCCTTGCAGTTCACTGTTCGGTGATCATCTTCTCCAGCTCAGGACCAGCGCGAGATCGCCCCTCTTCATGACCATTTTCCAGCTCCTTGCGGCCCTGTACTAGACCGTTTAGACCTATAGAATATGAATTTAATTCCATTCATTTAATTATACGTTCAACGATTCATGTTCGCCATGTTTAAATATTTTTACAAACTGTGGCATATTTTTAGATCCCAATAGAATTATTTTCTCTTTCCTTGTGATGGAACCACTAGTTGTAGCCCGATGACCTTTAGTGTCGGCCCACCTGGGAGAGGTGACGGGGTAGTCCCGGTGTACGGTTTTTAAGCTAGTTTCAGTGGGCGCCCTTGCTTGGCAGTAGCGTCCTACTGGGGGGATGAACTAGCTAGAGGCCTGGCTCACGACATTGAGCCTATGTGTGCACACGTGGTCAGGGGCTTGGACTGACACTAACGAGTGTGACCCTGACTAGTTCTTGACCTTGCTTACTGTTACATGTCTCACTTGCCACGTTTTAGGCTCGTGTAGATACTTGAGACGCAGTATAAGTCGTCAGTGGACACGTCTGGTCTTCTTTCTGGTGGTCCTTTCTCTCTCCTGTCACTTGGAAATGTTGAATTTTCATTCTATTGGTAGATAATGATTCTTGTATTTTAATTGCTACGTTGAATATTAAATGACATTTAAATTAGCTGTCTTTAAAATTGTTCAAGTACATGTACAGCTTTATTAACTGTCATTTTCTTATGCCATTGCATGATTAATTGCTTTTATACGTTAATTGCGATGTAGGGATCCGCGTGAACCCTACTGAGTCTATGTTGTGAGACTCACCCTTTCTTTCCAAGTGAGATGGAGCAGCAGACCGCAGGTTTTCCACGTGCTTTTGGCGGGAAGTCATAGGTGCCAGCAGTGGTCTGTCAGTCTTTTGGCTCCCTTTTGGCCGGGGTATGCCCCGTGTAGTTGTTTATTTTGACTCTTGTACAGTGTTGGACTTGTGATGTATAGATCTGGACTATTTTATGCTAATATTTTATCAATATATCACTTTGTTATTGTAAATTGCTTCCGCTTAAAATTGTCATTTTATAATGCGCGTGTAATTCCAGTTCATTATACACCTCCTCAACCAATCCTCCCAACCTTTACGGGGCCTCATCAGCCTCTTGGGTGGCGTCTCCGAGTTCTTAGTATCGGTTTACCGGTATCTAGATCTCCGGGTCGTTACAGTTGGTATCAGAGCAGTGTTGTGGTGATGTATAAGGAATGGAAATTACAATAGTCTAGAGCAAGTCCATGTGTACCACTAATGCTGGCTTAGGTTGTTTTTCCGTGATTAATTATGATTTTTCGTTGTGTGTTTTCTCTTAAGTTTAGATTGAAATGTCGCCTAGGCGGAGAGGCTGAGGTCGTGTCCAACCTGCTGTGCCCCGAGATGATCTGAGGGGGGAGAGCGGTACTTCGCCTCATCCAGCGAATGTTCGAGGGCAAGGCCGCGTTGACCCTATTGCTGGAGAAGAATTATTGCCTCAAGGTGGTCGTTGTCGAGTTCTGAAAGAATTTCTTCTATTCCACCCACCGACATATGAAGGACAAGCGGACCCAGATGCGACTAGGGTTTGGCTGGATGCGACAGAGCGTGTGTTCCGTTCTATGGAATGCACTGAAGATGAGAAGGTAATGCTAGCTACATTCCAGTTGTAGGGGGGCAGCGCTCGCGTAGTGGACCACGGAGTGGGAGGTGACTTTAAAATCCCGTCCTCTTCGACTGATCACATGGAAGGAATTTGTCACTTCGGTTGAGCGTACATATAGTCCAGCCTATCTCAAAATGAACAAAATGTACCAGTTCATGGAGTTGGCTCAGGGCGAGATGACAGTGTTGCAATATCGAAACAAATTTATGGAATTGGGTCGGTATGCTCCTCATATTCTTGCTGATGAGGGGCTGAAGACTGAGCAA
The DNA here is from genome assembly GCA_022559845.1 of Amorphophallus konjac. NCBI lineage: Eukaryota > Viridiplantae > Streptophyta > Magnoliopsida > Alismatales > Araceae > Amorphophallus > Amorphophallus konjac. The sequence goes on from CM040127.1 coordinate 266,626,369, forward strand.
TTTTTGCGTGGTTTGAAGTCGGAGCTGAGGCAGCCTCTGATTGCAACTCGAGTGGTAGAGTTAGATGTGGCTTATCAGGCAGTAGCAGCATTAGAACTGGATATGGCAAGATCTCGAGGGTGAACCCAAATTGAGCCAGTGCAGCATAATGTGCAACAGTAGCAGGTTAATAGTCTACCAAGTATGACGGGGGTACCATCTTTTGTTCCTTCTGCCAGTGGTACTTCCTCTATGAAATCAAAATTCAAGCGGATGTTTAGGAAATCGAAGTAGTATGACCGGCAAGCTTCCTCTGGTAATGTGCAACAATCAGCACCCTCTTATTTTCAACGACAGGGATCGGTGGCTAGTCAGCCGATACCATGTCCGAGGTGTAGCAATAATCATTTGGGTAGACCGTGTTCGATGCCCGTGGTGTGTTTCTGGTGTGATCAGGTGGGTCACGTGGTTCGTGACTGTCCATTGAGGCTGAAGCAGCATGTTCAGTTCTCACAGCCACAACAGTTCCGACCTCCACCACCATCACAATCACAACAGTATTCACAGGCATCAGTATCGTCATCGTAGCAGTCTACGGCAGGTGGAAAGAAGCAGAAAGGTAGAGTCACGCATATGACTCGTTCAGAAGCAATAGCGTCTCATCTCGTGGAAGGTACCATTATGATTTATGGTCATGCAACTCATATTTTATTTGACTCAGGTGCTTCTCATTCATTTATTTCTAAAGATTTTGTTGCTTGTATTGAGCAGCCGACATCGAAGATGTCTTGTGACTTAGTTGTTGAATTGCCTTCTGGGAAGTTCATGTTCACACCTTTTTGTCTTGATGAGACTCCAATAGTGATTGGGAATCAACAGTTGCCAGCTTGATTATATGCGTTGAAGCTAGTAGACTATGATGTTATTCTGGGCATGGATTGGTTAGAGGTTATGGAGCCGTGGTTGCTTGTAAAACGAAGAAGGTTTATTTTCAGCCAACTGGGAAAGCGGCATTCTATTTTCAAGGTATTCGATCTCATTCTTCTCGCTTGCTTATTTCTGCTATTCGAGCCTGTAGATTACTTAATGCAGGTTGTCAGAGATTCTTTGCTTCCGTGGTTGCTGTTGTGACACCACAACAGGAGATAAGTGATATTCCTGTGGTTTATGAATTTCCTGATGTGTTTCCTGATGAGTTGCCAGGCTTACCTCCACAACGAGAGATTGAGATGGTAATTGAACTAATTCCAGGTACGGCACCTTACCGTATGGCTCCTGCAGAATTGAAAGAGTTAATAGCACAATTGCTAGAACTACTGGAAAAAGGCTACATCCATCCTAGCTTTTCTCCATGGGGTGCTCCTGTGTTATTTGTGAAAAAGAAAGATGGAAGCATGAGCCTATGTGTTGATTACAGGCAATTAAATCAGGTGACTGTCAAGAATAAATATCATTTGCCTAGGATTGATGATTTATTTGATCAACTTCAGTCGGCGAGTGTCTTTTCACAGATTGATCTTCGATCTGGTTATTATCAATTGAGTATTAGGGAATCTGATGTGGAGAAGACTGCCTTTAGTATGAGGTATGGTCATTATGAATTTTTTGTTATGCCATTTGGACTAACCAATGCTCCAGTAGCATTTATAGATCTAATGCATCGTGTGTTTCATCCATATCTGGACCAATTTGTAGTGATATTTGTCGATGATATTTTGGTCTATTCTGCCTTTGAGGAATAACATGTTCAGCATCTTAATATGGTATTGCAGACTCTGCGAGATCACGAGCTCTATGCAAAATTTAGCAAATGTGAGTTTTGACTTCGGGAAGTTCATTTTCTAGGCCATGTGATTTCTGGCGATGGAGTTGCAGTTGATCCTGTTAAAATTGAAGCTGTTCTTCAATGGCAGAGCCCTAAGATTGTGACAGAGATCAAGAGCTTTCTGGGTCTTGCTGGTTATTATAGAAGATTCATTCAAGATTTTGCACGGATTGCCACGCCAATGACTAAGTTGACTCGTAAAGATGTGTCATTTGTGTGGTCGGATAAGTGTGAACAGAGCTTCAATGAATTGAAAAGGCTGCTCATCACTTCTCCAATGCTTGTTTTGCCTTTGGCTCGGGTGGATTCGTGATGTACGGATGCTTCTCGAGTAGGTTTGGGTGCAGTGCTTATGCAGCATGGCAAGGTTGTGGCACATGTGTCCCGGCAATTAAAGCAACAGGAAGAAAATTATCATACTCATGATTTAGAGTTGGCAACAGTGATTTTTGCATTGAAAATATGGAGACACTACTTGTATGGTGAGAAGTTTGAGATCTTCACAGATCATCAAAGCTTGAAATATGTGTTTTCTCAAAAGGATTTGAATCTTCGTCAGCGCAGGTGGATGGAGTATATGAAAGACTTTAATTTTACTCTGTCTTATCAACCTGGCAAGATGAATGTAGTGGCTGATGCATTGAGCAAGAAGTACAGATCAGTCATTTGTTAATGCGAGAATAGAAGTTGTGGGAACAGTTTCCTTGTGAGACATGCAGATTGAAAATTCTCCGTGATCCGATGGTAGCCGTGCTTGCTAGTCTAGTGATGACTCCAACGATCTACCGGCAGATCAGGGAGGCACAGCAAGCAGATTCTGAGTTGTCTCACATTCTGTTGATGCCAGATGTGGAATTTGGTGATGATTCAGTGGTTAGATTCAGAGGTAGACTTTATGTTCTAGCTGATGAATCACTGAGGAATGTTATTTTGCGTGAAGCGTATGGATCCCGTTATGTTATTCATCCCGGCACCACGAAAATGTATCATAATGTGAAAAGGTAGTTTTGGTGGCTAGGTATGAAAAGGGATGTATCTGATTTTGTGTCTAAATGTTTAACGTGTCAACATGTCAAAGCTGAACATCAAAGGCCTAGAGGAATGCTTCAACCCTTGGAGATTTCGATGTGGAAGTGGGATCATGTCACTACTGATTTTGTTGTGGGTTTACCCCACACTTCACAAGGCTATGATGGTATTTGGCTGGTAGTTGATCGTTTAACTAAGACAGCGAGAATGTTGCCGATCAAGGTGACGTGGAATGTTCAGAGATTGGCTGAGCTTTATGTTGAAAAGATTGTGCCATTGCATGGAATTCCAATATCTATTGTGTCAGATCATGACCCGCGTTTTACTTATGGCTTCTGGCAGAGTTTTCAAAAGGCGTTGGGTACGGAATTGGCATTTAGTTCGGCGTATCATCTTCAATCTGATGGTCAGTCCGAGAGGACTATTCAGACATTAGAAGATATGTTGTGATCATGTTGTCTAGATTGGTAGGGTTCATGGAGTCAACATTTGCCACTAGTTGAATTCTCTTATAATAATAGTTATCATTCCAGTATTTTTTTTTTGGGGGGGAGGGGAAAGCGGCTCGAAGCCGTGCCCTCCTGCCACCTGCGCAGGAGGGGGGAGGGGGGGTGTCCACCCTGCCACTGGCGAGGGGATCATTCCAGTATTGATATGGCTCCGTATGAAGCTTTGTATGGGCATCCTTGTCGTACACCGTTAGACTGGTTTGAGACTGGTGACCGACTGTTGACAGGACCAGATATGATTCAGCAGTGTATTGATGTGGTACGTCTGATCAGGCAGAAAATGTTGACAGCTCAAAGTCGACAGAAAAGTTATGCAGATCGGCGTAGAAGACCATTGCAATTTGAGCCTGGAGATTCTGTTTTTGTGAAAATATCTCTGATGAAAGGCGTGATGAGATTCAGGAAGCGTGGAAAGCTTAGTCCCCGATATATTGGTCTATTTCCTATCTTGGAGCATGTGGGCCAAGTGGCTTATCGACTTCAATGGCCATCGGCGATGTAAGCAATCCACGATGTGTTTCATGTTTCTCAGTTAAGAAAGTATGTTCTGATGCATCTCATGTATTAGATGATTCAATGTGGCCTGAAGTGACAGTGGATCTATCCACGCCAAAGTATCCGATACGGATTGATGATCGTCATGAACAACGGCTGAGGAATAAGGTAATCCCTCTGGTAAAGGTAATATGGCAGCGTCACTTGGGTGACGAAGCTACTTGGGAACGTGAGGACGATATGCGTCAGCAGTTTCCCTTTTTATTCGAATGAGGTATAATCTCTTTCAGTTCTCTCCTTGTGCTTCTTTTTAAATTTTGAGGATGAAATTTCTATTAGGAGGGAGGGAATGTAAGACCCGGTAGTTAACATACTCTTATCGGTATCGAAATATAAAAAGATTCATGAGTTTAGGCTATTTTAATAGGCTTAATGGGCCTAGTTTAGTGGGTTTATGCAGTTGTATAAGGTTTTAGAAACGAAATAAGGCATATATGCAATTTTACTTATATTAAGGCCTTATACAAATATTAAGTTTTTTAACAAAAAAATAACAAATATTTTTTTTGTGAACCCACGGAGGGTTCTTTCTCTCTCCCCTCACCCTCTCTTTCTCTCTACGCACATCCCCCCTCTCTTTTTGCTCTCTCGGCGGTGTGACCACCCCGGGCCTTTGCAAGGATAGCAGGTGGTGACCTCGGCGAGCCAGAGGCGTAGGAGGAGTGCCAGTGTCATCGTGGAGGCGAGCCGTGGAGCGTGGAGGCAGGAATGCCACGTGTGGAGCACGGCTTCCTTCGCGTAGAACAGGCGTAGAACGGCGTCTTCTTCTCAATCCAAGTAGGGGGATGGCTTCCTTACCTCGTTAGGATTGATTCCCCATCCATTGGCATGTTAATAGCGGGCCTATATACATGAACATCGTCATTTATGTTTTAAGAGCATGAACATTGTCAATTATGTTTTCATCCATCCATGGCCATTGTTTTATATTTTTGGACATATAATTATTGTGGAATGGACGTAGGAAGGCAGGGAACAGGTCTAATCATGTCTTCCCATCGATTTGAATCGATTGGGAGGGAACTCCATCGAGTTTCCCACATTTCGGGTCCTCTGGACGGCTTGCAGTCGTTCCAGGGACCGTTTTCCCCATTAAATAAGGTGGTGGACCTCGGCGGTCACGGCCTAGACCGTTTGTAGACCTTGGCGGTCTTTCGACCGACCGTTTGTGAACCTTGGCGGGCCAGCAGACGACCGCTAAGACCCTTTGACCGAGTAAGGCGGTGTAAGCCTAGCGGCCTTTGACCTGATTGTTTCCCATCCCTAAGCGGTCAATCACACGACCGTTTCCTGATTAAGGTTTTATTTTATTCAAATATATGAAGGGTTCGTGGCTAAGCGGTCATAGAGAAGACCGCATGGGTCATCGTGGCAGTCAGTCGTGTGACCGTTTTCCAGCTCCTTGCGGCCTTGTACTATACCGTTTAGACCTACAGAATATGAATTTAATTCTGTTCATTTAATTATACGTTGTTTTTATAAACTGTGGCATTGTTTTAGATCCCAATAGAATTATTTTCTCTTTCCTTGTGATGGAACCATTAGTCGTACCCCGACGACCTTTAGTGTCGGCCCACCTGGGAGGGGTGGCGGGGTAGTCCTGGTGTACGATTTTTAAGCTTGTTTCCGTGGGCCCCCTTGCTTGACAGTAGCATCCTACTAGGGGTGGAAACTAGCTAGAGACCTGGCTCAAGGCATTGAGCCTGTGTGTGCACACGTGGTCAGGGGCTTAGACTGACACTGACGAGTGTGACCCTGACTAGTTCTTGACCTTGGTTACTGTTACATGTCTCACTTGCCACGTTCTAGGCTCGTGTAGATACTTGAGACACAGTATAAGTCGTCAGTGGACGCGTCTGGTCTTCTTTCTGGTGGTCCTTTTTCTCTCCTATCACTTGGAAATGTTGAATTTTCATTCTATTGGTAGATTATGATTCTCGTGTTTTAATTGCTGCATTGAATATTAAATGACATTTAAATTAGCTGTCTTTAAAATTGTTCAGGTACCTGTACAGCTTTATTAACTGTCATTTTCTTATGCCATTGCATGATTAATTGCTTTTATACGTTAATTGCGAGGTAGGGATCCGCGTGAACCCTACTGAGTCTATGTTGTGAGACTCACCCTTTCTTTCCAGGTGAGACGGAGCAACAGACCGCGGGTTTTCCACGTGCTTTTGGCGGGAAGTCATAGGTGCCAGCAGTGGTTTGTCAGTCTTTTGGTTCCCTTTTGGCCGTGGTATGTCCCGTGTAGTTGTTTATTTTGACTCTTGTACCGTGTTGGGCTTGTCATGTATGCATCTGGACTATTTTATGTAAATATTTTATCAATATATCACTTTGTTATTGTAAATTGCTTCCAGTTAAAATTATCATTTTATAATGCGTGTGTAATTCCAATTCATTATACACCTCCTCAACCAATCCTCCCAACCCTTACGGGCCTCATCAGCCTCTTGGGTGGCGTCTCCGAGTTCTTGGTATCGGTTTACCGATGTCCAGATCTCTAGGTCATTACACCTTTAGTAGCACCTCAGTGATCAGTCGGTCATGGCTCCCAGTCAATATATCTCAGCGATCAGCGGAGTCGGGTTCCTAGTTGATACACCTCGGCGGTCAACCAGCACACTAACATGTACCATTCACCACACTACGATGATGATGTGTCTAACATCATTTGTGGTCATTGTACTTTTTAAAGGGTCAGACGACCTCGACTTCGGCTATTTCACCATGACGATTAGTCGGCAGTATCAACATTTGGCCATACACCGCAAGGGTCGGCCGAATATGATTTCAAGCCAACACGTCTCTCTAGTGGCAAATCTAACAACTTCAGGCCAAGACGTCTCGCCGAGGTAGGTCTCCAGCAACATCCGACCAAGACACCTCAATGAGATAGGTCTCCAGCAACCCCAAACCGATGTACTTCCCCGAGGCATGTCTCCAGCAATGTCGAACCAAGACACCTCAGTGGGGCAGGCCCTCAACAACACCCGGTCAACACGCCACACTGGGGCCGCCCGCCAGCAACACCAGGTCAACAGGCCTTGCCGAGGCTGATCCCGAGCAACACCCGGTCAACGCGCCTCGCCGAGGCCGACCGCCAGCAACCCAGATCTCTGCAGAATCCAACTCTACAACCTCCCAGACTCAATGGTCTTCTTCAAACGTGCCACCATCGCATGGAAGATCGAAACGAGAGCATCAATTCCCAGAACAAGTAACTCCCACAACGCCAATAAGGCCGAGAGTAGGGCTGTCAATGGGCCCGACAGGCCTGCGGTCTTGGCCCGATTTCGGGCCGGGCCGCAAGGTCTTTTCCGACCCGCGGGCTTTTAGTCGGGCCTAAAAGTCCGGCCCGACTAGACTCGTGGGTCGGGCTCGGGCTTTGAGTTCGGCCCTCGGGCCGTCCTGGCGCGTTCTTTTTTATTCTCACTTTAAAATTTAAAAACTATTTAGTTAAAACTATGTTATTTTACTTAATTAGAAATTTTAAAACTCTCTTTTCACACAAATTATGTAATTAATATCAAAATTTTAATTAATTTAGTGATATTATAAGTTTTATATTATTAATTATATTAATTATTATTATTATTATTATTTTATTTAAGTTGTCGGGCCGGGCCTTAGTCGGGCTTCGTATTCTTTAAATAATATCGGGTCCGGCCCGATCCGACCTGATATAGGTCGGGCCCGGGCCGATCTCGGACCTTAATCTTGATAAGTCGGGCCCTGACCGGGTCAACCTAAGCCCAATCGGGGTCTGGCCCATTGACAACTCTATTGACTGCTTTAGTTCGAGCCCTGTAGACATCTAATTCAATACATGTTTTTTAATTAATAATTATCTTCTCCTTAATATTTCTCTCTCCCTTTATTGATGTTTAGCATCACCGTATATTGAGAAATTATATATCTACAAGATTATCCGGTCATCAAAAAATTTATTTTTATTTCAAATTTTTTAAAAAAATAAAAAAATAGATATCTCGGCTCTCCGAATCAACACTCTCTATGTTACTCTACTATCTAACTTATTCCATCCCCCGTATCCCTGCAAGAAGTTCCTCTTCGGTCTCTACTTCTGCATTGTCACCCATCCTACTAATTATACAAAACACTCCACTCAATTATGTTACCAACTTTAAAGTTTTGACAACAATTTAAAACAAAATCAGTGACTTCTACGATCATTTCTCTTCTTAAAATAATTGGATGAAAATCTGTCAAATCAAAAAAAAATACTTACAATAAGAAGGTGCAACTTGCCTTGGAAACCACCGTGCAGAGAAGGTGACGATAATGGAAAAAGGCGACCATGACGCGTGCGGTAATCATTTTGGTTAGTTGGATCTCAACCACACATGTCATTTCGAATCGTAAGAGGGAAGATATCAACCGGTGAACCTTTCATTAACGAAGAACTTTATAAACTGAGCCATGAAATTTCACTAGGAATATGTTCGAAGAAACCTTTGGCTGAACATTAATTTTATTTTTATTTTCAGAAAAAATATATATTAAATGATAGTGATTGTAATTGATTTTGGATGGTTGTATAAATTAAATATTCATAAACTATGATTCCTGACTAAATTTGAGATATTTTTTATTTACACATTTTATTATAAATAAAAAGAGATAATAATTTTGAGGGATAACGACAGATATCCTTCTAAAATGATTCTCCATCTTATTTTATATATTTACATTCTTTATATTTTCATACATACCCTCATATTAAGAAATATTATCTCAATTATACCTTTCGCTTTGAACGTTGTCATTGACAGAATGTGACGTCTCTGCCTCTTCGGTTCAAGTCACGTGACCGTAATGTCGCAAAAACTATATCGTCCCCATATTTTCAAGGGTTCCGAGCACCAATATATTCTACCTACGTCAATAGAACACCCTACTTGCGGCTTTGGTAACTACGCCACTTTGTGCGATCCTTTTACATACATAACTTTATCATCCTTGATACTCTCCACTGGCTATATAAAAAGACCTCCGCTGTAGAAATTCGATAATTAAAAATGAGAAATAAAATTTTTAATTTCATTATGTAATTAAAATTTTCATTGAATAATTAAATTACATTTTTAAGCTAATTTATTGAATTTACTTGAATTAACTAGAAGTAAATAGATATTAAATATTTTAAACCTTAGATAAATCATAGTAAGCACAATAAAAATCCATGTAATGGACTAGGATAACAATTGTCCCATTGGATAATCCAAAATAGGTTAGATTAAAGGATTTATTAAAGGTTAAATTGACCTAAATTCGTAACATGTGTTTAATATGTAATTTAAGGGATTAAAATAACCCATTTTCTAGAAGATTGACTCAAGAATCAACCCTTACCCAACCGCCCACCTTAGACCAGCTGTTTTTACATTGTTTTCACACCTAAGATGGGCTAGATTAAGAAGAGAAATGACATTTTTCTTCTAATTCGGACTTAATGGGTTTGGTGGAATTAGGTGAGGAATCTTGATAAATTTGGCCAAGTTTTTACTATAAATAGAACTCCATTCGACCCTCAAACCATCCCTGGAGGTTAAGTATACGCTGCTGCGAAGATTGGTGGAGATTTGAGGGAAGACTTGGAAGATCAAAGGGTTTTCTTATATTTGGGGATATTTCTTTGGATCCGTCTAAAGGTAGGTATCTCTCAGGTTAAACTTTAATTAAATCATGCCATCTTGTTCATTTTTCTATCCTCTTTCCATTGATAGCTCATTTATTAAATTCCGTTATGAAATGAGCAAGTTATTGTCATTTTATTGGAGGGATATTCCCATTTTTTAATCAGGTCCAGAACGTGCTATACCTCAGTAGCGCGTTCCGAACGCGCTGGCCCGACATAGCACATTCATACATAGTACTTTCCCGCCCTTCGGGGGTCAAACTGATAATTTTAAAAATTTTCCAGAACGCGCTACCCTCTGATAGCGCGATCTGAAGATCACGCTAGCATAAGCTAGCGCATTCATGAAATTAGAAGACCATGAAAAAAAATAAAATATGGATATTCAAATAAATAAATAAATAAATTTTTAAAAATTTTAAAATTATCAGTGGAAAGAGAACAGAAAAGTATATATATCAACCGCACCCAAATAAATAAATAAATAAATAAAGCCAAGGAAGTTTTTGTAACTTCCAATGTGGGACTAAACTTAAGTCACTATCCAATAGGAACTATATCACTTGGAAATCCACATTAATTGTATGTATATAGTCACCAAAAGTAAGAAAATGTAATATTAGCATGTTTTGATTCTTACAGCATGTTAAAAATCATTTTGTAGAATACAATTATTTTTGCATGTAAAAATCTATTTTTAACCATATTAGTAAATTATAACCATATTAGTAAATCAATGCATGAAAAATAGTTCCAGCATGTTAAAAATGACTTCCAACATGATAAAATTATTTTCTACATACTGAGATGTAAAAACTATTTCCATCATGTTTAAATCTATTTAAAATTATCTTTTGTGCATGCTAAACCTAATTTCCTATTAAATAATTAGTAAAATGATGCATGAAAATTACTTCCAGCATGATAAAATTACTTCTAGCATGATCAAATTATTTCCGACATATTAGAATTATTTTTAGCATGTTAAAATTATTTTTAGTATATTAAAACTATTTTTTAACTCGATAATTCTATTTTTCTATCAAATAATTAGCAAATAAATACAGAAAAAAATGTTTTTTAGCATGATAAAATTTATGTTGTTATCAGAGAATTTCTGTAATCAGCATGGTAAACTTATCTTATCATCCTATCAGTAAGTTAATGTATGAGAATTATTTTAGCATGTTAAGTATTAATTTTAGCATGTTAAATATTAATTTCTAGCATGTTAAAAATTAAATCCAGCATGAAAATTTTATTTTTATCATCTTATCAGTAAAGTAATATATGAAAATCATTATCAACATGTTAAGATTATTTTCAGCGAGTTAGAGTTATTTTTGACATAAAATTCTATTTTCATATCATATGGTTAATTAATGAATGATTAAATACTAATATCTAAACTCATGATTGTAATTCATAAAGCATATATTTTTATAACTAAAACTTGATGTTTTATAATTCTGAGATTAAGATAAGATATTAAAAAAATAATTCTAATAAAATTATTATCTTAAATTTTCTTCCTACTTACCGTTCATTTTTGAACTCCACGACTTAATGTCGTTAAACATGATGCCTTAAATTGTTATCTACTTTTCTTCCAACTTCTAAAATTTTGTCAAATCTGTGCTTATTACAAACAATATTTTCTTGAAAATCATTGGCCATATACATTAAAGTGGATGTCTAAACGTACTTGGGATTTTCGGATCCATATGACTCAATGCCTCGCATTAATGGGGCCCGATCTGGTCCTAGGGGGAGCTCTCGAAAGTATTTGTGCCCATAGGAGTTGATTGACCAACGGTGTGGTATTACACCGAAGTGCATGATAGATTTACTTGATACGGCATTCCACTATTCGTACTTGTTTACTTGTTACTTTTTTACTTGAAAATTACATGAATTACTTGACTTGCGTGAAAATGGCCAATTACATGAAATTCTTTACTTATTCAAAGTCATTACTTGAAAATTCATCTTGATATCATATTATCTCAATTATTTGAAAATTCCATTCATGTTTATACACTTCCCGATACAAGTTAGAAAATTGTTTAAATTGTTAATACTTAAAGATTGCCTGGTTCTTAGAGATATAAAATCCTACTGAACTTTTAGCTCACCCTATGTTTTGATTAATTTTTGTAGAAATGAAAATGAACAAGGGAATGGACAAGAGTGAGAGAGTGATTTTCCTTTTTACCTAGGTTTATGTAGATTATTAGTGTTTTTACAAGAATGATGTACTTTGGGATTGAAAGTTTATAATTATCTTTATGGCTTATGAATTAGTGATGTAAACTTCATTTTGATGGAATAAAAGTATTATTTTCTCATTCATTTCTGACTTTAGAAATAAAGTTGTACATGCTCTGATCGACACGCGTGTTTACGACTCGTCGCGCCCTCGATATTCCGCGTCGGGACGTGACAGTCTTTGTGGTATCAGAGCCTAGGTTACATAAAATCCTAAGTTTCACAATTATAGGTTCATTCTTAAAACATAATTTTCCCTCAAACATAGGTTCTAGATCAATATCTAGAAATTTGATAGATCTTGAACTTTCCCGGTAGGATTTGGGTAGAAACACGGGTTAAGTTTTAAGAAAAAGGGAATTATCAGGAAATAAATACCAAAACAAAAATAATAAACCTTGGAATTATGGTTTCGGGCTAATTCTCACAAATGGCCACCGAGAGAGCTCAATTGCGCGAGATGCAGCGCACCGTTCAAGGCTTAACCCAAGCCCTCCAACAGGTTGCTCAGGGAGGAGCAAACCGAGGAGCCGGAGATTTGCATAGGAATTTTCAGAGCATGAACCCTCCCAAGTTCGCTGGATCTACGAATCTGGATGAAGCCGAACATTGGATTAAGAAAATAGAGAGGATTTTTCGAGTCATGCAATGTGCCGACGAGGAAAAGGTCCTACTTGCTACTTTCCAATTGGAAAGGGATGCACGTGCCTGGTGGGAATCGGTCGAAGCTACTTTACCACACGACCAAGTATTATGGGAAGAGTTCGTGGAACACTTCAATAGTAAATACTTCTCCGATCGAGTATAAGAAAGGAAGGTCGCCGAGTTTGCCGCTTTGAAGCAAAGGGGTTTATCGGTGGCGGAATATGAAGCATAATTTTCGAGGTTATCTTGGTACGCTCCACATCTCGTGGGTACTGACAAAATGAAGGCACAGAGATTTCTTAACGGCCTTAAGCCTCAATATATTACTCAACTGGCCCCGATGGATATCCAAATTTATTCTGATGCGGTATATAGAGAGCACAACTCCTAGAAGATGCAACGGAGTTATCGGATCGCATCAGAGGAAGAGAAGCCAAGAGAGAGCAAGTCACTAGGTCCGGAAGCTTCAAACCTTCCTTCGGGAAGAAAAGGCCCAATGACGGGCGTAATTTCATCAAGGATGGGCAAAATTTCAACAAAGGTGGACGTAATTTTCATGGGGACAAGAAGCTGAGGACATTCGACAAGCAAATTGTCCCTATATCGGCAACATCAAAGGAATTATGCAAATATTGCGAGAAGCCTGGGCATAAAGCCGAGGAATGTTGGAGAAATCTCGGTGCATGTCTTCGATGCGGGAGTCGGGAGGATAGTGTTGTGTCCCTATGATCATTTAAGTTCACTTGGGTAAATCGACATCATTCTACGGTCATATAAGTTCCGTAGTATTCTTGATTTTGATAATGGCTAAACACTATTCGTCATTGATATTTCCCACTCTCATGTAATTAACATACGTGATAGTTTGATTATGACAGGTATGCCATTACATGGAAAAGAAATTCAGTGGAGTCGGCAAAAGTGAAAGCTCGTGGATCGCGCCCAAGCAAGGATGCGAAAACAAGCACAAGTCGACACGCGATATTCGGCATGTCACACATCCAAGGTCAATGCACAAAGAAATATAGCCAAGAGAATCCAAGGCCAGAAACACAATCGATGCATTTTAGACTATCAAGGGAGATGTCACGGACATGAACAGGCCGCTAAAGAACTTAAGCGACGGAACCAAAGCACGTAACGGATCGACCCGGGCAAGCCCGGGGTCTGCCCAGCTGGCGGTCGACCGCCAGCATTGGGGCGGTCGACCACCCCAGCCAGGGATCGCCAGTCTACATGTGTTTCAGCTGGCGGTCGATCGAAATCCCAGGGACTGCCCGTTTGCAGGTTTCACAGTAGCGGTCGACCGCCAGGAGCTGCAGGTCGACCGCCAGCCCCGAGCCTTCAATGTTGACTTTATTTTCAACTTCGAAAAGGGCCATTCAACATGGATTTGTTTAATCCAAAAGTCACCTAAACACCCATGATTTGTGGATCTGGTCTGAGGCTTGTCTATAGACCATTCAAGGTCTATAAAACTCTCACTTGAGGGATTAGAAACACTAGGGCTTCAAGGCTTCAAGGGAGATCAAGGGAGCTCATTTTCGAGGTACTGTAGCACCTCCGTGAACAGTGTTTCAGGAGGAAGTTCTTCATCCATTCCAAGGTGTTTCAAGGTGAGATCTGAAGCAAGTAACCTCCAACAAAGCTAGAAGCACTCAAGGTTCTCAAAGGTGATCAAAGCTACATCCATACTTCATCAACTCAAGCAGATTCAAGGAAGCACAACTCACAAGGAAGAAGAAGCTATTGCTGTTGAATCAAGAAGAGTGTTTTGTGAAGAAGATAGAAGCCTCTATTGGTGATCTACATCCATCGAAGTATCCGATTCAAGCTCCAGCAATTTCAGACAAGATCTTTCTTCTTGAGCTCATTTCATATCATGTTTGAATAGCTTGATATTTGTTCTTTCTTCTTCATTTCATTCGAACAATCAAAATTGAGAATCGTCCCTACCGGTGGTTAGTAGGAAGGCAATCGGAGGTTGTCCGATCTGCGTTGTTGACGTCCCTACCAGGTGGTTAGTAGGAAGGCAATCGGTGGTCTTTCCAATTTGCGGTTCAGTGTTTGGCACTAGTGGAGCCTCACCGGATTTGGTGAGGGATGGACGTAGGACTGGGGATTCAGTCCGAACCACCTTAAAATCTCGTGTGTTGTGATTTGTTTGTGTGATTGTTTCGTTCTAAATGCATGCTTAGGTTCGAAGCTAAGCAAATCGTTGTGTCCTTCGTTTAGCTAGTTATATTCCGCTGCAATTTATCTCATCTAGCTGTATAGAGGGTTACATTACGAAAAGAGGGGCAGATCTATTCACCCCTCCCCTCTAGATCTGCTGTCCACTACACAGCAAGTGGTATCAGAACCTAATCTCTCATTATGGGGTCCAACGACCTTGAGGGAAATGGTGGATCAACATCTAAGGGTTATTTACCTGAAGGACACTCTGTGAACAAACCTCCTTATTTCACTGGATCTAACTATCCTTATTGGAAACATCGCATGTAGGTGTTCATTCGCGCCCAAGACTACGAACTTTGGCGTGTGATCAGCAAAGGTCCGTATGAGCTTACGGATAATGAGGACTTGTGGACCAAAGAACAAATACGGCAATCTACCGTCAACTGGAGTGCTAAACATATCATGCAATGCTCACTCCATCCAGTTGAATTCTCAAGAGTAGCCACCTGCGCAACTGCGAAATTGATGTGGGATAAGCTAGAGGTAATCTATGAAGGAACCTCTCATGTACGAGAAACAAAAGCCAATATTTTAGTTTCTGAATATGAAATGTTCCGCATGAAGCCTGATGAGTCAATTCAAGATATGTATGCTCGCTTAACTGTGCTTACTAATAGTTTAACTGATTTGGGAAAGAAATATACAGAGCCAGAACTTGTAAGAAAAATTCTCAGATCATTAACTCCAGCATGGCACACGAAGGCAACCGTTGTTGAAGAATCAAGAGATCTCGCAACCACCAAGGTAGATGAACTCATTGGGTCATTAATGACCTATGAGATCAACCTCAAGAACAAAGAGGCTGAGGCACCTAAGAAGAAGTCCCTAGCTCTTAAAACTGGACCCAGCCGTCAAGATACTTCTGATGAAGGTGAGGATTCGGGAAGTGAGCGAGATGAGGATGACGTAGCCATGCTCACACGTAAGTTCAAGAAATTCCTGAGAAAGGAAGGTAAGAGCTTCATAAGAGGAAGGTCAAGGGTAAGAAATGGTTTTAAATCTAATTTTGAAAACTCTAAGAAATCTGACAAAATCATTTATTATTCTTGCAACAAATCAGGGCATTTCAAGAATGACTGTCCCGACAGATTCAGAAAAGTTGACAAATGGAAGGGCAAGAAGAAGAACAAGGTCATGGTGTCCACATGGAGCGATGAAGAGGAAAGTAATGATGGAACTAGCTCCTCGAACAAAGAAAAAGAAGATTTCTACCTCATGGCCAAAGGTGACGAAGAAATTGAGGTAAATTCTCCATTTGAAGATTATACAATTGATGATTGGGAGGATGCATATATACAACTCATGGAAAAATATGAAATGTACAAAAAGGAAAATAAATCATTGAAAAAGAAAATCAATTCTTTTGTGCATGATCATGACAGGGATGATAAGAATGCTCTACTTGAAACTGAAATTGAAGATCTTAAGAAAATGATTGAGGATTTGGAAGAAGGAAGAAAAGAAATGGCTGACTTGGAAACTGAAAATGAAAACTTGAGAAATGAGATTGATAGCATTAAGCTAAAAATGCAAAACTATGAAAAGAACAGCAAACTGAGTAATGAAAAATATGAAGCTGTAAAACATGTCAACACTCAACTCTTGCAAAACATTAAAAACTTACAAAAAGAATTGAAGGATAAACAACAATCCTTGGAAAATTTCGTGGATGGAAAAGAAAACCTAGATGCTTTGCTAGGTACTAGGATGAATTTCAACAAGGAAGGGTTGGGTTTTGAACCAACAAACAAAAGGCCAATTGGACTAAAAACAGTCACATTTGTCTCATCTTCCGAAGCCTCCACCTCAAACATAACTCCCACACAAAATCAGCAAAAATAAAAGGAGAAAGGAAAAGAAAAGATTGAAGGGGGAGTCACCAACATTCCCAAAAAGCCTGTCCAAAGACCTAAGAAAGGTCGACCTTCCCCGCAGCATAGGTCAACACATTCTTGGCCATTGCATGCTCAATCTTCCAGATATCACCAAAATTGGATTGCACATTCATATAGGCCAACACCACCATACTTTTGGAGAAATTGTGATTCATGTGTTCATCAATCCTATAACTTTCAATCTCCTAGGTGGCAGAACAATCACTCTCAACCCAAAAATAACAAATGGCCACAATGGGTTAAGAAGCTAACTTCATCAAACTTTCACAAATTCCAACCAAGAACCTCCAAACAGAAAATGAATGTCAAAGTTGAAAAGAAAAACCAAATCCCTGCTCTAAGCAAACAAAACATGAATGTTAGAAAAGTCTGGATTCCAAAAGAAATGGTTTCATGCTTTGAAAATTTGAAGAGTATGATGGGACCCAAATTTGGTTTGGTTCCAAACATATTTACTTAATTGCTTGTGCAGGAGTGTCTTGCAGCCATACATAACAGGTGGTACCTTGATAGCGGCTGTTCAAGACACATGACCGGAGACAAATCAAAATTTTGTCTCTTGGAGGAAAAGAAAGGAGGACATGTCACATTTGGAGGGAACAGCAAAGGAAAAATCATTGGAACAGGTAATGTAGGTAAGAACCTCTCCAACTCCATTGGAAATGTGTTGCTAGTTGAAGATTTGAAATATAACCTACTAAGCATAAGTCAATTGTGTGATAAAGGTCACAAAGTGTTGTTTGATTCTCATGAATGTAAAATCTTTGAACCAAAATCTGACAATGTAAAATTTTCTGGTAAGAGAGTCAATAATGTTTACATGATTGACTTAGATGATCCTGCTTATTCAAACATTTATCTTGCTGCATCAAAATCTGAAATTGCATGGTTATGACATCGTAGACTAGGACATGCTAGCTACAATGTCTTGCATAAACTCTTGAAGCATTCAATGGTGAAAGGTTTGCCTGAACTATCCTTTAAACAAGAAAATAAATTGTGTGATGCATGTGCCCTAGGTAAACAAACTAGAAAATCATTCAAGGGAATATCTGAAAATACATCATCCAAACCACTCGAGCTAATTCATATGGACTTGTTTGGTCCAACCAGAACTACTAGTTTAAGTGGTAGAAAATATGGATATGTCTTGGTGGATGACTTTTCTAGGTTCACATGGGTTTTCTTTCTCACACACAAAAATGATGCTTCTGATGAGTTTCATGCACTCTACATGAAGATAAAGCAGGACGGTGAGTTTAAAATTTCCAAAATTCAATCTGATCACGGTGGTGAATTTAAAAATGCTTATTTCTATAATCTCTACAGGGCTGAAGGCATTTCACACCGATTCTCTTCACCAAGAACGCCGGAGCAAAATGGTGTAGTTGAAAGAAGAAACCGAACACTTATAGAGATGGCAAGAACCATGCTTGCTGAACGGCAACTTCCAAGGAGATTTTGGGCTGAAGCGGTAAACTCGGTATGTTACATTATCAACCGCTCTATGATAAGGCCACACACCAAAAAGACTCCTTATGAGTTGTTGAAAGGTAAAAAGCCTTCTCTCTCACATATGAAAGTGTTTGGGTCAAAATGCTTCATTCACAACAATGACAAAAGATACTTAGATAAATTCGAGCCCAAGAGCGATGAAGGTATATTCCTTGGATATTCTGATAGATCTAGGGCTTATAGAATTTACAATATCAAAAATCAAACTGTAGAAGAATCACACCATGTTTCCTTTGATGAATATCATGATTCTAACAATGATAACTCTTGCAGGAAAAACGATGAAGATGGGGAATTCCTAAGCATAAAGGACAAGAGTGATCCTCCACAAGAAGAAATAAAAGAAGATGGTGACCTAGCTGAATCAAGCAATGCAAGGGATCAAGCTCCAGGAGAAGGTAACGATTCTACAAACACTAGAATTCTTAAGGATCATCCCTTGGAGAATGTCATTGGTAGCTTGAATGACCCACCTAGAACTAGGTCACATTTTAAAATTGTGGAAGAATTAGATCAACTTGCTCTTGTCTCGCAGCATCAACCCAAAAATATTGATGATGCTTTAAAAGATGAAAACTGGATAAATTCCATGCAAGAATAGTTAAACCAGTTTGAGAGAAACAAAGTTTGACATCTTGTTCCTAGACCTTCATCACAATCTGTCATACGCACTAAATGGGTCTTTAAAAACAAACTAAGTGAGGATGGCAAGATAATAAGAAATAAGGCTAGATTGGTGGCTCAAGGCTATAATCAAGAGTTTGGGTTGGCCTTCATCTCTTTCAACCTTACAGTGGTATCAGAGACAAGTTGGCGCTCTGGTCGGTGTTTTTATCGCCGTATAGAACCGTATTTGAAAGGGGATTAAATCTTCAATTATTATTTGTTGAAAGAGATCTAGGCGTCTCTGTTCTTCCTGGATGATGGGCATCCAAGCAGCAAATTTTTTTAAAAATAAAAAAATAAACAAAAAAACTTTAAGGCCTGTTTGGGCGCATTGCGCCCTGGGCGCAGTGCGCCCGCCGCGTGCCCCGCGTGGGCGGCGCACGCGGCACCCGCGGTCAGCGCCCAGGGGGGGCGGGCGCGCCCGCCAAGCGGGTGCCCGCCCGCCCACGCCTTCCGCGTGGGCGGCCGTGCCCCCCCCCCCCCCCCCCCCGCGGGGGGGCGCCGATTTTTTTTTATTAATAAAAAAAATTTGTTCTTGTTTTAATTTATTATGTGATATATATATGTAAATGCACAGTAAATTAAGTATAATTTTTATCTCGTAGATTAATTGTATTATCTCAAACGTAAATGTCGAATGGTAAATTTTATTTAACCGATTTGAATTTACCGATGTGAGATAATTCATATTTACCTTGAGATAAAATAGTAATAATTGAAGTTACTTCAGTAAAATTTAAGTTTTTGAATTTTTAATTATTAGATAAATAAAAAATTCAAAATTTAAATTTTATTGAAGTTAAATGTAAAAAATTCATATATTTGAATTTTAATTATTAGATAATTGTTAAATTCAAATTTTGAATTTTAGAAAATTACTGATTGAG
Organism: Amorphophallus konjac; assembly: GCA_022559845.1. Lineage (NCBI taxonomy): Eukaryota > Viridiplantae > Streptophyta > Magnoliopsida > Alismatales > Araceae > Amorphophallus > Amorphophallus konjac. Next base: position 266,646,045 of record CM040127.1, read on the forward strand.
GATAATTGCATTATTTTAAATTTACTTTCAAAAAAAAATTGGATAATTAGTTTGAATTTAAATTTAAATTATTGGCATGTTTAAATTTTGAATTTAAATTTGATTATTGGATAATTAAATTTAAATTTAAATTTAATTAACTATCTCAATTACATGCCCCTGTAGAAAATGATGGTTCTTTACGTGCTCTACTTTATTTACCTTGTATTGGCTTGCTTGTGTGTTTAATTTTAGTTAATCATGCTTCGATTTTAAAATTAAACAAAGCTAGCCTATTTTTGTTTGCACATCCCATTTTTAAATTCAAAAGTAAGGATTATTTTTTGAAAATAACCCTTGATTGATTTTATTTGAATGGGTTGGCTAGTGATCATGGATTTGGATTAATGTAATTAATTGGGGTCTGCGAACCTCCTTTCTCTCTCTGTTGAAATTCTAATGTACTTCTATCTTCCTCAATTGTTGTACTCGCCCTAAGGGCTGCTGCAATTTGAGTCACATGTAATTTAATTTTTCCGGCCTACGTGCCGTGTAAAATTTGTAATTGATGCGGCGTCGGAGTTTGAAAGCGCGGAGCACACCCGACGAGGACGATCCAGCTGCTTCGGAAGCGGGCCGGATGTCTTAGTTACATTAGGGTTAAAGTCCATGATCACTTGCGTTTAATTGGATGCAAACTACTAGGTACGGTAAAAATTATTTGTTCGATCCCGGTGCTATGGAAAGCTTAATCTGTACTCTAATCGGTGTTTCTAAGACCCTAATTACGGGTTGCATGTTTCACCTTGCGCAGAACGACGCTGTCCGCGATGCCCGATGCAGAATATCGAGCCGCACAGCTATACGGCCTCTAGAGCAGATCACACGGACCCTTGCGCAGCGACGGTACCTCCCCGACACGACCTTCCCCGGCTCTATCACCTTCTGGAGAGAGAGAGAGCAAGAGGGAGAAAGGGGGAGACTAATCCTCTCCTTTAAGCCTTAATGCTTGATTAGCTTAAAGGGTTGGAAGAGAAGGCTCGAATGAGCTTCACGTAGGTGCCATATATATAAAATTTGGACCCTTTTTTAAAGACCTCTAAAGGACCAAAATTGTATATATGACCTTTCCATTATTATACATATGTAATAAGCCCCATTTACACCCCTTTCCAAAAGGAATTAAAAGGAAATAATACATACATTTGTATAATAATACTCCGTCACCCAAGAATCCATTGTGTGTGATCCTCTAGGCCCATAGTCACTCTAGTTTAAGGCCCATTAACTTTTAATTCTCAATTAGAAGTAAATTAAACGTATTATTCGCTTCTACAAGAGCCGAATAATAGTTTAATTCATTCCGAACCTTTGATCACGTTGGGTCAAGTAAATCCGCGTGATCCTAGAGGACGCCGGGTTTAAACCAACCTGTCTGGTACCTGTAAGTCCACAATTACCGCATCGATATAATCCCTCGCTCCTTCTATGAGTCTGGTACGATCGAGGGTATGGTTCCTGTCAAACCCCATGATCGTGCCATTTGACTATGACCTCCTTAAAGTGTATGACGTCCATTCTAAACGAACTCACACGACCCTGGCCAGGGATTTAACGGAGCATCAATGTCATGACCCATTAACTGTCTGATATATACCCGACAGTGAGCGATCCCTTCTTGACCATTGACGATCTTCACACGTATCCTGGAGTGGTTAATGACTCGGAAACTCATGACTTATGGTTAAAGTCACTTAGCCAAGTAATTAAACCATTCCAGTCCTCGTGTAAAATTCGATTAATGTCTCAGGTCAAAGGACCAACGATGCTACTGAGACAGTTGGATCTTCAGTTGACATTAGGTATAATCAACCATCTGAAGTTCCAATAGCGGATCAGTTCAGTGTACATCCTCCAAGGACATACACCTACACATATGTGTTGGTGCCCCGCACCAATGACCATGAGACTGGTCACTGACACATCATGTGTACTGATTTAATAGGTAATCAAAGTCCCCGAGTGATTACCCTCCAACCAGGAACAGTTTAAGGTATGTGTACATGTAAAGTCAATCTCATGTTCGAGATCCCATCTCGAGCTGACTTTACAACCACATATCCTAGGGACAACGTAAAGTAACACAATCGCATATTTACGCTCAAACACCACTTTATTAATAATGAATAAGATCGTACAACTATTGGGCTTACCCGACCCGAAATTGGCCTGTAGCACACCAACACTAACAATCTCCCACTTGAACTACAGCCAATTGCCCACAACTTTGAGGCCCATCTTATCCCGATGACGCTCAAACACAGTCTGTGTCAAAGGCTTAGTCAGTGGATCTGCTATGTTGTCTTCTGACGGTACATGCTCTACCGTCACATCTCCACGATCAACAATCTCCCGAATAAGGTGAAAGCGCCTGAGAATATGCTTTGACCTTTGGTGAGATCTCGGTTCCTTCGCCTGAGCGATGGTCCCATTATTATCACAAAATAATGGGATGGGAGCTGATATCTCAGGAACTACGCCAAGTTCTAAGATGAATTTCTTCATCCAGACGGCTTCTTTAGCAGCTTCAGCTGCAGCAATATATTCCGCCTCCGTCGTCGAATCTGCAGTCGTATCTTGCTTGGAGCTTCTCCAACTGACTGCCCCTCCATTCAACATGAATACAAATCCTGACATGGATTTGCAGTCATCTGGATTTGACTGGAAACTTGAATCTGTGTAAGCTCTAAGCTGTAGGTCCTCTCCTCCATAAAGCAGAAAAAGATCCTTAGCCCTTCGCAGGTACTTAAGGATACCCTTTACTGCCTTCCAGTGCTCTTCGCCTGGATTTGCCTGATATCTATTGATAATGCTTAAAGCATTGGGAACATCAGGCCGTGTACATAGCATTGCATATATGATTGACCCTATCGCCGAAGCATAGGGTACCTTATTCATGTGTGCCACATCCTCAGAAGTTTTAGGACTCATCCCTTTGGATAGGCAAATTCCATGTCTCATGGGAATGAGACATCTCTTGGAATTTTCCATCCTATACCTTTGAGGATAGTGTCTATGTACATGGATTGGGATAGTCCTAGCATCCTTTTAGATCGATCTCGATAGATCCTTATGCCCAGCACATAGGATGCTTCTCCCAAATCCTTCATGGAGAAAGTCTTAGACAACCAAGACTTAGTTGATGTCAACATCTCTACATCATTCCCAATGAGTAAGATGTCATCAACATAAAGGACCAAGAAGGTCACAGAGCTCCCACTGACCTTCTTGTAAACACAAGGTTCATCTTCATTGCGAATGAAGTTGAAAGATTTGACAGCCTCGTCAAATCTTAAGTTCCAGCTTCTAGATGCCTGCTTTAATCCATAAATGGACCTTTGAAGTTTGCATATCTTATTAGGATGTAGCTTGGAGGTGAATCTTTCAGGCTGTACCATGTACACCTCTTCTGACAGATTTCCATTAAGAAAAGCTGTCTTCACATCCATTTGCCAGATCTCATAATCCATGTATGCAGCAATGGCAAGGAGGATTCTGATTGACTTAACCATGGCTACCGGCGAAAAAGTCTCGTCATAGTCAATGCCTTGCCTTTGACGATATCCTTTTGCCACTAGTCTAGCCTTGTATGTGTCAACCTGTCCATCTGCACCGATTTTCCTTTTGAAAATCCATTTACAGCCGATAGGGACCTTCCCTTCGGGTACATCAACTAAGTTCCAAACTTTGTTGGTGTACATGGACTGGATCTCTGAATCCATTGCCTCTTGCCATTTCTCGAGTCTACACTACGGATCACCTCCTGGTATGACTGAGGATCATCATCCTCATCGATACATACCTTAGTGGACCCCTCTGAGACATGTCCAACATATCTCTTAGGTTCTCTTGGTAGTCTACCAGATCTCCGTGGTGTCAGTGTTTCACTCTGAATAGGATCAACCGATACAGTCTCATCTAATGAGTTTGTGTCTATGGGTTGTGGTTCTTGGACCTCGTCTAATTCTATCTAGCTCCCACTATTTTTCTGGAGTAGATATTCTCTTTCCAGAAATACAGCTCTCTTAGCCACTAAGACCCTTTGCTCAGAAGGGTGATAGAAATAATATCAAACGTCTCCTTTAGATATCCCACAAACCTACACTTATCGGTTCTCGACTCAAGCTATCACTATCGTTCTTCTTTACATGGGCAGGACACCCCCAAATTTTATACAAGCTAGACAGGGCGCTTTATGGACTTAAGCAAGCACCAAGAGCTTGGTATGAGAGGCTTAGCTCGTTCCTCATTGAAAAAGGGTACACACGAGGTATGGTAGATCAAACACTTTTCACCAAGAAGCAAGGTAAGAACATCTTGATGGTTCAAATTTATGTTGATGACATTGTGTTTGGTTCTACAAAATCTGAAATGTGTGAGGAATTTGCTAACCTCATGACTAGCGAATTTGAGATGAGCCTAATGGGAGAACTTCAATTCTTTCTCGGTTTGCAGGTCAACCAAGGAGAAGATGGTTGCTTCATAAGCCAAGCCAAATACATCAAGGAGCTGCTAAAAAGATTTGACATGGCAAACAGCAAAATCATTGCAACTCCGATGAGCACCTCAACTTCACTGGATTCGGATGAAAATGGTAAATTGGTGGATGCAAAGGTCTATAGAGGTATAAGTGGCTCTTTGCTTTATTTGACTGCATCCCGACCAGATATCCAGTTTAGTGTATGTCTTTGTGCTAGATTTCAAGCCAGTCCTAGAGAATCTCATTTGACTGTCGTCAAACGTATCCTTCGATATCTTGTTGGCACTCAAGATTTGGATTGTGGTATCCGTCATCATGTGATTTATCTCTTATATCTTATTCTGATGCGGATTACGCTGGATGCAAGCTAGATCGTAAGAGTACTAGTGGCTATTGCTAGTTTCTAGGCGGGTGTTTAGTTTCTTGGGCCTCTAAGAAACAACACTCGGTTGCCCTCTCAACCGCGGAGGTAGAATATGTTGTTGCGGGGAGCTGTGGCACCTAAGTGTTATGGATTAAATACCAACTCCAAGACTACTTGGTGGATCTTGGTTGTGTCCTGATTCTGTGTGATAACACTAGTGCTATCAACCTTGCAAAAAATCCAGTGCAGCACTCTAGGACTAAGCATATTGAGATTAGGCATCACTTCATTAGAGACGAGGTTAGTAAGAAAAATTTTGAACTGTATTTTGTTGATACTCTAAATCAAATTGCTGATATTTTCACCAAGCCCTTGTGTAATGACAGGTTTTCAACACTCAGAAGGGAGCTTGGTCTTTGCCGACCTCAGGCCACTAAAAATTAAAATGATGATCATGTTCAATTAGTTGTGTGTTTTGCACGTTGGTATTCATGCATTGTTTATATGTCAATATGTCTTTTTGCATACGGTGTCGCATTACATGTAGTTGCATAATCAAGTTGAATCTATGTTCCCAATGCATTGCATGGTTTGTGTCGCATCATTCTTGCATGGCCATGGTATATCAAATGTTGATGTATGGAAGGGCAGGTTATGCTTGTCTCGAAGCACTCAATATGCGTGAGGTTTAATCTCCGCCAAGTACCATGTGTCAATGTCGCATATAGGCCATATAGTAAGGGGGAGTTGTCCTTGTGCAACATTCATGCATATTCATTCTATGGCATTTAATAAGTGTACAGCCATGCGTTGGGTCATACATTTCATTTCTGCTACCTTCATGAGTGACTAGGTCAACCTCCTTCGCCATTCCACTTGATTGCAAACATAACCCCTTCGCGTATCCATTGCATATCCTAAGGGGGAGTTTTGTTGAGTCTCTTAATCTCTTACAATCTGTGCTTCCATAGCTTACAGTCTATATATGAGATCATGAGACTGACAAATAGATGGTGTGAGAGCTTTCTATTATATGAACTGATGATTGTCTATTCAATGAAAATGGTTCAGATCTAATGATTTCCTTGTAGTTCTGCTATATTTTACTTGAAATCATCTATATTCTGTCGTTTTAATAGACCTTAACTAGAGATTGCATGTTGTGCCTTGAATAACTTTCCTGCGATCTGAAAAATCCAAACGTCATGACACTCTTAGTGATACTCTAGAGGTTAGTATTGTTTCTAAACATCTTGATGAGCTGGAACTCTTGAACATCAATTTGACAGAGCAATGATACTGTTGCACGGAGAAATATGTCACGTCATCCCATCAAGTGACGAATGATATGTCATGATGTGCCTCTGTTATCTCTGTCTCAATTCATTTGGACTCTAGGCAGAGCAAGGACATCATTGCTGAGAAATATATCCTCTCATCAAAGAAATGAGATTAGGTATGTCATAACGTGACTTTGCTATCTCTGTTCATTCCGAAGCATAACCGTTAGTCTTGCCAAATACCTAGGAATACTGGCGTCTAAACAACGTGTATTTTTATGGCTAGGAGGCGTGTACTAGACTTGATTGCTCGTAAAATATGAGTAATATGCCTTCAAATTCAAAAGAGATTGAAATTCAAAGTTATTGCACTCATAACACTTCCATGCTCTAATCATGATTGTTTAGCTTCAATACTAGTTTTTGTGTTATTTCCTATGCAGTTATTGAACATGGATATCTAAGACAAGGGAATGTTAAACACTTCCATGATATGGACTTTGGTTCATTTCTATTAAATCTTGGATGTAGCTGCTTTTCGAACTCTGTTGATGAACTCGGACTTCATTAGCTTTGAAACACATATATATATTGTTCGCGGCATGATTTCAATTTCCATATAATGGCTTGCTCTTCCACTATAATTCCACTCTGATCTCTAGACCATTTATCCCCTGTTGTTTCATATCCCTCCTTTTTGCTGTTGACAAAGGGGGAGAATTCTCTGTGTGAGTCCTTTCCTTTGTAAAGAGGGCCATGCCTTATGTAAAGAGCGAAGAGCGGGGGATGTGTGAATGGTGTATGGGGAGAGTCAAAGGGGGAGAATCTTCATTGCTCACTTTGCATCTCATATGTGTATGTGATGGGGTTTGCATAAATGCATAGCATTCATATATGCATTCATATCTGCATCATACTTGCATTCACATCATGGATCTTGAGCTGTACTCGTTGCATATGTCATAAACTCTGTAATCTTGGATGTTACTGCCGCATAATGACTCACAATGTTGCCATCATCAAAAAGGGGGAGAATGTTGTGTCCCTATGATCATTTAAGTTCACTTGGGTAAATCGACATCATTCTACGGTCATATAAGTTCTGTGGTATTCTTGGTTTTGATAATGGCTAAACACTATTCGTCATTGATATTTCCCACTCTCATGTAATTGACATACGTGATGGTTTGATTATGACAGCTATGCCATTACATGGAAAAGAAATTCAGTGGAGTCGGCAAAAGTGAAAGCTCGTGGATCGCGCCCAAGCAAGGATGCGAAAACAAGCACAAGTCGACACGCGATATTCGGCTTGTCACACATCCAAGGTCAATGCACAAAGAAATATAGCCAAGAGAATCCAAGGCCAGAAACATAATTGATGCCTTTTAGACTATCAAGGGAGATGTCACGGACATGAACGGGCCGCTAAAGAACTTAAGCGACGGAACCAAAGCACGTAACGGACCGACTCGGGCAAGCCCGGGGTCTGCCCAGCTGGCGGTGGACCGCCAGCACAGGGGCGGTCGACCGCCCCAGCCAGGGATAGCCAGTCTACATGTGTTTCAGCTGGCGGTCGACCGCCAGCCAGTGGCGATCGACCAGAAATCCCAGGGACCGCCCGTTTGTAGGTTTCACAGTAGCGGTCGACCGCCAGGAGCTACAGGTCGACCGCCAGCCCCGAGCCTTCAATGTTGACTTTATTTCCAACTTCGAAAAGGACCATTCAACATGAATTTATTTAATCCAAAAGTCACCTAAACACCCATGATTTGTGGATCTGGTCTGAGGCTTGTCTATAGACCATTCAAGGTCTATAAAACTCTCACTTGAGGGATTAGAAACACTAGGGCTTCAAGGCTTCAAGGGAGATCAAGGGAGCTCATTTTCGAGGTACTGTAGCACCTCCGTGAACAGTATTTCGGGAGGAAGTTCTTCATCCATTCCAAGGTGTTTCAAGGTGAGATCTGAAGTAAGCAACCTCCAACAAAGCTAGAAGCACTCAAGGTTCTCAAAGGTGATCAAAGCTACATCCATACATCTCTTCATCAACTCAAGCAGATTCAAGGAAGCACAACTCACAAGGAAGAAGAAGGCATTACTGTTGAATCAAGAAGAGTGTTTTGTGAAGAAGATAGAAGCCTCTATTGGTGATCTATATCCATCGAAGAATCCGATTCAAGCTCCAGCAATTTCAGACAAGATCTTTCTTCTTGAGCTCATTTCATATCATGTTTGAATAGCTTGATATTTGTTCTTTCTTCTTCATTTCATTCGAACAATCAAAATTGAGAATCGTCCCTACCGGTGGTTAGTAGAAGGCAATCAGAGGTTGTTTGATCTGCGTTGTTGACGTCCCTACCAGGTGGTTAGTAGAAAGGCAATCGGTGGTCTTTCCGATTTACGGTTCAGTGCGTGGCACTAGTGGAGCCTCACCGGATTTGGTGAGGGGTGGACGTGGGACTAGGGATTCAGTCCGAACCACCTTAAAATCTTGTGTGTTGTGGTTTGTTTGTGTGATTGTTTCGTTCTAAATGCATGCTTAGGTTCGAATCGATATATTAGTAATCATCTTGCCAAGCAAATCGTTGTGTCCTTCGTTTAGCTAGTTATATTCCGCTGTAATTTATCTCATCTAGCTATATAGAGGGTTACATTGCGAAAAGAGGGGCAGATCTATTCACCCCTCCCCTCTAGATCCGCTGTCCACTACACAACAGATAGGATCCCGAATTGCCCTCTTCTCAACAAGCAAGCTCCATCAGTAGCAAAGCTTCCTATTATTACCAAGAAGCCAGGAAGACTTTAAGCCCTTATGGGTACGGAACCTACCGAGGAAGGAGGCATCGTGGAAGGTACTCTTTTCATATACGTCAAGCATGTCTCTGTCTTATTTGACACCGGAGCTACGCATTCATTTATATCTAGAAGATTTGCTGGTCTTTTACCTATGAAGCCTATTCCGTTAGATTCCACACTCACTATCACTACCCTTATTGGAATGGGAACAGAGATTAAACACTTCTATCCTGATAGTGAAATTATAATTAGTGGTTATAACTTACCCGCTGATTTGGTATGCATGGAGATGGAAGGATATGATGTTATTTTGGGTGCCGACTGGCTATCTACACATGGAGCTAGTGTCAATTGCAAGTTGGGTACGGTAACTTTTATGGGTTACCCCGACCTTCTATTTTCTGGCATCAAGCATTCTAGACACATATCCCTTATTTCGGCCCTTAAAGCCGAGAAATTATTAAGAAGAGTTGTGTCGGTTTCTTAGTTTCTATCACTATGACCGAGCACACAGAACCCGTTCTAAAAGACATTCCTATAGTTCGGGATTATTCTGATGTATTTCCAGATGAGTTGCCTGGTATTCCTCCCGAGAGAGAAGTGATTTTCTGTAATGCCCCAGGTTTTTTTTTCAGATCTTTTAGTGGGTCTCGGAGTGTATTTTGTGCTTTACACGTGTTTTTTCCTGATGTGCCTTCGAAACTCTGTGCAGGGTGAACCATGGCGTTCTTCGACTCCGGGACAGTACCACTGCGTTGTGTTCTTTCCGAGGATCACGGGGGTAATTTTTGTAATTTTTTGAATCTCTACAATTTTTGGGTTTTTCTATATATATCAACCTCCCTTTTTCTCTCTCCCCATCTCTCATTTCTCTCTTCCCTCCCTCTCTCTTCTCTCACGTCCTCTTTCTCCCCTCTCTTCTCCGGCGGCCGACGGAGCGAGGAGGGGGCGAGGCGGAGGCGATGCGGGCGAGGACGCGGGCGAGGATCGAGGCGGTTGAGGCGCGTGGAAGCTCGACCGCGGGTTCGTGAAGCGGCGAGGGTTTCACGGAGTTTTCTTCGTGGATCGGCGAGCTCGGGGCGCGAAATCTTCAGTGGAGGTAGGGAGATGGACCCCCAGCTCGTGCACTTCTTTTCCCGCGAGTTTTGTAGGCCGTGGTGAGCCGAGCGGGCGACATCGGGGATTTTTGGGAAAAATCCATGTTTTAGGGCTCGTGGGCCGATCTCCCGTTTCATTACGTTTTTGGCCGATCCGAGGCCTTAGATGCATGTTAGGGGCTATTTGGGGGCTTCCCCCTTGTTTTCCCCCTCTCCCGTGGAGGTATGGGGGCGTGGGACGTTTTCGGGACGTTTCCCGCAGTTTCGCACTCGGACGGGTGTGACGGTCCTTCCAGTGACCGTCACAGCCTGTGACGCCCCCGGCTGGGTGCGTCACAGGGTCGTTAGCCTTTTTGTGGTTTGTGGGTATGACGGTCCCACGATAGACCGCCACAGGCGTGTAACGCGCCTGGGTTGGGCCGTCAGAGCGTCCCGACCGTTGCCATCCGACCGTTGGTTTGACCGTTGGGGGTCAAGGCGTGTGACGCACTAGGGCTGGCACGTCACAGCCTTGTGACGGCCCAGCGTGGGTGCGTCAGGGTTATTCGACCCCCAGGCAATGTGACGCTCCAGGGTTGGACCGTTACATGTGTGTGACGCTCCAGGTGTGGACCGTCACATGCTGTGACGCACCGAGTGGCATGCGTCACAGCTTGCCTTTGTTTTTCCCTGTGACGCACCTGCATAGGCGTGTCACAGTCTGTAACGCACCAGGTCGGGTGTGTTACACTCTGTTTTTACACTGGGAGTGTGACGGCCTGCGTTGGACCGTCAGGCGTCTGTGACGGTCCAGTCTAGACCGTAAGGCGTCTGTAACGGTCCCGCCTAGACCGTCAGAGTCCTGTGATGTGTCTAGGGTAGACCGTCAGGCACTGGGCTGTCCCGGGTGGTTTGCAACCCAATTCCTGTTCCAACCGTGGTCGCCGTGCGACAGTGCCGGTACGTGGGGGGTCCCCGTACGTCGTCGGATGCGGACGTGGTTTTTCGTTGACTTGAGAGTCTACTCCGTCAGTGACCATTCACTAGTCGTAGCCTTCTTACACGCGTGTGGTCCCACCAGGGAGTGGTGGAGAGGCTACCATGAGGATGATTTTTTAGACTGGTTTCCGTCGGGCCCCTCGTTGTTAGCCAGAGTCTGGCTACGGGGGAAAACCGGTCAGAGGGCCAGACCAGGGACAGACGGTTTGTGTGTGCACACGTGATTGGGGGCGGTTGGACCCACGTCGACGGGCGTGACCCCAGCTAGTCACTTGTTTGTGGTTACTTGTACGGTGTCTCAGTTCCCGCTGGGTCGGAGGAAGACACCTGAGGCGCGGACTAAGACGTTAGTGGACGCATTCGGCCTTGTTTCTAGTGGGAGGTACTCCTGTTCTGGACAGAGAGTGACAGACTGTCAGTTTCCGCGACTTTGACCTTCGGGTTTTCGATCGTGTTGACCGTTGAGTTTCGGTTGTTTCGCCGTGGCGCATGTCGGTTTTCGCACCGTGAGACTAGTGCTAGTGGCCTTACCGAGGTTGCGTCTTGTCGTGCGGTACCCGTGACCAGGTGTCAGGGTTGCACTTTGGACAGCATGTCCAGGTTGGCCGTGTTCTGGGAGACAGGCCTCTACGGCGTGGTTGCCGTGGATTTTTACTTCGGTAAGCGGTACTAGTGTAGTTCGGTAGCCCCCGACCGTGAGTTCGGGGTGTGTTTCTGGTACAGTAGGAGTAGTTGTAGAGCCGAGTTTTGACCGGCCACCGGGTTTACTGTTCCTACTGTTGCGGTTGCTCTTGTAGCCTTCCTTTCCGCTATCGCCATTGTTTCTGGTTGGGGTTCTGCGGGATCCTTGCGGAGTCTCTGTTTTAGAGACTCATTCCCTACTTTTCAAGTGTGGCGGTTCTTCTTCCTCGAGGTTCGAGGGTGCTGTTCAGATGTTCTCAGTTGCCAGCTCGTCGGGCCGAGTGTTCACTTGGCATGTGGTACATTTTTACTGCTTTAGACTGTACTTTCTGTTGGACTGGACTTTGTTGTAGCTTTAGTTATTTATTTATTTCTGTTAATTATTGAATTGTCATGCTTTATTTCCTATTTCTTTGTGTCTCCACACTCCTTTTAGCCCTTCCGAGCCCTCCCGGCTCGTGGGCGGCAGTTCGAGTCTCGAGTTATCGGGCCTTCCCTATAATCGGATTCTCGGGTCGTTACATTTTCTCTATTGATTTAATTCCGGGAGCGGCACCAGTTTCTAAAGCTCCATATCGAATATCTGCCGTGGAAATGAAAGAATTAAAGGATCAATTATTGGAATTACTGGAGAAGGGGTTTATCCGACCAAGTACTTCACCTTGGGGAGCCCCGGTCCTCTTTGTTAAAAAGAAAGATGGTTCGATGAGACTATGTGTTGATTATCGGCAATTGAATCAACTCAGCATCAATAATAAATATCCATTGCCGAGAATTGATGAATTATTCGACAAGATTTCTGGAGCGCGATATTTCTCAAAGATCGATCTTCGATCTGGTTATCATCAATTAAAGATCAAAGAAAGTGATATTCACAAGACTGCATTCTGGAGTAGGTATGGACATTACAAGTTCACCGTTATGCCTTTTGGCTTAACAAACGCGCCTGGTACATTCATGCAATTAATGAACAGCGTAGTCAGGCCATACCTCGATCAATTTATGGTTGTCTTCATTGACGACATTTTGATCTACTCCAAGTCAAAGGAAGAACATGAGGAACATCTTAAGAAGGCCCTTCAATTATTAAGAGATCACGAGCTTTATGCCAAATTAAGCAAGTGTGATTTCTGGTTGGAGGAAGTTTCTTTTCTCGGTTACATAATTTCTCGGAACGGTATCACCGTCGATCCTTCAAAGGTCGAGACCGTAAAGAACCGGGAAAGACCTACTAGTGTGACGGAAATCCGAAGCTTCTTAGGATTGACCGGATATTATCGAAGATTTATCAAGGATTTCTCAAAGATCACAGTATCTTTAACAAGATTGACAAGGAAGGAGAATCCTTTTATATGGTCCGAGGAATGCGAGAAAAGCTTTCAAACTTTAAAGGATTGCCTGACGACTGCTCCTATTCTCACATTACCTACGGAAGGAGGAGGATTCGAAGTATATGCTGATGCATCTGGAATTGGCCTAGGTTGCGTATTAATGCAACATGGCAAGGTCATAGCTTATTCCTCATGGCAATTGAAGAAGCACGAGGAAAATTATCCCGTACATGACCTAGAACTGGCAGCTGTGGTCTTTGCTTTGAAGATCTGGCGACATTACCTCTATGGCGAAGCCTTTACGGTGTATTCTGATCACAAGAGTCTTAAATATTTATTCTCTCAAAAGGAGCTCAATATGAGACAAAGACGGTGGTTGGAATATTTAAAGAATTTCGACTTCTCTATACAATATCACCCAGGAAAAGGCAATGCCGTAGCTGATACACTTAGCTGAAAACCAATGGCTTTATTATCGAGCATGATGGTTAAAGAATGGCATCTACTTGAAAAAATGGCCAACTTAAACCTCAATATGGAGGAGAAGGAAGGTGGAGTCTTTATTGCAAATATTCGACTCCAACTCGAGTTACTCTCGGAAATCAAGGAACGGCAAGTTGATGATCCGTTGATTGTGGAAATTAAAGATAAATTAGATCAACGACCGGATTTCCTTCTGGCTGATGATGGAAGGCTATTATTCAAAGGAAGAACTTGTATATCCGATTGTTCTACTATCAAGGGTAAAATCCTAGAGGAAACACATCGGTCAAGGTACACTATTCACCCCGGTGCTACAAAAATGTACCAAGACCTCAAGAGAATATTCTGGTGGCCCAATATGAAGAGAGAGGTAGCCGAGTTCGTAAGCCGATGTTTGGTTTGCCAACAAGTCAAGGCCGAACACCTCAAACCGGCTGGCAAGCTCAAGCCTCTCGAAATACCGGAATGGAAATGGCATAGTATCGATATGGACTTCATTGTTGGATTACCGAAGACCCGAAATGGTTGTGATGCTATATGGGTAATTGTGGATCGGCTAACCAAGTCTGCTCACTTTTTACCTATCAAGACTAGATGGACCATGGATGTTCTAGCCGCCTTATATATCAAGGAGATCGTAAGGCTGCATGGTATTCCAAGCTCTATTATTTCGGACCGAGATCCGAGATTCACCTATCATTTCTAGAAGGGTTTACAATCGTCTATGGGTATTAGACTAAGGTTTAGTACGGCTCTTCACCTCAGACGGATGGACAAACTGAGATGACGAATCAAATTGTTAAAGATATGTTGAGAGCCTGCATGATTGACTTCGGTGGTAGTTGGCATGAACACTTACCGCCGACTAAGTTCGCTTATGGCTATCAGTCGAGTATTCAAATGGCACCATTCGAAGCACTTTATGGCCGAAGTTATAGATCGCCTCTATGCTGGAGCGAGGTTGGTGACAAGGGATTGCTTGGTCCCGACATTGTACAAGACACAACTGACAAAATCCAGTTAATACAAGAAAGGCTAAAGGTCGCCCAATCAAGGCCAAAGTGCTATGCCGACAATCGGAGGAGAGACCTTGAATTCTAAGTGGGGGAGCATATCTTCTTAAAGATCTCACCCACCCGTGGAATTAGAAGATTCGGCATCACAGGAAAGCTAAGTCCGAGATTTATCGGCCCTTTCGAGATTCTGGAGAGAATCGGCGAGGTAGTATACAAGCTGGCCTTACCTCCTCAACTGACCGGTGTACACGACGTATTCCATGTATCCATGCTAAGGAAATACGTCTATGATCCTTCATATGTGATTCAATTTGAAGAATTGAAACTCCAAAAGGACTTATCTTATGAAGAAAGATTGATCAAGATATTGGATCAGAAATTACACCAACTGAGAAATCGGGCCATACCGATGGTGAAAGTCCAATGGAGCAAGCGTGGATTCGAGGAAGCAACCTGGGAATTGGAAGAATCCATCAAGAAGAAATACCCGAATTTAATCTCAGGTTAGAAATTCGACCTTTCTACTCGAATATTTGACTTTTAGTTATATAATCTGAATTTGGAGGACCAAATTCTTTTAAGTGGGGGAGGATGTAGAAACCCTATAATTAAAAATAAAAAATAAAAATTTCAATTTCATTATGTAATTAAAATTTTCATGAAATAATTAAATTACATTTTTTAGCTAGTTTATTGAATTTACTTGAATTAACTAGAAGTAAATAGATATTAAATGCTTTAAGCCTTAGATAAATCATAGTAAGCCCAATAAAAGTCCATGTAATGGACTATGATAACAATTGGCCCATTGGATAATCCAAAATGGGCTAGATTAATAGATTAAATGATTTATTAAAGGTTAAATTGACCTAAATTCGTAACATGTGTTTAATATGTAATTTAAGGGATTAAAATAACCCATTTTCTAGAAGATTGACTCAAGAATCAGCCCTTACCTAACAGCCCACCTTAGACCAGCCGTTTTTACATTATTTTTACACCTAAGATGGGCTAGATTAAGAAGACAAATGTCAATTTTCTTCTATTTAGGACTTAATGGGTTTGGTGGAATTAGGTGAGGAATCTTGAAAATTTTGGCCAAGTTTTTGCTATAAATAGAACCTCATTCGACTCTCAAACCATCACTGGAGGTTAAGTATACGCTGCTGCGAAGATTGGTGGAGATTTGAAGGAAGATTTGGAAGATCAAAGGGTTTTCTTATATTTGGGGATATTTCTTTGGATCCGTCTAAAGGTAGGTGTCTCTCAGGCTAAACTCTAATTAAATCATGCCATCTTGTTCATTTTTCTGTCCTCTTTCCATTGATAGCTCATTTATTAAATTCCGTTATGAAATGAGCAAGTTATGGTCATTTTATTGGAGGGATATTCCCGTTTTTTCATCAGGTCCAGAACGTGTTATACCTCAGTAGCGCATTCTGAGCGCGCTGGCCCGACATAGCGCGTTCATATATAGTATTTTCCCGCCCTTCGGAGGTCAAACTGATAATTTTAAAAATTTTCCAGAACGCGCTACCCTCTGGTAGCGCGATCTTCAGATCGCGCTAGCATAAGCTAGCACGTTCATGAAATTAGAAGACCATGAAAAAAAAATAGATATTTCCCAAAACGCGCTACCCTCGGGTAGCGCGATCTTCAAGGTCGCGCTAGCATAAGCTAGCGCCTTTAAAAAATATTATTTTTGGATATAAAAATATATATATATATCAATCGCAACGCACCTCGGCTCGGCTCGGCTCGACACAAACAAACAAACAAACAAATAAATATATATTACTATGGGTGAGCTCTCCAACATATAAAGCCAAGGAAGTTTTTGTAACTTCCAATGTGGGACTAAACTTAAGTCACTATCCAATAGGAACTATATCACTTGGAAATCCACATTAATTGTATGTGTATAGTCACCAAAAGTAAGAAAAGGCAATATTAGCATGTTTTGATTCTTACAGCATGTTAAAAATCATTTTGTAGAATAAAATTATTTTTGCATGTAAAAGTCTATTTTTAACCATATTAGTAAATTATAACCATATTAGTAAATCAATGCATGAAAAATAGTTCCAGCATGTTAAAAATGACTTCCAACATGATAAAATTATTGTCTACATACTGAGATGTAAAAATTATTTCCATCATGTTAAAATCTATTTAAAACTATCTTTTGTGCATGCTAAACCTAATTTCCTATTAAATAATTAGCAAAATGGTGCATGAAAATTACTTCCAGCATGATAAAATTACTTCCAGCATGATCAAATTATTTCCGACATGTTAGAATTATTTTTAGCATGTTAAAATTATTTTTAGTATATTAAAATTATTTTTTAGCATGATAATTCTATTTTCCTATCAAATAATTAGCAAATAAATATAGACAAAATGATTTTTAGCATGATAAAATTTATGTTGTTATCAGAGAATTTCTGTAATCAATATGGTAAACTTATCTTATCATCCTATCAGTAAGTTAATGTATGAGAATTATTTTAGCATGTTAAGTATTAATTTTAGCATGTTAAATATTAATTTCTAACATGTTAAAAATTAAATCCAGCATGAAAATTTTATTTTTATCATCTTATCAGTAAATAAATATATGAAAAGCATTGTCAGCATGTTAAGATTATTTTCAGCGAGTTAGAGTTATTTTTGACATAAAATTCTATTTTCTATCATATGGTTAATTAATGTATGATTAAATACTAATATCTAAACTCATGATTATAATTCATAAATCATATATTTTCATAACTAAAACTTGATGTTTTTTGATTCTGAGATTAAGCTAAGATATTAAAAAAATAATTCTAATAAAATTACTATCTTAAATTTTCTTCCTACTTACCGTTCATTTTTGAACTCCACGACTTAATGTCGTTAAACATGATGCCTTAAATTGTTATCTACTTTTCTTGCAACTTCTGAAATTTTGTCAAATCTGTGCTTATTACAAACATCATTTTCTTGAAAATCATTGGCCATATACATTAAAGTGGGTGTCTAAACGTACTTGAGATCTTCGGATCCATATGACTCAATGCCTGGCATTAATGGGGCCCGGTCTGGTCCTGGGGGGAGCGCCCGAAAGTACTTGTGCCCATGGGAGTTGATTGACCAACGGTGTGACATTACACCGAAGTGCATGATAGATTTACTTGATACGGCATTCCACTATTCGTACTTGTTTACTTGTTACTTGTTTACTTGAAAATTACATGAATTACTTGACTTGCGTGAAAATAGCCAATTACATGAAATTCTTTACTTGTTCAAAGTCATTACTTGAAAATTCATCTTGATATCATATTATCTCAATTACTTGGAAATTCCATTCATGTTTATACACTTCCCGATACAAGTTAGAAAATTGTTTAAATTGTTAATACTTAAAGATTGCCTGGTTCTTAGAGATATAAAATCCTACTGAGCTTTTAGCTCACCTTACATTTTGGTTAATTGTTGTAGGAAATGAAAATGAATAAGGGAGTGGACAAGAGTGAGAGAGTGATTTTCCTTTTTACCTAGGTTTATGTAGATCATTAGTGTTTTTACAAGAATGATGTACTTTGGGATTGGAAGTTTGTAATTGCCTTTATGGCTTATGAATTAGTGATGTAAACTTCATTTTGATGGAATAAAAGTATTATTTTCCCATTCATTTCTGACTTTAGAAATAAAGTTGTACATGCTCTAATCGACACGCGTGTTTACGACTCGTCGCGCCCTCGATATTCCGCGTCGGGGCGTGACATCCGCAGCCTCCTCCAGATATGAAGAACATATGGAAACCCATATGGAGAACAAGGGCAACAGGCGATTTAATTGCCCATCTTTCCCTCCTCCTCCACCAAGATGCTCCAACACGCCTTGCACGTTCTCCGCCCCAGATAACTTCTCATCCTCATTCCTATTGCATGCTTATTGACTTAAGTATCGGATGGTTCTCCTAGGGCACCCCCACCCTAATGAGAACTTCTTTCTTGCACGAGAAGCTCAACAAGATCCTCTTAAGGCTACATCGAGCCCAATAAACCTAGAGGAGAAGCTTAGTAAGGTCCTCTCAAGACCCTAGCCAGAAGTTCTTATGCAGTCAGCCTAGTTTCATCGACAGGCAAGTGCCACTACCTTCAACCACGGAAGGTGGCCTAACCCCTTCTCCTCCCCCCCCTCGAGGTCCCTTAGTGCAGATCTCTATGTGTATCACCTAAATTGGTCATATAACTCCTGCACAGGGCCCTTGCCTAGTGTCACGTCCCGAGCGCGGAAGGAACTCGGGAGTGCGCGATGAGTTTATATCATTCATGTCAATCAGAGCACGATGTGTTCACCACAAAGACAGAGCACACTAAACAAGAGATTAACCAAATCCTTTATTCATAATAATAACCAAATATTCCATTACATAACTCCAAAGTTCCAACACAAAATTCTAATGGCCAAGTTCCACTAAACTCAATAAAAGAAAAATTACAATGATGAGCCAAGAAAATAGAAAGATTCAAATCAAGGACAACTCGTGACATCCGAGATCGGCTCTACGCTCATCACTCCTGGCCATCCCCATCCGATTGAGTCTCATCATCGAAATTACCTGAAAAATAAATGAAAACCCTAGATGAGCGAACGCTCAGTAGGAATTATATCTCTAATACAGACTTTGCTTAAAGTAATTAACGATTTATGCAATATGCCATGATCATGTATAATAGAACACAGGATAATATCGAGAGTAGAATGTCAAGAAATAGCAATGATGCATTATCAAGATTCCACAATATATCAAACAAAGTTAACAAGGATATCAAGCATATACATCAAGTCAAGTCACGAGATATTGGCTATTTAATTAACAAGTAAATACTCGATTCCGGGTCACACAAGTCATGTCATGCCAAGTCAAGTCAAGTACGAGATGTGGAATGTCATCGATCAATCAAGCAAGTCATGCACTTCGGTGTAATGTCACACCGTGGTCAATATAACTATTGGGTGTCGAGAGGCTGATCTAGAAGGGGGGGTTGAATAGATCTGCCCCCTTTTTCAAACTTTTCAAACTAACAGATTTAAAAACTAACACACGGAATAGATAGAACTATATTCAACCAGACCTAGATAGCAACTAGCGTTCCACACACAAGCAGATATATATGCAATCACACACCACACCAGGAGACAAATGTTTCTAAGGTGGTTCGGTCCTCAATCTAGAGGCCTACGTCCACCCCTCACTCAACCAAGTGAGGCTTCCACTAGTGCCAAGCACTTAACGTTAGGAAACAACCCAACTACACACCGCTGATCCACAACTTAACAAGAGAACACATTCTCTTAAAGCTACTGACTCACAGCTTGCACTTCTACAATTGTTCTTGACAAACCAAATAAACAAAAAGAAGAAAAGTATAAAAACACTCTAAAACACAAAATAAGTTTAGAGAAATTCTCTTCCAAAGTAGCAGATGTGATCTGTGTTATCAGTTGATATCGATGCACTTCAATTCTCCACTTCACGTTTGAACCTTCAAGTGCCTGCAACAATTCCCTTGACGTTGCTTGAGTCTACCTTTTCCTTATAGACACACAAACATACTCTGGTTCTTCCTGACTGCACGCCTTGTTCTTTCTTTTCTTCTTCAATTTTTATATAAGCACTCTCTCTTCGCAGGGTATAGAGACCTACGAAGATAGCTACGCCAAAGAAGGACTCTTTGAGAGAATCCTGATCAAACTCTTTCATCTATAAAATATAGTAGTTTATATGTTCAGAAGCTTATCTGGGTTGATCCCACCGTAAATCAGTAGAACTTGACACAAATCTTGTTCTTTGATCTTTGACTAGTGTAATCAGTGTCGTTTGATGACTAGGAAAGCTCCAGATTCAAGTTTGTGAAGTTTAAGAATCCCAGCCATACTCAAATTCTTCGAACGGAAGTAGGTTTCTTCAAGCTTTACTACCACGAGCTATTTGTCACCACTAAATAGCTATTTGTAACCCTTATCGGACATTTGTCATTTGTCACCCTTAGCTCTCGTTAGCCGTTGCCTTTATTTCCCTTTGTGACTTAGCATGTGTAACGCCCAAGAATTTTCTAAGAATTTTTCAGATTTAAAATATAATTATTAAGCATTTAATGGGCTATTAATTGAATTATAATGAGTTATATTTAATTATTTAGGCCCTACACTAATCCAAGTGGATTCAGGCCCATATAATAAACCCAATATGCCCAAAAAGATTGTTTTGGACCTTGGCCCATGTTATAGAACCTTAAAATAAGTGAAATCACGGAATTAAGGAGATAATTACTCCTTGGGATATAAATAAAAGGATAATATTAGGGATAAAATCAAAAGAGTTGGAATATGTTCAAATTCGACGCCTAAGGCTGAAAACAGTCTATCGCGAGACCGCTAACGAAATGAAAATGGTCGTCCAAAGACCGCTAACAAATGCAGATTCCGTGAGTGGAAGAAAACGTGAAAAGATTGGATTTTTCATGGGCAAATCATCTTGGATCAACTTTATCAACTAATTAGATAGGTCTAGAAGGATTGTAGATCGAATGGAAAGTCTAATTGGGACTCTAAGTTCATTCTAATCCTCAAACCCTAGCTAAAACCTATAAATAGGTCCCAGATTTGATATGCGCGACCCTACTTTGGCTCGTGTGGAACTCAGGTAAGGAGGACGAATTAGAGGTAAGTTTCTTCTAGAAAGTTATTCATTATACTTAGAACTAACTACCCTCAAATTTTCGTTCTAGGAGATCAAGCCTACGTGAAGTTAGAGGCTGCCAAAGTTGCTGTTTCTACCTTAAGAACTCAGGAATTAGTACGTCCGACCCAAGAAGATCAAGGAATTCAGAGCCCTAAACAAGGTATTTAGTAAAAGTGTCTTTAAAACTTTTTGTTCTCCTTCATATCCTCTACTCACCCTCAAAATTTCACGTCCATAGGACAAGGGGATCCAGAGTTAGAGGGACGTGAAGTTGATGATTTAGAGCAGGAAAGTGCAGAAACTAGGGCGTGATTCCAGTCAGAAATTTGAAATCTAGGAGCCTTATTAAAGGTAGGTTATCTCATGAAAGGCTTGAACTTTATGTTAGGAATAAAAGCCCTCTCGTTTTACTTGTTTTCATGCATTATATCTTGAGAATTTCATGTTTTACTTTTAGGACTATGCATATAGTGTGTTCCTCATGCAGGAACTAGCCTTAATGAAGTAAAAATATGAGTTTTTCTTTTTAAACACATAAACCTATGCACATTGTTGAACTTCCATTGTTCTATCATGATCATAGAAGTTAAAATATATTGATTTCCAGACATGATGTATCTTAGATTAGCATTTTGTATTGTTTCCATTGAACTCAGTTTTAAACCGGAAGAAACGGTCTTCTTTCCGACCGCTAGAGAACTTTCATGGTCATACGATAGATCGCTAACCATAAAGTAACGGTCCTGTATTAGACCGTTTTCTGTTTCTGATCTTGTAATAGTGGTAAACCGAGCCATATTGGAGGATTAACCATAGTTAATATATATTAAGCCTAGTTAACTAACTTTTAAGTATTTGTTTTATATACTTATTTGATTTCATTGTTTATCATGATGGATTTCAGGTTTTATGCATATTTAGTGTGATTTTAACTTATGTTAATTTGTGATCAAATTCATATATTTTGTAATAAATACGTGTTTCAAATGAGAGAGAGAATTTGTGATTTGAAATCTGTTTTACGTGATTCTATCTCTCTTCTAAGTGTCATTTTTTTAAGTACATAACACATATCTCGGTATGTTGTCATTATTTATACTATCGCACGTTAGGAACACAATCTTGGACATGATGACCTCTCTCTTAGACATTCATTCCAATGGATTAGGAAATCTTATTTCAAGACCTCCGTAATTCTCCGCGAGCCTGAGATTCCCACTAGGATGCTGAGTTGGTTGTACCATTAAAGCCCAATTGTCTAGAAGGCACTTATACCGATGTTTTATATTTCTGGAATTAGCGACCTTCTGGCTGACCGCCAACGACTGCTAGCGGGCCTACACTTGACCGCTAACGGATCATAAACGGTACTGCATTAGACCGCTAAAGACTCCAGATATTCTATTTTAAAATATCGAATTGTATTATCATTAACGGTCCTGTATTTGACCGCCAGGAGCAAGAGACGGTCCAGTACATGACCGCTAGTGTCCTGAATTTGATTAACCCGGGGTTTGAGTCAAGGGTTGATTTTTCTATGTTCCTAGATGGTCCAATTGATTATCTAGAACTTATTACATTATCCCAAAGATATCTAAGTAAATTGTGAAAGATTAAAGAATGTACCGTTATGCTGCCGATTTGTTTTCATGGCATAACCTAGTTATTAAATGTATTTATTGAAATGCCTTATTCTCACTAGAAGCATTCTTATTTTTGTGTACCTTATCATGGAACTATCATTGAAATTGTACATTCTTGGCCATATTGTTGTTAAACGTGGAAGTAGCTTGATTTATACTTGAAGATGCAGTTCAAGCACTGATTGTGTTCAAGAGCTCTATGCTAGTCCCCTCAGCTGATTATCGAAAACATACTATATAAATCATGGGGTATGATGCTACTAGCGTCGCATTGCGCTGGAAGTACTTTCTTTATAAAGAAGTGAAAATCCACGAGACATGAGTACTTTCTTGCTTGTTACATGACATTCCAGTGCATAGCCTTTATGGTTATGAAAAGTACATTTTTGTTACATTCTTGTTCATGAAAGACCATAAATATGTTCTTGCTTGATCATACTTGCTTAATTCATATTCTCATATCCCAAGCTTGTATATATCTTGTTACTTTGGCTTTATTCACATGTTTCAGTGTATTTGCATGATTTATCTTATTCTTTAGAGCTAAGACGTTAATTACTTTAACATTACCGATCATGTTGATACGAAGATACATACTGGGCAAGTGTGCTCATTACCGACTTTCTCAATGTTTCAGGAAATACAAGTGAATCGGATTCGGATTACTCAAGTAGCGGGTCCGAGAGCGATTGAAAGTCTATGGATTCGAGTGAAGACTTAGAATGTCAACTTATGCCTAGATTGAGTCCTTACATGTAATTTTTATTTTTATTTATCCTAGAAGAGTCGAATATTCGTGTATTTGGATTATGATTATATGATATAAAATAAAGGTGAAAGTTTGATTAAATTATTATGCAATTACTTTGTGTAATTGTTCTTGCGCTCTGATTATATTACTTGCTTGAGACTTACCATGTCAGCTGTTCGCGTTCTCGATTGTTTCCGCTGTATAATCTCGGGGCGTGACAGCATGGTTGCATCGGCTCCTCACTTAGGCTGCGTCGACTCCGCTTCACATTTCCTCAAGAGGTTAGCTCTGTCACCTATTAGTCACCCGTAGCAAGACATTTGTCACCCGTATGGCCTATTTGTCACCGCTAAGGACCTATTTGTCACCCTTACTGCGGTATAAGCCATCGGCCTTTGTTTGGGTTTTTTCTGCCTTGCGGGTTGAAGCCAAGTCGACTTAAAGATCACTTGAAGTCGACTTTGCCTCTTCAAATGTGCTCTTCTTCTTTTCTGATGCTGCCTACTGACCTGAAACATAATCCTTTGGACCTTAAGCTATTGTAGTGTTGACTTTGCATTGTAACGGCGTTGACTTTCCTTCATGGCTTTGCTTCATAACTTGTTGAGTTCCAAGGACTGTGATTTGGCTTGAACTTTATACATTGGAGTCCTACTGCCATTATTGCTAATGACTTTGCTTCAAGCTTGGGATGTCATCTCGTATCTGGCAGTGCAAACCATCAAAGCTCAAAGCTTCCATTATGTATTAGACACCTGAATGGCACATAATGTTAGATGACTTATGTAACCTTACTTCGAATAAGCGAGAAGACTTAAATAGCAAAGATTCAATGAGTCATAGTTAGTCACCATCAAAACCAGGGACACAACATTCTCCCTCTTTTTGATGATGGTAATTTTGAGTCATTGGCTTTAAGTAGCATCAAGTCTAATTTTCACAAACAGAGTTATATAACAGTGAAACTCACTCGTTCCATTCAAAACTCAATCATCAGAACCACATAGTGCAGTACAGATGATGCAGATGCAACTAATGCAACTAATGCAATGCAAATGTGATGACTTATGACTTATGCCTCACTAATGCAATGATGCTTGACTTATGACTCACTCACTCACTCTCTCCCCCTTTGACATCATCAAAAAACTACCCGGGGAGGATTAACTAACACAATAATTCAAGGACTTTAAAATGAAGTGCTCACATTCCATGTAAAGTCTCTAATTAAAAAGAGAGTCTCCCAACAAAAAATATCAATGACTCAAGATTTATCATTGGTATCCAAGAAGAGAGGAAAAGCTGAAAAAGATCGAATTTTGCAAACATAAGAGAATTAAAACATTCCTTTAAGTGAATATTTAGCCCAATCCCTGCAATGTTACTATATAATTTCAAAAGGCACTTCTAAGAAAAATTTTAACAAGCAGTGAGATTAATCAACTTTTAACAACAGACAAGTTTGACAATGTGGTAGGTCACCTTTTTTTAAGAGTTGGAATATTCAGATGTAGTCTGCCTTTTGACATGGGTAGACATATTTCTTCAATACCAGAATCCCCGGTTACTCACAATGACTCATCATCCTCTTTCTACAGAGATACTACTTACCTCATGACACACATACTCCATCACTTCCTTGGTGAAGGAATGCAATTTCTTAGCAAGTACATTACTCTGCCCATATTTATTTTCTTTCAATTGCTAGCGGAGTTAGCTAGAATGCTCCATGACACAGTCTTCATCGCTTCAAGGCGATGGGGTCTGGTTTCTCAACTTTCATAGCCATTGCTCAGCATAGATATTTCATTTCACAGGGTGGACCTTTTTCTTTGTCTTTTATCAGATGCATGACATTGTTTAAAAACACTGTTGTCATTAATTTTTTTACTCAGAATAGCCTCTTTACTCTCATTTTAAGATTGTTAGAAAAGAGCATAAGTATAACTTAGCAAGTTGTTTTAAGGCTGTTCGATAAGCAAAACTCTTTCTCTTTAAGTTCCTTAATCCCAGAGTTGAATGATTATATTCCTAGAACCGTGAATTTTCATAGGGGCCTTTCAAGAAAGCATATAGTCTTTTAGATAG
Source organism: Amorphophallus konjac (assembly GCA_022559845.1). Lineage (NCBI taxonomy): Eukaryota > Viridiplantae > Streptophyta > Magnoliopsida > Alismatales > Araceae > Amorphophallus > Amorphophallus konjac. The sequence goes on from CM040127.1 coordinate 266,671,817, forward strand.
AAAATGAGTATTTTAACTCCCCCTGAATCAATGCAGATTGGTTAGTCAATCTTAGGATAGGAAAGATTACAAAGGGTAGTGCTAACATGAGATAGACACTTTCATAAGCTCCCCCTCAGTCTATGCATGACTTATTTTGCTAACACAACAAGACACTCCATGATATGCTGGGATGACTTATGGTACCTGGAGGAGTTATGTACTCACGCATAGTGATTGTTTTTAGACAGAAAAAGCCTACCCTTCCACAAATCACCATTTTATATACCATTCAGTTAAATGCAAGGAACACATGAATATGATGATACTATATGCAAGTAAGCTTATGCAAAGGCCAGAAAATTGACATAAAAGAAATGTGGATCATGTTACTCAGATTTTTCATGCATCCTACATAGACAAAGCTCTCTTCTGAGTGAAGTGAATCTTTCATTGCAGAGAGGCTTGGTAAAGATGTCAGCAACCTATTTTTCAGTTTCAACAAAAGTGAAATTTAAAACTCTTTTTAAAGACTTCATCTCTTAGAAAATGATGCCTAATTTCAATATGTTTACTCCTAGAGTGCTGGATTGAATTTTTGGTCAAACTGATAGCACTAGTGTTATCATACAAAATAGGGACACATCCAAGATCCACTTGGTAGTCTTGGAATTGATGTTTGATCCATAGCACCTGGGTGCCACAGCTCCCTACAGCAACATATTCTGTCTCTGTAGTAGAGAGAGCAATCGAGTGTTATTTCTTGGATGTCTAAGATATCAAACACCCACCCAAAACTTGGTAATAGCTACTTGTGCTCTTTCTGTCCAATTTACATCCAACATAGTCTGCATCAGAATAAGAGACAAGATTGAACTCACAAGATGTAGGGAACCAAAGTCCCACATCATGAGTACCAACAAGATATCTGAAAATCCGCTTAACTGCACTCATGTGTGACTCCCTAGGATTTGCTTGAAATCTAGCACATAGGCGTACACTAAATTGAATGTCCGGTCTAGATGAAGTAAGGTAAAGCAAGGATCCGATCATACCTCGAAAGGTCTTTGAATATACTATTTTACCTTTCTCATCTACATCTAAGCTTGCATTGGTTCCCATTGGAGTTGCTATTGTTTTCACATTCTCAATTTTGTACTTCTTTAGCAGCTCCTTAATGTATTTAGTCTGGCTTATGAAGCATCCATCTGGAGTTTGATTAACCTGCAATCCTAAGAAAAATTGTAGTTCACCCATTAAGTTCATCTCAAACTCACTTGTCATTAATTCAACAAACTCTTCACACATGTCAGATTTGGTAGAACCAAATACTATATCATCAACATAGACTTGTGCAATGAGAATGTCATCTTTCTCCACTTTTGAAAACAAGGTTTGGTCAACCTTACCTCTTGTGAACCCTTTACCTATGAGGAAGTTGCTTAACTTGTCATACCACGCACGAGGAGCCTACTTTAATCCATAAAGAGCTTTATCTAACTTAAAGACATGACCAGGGAGTTCTGAAGATTCAAAGCCAGAAGGTTGTTCAACATACACTTCCTCCTTGATTAGATCATTCAAGAAGGCACTCTTCACATCCATCTGTTGAAGTGTTATACCATGGGAACATGCAAATGCAAATAGAATCTTGATAGCCTCTAGCCTAGCAACAGGGGCAAAAGTGTCACGCCCCGACGCGGAATATCGGGACTGGTAGTAGAAAACGCTAGAAAAGATAACATGCTAAGCTAAGAATTAACATAACATCATGAATAGAAATAACTCCAAATTATTACAATAACCATCAAATCGACTTAAACATAATCAAGCATAACCTCAACTTGACTCCATTACAATAACTAACACAAGCTCTAAGGCATGGCTAGATGTAAAATAACTATAACAATCATAACATATCTATCAGTTGATACACTCCAAGTCATCACTCCAGCCCATTCCCATCCATATGTGAATTTTCACTTGAGCTGCCTGGAAAGGGGGGAAAACAACTATATGAGCGAACGCTCAGTAGGTAACAACAGGCAAGTGTAAGTAATTAACTAATTAACTACATGTTTATATGAAACAGAAAGAAAAGAAATGACGATCGGATGAAACAACGTAAAAGAAAGTGCTAGAGAACGAATGGAATAATAATAGGGCAGAATGATACAACTACAAGAATAGCAAGTTTATGAACAATATAAATAACATGAAATTGTAGAAAATTGGCCAATCAAGCAAGAATATAACCAAGTCAAACACGTTTCAAGTAAGAGATTAAGAGATCATTGTCATAGACATCACGCTAGTCATGCACTCGGTGCAATGCCTCACCATGTCATTACAAACTCCCATGGACACAGGTACTTTTCGGGCGCTCTCCCCAGGACCAGACTGGGCCCCTATGATGCGTTGGCATTGATTTATTGGATCCAAGAGCCCAAGTTATCTAGACTTTAATCAAGTTAAAAGAGCCAAATACAATCAAGTACAAACTTACCTCGGAACATCCCAAGGCTAAGTTGAAGAGATACTGTCCAGAATTTCTGTCCAGGAATTCAAGTTATCAAGAACCATCATGTTCTTGGATTCAAAACCATAAAACACGGAGAAAACTCATCTCTGGATGATATGCGGTCACTACTGGGCCGCTCAAGTACTTGTGCAGTCGACTCTGGGCCGCACTGAACAGGAACTGGGCTGGGTTTAGCCTTCGCGAGGTCAAGGTTGAACGGCTTGGTTAAGGGCTGCTCTTCAATATGAACGGTAAATATTGGGCCGCACAATGCCAGAAGTTTATAAAATTGAAGACAGGATATGCAGTCTTGAGAGACCCGCTCATCAATTGAACGGCCCATTAAGGGCCGCTTGTCAGATGTACGGTCCATTACTGTCCGCACAACACAGGGCCTAACAATAATCTAGAAATTTCCCCAAGTGGGCTCCCGGGCTGCCATAGGCAGGGTGGAACTGAAGCAGAGTCCAGCCCACTGTCTGTTGGTCGGCCTAGGGTCTACTGGGCTGATCAAATCAGGAATTGGCCAAAGATGGATCAAGGTAAATCGGCCAAAACTAATTGGCATTAGCCAGGGATGAACGGTCTCTAGAGGGCCGTCTGGGAGATATGCGGTCCACTATCGGCCGCGCATGTCTCTGTTAGTCCAATTCGGACTAACTCAAATCACAACAATTCGATTGAGTCCAAATTCAAATCTAGGGGATAATAATGGTTCAAGATTAACGGTTCAGGTCTAAGGTTATAACAAATGTAAACCTAATAGCCATTTCAATTATAAATGATTCATAATTTAGATTGACATTCATTGGAAAGATGAATCAAGATAACAGTTTATTAGCAAGAATTATTTACTATCATGAATTACAGTTTATTAGGTGTGTTGCTAACATGCCCTTTACCACTAATCTACTTAACATAACATGCTGTAATAACAATTAATATGTTCTGTTATAGATATGCGGTTGGTTATGGACCTTACATATACATATACGGTCACAGATAGGCTGCTCATGCCCCCTCAGGTCCGAAGGCCTGCTGGAGATGGACGGTCAGTAGGGTGCCGCTGGGAAGGATGTGCGGTCTGGAACTGGCGCATGACAGACATGCGGTTGGTATTCGGCCGCACGTACCAGGGAAATGATCAGAGATAGAAACATTATACGGTCCACAACAGGCCGCCTGTCTTGGATGTGCGGTCTATCGTGTGGCCGCACAAGTCCAGACAGGTCGCTGCCCCTTTCGCCTTGCCCGACTCCGGCGAGGTTTCTAGGGTTAGACTAAAACATGGAATTCACACGATATAAAGCATTAAATTTGGGGCTTTTACTACCAAAAGAAATAGCACGAAAAACTCTACAAGATGCATGAATCAATTTTATGTTTACAGCCTGAAATTTCTACTTAATCGAAAGGGAACAATTATAACCCTAGTTCTGACATGCTTCCACTAAAATCAAAAATTCTCGCAGAACACTTAATAAAATTTAGGGCTTTCTACATCAATGAAAAGCTGACACGAAGATGCTTCCAACCTACCTGAATCGGATGAAGAAGGAAGGAGAAAGAAAACCCAAGACGCCGATACACGCAGCCACTAATCGCTGGAGATCTCCCTCGATCCAGCTCCTCTGTAGTCGCCACTAGTTCTAAACGATTCTAGGGTTAGAGAGCTTCATTTTAATAGGTCACACGCCTTCTGGAGGGTTCTATGCGCGGAGTATTCGTCCACGAAAGTCGGGTTAATGTGAACGCTGCCGCAATCGTTGACTCGATCCAAACTCCGCCGATTGCACCTCCTAGGGTTAGGGTTTCGAGAGATTAAGAGAGGGGAAATGATCCTCTCATCCTGGCCTTTCATTTGCCACCGGTTTGGGCTCATTTGATGGAGTATTGGGCTCGAATTTTGCATTTCAAGGTAAGGTTAATAAGTGTTTAATTTGGGCGTAATCCACTAATTCGGCCTATTTACAGATTTTATTTGGGTTGGCCACAGAAAATAAGTTTATTAAACGTGTTATCCTTTACCAGAATATAATTTTTCTGGATTTTTTTAAAATAGTCAAAATTTAGCTTATTCTATTTATTAAAGAATTTCTAATTAATAAATTTCTAGTTAATTTCTAATTAATTTCTTGAAAAACTGGGGTATTACACCCTCTCCCACTTAATAATAAAAGAGGGAGTGAGACAGCTCACCTAGAATAAGTCAGGGTACTGTCTCCGCATAGTATCTTCTGACTCCCAAGTAGCTTCTTCAGTTCCACGCCGACTCCACTGCACTTTAACCATCGGTATGGAACGATTCCTGAGTTACTGTTGCTTCCGATCTAAAATCTTGATCGGTCTTTCTTCATAAGTCAGATCTTCCTTCAATTCGAAGTCCATATGCTGAATAATGTGAGTGGGATCATACACATATTTCCGTAACATAGACACATGAAAATATTGTGTACTCCAGATAACTAAGGTGGTAGTGCCAAACGGTAAGCAACCTCCCCCACTCTTTCCAGAATCTCGAATGGACCAATGTATCTTGGACTCAGTTTACCCTGAATACCAAACCTTCGAATCCCTCTCATAGGAGAAACCTTTAAAAACACATGCTCACCAACCTGAAATTCCAAAGTTCTCCTCCTGGTGTCGGCATAACTCTTTTGTCTTGATTGTGCTACTTGCAACCGATCTCTGATAATACGGATGTTCTTGGACGATTCAGAAATACCGATCTCACCCACCTCGTCCCAACATAACGGGGATCGACAGCTTCTACCATACAAAACTTCAAATGGAGCCATCTGAATGCTGGACTGGTAACTGTTATTGTAGGCAAATTCAACCAATGCCAAATGATCACTCCAACTACCTCCAAAGTCAATCATACAGAATCTAAGCATATCTTCCACTATCTGGTTGGTCCTTTCAGTCTGTCCGTCTGTTTGTGGATGGAAAGCAGTACTAAAATTCAGACGAGTTCCCAAAGACTCTTGCAATCCTTTCCAAAAATGAGAAGTGAACTTGGGGTCTCTATCAGACACAATGCCGACTGGTATACCATGTAGTCTTACCACTTCCTTCATATACAAAGCAGCCAACACATCAACTGTCCATTTAGACTTAATAGATAAGAAATGAGCCGATTTTGTCAATCTGTCGATAATCACCCATATTGCATCAAATCCACTACGAGTCCTAGGTAGACCCATAATGAAATCCATGCCAATGCTCTCCCACTTCCATTGGGGTATATCAAGGGATTTCAATTTCCCTACTGGTCTGAAATGCTCAGCCTTGACTTGTTGACAAACCAAGCATCTACTTACGAAGTCCGTAACTTCCCTTTTCATATTCGGCCACCAAAAAGATCTTTTCAAATCCTTAAACATCTTAGTACCTCCAGGATGAATGGTGTATCTGGATCTATGAGCTTCCTCGAGGATCTTACTCTTTATCTCAGCTACATCTGGGACACAAGTTCTTCCTTGAAATAACAATCTTCCATCATCAGCCATCATGAAGTTAGGTCTGTTACTCAAGCTTCCCTTGATCTCTACCAACTATGGGTCATCATCTTGCAGAGACTTGATTTCCATCAATAATTCGGGCTGAAGTTGAATCTGGGCAATCATAATCCGATCCTTGTCAACATTAAGATCCAAACTAGCTAACTGCTCTAACAATTTCCATTCTTGTAACATGAGGCTTGACAACTTAGCTATAGGCTTGCGGCTTAAGGCATCTGTCACAACATTACCTTTTCCAGGATGATACTCAATGGAGAAATCGAAATCCTTCAAATTCTCCAGCCATCTTCGCTGCCTCATATTGAGTTCATTCTGAGAAAACAAGTATTTCAAACTCTTATGATCTGAAAACACTGTAAATGCCTCTCCATACAAGTAGTGCCTCCATATCATCAAGGCGAACACCACTGCCGCTAGCTCCAAATCATGAACATGATAATTCTCTTCATGCTTCCTCAACTACCTAGAAGAATAGGCTATCACTTTCCCGTGCTGCATGAGTACACACCCTAAACCAATACCCGAAGCATTAGTGTATACCATAAAACCTCCTTCTCCAGAAGGTAAAGCCAAAACAGGTGCAGTAGTCAAACATTACTTCAAGGTCTGAAAACTTCGCTCGCAATCTTCTGACCAATCAAATTTGATCTCCTTGCGGGTTAATCTTGTCAGAGATACCGCAATTTTGGAGAAATCTTGAATAAACCTTCGGTAGTAACCTGCTAGGCCTAGGAAACTTCTCACTTCAGTCACATTAGTAGGCTTATCCCAATTCTTTACTGCCTCTACCTTTGAAGGATCAACAGAAATACCTTCTTTTGTGATGATATGCCCTAGAAAGGACACCTCTTGTAGCCAGAAATCACACTTACTTGGCATATAACGGATGATCTCTCAAAAGTTACAATGCCATCCTCAAATGTTCAGCATGCTGCTCCTCACTCTTAGAATAAATCAAGATGTCATCAATGAACACCACGATCCATAGATCAAGATAGGGCCGAAACACATCGTTCATCAGCTGCATGAAAGCTGCAGGTGCATTCGTTAGCCCAAAAGGTATTACTACAAATTCGAAATGCCCATACCTACTGCGGAAGGCTGTTTTATAGATATCCTCCTCCTTAATTCGTAACTGATGATATCCAGATCGAAGGTTGATCTTAGAAAAATACTGAGCTCCTGCTATCTGATCAAATAACTCATCAATCCTTGGTAATGGATATTTTTCTTGATAGTCAACTGGTTCAATTGCCGATAATCGATGCACAACCTCATCGAACCATCCTTCTTCTGGACGAATAATATAGGGGCTCCCCACGGGGAAGTACTAGGATGAATGAACCATTTCTCAAGCAATTCCATCAACTGCTGCTTTAGTTCCCTTAGCTCCGCAGGAGACATACGATAAGGAGCTTTGGAAATAGGGGTCACACCAGGAATTAGATCAACAGAAAAGATAACTTCCCTTTCAGGAGGAAGTCATGGCAGTTCCTCAGGAAAGACATCTGAAAATCTCGGACGACAGAAAAGTCCTCAATCTCAATCTTCTGCTCAGGGGTCACAAAAATAAAGGCTAGAAAAGCCTTACATCCTCTCCTCATCAACTTATCAGCTCGAAGAGCCGAAATAAGTGGAACGGACTTATGGTGTCTAATTCCTATAAAAGAAAGTCAAGGGTGTCCAGTGAAAGACACAGAACTAGATCTGCATTGAACATTGACCTCATACTTAGCCAACCAATCTGCTCCTAGGATTACATCATAATCCTTCATGTCAATACAAACTAAATCAGCTGGTAGGTTTTGTTTATTGATCATGACCTTACTGGAAGGATAGAAATAGTTAATTGCTGATCCGGAACCAATAGGGGTTGAAATCTCTAACGGAGAATTCATCAAAACTGGCTTCACAGCTAAAGACTTCACAAATCTCCGAGAAATAAAAGAATGAGTGGCACCAGTATCAAAAAGAACAAAAGTTGATTTATCATGTATAATAATAGTACCTTCGACGAGTCCACCCTCCTCGGCGGGTCCTGCCTCGTCTTCTTGTAGAGCCTGGAGCTTGCCTTACTGCTTCTTGATTCCTTGCGGTTTTACCGGGGTAGCTTGCTCAGATAAAAGAGGACACTCGGGAATACGGTGGTCCCTACTGCCATAACGTAAACAGACCCCCAGCTTGCGCCAGCACTCCTCCATCTTGTGATCTGGAGGGTCACAATACTTGCATACGCCCTTGAATGGAACAATAGGGCTAGGCTTCTTGTCTTCAATCTTCGGCATCTTGCCCTTCCACGAACCAGACCCGCTAATGGGCCTCTTCCTGCCATGACCACACTTGATACTCCCAGAACCAGTATGGTGTTGTTCTATCTTAACACTCTTCCCACGGATTCTCTCTATCATTTCTAAAGTATCTTCCAATACTTGAGCCTTTCTCACCATCTCAGAATAAGTTTGAATTTTCATCGGTGCTAACTGGTTGATATACTGCAGCTTTAGCCCATTAAGAAAGCATTTAGCCTTCATCTTCTCGGTAGATATCAAGTGAGTAACATAACGAGATAGCCGAGAGAACTGAGCTTCATATTCAACTACGGAAAGATTTCGTTGCTTCGAAGCAGCAAACTCAGCCGCCTTCTTCTCTTGTACTCTATCAGAAAATATTTACCATTAAAGAATTCCTCGAACTCTTCCCATGTAACTTGTCTATCACCAAAGGTAGCCTTCACTGCGTCCCACCATGTCCTCGCATCACGTTCAAGTTGAAAGGTCGACAAGAGGACACGTTCTTGATCGCTGCATTGCATCACTTTAAAAATCCTCTCTATCTCTTCAAGCCAGTGCTCGGCTTCATCAGGATCAGTCGAGCCACCAAATCGCGGGGGATTCATCCCACGAAAGTTCCGATAAAGGTCGCCAGTGCCATGATTTGCAGCTCCTCCTTAGGCCACTTGTTGCAAAGCCTGAGTAAGTCCTTGAACCGTACGTTGCAAGTTCCTCCATTCTACACATTCTCCTGCCATTGTAAAAGCCTACACGTGGAATAGGTTACGTTAGGTTCAATTAAGAATGGATAATCGTGCAATTAGATTATTAACTCAACCCCAGTCTTCTACCCAAATCTCACCAGGTTGGGTCCTTAGACTTATAACAAGGTTATAGGTCCTACGGTATCACTTAGGATCCTAGAACTTAGATAACCTAAGAATATTAGGAAACCTAGGCTCTGATACCACCAAACTGTCACGCCCCGACGCAGAATATCGGGTCTGGTAGTAGAAAACGCTAGAAAAGATAACATGCTAAGCTAAGAATTAACATAACGTCATGAACAGAAATAACTCCAAATTTATTACAATAACCATCAAACCGACTTAAACATAATCAAGCATAACCTCAACTTGACTCCGTTACAATAACTAACACAAGCTCTAAGGCATGGCTAGATGTAAAATAACTATAACAATCTCAACATATCTATCAGTTGATACACTCCAAGTCATCACTCTAGCCCATTCCCATCCATCTGTGAATCTTCACCTGAGCTATCTGGAAAGGGAGGAAAACAACTATATGAGCGAACGCTCAGTAGGTAACAACAGACAAGTGTAAGTAATTAACCAATTAATTACATGTTTATATGAAACGGAAAGAAAAGAAATGACGATCGGATGAAACAACATAAAAGAAAGTGCTAAAGAATGAAATGGAATAACAATAGGGCAGAATGATACAACTAAAAGAATAGCAAGTTTATGAACAATATAAATAACATGAAATTGTAGGAAATTGGCCAATCAAGCAAGAATATAACCAAGTCAAACACGTTTCAAGTAAGAGATTAAGAGATCATTGTCATAGACATCACGCTAGTCATGCACTCGGTGCAATGCCTCACCATGTCATTACAAACTCCCATGGACACAAGTACTTTTCGGGCGCTCTCCCGAGGACCAGACCGGACCCCTATGATGCGTTGGCATTGATTTATTGGATCCAAGATCCCAAGTTGTCTAGACTTTAATCAAGTTAAAATGGCCAATTACAATCAAGTACAAACTTACCTCGGAACATCCCAAGGCTAAGTTGAAGAGATACTGTCCAGAATTTCTGTCCAGGAATTCAAGTTATCAAGAACCATCATGTTCTTGGATTCAAAACCATAAAACACGGAGAAAACTCATCTCTGGATGATATGCGGTCACTACTGGGCCGCTCAAGTACTTGTGCAGTCGACTCTGGGCCGCACTGAATAGGAACTGGGCTGGGTTTAGCCTTCCCGAGGTCAAGGTTGAACGGCTTGGTTAAGGGCTGCTCTTCAATATGAACGGTAAGTATTGGGCAGCACAATGCCAGAAGTTTATAAAATTGAAGACAGGATATGCAGTCTTGAGAGACCCGCTCATCAATTGAACGGCCCATTAAGGGCCACTTGTCAGATGTACGGTCCATTACTGTCCGCACAACACAGGGCCTAACAATAATCTAGAAATTTCCCCAAGTGGACTCCCGGGCTGCCATAGGCAGGGTGGAACTGAACCAGAGTCCAGCCCACTGTCTGTTGGTCGGCCTAGGGTCTACTGGGCTGATCAAATCAGGAATTGGCCGAAGATGGATCAAGGTTAATCGGCCAAAACTAATTGGCATTAGCCAGGGATGAACGGTCTCTAGAGGGCCGTTCAGGGAGATATGCGGTCCACTATCAGCCGCGCATGTCTCTATTAGTCCAATTCGGACTAACTCAAATTACAGCAATTCGATTGAGTCCAAATTCAAATCTAGGGGATAATAATGGTTCAAGATTAACGGTTCAGGTCTAAGGTTATAACAAATGTAAACCTAATAGCCATTTCAATAATAAATGATTCATAATTTAGATTGACATTCATTGGAAAGATGAATCAAGATCAAGCTCTAATTAAATAAATCAGCAAGAATTATTTACTGTCATGAATTACAGTTTATTAGGTGTGTTGCAAACATGCCATTTACCACTAATCTACTTAACATAACATGCTGTAATAATAATTAATATGTTCTGTTATAGATGTGCGGTCGGTTCTGGACCTTACATATACATATACGGTCACAGACAGGCCGCTCATGCCCCCTCAGGTCCGAAGGCCTGCTGGAGATGGACGGTCGGTAGAGTGCCGCTGGGAAGGATGTGCGGTCTGGAATTGGCCGCAGGACAGACATGCGGTTGGTATTCGGCCGCATGTACCTGGGAAACGATCAGAGATAAAAACATTATACGGTCCACAACAGGCCGCCTGTCTTGGATGTGCGATCTATCGTGTGGCCGCACAAGTCCAGACAGGTCACTGCCCCTTTCGCCTTGCCCGACTCCGGCGAGGTTTATAGGGTTAGACTAAAACATAGAATTCGCACGATATAAAGCATTAAATTTGGGGCTTTTACTATCAAAAGAAAGAGCACGAAAAACTCTACAAGATGCATGAATCAATTTTATGTTTACAGCCTGAAATTTCTACTTATTCGAAAGGGAACAATTATAACCCTAGTTCTGACATGCTTCCACTAAAACCAAAAATTCTCGTAGAACACTTGATAAAATTTAGGGCTTTCTACATCAATGAAAAGCTAACACGATGATGCTTCCAACCATATATTATTTGTAGGGTTTGGCTTGCTATCACCTACCTGAATCGGATGAAGAAGGAAGGAGAAAGAAAACCCAAGACGCCAGTACACGCATCCACTAATCGCTAGAGATCTCCCTCGATCTAGCTCCTCTGCAGCCGCCACTGGTTCTAAACGATTTAGGGTTAGAGAGCTTCAGTTTAATAGGTCACACGCATTCTGGATGGTTCTATGCGCGGAGTATTCGTCCACGCAAGTCGGGTTAATGTGAACGCCGCCGCAATCGTTGACTCGATCCAAACTCCGCCGATTGCACCTCCTAGGGTTAGGGTTTTGGGAGATTAAGAGAGGGGAAATGATCCTCTCATCCTGACCTTTCATTTTCCACCGATTTGGGTTCATTTGATGGAGTATTGGGCTCGAATTTCACGTTTCAAGGTAAGGTTAACTAAGTGTTTAATTTGGGCTTCATCCACTAATTCGGCCTATTTACAAATTTTATTTGGGTTGGCCACAGAAAATAAGTTTGTTAAAAGTGTTATCCTCTACAAGAATATATATTTTTTGGATTTTTATAAAATAGTTGAAATTTAGCTTATTCTATTTATTAAGGAATTTCTAATTAAGGAATTTCTAGTTAATTTCTAATTAATTTCTTAAAAAATTGGGGTGTTACAAAAAGACTCTTCAAAGTCAATACCAAATTCTTGATTATACCCCTTGGCTACTAGTCTAGCTTTATTTCTCACAATTTTACCTGCTTCACTCAGTTTATTTCTGAAAACCCACCTTGTACCTAGGACAGATTGAGTTGTGGGTCTAGGAACTAAAATCCACACTTTGTTCCTTTCAAACTGATTTAATTCTTCATGCATGGCATTAATCCAATTTTCATCTTTTAGAGCTTTATTGATTGTGTTATTTTGATGATTACAAAATGTCTTTGTCGCTTGGCCTTGTGCTTGAATGGTTCTTCAGGTTTTCATATGCTTGAATCTCCTTATCTTCTTGCTATGAAGTTTGAAATTGATACATGGTTGTGGAGATTTAATAATGTGGTTATTTCAAGATGAAAACTCATGTTGTATAAGGATTGAAGTTATTGAGTTTAATGCTATACTAATGTGGGTGGTGTGTTTGACTTGCCAATTTGGTATGTATAAGGATTGAAGTTATTGAGTTTAATGCTATACTAATGTGGGTGGTGTGTTTGACTTGCCAATTTGGTAGACTTGTGAACATGCAAGTTTTTATGTTTTGAACTCACATTTTCACTCTTAAGATCACAACATTTGAGATGGTAGTGTTCCAACTTGATATGCATACTATATTGTTCATTCTCATTCAAGGAATGCTAGTTACAAAGGAGGAGGTAATGTGGATCTCAAATCCATACTAATTTGATTTTTCAATAGTTTTGTAGGTTCAAACCATCAAAATAATTCTTCCGGAATCAAAGGACTTTGGTCACATTTATACCATTGGGTTTATATTGCTTAAAGGGGCTAAATCTACTTTTTTCATAACCCTCAGCAAAGGGGTCGACCCCAGGGGTCGACCCCCCCCGATGCCTGGTCTGTCTGCAATGCAGACATGCTGGCCAATGAAGGGAGTCGACCCCAGGGGTCGACCCCTTTTGCCCACTGTTCTGTTTGGGCTATTTTTGGTGCAGAATATGTAGGGGTTGACCCCAGGGGTCGACCCACTCCAGCACGGGAATTTCGGAAGTCTTCTAAACCCATTCTTTTGACCTTGAAACTTTACCATTTTACCCCCAAAAGGTTCCTAGACTTATGGGGGTGTTTCTAACATGTTTTAGGAGGGTTTTATGAGTCTTTTGGCCACTCTTGTTTATATAAATACCTCAACTCTGAATTTGAGAAAGAAGAAGCCTAATGTGTTTATTTTCTATCTTCTAGGGGAAGAGAGGGGAGAAAGCAAGGAGGAGCTCAAGAAAGGAGGATATCATCTACATCAAGGTATTTCTGGAGCTCGTGGATGAAGAGAAAGTTGTGCGGAATGAATAAAGGAGCAAGATGATAGTGACCTCGTGATCATCCATCTACGTACCAAGGAGAACCGGATTTTGTTGAGAAGGGGGAGCTTTTTACTTGAGAGATCTTTATTGTTTCAGTCTTTAGAATATGTTTTGGGCTTAGTGCATTTATTTGTGAACTTCTGAACGAATTTCATGTGTGGGTGTTCGGAGAGTGGGTTCTCCGAGTGTTTGTGATTGATGCTTGAGCGTAGTTCTGTGCGGTGGATATCCACGTGTGATTTGGGGCACGTCCCCGTGTTTGCTGCCTTCACAGCGTGTGTGTTGGGATGTCACGCTCCGAGCTTTTTAATACAGCAGAAGGAATTTCGGGAACGTGAACAGCCGGCATGGTAAGCCTCTCGCAAGCAAGTAATCAGAGCACAAGATAATCACATAAAAGTAATTGCATAAGTAATTTTCTCAAAACTCCAACTTTATTTCATAACAATAATCAAAAGTATACAAGACCACTAATGTTTGACAACCTTCTATCGTACGACCCAAGAAATCAAAAATTACAATCTGACTTGACTAGACACTTGATAACTAGGGCTTCTCTCATTCCAATAGACCTTCAATCGCTCTCAAACCCGCTACTTGCATAATCCGAATCCGATTAACTAGTATTTCCCGAAAAGACAAGAAAATAGGTATGAGCACACTTGCCCAGTAGATATCTTCATATCAACATGAAGGCAATATTTAAGTGATTAATGCTTTAGCTCTAGAATTAAGTTAAAAATGAGAATGCGGTAAATCATACGTCATAAACCAAATAACCAAGAATATAGAGTCACGAGATATCTGAGCAAACAGATATAGTTGAGTATATGAACAAGCAAGATTTAATCATGTAGATATACATTTGACCTTTCATGAACATGAAAGTACGAGCATGTTTCGAGAAAGTACTTACACAACCTTGTAAAGGCTATGTACTAGAAAGTCATTAACAAGCATGTAATTTTCATTTTGAGCCTCGTGGTTCTTTACTCATCTATAAAAAAAGGTACTCCTGACGCAATGCAACGCCAATATTCATCGTACCCCATGGTTTTCAGCTCATTTCCAACCACCGGCCGCAGGGGCTAGTGTCGAGCCCTTGGACACAGTCCGTGTCCGCTCTTGCGTCTTCAAGTTACAGATCAAGCTAATTCCATAAGATAACAATAATTTCGGCCAATAATTTTAATTTCAAATAATAGATTTCATGACTAAGTAACCAAGGTATAGAACGTTTCTAAACTGATATGAGACTTCAAAGAAGAATTAAAAGAACATTATGCTACGGCGGCATTCCGGCAGCATAATGGTAAATTAATTAAGTTCCATATCTCAACATTAACTTGTTATACATAAGTTTAGAATCCAGATAATCATAAGATCATCCAAGAATAACATTTAGACAACCCCTGGGTCAAACCGCGGGTTATGAAAAAAAGACAGTCATTTACTGGGTCGTTTCATGCAGAAAAATGGTCACGGTCAGGCCGCTAAATCATGACTAACGGTCTAGTGAAGGCCGCATTTAAGCTGTGTCAACCAGAACGAAGGAAAAGTCGACACTTGAGGAATTTTGGATAATAACAGTCGCAAGGGGGTCATTTTCTGACAAAGACGATCTGGGCAAGACCGCCAAGTAAAAGTAACGGTCTCCTATAGGCCACAATTAACCAGAGTAAAACACCGATCATGTGAGTGCTTTCTAGATAATTTGGGCTTTAAGGGTACAACCAACTTGGCAACCTAGTGGGAATCCCAGGCTCGCGGAGTCTTATGGAGGCCTTGAAATATGATCCCCTAGTCTGACAAGAGGAATATCCGGCGGAGAGGTTCACAAGTCCAAGAAATGTGCCTATAAGTGCAACGTGTATCTAATGGTCGCATACCAGAGTAACCGCCATGTACTTATGAAAGACTGTGAGATGAGAGTGAGCGATTAAAACCAACGGTAAAAACCATTATATTAATACCACATGAAATATGTCCATAACGTGGAAATTTTTTATTTACAAAAGTATAACCTTGGCATAAAATTACACGTTTATGAAAAATAAGGTTTAAACATGCTTACAGTGAAACAAGGTATTTAATACAAAATTAAACATAATAAAATTACAAATAACATGCAAATAACATAAGAATTTATGTTAGGTTCAGACTGGCATAAAACGGTCGTGAACCGCCAGCACCATAAAAACGGTCACGTGATAAACCGCATGAAAATAGAGAAATGGACCTTTAAATGACCGCATGATTTCCCTTGCGGTTCCTGTAAGACCGCCTTCTGTCTTCGGACAGAAGCCTTTAAACAATAAACAAAAGGCTAATCTAGGTCATATTATGCATGGGAATGATGTAAAACATGTAGTAAAGCATGCTAGAAGAATATTGGGCTGAGAATATATATAGGAAATTATAATTTCAACAAGAATTACATCTTTTTCATTAAATGGTTAGGCTCATGCATGAAAAATACACTAGTTGCGTAGTCACAATAAAACATAAAATTCTCTACGTATAATGCATGAAAATAACTGGAAATAGAGGGCTTTTATTCCTAACTTCAAGTGTAAGCCAATAATGAGATAACCTACCTCTAGATTGAGCTCTTAACTTCGAATTTTGGGCATGAACTTGACCCTAATTCTTGTTTATCCTGAACTGGATCAACAACTTCGTGGCCTTCTAACTTTTGATCCTCTTCACCTATGACCACAAAATTTTGAGGGTAAGAAGATGGTACTAAAAGGAACAAGTAGTTATAAAGAACCCCTATTTAATTACCTCGTTTAGGGCTTCTACTTCGCTAATCAATCTGGCCCGGTCGCACCATCTCCTGGGTTTCTTGTACTGAACCAGGGTCTTTGAAAGCCTTGTTCTCCCTAACGGCTTGATCTCCTAATGTGAAAATCGGAGGGAAATTAGACCTTACTATCATGAACAAATTTCTCTAAAGAACATACCTCTAATTTAGTCTCCTTACCATAGTTCTACACGAGTCAAAAGTAAGGGTCGCGCAGGTAAGATTTGAGATCTATTTTTAGGGTTAGCTAGGGTTTTGAGGATTTGGACGACCCTAGAGTCCTAATTAGGTCATAAACTCGATCTAAATATATCCTAGAACATTCTAGCTATTAGGTTGTATCACTTTTCGAGCATTTGGCCTGAAGAAATTGGAGTTTTTCACGCGATCAAACTGCTTGCGATCGGACTCATGGTAGCGGTCCAGTTGAGACCGTTTCTTGCCCTTACGGTTTCCCGGTAGACCATTTTCAATGTTGGGCGCCGAATTTCAAGCTATTCAAACTCTTTCATGATTTATCCCTTTAATTATCCGATAAATAGTAATTTATCCTCTAAATTTCACACACATATAATTTTAAGCTTCTAGAAGATGGGCCAAATCTTGTGGGCATAGGTTTAGGTCCTTTGGGCTTAATTAAAAGGGCCAGGTCCATCAATAAATATAAGGCCTTAATATTTGGCTTTAATTAATTTAGTTTCATTTAATAATCCATTTATTTCTAGAAAAATCTTATAAAAATTCTAGAAAATTCTAAAATACCTTACCTAAATTTTTGGGGTATTACATGGGGTTTGTACCCCGTGTGTGTGGGAGAAATCCTCGTGTTTGCTACATTCGCAGCACGTGTGTTTGGGTTTTTACCCCGTGTGTGTGGGGAGAAATCCCCGTGTTTGCTGCATTCGCAGCGTGTTGAGGAAGCCTCACTCAGTTGAGTGAGGGGTGGACGTAGGGAGCCCGTCGTGGTCCCAAACCACCTTAACAATGTTCGTGTCCATATCTGAATGCCTATGTGATTGTACTTTTTCTCTATCTCTATCACAGGTTTAAATTGACACTATCATAGACACACGCAATCTGATTAGACTGTTTCACACATCTAATTTGTACACAGCTCTCTAAAGTGACAGCCTCTATCGGGGGCCCACTTACTTTAAGCCCAACAGTCACTCGGAACAACGCTTCCTAGGTGGCCCTAGGGTCCGGAAACCTGAGCAACCGATCGGTCGGGAAGACCCCTAGGGGACCCGGAACAACCTGCCCGAGCTATGTGCTTATCGCTCGGGATAATATCTCAAGCGGGAGTTTAGGCTCGGACCAACCATTGGAAGCTCATCTATGTGTCCGTTACGTACCCAGCGAAGACGGGGAACTCCAAAGGATAAGGGAGAGAAAGGGTCCTTGGGCTATAAAGAGCCCGCTATAAGGACGTAACATCCCCGTAATCCCCTCAACTCATGGGACTCAAACGCATAGCGGGCTAGAATATAAATACCATGGAGACCCTCCAGAGAGGTAAGGCATAACCCTGAGCAAGAGCCACCACACTTCTTGATGAAGAGACATCTCGCGCCCCTTTCTTCTTCTGCCACCTTCTCTCCATTTGTGCTCTACAAAATTTGCTGACTTAGGCATCGGAGGGTATCCCCAGGGTCTCCTCCCCTGGGCGGGTATGACCTGCTTCCTTCCTTACAGTTACTCAAGCGTGGTGATCGCAATCAGAAATCCTCTACCTCAGGGTAGGCGCGAGATCATCCCTCTTCATCTGGCACCGTCTATGGTAAGCGGACAAAGAGCCATCATGGTGAGAAGAAGTTCCAGTAGAAGGACCACCGACGATAAGGGAAAGGCCGTGGCAGGCGAGGGAGAGGAGCATGTGCCTAACCCCCCCGTACAGGCTCACCCCTCCAATGACCTCACCGACGAGCTGCCTCCTCCAGCCCACAGGCGACTACCCCCAAATGGGAATCCTGACACTCTCCAAACCTTCAATGCAAAATTGGACATCCTCGTAGAATTAATGAGGACCCAAGTAGCCAGGGAAGAGAAGTCGTGACCCCCCCGAGAAAGCCCCCCTCGTGGAGAAGCTTCGCCACAAACCGCTGGAGGCCGCTTCACTCTTCGGGGATGACGGCTTGTAATGCCCCAAAATTTTTATAACTTATTTTTGATGAATTTAGGAATTTTCTGAAATTATTAAAGGTCCAAATGAATTAATAAATAAATATTAGGTTAAATAAATCATTATTTAGACCCAATTATGATAAACAGTTAACCTAGCCTAATTAATTGAAGTCCAAAGGGTTTAAGGACCAAGCCCATGAAGTTTGGCCCATGTTCTAGAAGGTTAATTAGCCTATTCACGGAATTTAGGGATAAATACACCTTGAATAGATAATAAAATGGATAAACCAAAATTAGAGTTTGAACACATTTCAAATTCGGCGGCAAGATCTGTAGCGGTCTATCGTAAAACCGCTAAGGCACATATGGCGGACCAACCTTCGACCGCTACATTTTGTCAATTCCGTGAAGTGAAGAAAGAGCAAAAAGATTGGATTTTTGATGAGTTATCTCCTAGAGATCGAGATGGGTGGACTAGTAAACATCTTAAGGACTCTCAGAAGTCGATCTAAGGTTTGATAAGGACTCTAGGATCGATTTAATCTTCAAACCCAGGTAAAACCCTATAAATAGAACCTAGTTTTGACGTGCACGACCCTTACATTTGGCTCGCGTGGAATCAAGGTAAGACGGTATTATTTCCTGTAGGTTCTTAAGAAGTTTTTATTCCTAATACATAGGACTAACATCTCTCAAAATTTCATGCTAGGAGATCAAGCACACAAGGAGATAGAAGCCTGCAAAGTTGCTAGTTCCATATTAGTGACCCAGGAAACTGTGCAAAAGTCCGGTGAAAATCAAGGAATTAGGATACCAAAATGAGGTAATTAGCATTAGTGCCTTTACAACTTTTTGTTCCCTTTAATATCTACTTCTTACCCTCCAAATTTCATGTCCTTAGGTCAAGAGAGTAAAGAGTTAGAACAGTGTAAAGTTGCTGATTCACCATAGGAAGTTCGGGATTAGGGTTAACTTCCAGTCCGAAATTCCAAGACTAGAAGCCTTAGCAGAGGTAGGTCATCTCATGAACAGTTGAAATACTATTCTAGGATTAAAAGTCCTCTTATTGCACTTGATTTCATGCTTTATAGATAGTGAATTTCATGTTTTACTTGAGCCTATGCATATAGTGTAATGTTCATGCATATTCCTTAGCCCTAATAAATTAAATAAATTCTCTTGTTCTAATACATGGATCCCATGCATGTTATCTCCGTTTTATCATGCTGTGAAATTATAATATGTTGATTTCCAGACATGATGTGTTGTAGATATCTAGTTTTCTGTCAGACGTGCTCTAGCGGCCAAAACTTAGACCGCCAAACCTTGCGTAGCGGCCCTACGATAAACCGCTAGACACTCTGTGAACGTGATTTTTATGAAATTTCTGGCGGACCAGACATAGACCATTAAAGTTTCTCTGGCGGCCTTACGATAAACCGCCAAGCTGTCTGTCACGGCTCTATATTAGACCGCCAATGTTCTGTTTCTGTCAACCCGAGATAGATTTAAGAACAGTCCATTTAACTTATAAGTAAGCCTAGTTAACTATGTTCTAACCTATTTTAATGGTATTTCATTACTCTGAGTTTTTAATTACTGATTTATGACAGTGACCGCATGTTCTTTATCATACGTGGGATTATTTTAAAGCTTATGCTAATTTCATGTCAAAACTTATACTTTATATTTGATACATCTTTCAAGGGTGATAATAAACATGGTTCACTGATTGGTTTATCACTCTTACAAATTCCCTTCTTATCTCAGAGTCATTTCTGTAAGTTCATGGCATATATTCCGGTATATAACCATTAGTTACACTTTTGCACTATAGGAACATAATCTTGGACTTGATGACCTCCCCTTTGGATATTCCTTCCAATGGACTAGAAAATCTTGTTTCAAGGCCTCTGTAATTCTCCGCGAGCCTGGGATTCTCACTAGGACGCCGAGTTGGTTGTACCATTAAAGCCCAATTGTCTAGGAAGCACTACTGATGTTTTCTGATTCTGTAACGGTTCAATACTCGACCGCTAAAGCCCAATTAACGGTCCAGTTTCTGACCGCCATGTCATCTGAGTCTAATTGATTTCTTTCTAGATTCAGCCCATTCTAGCGGCCCAATACTAGACCGCCATGTAAATATAGCGGCCCAGTTATAGACCGCTAAGTTTCTTGAGTTCCGTTAACCCAAGGTTTGACCAAGGGTTAATATCTATATGATCCTAGAAAGACTATTGAATTTCTGGGACATGTCACCTTAATCCAGAATGATTTGACTAAATTATGAAAGATAAAGAAAAGTACCATTATGCTACCGATTTATTTTAATGGCATGACCTAGTTATTTAAGGTATTTATTGAAATTTCTTATTTCCGTATAGCATTGAAATTGAGCTAGTTATTAAGTGAAGAGTACATTCTTGCTTGACTTGCTAGTGTATTCTTGTTACATTCTTGAAAGGTCATATTCCATTCTTGCTTGATCATGCTTGCTCAACCATATCTTAACTTGGTCATGTCTTGTTACTTTGGTTTATTTACATGATTTACCGCATTCGCATGATTTTACCTTATTCTTTAGAGCTAAAATACTAATCACTCTAATATTACCTTCATGTTGATGCGAAGATACCTACTGGGCAAGTGTGCTCATTACCTACTTTCCAAACTTTTCAGGAGATACAAGTAGTTCGGATTCGGATTGGAGTTATTCAAGTGATGGGTCCAAGAGCGAATGAAAGTTTCATAAAGTTGAGAGTGAAGACTTAGGAAGTCAATAATGTCTAGATCGAGTTCATGTAATTTTCTCTTTATTGAGTCAACTAGATTTGGAATCGTCTATGTACTTGGATTTTTGTCATTCTTATTATTAATGAAAGGAGAAGTTGATTAAATTATTATGCAATTGCATCTTATGTGTGATTGTTATTGCGCTCTGATTATTCTTGCTTGCAAGAGACTTACCATGTCGGCTGTTCATGATTCCTGAAATTATCTTCCGCTTTATTAAAAGCTCGGGGCGTGACAGTTAAGTTGGTATCAGAGCCTAAGTCTAAGGACTTAGGCTGAAAAGTCATGTCATAGGATAAGTCCAAGGTTTAGGACCCTTACCTATGAACTAAGGAGGAAATTCCCCACCCATGTGAGAATTTGGGTAGAGCCCAGGATAAGATAATACGTTAGCTTTAGATTAACCCTTTCAAATTTCCATGGGAATTAACAATTTATTATCCTCTCCGGTACCTTATTCTTAAAATGGCTCATCGCGTAGACTGGGATGGTATGTAGCAAACTGTTGCAGGCCTCACTCAGGCACTGCAAACGATAGCCCAAGCCGAACAGGAGCAAGAGCTGGGGACTTGCATCACAATTTCCAAAGCTTAAATCCTCCACGTTTCTATGGTTCTTCGAATCTAGACGAGGCCGAGAACTGGATCGATGAAATGAACCGAATATTTGATGTCATACAATGTACAGACCAGGAAAAAGTGCGAGTAGCTACGTTTCAACTCAACAAAGATGCACGTACATGGTGGAAGACGGTTCTGGCACCTCCAGCTGACGGACACACATGGGAATGTTTTCTTACCTTATTTCGTGCCAAGTATTTTTTAGAACATGTTAAGGAGAGAAAGGCTTTGGAGTTCCCCTCGCTACGTCAGGGAATGATGATAGTTGTCGAGTATGAACTGCAATTTTCCAGGCTAGCGCCATATGCGACTCATCTGGTCAGTACCGACCTATTGAAGGCCAATCGGTTTATGGACGGGTTAAGACCCGATTATATTTAGTAGCTCGGGACCCAAAATATCCGTACTTATGCGGAGATGGTCCAACGGGCGTATCTCTGTGAAAGGACCTTGGAAAAGGTCAAAAAATTAAAGGGCAAAAGCGAAGAGTCAAGCCGAAAGTAGGATCAGCGTAGGAAGAAGGAGAAATTTAGCATCACGGAGCCCTACAAATCTCGTGATAGCAGGAAGAGGTCGAGGAACGGGAGTAACTCCCAGAAGAATAAGAAAGTCAAGGAGGAGGATAAGCAAGTCATGGTGGCTTGCACATTTTGTGAAAAGTTCGGCCACTCGGCCGAGGAATGCTGGAAGCGCCTAGGTGCTTGTTTAAGGTGTGGCAGCCGTGAGCATCGCATGCCAGACTGCCCTCTCATGAAGGAACAATCGTCTGGTGGTGGACGTAAGAGGTAGGCTCGCCTCAATGCTGTTCTAGAAGATAATGAAGCGTCCCTAAATAATGGGTTTATGGAAGGTACTGTTCATATTTATTCCCATCCTGCATTTGTGCTATTTGATACCAGTGCTTCTCATTCCTTCATATCCACCGCTTTTGCAAAAACATTGCCAATTTCATCAGTTCCCTTACCTTCGGACCTTGCTATTTCTACACCATTAGGCCCTGGAACCAAACTCACAAACTATTACCTCGATAGTGAAGTAAGGGTGGAAGGTCAAAATCTACTTGCAAACCTCGTATGCCTTGACATGGAAGTATTCTAGGGGTAGATTAGCTTGTGGATCATGATGCCGATATTAATTGCCGGAATAGGATAATATCCTTTCGCAAACCAGGTCTTCCAAGATTTTTATTCTTTGGTATCAAGTATAGGAAATATCCTACCATCATTTCTTATCTTCACGCTTGCAAACTTATTTTTCAAGGATGTGAAGCTTTTCTCGCTTCTGTGATCATTACCAAGTCTGATGAGATCATTTTAGCAGACATCCCTATTGTAAATGAGTTTCTTGATGTATTCCTATCAGATTTACCCAGTTTACCACCCAAAAGGGAAGTAAACTTCTCTATTGAACTCATTCCCGGAGCAGCACCTGTTTCTATAGCTCCCTACAGGATGTCCCCCACAGAACTTAAGGAATTGAAGATGCAGCTTCAGGAATTATTGGACAAGGGATTCATACGACCTAGCACATCCCCTTGGGGTGCGTCAATCATTTTTATCAAGAAGAAGGATGGATCACTCAGGCTCTGTATCGATTACCGGCGGCTAAATCAACTTACAATTAAGAACAAGTATCCGTTGCCGCATATCGATGAACTCTTTGATCAGCTTCCGGGAGCAGAGTATTTTTCCAAGATAGACCTCAGGTCAGGTTATCACCAACTCAAAATTAAAGACGAAGACATATACAAAACTACTTTTCAAAGCTGTTATGGTCATTATGAGTTTGTTGTAATGCCATTCGGGTTAACCAACGCCCCAGCAGCATTTATGCAACTCATGAATAAAGTTTTCCAGCCTTATCTGGACCAGTTTGTAATCGTCTTTATTGATGACATTCTTATTTACTCCAAGACAAAGGGAGAACATGAAGAACATTTGAAAATAGCCTTGTAGACTCTAAGAGAACACAAACTCTATGCCAAACTTAGTAAATGTGAGTTATGGCATCAGGAAGTCTCATTTCTTGGCCATATCATTTCAAAGGAGGGTATCACTGTGGATCCTTCTAAAGTGGAAGCTGTCAAAAACTGGAGCCGGCCAACGACTGTGTCAAAAATAAGAAGTTTCCTAGGGCTAGCTGACTATTACAGGAGATTTATCAAGGATTTTTCTAAAATTAAAGTTCCTTTGACAAGACTTACAAGAAAAGAAAATCCTTTTGTATGGTCGAAGGACTATGAAAAGAGTTTCCTAACTCTTAAGGAACATCTCACGACATCCCCTATATTATCATTGCCCGTTGAGGGTGGTGGATTTGAAGTCTATACAGATGCATCTGGCATTGACCTAGGGTGCGTTCTGATGCAAAAAAGGAAGGTAACTTGCTATTCTTCAAGGCAATTGACGCATCATGAAGAGAATTACCCTGTGTATGATTTAGAATTGGCGGCTGGTATATTTGCCTTAAAAATTTGGCGTCACTACCTTTACGGAGAAAAAATTACGGTTTACTCAGACCACACAAGTTTGAAATATTTGTTCTCCCAAAAAGAGCTGAATATGAGGCAAAGAAGATGGTTGGAATACCTAAAGGACTTTGATTTTGCTATTCAATATTGTGAGCGACGTCACGCGAAATTTAATTGTCGGAGGAGGCGAAGTGGAGCGCGCGAGGGGCTCGTTTTGCTCCAACACAGAAAGAAGAGAGAAGAGGAGAGAGGCCACCACGAGAGATTGCTCTGGCGGGGCGTGCGGGACAGATGCAATATAATAAGATATGGGGATTAAACGGCCATAGCAGGAAATGACTCTCCTAGACCTCGGGGGATGGGAAAAGTGGAGAATTTAGATGACAATGATTTAAACGGCCATTGCGGGAAGTGAGTCGCCGCGGCCTCGAGAATATGAGCAGATATGAGAAGAGTACAGAATACAAGCAATAGGAATTTAAACGGCCATTACGGGAAGTGACTCGCCGCGGCCTCGAGAATATGAGCAGATATAACCACAGCACAGAATATCAATGACGGAAATTCAAACGGCCATTGCGAGAAGTGACTCGCCGCGGCCTCGAGAATATAACAGATGTAAGGAACATAATATGAGAGACAGAAATTTAAACGGCCATTGCGGGAAATGACTCACCGCGGCCTCAAGAATATAACAGATATAAGAAACAGATATAAGAACAATGCAGAATATAAGTGACAGAAACTTAAACGGCCATTGCGGGAAATGACTCTCCGCGACCTCGAGAATATGATGTGATCGCCAGGGGCCGGAGACCCCAAAATAAAGAAAGTGTTCGCCCCTACCTCAAAAGTGGGAGATGGCGGGTTGCTTCTTCCTCTCCCTTCGGCCGGCCGATGGAGAGGGCTTTCCTTGGTTACCCTTACAAAAGAGAAACAAACACAAAACAAGTGGATCAGAAAAGATGGCAGTGTAGTATTAGTCCCTTAATGAAGAATAATGGAATCGCGGCAAGACATACACCTGGTTGGTGTTGCTTTTTAAACCCCTCTCGGACACAAGTAGGAGGAAAATACTATGATGAATCCCCCGTGCAAACGTATATAAAAGAAGACTCCCTTATGAAGGGAGACGGAGCATGCGAGATGATGAATGCAAAAGAACTACGAAGAAAAGGGGAGAGAATTGGCTTATTGAGTGTGCCGATGGCGGGATCCGACGGAGCTTCGGCAGCGTAGGGACGACGTGGAACCACGGTGGACGAAGGCAGCCTTCCTTTCACGAGCGCGGGCACCCGAGAAGCCGACAGAACCTCCCCCTACAAAAGACCCACGGGTTAGAAAAGGAATCCGACAGAGTCTCTCCTTCCTCTATCGGATCTAAAGCCCCTTCCCTTCGAGGGAGGGGTCCTCTATTTATAGAGGGGAAGTGGATTGAGGCGTCCAGGAGACTGGACGCCTCCATCAATAAATTAATATATTTTATTTTTTTTATTTTTAACTTTTTATGAAGGCGTCCAGGAGACTGGACGCCTTCATTCCCACCCACCGGAATTCCGCCGAAAGCCGTAGACAGTGGGTAAAGCATGTGGTTTCGGTGGGTACCCGTGACTCACGAGTGGGCGCGTCTAGCAAGCAAGACGTCCTTATATTCTTGGATTTTTCCGAAACGTCAGATCGAGCGGCGTGCCGAGATTGTCGGGATACGGAGGAATGAAGGCGTCCAGGGGCCTGGACGCCTTCAAGAATATTATTATTTTTATTTATTTCTTTTATGTTTCATATATTTTCTCACTGATGAAGGCGTCCAGGTAAGTGGACGCCTTCAAAAAAAACTTCGGATCCCACCGAAAGGCCGTCGACAGCCGTCCGCCAGACATTTTCCTGGTTTCGGAATCTTCTGATACGTCCGGTTGGTGGCGATGCCGTCCGAATGCCGCATGATTTTCGCAACGAGGGAGTTTTCGGATGCCAAAGAAGTGTTACGTTACCCACTCAAAAGGCGAAAGAAGACTCAAGAATAGAAGCACTCAAGCAATTCAACATACGAGAGCCACTGCGGGGCGTCATATAGTAATATGAGATTTTCTCAGGGGATGTCAGAAATAGCGTGTCTACAGCTGTCCCGCCTTGGCGTATGCTTTGCAAGGGAGTGACACGTAATGTAATGGTATCGAAGTGGAGTGAAATGGAGTGGTAATGGACTGAAAAGTTGATGCCAAGGTGTGATGAGACATGCTTTTGACATTACTGTTTGGAATCTTTCCCGTAGTTTCACTCTTCCAAATTTGACGATTGCTTGGACAGAGATCAAACAAGGGAGGGGGAGATGTGCGCTCGGGCACGAAAATAAAGAAGACCAACTTCTTGGTGTGGAAGTACCTGGGTCGTAAACCTGCAGGTTTCACCTTTGGGGAGCGGTTACCAACCAATGTGGAAGTGCTACGGCCAAGGTGGGTCAAACAAGGTAAAAAGTAAGGGAATATTTGAGGGTCAGTCCAAACAAGGGTTTCCTTTGGAAGAGCAGCGTAGGGCCGTCTCAAGGAAACTCCGTGTTTTATTCGGAGTGGAATATCTCATATTTGTAGGAATTGAAGCACTGTGGTTGTCGTAATCGAATCACTTTAAATGATCTTCCGCAATAAAATCAAAGTCCTATATGAATGCATGCTGGGTTTAAAGAAAATTTAAAATAAACTAAAATAAAAAATAGCCAAGGACAATATTATCAACTTGTTAAGAATGGGTCAAGATACTAGTTCGGTGAGCTGATATTGAGCCGGGGCCAGTTTATCCACGCACCAACTCACTGAATGGAACCGTCGTCCCCATGCTACCATAAATTAACGGCCTATCCGTGCAACCCAAATTCTTCTGAGATCATCACCATTTTTGTTGAAGGGGAAGTCAAATCCCAGATTCGTTCGGGTCGCAAGGTCCTCGACATGTTCTAATAGCGTAAATATCATATAATATGATATATGACATGGTGGGACCAATCACCGAACGGTGGTACACGAGATGGGATAGTGGCGTCCGTTAGCAAAACCTGCATAGATTAATAACATCAGAAAGTAACAGAATCGCACCACAGTACAAGGGAGATCCAGACAAAACGCCGATGACTGACCACCGATGTGACGCATTCCATCCTCTAGCGCCTCTCCTTTCCTATAAGTACTCCCTTTAAGCTAGTTCAGCCAAATGCACCAAGGAGAGCTTTGAAAGCTCAAGAGGAGGAGGAGAGGAGAATCTAGGGATTTCCAGCATGGAAGGAGAGTCTTCCCGCCCTGTGAAGAGGAGCAGGCCTAGCGGTGAGATCAGGCGACTTTCCGACCTCGAAGGTCATCTGAGTGGGATGGTTCAGTTGCATATGGTAAGTTGATTCATTTCAAATTCTCTACGCGAACTCTCTTTTCACTTCTTTTCCTTCCTTGTTTTCTTTTTCTCTTCCAGCCATACCCTCTATTCCCAGGCCCGAGGAAATTTTCCAAGCTGCCGTAGCTTTTGAAGCTGACTTCCAACATCTCCATCGGCATGAGGGCCATACTCACGAGGTGGCATCTTCAGGGACTCCTTATTCATGCCAAGCACTACGAGAGGATTCGCATGGACTGGGCGGCTATGGGCGCATTGGTGGAGATCTGGCATCCCCAGACCCACACTTTCATCTTCCCTACCTTCGAGGCGACCATCCTCCTCGAGGAGGTGGAACTTCTACTCGGACTGAAGAAATTCAAGAGTGATGGGAGGATAAAGGTTATGCAGATGATGACAAGGGTGACTTCCGAGAGTGTCCTCGGAAGCTTCATGCCGCCTGGTGCTGCTAGAAAGGTCCAGACTCAAAAGGGACTTGATCTGTAAAAGCTCACAGAATGGGTCATGGACGCCCTGAGAAGGTCGCCAGACGATGACCACTTGGAAGGAATCATGAAAGGGTTTACCATCTGTTTGGCGGGTGCTCTCTTATTCCCTTATACCGACAACATAGTGGAGGAGGACCAATTGAGTGCCATCTGCGGGATTTGGAGTGGAAAGAGGGTGGGACCCGCCGTCCTTGCCTACCTTTATAGTGGCCTTACTACCTCTAGCATGGGTAAGTCTCCTTTCGGTTGCGCACAAGTTCTGAATTGCTGGATTGATTTGCACTTAAATTTGACCACCGCGAGGGGATGCCAACTGCTTCGAAGCTCTTCCAACATAGCCCCCTTCATCACATAGCCGATGTGTTAGGCTTCGGTGGTACCATAGCGAACCGTGTTCTGTGGCTGAGGAAACGTGAAGACTGGCGGTCTCACTTCAGAACCATGACACAAAGCTTCTTCACTTGTGCACCGGCGTGTCTACTCTCTCTTGAACTCCTCACGAGGTCTTCTCCTAGAGCTGAACTCCAACTGATCGGCGCGACTGAGTTTGTTATTTACAACGCGTATCGGTGCTGTATCCAGATCGGTATTCCACGCCACTCGTTCCCACTGCTAACCGGCATCGTTCCTTTGAAGAAGAGGGAGTTGGGCACGGAAGCGGATGCGAAGGAAGCGAAGGCCGTTAAGGCACCTTGGAAGACAAGCGTTGCGGGAAAGGCTTGAGCACATGTAGGGGAAGAATGCGAGCTGTGGAAAACTTATGTAACCGAACTGGGGAAGTTAAGGCCTAAAGCGCCTAAGCCCCTGATGTAACTTACTCTGCTTTCTAATGGAATAAAATCTGGAATCAGACATTTTCGACGATTGTTCCCCTTTGTTATCGGTTTATTTATTTTTTTTCATATTAGTACATATATATAATATATATTTATCATTATTTTTTTATGGGGGCGTCCAGGGGCCTCGACACTCAAAATTTTCTTTTTTTAATTATACTTTTTTTAATAGGGGCGTCCAGGGGCCTGGACGCCCCAAAATTTTCTTTTTTTTAATTATACTTTTTTAGTAGGGGCGTCCAGGGGCCTGGACGCCCCAAATTTTATTTTTTTTAATTATATTTTATTTAATAGCGGCGTCCAGGTGCTTGGACGCCCCAAAAAGGGCTTTTTATATTATTTTTTATGGGGGTGTCCAGGCGCCTGGACGCCCCTATCAGACTTGAATTTGGTATAAATGGCGCCCTCGTGCCCTTTTCTGTTCATTTCAATGAACCACTCGACCCTGAACAATCCATTCTTGGTTCCCAATGGAGTACGGAGGCCCGAGCCAAGGTGGAGAGAAGCGGAAACGACTTGCTCGTCGTCCGAGGAGGTCGAGGGATCGTGCAGAGGAGGTCGAGGGATCGTGCAGAGGAGGCCGTCGTGGAGGAGGAGGAGGTTCCTTTGGCCTTGGAGGGGCCTGAGTGTTGACACCCGTTTTATGCCGATAAGCTGAGTCGTTTCTGTTACTCCCATTAGTTGATGCCCTAAGTTGTCCATCATTCATTGGGCCATTTTTTGTGGCACGTCCTGAGCCCATTTTATGGGTAGCCTCCCTCCTTGGTGAAGACCGTATCGGTTCAGGGCTTATTGGGCTTTGGCCTTGATTAATGGAACATGTTTTATGAAAATCAAGTGTCCAGGAGCATGCACGGTCCAACATCAGCCGCTCATGACTAGGGCGGTTGAAGATAGACCATTCATACATTTTGGTTAATTTCTGAGGATTTTTTGAATATTCACCGACAGGCTTATGTGCGGCCCTATTAGGCCCGTTCAAATCAATGGACGGGCTTATTCCAACCGCCTATATCTCAGAGTCCTACGCGGGCCAATTTTCTCAGATAATTATCCAATTATTTGAATTATCACTGACAGGGTTAGAACGGTCTCTGGTTGGCCGCTCTACATTTGAACGGGCTTATTAGAACCGTTCATATTTGAGTGTCCAAGGCGGATGTTTCGGTCAGTTCGAGCGTTAATTGGGCTAATTTTCTGATTATTTGAATTTCCACCGATGGGTTTGAACGGTCCAAATTTAACCACCCATGATTTTGAGCGGTCTATCGTAAGACCGTTCATCCTGTCGGTTGGTGATTTTTAAACAGTTTTTATCTCTTTTATGCATGGTTTTTTTTGTCGATTTCTCCGTGGATAATCAACCATTTTTGAGGCCGTTTCGACTGGATGAAAGATAATGACATTATCTATGATTTATCTTTTATAATCCCGACCTGAAAATGGCTATAAACCCGAGTATTCGGGGCTGGCTTTCTAGGCTCTATAAATAGACCCTAAAGGCCGGACTTGAAAAGGGGGGAGATTTTGGTCGACGGCAAAGCCCTGCCGCATTCTTGAGCGACCTAGCACCAAGGAGGGAGGCTTTCTACGTCCATACAAGCCTCCGGTTCAAGGAGTAATTTGGTTTTGAGTCTTTTCGTTTACAGTTTTCATCACTTTCCCTTCATTGCATGCATCACTTCTTCTTTGCGTTCCCTTCTTCCACATTACCATGCACACATCCACCCACGTTTTTGTCACCCTAGGGGTTTAAAACCCCCCAGGTACCCTCCTTTCCATTCGTTAATGTTCATCTCTTATCATTTTGGCATTTACTGCACTGTTTAGCTCTAATCTAGGTCTTTTCTGTGTGTTTCTTACGTTGTTTCGCAGGTCAGCAATCATCAGCACGAGGCCCATCCTCTCTGGCCGGCCGGAGAGGGTGGAGGTTGGACCCCTTGAAACTTACTGCGTGGTAGATCTATGCGGTTTCATTCTCGCCGTTCAACAGTACATGCGGCTCAGTGAGGGCCGTTCTTCCTGTTAGTGCGGTCAGCATAAAGCCGTTCATCTCTCAGCAGTAGTTCCTCCCGCACCTTCTGCAGTGCACTTAGGCAGTCTATCGTAAGACCGTACATCATAAGGCGGTTCTTCAGGAGCCGTTCATCTCTCCAGCGCTGCAACTTAGGCGAGTACTCCCCCTCTTTCCAAGGTACGTCGTGTCCATCACGTACGGCACCTTGGTGGCGATCACGGTCTTTTGTTTTCTGTTCTCCTCTGAACGTTGTTATTTGCTCATCGCATATTGTTCCATTCATGACGCATATTGATCTTTAGTAGGAGGAGAAAAATATATCTACATCCCCTTTTGTGGCGATCATGGTGGGACCCCTAATGCCCATCGTGCTTTTGAGTTGCTGACCCCCCTTCGTTGTGCAAGCTTTCTTCTTGGAGTAACTTGCAGGTTGGATGCGTTTTCTGCCTCCTGGGACGTGAGCGGTTCTCCCAGAGCCGTCCATCTTCAGGAGCGGCTGATACTCAACCGTCCATCCCCTGCGACCAGAGCCAGTCCCGCTTCGGTTCCCTGTTTCGCACGGTGCCTGGTATACCGTTCATCAGTTGAAGCGGCTGGAATATAGCCGTCCATCTCTTCGGGATAGGTACGCGTCACGGTGTTTCAATTGCAGGCACACGGTTGCTGGAGGATCATTCAGGAGCTTACGCGGTTGGTCACAAACCGCGCTTCTGGTATTTTCCTGTCACCGCGGCCTTGTATTTTCAGCATTTTGTGATCATTCTATTTTCTCCCTGGATTATACGGTCCAATACAGACCGTTTTACTTTCTGAGTGGTCGCATCAGGACCGTTCATCTGCTGTCACAGTGCACTTACGGTGTATTTTGATTCTCATATTCTATGCGATTTACTGCTCCTGGTGCTATTTGTTGATTTCCCCCCTGCTCTCTTATCATTGTTGCGTTATCATTCTCTTTGTTGTTCATGTGTATACTTGCTCATTGATTTATAGTTGCTAGGCTAGATTGTGCATGCACTCCGGTGCGCATAGGAGCATCCATTTCTTCTCATAGTAGTTGCATTCCTACTGAGGTAGGGTTTCCTCTCGTCTCCATATTCCTTGGAGCCGACTAGGGACCTTGCCGAGGACCTCCGTAAGCCCCCGTGAGCCGTGGATTCTCACACGGACGTATGGCAGGTTGTACCACATCCACCCCCAGTCTACGATTTGCATCCGCGAGTGAGAGATCCTTGTAGAGTCATACAGTTCCTCATTTCCTACCCCAGTTAGGCACCTAGTGGTTGAGAGAATTTATATTTTCGCTAACTCACTAAGGTTCGAAGAGGAAATCATAAGAAATTGACGAGCATCATTTAATAACTTGATTGCATAATTGGGTGATTCTGCTCTCATCTCTTCCTTCCATTGCATGCATGTTATTTACTTTGTAGGTTTGGTCGGTTAGTTTTGTTGGTCCTAGTCCTAGGTGTCTTGGTGTATGTGGGATTGTCTCTTTCCCTCACGATCACCTCCTAGGGTTGGTTCTTATTTCCATTCATACTCCAACCCCTTGTTTGATTCATCATCTTCCATGTCGTCGTACGACTTCTCTCAGTCCCACGAGGACTCCCTTCCTCGTGGCCTTCTTGAGGACCCACCCAGGGTCGCCCACCTGCAGGGAGGAGAGGAGACTGCTCCTCCCCTCCCGACCATTCTTGGCCAGGGTTCCCGACCCTCTCTTTCAAATCCATCCAATTAGAATTCAGCCAATATGATCCTCGATATGATGGCCCAGCTGGACCCCACCCAGCTCCATCTCATCAGGCAAGCTTTGCAAGGGGGCGATGCCCCGACCTCAATTCCTCCTCATGGCACGACTACTGTTGTCACCACATCTCCTGTTGTTGGGACCACCTCTGTGGCTCCCATCGACCTTACTCCTGTCCGCCCTCAGACCCTTCGCTATTCCAATATGGAAATGGGCCAGGCTTCCACCTCGGCCCATCAGCAGCTCGATAAGGGAAAGTCTCCAATCCCCTCAGTTCCTTACCTTGATCCATACGCCACGATTTCTCCGTCGCCGCAGGCCCTCGTAGCCCCGACGGATTTCGTTAGGTTGCAATCAGGGGCCACCCAGCTGGCTCATGCAGATATGGGTCCTTCCTCGGCCCACTATCCATCTTACGGGCCGCCCCCTCAATCAGTTTATCCTTTGGCCACCTACCCCGGTATTACTCCTCCTGCTCCTTCTCCTCCTTCCCTGGAACGG
Source organism: Amorphophallus konjac (assembly GCA_022559845.1). NCBI lineage: Eukaryota > Viridiplantae > Streptophyta > Magnoliopsida > Alismatales > Araceae > Amorphophallus > Amorphophallus konjac. The sequence goes on from CM040127.1 coordinate 266,705,274, forward strand.
GAGATTCTTGATAAATGGGCTACTATGCAGCAACAAATTGACCTTCTCCACAAACGGGTTGGCCCGTAATCTCTTGCTGATGTCCCTATCCCTAACTTCAGGGACATTCGTTTTCCTTCTCAGTCTGAGCTCCCTGTATACCGCAAATATGACGGGAATGGCAACCCGTTCATTCATGTCCGGGAGTTCTTATATGAGTCAGCACAGTTCCAGCAAGATGATCACCTGATGGTGTATTTATTTAGCCGATCGTTGGAAGGGGTCGCCCTGGAGTGGTTCTATACTTTGCCCATGGAGGAGGCCGAGAGTTTCAAGACTGTTAAAGAAAGGTTTATTCAAAGATTTCAAGATCGGGTCGGACCCGAGTATTCTTTTACTGACTTAGTAGCTGAGAAGATGAAGCCGGAGGAAGACTTTGCAACCTATGCAGACCGATGGAGGCAGATGGCCTCACGTGTGCCCGGGCAGATCCCGGAAGAAGAGAAAGTGAAGTTGCTGATCTCCAATGCCACGCCAACATTCAGGAATATCTTGGCAATGAATGACATTTCCAATATGCACCAGTTATACAGCAGGGCTCGGTTTATCCAAACCCAGTTCAAGGACTCCCCCATCCATTCTTTATTTGAGGCCCAGAAACCCAAAGTCGCCAGAAAATCCCAGGGGCCCGTCACTGAGGGAGTACAGATTAATGAGCAGGTCCAGGCTGTTCAGTTCCCCCACCAGGCCGCTCCACCCCGCTTCCCCCAGCCTTCACGCAACCCCCAGTTTGCCACTCCACAAGTTCCCCAGCCCGCCTTCCAAGTCCCGCAATATCTGCAACAAGCACCTCCGCCACCCAACAGCCTCAGCGGCCGCCACAATACAACAATGTTCCGCCACCCGCCGCCTATGGAACTGCTCGACCGAGTCCAAAGAGGGCCCATTACCCTCCTCTTCCTGAAACTTTGCCCAATATTTTCTCTGCCTTAATGTATACTGGTGAGCTTCAGTTGCCTCCTGAGGGTCCAAATTGAAATCCGGCAGCCGATCAGTCTCGATACTGCATATTCCATCGGCAACCCGAGCATACGATAGAACAGTGCTATCAGTTCAGAGACCTGGTGTATGACTTGCATGAGGGCCAGAGGATTGATTGGGCCCAGATGCACCAGTTGATTGAGGATATTAAGCAGAGACAGAGACAGGCCAGGCCGCAGCAGGCGGCGCCCCAGCAGCAGCAGCAGCAGCAGCAACAACCCCAGCAGTAACAGCAACCCCAGCAGCAGCAACAAGACCTCGGGATCCATCAGAATCCCATGCCAGTACATCAACCCGCTCCTCAGCAACAGCAACAGCCGCCGGCACCGGCTCCAGCACAAGTGAATATTGTCCAGCACCCAGCCTCCAGCACTGGGTGCACTTTTGATGATGAAACCCCCGTACACCTTTTTGCCTTCCACCATAATCATTCCCCCGTGCCTGCTATTCCCGCCATCCTTAGGCCCGCCATTCTGACCACTACACCACTCATTGCTCCCTCTGCATCGCCCATTAGACCCGTCACATTCCCCTCCGCTCCACCGGTCCTTTCGCCACCACCCACTGTACCCTCCGTCATTACCTCCCCGCTTAACCCTTCACCAATTTCCCCTCAACCAGGGCCCATTAAACCCACTTCCGCCATCCTTACCCCCATTTCTACTCCTTTCACCTACCCACAGGGCCAAGCGGGGGTCCATCTCAGGCCGTGCCGGCATCAAACTGCGCCATTCGGAGCGGGCGTCCCTTTCAGAGAATGTTTCCTCCTTCCGGTGCGTCGGCACCTAACCTCCAAATTCCTTCCGCCACAGTTGAGACAGAAGAGGTAGACCCTGTGCCAGGCACAAAACATGATTTATTGCAGCATTTGGACCGTATGCTGGCCAAAATCTCAGTCTTGGAATTGATCAAGAGGTCGCCACTACACCAGGACGCCTTAAAGACTTTCCTGCAGAAGGTCATGGTGAGTGAGGACGTGGCAGTGGATAGTTTGCCGTCGGTTTTGGCAACAATCACCAAGGGGCCTTCCATTTCATTTTCTGAATAAGAACTAGCACCCCCGGAGGCACGGCAGATGCCATTATGCATTACCATTTCTCTGAACAAAATGGCCGAAGAATCTGCACTTGTGGACACAGGAGCGTCAATAAATGTGTGCCCATTAAGTACCCTCCACGCCTGCAACATCTCAGAAGACATGCTTAAGCCAACACCGACCACAATAGTGGCCTATGATAATTCCAGACGTGCTTGTCACGGGGTCGTGACTGTACAGGCCGAGCTAGGGCCCTTGGTTATGGATGTGGAATTTTATGTGCTAGACATAGACCCGAAGTTCAAAGCCATTCTGGGTCGTCCAAGGCTGAACAGTTTAAATGCCGTCCCCTCAACCGCCCACCAATGTTTGAAGTTCCCCTACCAAGGGCGGGTGGTCAAGGTAAAGAGCTTCTCTACAGTCCAGAATGTTGATGCGATAGCTGTAGCAACCCTGGAAAAAAATAAAGATTTTGGAAAATGAATCAAATTAAAATAAAAGATAAGTAAATAGATGATGAAAGCCTAAACGCATAAGAATAAGCCAGAAGGAAAATAACGCCTTGGGTCAAGGCACTACTTCAAGAAGAAACGCCCTTATATAAGGCGCGAATTCCAGAAAGGACGCCAACAGATGAGGTCGTCAATTCTTAGCGGCCAACATAAATAAAAAGGGGCAAGTTTGACGCCCTCTATATGGACGCGTTTCACATAAGAAATGACGCTTGACAAGGCGTCAATTTAAATTAACGCCCTCACTTAGGACGTTAATTCAGTTCGAGTTTCGTTCGACCCAGGAGTCTATCCAGAGTAAGTTCTGGATAACTACGTCGAAAGTTGAATATAGTAGGGACTCTATCATGGCAATACTACCCCTAATCAAACTATAACTCCAGTACGATCCTAAAAACTCTATAAAAACTCCCTAATCAAGCCCTGATCGCTATTTTGGCATTCGTCTGCTGCTGCCGTGCACGAAGAACAGGTAGTGTTCTTCTTTTCCTTCAGTCATGGTTTAAGGAAGATAATGATCGTTCGTCTTTCCTCTTCTCTACAGGTTGCCTGTGGTGTGAAGACGATCACCCCTTTTGACTGAAGATCGGGTATTCTTCGTCCATCTTCATCTTCTGCCTCTCCTTTATCTCCTGCAAGACATCATACTCTGTTCGTAACAGAGTACCGTTTCTTCATCCCGTTAATCTTCAACGAAAGGTAGGTTTTCTCAAGATCGTAGGCCAAACTAGCTTAAGATATTAATAATATCATCGGTCGTGCATGCATATAGTTTTATTGTGGTTTCAGATGGTTTCTATGTAATTTCAAAAAGAAACGCCCTTGACAAGGATGCTAATTTAAAGAAGCGACCCACACTAGGGCGCTAATTATTGTTTTGACGCCCTGCCCAGAAGTCGTCAATTGCATGTAATTAATAAATACCCACGTTTAAAATTTAATATCTATGTAACCATGAATCTAATATATTGCATGAGTATACCTGTGAAATCCTGTTATTTATCTTGTCATGACCATGTACCTCGTTTCTTGAAATTTTATTATCTGAAAATTGGTAAATTCTTGAATTCACGACCTTGTCTAGGTCGTCTCTTATTGAGCTGACGCCCCAGACCAGGGCGCTAATTGAAAAGTAACGCCCCTGTCCAGGGCACATTTTTGTTAAAATTCCAGAATATTAATTTTCTGCAGAATAGAAATATTGAAGGGACGACTAATGTATAAGTCGTCAAATTTGTAAATAAACGCCCCTCTGTAAGGCGTTAATTGGATAATTAATGACTTGGCTAAAGTCGCTATTTTCTGTATTACTGTTTTCCCTTGTTTCTGTTAACCGAGAGTTTGATATATATATATATATATATATATATATATATATATATATATATATATATCGGCACTATATTCCAGTCCGTGAATATAGTCCCATGTTTTATGATGTTTTATCGTTTACCCATTAATTCTCGGTGACATATAAGCTCTCCATTGGACACTCCGTTCCTTTGGACTAGCGAGTTAGTCATAGAGACCTCCGTAAGACACCTCGAGCCTTGGATTCCCTCAAGGCCGACTGAGCAGGTTGTACCATAAAAACCCATTACACAATCTTTGCCATGTCACTCTATAGAAACATGGTATACCGGCCCTCATGTCATGCCATGTGTATGATATGAGAATTATCTTAATGAACGGGGTAAAGCATGACATTGTTATGATGTTCTTGTAAACCCCAATTCTATAACAACATTGTTATGATGTTCTTGTAGACCCCAATTCTATATTAAACTTGATGTTCTTGTGGACCTCAATTCTATATAAAGAATTTCCATACTTGTTTGTCATGGTACCCAAGTTAGGGAACCAATTCCACCTAGTTTTTTTATCGATAATCGTGATTGTACCGTTATTATCGCCTATCTATGTCAAGTGTCATATTTTGGACTCTATTCTATCAAAGTCTATCCTACGTGTCTACAAGCTTTATCCTTGAAATTTCATATTGGCTATATACAAAAGTGGATGTTAAAAATACATGATTAATGCCTGCACATATAGGGCCCGATCTGGTCCTGGGAGGAGCACCCGAAAGTACTTGTGCCCATGGGAGTTGATTGATCACGGTATTGGCATTATACCGAAGTGCATGACTAGCTTGATTGAACATTCCACAAATCTTGTACTTGACTTGATATTACGTGACTTGCGTGGCCCGAGAAAGGGTAATTGTATACTCGCTTGCTTGAAACATAATAGCCAAAGTCCAACATGACATGATGAATACACTTGCTTGAAAGTCTTGATATCTGCTTGATAAGTTCTTGAAAGTTCATGACTAGTACTTCCTGCTATCTTATTGTTATCCACTCTCTCTATCTTGTCGTTTTGCGAGCATGCATAGTTATAGTGCATTCATGGAAAAATGTAATTACTTAAACCCATTGCTAGTTCTTGAGATATAATTTCCTACTGAGCGTTCGCTCACTCAGTGTTTCCATACTTTTCAGGTAAGTCCGATGATGAGGGAACTCAATCTGAAGGGGATGGTCAAGAGTGAAAGAGTTAGAGCTATTCAAGCGTCAATTAGTCCTGTCTTTTCTATATTTTCTTGAGTCAGAATTGTACCTTTCTTTTATTGAGTCTAGTATCTGCAAGGGTTTGTAATAGACATATTCTTATTAAAGGAATTAATGGATTGGGTTATCTTTATATTTGCACACTCTGTCTTTGTGTCGAATACACTACTACTCTGATTGACATGATTGATATAAACTCGTCGCGCATCTCGGGTATCTTTCGCGCTCGGGGCGTGACAGTTTTTGTGGTATCAGAGCCAAGGGTATTCAATTCCTAGGAAACCCAAGTCCAAGGATAGGTTTAAACCATTAACCAGTGAGATTGGGTAGAACCAAGGGTTGAGTTAACATAAAAACTTAAAAGCCCTTAACGCGAGTATATACTAACATAGTTATGGTAATTGTAGGATAATGGCTGCCGAACGTGCTCAGTGGCGCAACATGCAGCCTACTGCAACAAGTAGCACAGGGAGGTGCACAACGAGCCGGAAGTCTCCACCAAGTCTTCAAGAACATGAACCCTCCCAAATTCATGGGTTCTACTGATCCGGATGACGCAGAGCACTGGATCAGGTAGACGGAGCGTATATTCCGTGTTATGCAGTGCATAGATCAAGATAAAGTCTTATTAGCTACTTTCCAACTAGAAAGGGATGCCCGATGCTGGTGGGAGTCAGTCGAAGCTACTATAAATCAAGACCAAATTACTTGGGAAGAATTTGTTGAACATTTCAACAATAAATATTTTTTAAACCGAGTCCAAGAAAAGAAAGCTACCGAATTTGCCGCACTCAAGCAACGGTCATTATCGGTGGCGGAGTACGAGGCACAATTCTCTAGATTGTCTCGGTATGCTAAGCACTTAATGGGCTCAGGCCCCAATTAATCCCAGCTGGCGCCAATGGATATTCAGGTCTACTCAGAGATAGTACGCCGAGCTCAATTGTTAGAAGATGCCACGGAGCTATCAGGTAAAATCCGTGGGAAGGATAAGAAAGAACAAGTTACAAGTTCGGGTTCCTTTAAACCCAACTTCAAGAAGAGGCCTAGCACTGGAGATACTTCTTCTCAAGACCAAAAAATTAAGAAGACCAAGCCCTTCTCTATCACTACTACACCTTCGAATATAATATGCAAGCATTGTGACAAGGCTGGTCATAAAGCCAAAGAGTGCTGGAGGAAACTTGGAGCATGTCTCCGTTGCGGGAGCCGTGAGCATCGGATTCCCGATTGCCCATTACTTAATGATCAAACCGGTGACGGAAAGTGCCCGATAACCAAGAACACTCGTCTTCACGCAATTAAGGAGACCAAAGAAGAAGAAGGCGGACTAGTAGAAGGTACACTGAAAGTTTGTTCCAAGCATGCACATGTCTTATTTGATACGGGTGCATCACATTCTTTTATTTCCAAGAAGTTTGCTAACCCACTACCTATGGAACCGGAATGGATGAAAATAATTTTATCTACTCCTCTCGGAAACGAAACCGATATTACTCACCATTATCAAAACTGTGAAGTCTTGGTAAAAGGAAGAAATCTTCCTATCGATCTCATATGTTTAGATCTAAAGGAGTATGATGTCATATTGGGAGCGGATTGGTTATCCAAATACCAGGCAACAGTCGATTGCCGCATTAGCAAGGTTACTTTCAAGGACTTTCCAGAACTAGTCTATTCTAGCCCTAAGAATCGGAGCGAGTCACCTTTTATTTCGGCTCTCCGAGCAAGCAAGCTAATCAGGAAAGGATGTGTATCTTTCCTTGCATTTGTCACGATTAAGGAGGCTAAGGAAACTAAGATAGAAGATATCCCAGTTGTGCAAGAATTTTCGGATGTGTTTCCGGAAGATTTGCCTGGATTACCCCCACAAAGAGAAGTGGTCTTCACCATCGACTTAGTCCCTGGTGCTGGACCTGTTTCTAAGGCACCTTATAGAATGTCCCCTGCTGAACTCAAGGAGTTAAAGGAGCAATTAATGAAACTTCTTAAGAAAGGATTCATTAGATCGAGTACTTCCCCGTGGGGAGCGCCTGTGCTATTTGTAAAGAAGAAGGATGGATTCATGAGACTATGCATCGACTATCGACAGTTGAATCATCTTACTATCAAGAACAAGTATCCACTGCCGAGAATCGATGAGTTATTTGATCAAATATCTGGATCCATGTATTTTTCAAAGATTGATCTCAGGTCGGGATATCATCAACTAAAAATCAAGGATGATGACATTCATAAGACTGCATTCAGAAGCAGGTATGGCAATTATGAGTTTGTTGTTATGCCTTTTGGACTAACGAATGCCCCTGCTGCCTTTATGCAGTTAATGAATAGTATATTTAGGCCTTATTTGGATCAATTCGTGGTGGTCTTTATTGATGATATATTAATTTATTCCAAGACTAAGGAAGAGCATGAGGAGCATTTGAGGATTGCATTACAAATATTGAGGACAAACCAATTATATGCAAAACTCAGCAAGTGTGAATTCTGGCTTGAGGAAGTGACTTTTCTCGGACATGTTATATCAAAGGATGACTTATCAGTAGATCCATCAAAAGTTGAAGCTGTAAGAAATTGGGAAAAACCGACCAATGCTAGCGAGATCCGAAGTTTCTTAGGTCTTGCCGGCTATTACAGGCGATTCATCAAAGATTTCTCTAAAATCGCCGTACCACTTACGAGGTTAACTCGCAAGGAGATCCGTTATGAATGGAGTGAGGAATGTGAAAGAAGCTTCCAAACTCTCAAGGATCATCTTACTACAGCTCCTGTCTTAGCTTTACCAATAGAAGGAGAGAAATTCGAGGTATACACTGATGCTTCTGGCATTGGCCTCGGATGTGTTCTAATGCAACAAGGAAAGGTTATAGCTTATTCTTCTCGTCAATTGAAGAAGCATGAAGAGAACTACCCCGTCCATGACTTAGAATTGGCTGCGGTGGTATTTGCACTCAAAATATGGAGACATTATCTTTATGGAGTACAGTTTACTGTATACTCTGATCATAAGAGTCTCAAGTATCTCTTTTCACAAAAGGAACTAAATATGAGGCAAAGACGTTGGCTAGAATATCTCAAGGACTTCGACTTCAATATACAATATCATCCCGGAAAGGGTAACCATGTAGCAGATGCCCTTAGTCGAAAGCCGAGAGCACTGTTAGCCAATTGTATGATTCAAGAATGGAAATTGCTGGAGCAATTCTCTGAACTCAATATAAGCATGGACACAGACTTTCAATGTGTCACATTATCTCATATAAGCATTCATCCAGACCTATTAGCTGAAATACAAGCACTTCAAGATAATGACCCAATATTAGTAGAGATCAAAGGCAAACTGGAAGGACACTCTGATTTCCAAATAACTTGTGAAGGAAGATTAATGTTCAGGAATAGAACTTGCATACCGGATTGTCCCGAGTTAAAGAAGAAGATCTTAGATGAAGCTCATAGATCAAGGTACACGATTCATCCAGATCAACCAAAATGTACCAAGATGTGAAGAGGAGTTTTTGGTGGCCCAACATGAAAAGGGAAATAGCAGACTATGTATCACGCTGTCTCACTTGCCAACAAGTCAAGGCGGAACACCAAAAGCCTGCTGGAAAATTACATCCTCTAGATATTCCCAAATGGAAGTGGGAGAATATTAGTATGGATTTCATTATAGGTTTATCTAAATCAAAAGGAGATCATGATGGAATATGGGTTATTATTTACCGATTGACTAAATCGGCGCATTTCTTGCCAATAAAGAGCCGATGGTCAGTTGATGTTTTGGCTGCATTATACATCAAGGAAATAGTCAGATTACATGGTATTCCTGTTTCAATCGTGTCTGACAGAGATCCCCGTTTTACTTCTCATTTTTGGAAGGGACTACAACATTCGTTGGGAACAAGGCTTAACTTTAGTACAGCTTTTCATCCTCAAACGGATGGTCAGACCGAGAGACCTAATCAGGTGGTTGAAGATATGCTCAGAGCTTGCATCATTGATTTCGATGGAAGCTGGCATGATCACTTGCCGTTGGTAGAATTTGCATACAATAATAGCTACCAGGCAAGTATACACATGGCACCTTTCGAAGCTTTATACGGAAGGAGTTGCAGATCACCCTTATGCTGGGACGAAGTTGGAGAAAAATAATTATTAGGTCCAGATATGGTAAGGGATACCACCGAGAAGATACAATTGATTAGAGAAAGACTGCAAGTAGCTCAGTCTAGATGAAAGACTTATGCTGACACAAGAAGGAGAGATCTTGAATTCCAAATTGGAGATCATGTATTTCTCAAGATATCGCCTGGACGTGGCATACGGAGATTTGGTGTTAAAGGCAAGCTTACACCAAGATTCACCGGACCCTTCGAGATACTGGAACGAGTTGGCGAGGTTGCTTATCGCATCGCATTGCCTCCTCAACTGTCCGATGTAAATAATGTATTCCACATATCTATGTTGAAGAAGTATGTGCACGATCCATCGCATATTATAGATCATGGAGACTTAGTGATCCAAAAGGATCTCACATATGAGCAGAAGCCCATAAAGATACTAGATCGTGAAGTACGTACTCTAAGGAATAAGGTTATTCCCATGCTAAAGGTACAATAGAGTAAGAGTTCCGATCATGAAGTCACATGGAAGACCGAGGAATCCATGAGGAAACGATTCCCAGAATTATTTTAAGGTAATAGGCTCTACACTCTCCACATGTATATGCGATTGAATTTGGGGACCAAATTCTTTTAAGAGGGGGGGGGTGTAGCAACCCTGGAAAAAAATAAAGATTTTGAAAAATGAATCAAATTAAAATAAAAGATAAGTAAATAGATGATGAAAGCCTAAACGCATAAGAATAAGCCAGAAGGAAAATAACGCCTTGGGTCAAGGCGCTACTTCAAGAAGAAACGCCCTTATACAAGGCGCGAATTCCAGAAAGGACGCCAACAGATGAGGTCGTCAATTCTCAACGGCCAACATAAATAAAAAGGGGCAAGTATAAGTGACGCCCTCTATATGGACGCGTTTCACATAAGAAATGACGCTTGACAAGGCGTCAATTTAAATTAACGCCCTCACTTAGGACGTTAATTCAGTTCGAGTTTCGTTCGACCCAGGAATCTATCCAGAGTAAGTTCTCGATAACTATGTCGAAAGTTGAATATAGTAGGGACTCTATCATGGCAATACTACCCTTAATCAAACTATAACTCCAGTACGATCCTAAAAACTCTATAAATACTCCCTAATCAAGGCCTGATCGCTATTTTGGCTTTCGTCTGCTGCTGCCGTGCACGAAGAACAGGTAGTGTTCTTCTTTTCCTTCAGTCATGGTTTAAGGAAGATAATGATCGTTCGTCTTTCCTCTTCCTCTACAGGTTGCCTGTGGTGTGAAGATGATCACCCCTTTTGACTGAAGATCGGGTATTCTTCGTCCATCTTCATCTTCTGCCTCTCCTTTATCTCCTGCAAGACATCATACTCTGTTCGTAACAGAGTACCGTCTCTTCATCCGGTTAATCTTCAACGAAAGGTAGGTTTTCTCAAGATCGTAGGCCAAACTAGCTTAAGATATTAATAATATCATCGGTCGTGCACGCATATAGTTTTATTGTGGTTCAGATGGTTTCTATGTAATTTCAAAAAGAAACGCCCTTGACAAGGACGCTAATTTAAAGAAGCGACCCACACTAGGGCGCTAATTATTGTTTTGACGCCCTGCCCAGAAGTCGTCAATTGCATGTAAATAATAAATACCCACGTTTAAAATTTAATATCTATGTAACCATGAATCTAATATATTGCATGAGTATACCTGTGAAATCCTGTTATTTATCTTGTCATGACCATGTACCTCGTTTCCTGAAATTTTATTATCTGAAAATTGGTAAATTCTTGAATTCACGACCTTGTCTAGGTCGTCTCTTATTGAGCTGACGCCCCAGACCAGGGCGCTAATTGAAAAGTAACGCCCCTGTCCAGGGCGCGTTTTTATTAAACTTCCATAATATTAATTTTCTGCAGAATAGAAATATTGAAGGGATGACTAATGTATAAGTCATCAAATTTGTAAATAAACGCCCCTCTGTAAGGCGTTAATTGGATAATTAATGACTTGGCTAAAGTCGCTATTTTCTGTATTACTGTTTTCCCTTGTTTCTGTTAACCGAGAGTTTGATATATATATATATATATATATATATATATATGTATATCGGCACTATATTCCAGTCCGTGAATATAGTCCTATGTTTTATGATGTTTTATCGTTTACCCACTAATTCTCGGTGACATACAAGCTCTCCATTGGACACTTCGTTCCTTTGGACTAGCGAGTTAGTCATAGAGACCTCCGTAAGACACCTCGAGCCTTGGATTCCCTCAAGGCCGACTGAGCAGGTTGTACCATAAAAACCCATTACACAATCTTTGCCATGTCACTCTGTAGAAACATGGTATACCGGCCCTCATGTCATGCCATGTGTATGATATGAGAATTATCTTAATGAACGGGGTAAAGCATGACATTGTTATGATGTTCTTGTAAACCCCAATTCTATAACAACATTGTTATGATGTTCTTGTAGACCCCAATTCTATATTAAACTTGATGTTCTTGTGGACCTCAATTCTATATAAAGAATTTCCATACTTGTTTGTCATGGTACCCAAGTTAGGGAACCAATTCCACCTAGTTTTTTTATCGATAATCGTGATTGTACCGTTATTATCGCCTATCTATGTCAAGTGTCATATTTTGGACTCTATTCTATCAAAGTCTATCCTACGTGTATACAAGCTTTATCCTTGAAATTCCATATTGGCTATATACAAAAGTGAATGTTAAAAATACATGATTAATGCCTGCGCATATAGTGCCCGATCTGGTCCTGGGAGGAGCACCCGAAAGTACTTGTGCCCATGGGAGTTGATTGATCACGGTATTGGCATTATACCGAAGTGCATGACTAGCTTGATTGAACATTCCACAAATCTTGTACTTGACTTGATATTACATGACTTACGTGGCCCGAGAAAGGGTAATTGTATACTCGCTTGCTTGAAACATAATAGCCAAATTCCAACATGACATGATGAATACACTTGCTTGAAAGTCTTGATATCTGCTTGATAAGTTCTTGAAAGTTCATGACTAGTACTTCCTGCTATCTTATTGTTATCCACTCTCTCTATCTTGTCGTTTTGCGAGCATGCATAGCTATATAGTGCATTCATGGAAAAATGTAATTACTTAAATCCATTGCTAGTTCTTGAGATATAATTTCTTAATGAGCATTCGCTCACTTAGCGTTTCCATACTTTTCAGGTAAGTCCGATGATGAGGGAACTCAATCTGAAGGGGATGGTCAAGAGTGAAAGAGTTAGAGCTATTCAAGCGTCAATTTGTCCTGTCTTTTCTATATTTTCTTGAGTCAGAATTGTACCTTTCTTTTATTGAGTCTAGTATCTGCAAGGGTTTGTAATAGACATATTCTTATTAAAGGAATTAATGGATTGGGTTATCTTTATATTTGCGCACTCTGTCTTTGTGTCGAATACACTACTACTCTGATTGACATGATTGATATAAACTCGTCGCACATCTCCGGGTATCTTCCGCGCTCTGGGCGTGACAATAGCAGCCAAGATTCTGCCTACATTATGGCCAAGTAATAGGCCAGTTCTGTCAGTAATGGACTTGAATTACCCATGGGCATATGCGTCACGCAAGCCCACCACGGCACCGGTCAATGTGAAAGTCAAGTCCAAAATGAGAGATTCCAAAGGGTGGCACATGATTCTAAAATTAGGCTACCGGCCGGGTCTTGGTCTCGGCGCACAGTTACAGGGCCGGACCAACCCCGTTCCCAAAGGAAGGAAGATGGGCCACCGAGGCCTCGGCTACCGCGAATCCTCAATGTCAGTATTGGGAGACTCTGGGCCATTAACATGGGACTACCGGCAACATTTTGTAAAAGGGCCGTTACAGCCGGGTACCTTGAAGGAATCACCGTCCAGTCTCAAAGAAAAGACAGATGAGGCCTGTGTTGTTGCTGATCCGCCACCACCACCGCAAGGGTTGGTTGGTGACCTAGAAGATTTATCTAGTTGTTTTGAGAAGTTGTTTCAGGAACGACAAGGCCATCGAAGAAGAAGGAGACGCAGCTAGTGAAGCGGCCTCCGATGCCATTGGTCCGCCAGGGGCCACGGGAAGTGGGGAGCTCTGTCATTACTTATTCTATGTCCCCATCTCGTCTCGCCTCTTGGTTTCAACAGTTGGGGTTTGTTCCCCGTTCTCCTCCGATCCTGGTCGAACCGTGCTTCACGGAGAGACCTGAAATTTTATTCGTTCCCTGTGCTTGCGGGCACTGCCCGCCTATTGATCTGTCAACACTATTTACTCCTCCCCCCGGAGCTCAGCTCCATGAAATGTGGTTTTCTTCTTCTGATCCTTTCTTTGATTGCATATTTCTAGAATTGTTCCCGATGCAGTTACCTCCTCCTCCGCCTTCTTCCTCCTCCTGCTGCATGATCACCTCCGACCTCCAAAAAGAAAAACGTCAATTTCAAAACGGAGGTCTCAATGGAAGATTACGCTATGTTCTGCTCAGGTTCCCAGGGGCACGAGACCCCTGTTTCTCTTCCAGTAGACTTCCTCTCTCCTAGGGTAGATGTACAGTGTGCAGAGTCTTCTAGGTTAGTCGAGTCAGTGGGAGTAGAGTCTAGCTCGAGTCTAGTCAGCCCATCCACATCTGCAGCGCACCCCGTGACGCGTCATCCCAAAGCCATTCCCGATAGGTTTCTGCAAGATCTGGCTGAAAGATGCCACGCCCTTCTGAAGTGCCCTGAATTTGTAGAAACTGCGATCGTCTTGGAAGATGATGAAGAATTGGAGGGGGTATGGAGCAATGATGAACTAGGGGTATATGAAATCGTGAACGAGAAGGACCCAGCTGATGATGAGGAAAGTGAGGTGGGCGACACTGCTGATTTGTACGCACAAGGCTTAAAGAAGTTTGACGAACCTTCCTCGGCAGTGGATGAACCCACTAAGGAGATTAATCTCGGAACAGAAGAGGATCCCAGGCCCATACTTATTTCTGCTAACCTCCCTCCTCAGGTCGAAGAGGAACTTATCAAGGTTTTGGGGGAGTACAGTGACTCTTTTGCCTGGTCCTATGAGGACATGCCAGGTCTTGACCCCGCACTGGTTGAACATCGATTGATCCTAAAACCAGGGGCAACACCTGTTAAGCAAAAAGTGAGAAGGTTTCACCCGCAGATGGCCTTGAGGATTAAGGAAGAGGTGGATAAATTGCACAAGGCCAGGTTCATTAGAGTTGTTCTATATCCACAATGGGTGGCAAACATAGTCCCAGTAATGAAGAAGGATGGTAAAATTTGGATTTGCATTGATTTCAGGGACTTGAATAAGGCATGCCCGAAAGATGATTTTCCACTTCCTCACATCGATGTCTTAGTTGACAATACAGCTGGATACGAAGCCCTCTCTTTCATGGATGGTTATTCTGGATATAACCAAATCCTTCTAGCTCTAGAAGACCAAGAAAAGACCTCGTTCACTACGCCTTGGGGCACACACTGCTATGTTGTCATGCCCTTTGGATTGAAAAATGCAGGTGCCACTTATCAAAGGGCGATGATGGCTATCTTCCACGATATGATGCACGTCTATTTAGAAGCTTATGTGGATGATATTTTGGTCAAATCGAGGTCTCAGGAAGAACACCCCGCCATTTTAGCCAAAGTGTTGCAAAGGGCTAGGAATATAAGTTAAAAATGAATCCGAAGAAATATGTATTTGGAGTTGCATCAGGGAAATTGCTTGGGTTCATAGTTAGTAAACGGGGGATTCAGATCGACCCAAACAAAGCAAAGGCCGTCATGGAAATGCCACCGCCAAAGAACATTACTGAACTTCGAGGTTTGATTGGGCGTTTATAATTTATTAGGAGATTCATATCTCAACACTCGCAAAGATGCCGCCCATTTTATGAACTGTTAAAGGCAGGCACGAAATTTGAATGGAATGAACAATGCCAAAAGGCCTATGAGGAGCTTAAGGTTTACCTTTCTAATCCCCCGGTTCTACAACCACCTGTCCCTGGGAAACCCCTGATATTGTATATTTCTGTGATTGAGGACTCCCTAGGAGCTGTCTTGGCACAGGTAGATGACGAAGGAAGGGAAAGGGCAGCATACTACCTCTCAAGGTTATTTAATCCTGCTGAATCTAAGTATACTGCCATGGAGAAGACCTGTGCGGCGCTAGTATGGGTAGCACAGAAGCTTAAACATTATTTCCTCGCCCACGAGGTTAGGCTGATCTCTAGAATGGACCCCATTCGTTATCTCTTGGAAAAGCCTGTCCTTTCTGGCCGACTAGCTCGCTGGCAGAGCTTTCTTTCCCAGTTTGACATCACCTACATCGTTCAGAAAGCAATCAAGGGATATGCTGTTGCTGAGCACCTCGCTCATTCTCCTATCCCTCGTACTGATTCAATCCAGGACGAGTTCCCTGATGAACACTTGGCAGTAATTACTCATCTTCCTTTCTGGTCTCTTCATTTCGATGGTGCTCTCAATTCCCAGGGCAGCGGAGTTGGCGCCGTTCTTCTTACTCCGGAGGGAGTAACCATCCCTGTTGCTTATCAACTCTCATTCCCTGCCACTATTAATATAGCCGAGTATGAGGCTCTCCTTGCCGGCCTGAAGCACGCCTACCTCATGGGCGCGCGGTACCTTAACATCATAGGAGACTCTCAATTGGTGTTGCGTCAAGTTCTGTCAACTTACCGCACCCGTGACCCTAAGCTTAAGCCCTATCAAGATCTGGTCACGCTCTTGGCTAGGCAGTTCTGGAAACTTATCTATATTCATACTCCTCATTCTCAAAACATCTTGGCTGATGCACTTGCATCACTGGCTTCTTCTCTATCGTTCCCCCTCAGTCGTGCCACTGAGACCATTGTGGTCCAGCGGCTATATGTTCCTTCTCTTCAGGATCCCTGGTTCGACAGCCTTAGGAAGTCTGTAGAGAGGAAGACAGAAAGGGAAGAAGTGAAAGAAGTATCATTGACCGAGCTTGAGGAAATCATCGAAGAAGAAGAATTGCCATGGTTCTATGAAATTGAGCAATATTGCAGGGATGGCATATTTTCGGAGGCTGGGAATGCTGAACAGAGAAAGGCCATTAGAAGAGTCACTGCAAGATATACGATTGTTGCTGGTGAGTTATATAGGCAGGCTCTGAACGGAGTTCTAATGAGGTGTCTAGATGACGAAGAGGCTTGGAAAGTAGTAGAAGCAGCTCACTCCAGTGAATGTGGAGGGCATGTGAATGGACAGGCATTGGCAAAGAAGATTCTTAGGCAGGGCTATTACTGGCCGACCCTAGAAGAAGATTGCTCCACCTATGTCCGTAGGTGTCTCCAGTGCCAGCTCCATGCTGACAAAATTCATACTCCTGCTTCTTCTCTTCATCCTCTTTCTGCTCCTTGGCCGTTCTCCATGTGGGCCTTTGATATCATCGGACCCCTCGGTGACCCGAATTCGCAGTCAAACAGAAATCCTTCATTTTGACGGCTACGGAGTACTTCACCAAATGGGCGGAAGCTGAAGCTTATGCAGAGATCAAAGCCACCACAGTATGCCGCTTTATTATGAAGAACATCATCTCGCGGTTTGGAGTGCCAGGCGACATCGTCACCGACAACGGCCCTCACTTCGTATCACAAGAACTCCGAGACCTTTGTAAGAAATTCAATATAGCTTTGCATCATTCATCACCATACTACCCTCAAGGTAATGGCCAAGCTGAGGTCACAAATAAAACCCTTCTCAAAATTATCAAGAAAACATGCGAATCGCATAAATTTGCTGATTGGGCCGACAAACTGATAGAAGCTCTATGGGCCTATCGCACCTCCGTCCGCACCAAAACAGGGTAGACTCCTTTTGCCCTTACTTATGGGATGGAGGCGGTACTCCCGTATGAGATTTTGATCCCTTCCCTAAGAGTGCAGCTGGACAAAGAACTTAATCTCGACGAACGTCGAGAGGCGTTGCTAGTCCAACTGGAACTCTTGGATGAGAAAAGGCTTAATGCAGCCAACCATGTTTCGGTTTATCAAAAGCGTGTCTCGCGGTATTTTCAAAAGAATGTCATTGAAAGAAAATTTCAAGTGGGTAATATGGTTTTGAAACGCAAATTCATCATATCAGCAGGT
This sequence comes from Amorphophallus konjac, assembly GCA_022559845.1. Taxonomy (NCBI): domain Eukaryota; kingdom Viridiplantae; phylum Streptophyta; class Magnoliopsida; order Alismatales; family Araceae; genus Amorphophallus; species Amorphophallus konjac. The sequence goes on from CM040127.1 coordinate 266,722,678, forward strand.
CCCAGGTCTAAACTACAACCCAACTGGGAAGGGCCATTCGTAATCAAGGAAGCTTATCCGGGTAACGCGTATCGTCTAATCAACGCGGAGGGTGAAGAATTGCCAAACCCGTGGAATGGGCTGTATTTAGAACGTTTCTATCCATAGAGTCGAAACCAGCAATGGCTCGATGGCGGGGTGCACCCCACCTGACCGCGAAAGGAGGACCCTCGTCCAGCATCTCACACACTACACGGCCGCCCGTGGTTCGGTTTCCCGCTTTCCCGCCCGACACCGTTTCTCCTTTGGCCATGCCTGGGGAAAGTGAAGGTCCTTGTATTTCCTCTCTCTCGGCTGAAAATAGGGGCAAGTGGTGAATAAGGGGGCGAGAACTGACCTGGACCCCCCCTCTAAAGGAGGTCTCAAATAGGGGCAGCCCGTTAAGACCTTATTCCGCAAAGAAAAAAAAAAGAAAAAGGAAAAAGAAAAGCAAAAAAAAGGGGGAAAGAAGAGGGGCAAAATCAAGAGTCAAGGCTGAGAGCACAAAGTTTGAAGCTCTCAAAATCCCCAAATAATACAACTAGGCATGGCAAGAGTGGCAGTACAGTTTCCCCGCGGGACATCATGAGCCCGGTCGTATGCGTGCCTAGAGCGGATGTAGGTTCGATAACGGACACAAAGCCCCGGCGCAACAGACCGGATTCTTTGAAAAGGGGAGTGTCTTGGGAAGAACTCGAGCCCTAAAACCTCTACACCTACCACCAGCTTCACTACTCAATCTTTTTCAATTTTCCAAGGAACGAATCCCACCCCGGGTATGGCCTCGGCAGAAACACCGTTGAGCAAAGTTGACCCCGGCCACGGGCATCCCCCTTTTCGCACATGCTGGGTCTGGGAAGTCCATAGCAAGATGAGAGGGTCCCTGTTATTTAAGCTTGAGCTGATTCCAAAACTCCAAAAAAATCAAATATTTCAAAACTCCAAAAAAATCAAATATTTCAAAATTCTAAAATCAAATATTCCAAAACCCAAAAATCAAATAGTTCAAAACTCCAAAAAAATCAAATATTTCAAAACTCCAAAAAAATCAAATATTTCAAAACTCCAAAATTAAATATTTCAAAACCCAAAAAAATCAGATATTTTCAAAACTCAAAGAAATCAAATATTTCAAAACCTCCAAAAAAGATTTTGGTTTCTCATATGCATCGCATGCATTGCACTTTGTCATTGTGTCTTTTTGCCTATGTTGATAAGGCTTGCCCCCTTGACCAAAATCAAGGATTGGTCACTTTCTAAACTTGCTGTGGGCAAGGGGTTAAGCCTAAAATAGTTACATGTTTTTCTTTATTCATTTCGTGCAAGCACAGGGGCAAACAGAAGATCGAAGATACAGCCAAGCCATGGACGCACGCAATCACAATATCCAAACTCAAAAAACATCTCGATCATCAATCTTATTCATTCTCATATCAAACTCTAAACATCCATATCCATATCATCATAAAAAGGGTAAAAGAATCACTCTATCCGCCGCTGGGCATCCCCGCGGAGACGTATCTCTCTCAGCTCCCTAAGGTAAGCCTGTCGTGTCTCTGGAACCTCTCAACCTCTGCTGGTAGGGTGCGCACCCTGCTCACCTCCCACATAATTAGCGCGCTCCTGACCGCCTGCTCGTCCTCCTCTGCCCCGATCCTCCTCGCTTGTAGCGCGGGAAGGTGGGGTAGCGTCGGTAGCACGATCCGGGGTAGTCCAACCTGTAGGTAGCACCTGTGTGGGCTGTACATCGCCAATGCAGTATCGCTCATGAGCCTCAAGTCCAAGCCCGCCCTCCGAGGTAGTCTGATAGTGGTGTCGTGGAGGAAGTTCGGGCGCATCACAAATCTATCCAGGGGCAGTCTGTGGAGGTACGGGAGCCACTCGTCCCTGGTCTTCACCTCGGCCGTCCTACACTCAACCTGTGGAGAAAACCTGAAGGCGCCTCCTATGAAGTAAAGGGGGTGGCTCCCGAAGATCCTGCTGACAGAAGTAATATCCTCTCTCAGGATGAACTTCATCCTAACTCCCATCCAACACTTCAATAGAATCATAGAGCCAAAGAGAGGACCTCCTAGGGCCGCAGAGCTGAGACCCTCATACAAATAGGCTAAGATGGCCTGGGAGATGGAAAGCCCCTGCCACAGGCCGCTGATGGTGCTAAGTAAGGGGATCTCTAAGACATGGTCAGCCGAAGGGAAGAGGATGGCCCCGCACAGGCAGATAGATGTAGCTCTGGCTATGGCCTCGGTCCACCCACATTTATTCTTGCAATGCTCTACTACCCACTGACTAAGAGGAAGGAGGTAAATATGACGAGGACCTACAAAGGTACGAATGTCTTCGCTGTCTGGTATGAACCCTCCTAGGATGAGTTTTGGATCTATAGGGGCAACAGTATGGCATATCAGGTCTTCCTCCCCTACCTTGGAACTAGGGAACCCGAAGTAGGTCTCTACCTCCTCCAACAGGATAGTGGCCTCGAAGGATGGGAAGAAGAAGGCATGGGTCTGAGGATGCCATGTTTCTCTGCCAATCCAAAGAGAGCTTAGGGTAGTTCTGGCCTAGAACTAAAAGGGGCAATGCACGGATAATGGGAGCCACCCATTTGAAACTAGAATAGCGCCTCGGGCCCAGAAGGAGCTGAAAGAAGAAGAGAGAGAGCATAAGAGGAAGAGGAGATATAAGTGAAGTTGAGGGAAAAGAAATTGAATGAACTCATGATGAACTTACTTCTCTCATAGGAGCAGCACTGAGATGCCGAGGGATTGAGCTTAGCCGTTGGAGCACTTCCCGCTCCTTTCTGGCCAGTTTTGCCCCTTCAAAAGATGCTCCCTCCATAGAACTTCCCTCTAGAACCCTCTTCATGATGATTTGATGGTGAGAATCAAAGGTTTCAAGTTTTGGAAGGAAAGGGACGTATGAGCTGCGATTTTAGACTCCTCTCCCACTTATAGGGATTGTTAGGAAGCCTAGGCCTCTTGAGATTGGGGTTGGATAAGTCTAGGACGGGTTAAGATAGGTTTAGATGGGTTCAAATCGCCTTACCCTCGGGTTGAGGACTCTCCAGAGAGTCCCCTTTAAGGCTTGCAGGGTATCCACTTGGACGGTCTTACGATAGACCGCCCATCCTATCATGCGGTCCTTAACTGACCGTTCATCTCCTACTAGAGAACCCGGATCCAACCACTTGTGCGGCTTATTACAGACCGTTCTTAATCAACACGGTTAGTATTCAACCGTTCAAATCCTATTGGAGCGGTCTATTTTGAACCGTGTGTCTTCTTAAAGCGGCTCTCTGAGGACCGTCCATCTTGTCCGCCCTTTCTATCAACCTACCCAACTTATAATCATGCTCCTATCTCACTCAAGTCGGCGTGTACGTCACTCATCTCACTCAAGTAGGCGTGTACGTCACTCCTCTCACTCAAGTCGGCGTGTACGTCACTCGTCTCACTCAAGTCGACGTGTACGTCACTCGTCTCACTCAAGTCGGCGTGTACGTCACTCACCTCACTCAAGTCGGCGTGTACGTCACTCATCTCACTCAAGTCGGCGTGTGCGTCTCTTTCTCACTCAAGTCGGCGTGTGCGTCTCTCCCTCACTCAAACTCTCTCAGGTCGTGGGCACCTCTCAATCTCGCCTGTTTTCTTCACCCCCTCTAGTAGCTAAGTCACGTTCATTCATGCATACATTCATCCCACAAAGCAAAAATCAAAACAAAAGCACGCATATCACTATCATCACATCATGTACAAAAGTTGGGCCCAGTACAAAGTCAAACCTGTCCCTCTCCCTGGCCCCCGTCGCTGCCTCCACCGCCCTCATGCCTCTTTGGGGGAGGCATCGCTGAGGTCGCCTCATCACGCCGTCACCGGCGCCGCTCCTCCTCCTCATTCCTCCGGTGGCCGGAAGAACTAGTGAAGTAACTCCTCACGGAGCCGTGGGTGCCATGGCTACCACTCGCAGTCGCCCTACTACGCTCCCGACTCGCCTCTCTCATACCCTCCACCTTGCCCTCCAACCTGGCAACCTGCAGCCGGGCCTGCTCTGCCTCAGTCCGATAGCGCTCCGCCTCGGTCCGGCACCGCTCTGCCTCGGCCCGGTGGTGATCCGCCTCGGCCGCACCGGCCCGAAGTCGCTCGAGCTCGGCCTGGAGAAGTGTCGTCTCCAACGTATCCGCCGGTCGGCTCCACGCAGCCTCCTCCCGCAGACGGCCCACCTCCTCTCTGGCTGCTACCCAGCTCTGCTCCAGCTCTGCCTGGAGGCGGGTCAGCTCGGCCGTCTGCATCCACACATCATTGTTAGCCAATTGCATAAGCATTGCATTTCATAAGCATAGTAAGTAAAAGAAGTTTGGAGTTGCGTACCCTCTCAGCGAGCGCCGCCTCGGCTGCCTTGGCCCGCGTCACCATCCGAGTAAACTCCGCATCTCTCGCAGCCCGGTCGACCGGAGACCGGGTCGTAGAGGAGGAAGGGGCGTCTGGTCTCGCCCTCTGAGCACCCTCGGCACGCTGCATCCAAATACTCCAGGTCAGTCACATGCATAATCATATAGGATTGCATAATTTAAAGAGTTTAGGGTTTAGAAAACTCACCAGTAAGGCCAGGGCCTACCGAGCCTCGTCTCTCTCCCTGATGGTAGGGTGCAAAAGTCCCTGCAACTCCGCCACTCGTCCCGCGGGGTCGATATGCATTTAGAAGCCCATGTGTCAGTACATCATCATATAGGAATCGTAAGCATAATAGAAAGAATTCAAGTTTAGAAGTCGTACCGGTCGGTGAGCACCCCGGAACACCTGGTCCCGGTAGTGCCGTGCGTACGCGGTGTAGTACGCGCTGTCGCTCTCAGCTCGGGCGGTCACCACTCGCCCTCGTGCGGTCCAATCGGCGATCTGGGTGGCGTTCCTCGTTGTCCAGTCGTACGCGTCACCGAGCCCCTGTGTTGTCCTGGTCACCTGCTCCCCCGCCTTCTCAGGCGCAGGGAACTCCACGACTGGCTGATGGACCCCGGTGGTCCTCATCACCAACCTGAAGTGTAGTGGCTCCACCACATTCATGCAGTGAAGCCACACGTCTCGTCCGGAGAAGGCAAGGGCCTCCACCACCCACGGCTGGCCCTCCTGGCTCTCCCCGTGTAGGGTGTCCACCGTACCTGCATAGAATAAAAAGTCTCATCAGCATCATAACCATATAAGAATTGCATTTAACTAGAGTGTCTGAGTTTAGAAGCATACCGAGGTATACGGTAGAGTGTCCAGGTCATCCTGCAACTCCCAGACCTGTCGTCTCAGGGCTGCCATCTCCCGAGGTGCTGTCCACCTCCGTGCGATCGGCAGGAGCCCAGGACGGGTCTCCTCGCCTCTGCCCAGCCCACGCAGGTACACGTGCCCACACCTGCATCACAGCACTGTGTCAGCATGTAGGAAACACACAGAGTCGCATAATTAAGCCTAGGGTAAGAGTCGTACCTGGAGTTAGGGGGAGAAGCCCCCAAGCATCGTCCGACACGTCGTCGAACTCAGAGTGTCGAAGAGGAAGGCAAGGGCTGCCGCTCCCCAAGCATAGTCGCCCACGTGCTCCAGCTCCTGGAGGAAGGGAAGGAATCGGCAGCTCATCACGTCCGCTCACGTGGAGAAGAGGAGTCGCCCGAACATCAGCATCAGAAATCGCCTCAGCACTCGATCAGCCTCCGCTCCTGGTCCTGCAGCAACTCTCGGCCGTGCCAGCCCTATCAGCCGCTCCAGGTGCTCCTCTGGCTGCTCGCCAACTGCAACGCCCGCTTGTCGTAAACCCAGGCTGTCCTGGAGAGCAGCCCGGGGTAGGAGGGTCGACTGCCTCTCGGGGCGCCGCAGTTGTAAGCCCAGCAACTCCCGAGCCAACCCCTGGTAGTCGGGAAAGGTAGTCTCGCTAATCGGTGACCCGTGCACGCGTAGGCCCGTGAGCCTGGCCACGTCCTCTAGCGTGGGGACCATGTGCCCCCATGGGAAAAGGAACGTCCGACTCACTGGGTCCCAGCGGTCGTGCAAGGCATAGAGCAGAGCTGCGTCGAAGTGACACACCTCAATACTCAGGAAGGGGGCGAACCCCATGGCAGTCAACCGCTCCCTCTGGAAGTCCGACAGTGCCAAGTACACTGCGCGGACCTGTAGCCACGAGGTGCGGGTCCTACGCTTCCCCTGCATTCATTTCATTCGTTTTAGATGCATTTTAGTAATTTAGTTTTGCATTTTGTGTCATTCAAATAAGATCCTCAAGAATTCAACTCTCAGCTTGAAGAACGGTCTTCTTTCCACCGTTCTTATCTTGGACGGGCCATCATGCGCCGTCCGTATTTTCATCTTCCTAGGGTAGAACGGCTACTCTTGGGCCGCATGAATGGTGGATGGTCCTATGGGGACCGTTTAGTTTGGCATTGGATGGGTGTTTGGACGGACCTATATGGCCCGTTTGTTGATTGAACGGTGATCCCCTCACCGTCCTGGTTTGGTTTGGTTCGTTTGCTGAATGATGTTGAACGGCCGTTTCTAGGCCGTATGTGTTTGGGCGGTCCTATGTGGACCACTTGTTTTGGTCTGTGCGGTTTCTGTTGAACCGTTCACCATCGTCTTCCCCGACGACGGTGGACATTCCCCATGCCGGCGGGAAGGCCGCCATGGCCTCCCTAACCGGCCCCTAGGTATCTAAAACCCCCCTAAACCTCCCTAAACTAGCATGCATGGCTCGAAATAAAGGAAAAATGGAAATGGGGAGGGTTTTTAGTTTTTTGACCTACCTCGGGGTCCCGTGGTTTTTTGGCCGGTGTCTCCGGCCGAGGTGCTTCTTCTCCGGCATCCTCGTCCGTGGCGGGGACCTCCTCCACGGCCACGATCGCGTCGGCTTCTCCCTCGGCCGCAGGCGGCGGTGTGACCCTCCCCGGCGGCCGTTCTTCGGTGTGTGCCGCGGCGACGGTCGTCGACGGCGGCGGCGTGGTTGTCTCTTCCCCGGCCATCCCGGAGCGTCTCGCTTGGTGCTTCTGTCGCATGGAGAGGGTGAAAGGGAATGAAAGGGAAAATGAGAGGTAGAGAGAGGGGTTGAGAAGGGTAGAATGGCCCTGGGTTGGCCTTCGTTCCCTCCACCGTCGGTTACGGTGGAGGGAGACGAAGGGTTTGTTTTTTTTCGAAGTTACAGACGTTGCGCGATCTAGCGATAGACCATCCATGGATTTGTGTGGTTCTCCACCGACCGTTCATACTCAACGGTAGGCTTCTTAAGTCGGTTCAAATTCCCTGATATATGCGGCTAACCCGTAACCGTTCTACTTGGAGCAGTTTGTTCTTAACCGTGCATTCTTTAATGTTGGTTGCACTTCAATTGATGGATTTTGATATTTTTTTTAAAGCTTGCTAACAATTTCACGTACAGCAATCCAAGCTTTTACGTGCCGTTTCGCCTGCACAGGTAAGTCAGGTATGGCCTTCTATCCCTATATCCCTTACTGCATTACTATATGGTATTATATTGTATTATCTCGAGAACCAGTCGGTTATCTACGTGTTCCAGGATCTGATGTTCCCCTTCAACAAAAACGATGATGATCCAGGATATGTACTTAATCTTTGGATAGGCCGTTAAGTTGGGATGTCACGGGGAGGATGGTTCTATCCTGCACGCTGTGGTTGCGGATGGTATCTTGACTCTGATATTTCAGCTTAGCAATATTATTCTCGAGTATTCTATATTTTAATCTTTCTTCGCATTTGTTTTAACGATTTCTTTTATTTTAGCCTAGCATGCATCATACGCATCCCTTTTGAGCTCTCATGCCCCATGGTTTGCCCGAAGAATGTCTCGTCAGTGATGGTCAGCTGTATGTTCAAATGCTTGAGTAAGAAGAACTAATTCCACTCTGAATTGGAAGGTCCTCTTGGATTGGTTTGCTTTGGTTTGATTGATTGAAAGGACCCCGTTTGGAGCTTTAGCCTATTTTTCTTTTGTGGCCCCCTCATTGGACCGCGGGATTGTGTCCCCCATGAGGTTGGTCTTGTCGATTTGTTTTCATTTAGTTCCTCCAGACGGGTGTTGCTTTTGGTTGAATCGTTCCGTATGATTGATTCAAAGTTTTCCCGAAGATTCATGACCCATGTTGGTAGAAACGGGTGTCGTTTTATCTTAACGCCCGCTTTTCCGGTCCACTCCGCTGCATTTCTACTCCAGCTCCATGTTCCATGTCACCTCCGCTTCACCTCCGCTCGCTCCCCTGCAAAGAGGACGTTAAGGAGGGGCATCTGTTGACACCCATTTTATGCCGATAAGCTGAGTCGTTTCTCTTACTCCCATTAGTTGATGCCCTAAGTTGTCCATCATTCATTGGGCCATTTTTTGTGGCACGTCCTGGGCCCATTTTATGGGTAGCCTCCCTCCTTGGTGAAGACCGTATCGGTTCAGGGCTTATTGGGCCTTGGCCTTGATTAATGGAACGTGTTTTATGAAAATCAAGTGTCCAGGAGCATGCACGGTCCAACATCAGCCGCTCATGACTAGGGCGGTTGAAGATAGACCGTTCATACATTTTAGTTAATTTCTGAGGATTTTCTGAATATTCACCGACAGGCTTTTGTGCGGCCCTATTAGGCCCGTTCAAATCAATGGACGGGCTTATTCCAACCGCCTATATCTCAGAGTCCTACGCATGCCAATTTTCTCAGATAATTATCCAATTATTTGAATTATCACCGACAGGGTTAGAACGGTCTCTGGTTGGTCGCTCTACATTTGAACGGGCTTATTAGAACCATTCATATTTGAGTGTCCAACGGCGGACGTTTCGGTCAGTTCGAGTGATAATTGGGCTAATTTTTTGATTATTTGAATTTCCACCGACCGGTTTGAACGGTCCAAATTTAACCGCCCATGATTTTGAGCGGTCTATCGTAAGACCGTTCATCCTGTCGGTTGGTGATTTTTAAACAGTTTTTATCCCTTTTATGCATGTTTTTTTGTCGATTTCTCCGTGGATAATCAACCATTTTTGAGGCCGTTTCGACTGGATGAAAGATAATGACATTATCTATGATTTATCTTTTATAATCCCAACCTGAAAATGACTCTAAACCCGAGTATTCGGGGCTAGCTTTCTAGGCTCTATAAATAGACCCTAAAGGCCGGACTTGAAAAGGGGGGAGATTTTGGTCGACGGCTAAGCCCTGCCGCATTCTTGAGCGACCTAGCACCAAGGAGGGAGACTTTCTACGTCCATACAAGCCTCCGGTTCAGGGAGTAGTTTGGTTTTGAGTCTTTTCGTTTACAGTTTTCATCACTTTCCCTTCATTGCATGCATCACTTCTTCTTTGCGTTCCCTTCTTCCTCATTACCATGCACACATCCACCCACGTTTTTTCACCCTAGGGGTTTAAAACCCCCCAGGTACCCTCCTTTCCATTCGTTAATGTTCATCTCTTATCATTTTGGCATTTACTACACTGTTTAGCTCTAATCTAGGTCTTTTCTGTGTGTTTCTTACGTTGTTTCGCAGGTCAGCAATCATCAGCACGAGGCCCATCCCCTCTGGCCGGTTGGACCCCTTGAAACTTACTGCGTGGTAGATCTATGCGGTTTTATTCTCGCCGTTCAACAGTACGTGCGGCTCAGTGAGGGCCGTTCTTCCTGTTAGTGTGGTCAGCATAAAGCCGTTCATCTCTCAGCAGTAGTTCCTCCCGCACCTTCTGCAGCGCACTTAGGCGGTCTATCGTAAGACCGTACATCATAAGGCGGTTCTTCAGGAGCCGTTCATCTCTCCAGCGCTGCAACTTAGGCGAGTACTCCCCCTCTTTCCAAGGTACATCGTGTCCATCACGTACGACACCTTGGTGGCGATCACGGTCTTTTGTTTTCTGTTCTCCTCTGAACGTTGTTATTTGCTCATCGCATATTGTTCCATTCATGACGCATATTGATCTTTAGTAGGAGGAGAAAAATATATCTACACCGAGGACGCGGGAGAGGATGAGCACGACCCGGTAAGCTTCTTAGAACTCCACTTTGTTGCATTATTAGGCGTAAAATGGGGCGAGAGAGGGCATTCAGAAGGGAGGTGAATGTGAGAGAAGGAGGCGTCCAGGCAGCTGGACGCCTCCATCATTTCTTTTTTATTTTATTTTATATTTTTGGGGTTATTACATAAATAATTAAAGAAAATAAAAGAAAATAAAATATATGGAGGCGTCCACTTAGGTGGACGCCTTTATTAATTATTATTTATAATATATATTTATTATTATTTATCATATATACAAAAATAAAATAATAAAAAAGGAGGCGTCCAACTAATAAGATGCCTTTAAAAAAAATCTTATTATATATATTTTTTTGAAAAGAAAAATAGGATTTTTTTAGAAAAATAAGAAAATAATTAAAAAGGCCTCCATGAAACTGGACGTTTTTTTTAAAGTTTTTTTTTGATTTTGTTGAAATAAATAATTAAAAAAAACTAAATAAAATATTATGTATAGTGTGTTGTTTATTATTCATGATTTTGATGTGTTCCTTTTTTTGTTTGTTTTGTGGTGTGTAGGGCGTGATGAAGAGCCGGATCAGCTGGTCACTGGTGGTGGCAGCGTACCGGGGACTACCGGACTTCCAGAGGGCGCGGGTGGACGCCATGGGTTTCAGAGCGTTCTTGAGGATCGAGCCCTTCCGGCTTGACCTTCCTCTTATCCAGGCACTGCGGGAGCAGTGGCACGTGCAGAGTCGGGCGTTCCTGATGCCCTGGGGGCACATGGTGCCGACACTGAGGACGTAGTTCGGATCATCGGGCTACGAGTGGACGGAGATGCGGTTAGCGGGGTCACCTACCCCGACTACAGAGAGAGCACCCTGGACCTGCTGTGGCTGGAGACGATCGCGAATGACAGAGACAATAGGATAGTCGGCCGGGTGGACATCATGGAGGCGCTCAGATTCGTTGACCCGCGCCAGCGGGTTAGCGAGACTGGGGCAGAGTTTCTGGCACGACTGGAGGGAGACGCCCGTGCAGCTTTCAGCCAGGACCCGAGCGAGCGAGAGCTGGTGGATCTAGACCTCCGGAGGTTCCTTTTCTTCTTTCTGGGCCTCCTTCTGCTGGGGACGAAGGGAGACGGCATCCATTGCCACTTCCTTGGGATCCTGGCGGACCTGGACCGAGTGGGGGACTACGCGTAGGGAGTAGCTCTACTTGCCCACTTGATCGCCGATCTCTCCTAGAGTACAGAGAGGGAGACGACAGTTAGCGGCTTCGCACCTTTTCTCCTGGTAAATATTTTATTTATGCATTTTACCGTAGTTAAATATGCAATTACTCGTGCTAATGATGTATGATGGATGCAGGTGTGGAGCTACTACTATTTCCCGATGGGAAGAGCGAGGCAGGGGAACATGAGAGCCATGCCCTTGGCGCGGCGGTGGAGGCCGGTCATGGTTGCGGCACCGCACGGCTACCAGTTGGGATCGCTTCGACGTGAGCTGACCGAGTACCCTGAGGCCATGGTATGATGCGTATGATTTTTTTGTTTTTATGCATGTGACTCCAAAATGGCAACTAATATGATGCATGTATGGCGATGCAGGTGGTGTGGAGGCCCTACCTGGGCATGGCCGATGCTGGCCAGCCTTGGGTCGTAGCGGGCCATCCTCGTTTCGAGCGGGACGTGTGGGTCCATTGCCTGAATGAGATCGAGCCGCTGCGGCTTAGGCTGGTCATGAGGATGTTGGGGCTAGCCTAGGAGTGGGTCGACGTAGATGAGTCGGGCCGTGTCGGGTGGAAGACCCGGGGCAAGGCAAAGATCATCGACTGGCGTACGCGCTTTCCTGCACAGTACCAGGACTGGATGTAGGGCGGAGTCCCAGTGGTGTCCCATGTACCGGACAGCACCGACTTCTTGAGACGGTATCGGACCACGTACGGGGAGCGTCTCTACCTCGGTGGGGCGGCAGGGGTAAGTGTGAGATGAAGATTTTTCTTTTCCTATATGCATGTGACACTAACCTATGTGCAATGCAGGATGCTCGTGATAACATCATTGCCGACCTGCGGGCCCAGCTGGCGGACGCCAGGCAACAGTTGGCGGCCATCCTGTAGGAGTTGGAGATCCTGGTGAGCTATGCAATGTAACATACATTTTTTGTGACCTGGATTTTCGATGCTTAGCCTCTGACTGTCGTTTGCTCTTGTGTTTCAGCGGGCCCATCAGGCAGCGGCAGCCGAGATGGCTGGTGGAGCGGGTTCCAGTTCGTGGGGCCCTCCTCCGGAGGTCTCTTCCCTTCATGAGCAGCTGGCGTACTCGGTGGCCGGGCTGAGGAGGCCGAGCGCGAGCGCGAGGCTCGAGTCAGTGTTTGCTTGACCCCGACTCTCCTTCTAGTTGCTTTTCTTCCTTCACTGATCTCTTACGGGGCATGTGGGCTTTGGCAGGTGACGGAGATTCGGGATGCCTTGGCTCGTGCAGTCCATGCCGAGCAGGAGCGCGACGCCTGGGCGGTAGAGCGTGATGCCCGGATAGCGGAGCTAGAGGAGGAGCGACGGCGGGAGGCGGAGGAGCTTCCTCACGACGTGCTGGAGCTATAGATTGCCCTCGAGCTGTCGAGGAGAGAAGCGATGAGAGAGAGAGAGAGGGAGGATAGGGAGAGAGAGAGGGAGGACAGGGAGAGGGAGAGAGAGAGAGAGAGGGAGGACAGGAGGGCGGAGCGACAGCGAGATTGGGACGAGAGGAGGGCTCTGGAGGCCCAGATGATGGAGCTCCAACTGAGCCTCGGCACAGCGGAGGGGAGGCTTCGGGAGAGTGAGGAGCGGTATCAGAGGGCGAAGGTGCGCGGGGCGCGACTTTGTCAGTCTGGTTCCTTCTCCATGGGCAGCTTCCTGGTTTGTTCGGTCAAGGAGCATCGCCGCGCCTTCGAGGCTGGCGTGCCACCACAGGGCGAGGTGAGCTTCGCCTCTCAGGGTTCACAGAGGCCCCCTAGGGATCCCCGTCAGAGGAGGGAGGAGAGAGATGATCAGGAGGGTGGTAGCGAGAGTTAGAGAGTTACTTGTACACCCCACCCTCTTCACTTTATGATGTACAACTGACTATTTGCTTATGTGAAATGGAATGGTTCCTTCTGTTGTGTACACCTTCCCTTTCCCACGCTTCTTTTCTTGCACCTATTCTTTTGAGGCACGCTTCACGAGACCTTACCCTAAAAATCAGGGAATTACGCTTTGCATGGAGGGATCCCCCTTTTTTTTATTTTTGGGCACGTCTAGGCACGAGGATGCGTCTTAACTTTCAAATTCAAATTTAAAGCGCCAGGTGGGCCTTCTTCTTCCGTGCCTTGCCCGCAAACGAGCCCTCCTCCCGTCGAGATTTGCTCGCCTATCTTCGTCTTCTTCCACTCTCGATCGATGGAGTTTGGTCGGCCAAATCGTGATGAAGGGAGAGAGGGGCGAGGAACTCCTCGCCCGAGGAGGGACGCGGAAGAGCACGGAGAGGCGTCTATGGAAGAGGAAGGGCCCCTTCGGGCACTTGAGGGACCCGAGGGGCCCGATGGCACGGAGGGAGGTGAACACGGCATGGTAGGTCCTTCGATCTCCTCCACTTTGATTTCCTTTTGAGTTTGGAGCGATCCATGTGAGAGGGGAAAAGGGTTCGACGAGTGTTGCACTTGAATGATGGACGCGTCCTTGACAGGAGACGCGTTCTCGTTGTTTGACGTAAGACCGTCCTTTCTTGATGTAGGGCATGGCAAGGACCCCGGGTTTGGTCGATGAGTGGGCGAGCGCGGATGAGCCGAGCCGTGTCAGGAAGGAGTGTCGCGGCAAGGCGAAGCTCGAGGACTGGCGCATACGTCTCCTTGGACAGTAAGGGAGCGTACTGGTGCAGGACAGTGCCGACTTCCTATGGCAGCGGCGGGAGAGTCATGTGGTACCTCTCCAATCCGGGAATGCGCGTGACATCAGCGGCTTGCGTGCCCAACTAGCAGAGGCTAGGCGGCAGTTGGCCGTCACTCAACAGGAACTAGCGATCCTGGTAAGCATTTTTTTTATTTCTTAAATTTTTTTTTAATTTGGAACTTAGCCGATGGCTGTTATGTTTGTTCCAGCGTGCCCAGTAGGCAGCAATGGCAGGAATGGCTGGCGGATCGTCTTCCAGCTCTCAGGCTCTTTTTCTGGAGATCGCCTCCCTTCAGGAGCAACTTGCCAGTGCGGTGGCCCGCGCGGCCCAGGCTGAAGAGGAGCGTGATGCCTGGGTGGCGACTGTAGCGGAGCTGCGGCGTCACAGTGAGGAAAGGCCACATCCGGACATCCTAGAGTTGAGGGTGTTCCTCCAGGTGGCCAAGAGAGAGGCGGAAAGAGAGAGGCTAGAGAGGGAGAAGAAGAGAGAGGACAGAAGAGCCATGGAGGCCTAGGTGAGGGAGCTCCATCTAGGCCTTCGAGCTATGGGACAGAGGCTAGAGAACATGGAGGCAAGCTATGAGAGAGCACGAGAATTCAGGGCGCGACTTCGCCAGTCCGGCCAGCTCCATATGGGTGGCTTCTTTGCTACGCCAGGGGAGCATCAGCGGGTCACCGCTGCCGAACAGGCGCCACGAGGCGAGACGAGTGCTGTTGTACGGGGCTCCAGAAGGCCCTGAGGGACCCTCACCTTAGGGGAGAGGAGAGGGACGCCTAGAGGGATGAGTGTGAAGGTGATGGCGAGAGTTGACGAGCTAGCATACGCCTCCTCTCCATGATTGTGACGTTTATGACAGTTTATGTAGACCTATGAATGGAGTGATTTGATTTCCTACTACTTATTTATCCTCTTGTGCGTTCCTTCTTCCTTACGCTTCTTCATTGTTCCCATGTGACGTGCTTGTCGAGACCCCGTCCGAAAACGGGGACTCATATCTCACTCCGACCGTCTTTCACACGAAAATCTGCCGCCGAAGTTAGTAATGACGGCTCTAGCCTCTTCTCCTTTACGACCTTCCAATCTTCCGGACGACCTCTACAGCATGATAGGGCGTCCCTAGACTACGTAGGGAGTGAGTCATCATATCGCACCATCAATCAATTACCGTGTGAGTGGTGAAGTGACACATGTAGGACCGCAAGGGAGGTGCCTTATCACGAGGGTGATCGTTAACAGTGATGTAGGCAGTCTTGACTCGCCCTTCTCCCATTTCTATAAATACCGTCCTTGTTCGGCTCCCCAGGGGCAACGGTAGCCAACAAGTTTCCACGGAAACGGAAGAACTAAGGGTTCTAAGGTTCAAATGGAGGGTGAATCTTCCCACTCTTCGAAGAGAAGCAGGTCCAGCGGTAGCAGTTCCAGGAAACTCTCGGACCTCGAAGGGCACTTCAGTGAGAGGACCCAAACGCAACTCGTAAGCTGAGTTTTCTTGCCCCCTTCTCTCATTCTTTCTTCCTCCCATCTAACAAAACCCCTCCTTGTGTATGCGCAGGGTGTGATGAAATCACACATTCCATGGGAGTTGGTAGTGGCCGCATACCGGGGTCTCCCGGATTTTCAGAAGGTCAGGCTAGACGTGATGGGGCTTGGAGTCTTTCTTCGGATCGAGCCAATCAGGCTCGACCTCTCTCTCGTCCAAGCATTGCGTTAAAGGTGGGATCCAATGAGCCGTGCCTTCTTGATGTCTTGGGGGCACATGGTGCCCAGCCTGGAAGATGTGGTCCGAATTACAGGCCTGAAAGTGGATGGCGAGGCGCTGACCGGTATCACGTACTCCGACTACAAAGAGGTTGCCCAGAGGTCACTAGGGGTGGACCTAGATGATCGCAAGAATAGGTCCATAGCCAAGACGCCTATCATGGAGACACTGGGGCTTACTGATGTTAGTCCTCGTGATGACGAGTTCTCGGAAGAGTTCATGGAGAGAACTGAAAGAGGATGCCGGGTCATCTACTACGTAGATGCGAGCAATTGGGAGAGGGCCAACATGGATTTGAGGCGATTCCTCTTCTTCTTGTTGGGGAAATTGTTACTGGGCTCGAAAGGAGACAACATTCATTGCCGCTTCTTAGAATTCCTGGTAGACCCCGAGAAAGTGGGACGATACGACCGGGGCACAGCCATGCTGGCACATCTATTTGCGGGTCTATCTGAAAGGGCAGATCGAGAGGTAACAGTGAGTGGTTTCACGCCGTTCATCCAGGTACCCGGCTTCTCTCTTAGCTTCAACTGTATCCTTTTTTGATGATGTTCATAACACATGACAAGGCAGTTGTGGAGCTATTATTACCTTCCAGTGGGAAAGGCCGATCATTGGCACCCAATGGCGGTGCCGTTGGCGAGGCGGTGGCAGCCCATCATGAACCCGGCCCCTATGTCCTACCAGCTGATGGTGATGAGACGCGAGTTGCAAGAGTTCCCTGCAGCAATGGTGCTTATCAATTGCCATCCATTTTATTTTGCGCTGTTTTATCCTTCTCGTAAATAGAAAGATTTACCTGACTTAGGTGATCTGGAGGCCTTATGCGGGCATGACCGACGCCGATCAGCCCTGGGTCATAATGAGCCGTGCCCGGTTCGGACGCAACCTCAAACGAAATCGAGCCACTTCGGCTACGATTGGCCATGAGGACTCTAGGGCTTGCCCAAGAATGGGTGGACATGACTACCACACCACGTGTCAGGAGGAAGACGCGTGGGCCGGTGACCTCTGTTGATTGGAGAGTGCGGTTCCCTGAGCAATACGAGGACTGGCGACGGGGTGGCACTCCCGTGGAGTCACATGCTCAAGACAGCGAGGATTATCTGTGCATCTATAAGGCGATGCATGCAGAGAGACTCCATCATGAAGGGACCGTGGAGGTGAACAACATTTTTTTATATGTTTTTTATTTGTTTTATTTTTGTTAACCTATGTCCTGACCACAGGATGTTCATGACACTATGATAGCGAACCTGCAAGCTCGTCTGATAGGCACGGTGCGGCAATTACATGATACTCGCGCCGCCTTGAGTTCTTCGGTAAGCCTACATACACACGATCATAGACCAAGATTCCTGGCGTTAGGTTCTCGGTGTCACCTTATGTGTGTTGCAGTGCGCCCAGCTTGATGCGGCTTCCTCAGCAATGGGGGCGGATGGTGTCTCTTCCAGTTTGTGGATCCCCACTTCCGAACTTGATTTGCTTCATGAGCAGCTTGCTCATACTACGAAACGAGCCGCGGAGGCAGAAGGAATGCTTTCCACACAGGTGAGAGTCTCACCGTTGAATTTCACTTATTCGTGCCTCCACATATCTGAGATGATGGTTATGGCAGACGAAAGAGGTGCAAGATGCACTTGCCCGCACCGCACAGGGGGAGGCCAGAATAGTGGAACTGGAGGAAGAGTTACGGCATCGTCCAGACGATGGCTCTTCTAGGGACGCCGTGGAGCTGAGGATTATCCTTCAGCAGGAAAGGGAGGACCGCGAGAGAGAATGCGTGGAAAGGGAAAGAGACACCGAAAGACGGAGAGCCGACAGATTGGCTGAGAGGGAGGAGCGTAGGGCCATGGAGGCCCAACTGTTTGAACTCCGAACCAGCCTCGGTCTTGCTGAACAATGGCTGAGAGATGGTGAAGAGCGCTACCGTAGAGCACGAGAGCGCGGCTTTCGTGTTAGTAGCTCCTTTGCTGCCCCTATCGATCGACGGGGAGCAGAGACGGGAAGAGGGGTACAGAGCAGCAGAGGCACCGCCTCGCATGGTTTAACAACACCCTCAGGGCTCTTCGCCTGGAGAGTGGAGATAGGGGTAACACTGAGAGAGGGGACGGGACTTAATGTACAATTTCTAGAAGGAAATAGAGGAAGGAATGTTCAGTTTTATGTCTTCTGCCTTCATTCCTGCTTTTCAATCCTGTACACATTGCTCAATGAAACAAGTCAGTTTTTCCATTCTGACTTGGCCCCTTGCTCAAGAGTGGGTGATTTTTTTGAGACTAGCCTTGATAACGAGTCAAGGGGCCAAGCCTTTATTAATTAAGGCAAGAGCAAAGATGACAAAACAACATACGGGCACACAAATGGGAACATAACATAAAAATTTAGCACACAAATGAGAACACACGGATGCATTTTTTTGTGTTGTTTGTTTATGCCTTTTTTGAAAACTTCTTCTTTTTTTGTGTTTTTTTTCGAATTTTTTTTTGAAAGACATTGTTATTACAATCGGCATGGTTCTTGGACCAGAGGTGCTTAAATCGTTCGTAAGTAGCGTAATGCGGGGTTAACATGCTCCAAGGGAATCCCCGCTTGGACTTACTCGACGGAGCCCTCCGGGGGGCCTCTTAAACACAAATATTACCATTTTTTTTTGTACATTTTTGTAACTAATGCCTGGCAACCATCCTTATGGCACCTGACCTATATAAAGACAGGTTTTCTCACTAACCTCCCGGGTATCCTGCGTGCACATCTACGTTGATTTGTGTTGTGCCCCTTAGGAACAAGCATATGGTATCTTGTTTTGATGATAGCAACACAGTGAGAGTTTTACAATGAGCCATTCATTGTGTTTAGTGTACATGCATTACTGCTAGTTACTGCATATGCAAACACTTGGTCGATGGATTGCATTCTGTCAGATATCAAGTCTATACATCCATTGCTTCAGTTCAATATCTGCTATGTGCATACATTGCATCGGTGCATTGCTTCTTCTGTGCATATACTGCATCAGTGCAAATAGTTGCTGCATGCGTCTGTTAAGAAGTCTGTACATTCTTCAGGTGCATATCTCAGCAAGTCTATACATTGGACTTGAACATATAGGAAGTCTGTACATCGTGCTTGCTCAAGTCTGTACAGCCTTTCTTTTGGCAAGTCCACACATTGTGAAGTCTATACATTCGTTACCTTGCATTGCATCAAGTCTGCACACTGTGTGCTGCATGCTCACGAAATCCATACACTTGCAAGTCTGCACATTGTGGCACGCAGAGTCTGCACAACGCTTTGTCAGCAAGTCTGCACATTGCTATAGCACGCATGCAGAGTCTAGACAGTCATGAGCAAGTCTAGACATAGTCTGTACATACTTTGTCTTCGCATTACAAAGTCTGCATAGTGAACATGAAGTATGTACACGCTTCAAGTGGTAAGTATGTACATTGTTCAGAACGCAAGTCCATACAGCCATTGGGCATTCGTTCTTGATGTACATACTTTGCTTTGCATTCACAACGTGAAGTCTGTACATGCTTTGTCTTCGCATTGCAGAGTCTACACACTCGTTTGGCATGCCTGAACATTCATCGTCAATATACATACTTCACCATATGCATACTGCAGCATAGTCTATACACTCATAACTCTAGCCAGTGGATTCTGTGATTCAAGCATTTCCAAGTCTGTACATGCTTTATCTTCGCACTGCAAAGTCTATACTTTGTCTTCGCATTGCAAAGTCTATACATTCTGCATTCATTCTTGATGTTCATACTTCGCTTGATGCATTCTGCATAACACACTGCAAAGTCTATACATTGTCTTCGCATTGCAGAGTCTATACATTGCTTCGAACGAAGTTTGTACAAGGTGTCGACATTAAACTGATAAGTTTCTCTCTGTCTGACAGGTACTGTTCGTGAAGCTTATGAAGGGCACGTGATCCGAGGCTGGAAGAGCTGACAGGAAGATGACACGTGGCCAAAACTTCTGGGCGGGAAATGTGGAAGACACGCGCCCAGGGCTACTCCTGCTGTGACTGCTTATATAAGGAAGCCTTCTTCCACCGAAGAAGACTGATCGAATGCAGAAGCCTTGAAGGAAAAGCAGAGAGCAGAGAGCCCTTTGATCCAGCAGAAGAGAAAAAAAGAGAGAGAAAAGAAAGAGAGTTGAGAGAGAGAAGTGTTGAGAGTTTTATTCCTCAGATCTTTGGCTCAAAACCAGATCTGAGGTTTGCTCACCTGTTTGAGCTATATTCCCTGCAGGGATACATTTCCTTTTCGTTTGTTTTCTGCTTTGTTTTTCGAACTCATTTCTTCAAGCTGTTAGTCAGCGTTTGCAGAGGTGCTACCTCTGATGGGTCAAGCTGTAATCCCCAGCGGTTGCAGTGGAGGATTCCACTGGACAGCAAGCTGTGAGGCTCAGCGGATTGTAGGCAAGCTGTGAGGCCCAGCGGTTCAAGCTGTGAGTCAGCAGTAATCCACACTCGGGCTGAGTGTGGGGTGGATGTAGGTCTGGAGGACCGAACCACCTAAAAATTCTTGTCTATTGTGTGATTGCCTTATGGTTTGCATCGCTCCTTTACTTCTGTACTTTGCGCAGTAGATGTTTGTTTAAGTGGGTTCTTCAGCAATTCTGGTTGGTCGTTGATTAGTGCATTCTATCTGTTTAGCAGAATTTCTCCTTCCGCATTTGATTCTGCTGCAGTAGTTTTTATCGGGTGTTTGATCCATTCACCCCCCTTTAGATCACCCTTTAGCGTCCCAACAATTGGTATCAGAGCCTAACTCTTTGTACAGGACTAACATCCTAAAGAGGAACGGCCATGGATGCTAGAGGGTTAACAGCAGAGGGACAGTCTACTACGAAGCCACCATTCTTCGATTGATCCAACTTCCCATATTGGAAGAACCGGATGCAGGTCTTCTTTAGAGCCAAAGACTACGAGATCTGGAAGATCATAAGCAAAGGTCCCTATGAGCTACATGAGAATGAGGAATTGTGGACCAGAGAAGAAATCAGGAAATCTACTTTGAATTGGAGCGCCATCAACGCCATTCAGTGTGCACTCCATCCCACTGAATTTGATAGAGTGTCATCCTGCAAGATGGCGAAGGAGATGTGGGATACTCTTGAGGTCATTTATGAGGGAACGTCTCAAGTGAGAGAGACACGGGCTAATATGCTAGTGACAAAGTATGAAGCATTTCGGATGAAGCCCGGTGAGACAGTGACCGAAATGTATGCTCGTCTGACCATTATAATAAATGGTCTAAGAAATCTGGGAAAAGGCTATACCGATCATGATGTTGTGAGAAGATTCTTCGATCGCTGACTCCGATGTGGCATACCAAAGCAACTGTGATTGAGGAGTCAAAAGATCTACAAAAGATGAAACCTAATGAGTTGATAGGCTCTTTGATGGCGTACGAGATGAATCTTCTACAAGCTGAAGAGCTCGAATACAAGAAGCCTATTGCTCTGAAGGCCAAGCATAGTTGTTCAAAACAGTCCAGATGCAATGGATCATCCAGTGATCGGAGGCAATCGGGATCAGATTTTGAAAAGGATGAACTAGGTATGATTACAAAAGAGTTCAGAAGATTTCTTAGAACAGAAGCGAAAAATGTCTATAGAAAATACCACAGCAGGAAGCAAAACAGGTATAAATTTAACTCTGCTGAAAAATCTGACGATAATACTTGTTATCATTACAGGAAGACTGGACATATGAAGGCTGATTGTCCAGAGTTAAAGAAAATCAAAGGAAGACTATAGAAGAAAGCGCCAAAGGGAAAGGCCATGGTCAGTACATGGAGTGATGAGGAAGAAGGCACGCTGAGCACTTCCTCAGATAGTGAGAAATCAGAAAAGGACATCTGCTTGATGGCCAGGAATGGAAGAGAAGAAGAAGAAGAGTCTGATCAGGTATCATCCCCTTTCGAACATTATACTATTTCTGATTGGGAAGATGCTTATGGAGATCTGTTAGATAAAGCGAATGATATTAAGAAGGAAAACAGACAGTTGAAGAAGAAAATGAATTCTCTGGTTACTGATAAAACACTTACTGATAAAGTTGCATGTTTACAATCAGAGAATGAAAAATTGAAAAGTGCATGTTCTGAGTTTTATGAATTAAAGCATGTTGTGATTGATTGTAGGAAAGAAAATGAGTTGCTGAAAAATGTCATTGATGAGCTGAAATTGTCAATTCAGAAATTTGAAAATCAAGTAAAGATTTCAACTGAAAAATATGAAGCTGTTTTGTCAGTGAATGATGAACTGAAGAAAACTGTTGAAAATTTAGAAAATGAAAATTCTGACAAACAGAAAATCATTGAAAGCATGACCCAAGGAACAGAAAATCTTAATGGCTTGCTAGGGTCAAAAGTCAATTTCAGAAAAGAGGGTCTCGGTTTTAATTTCTCAGCTAAAAAGAGTTTTGAACTGAAAACCATTTCATTTATGGGAGAAAAGAATACATGACCGCTCATAAAAATGGTCAATGAAAAATCTACTTTCAATAATGTAAAATCCAAAGTGTCCAGTGCTAAGGACAAGGGAAAGCAGAAAGTTGTAGAGCCTAGAGCTGCATGCTCTTCTTCCAAGGGTAAGTCCAAGGCTAGGGGTCAGCCAGCTAGCACATCAAAACCCCAGTCCAAGGCTGCTAAGTCTCCACCACCATCAACTGCTCAGAAAAAGACCCAATATAAGTCTGTTCAGAAATCTAGAGGGTCAAAGGTGGCAGGGAGACCAAGTGCAGCCAGGAACCAGTTTGCTCATCCCTATTTCCCTAGAGCCCAAGTCTATCATAACATTCATTCACAACCACTTAAAAGGTTTGGGTGGAACCCTGCATACATGAGGTCTAGGTATCAAAATTTCCCTACTTGGTATCAGCCCTATAGATCTCAGCCAGCTAGGAGATGGGATAGTCATTTTAGGACATGGAGTCCTAGTCACCAGGGGTTCTAGTACACTCATTGGGCAAGGCACTGGCAGAAAAACAACAATGCTTTTAATAAAATGAATGTCAGGACTACACAACAACCATCAAAGCACCTGAAAAAGAAAACTAAACCTGTTGGTGCTGAGAAAAAGAAAAATAACAAAAAGAACTCTCAAGCTGTAAAATCCACCAAACCTTCCACTTTCAAACAAATGTGGATCCCTAAACAACTTTTGTCATGTTTTCACTCTCATATGTCTGTTTCTGTCTTGGGGTCCAAACTATCTTGGGTTCCAAAATCTGCTCCCTAAGTGTGTTTGCAGGTATGCCTGGTAGCCAGAAACAAAATGTTGAAACAGGAATAACTACTCCAAGCATATGACAAGAGGTAGGGCCAAAAGTTCTAAAAGCTGAGAGAGATTGGAAGCCTTGTCAACAATCTGATGCAACACTAAGGGTAAAAATAAATCAGTCAGGTAAAGCAGGTAAGTGTGTTACCTTCAGAATTGAATTGAGAAAGTCATGTTGATTCGGTTGCTAAATTTTTGATTTTCTCTTCTTGTCTAGCTGATCAGTCTGCATTCCAGACTCAGCTACTGATTTAATTCTGCATAAATTTGATGCTCTTCTTCTGCTATCTATTGCACTGAGTTTGAATGGTTCATTTAATGCATATAGTTGATGCATGTGTCTAATGTCTGCATTTATCATTTGCATCAAGAAAATTGTTCAATGCATATAGGATTGCTTTGCACTGCATATATCATTTGCATAACCTTGGTATATTAAATGGTAAGCTACTAAAAGGCAGAGAAATCTGCCTGGAGGTTCTTACTATGTGTGAGATGGTCCTTGAGACCAGGTTCTTCGCAAGTACCAAGGGTCAAGTCCTCATGTAGAACAGTGTACTGCATCATATTTAAAAATAAAAATCTAAAAAGAAATGATCATTGCATAGCATATTTCTTGCATCATGGTGTCAGGGGAGCTGAGAGTTCTGTTCTCGACATTGAATCTTTTGCACTCCTTATAGTCCCCACTCAATTCCTTCATAGTCTTTGACATCAGATGCTCTTGGATCTTATTGCTTACTGCTATCACTATTTAACAATTGCCATCATTTCCCTAACCTTCACTGAACAACAGCATTGCTTCTGGTTTAGTACATTGAGCTGTGGTTATTGCAATTGTTCATTTATAAGAATTACACTTGCAAAATGGAAGGAACTAAAGGTTTAACCTTTATAAATTGAAGAGTTAAGTGTCTGCACTTCAGAACTTGAGATAAAAGAAAACTTTTATAGCTCTTAATCTCTGTCTCATGGTAGAGTAGAAAAAGTTTTTTTTTATATACCTGAATGTGTTAATCTGGAAATGTCTAGAAAAGGTAAATAGAGTGTGTATTTTTTTTAAACAATCACTCTAAAAGAAATAAGGGCAGCAGTAAATAAGATCTTCAATGTAATGAGCTGAACATAGTGACAGAGCAATGGCTGAATTGCACTGAGAAATTGTGATCTCCTCCAAAGAAGTAGGAGAATTCATAAGTCATGAAGTGGTTCAGACTACCTCTGTTCCTAGGGTCAAATCTATATGGGGAGTTGTCACCAAGTAACTGGGGGTACTGGCCACTGATCAAGGTGTACTCTTAATGTCAAAGGTGAAAACTGTTCCTTGTGGGTCTTGATCTGAAATAGATCTAGTAGTTTATGCCTAGTAACTGGGGGTACCTGCCTCTGATCAAGATGTACACCTAATGTCAACAGCATAAATGCCACTGGTCTATTCACTTAGCTCAGTTTCTGAAAATTAAAAAAAAAGGAAAATCAAACTGCTGTAACCCTTTGAAATCAAAAGTCATTGAGTGAAAATTATTTTTCTCAATACATATTCAAGTTGCCTTTCTTAAACTTCCATGTTTAATCACAAAGGGTATTATTTTCTGACTCATCTATTAAAACCATGTGCCTTAGATTCATTGCTATAAATGGAGTCTATAAACTCTTTTTCAGTGGTCAGCTGCTTTACTCTATCTTTATCACTGTTAAACCTGAATTTTTTTTTCAAGACTGTATATTGCCGATTCTTATGCTTTAACAGTTGTTTATAATCGTGCTCACCTTCTAAACCATTGCTTCAGCTGTTGTGTAGTGACCCCTTCTTTATTCATGTTCCTTCCCTCCTATCTTCATATTCCTTTCTCAAAGGGGGAGAATCAATTCAGGGGGAGTTATTCATTCAGGGGGAGTTTGAGATGTTCTAAGGGAAATCTGCATGTTGCACTCATGTTTTTATTTCTTTTTGATCATGTCAAAGGGGGAGAAATTTTTGGTTGGTGACTCACTGTCACTTTGTTGCCATCATCAAAAAGGGGGAGAATGTTGTGCCCCTTAGGCACAAGCATATGGTATCTTGTTTTGATGATAGCAACATAGTGAGAGTTTCACAGTGAGCCATTCATTGTGTTTAGTGTACATGCATTACTGCTAGTTACTGCATATGCAAACACTTGGCCGATGCATTACATTCTGTCAGATATCAAGTCTATACATCCATTAATTCAGTTCAATATCTGCTATGTGCATACATTGCATCGGTGCATTGCTTCTTCGGTGCATATACTGCATCAGTGCAAATAGTTGCTGCATGCGTCTTTTAAGAAGTCTGTACATTCTTCAGGTGCATATCTCAGCAAGTCTATACATTGGACTTGAACATATAGGAAGTCTGTACATCGTGCTTGCTCAAGTCTGTACAGCCTTTCTTTTGGCAAGTCCACACATTGTGAAGTCTATACATTCGTTGCCTTGCATTGCATCAAGTCTGCACACTGTGTGCTGCATGCTCACGAAATCCATACACTGGCAAGTCTGCACATTGTGGCACGCAGAGTCTGCACAACGCTTTGTCAGCAAGTCTGCACATTGCTATAGCATGCATGCAAAGTCTAGACAGTCATGAGCAAGTCTAGACATCGTCCGGTTGCATAACACATAGTCTGTACATGCTTTGTCTTCGCATTACAAAGTCTGCATAGTGAACATGAAGTCTGTACACGCTTCAAGTGGTAAGTATGTACATTGTTCAGAACGCAAGTCCATATAGCCATTGTGCATTCGTTCTTGATGTACATACTTTGCTTTGCATTCACAACGTGATGTCTATACATGCTTTGTCTTCGCATTGCAGAGTCTACACACTCGTTTGGCATGCCTGAACATTCATCGTCAATGTACATACTTCACCATATGCATACTGTAGCATAGTCTATACACTCATAACTCTAGCCAATGGATTCTGTGATTCAAGCATTTCCAAGTCTGTACACGCTTTGTCTTTGCACTGCAAAGTTTATACTTTGTCTTCGCATTGCAAAGTCTATACATTCTGCATTCATTCTTGATGTTCATACTTCGCTTGATGCATTCTGCATAACACACTGCAAAGTCTATACATTGTCTTCGCATTGCAGAGTCTCGAACGAAGTCTGTACAAGGTGTCGACATTAAACTGATAAGTTTCTCTCTGTCTGACAGGTACTGTTCGTGAAGCTTATGAAGGGCACGTGATCCGAGGCTGGAAGAGCTGACAGGAAGATGACACGTGGCCAAAACTTCTGGGCGGGAAATGTGGAAGACACGCGCCCAGGGCTGCTCCTGCTGTGACTGCTTATATAAGGAAGCCTTCTTCCATAGAAGAAGACTGATCGAATGCAGAAGCCTTGAAGGAAAAGCAGAGAGCAGAGAGCCCTTCGATCCAGTAGAAGAGAAAAAAAAAGAGAGAAAAGAAAGAGAGTTGAGAGAGAGAAGTGTTGAGAGTTTTATTCCTCAGATCTTTGGTTCAAAACCAGATCTGAGGTTTGCTCACCTGTTTGAGCTATATTCCCTGTAGGGATACATTTCCTTTTCGTTTGT
Source organism: Amorphophallus konjac (assembly GCA_022559845.1). NCBI lineage: Eukaryota > Viridiplantae > Streptophyta > Magnoliopsida > Alismatales > Araceae > Amorphophallus > Amorphophallus konjac. The sequence continues at coordinate 266,749,204 of CM040127.1, forward strand.
TTTCTGTTTTGTTTTTCGAACTCATTTCTTCAAGCTGTTAGTCAGCGTTTGCAGAGGTGCTGCCTCTGGATGGGTCAAGCTGTAATCCCCAGCGGTTGTAGTAGAGGATTCCACTGGACAGCAAGCTGTGAGGCTCAGCGGATTGTAGGCAAGCTGTGAGGCCCAGCGGTTCAAGCTGTGAGTCAGCAGTAATCCACACTCGGGCTGAGTGTGGGGTGGATGTACGTCTGGAGGACCGAACCACCTAAAAATTCTTGTCTACTGTGTGATTGCCTTATGGTTTGCATCGCTCCTTTACTTCTGTACTTTGCGCAGTAGATGTTTGTTTAAGTGGGTTCTTCAGCAATTCTGGTTGGTCGTTGATTAGTGCATTCTATCTGTTTAGCAAAATTTCTCATTCCGCATTTGATTCTGCTGCAGTAGTTTTTATCGGGTGTTTGATCTATTCACCCCCCTCTAGATCACCCTTTAGCGTCCCAACAATTTGGGCCCCTAGACCCCCTCAAGTGATAGTCCTTCCGGTTAAGACTTAACCTGATGACAAAATCGTCATGCCGCTTAGGCTCCCAGTTGCTTCCGACCACAAGGAGACACCGAAAGAGTGTTCAGGGTAAAGGATTTGCCCGTCCCGGGTCTATTTCCTCACAACTCTAGATGGTATAAGATGGAACACCTTGGAACCCTAACGGCCAACCGCGCGACGCTGACCCGGAATCAGACGCCGGCGCACCTATTGGTGACGCGCTTGCATTGACCTAAGCCCGAGGTTGAAGTAAGAAGCCATCAAAGTGGTAGATAGAGGTCTTGATCGACCAGAAACACCGAGACTTCTTCGCAGCGACGGCTTTTGCTCTTCGAAGTAGACAAATATGTGTGTTTCGCAAAAAATGGGGTTGTTTGCCTTAGTGGGGTGCGCCTCTCGGGCATTCCATTGAGCTTTCATCTTTGAGGGAAGAAAGGAGACTAAGGTGGGATAAACCTTCCGAGAGGACCGGCAAAACCGTTAACCCGACGAGCTAACCGGGACCTACTCGACCTTTCCCTTTTGAGCAACTTCGGACCAATCCTCGAACAGACTGACGTTGCCCCTTTGTAGAATTTCCTTTGTTTGGGGGGTTTCGTTTATCGAAATCAGGCACGGTAACGACCAGGCTTTTGACTTTGATTTTTCTCTTTCCCCTTTTTTTTGAGGGAGGTATGAGAATTTGATATGTGGGAATCCCTTTTGTATGCCTGCGGGGACACTGCCCTCTTCTCGTGCTCTGACTCGGGTTCGAGGAGATGAATCCTACTCTCGCCTTCGGGGTATTGCGTTTCGGTTCCCTTATGCTCAGCGTTTTAAGGGCGCCGGCTGTCTCACTGGGTCGAGAAAGGAGAGAACAAAGATTACGACTTTCTTGGAGACCTTCGAGCACAACCCCATGATGAGCAAAAGTACCAATTTTCTAGCTAAAACGGCTGCGTGTGTGCATTGCCTTCTTTTAATGGGCGTAATCCGACATGACCGGACATGAGTCTCCACGGTTCTGGCAGACCAAGACCTGAGACCTACCGACCTCAATGTGTCCTATCTTAATATGAAGGATAGATGTAAAGACCTGACTGCATGATAGACACCAGGCATCAGTTCTTTTTTCTCTTTTTTCTCTTTTCCTTTTTTTTCTCTTCTTTTTCGCTTCCTTTTTTTCTTTTTTCTTCTTTTTTTTGAGGCTCCCCTCGAGTTCCATTCCATTCGATCCCAAAAGCTGGGTACGGGAGTGAGCGGGGGTTAACCTTGAGTTAGACTGCAAAGATTGAAGAGTGAATTCCAGCTCGCTGGTCCTCGTACCATGCCAGTTGTTACGGCTATCTAAGGGTAGTATTTCTTAAGATAAAGCCCGTTCCAAGGGTGGGATAACTTGGTACCTTCGGCATTGACTAGCTTGTAGGCGTTACCGGGGTACACGGCTTGAATCACATATGGTCTTTCCCAATTGGGTTGGAGCTTAGAACGCGGCCCTCCAGGTTTGACAAAAATTCTTTTTACGACTATCTCGCCAATTTTGAATTTTCTCTCAATGACCTTCTTTTGGTAAAAGCAAGCGAGTCTATTTTGATAAACACGTGCATGCTCGACAGCAGCCAGCCGATTCTCGTCTAAGAGTTCCAATTGGGCAAGGAGTGAATTACGACGTTCGTCGAGGAAAAATTCCTCATCCAATTGTACCCTAAGAGAGGGGATTAGAGTCTCGTACGGGACTACCGCTTCCATCCCATAAGTAAGGGCAAATGGAGTCTGCCCGGTGGGGGTACGGATTGAAGTGCGATAGGCCCATAGAGCTTCGATAAGCTTCTCTGGTCAGTCTGAAAACTTATTAGACTCGCAGGTTTTCTTTATGATTTTGATCAATATTTTGTTAGTGGCCTCTGCTTGGCCATTATCTTTTGCAGAGGTCTTGAAGATCCTGAGAAATGAACTGTGGCCCATTGTCGGTAACGATTGTGCTTGGGACGCCGAACTTGGTGAGGATGTTCTTCATGATGAACTTGCAGACTGTTGACACCTTAATTTCTGCGTAAGCTTCGGCTTCGGCCCATTTGGTGAAGTACTCCGTTGCAGTGAGGATGAAAGATTTCTGCTTAGTGAGGGAGTTAGGATCACTTAGGGGACCAATGGTGTCGAATGCCCACATGGAGAATGGCCATGGGGAGGATACTGGATGAAGTGAGGAAGATGGTGAATGAATCTTGTCGGCGTGAAGCTGACACTTAACACACCTGCGGACATAGACATCACAATCCTCTTCCATGGTGGGCCAGTAGAAGCCTTGCCGAATAATCTTCTTGGCGAGCATTTGGCTATTTACATGGCCACCGCATATACCTGAGTGTGCTTCCTCTACACATTTCCAGACCTCATCGTCATCAAGACATCTTAATAGAACGCCCGTAAGGCTTCTCCTGTACAGTAGACCTGCAACCAAGGTGTATTTATGGGCCACCATTCTTGTGACTTTCTTATCTTCTGTGGTGGCTCCTTCAGGATAAGACTGATCTTTACAGTATTTGACAATTTCATAGAACCATGGTTTCTCCTCATCAGCCATTTCTTCTTCGACTTCTGCCAACATGATCTCCCTTTTCTCGAGAATTTCTCCCTCTTGGACCTTCCGTAAGACTCTTTCTTTGATTCTTAGGAGGTGCGGGTCTTGAACGACATGGACAAGACGCTTGTAGAGGGTGATGGATTCAAACCATACATCTAGAGGGAATCTAAAAGATGAGGCCAAGGAGGCGAGGGTATCGGCCAGAATATTCTGTTCGTGAGGGACATGGACAAAGATCAGCTTGGTGAATAATTTGGCATAGGCGGAGACCAACTCCTGATAAGGCTTGAGTTTAGGATCAAGGGTGCGATACTTGGTAAGCACCTGGCGGAGGACAAGTTGACTATCACCCACGACTCGTAATTCAGTGATATAGAAGAAATGGGCCAGTTCTAGACCAGCTAGAAGAGCCTCATACTCAGCAATGTTGTTGGTGACTGGAAATGCGAGGTGAAATGCCTCTGGGATGGTAACGCCTTCGGGCATTAGAAGGACAATGCCAATACCATTCCCTTGGGAATTCAGAGCTCCATCAAAATATAACGTCCACATTGGCTCATCGGATTGAGTGACAGACATTAGTTCCTCATCTGGAAACTCTGATTGGACAGGATCGAACCTGGGGAGAGGATGATGAGCGAGATGCTCGGCTATAGCATAGCCTTTAATTACCTTTTGCTGAATGTAGGTGATGTCAAACTGAGATAGGAAACTCTGCCAGCGTGCTAGCCTATCAGTAAGGACGGATTTCTCCAGAAGGAACTTGATAGGGTTCACGCGAGCAATCAAGTGGACTTCATGAGCCAGAAAGTAATGTTTTAATTTCTGTACTACCCAAACGAGGGTAGCACATGGTTTTTTCAATGGCGGTGTACTTCTGCTCACATGGGTTGAGGAGTTTGGACAGGTAGTAGGTTGCGATGACGGCTCCCACGGAGTCATCCAAGAGTGAGATGTAAAGGATCAGAGGTTTTTCTGGTTTGGGTGGAATGAGAATGGGTGGACTAGCCAGGTATTCCTTCAATCGTTCAAAAGCTTTCTGGCATTTAGAATCCCAATGGAATTCTACTGCTAGCTTGGTCAACTCGTAGAAAGGTCTACACCTTTGTGAGTGCTGAGACACAAACCGACTAATGAATTGCAACCTCCCAATTAAACCTCGAACTTCCCTCAAATTTTTGGGAGGCGGCATGTCCCTGATGGCCTTAGCTTTGTTGAGATCTATCTCGATCCCCCTTTTACTCACAATGAAACCCAGTAATTTGCCCGATGATACACCAAACACACACTCCTTCGGGTTCATTTTCAATTGGAACTCCCTTGATCTTTGCAACACCTTAGCCAAAACTTTCGGATGTTCCACCCTGGTTCTTGATTTCACCAATAAATCATCCACATACACCTCCAGATATATATGCATCATGTCATGAAATATGACCATCATAGCTCTTTGGTAAGTAGCTCCAGCATTCTTTAACCCAAACGGCATGACCACATAACAATATGTTCCCCATGGTGTAGTGAATGACGTCTTCTCCTGATCCTCTTCTGCCAAACGAATTTGATTATATCCCGAAAATCCATCCATGAATGAGAGGGTCTCATAACCTGCTGTGTTATCGATTAACACATCAATGTGAGGCAAGAGAAAATCATCCATTGGACACGCGCGGTTAAGGTCCTTGAAGTCGATGCAAATCCTGACCTTTCGATCCTTCTTCATGACCGGGACAATATTCACCACCCACTGAGGATAAAGGATGACTTTAATGAACCTGGCTTTGTGGAGCTTGTCGACTTCTTCTTTCATTTTTAAAGCCATCTGAGGGTGGAAACGTCTTAACCTTTGTTTTATCGAGGTGGACCCTGGTTTTAGAGTTAAGCGGTGTTCGACCAAGGTGGAATCCAGACCCGGCATATCCTCGTAGCTCCATGCAAACGTGTCCTTATACTCTTTAAGAACTTCGACCAATGCCTCTTCTTCATAGGGTGGTAGATTATCACTTATGAGGATGATCCTAGGGTCTTCCTCAGTTCCCAAGTTGACTTCTTTGGTGGACTCTTCTACAGCGACTGACGGCTCATCGAATCTCCTTATTCCACTAGCATATGCGCCAGCCGCATCCTCATATTCTTCATCCCCTTCTTCAATATCGGTGATTTCATAAACCCCATATCCTTCATCAATCACACAATTGCCCACACATTCTATCTCCGGTAGTTGGATGGGATTTTCTAGTAACTGGGGGATGGCAAGAAGGGTCTGACACCTGGTGGCTAAATCCAGAAGGAATCGACGAGGGATCTGCTTACCCTTGGATTTCTTTGTGGATACTACCCTTGACTCATTATTCCTAGGTTGACTGGGTTGTCCTACGGATGAAGAAGAAGCTAAAGAAGATGCCGAAGAATGTACAGGGCTCAGAGGAGGGGTAGAAAAGGTCGCTCATAGGACCTTGGATGAGTGGCCCGCAGGGCGGGACACACTCATGGGAGATGTAAGAGGTTTCCTCAACAATGATGTGTTGTTGAGGAGTTTGAAAATTGGCATTTTTTTCGTTTTCATTTTTGATGACAAAACAATGAAAGAAAATCGGAGGAGGGGGAAAGGTGGTTATGGCTAAAGGATTGGGAGGCTCGTAGAGCAGATCATGATTGAAAACCTGGCGCGGGTTGAGAAACCCACGCATGTATGTAAGTAGAGAAGGGGATCTGGGAAGATCATCAGACAACCGTCTGGCCCAGGAAGAAGACAGCAACAAAGGTTGTGACGAGTGAATGGAGAAGATTACGGCTAATGAGTCGTCAGTGGTGATGGTGATGGCAGATGAAGATCCGCTGGTGACAGAGTCCTTCTAGCGAGGACGATGATAGTTTGGAACCTTGGCAACAGTAGTGACATTCTCTGGCCTTTCGGAGATCAATGGCGGTCCTTCAAGCTGTGGAAGCGAGAACATCCTTTCCAGTGCAACGGAAATATCCCGTATATCAAACCACTTGTCCCATTTGCATTCTGGATCTTTGATCTTTCATCTTTTGGTGACCCTCGGATATTTTTCAGCCAAATATACAGCATGTGATCCCCCACGTGCTTCTTGCGGGTAATCCCCCATCTGAATAACGGGCCCTTTGTTGAAGTGGTTTGATAGGGTCTACGTGAGGGGCTTCCAATCCGCCTTGAGTGGTCCTTTGAATCCTAGGCCAAACCTGCGATTCGGCCTGATCTCCTTTGGCGGTTTCAGCCTTCCTTGTAGTTGCGCGCCCAGACCTTTGCCCTGTTGATAGCCGATATTCCTTATAATCTCCCAACCTTTGGAATGAAAAGAGAGATATGGCGTTGTCGCCTTGATCGGCTTCTTTGGTGCTAGCGGAATGTGAGATGAATCACACACATCCAGCAGCGACAATATGGGCCGATGAGACGACCAAACAGAGGGCAGAGAGGTGTTGATAGCATCCACCATGTGAAGGACATATGTACTGACCACTTTAATAATTCTCCCATTGTAAGGAAATTTCAAGCACTGATGGTTGGTGGAAGGCATAGCATCCATGGCTTCAATGTAGGGGCAACGCAGTATGGCCTTGAATGTGGGGTCCATGTCGAGGACATGGAATTCCGTGGAGACTGACACAGGGCCTAGCTCTGCCTTCAGGATAATCATCCCTTGTGGCGGCCTTTTGCTATTGTCATAAGCTGTGACTGTGATCGAGGAAGGTCTTATCTGTTCCTCGTCGACCCCACACAACTGAAGGGTGCTCATGGAGATCACATTTATGGACGCACCTGTGTCTACAAGGCCGTTTATGGAGACTCCATTAATTTTTATTGAAATGCGCAACGCATATTTCTGAGCTTCCTTGGGAGCGAGCTCGTAGTTGTGGAACATGATGGCCGGTTGTGTGTCTGTTGGTGTCAGGACGGCTGAAATCTTCTCTACAGGGAGGTCTTCATTCACCATGACCTTTTGAAGATATTCTATTAAGGCCGCCTGATGGGACGTGGACCTCTGAAGCAGCTCGAGGATGGAGATCCGAGCGGGCATCTTATCCAGGTGTTTTAACAAATCATACTGTGTTCCAGGGACAGACGTTTCTGGCTGTTCTCCATCCTTTTCTGGCTCAGACTGCTCGGGGTTCTGACTATTCTGAGGGAAAACCCTATGGAAAATCCTTCCACTCCGGAGCACCATTGTTTGCGGTTTTTGCACCTCAACGGGATTAGGTGTGTTTAAGCAAAGGTTTGAGGGGTAGCGGTGGAGGAATGATTGATGAAGTAGGGGTGACGATGGGAGCATGGATTCTGATGAGGGGTTTGTTAGGTGGAGGTATGGTGAAGGTAGAAGGGACGTCATACGGGCTATGGAGGGTAAGAGGTTCGGAAGGTGGAGGTGGAGGCAAAGTGGACATAGATAAGGCTTGAGGTGGGTAATGGTTCTGAGATGGGTGATGGGTGATGAGTGGTTTTGAAGGCATTAATGGAGGTATGGTAGAGGTAGGCAGGGCCTCATACGGACGGTGGATAATGAGTTGTTTGGAAGGCATAAGGGTAGCGGGGGTAGATGGCGAAATAGAGGGATGAGAGAGAATGAGAGGGGGTGAGGGTATGGTGAAGGTGGATGGCTGACAGGTCATGGGTGAGTTAGTGGGAAGGGTGCAGATGAGAGGGCGTGACTGTTGTGGAAACAACGAAGGCCGTATCATAAGTGGTGACACGGGTTAATGAGGGGGTTGCCTGATGATAGGGTCGGCAATAGCTAAGATGGAGGTGCTTTCCGAATGCCAACCTTGCTCTCTCCCGACTTTCAGAAAGGAGGAGATGGGGTTGACCTGGTGATTGGGTTGTTGGTGCTCCGACAATGGATTCTGGATTATGCCCATGCTGGGCTGTTGTAGTTGGGCCTGCTGAGGCTGCTGCTGTTGTTGTGGTTGTTGCTGTGGCTGCTGTTGTAGTTGCTAGAATTGTGGCCTAGGAGGAGGTCTCCTGACTTTGAGAGTGGCGATGTATCGCCTCATTTCATCCCAGTCAATTCCGCATTCATCATTCGTATCGTGGATATAATCTTTAAACTGAAAACAATTGTCTACTGTGTGTCCTGGCTGCCTTTGATAGACGCAGTATCTGGAGGTATCAATATTCGGGGGCCATGCGAGCCTTTCCCTGGGCAGGATGAGTGTGTTTGAGGCCATGAGGGCACTGAAAATATCTGCCAAAGTTTCTGGCAATGGTGGGTAATAGGCTCTCTTGGGACCAATCGGCCTCCTTTAATGTTGTGGGAGGCCATAATTCCCTGGGGGTGGAACTTGGTGGTATTGAAGTGGCGGTTGTTGTTGCTGGGGGCGGGGTTGTTGCTGGGGTTGAAGTAGTTGAGGCATATTGTTTTGGGGTGGATTATTTTGGGGTGGAGGACGAGAGGGGAAATGACCTTGTTGGAGGGGAAGTCGGGGCATTTGTGGGGGTCTTGGGTTGAGTGCATAGTTGGCGTTGTTGACTGCACTCACCTGCTCATTTGTCCCCCTTCTGTCGCTCCACTTGGGACACCAGTGCCTGTCTTTCTGATCACCTTGGGCTTTGGCGGCTCAAACATGTGCATAATGGGGGAGTCCTTTAACTGGGTCTGGACATACCGGGCCCTTTCATAGAGTTCCTCCATTGTGGTAAGCTTGTTCATGGCCAGGACGTGCCTGAACTATGGGGTTGCATTGGACACAATCATATTTACTTGTTCAGGCTCTGAGAGGGTATCTCTTATTCTTTCTGCCAGGGACCTCCATCTGTCGACATAGCGACAAAATCCTCGTCGGGCTTCATTTTCTCGGCCACTAGGTTGGTAATGGAAAGAGAGGGACTGACCCTATCCTGATATTTTTGCAAGAATCTTCTTTGTACCGTATCAAAGTTCTCGGCCTCGCCAGGCTCCAAAGAATAGAACCACTCTAATGCAGGACCATCCAATGATCTCCGAAAGAGATATGCCAGGGATTCTGGTCAATTTGCCAATAGGAGGATTCATACATGAAATCCTTGAGGTGAATAAAGGGGTTGCCAGTGCCATTGCACCTGCGGTATGTGGGCATTTCAGAGGGAGGAAGATGGATCACCGGAAGGATTGGCAAAGCAACCTCCGGGGTGGATTTCACGTCCACCATTTTCTTCAAATTCTGAAATTGTTCGTCCATTCTATTGAACCTGTTGAGGAGCGATTGGGCAAGCTCCTCGGGAGGTGAAGGTGGCACGTGCCACTAGGGAGGAAAATGTCTCCCGGAGACTTGAGGGGGAAACCCCGAATGAGAGGGAGCTGCCGGACCGTCGGCAGTTGGCCCCGGCTGGAGCGGTATGTGGGGAACAACAGGGGTTTGAGATTGTGAAGGGAATTGGTACGAGGGTGGTTGTTGGCTCGCCTGCCCTTGAAGTGAGGGAGACTGGATGGCTTGCGCCAGTGAAGGAGATGGGATGGCCTGCACCGACTCTTGGAGGGGTGTGATGGCTGGAGTTGACTCCTGGGGGGCGGGAGAAACAAATTTCACTTTCAGAATGGCCTGGAATGCCCGGAGCTACTCAGAGGTAAGCTCCGTGTTGGCGATGACACCTAGCAAAGAGGAGATGTCCTGTGGCGGGGATGTGCCCCCTGCAGTAACCTGCACCTCACGTGAGGGCTCATAAGAAGGACCCGAGTCCATAGCATGGACTCGCTGCTCGACTGATTGACTACGACCAGGGTGGTTCTCCTCAAAAGACTCGTGATCCATGCTCAAAGTTCTTCCGGAATGCAAAAACATACACCAACACACAGATAGCAAGATTATCAAACAAGTGAATGCCTTTACGCTTTTTTTTTTTGATTTTGATAATTATTTTGTGTTTTTAACCAGATCGGAAGTTCACAAAAAAATAGGGAGGACCCTAATTCCAATTTGTTTCACCACCGTGTCAACTAGGGTCACTCTTCTTGCCACGAATGTGTTACTAGCTCCGGGGAACTTCAATGGTACAACCAGCCCAGTGAACGATGAGGGAATCCTTCGCTGTCGGGGACTTACAGAGGTCCCAGTGGAGGAGATCCTAGTCCGTTGAGAGGAATTCTCAAACGGAGAGTCATTCCTTCATCGAGAGAGGGTGATCCTTAAAAAAATTAAAAAATGTAGAAAAGGAGGACGGATGTATGCAATGAAATGCTGACAGATATATGGAATATAAGAAAACAACAGAGATAACAAAGATATAATCAACACCCAATGAATCACAAGGGATTAGGGGCGAAGTGCACGAGGTGCACGAGGGATAAGAACTGAAAGTGCTACTGTGAGCACAACTGGAGCGCACGAGGGCGCAAAGGTGGGGGGGCACAGGCGGTGCCGAAGTTGCAAGGGTAACCGAGGGAAAGCAAAAGTCGTCCCACCGTGATCGCCAATCTGTGAGCGACGTCACGCGGAATTTAATTACCGGAGGAGGTGAAGCGGAGCGAGCGAGGGGCTCGTTTTGCTGCAACACAGAAAGAAGAGAGAAGAGGAGAGAGGCCACCACAGGAGATTGCTCCGGCGGGGCGTGCGGGACAGATGTAATATAATAAGATATGGGGATTAAACGGCCATAGCGAGAAATGACTCTCCGCGACCTCGGGGGATGGGAAAAGTGCAGAATTTAGATGACAATGATTTAAACGGCCATTGCGGGAAGTGACTCGTCGCGGCCTCGAGAATATGAGCAGATATGAGAAGAGTACAGAATACAAGCAACATAAATTTAAACGGCCATTGTGGGAAGTGACTCGCCGCGGCCTCGAGAATATAAGCAGATATAACCACATCACAGAATATCAATGACGGAAATTCAAACGGCCATTGCGGGAAGTGACTCGCCGCGGCCTCGAGAATATAACAGATATAAGGAACAGAATATGAGAGACAGAAATTTAAACAGCCATTGCGGGAAATGACTCGCCGCGGCCTCGAGAATATAACAGATATAAGAAACAGATATCAGAACAATGTAGAATATAAGTGAGAGAAACTTAAACGGCCATTGCGGGAAATGACTCTCCGCGGCCTCGAGATTATGATGTGATCGTCAGGGGCCGGAGACCCCAAAATAAAGAAAGTGATCGCGCCTATCTCAAAAGCGGGAGATGGCGGGTTACTTTTTCCTCTCCCTTTGGCCGGCTGATGGAGAGGGCTTTCCTTGGTTACCCTTGCAAAAGAGAAACAAACACAAAACAAGTGGATCAGAAAAGATGGCAGTGTAGTATTAGTCCCTTAATGAAGAATAATGAAATCGCGGTAAGACACACACCTGGTTGGTGTTGCTTTTTAAAACCCTCTCGGACACGAGATGAATGGGGGGATCGTGCAAATGTATATAAAAGAAGACTCCCTTATGAAGGGAGACGGAGCATGCGAGATGATGAATGTAAAAGAACTACGGAGAAAAGGGGAGAGAATTGGCTTATTGAGTGTGCCGATGGCGGGATCCGGCGGAGCTTTCGCAGCGTAGGGACGACGTGGAAGCACGGTGGACGAAGGCAGCCTTCCTTTCACGAGCGCGGGCACACGAGAAGCCGTCAGAACCTCCCCCTACAAAAGACCCACAGGTTAGAAAAGGGATCCGGCAGAGTCTCTCCTTCCTCTGTCGGATCTGAAGCCCCTTCCCTTCTAGGGAGGGGGTCCTCTATTTATAGAGGGGAAGTGGATTGAGGCGTCCAAGAGACTGGACACCTCCATCAATAAATTAATATTTTTTATTTTTTTTATCTTTAACTTTTTATGAAGGCGTCTAGGAGACTGGACGCCTTCATTCCCACCCACTAGAATTCCGCCGAAAGCCGTAGACAGTGGGTAAAGCGCGTGGTTTCGGTGGGCACTCGTGACTCACGAGTGGGCGCGTCTAGCTGGCAAGACGTCCTTATATTCTTGGATTTTTTCGAAACGTCAGATCGAGCGGCGTATCGAGATTGTCGGGATGCGGAGGAATGAAGGCGTCCAGGGGCCTGGACGCCTTCAAGAATATTATTTTTTTTATTTCTTTTATGTTTCATATATTTTCTCACTGATGAAGGCGTCCAGGCAAGTGGACGCCTTCAAAAAAAACTCTGGATCCCACCGAAAGGCCGTTGACAGCCGTCCGCCAGACATTTTCCTGGTTTCGGAATCTTTTGATACGTCCGGTTGGTGGCGATGCCGTCCGAATGCCGCATGATATCCGCAACGAGACGGTTTTCGGATGCCGAAGAAGTGTTACGTTACCCACTCAAAAGGCGAAAGAAGACTCAAGAATAGGAAGCACTCAAGCAATTCAACATACGAGAGCCACTGCGGGGCGTCATATAGTAATATGAGATTTTCTCAGGGGATGTCAGAAATAGCGTGTCTACAAATATCATCTTGGCAAAGCTAATGCTGTAGCGGATGCACTCAGCAGAAAACCAATGGGAAAGCTATCAAGTCTTATGATTAGTATGACTAATCTCATTACTCAATTTGCTCAGTTGAACTTAGATATTGACATGAAGGAAGAAGATTATTTTATGGCCAGTATCCGAGCTCAACCTACATTAATAGAAGATTTGGTCAAGCTACAAGACAATGACCCAGTATGACTGGAGATTAAAACCAATATTGAGCAAAGGCCGGATTTATCTATTGCCAATGATGGAAGATTGCTATTCAAGGGATGAATTTGTATACCGGATCATGTGGATACTAAGAAACTGATCCTAGAGGAAGCTCACAATTCCAAGTATATCATTCATCCAGGTGGTGCTAAAATGTATAAGGATCTTAAAAAGAACTTTTGGTGGCCCAATATGAAAAGAGAAATAGCAGATTTCGTGTCCCACTGTCTCACTTGTCAATAAGTAAAGGTAGAGCATTTAAGACCTGCAGGTAAATTACACCCCTTGAATATTCCTGAATGAAAATGGAAAAGTATAGGGATGGATTTCATCATGGGTTTACCTAAGACAAGAGGAGGACACGATGGAATATGGGTAATCATAGACCGATTGACTAAGTCTGCACATTTTTTGCCAATAAAAAGTCAATGGTCTGTGGATATTCTAGCAGCAATATACATAAGGAAATCGTCAAATTACATGGTGTCCCTGTCACTATCATATCGGATCAAGATCCTCGATTCACATTACAGTTTTAGAAGGGTCTTCAACATTCTTTAGGGACCCGACTAAACTTTAGCATGACATTCCATCCACAAACTGATGGTCAAACGGAAAGGACGAATCAAGTGGCGGAAGATATGCTAAGGGCTTGTGCTATTGATTTTGGAGGTAGTTGGCATGATCACTTACCATTAGTGGAATTTACATACAACAATAGCTACCAAGCTAGTATACAAATGGCACCATTTGAAGCTCTATATGGAAGAAGCTATCGGTCATCGATATGCTAGAATGAAGTAGGAGAAAGGTGATTTCTAGGTCCCGACATGGTCAGGGATACTGCAGAAAAGATAAAGCTTATTCGGGAGAGGCTTCAGATGGCACAAGACCGGCATAAATCTTATGTTGATAATCGAAGGCGCGACTTGGAGTTCCAAGTGGGAGACCATGTATACCTTAAGGTTTCTCCGGGTCGTGGTATTTGAAGATTTGGCATTAAAGGCAAGCTTACTCCAAGATTTATTGGCCCATTTGAAATTCTGGAAAGGGTCGATGAAGTGGCTTATCGACTGGCTTTGCCTCCACAACTAGTAGGAGTTCATGACATATTCCATGCCAAATGTTGAAGAAATATGTATATGATCCTTACCATGTTATCACTTATGATGATTTGGAGATACAGAATGATATGACGTACGAGCAAGCACCAATTAAGATTCTTGAACGTGAAGTGCGTCAACTAAGGAATAAGGTCATTCCTATGGTAAAGATTCAATGGAAGAAGTCATGGCCCTTTGAAGTAACATGGGAGACGGAGGAAGCTATGTGCAAGAAATATCCGGAGTTATTTAATTGTAAGTACACTCTCCATAAAATCCATATATATTGAATTTGAGGATCAAATTCTCTTATGTGGGGGAGGGTGTAATGCCCCAGAATTTTTATAACTTATTTTTGAAGAATTTAGGAATTTTCTAAAATTATTAAAGGTCCTAATGAATTAATAAATAAATATTGGGTTAAATAAATCATTATTTAGGCCCAATTATGATAAACAATTAACCTAGCCTAATTAATTGAACCCCAAAGGGTTTAAGGACCAAGCCCATGAAGTTTGGCCCATGTTCTAGAATGTTAATTAACATATTCACGGAATTTAGGGATAAATACACCTTGAATAGATAATAAAATGGATAAACCAAAATTAGAGTTTGAACTCATTTCAAATTCGGCGCCAGGATCTGTAGCGGTCTATCGTAAAACCGCTAAGGCACATATGGTGGACCAACCTTCGACCGCTACATTCTATCAGTTCCGTGAAGTGAAGAAAGAGCAAAAAGATTAGATTTTTGTTGAGTTATCTCCTAGAGATCGAGATGGGTGGACTAGTAAACATCTTAAGGACTCTCAGAAGTTGATCTAAGGTTTGATAAGGACTCTAGGATCGATCTAATTCTCAAACCCTAGTAAAACCCTATAAATAGAACCTAGTTTTGACCTGCGCGACCCTTACATTTGGCTCGCGTGGAATCAAGGTAAGACGATATTATTTTAGGTAGGTTCTTTAGAAGTTTTTATTCCTAATACATAGGACTAACATCTCTCAAAATTTCATGCTAGGAGATCAGGCACGCAAGGAGATAGAAGTCTGCAAAGTTGCTACTTCCATATTAGCGACCCAGGAAACTATGCAAAAGTCCGGTGAAAATCAAGGAATTAGGATACCAAAACGAGGTAATTAGCATTAGTGCCTTTAGAACTTTTTGTTCCTTTTAATATCTACTTCTTACCCTCCAAATTTCATGTCCTTAGGTCAAGAGAGTAAGGAGTTAGAGCAACATAAAGTTGCTGATTTACCACAGGAAGTTCAGGATTAGGGTTAACTTCCAGTCCGAAATTCCAAGACTAGAAGCCTTAGCAGAGGTAGGTCATCTCATGAACGGCTGAAATACTATTCTAGGATTAAAAGTCCTCTTATTGCTCTTGATTTCATGCTTTATTGATAGTGAATTTCATGTTTTACTTGAGCCTATGCATATAGTGTAATGTTCATGCATATTCCTTAGCCCTAAATTAAATAAATTCTCTTGTTCTAATACATGGATCCCATGCATGTTATTTCCGTTTTATCATGCTGTGAAATTATAATATGTTGATTTCCAGACATGATGTGTTGTAGATATCTAGTTTTCTGTCAGACGTGCCCTAGCGGCCAAAACTTAGACCTCCAAACCTTGCGTAGCGCCCTACGATAAACCGCTAGACAGTAAACGTGATTTTTATGAAATTTCTGGCAGACTAGACATAGACCGTTAAAGTCCCTCTGGCGGTCTTACGATAAACCGCCAAGTTGTCTCTCACGACTCTATATTAGACCGCCGATGTTCTATTTCTGTCAACCCGAGATAGATTTAAGAACAATCCATTTAACTTATAAGTAAGCCTAGTTAACTATGTTCTAACCTATTTTAATGGTATTTCATTACTCTGAGTTTTTAATTACTGATTTATGACAATGACCGCATGTTCTTTATCATACGTGAGATTATTTTAAAGCTTATGCTAATTTCATGCCAAAACTTATACTTTGTATTAGATACATCTTTCAAGGGTGATAATAAACATGGTTCACTGATTGGTTTATCACTCTTACAAATTCCCTTCTTATCTCAGAGTCATTTCTGTAAGTTCATGGCATATATTCCGGTATATGACCATTAGTTACACTTTTGCACTATAGGAACATAATCTTGGACTTGATGACCTCTCATTTGGATATTCCTTCCAATGGACTAAGAAATTTATTTCAAGGCCTCCGTAATTCTCTGCGAGCTTGGGATTCTCACTAGGACGCCGAGTTGGTTGTATCATTGAAGCCCAATTGTCTAGGAAGTACTACCGATGTTTTCTGATTCTGTAACGGTTCAATACTCGACCACTAAAGCCCAATTAACGGTCCAATTTCTGACCACCATGTCATCTGAGTCCAATTGATTTTTTTCTTGATTCAGCCCATTCTAGCGGCCCAATACTAGACCGCCATGTAAATATAGCGGCCCAATTATAGACCGCTAAGTTTCCCGAGTTCCGTTTGGGGTTTAACCAAGGGTTAATATCTATATGATCCTAGAAAGACTATTGAATTTCTGGGACATGTCACCTTAATTAAGAATGATTTGTCTAAATTATGAAAGATAAAGAAAAGTATCGTTATGCTGCCGATTTATTTCCATGGCATGACCTAGTTATTTAAGGTATTTATTGAAATTCCTTATTTCCGTATAGAAGCGTTCGTATTTTTGGTTACTTTATCATGAGTTTATCATTGAAATTATACATTCTTGGCCACATTATTTACATACGTGGAAGTAGCTTGATTTATATTTGAAGATGCGATTTGAGCACTGATTGTGTTCAAGGGCTCTATACTAGTCCCCTCGGCTGATTGTCGGAAACATACTATTATAAACCATGGGATATGATGCTACTAGCGTCGCATTGCGCTGAGAGTATTTTCTTTATAAATAAGTGAAATATCCACAGCAATCATGGAAATATTCACAACTTGTGAAAATATCTATAGAAATTCACGAAGTACTTGTTACTAAGTGAAGAGTACATTCTTGCTTGACTTGCTAGTGCATTCTTGTTACATTCTTGAAAGGTCATATTCCATTCTTGCTTGATCATGCTTGTTCATCTTAACTTGGTCATGTCTTGTTACTTTGTTTTATTTACATGATTTACCGCATTCGCATGATTTTACCTTATTCTTTAGAGCTAAAATGATAATCACTTTAATATTGCCTTCATGTTGATGCGAAGATACCGACTGGACAAGTGTGCTCATTACCTACTTTCCAAACTTTTCAGGAGATACAAGTAGTTTGGATTCGGATTGGAGTTATTCAAGTGATGGGTCCAAGAGCGAATGAAAGTTTCATAAAGTTGAGAGTGAAAACTTAGGAAGTCAATAATGTCTAGATCGAGTTCATGTAATTTTCTCTTTATTGAGTCAACTAGATTTGGAATCATCTATGTACTTGAAATTTTGTCATTCTTATTATTAATGAAAGGAGAAGTTGATTAAATTATTGTGCAATTGCATCTTATGTGTGATTGTTATTGCACTCTGATTATTCTTGTTTGCAAGAGGCTTACCATGTCAGCTGTTCACGATTCTTGAAATTATCTTCCGCTGTATTAAATCCTCGGAACGTGATAGTTAAGTTAGTATCAGAGCCTAAGTCCAAGGACTTAGGGTGAAAAGTCATGTCATAGGATAAGTCCAAGGTTTAGGACCCTTACCTATGAACTAAGGAGGAAATTCCCCACCCATGTGAGAATTTGGGTAGAGCCCAGGATAAGGTAATAAGTTAGCTTTAGATTAACCCTTTCAAATTTCCATGGGAAATAACAATTTGTTATCCTCTCTGGGCACCTGGGGAAAAACCCTGGGTTTACATCAACCGGTTCAAATCGGAAGCCCTGCGCATCCCCCGCCTAGACGTCGCCTCAGCCATCACCGCACTGACCGGAGGCACCTATAACGAGAACCTACGAAGGGAGTTAGTCCTCCATCCTCCTACCTCCCTCGCCGATCTAATAACCCTGGCCCTGCGCAACGTGGAATGCGAGGAAGTCCTCAACACTTGCAGCATCCAATCGGGCTTGGGAAAGGAAGGGGACAGGACGCGACCATCCGAGCAGGACTCGGGCCCGGGAATGCGGAGGAACCAAGACGGGGACCGAAGTGAACCCCCCCGGAAGTATGAGCGGTACACCCCTCTGACCGCCCCCATCTATGAGATATATGAAGACATCAAGGACTCGGGTATTCTCCGCCAACCCGAGCCTATGAAGGCCAAATGACGCAACCGCCGTAAACATTGTCAGTTCCACAATGACCACGGACACCATACTGGAGGTTGTCACCAACTCAAGGACGAGATCGAGCGTCTTGTCTGCCAGGGAGACTTATCTCGGTACGTGTCTGAGCACCAGAAGGAGGATCATGACATTCCAGAGGAAATTGACAATCAACCCCGCGGGGTCCACATTAATGTCATCTCTGGAGGTGCGGCATCAGGAGGAGATAGTAGCTGAGGAAGGAAGCGTCATGCGGAGCGGGCGAGCCGGGCTGCCGAGCCCCCCAAGACCCCGCCGACAGGTGGGCAGTAGGCCGTGGTATTTTCCATCCAAGATGTGGAAGGGCTATCGACCTTGCACGACGACGCCCTTGCAATATCGGCTACCATACACCATTGTAACGTAGATAGAATATTGGTTGACAATGGTAGCGCTCCCGATGTACTTTCGTACGAATGTTTTCTCAGGATGGGTGAAAACACATCCAAGCTCCGCCCTATTCGACCCCCCCCTTTGCGGGTTCAATGGCCAGGCAACCTATTCCGAGGGAGCCCTGAACCTGCCAGTTACCATCGGCAGCCCTCCCAAGACCGTTACCATCATGGTTGACTTCATTGTGATTAAGGGGATGGCGGGCGATAATGCCATTTTCGGCCGAGGAATCCTTAGCCGGAGAAAGGTAGTGCCCTCCACCTATCACCAAAAAATGAAGTTCCCACTAAATGTGGTATCGGGGAGGTCCGATGTAACCAGGCAATAGCTCGGAGGTGCTATATTATCTCGGTTGAAGCTGTAAGACCAGAGAGTCGAAGAGGAGCCGACAACATCCGAGCCCGGTGGCGAGCTGTTGACGGTCTTCCTCAACGATGACCCGGCCCTCGGAGTAAAAATAGGAGCTGAATTACCCTCTGATATACAGAGGCAATATAAGGAATTCCTTTCGGAGTATATTCAGGTCTTTCCATGGTCTGATGAGCATCTTCCCAGAATACCTAGGGAGATGGTGGTATACAAGCTCAACCTCGACCCATCGGTGAAACCCGTCCAACAGCGTAGAAGAAAGCACGCCGCGGAGAAACATGCGATCATCAAAGAGCAGATAAAGAAGGGAGAGAAAACCGGCCAATTCCGCCCAGTCCTTTACCCGACATGACTCGCTAATGTCATCCTGGTACCCAAAGCTTCAGGAAAATGGCAAATGTGCGTGGACTTCACCGTGTTAGGGTGCTAGGGCCGGATTCAGAGGGGGGGGTGAATGAATCTCCCCTTTAAAATTCACCCAATTAAAAACTGTAACTAGTAAACTGTTGCGGAATTAAACAGATTCACTTAGTTAGCTGAAAGACACACTGAACAGCAGATCAATGGTCTAACAAATAGCTATGTGTCTATTGTGCAACTAGTGCGCACACAGATTGATAACAAGCTAATCGAGGATGTTCACAGATAATCACTGAGATTACGATCCTAGGCATACATCTAGCGAACTCAAAAAGAACAAACAAATCACAGCACACAAGGTGTTTTTAGATGGTTCAGTCTGTTATCCGCAGACCTACGTCCATCCCCCACTCAAACCAGAGTGAGGCTTCCCGCTGATACACAACTTAAACTGCTGGGCATTACAGCTTGCCTACAACCACTGAGCAACACAACTTGCTGTCCAGAGAAACCAATCCTCTGCAACAACTGAGCAATCACAGCATGCTGTCCAGAGGAACCGATCCTCTGCAACGCTGAGCAACACTGCTTGCTCTGCTGACTCACAGCTTGAAACAAAGGTTTAAACGAAAACAAAAGACGGAAAATCACAGCACCAGAAAGCTGGAAACGATCTTAAAACAAATGTGACTCTCGTAGGAGTTGACTGGTTTGGATTTGATCCAAAGTCCAGTGGAACAGGTCTTCAAGAAGCTTCAACCTCCTCTCCACGAACACTCTCACTCTTTCTTCCTCTTCCTCTTTCTCAACCTCTTAATCTCTTCAACTTCCTTCTTCTCACTGCTCTTGTGCTCTTCGTTCAGACTATCTCTGATCTCTCTCTCTTTTTCTCTCTACCCCTACTCTTCTGCTCTTCGTCTCTCCTCGGATCTCTTTTGTTCATCTTTTTGGTTCTTCTCTCTATTCTGTGAATGTGCAGGATCCCTATTTATAGACCAAACAGGAGCTCTGCAGGTTTGCTGAAAATTTTGGAGGGAATCTTCCCTCCAATGATTGGCAGACCACTTGTCAGATGGAGGATGTTCACTTTCCACGTGGCAGATACTCCAGGCTGCTTTCCCTATTGGATCACATGCACTTTAGTCGACCATGTGGCTTACCTGGCAAAGAGGCAATTATGAGGGTTAGCTGTTTGATGATATGCACTGACCTTACCTTTCGAAGACTGAGATGATATGCACAGTCCTATATATATATTTATGCATGATGCAAACATTGCACTGACCTTATGTGGTCACAGTGGAACTTGCACCGACTTTGTTTCACATGAGCTGCTATGTGCACAGACTTCCCTTGACCATGTATAAATGTGTACAGACTTGGTTGTGGAATATGCATGGACTTAATGATCCAGAGTGCAAATGTGCACAGACCTGTCTTAGCAGATATGCTCGAACCTCAAATCACATGTGCACAGATTTGAACAGTATGTGCACGGACCTTTGTGTGCATGATGCAGGATGTGTATCGACGTAATGCTATCTGAAAAAGATATGCTCTGACTTGTCCTAGCAAATGTGCTCGGACCTGTAGAAAGCCAGTAAATGTGCATCGACGCTAAAATGGCTAACACAAACTCTGCACAGACTCTAACAAGCTCAACACTGAATGTGCACCGACTCTATCAAGCTAACACCAAATGTGCACCGACGTTATTTGAAGACAGGTAAAAGTGCTCGGACTTTGCATGGGATATGCTCTGACCTTGTATGGCCTAAGACTGACTATGCACCGACTTCATTTTGCTCAAGACAGAATGTGCATCGACCTGCCCACACATGTAGACAACCTGCACCGACCTCTGTTATGCACGACTCAATGTATGCACTGACCTGTGTGAAGACTGAGACATATGTGCATCGACTATGAGCTACACATGCACCGACTCCAACAGTGAAGTGCACAGACTATGCGTGCAGTTCCACAAGAACTTGCACCGACCTTATGTATAACTGACCACTACATGGTAAGCTGCTAGCACAGACCTGGTATGCTTCATGCACTGACCTATATGCACGTGAACATGGGTCGTGTGTGATGCAGAACATGCACTGACCCTAACATGCGTGAGACAATGCATGCTATCACTGACCTGACATGCAGGACATAATATGCTAACACAGGCTTGTGCAAAGCATAGACTTTGATGCATGAGACAATGCCAACTAGTATGGACTACATGCGAAGGACACAACAACTAGCACAGACTTCGTTTATGCTAACACTGACTTGGATGCCAACAGACGCAGACTCTTTGACATTCTAACACAGACTCTGTGCAGACTAGCATCGACTTAGTTTATGCATGATGCTCAACTAACATCGACTTCTAATGCATTACTATGCATGCTAACACTGACCTTGGTGCATGAGTTATACTAAGCTAGCTTAAACTTTAGACCATGATCAACCTAAACATGAAGGTGACCAAACTTAATGCATTGACCTATAATTGTGGCACTGACATGACTTAATGTTGACCAGTCAAACCAACTATGATGTAATGAATAACAAAATGTCATATACTTCCTGAACATGCATGACAAAGCACATCACAGCTAATTATAACAAAATTAGTTCAGATCAGCAAGTCAAACATATATGATAATTCAGACACAACCATAGTTCAAACACATATGACATCATGCATTACGAGTCAATGTTTAGCATCATCAAAACACAGACATCCAACAATCTCTCCCTTTTTGATGATGGCAACACTATGAGTCTCATGAAGGAATTCTCATGAATACCATCTCATGGAGGAAAGTACAGACTCATCAAATTATTCTCCCCCTTTGACTTCATCAAAAAGAGAAGACAATAATTTGATTCATCTATTGATGTCATATGAAGCAAGATGAGATTCATACAAAGGAGGGCAACATAATATGATAGAATCAATTAAAATAATGCTTCCCTTGTGCATCTATTTATGCAGACATGCATATGTAACAAATGGAACTATATGACTCTACAAATACTCCCCCTTTGACATGGCATAAAGTGGAGTACTTATATTAAATCACATATGCAGACAATGTGGCACACTGTTCTTCCTTTATGTTTTTTAAACAAAATGCAGACCTGCTATGGGAATGGAAGTATAGTGATCAGACTTGGAACCAGTGCATGACCTATCATCAAAGATGCACACTCTCCCCCTTTGCATATTCGCCCCCTTAGACAAACCAGACAATTCTTCCTCTATGATGAGCAATGACAAGAAAATGTTTGAAGACCTCGTATAGCCTATGGTGTCAATGCACAGAGTGAACCTACAGGGATGAACTCTGGTTGTCCATTGAATCAATCTAGAATATTCAACCATAAAGATTTTGAAGTTCAGAAGGCTGCAAGTGAACAAGGTAATAATGACAGTGGATCCTCACATTTGTATGGTCTACAGATGAAAGGTCTACAGAACCATCAGGATTTGCTGGCCAAAAGAAATATGGTACTGGAATCCAGTGAAAAAGAATCAGGTAGATGTGTAGAGATCAATCAAAACACATATATTTCAGAAATAATTTTTTGATATTAGTTGAAAAGACCAATGATAGTAACAGAGATCAACAATTGAGCAAATGCATTATTGAATTTTCAAAGACCTTGAGATATAGAGTTTTTCAGTAAGTTACCAACTTCATAAACCAAAATTTAGGTTTTAGAGTCTTCCACTATAAAAGCTTATGAAACCTTTGATTGACAGATATGGTTTAAGAATGATGTGAACATAGTTTTTCAAAAGAAACCATACTCATATCTGAAACAAATTTTCAATAAAAATGAACCAAATGATAACACTTCTAGTTCAACCTTCTTCCATCTTACTCAGTTTACTTTCCATGACTTCTTTAAGAGTTACATAAGGTAGTATTGAGAATAAACACTCGTGAAAGCATCTGAAATTTAACTTTTCTTGCAAAAATTTTCAGATGCACATATTTTTCTGATTTTTCTTATTGAGCATCAATTTGTTTTTCAATGAGCAATTTTGATTTAATCAACACCTTTTTATATGAGGCACAACACGTCTTAGGTGAAGTGACTCAGTTACTCAGTGTGATAACCGTATTGCTTCTCTATTTTGAGAAGAGAGGTAGCATTAGAAGTATCTTTGGCATGAGAAGACACCTTGATTAGAGGTCAGAATCCCCAGTTACTTGATACAGCCATGCTATTGCTCTGCCATATTTTCACATTATTTTTAATGATTTTTAAACAGAGTCAATTATGGTACTTCATGGCACAGTCCTTTGGACATGTTTCTCAGTAGCCACTATCATTGCTCTGTCCACAATATTTCTTTTAGGACAGCTTCAGACAAATTTAATGTTTAAGAACAATACTTACACTATGCATCTCAACCAAAGTAAATCAAGATTTTAACTTTTCAGATTTTAGGACGTCTTACATGAACTTATATAAGCCAAACAGTTAAGGTTTATTGAAAAATTGAATCAGATATTTTCAAGTTCTTTGAGCTCAGACTTAAGAGTACATTAGACTTAAACTAATTTCAAATCAACAAATATTCTTAAACCTGTATAATGGAAGATTCCACATTAAAAATATTTTAACATTTATGAAGCAGTCTTCAGACTGAAGGTTTACTTCAAATCTCAGTTCAGTTATTGAATAAGTAGCAGCAACCATCAGAAATGTAAACAAGTATGCATAGAAAATGATGATTTCAAAAATCATACTTGTTACAGAGTTAATCAAAGTGAATCAGGCAGATTTTCAGGAAGCTTAGTTGGAGAGCAGTAAACTGACAGACATTTCAAGTTATGCATAAAAAGATATGAAGTTGAGATTGAGATTGAACAGAAGTTTAGAAGCTAATAACAAAGTCTGGGATTCAATTAGACCAAATGAAGCTCTCCTTCAGCAGATTGAAGAGTAACAGTCAGAAATATCAGATTCAAGAGAAGTATGAATTCAAGAGAAGTATAAATTCAGATGATAATCAATCAACCAACACGAATTATTTGATGATGTGAGTCACTGACATGTAGATATGGCAAGATGAATCAAATGAATAGATAGTGAGAATTCAACTAGTGATAGAACTGAAGAATTTCAATACTCCCCTGTCTATATGCATAAAATCACCTCTTTTTGAATTTTCAAAATAAATGTAATGCAATTAACTATATGCATGCATATGCAGTGACTTCTTTTAAGAACAATGCATGAACATGAGTGCCATAGACATGGTGCAGGGACAAACACACTCCCCTTGGCTATATGCAATCTATGCAATGAAGACTAAAAATATGATTTTAAGATTCATGCTCATGATCATTCAGACTGCCCTATATGCAACATGACCCATGGTACTTAGGCAGAAGACTTGGTCTAAAAGACCACCTCACACATAGTAAGAACCTCTAGACAGATTTCACATATCCTTTAGTAGCTTACTATTTGATATACCATAGTGGTCATGCATGACAATGCAGTGCCAATGTAGTCCTATATGCATCAGATTTTCAAAGGATACAATGCAAATTCAGACACACATCAAAACACAAATCATGTGAAATTCAGATGTTTTCAGAGAATTCTAATCAGAGGATGTCTATCAACATAGTTGAGTGCAAAGCATAAATTTTAGATGAGTAAAATTCAGAGGGTTCAAATTTGACCATGCAGATGATGAATGAATATGAAAAAATAAATTTAACATGCTATGCAGTAATCCAAGACAGAAAAACTTGAATGACAGAAATTGAGCAGAGTTAACATGACAGGCATGGTAAATGCAGAACTGGGGTTTTCATTCTTGAGTGCCTTGGTTTATTACCCCCAAAATATTCTTCAACCTAAGGCACATCTGCAAAACACAATTTATTTTGCACAAATAGGTACCCAAGACATCTTGGGTCCTGAAATAATAATGACACCATTGGCAGGTGTTCTCAACAGTTTTTCAGCTTGTTTATCATCAAAACACATGAGATGACAGTTATACATAGAATGCCCAAACTGTCCACAGTAATGGCATGATCCAGCAGTTTTAAAACTCTTTTTATGCACAGTACTGTAATCATGAAATTCATTAGCAGAGTGAAAATTCAGTTTACTAAAACCAGCCAGCCAACAATCAGCAGCTCTGTGACCTGGCTTTCCACATTCAAAGCATGAAGAGTTTTTATTTTTATTAATCAAATTATTTCTAGCAGCATCATAGAGAACAGGGAATTTTACAAATTTAGAATTCAATCTATTTCCCTGAGCATGCCAGTAGTCCTTGACTGTATGGCCATGCTTTCCACATTCAAAGCACACAATGTGTTTTCTTCTAGAATCAAAATCATTCCTATCAAAAATATTTTTGTTAACATGGAAATTAAAAAATCCAGAATGAACTTTCTTTCCCTGAGCATGCCAACATTGAGCAGCAATGTGACCTAATTTTTCACAATTAAAACATTGAAGTTTCTTTTTATGAGTTGCATGATTTTTAGCATGGAACAGTTTATCATGCACTGCAACAGCAGACATGTCATCTATTTCCATTAGCCTACATTCATGCATGAGATGACCTATTTTATGACAATAAGAATATTGAAGTCTTTTAGTTTGAACAGAAGAAGATTTCTTAGCATGAGAATTCCTAGCATGAATTCTACTACTATTCAGATAATCCTTCTTCATTATAAGGCAATCATACATCTCATGACCAAATTTACCACAATAAAAACACTTAACATCATTTCTTTTAACAGAAAATATATTGGTCTGAGATTTTTCAGCATGTAATTTATTTTTCTCCTTTTTTGAATTTTTATTCTGTTTTTGAGTTTTAACTGCAGTAGATTTCTTTGGAGATGTCCTAGAGGTTCCAGCTACATCAGTGCTTCAGACAAATGTGATGTAAAGCTGGTTCCTCATGATCCTTTTTGTTTCAAAAAAGTTGTCGGTCTCCTCACTTTGATTACTCACTTCATCTTTCAAGGAGGCTTTTGACTTCTCTTTACCTTTTAGAGTTTTTAACAGAGAATTTTTCAATTCACAAATTTTCTTTTCCAGAGAAGCAATGTGTAATTCATAACTCGTAATCTTCTGTTCACTGCAATTAACACATTCACTTAGCACTTTGTTTGCAGTTTTATATTTCTCAAGTTCTTGTTCCAGATTACTCAGTTTTTCAGATTCTTCTTTGCAAGCAATTTTTCCCTTTTCTAATGCAAGAAGTCTTTCAGATATAGCAGTGTTCAATTGATTGAGTTCTTCATTCTGTCTTATTAATTGCTTATTCTGAACAAGTTCATTTATCAGAATATGATCATCATTATTTGATCTCAGTGTTTCTTCTAATTCAAAAATTCTAGAATGCAATTCATCATTTTCATTTTTCAGCAGAGAAATTTGTTCTTTATGCTTGACAAGTTCAGCTTGATTTTCTTCTTGAAGTCTTTTAACCTTTCATTTTCTCTACAATCTGTCTGTTGTAGATTTTATTTTCAGACTCCAGTTCATTCATTTCTGAAACAATATTTTCAAAATTTTCCAATTGTTTCTTATAATTCTGAATATCAGTCGAGCAAGCATCATGAGACTTTTTCAGTTTTGAATAGTTTTCACAGAGTAAATTAGAGCAATTTTGATCAATCTTTTTCTTCAGTCTTTTATTCTCAGATTGAAGTGTCCTAGATTTCTCTAGCAGTTCATCATACATCTCTACTAGTTCATCAAATGAAATATCTTCTGATTCAGTGCTTACCTGGGATGCTGTTTCTTTAGTCTTATCCCTTCGATTGGCCATCAGGCACTCTTCTTTTTCCTTATAGATGGTGTTTATTTTGTCCATTATCTCCTTTCCAGACTTGCATCCTGCAACACATGGAAACTTTTCACTGTTAACTGAGTTTCTCAGAATGTGACAGTAGCATTCTCACTATCTTTTATCCTATCCTCTCTAGACCATATGGTCTTATTCTGAGGTACTTTATGTGGGCCTTTTGATACAAGACTCCATAGATTTGGATCAATGGAGTTTAGGTGAACACATAGGCCGCCTAACCATTTGTTGAAGTTAGAACCATTAAAAACAACAGAAAATGCCATTGAAAAATAACTGAATAAATTCAGATCTAAAAACCTGAAAAATAAGATGACAAATGCACCGAACTAAAAAAAGCAAAGCACCACACAAACCAGCATGATCCTCTGCAGATCGTTAGATCTGGAAGTCAGAGACCCACTCTGATATCAATTGTTAGGGTGCTAGGGTCGGATTCAGAGGGGGAGTGAATGAATCTCCCCTTTAAAATTCGCCCAATTAAAAATTGTAACTAGTAAACTATTGCGGAATTAAACAGATTCACATTGTTAGCGGAAAGATACACTGAACAGCAGATCAATGGTCTAACAAACAGCTATGTGTCCGTTGTGCAACTAGTGCACACACGGATTGATAACAAGCTAATCGAGGATGTTAACAGATAATCACTGAGATTACGATCCTAGGCATACATCTAGTGAACTCAAAAAGAACAAATAAATCACAGCACACAAGGTGTTTTTAGATGGTTCAGTCTACTGCCCGCAGACCTACATCAATTCCCCACTCAAACGAGAGTGAGGCTTCCCGCTGATACACAGCTTAAATTACTGGGCATTACAGCTTGCCTACAACCGCTGAGCAACACAGCTTGATGTCCAGAGGAACCAATCCTCTGCAACCGTTGAGCAATCACAGCTTGCTGTCCAGAGGAACCGATCCTCTACAACGCTGAGCAACACAGCTTGCTCCGTTGACTCACAGCTTGAACCAAAGGTTTAAATGAAAACAAAAGATGGAAAATCACCGAACCGAAAGTTGGAAACGATCTTAAAACAAATGTGGCTCTCGCAGGAGCTGACTGGTTTGGATTTGATCCAAAGTCCAGTGGAACAGGTCTTCAAGCAGCTTCAACCTCCTCTCCACGAACACTCTCACTCTTTCTTCCTCTTCCTCTTTCTCAACCTCTTAATCTCTCCCACTTCCTTCTTCTCACTGCTCTTGTGCTCTTCTTTCATACTATCTTTGATCTCTCTCTCTTTTTCTCTCTAGCCCTACTCTTCTACTCTTCATCTCTCCTCGGATCTCTTTTGTTCATCTTTTTGGTTCTTCTCTCTATTCTGCGAATGTGCAGGATCCCTATTTATAGACCAAATAGGAGCTCCGTAGGTTTGCTGAAAATTATGGAGGGAACCTTCCCGCCAATGATTGGCAAACCACTTGTCAGATGGAGGATGTTCACTTTCCACGTGGCAGATACTCCAGGCTACTTTCCCTATTGGATCACGTGCACTTTAGTCGACCATGTGGCTTACCTGGCAAAGAGACAATTATTAGGGTTAGCTGTTTGATGATATGCACTGACCTTACCTTTCGAAGACTGAGATGATATGCATAGACCAATATATATATTTATGCATGATGCAAACATTGCACTGACCTTATGTGGTCATAGTGGAACCTGCACCGACTTTGTTTCACATGAGCTGCTATGTGCACAGACTCCCTTGACCATGTATAAATGTGTACAGACTTGGTTGTGGAATATGCATGGACTTAATGATGCAGTGTGCAAATGTGCATAGACTTGTCCTAGCAGATGTGCTCAGACCTCAAATCACATGTGCACAGATTTGAACAATATGTGCATGGACCTTTGTGTGCATGATGCAGGATGTGTATCGACATAATGCTATCTGAAAAAGATATGCTCTGACTTGTCCTAGCAAATGTGCTCGGACCTGTAGAAAGCCTACAGTAAATGTGCATCGACGCTAAAATGGCTAACACAAACTCTCGACAGACTCTAACAAGCTCATAACTGAATGTGCACCGACTCTATCAAGCTAACACCAAATGTGCACCAACGTTATTTGAAGACAGGCAAAAGTGCTCAAACTTTGCACGGGATATGCTCTGACCTTGTATGGCCTAAGACTGACTGTGCATCGACTTCATTTTGCTTAAGACAGAATGTGCATCGACCTGCCCACACATGTAGACAACCTGCACCGACCTCTGTTATGCACGATTCAATGAATGCACCGACCTCTGTTATGCACTATTCAGTGTATGCACCGACCTGTATGAAGACTCAACATATGTGCATCGACTATGCTACACATTCACCGACTCCAACAGTGAAGTGCACAGACTATGCGTGCAGTTCCACAAGAACTTGCACCGACCTTATGTATAACTGACCACTACATGGTAAGCTGCTAGCACAGACCTGGTTTGCTTCATGCACTGGCCTATATGCACGTGAACATGGGTCGTGTGTGATGCAGAACATGCACTGACCCTAACATGCGTGAGACAATGCATGCTATCACTGACTTGACATGCAGGACATAATATGCTAACACAGACTTGTGCAAGCTTGCATAGACTTGATGCATGAGACAATGCCAACTAGCATGGACTACATGCGAAGGACACAACAACTAGCACAGACTTCGTTTATGCTAACACTGACTTGGATGCCAACAGACGCAGACTCTTTGACATGCTAACACAGACTCTGTGCAGACTAGTATCGACTTAGTTTATGCATGATGCTCAACTAACATCGACTTCTAATGCATTACTATGCATGCTAACACTAACCTTGGTGCATGAGTTATACTAAGCTAGCTTAGACTTCAGACCATGATCAACCTAAACATGAAGTTGAACAAACTTAATGCATTGACCTATAACTGTGGCACTGACATAACTTAATGTTGACTAGTCAAACCAACTATGATGTAATGAATAACAAAATGTCATATACTTCTTGAACATGCATGACAAAGCACATCACAGCTAATTATAACAAAATTAGTTCAGATCAGCCAGTCAAACATATATGAAAATTCAGACACAACCATAGTTCAAACACATATGACATCATGCAGTACGTGTCATAGTGTTTAGCATCATCAAAACATAGACATCCAACACACCGACCTCAACAAAGCCACCCCGAAAGACTGCTACCCGCTGCCAAGCATCGACCAACTAGTCGACTCAACCTCCGATAATGAATTGCTTAGTTTTCTGGATGCCTATTCTGGTTATCATCAGATCCGGATGGATCCTGAAGTCATTGAAAAGACAGCCTTCATCACCGACTTCGGCGTATACTGCTACACTCGTATGCCCTTCGGACTGAAAAATGCCGGAGCGACATATCAAAGGCTGATCAACCACATCTTCGAAGGGCAACTTGGTCGGAATGTCGAGACCTACATTGACGATATGCTCGTCAAGACACCTAAGGTCGAGGATCACTTCACCGACCTAGCAGAAACCTTCGACACCCTCTTGAGGTACCATATAAAGCTCAACCCAGCTAAGTGCGCCTTTGGGGTCCGGTTCGGGAAGTTCCTGGGTTTCTTAGTGACCCAACGCGGGATCGAGGCCAACCCCGACAAAGTACAATCCATCTTAAACATGCAACCGCCCACTTGCATCAAGGCCATCCAGCGCTTGGCTGGATGGATCGCTGCACTTAACTGATTCCTGTCCCGAGCGGCCGAACGATGCCTACCCTTCTTCAAGCTATTAAGAGGGTCCAAATTGGCATCTGCCACGTTCGCCTGGGACGAGGAATGTCAGAAGGCTTTTACGGAACTGAAGGAGTTTTTGACCTCGCCCTCGATATTGTCCAAGCCAATCCCGGGAGAAGCACTATACCTCTACCTTTCGTCGACCCCCTCCACGGTGAGCTCGGTCCTAGTTCGGGACAATGCGGGAGTACAAGGGCCGGTTTGCTACACCAGCAAGCTGCTTAATGAGGCTGAGCGATGATATCCCGTAGCTAAGAAACTCGTACTAGCGTTGATCGCCTTGGCCAAGCGCCTCCGGCCCTACTTTCAAGGACACTCCATCATCGTGCAAACCTCTCAAAAAGATCCCGGTCCATCCTTAAGCTTCAGGTCACCTCGTCAAGTGGGCTATAATGCTCGGGGCTTATGACATCTCTTATCGTCCCCGCTCGGCCATCAAAGGACAGGCGCTCGCAGACTTCGTCGCAGAAAGCTCTGTCCCGACCGAAGATGCCCATCAGCCGATTCCTGGGCCAACCTGGGATCTCTTTGTCGATGGATCCTCCAACTAGACCGACAGTGGCGCCGGCATCATCCTCCGATCTCCGGAAGGTGTAAAACTACAGTACGCCTTGAATTGCAACTTCCCGGCGTCCAACAACGTCTCCGAGTATGAAACTCTTATCTCGGGAGCGAGGATGGCACGTCGACTGGGGGCCGAACGGGTCAAGATACACACCGACTCCCAACTGGTCGCCAGCCAGATCAACGATGATTACGAGGCTCGGGAAGCACCGATGATCAAATACCTTCAATTGAAGGTAATCGATCGGTCTTCCCCAAAAGCTAGAGTGACCCAGCATAGAGGCAGAGCTCATGACAGTTGATCAGGTATCACCCAGCGACTGGCAAACCCCGTATATATCCTAGCTTCGAGGTTCCCAAGACCCCGCCGACCGTCACAAAGCACGGAGAATGAAAAATCAGGCTTGGCGTTTTGTCATTTTGGACGAAATCCTATACCGAAGGTCTTTCTCCGGCCCTCTCCTCAAGTGCCTCGGTACCGAAGAGGCCAATCGTGCGATCTAGGAAGTCCATGAAGGCATCTGCGGCGCACACCAGGGAGGAAGATCGCTCGCCAGGATCTTGCTGTGGCAGGGTTACTGGTGGCCCACTCTCCAGCGCGATTGCCTGACCTACGTTCAGAAATGTGACTGATGCCAACGTTTCGATCACTTGGTCCATCGGCCCGCCTCAGAGCTTGTTACCCTCACCGAGCCGTACCCCTTCCCTCGGTGGGAATTGACATCCTGGGGGCATTCCCAACGGCCCGGGCCGAGAGAAAGTTCGTCATCGTCGCCATTGATTATTTCACCAAGTGGCTAGAAGTTGAAGCCACTGCCAGGATTACTGAGTCGGTCATATGGAGCTTTGTTTGGAAATCGATTATATGTCGCTTCGGCATCCCCTGGGTGATTGTGAGCGATAGTGGTCGGCAATTTGACTCACACTATTTTAAGAGCAGATGTGCCGACCTACACATTCGCAACCACTTCACTTCGGTGGCCCACCCCCAAGCCAACGGGCTAGTCGAGAATGCCAACAAAGCTATACTAAAAGGTATTAAGACTAGGCTCGGGAAAGCCAAGGGCAATTGGCTCGAGGAACTGCCAAGCGTACTATGGTCGCACCGAACTACTCCCAGAACCGCCACCGGTGAAACTCCCTACTAGTTGGTGTATGGAACGAACGCCGTGATTTCTTTGGAAATCAGCAGCCCATCTCTCCGAGTTATCAACTTCTCACCCGAGGCGAATGACCAGAAATTGCTAGAAAACCTCGATATGGCGAGTGAGATAAGAGAGATCGCGCGCGTCCGAGCCATGGAGTATCAATGTCGCATCACTCGATATTACCACGCCAAAGTCCGTGATAGATCTTTCCAACCAGGAGATTTCATCCTCAGAAAAACCAAGGCCTCTCGACCACTGGAGGCGGCGGGGAAACTGGCCCCTAATTGGTAAGGCCCTTACCGAGTGGTCGAGACACTCAGAAAGGGGGCATACCGATTATCTACGATGGAAGGAGCGCTCATCCCTCGGACATGGAACGCAACAACATTACAAAGTTTCTATTTTTGAGGTTTGCTCAGAAATGTAAGCAACAATGATTTCCTCTTTTATTCCATTAATATTTCTTCATACATCAGATGGGCCGCAGCCAACATACAAGTATACCAAAAAATGAAGATAGTACAGCCAATGATACAATAGCACACACTAATCACTCGGCGCCAACACGGCTGGCACCCCCACGCCGAGCCACTGACTCTGTCTCGTGTAGAAACTGGCTCGGATAACGGGATAGCTGGCCCTATTTGCTCGGGAAGACCGAAAAAGAGGAAGAAGAGGAAAGAATACAAGTGAAGGCCTCCTCTTCTAACTCTCTGGAAGGAGGACGGAGTCAAAAGCAAGCACCCCCAAGTGGTGCGAGCAAGGAAAGCGGCATCCTCCGAAGAGTGAAAGAAGAGGATAGAAGTTGGTTGAAGAACAGAAGAGGGAGAAAGGAAGAAAAAATAAAAACCGAATGCCCCCCAGAAGTGGTGGGGAGGGCGACGGGAAGGGAGGACCGGTGAAGCTAAGTCACCACGTGGAGGCAGTCCGGAGGGTGGGAGAGAGCCCGCGACCAGGCCCCCCTCCTTCTCGCACTCCGCCTCGCGGCATGCAGAAGTTGGAAAGGCACTCGTTGCTAGGTCTCCTACCACCTCCTTTGCTGCCTACCACAATCCCCCCTTTCTCCTATGCTGTCTACCACGACCTCTTTCCTCCTCCTACGTCGGAGCTGCACGAACGTCCTCGACTACTGCCAGGAGCATCATCCTCCGTATCACACTCCATTTTTTCCACTGATAACTCTCCCAGCACAGAAACAGACACTTCGCCAGAAGGGAGAAAAAGGGAGAAGAAAGGAGTACTATGAGCAACACCTTGAGTGTGGAGGGGGGTGAAGCCGCCCTTCGGGACCTTTTTATAGGCTAAGAAGGAAACCCTCACCCCAATAAATTCCCCCCTCGAAAGGACGCAAAAAACGGGACCCTTCCCCAAGCACAGTTACTCCATTTCCCCCAAATAACCCTTCCATGGGAAAGTTGGAAAGGCGCCAGCAATGTCACAACCACCGCACGCAAAATATCCGCATGCAAGATCACCTTTCCAACAACCACAGATATGGCGGTCAAAGTACGCAAAAGGTGGCAAGAGACAGCCAAATAAATGCCAAACATTAATGGTAGTTATAGATGGAAATGAAAGACCTTACAAGGCAATGTTCAAGAGTAATGAAAAGAAAGGAAAGAACTGGCTCGTCGAGCCCACCCTTCTCCTAGTCTATGGAAATAGGAGAATTCTCGGAGGCCTTCGGCCTTTCTTGAGGCCCCAACGCAGGATCCTCCCCGCCGAGAGATCTGCCCCTGGTATCCTCAACGGCGGCCGATCCGGACACTGAACCCACTTGTGTGGGAACTATCTTGACCGAGCGCCCCCTAGAGGGAACCAGAGACGACGATCCTTCTGACACGGGAGAAGTCACCGTACCTCCGTTGTCGCTCGACGTCGAAGAAGGAGAGTCGGTAGTATCTGCATCAGAATCATAGCACTGCCTAGAAGGAAAGATAAGCTCGTCGCTTACCTGCTGCTGAGCCTCAATGACCGCTCGGTGATAACCTTGCGCGAATCCCTTCCGCAGTCCCCGACGGTAGCCTGGTTCATAATATGAAAAGGTTGTCCTCTCGAGGGCAGCATGGTAGCCTTCCGAGCTCCTATACCGCTCGACCGACTCCATTCCAGCTCGTCTCACTTCCTCCTCCAGCTCAGAAATCCTTCGCTCGGACTCAGATAGTTTGGCCTCAGTCTCGGACACCTTCACCTCAGCCTCAGACCGTGCGATCTCGGCCACCCCTTGCAGTCACTCAGCTTCCTGGACCCAGCCACTGAGATCCTCCCGCTCAGCCCTCCATCACTCGTCACGATCGACCTGAGCCTGGTGCTCCTCCTCTAGGAGCTTGCTCTTCAGGTTGGCTATATAACGAGCCTGGGCTAGCCACTCAGCCAAGGGCCGAGACTCCTCCTGGCACGATTGGAACTGAGTTCGGAGCGAAATCACCTCCCGTCTAGAGATCTCTAGCTCAGTAGTCAGCTGACTAACTCTCCGGTCAGCCTCGGCACGAACTCGAGAAAGGGACTTCTCCTCACTGGTGAGCCGAGCAAAGAGATCCTCTATCTCAGCCCCCAGCTGAGCCATGATTAAACCACCCTCCATAACCCTCTCAAAAAGTAAAGAGGCGGGACCATGTCTGATCTCCTCCAAATTCAGAGAGGGCACCAGGGACCGACACCGCCGATACAGAGCGGCCCAAGCGGCGGGTGCTACAGTAGGTGGGGAGAAACCCCCTTCGGGGTAGCTGTGACTAGAGCACCTCGCTCGAGTATCCCCACCTCCGGGGGAACAACACTCGGCACGGGCTGGGGTTCCGCTCACCTCGTACCCCGCCGGCCTTGGTTGGGAGTTCAGAGACCGCCAACTCGGCCTGCGGTCTAGATTATTCGATAAGTGCTTCCCCACCGGTGGCGGTCACCTCCGGCTCGGTGAGTGGAAGATTTTGAGGGCTGGTACCCTCGGCTGAGTATTCCTTGATCAAGCGAGCAGGCTTCTCGGTCAGACGAGAGGCCCCCACCTTCTTCTGTCAATTTTTTCTCGACAGTCAAGGCCTTCATCGAAGACAGGAGCAACCGCTCCCCCGGATCATTGCGTTTGGACCCACGACGCTCGGGGGTGTCCCCTTGAACGACACACTTGCCACAGTCTTGAACCTGGGACCCACCTGGAACAGGCGTCTCTTCCAGATCGATGACCTTTTGCTCCGACGGCTGATCCCCCTTGTCGTCCGTTCGCCTGGAATCTGGGCACGAAGGATCGAGTCATCAAAAAGGAGCTTACCTACCCCTCCCAAAAACAGAGGTGCACAACATTAGGGTTCTTACCTGGAGGCTACACCACGCGAGAAAGGTAGTCTTTAATGTTGGCCATGG
Organism: Amorphophallus konjac; assembly: GCA_022559845.1. Taxonomy (NCBI): domain Eukaryota; kingdom Viridiplantae; phylum Streptophyta; class Magnoliopsida; order Alismatales; family Araceae; genus Amorphophallus; species Amorphophallus konjac. The sequence continues at coordinate 266,785,126 of CM040127.1, forward strand.
TCATAAGTTCAGCGGTAGAGCGACGGTTCTCCTGAAGAATCTTGATCTCCTCCTCCAACTCCAGAGTAACGGCTACCTGCTTCGACGGGATGGACGGATGAAAATTAACCGACGTCGGAAAATTTCAGGGGAATCTTCTATGGATGAACCCACTCAAAAATATTGGGTCTTCCATCCCTTGTGAGAAGAATCCTTGGCGGAAAGGGATACACAGCTCCTTCCCCTCCTCGCCTGAAGATAGAAAAAACCCTTACTCGCGTGAGTCTGCTCCTTCAACTCAAAGAAAGAGTTGAGGAGTTCCAAGGAAGTGCGGAGCCCGCACAAGCGGCAGAGGAAGATGAAAGAAAAAATGAAGGTATACGAGTTGGAAACCAACTGGATAGGAGCCAGTCTGTAGAACTGGAGCAACCGCACGACAAAAGGATGAAGAGGAAGACGGAACCCACACTTCCAAGCCAAAAGGAAGGTATATAAAAGGCCAGGGCGATAGGATAAGTTGGATTCGTGGAGCTGCGTCGAAGAAAAGAAATACTTCCATGGGAGTCCATAATGCTTCTCCATCTTCTGCACTTTAGCCTCACCCAGCTCATTGCGCATCGGATGCTCGGGCTGGGGCACCAAACTCCTCCCATCCTGTGCGGCTTCCTCAGAAGCGGGATGTTGATCCGCCATAAAGAAGAGAGGACAGAAGGACGATGAAAGGAATGCCAAACTAGACAGTCCTAGAGGAGGTGAGCGTTGATGAAACCGCCGCCACCATAATCTCTGTGAGTAGTTCTAGGACCCCCGCCGGTCACCGTTTCTCCCTGATCGTCCTTGCGGCGCGCACGTCTCTCCGAAGAACAAGCGCGGGGGAGAAGCAAAACCCTCAACAAAGGAGACGTGCAGCGCAAGTTTGCGTGATACTTTATACCTCCAGGGATGTGGAGGGAAGTGCTGCACTATCCTGAACTCCCCCCAGGACAGCCACATTGAATGGCCCCTGCTGGAGAGAAATTTCCCATCCGAGCTCCTTGTGCCAATCCTCCAACTGCTACTCATCCGAGCCCAATCTTGGCTCGGGAGTAGGAGGGGGACAAGTGGAGAGTGGGAAAATATACCGCCCATGAGCACCGCCCAACTAGGTCAAGTGTGACCCAACCAAGCCCAGCTCTCTAAAGTGACAACCTCTGTCGGGGGCCCACTTACTTTAAGCCCAACAGTCACTCGGAACAGCGCTTCCTAGGCGGCCGTAGGGTCCGGAAGCCCAAGCAACGGATTGGTCAGGAAGACCCCTATGGGGACCCGGAGCAACCTTCCCGAGCTATGTGCTTATCGCTCGGGATAATATCTCAAGCAGGAGTTTAGGCTCGGGCCAACCATTGGAAGCTCATCTAAGTGTCTGTTACGTACCCGACGGATATGGGGAACTCCAAAGGATAAGGGAGAGCAAGAGTCCTTGGGCTATAAAGAGCCCGCTATAAGGACGTAACCTCCCCGTAATCCCCTCAACTCCTGGGACTCAAACGCACAACGGGCTACAATATAAATCCCATGGAGACCCTCCGGAGAGGTAAGGCATAACCCTGAGCAAGAGCCACCACACTTATTGATGAAGAGACATCTTGCGCCCCTTTCTTCTTCTGCCACCTTCTCTCCATTTGTGCTCTACAAAATTTACTGACTTAGGCATCGGAGGGTTATCCCCAGGGACTGCTCCCCTGGGCACCCCTGACCTGCTTCCTTCGTTGCAGTTACTGAAGCGTGGTGATCGCAATCAGAAATCCTCTTCCTCAGGGTAGGCGCGAGATCATCCCTCTTCAATTTCTAAAAAAACAAATCAAAAAGCTAGTTTTTGCTCCACGAGCCCATAGCTGTGGAATGATCTCGGCCCTCCACCCATGACTTCAGATACATACATGCTCCTCTTCAGCATAGAAAAAAGGTGTTCAGATTCAATCCGATGTAAATAAACACCAACTGCTTGTGGTCGATGGGGAAAGACATCCAGTACACGACTCCCCACAATGGTCTATGCTCTCGCACCTGTGGAACCTCCCCTCTCTCCACGTGTCGCTTGTTTCCCAAGTCCAAATGCCGCGTCCTGGTGACGCTCCCCAGTCAAACCTTGGTTCCATAGGTGATTGTCAAGAAATCGACTGGCATGCCCGCATCCCAGCTTCGTTTCCCCAAAGCCCGGAAACTTCCGTGTCATTCGACCCCTCTCGGCTTTCCGTGAAAGGAGAGTGCCCGGTACCGCCCTAAGAGGCCTACGGTCACAAAGGAGGATACCCGAGATACATCAAACTCCCGTATTTTCCTTTCTCGTCGTGTTCCTTCCCTCAGTCCGATCACCAATTCCCCGATGCACGCAACACCTAGCAAAGGAATGAACAGGGTAGATATGATGAGGGAAGTGTGAGGACCTATTGACATAGTTGTGGCCACCCCACCATGGCTATCGGGTCCATGCAGAGTTTCTGGTTGGCCTTTGGGTCGACTTGGGATTCAGGTTATCTCGACTGGCCAAGGTCTGTTTGGCTTTAGGCTACTGGTAGGTGGCCTGTGGGTTGATTTACTGGATGGTTTGAATTGTTCTTTAACAAGAGTGTAATCAACTTTTTCTTTGCTTTTGGCCCTCTGATTTTCTGTAGTTTTAGTGTTGAGCTTTTTTTTGATTGTTAATGGTGGACTTTTAGTTGAGTTAGATTTAGAGGTTGAAGTTTCAGAAGGTGAGGCAGTGACAAATGAGATTATTTTTAGGCCAATTTCTTTCTTCTTGGTTGGTTCATAACCTAGGCCTTCTTTATTAAAGTTCATCTTGGTTCCAAGCAGGGCATCTAGGTTATCTCTACCACTAACAAATTTTTTAAGGAGCTTTGTTGATCTTCGTTTTCTTTGCACATTTTTTCAAGTTCTTTTTGCAATTTTTCATTAGTTCTGTTTATAGCCTCATACTTTTCACATGCCAATTTGCACTCATCTTCGTACTTATACATTCTAGTTTTTACTTCATCAATAGTGTTTTTCAAAAAATCATTTTTTCCATCACAATTTTTGAATCTAATGTGGTGTTTTCTAACTCATCTACCAACCTTTTTAGTTCAGAAATTTTTGTTTCAAGGGAAGCATTTTTATCCTTTAAAGTGGTGTCAAAATTATTTATTTTTTTCTTTAAGGATCTATTCTCTTTTCTGAAATCATCACATTTATCAAGTAATTCAGAATATTCTTCCTCCCAGTCACTTAAGGTAAAGTTTTCAAATAGAGATGTTACCTCATTACCCTCATGGCTTTCATCTGCCATGAGATAGATCTTCCATCACTTTCTTCAGCAGATGTTTCTACCTCTTCCTCTCTTCCTCATCACTCCAAGTGTTGACTATGCTTTGGGCCTTTTTCCCTTCCACTCAGAATTGGTTTTCTTCATTACTTCAGGACATTCAGACTTGACATGTCCAGACTTTCTGCAATTATAGCATACAATGGTGTCAGATTTCTTAGTGGAATTTGATTTGAACATGGAAGATTTACTTATCTGTGGCCTTCTTTTATTTAGGCCCTTATCTTCTCTTCTTAGAAATTTTCTGAATTTTCTAGTTAGCATGGCAAACTCACCAGTCTCTTCTTCTGTGCTAGAGGACTCACTGTCATTTGAAGATTCTAGATCACCAGGGCTTGCCTTCAATGCTACTTGTTTCTTCTTCTTGACTTCCTCTTCCTTCCTTTTGAGATTTAACTCATATGTCATTAAAGACCCTATGAGTTCATCAATGGTCATGGTGGACAGATGGCGCGAGTCTTCAATCACAGTTGCTTTTGTATGCCATATATCAGTCAAAGACCTTAAGATTTTCCTTAGCAGTTCCTGTTCAGAATAAGTCTTTCCCAGGCTTTTTAAACTGTTGGTCAATTGAGTCAGTCTCGCATAAATCTCTGAAATTGATTCATCAGTCTTCATTTTAAACATTTCATATTCAGAGATTAGCATATTTTCTTTGGTCTCCCTTACCTCAGAGGTACCTTCATAAATTACCTCTAGTCTTTTCCACATCTCCTTAGCAGTAGCACATGAGGAGACTAGAGAATTCCGTCGGATGGAGAGCACATTGCATGACGTTCATAGCTCCCCAGTTGAGGTTGGACTTATGTATCTACTCTCTAGTCCATGTGTCCTCATCATCTGGTAGCTCATATGGTCCACGGCTCACCACCTTCCAGGTCTCATGATCTTGGGCTCTCAGGAAGACCTGCATGTGAGTTTTCCAATAAGCATAGTTAGTGCCATCAAAGAACATGGGACGATTCACAGAGTGTCCTTCGGCCATATAGCCTTTAGCCTCCATTACACCTAGTCTCTCTGGGTTTGTTTTAAACCACACAAAGGAGAACCAAGCTCTGATACCACCTTTTGGGTGTCGAGAGGCTAATCTAGAAGGGGGGTTGAATAGATCTGCCCCCCTTTTCAAACTTTTCAAACTTGCAGATTTAAAAACTAATGCACAAAATAGATAGAACTATATTCAACCGGACCTAGATAGCAACTAGCGTTCCACACACAAGCAGATATATATGCACCACACCAGGAGACAAAGGTTTTTAAGGTGGTTCGGTCCTCAATCCAGAGGCCTACGTCCACCCCTCACTCAACCAAGTGAGGCTTCCACTAGTGCCACACACTTAACGTTGGGAAACAACCCAACTACACACCGCTGATCCACAGCTTAACAAGAGAACACCTTCTCTTAAAACCGCTGACTTACAGCCTGCACTTCTACGATTGTTCTTGACGAACCAAATAAACGAAAAGAAGAAAAGTATAAAAACACTCTGAAACATAGAATAAGTTTAGAGAAATTCTCTTCCAAGGTAGCAGATGCAATCTGTGTTATCAGTTGATATTGATGCACTTCAATTCTCCACTTCACGTTTGAACCTTCAAGTGCCTGCAACAATTCCGTTGGCGTTGCTCGAGTATGCCTTTTCCTTGTAGACACACGAAGTTACTCTGGTTCTTCCTGACTGCACGCCTTGTTCTTTCTTTTCTTCTTCTATTTTTATATAAGCACTCTCTCTTCGCAGGGTATATAGACCTACGAAGATAGCTACGACAAAGGACACTTTGAGAGAATCCTGATCAAACTCTTTCATCTGTAAAATATAGCAGTTTATCTGTTCAGTAGCTTATCTGGGTTGAACCCACCGTAAATCAGTAGAACTTGAGACAAATCTTGTTCTTTGATCTTTGACTAGTGTAATCAGTGTCGTTTGATGATTAGGAAAGCTCTAGATTCAAGTTTGTGAAGTTTAAGAATCCCAGTCATACTCAAATTCTTCGAACGGAAGTAGGTTTCTTCAAGCTTTACTGCCACGAGCTATTTGTCACCACTAAATAGCTATTCGTCACCCTTATCGGACATTTGTCACCACTAACGAGCTATTTGTCACCCTTAGCTCTCATTAGCCGTCGCCTTTATTTCCCTTCATGACTTAGCATGGCTGCGTCGACTCCTCGCACAAGCTGCGTCGACTCGGCTTCACATTTCTTCAAGCGGTTAGCTCTGTCACCTATTATTCACCCGTAGCAAGGCATTTGTCACCTGTATGGCCTATTTGTCACCGCTAAGGACCTATTTGTCACCATTACTGTGGTATAAGCTGTCGACCTTGGTTTGGGTTTTTTCTGCCTCACGGGCTGAAGCCAAGTCGACTTAAAGATCACTTGAAGTCGACATTGCCTCTTCAAATGTGTTCTTCTTCTTTTCTGTTATTGTTCACAGACCTGAAACATAATCCTTTGGACCTTGCGCTATTGTAGCGTTGACTTTGCATTGTAACGGCGTTGACTTTCCTTCATGGCTTTGCTTCATGACTTGTTGAGTTCCAAGGACTATGATTTGGCTTGAACTTTATACGTTGGAGTCCTGTTGCCATTGTTGCTGTAATGCCCGAGAATTTTTTAGAATTTTTAGGTTTAAAATATAATTATTAGGCATTTTTAAAGGCTTAATGGGATATTAAGAAGAATTAAGGATTTATATTATCCATTTAAAAATCTCTATATCAACAAAAGGGTTAAGCCCAACTTAAATAGGCCCAAAGACCAATTTTTAAGACTTTTTAAACCCAAGCCCACAAAAGGAAACGTAAATTAAGTGATTTATGGATTTAAAATGGGATATACACTTCAATTGGGGGATAAATGGAGGGATAATACAAAAATCCAAAAATTTCAAAATTTATGAACCTAGCGGTCTATCGCGCGACAGCCAAGGCCACCATAACGGTCCTCCCATGACCGCTACGCCCTCCTAATTCCGTGAATGAGTGAAAACGTGAAAAGCTAGAATCTTTGGCGATCTAATCACCTTAGATCGAAGCTACCTGATATGGAAGACTCTTTAGAACTCTCTAGGGATTGACCCTACTCCAGTTTAGGACTCTAGGTTCGTTCAAATCCTCAAAACCCTAGCTAACCCTATAAATAGATCCCAAGTTTCATATGCGCGACCCTTACTTTTGTCTCGCGTGGAACTAAGGTAATGAATCATTATTTGAGGTAAGTTCTTTAGAAGATTTTTTTCATTATAGTAAGGTCTAACTACCCTCAAAATTTTGTTCTAGGAGATCAAGCCTACAGGAACTTAGAGGCCTACAAAGACGCTGATTCGGTTCAAGTAACCTAGGAACTTGTGCCAACGACCCAAGAAGATCAGCGGATTAGAAGCCCTAACGAGGTAATTAGAAGATGGTTCTTTAAACTTATTTGTTCACTTTAGTACCCTCTTTCTACCCTCCAATTTTTGTTGTAATAGGTGAAGGGAATCAGGAGTTAGAAAGATAAGAAGTTGATGGTTCGGTTCTAAACAAGCAGAAACTAGGGTTGACTTCCAGCCCTAAATTCGAAGTCTAAAGCCCAGACCAGAGGTAGGTTATGTCATGGATGGCTTAAATATGATCTTAAGAGTAAAAGCCTCAAGTTGCAGTCGATTTCATGCATTGTACTCAGAGTATTTACTATTTTATTGGGACTGTGCATCTAGCTTAATTTTCCATGCATGTACTTAGCCCTAATGCAATTAAGATAAAAGATACTTGTCTATTTCACACAAACCCATGCATGTTCCCGGTCTATTTCCTTTCTAGCATAGTTTTACAGCATGATTCGATGAATTTCATGCATAACTTCTCCTTAGTTTAACATTATCTCTTGTTTTATAAACTTTTGCCAGACAGGCAGAAGGCGGCCAAAAAGGGACCGCAAGGAAGTCTTTGCGGTCTAATGAATGACCGTTTGTACCCCTTCAGGGTGGTCTATCGTAAGACTGTTTCTTTCATTCTGGCGACTAGTCCCTGACCGTTTTCTGGTTCTGAGAACTAGTCCGAGCCTAGTTGAAACCTTACATATTGGTAACCCTATAATTATATTATTTTCACAAAAATCATGTTTCGTTTTCCTGTTAAATACCCAGAATTCAGTATGAGCATGATTAAGACTTTATTTTGATTATTATGTTAATTTCATGCCAAAACCATATACTCTTGTATTTACATTAATTTCATATGGTTCATGACTTGTCTAGTTTTGATTTGATCACTATTTTATCATGATCTCACTCTCATATTGAGACTTTCGTAAGTACATGGCACGTATTCTGATACGATGTCATCAGTTATACTTTGCACATTAAACACATAAATCTTAGACTTGTGATCCTCTCCGTTCGATATTCCTTCCACTAGACTAAGTGATCTTGTTTCAAGGCCTCCGTAAGACTCTGCGACCCTAGGATTCCTACTAGGATGCCGAGCTGGTTGTACCTTCAAAACCTAATTGTCTAGAAGGCACTTTACCGATGTTGTATGTGTTCTGGGCCTTAGCGGCCTGTGGACGACCGCCACAGGAACATAGTTGCCATTTACCCGACTGCTAAAGACCCCAAGTGGCCCTGCCATGACCGCAAGGCTCCAGCAGGTTTCACTACATCGACACTTCCATTCTTTATGCGTCGACTCTGTCCATAAAATGGTCTAGACATGACCGCATGAGTCTCTAAACGGCCCTGTAAACGACCGCTTTTTCTCTGAGTCTGTCTAGCCCAAGGTTTGACCTTTGGGTTGGGTTTTATAAGTTCCTAGATGGTCTAATGATTGCTTGGAACTTAACACTTGTCAGATATGATATTAACAACTTATGGAGAGAAAAGAATATGCCGTTATGCTGGCGAATTTTCTTCATGGCATAACCTAGTTCTAACTCAAATCGTTGAACTCGTATATTCTTAATTGAAGCATTCTTACCTTGATTTTTGTTATCATGGAATCATAGTTTGAACTTATTACATTATTGGCCATATTTATATTTTCGTGGAAGTAGCTTGATTTATAACTTGAAGATGCAAGAGCGGGCACAGACAATGTCCAAGGGCTCCAGTCTAATCCCCTCGCTAGATAGCCGGAAACATACTATAAACCATGGGATATGATGAACACTGGCGTCGCATTGCGTTGAGCGTACTTTTTTTATAAACAGGTGAAATCCACGAATACTAGCGAGACAATCTTGTGAAATTACATGCTTGCTAGTACATTCTCGTTACATGACTTTCTAGTGCATAGTCTCTATGGTTATGATAAAGTACATTCTTGTTCATGAAAGGCCAAACTTACTTTCTTGTTATGTATCTATTCAATCTCTTATCTCATTACTGATCATATCGTGTTACTTGTGTTACTTTAGTTTTTCATCGCATGTTCTACCATCTTATTTCGTTTATCTTTACTCTAGAGCAAAAACGTTATTTACTTAAACATTGCCTTGATGTTGATACGAAGATACCTACTGGACATGTGTGCTCATTCCCTATTTTTTCTAATCTTTTTCAGGAAACTCTAGCGGGTCGGATTCAGATTATTCAAGTGGTGGATCTAAGAGTGATTAAAGATCAAGAGAAGACCTAGTAGAGTCTTAAGTCAAGTCGAGTCTATGTATTTTTTCCTTTATTTGAGTCTAGTGAATTGAGTCAAATACATTTGTAATTTGATTATCATTATCAATAAAAGTTAGATTTTTGTCTAAAATACTATGCATTCATTTCTTATGTGTGAATGTGTTAGCGCTCTGGTTATATTGCTCGCGTGAGACGTACTAGCCGACTGTTCACGTTCTCGATTATTTTTCGCTGCATAATCTCGGGGCGTGACAGTTAAAGTGATATTAGAGCCTAGGTCTAAAGACTTACTTAGTCCTTGGAAAATGTCATGTCATAGGCTAAGTCCAAGGCTTAAGGACCCTCACCTATGAACTAAGGAAAGAATTTCCTACCTACGTAAGAATTGGGTGATGAGATAGTTAATTAGAACTTATCTATAAGTTAACTCCCTTTAATTCCATAGGGTGTAACAAATCATTCCTTTTTCTCTGGTACCTTATTCTTACAATGGCTCACCGTGTCGATTGGGGTGGGATGCAACAAACCGTTGCGGGTCTCACCCAGGCCTTGCAAAATATGGCCCAAGCTGGCGCGAGAGCTGGTGCTGGTGATTTGCACCGCAACTTCCGGAGTCTAAACCCTCTGCGATTTTTTGGTTCCTCCAGCCCAGATGAAGCAGAGAACTAGATAGATGAAATGAACCATATACTCGAGGTCATGCAATGTGCCGACCAAGAGAAGGTTCGTCTCGCCACGTTCCAACTTAATAAGGATGCGCGTACTTGGTGGAAGTCTATTCCAACACCGCCTGCAGATGCACCACACACTTGGGAGGGATTTCTCATCCTCTTCCGAGCAAAGTACTTCTCCGAACATGTAAAGGAGAGGAAGGTGGCGGAGTTCACTTCGCTACGCCAAGGCATGATGACGGTGGCGGGATATGAATTACAATTCTCTCGCATAGCATCTTATGCTCAGCATTTAGTGAGCACATATCTTCTCAAAGCTAATCATTTCATGGACGGGCTACGGCCCATCTTCATTCAACAACTTGGCCCACGAAATATTCGGACCTATGCAGAGATGGTCCAACAGGCACACTTATGTGAACGGACCTTGGAGAAGGTTGATAAACTCAAAGGCAAAGGGGAGGAGCCAAGCCAAAAGTCTGATCGGCGAGGAAGAAGAGATGAAAAATTTAGCATCACTTACAACTCTCGGGACAACAAGAAGAGATCCCGGAACGGGAGTGGTAGTGGCTACCACAAGAATAAGAAGGTTAAAGAAGAAGATAAGCAAGTCATGGCGGCTTGCACGTTCTGTGAAAAACTCGGCCATGCGACCGAAGAATGCTGGCAACACCTAGGGGCGTGTTTGCGATGTGGCAATAGGGAGCACCGCATGCCGGATTGCCCCCTTATGAAGGACCAATCTTCCAGCGGTAGATGCAAGCGACAAGCTCGTCTTAACGCTATTCTGGATGATGAAGAAGCGTCCAAGGATGATGGGTTAATGGAAGGTACCGTTCAAATCTATTCCCATCCTGTATTTGTGTTATTTGATACTAGTGCTTCTCATTCCTTTATATCTACTACTTTTGCAAAAACCTTACTAGTTTCATTAGTTCCTTTACCATCGGACCTCACTATCACCACACCTTTAGGTCCCGGAACTAAACTTATAACCCACTACCCCGATAGTGAGGTAATGGTAGAAGGTGATAATCTCCCTGCAAACCTCGTATGCCTTGACATGGAAGACTACGATGCTATCCTAGGTGTAGATTGGCTGGTAGACCACGATGCCTATATAAATTGTCGCAATAGGATAATCCCTTTTCGAAAATCAGGTCTCCCGCGATTTTTCTTCCTTGGTATCAAGTATAGAAAACATCCCATCATTATTTCATCCATTCACGCTTGCAAACTCATTTCGCAAGGATGTGAGGCTTTTCTTGCCTCTGTAATCATCATCGAATCCAAGGAAGTCATCTTAGAAGATATTCCCATTGTGAATGCGTTTCCCGATGTGTTCCCATCGGATTTACCCGATTTATCACCCGAAAGGGAAGTAAACTTCTCCATTGAACTCGTTCCCAGAGCAACACTTATTTCAATAGCTCCCTACAGGATGTCCCCTACAGAACTCAAAGAATTGAAGAAATAACTTCAGGAGTTATTAGACAAGGGCTTCATTCGACCTAGCACATCCCCTTGGGGTGCGCCAGTTTTATTTGTCAAAAAGAAGGATGGATCTCTCAGGCTATGTATCGACTACCGGCGACTAAATCAACTTGCTATCAAGAACAAATATCTGTTGTCGCGTATCGATGAGCTCTTTGATCAAATTTCGGGAGCAGAATATTTCTCCAAGATAGACCTCAGGTCCAGTTATCATAAGCTCAAGATCAAAGACAAAGACATATACAAGATTACTTTTCAGAGCAGATATAGACACTATAAATTCGTGGTAATGCCGTTCGGGTTAACCAATGCCCCGGCAGCATTTATGCAACTTATGAATAATGTCTTCAGACCTTATCTCGACCGATTTGTGGTCATCTTCATTGATGTTATTCTTATATACTGCAAGACTAAGGAGGAACATGAAGAGCACTTAAGAATAGCCTTGCTAACTCTAAGAGAGCACCAACTCTACGCAAAGCTTAGCAAGTGCGAGTTCTGGCTTAAGGAGGTCTCATTCCTTGGCCATATTATTTCGAAGGAAGGTATCGCTGTCGATCCTTCTAAGGTAGAAGCGATTAAGAATTGGAGCCGGCTGACGACCGTGTCAGAAGTTAGGAGTTTTTTGGGTCTGGATGGTTATTATAGGCTATTCATCATGGATTTCTCAAAAATTGCTGTTCCTTTGACTAGACTTACAAGAAAGGAGAACCCTTTTATATGGTCAAAGGATTGCGAGGAAAGTTTCCTAACTCTTAAAGATCATCTCACTACGGCCCCTATATTGACACTACCTATTGAGGGTGGTGGCTTTGAAGTCTATACTGATGCATCTAGCATTGGCCTGGGATGCGTTCTTATGCAAAATGGAAAGGTGATTTACTATTCATCAAGGTAGTTGAAGCGTCATGAAGAAAACTACCCCGTGCATGATCTCGAACTAGCCGCGATTATATTCGCCTTGAAAAATTGGCGACACTACCTCTATGGAGAGAAGTTCACTATATTTTCAGATCACAAAAGTCTGAAATACCTCTTCACCCAAAAGGAATTAAACATGAGACAACATAGATGGTTGGAGTATCTCAAGGACTTCGACTTTGCTATCCAATATCATCCAGGCAAAGCAAATGCTGTAGCTGACGCTCTTAGCAGAAGACCAATGGCAACTCTAGCTAGCCTCAGGAAAGGTATGACTTATCTTATCGAGGATTTTGCTCGTTTGAATCACGATGTTGATAAAGAAGAGGAATGGTGTATGATTGCTAATATAAGGTCACAACCTATATTAATTGAAGATCTACCCAAATTACAAGAAAATGATCTCACACTAATGGAGATCAAGGCTAATATTGATCAAAGATCAGAATTCTCCATTTTAAATGATGGAAGACTATTGTTCAAAGATCGAATCTGTGTGCTGGATCATGCCGACACTAAGAAATTGATCATGGAAGAAGCTCATAAATCAAGGTATGCCATTCACCCTGGTGCTACCAAGATGTACCAAGACTTGAAAAGAAATTTATGGTGGTCTAATATGAAAAGAGAAGTAGCGGACTTTGTATCTCGCTGTCTCACTTGTCAGCAAGTAAATGCAGAACATTTAAAGCCTGCCGGGAAACTTCATCCCTTGGATATTCCCGAGTGAAAATGGGAAAGTATAGGAATTGATTTCATCATGGGTTTACCTAAGACAAAAGGTGGACACGATGGTATATGGGTGATCATAGACCGATTGACTAAATCAGCACATTTTCTACCAATTAAAAGTTGATGGTCTGTGGATGTATTAGCAGCACTATACATAAAGGAAATTGTTAGACTACATGGTGTTATTGTCACTATTATATCTGATCGAGACCCTCGATTCACATCACAATTCTAGAAGGGTCTACAGCATTCATTAGGGACCTGGCTCAACTTTAGCACAGCATTCCATCCACAAACTGATGGTCAGACTGAAAGAACCAATCAAGTAGTAGAGGATAGGCTCAGGGCTTGTGCGATTGACTTCGGAGGAAGCTAGCACGACCACTTGTCTCTAGTGGAATTCGCCTACAACAATAGCTACCAAGCTAGTATGCAAATGGCACCGTTCGAGGCATTATATGGAAGAAGTTGTCATTCACCGATATGTTAGAATGAACTAGGAGAAAGGTAATTTCTCGGCCCCGATATCATCAGGGATACTACCGAGAAGATAAAGCTTATTCAGGAGAGACTCCAGATGGCTCAAGATAGGCAAAAAATCATATGCTGATAACAGAAGGCATGACTTGGAATTCCAAGTAGGAGACCATGTATTCCTTAAGATTTCTCCAGGTCGAGATATTCAAAGATTCGACATCAAATGCAAGCTCACTCCAAGATTCATTGACTCCTTTGAAATTCTCAAAAGGGTTGGAGAAGTCGCATATCGAATAGCTTCCCCCCTCAATTATCTAGAGTCCATGATGTATTTCACGTCTTAATGCTCAAAAGGTATATCTCCTATCCATTCTATGTGATAACTTATGATAACCAAGAGATTAAAAAGGATTTGACGTATGAGCAAAAACCAATCAAAATAGTTGAACAAGAAGTGCGTCAACTTCGGAATAAAATTATTCCCATGGTCAGAGTCCAATGGAACAAATTTTATCCACATGAAGGAACACGGGAAACCGAAGATGCCATGCGCAAAAGATTTTCGGAGATGTTTGATTGTAAGTACACTCTCCTTAGCAAATCTTATTACGATGAATTTGGGGACCAAATTATTTTTAAGTGGGGGAGGGTGTAACGCTTGAGAATTTTCTAGAAATTTTTTGGGTTTAAAATATAATTATTAGGCATTTTTAAAGGCTTAATGGGCTATTAAGAAGAATTAAGGATTTATATTATCCATTTAAAAAGTCATATATTAACTAAAGGGCTAAGCCCAACTTATATAGGCCAAAAGACCCATTTTAAAGACTTTTTAGCCCCAAGTCCATTAATAGAAACGTAAATTAAGTGATTTACAGATTTAAAATGGGATATACACATCAATTGGGGGATAAATTGAGGGATAATACAAAAATCTAAAATTTTCAGAATTTATGAACCCTAGCGGTCAATCGCACGACCGCCAGGGCCACCACCCTCCTAATTCCCTAAATGAGTGAAAACGTGAAAAGCTGGGATCTTTGACGATCTAATCACCTTAGATCGAAGCTACCTGGCATGGAAGACTCTTTAGAACTCTCTAGGGATTAACCCTACTCCAGTTTAGGACTCTAGGTTCATTCAAATCCTCAAAACCCTAGCTAACCCTATAAATAGATCCCAAGTTTCATATGCGCGACCCTTACTTTTGGCTCGCGTGGAACTAAGGTAAGGAAGCATTATTTGAGATAAGTTCTTTATAAGATTTTGTTCATTATAGTAAGGTCTAACTACTCTCAAAATTACGTTCTAGGAGATCAAGCGTACAGGAAGTTAGAGGCCTGTAAAGACGTTGATTTGGTGCAAGTAACCCAAGAACTTGTGCGAATGACCCGGGAAGATCAACAGATTAGAAGTCCTAAACGAGGTAACTAGAAGATGGTTCTTTAGACTTATTTTTTCACTTTAGTACCCTCTTTCTACCCTCCAATTTTCGTTGTAATGGGTGAAGGGAATCAGGAGTTAGAAAGGCAAGAAGTTGCTGGTTCGGTTCTGAACGAGTAGAAACTAGGGTTGACTTCCAGCCCTAAACTCGAAGTCCAAAGCCCAGACCAGAGGTAGGTTATCTCATAGATGACTTAAATATGATCTTAAGAGTAAAAGCCCTCAAGTTGCAGTCGATTTCATGCATTATACTCAGAGTATTTACTATTTTATTGGGACTGCGCATCTAGCTTAATTTTCCATGCATGAACTTAGCCCTAATGCAATTAAGATAAATGATACTTGTCTATTTCACACAAACCCATGCATGTTCCAGGACTATTTCCTTTCTAGCATAGTTTTACAGCATGATTCGATGAATTCAATGCATAACTTGTCCTAAGTTTAACATTATCCCTTGTTTTATAAACTTCTGCCAGACAGGCAGAAGGCGGCCAAAAAGGGACAGCAAGGAAGTCTTTGCGGTCTAATGAATGACCGTTTGTACCCCTTCAGGGCGGTCTATCGCAAGACCATTTCTTTCATTCTGGCGGCTAGTCCCTGACCGTTTTCTGGTTCTGAGAACTAGTCCGAGCTTAGTTGAAACCTTAAATATTAGTAACCTTATAATTATATTATTTTCACAAAAATCATGTTTCGCTTTCCTGTTAAATACCCAGAATTTAGTATGAGCATGATTAAGACTTTATTTTGATTATTATGTTGATTTCATGCCAAAACCATATACTCTTGTATTTACATTAATTTCATATGGTTCATGACTTGTCTAGTTTTGATTTGATCGCTATTTTATCACGATCTCACTCTCATCTTGAGACTTTCTTAAGTACATGGCACGTATTCTGGTACGATGTCATCAGTTACACTTTACACACATTAAGTAAACAAATCTTGGACTTGTGATCCTCTCCGTTGGATATTCCTTCCACTAGACTAGGTGATCTTGTTTCAAGGCCTCCGTAAGTGTCACGCCCCGAACCGATAGCAGCAGAACATGTCGTTTGCTCGGAACGTGGCAGTTAAACAGTCGTGAATGATCAAGAGCAATCGCATAAGACCGAATAATTTGGAGTAATAATAAAATTTTATTTCAACTATAAGTCTCTTACAATTTCAGTTTCCAACTGGAAGCCGTAACTACATTACTATGAAAGAAAAGGAGACGATACTCTAACAGACATAGACAAGATAACTAAATAAGAGACACTATACTAGACTCAAGAAAAATAAAAGACATGGGTTCGCTAATTTCCAGAGCTCGCTTGCACACTTGTCCCTCCCATGTGAGTCTCGGTCTCGCGAACCACCTGTTTACCTGAAAAATGTTGGAATAAAACTGGATGAGTGAACGCTCAATAGGAATTATATCTCTATACCCAGACTTGCTTTAAGTAATTAATGAGTTATGCAATATGGCATGTTCATGCATGAGAAAATGCAAGTAAGTAACGAGAGTGGAATAACAAGAGATATCAAGAACGAAGTAGTAAAATTTCAAGTGTATCAAGTAAAATTTAACAAGGTTAACAATCATGTAGTATCAAGTCATGTCACGAGATAGTGGCTACTTATTTATTCAAGTACTGCCTGTTCTGGGCCACGCAAGTCAAGCATGAGAGAATGTGGAACGTCATTAATCAAGATAGTCATGCACTCCGGTGCAATGTCAAACCGTAATCATTTAACTCCCATGGGCACAAGTACTTTCGGGTGCTCCTCCCAGGACCAGATTGGGCCCTATATGCGCAGGTATTGAGTCATGTAATTTGACATCCATTATAGTTTTTAGTAGCCAATAGAATTCCAAAGGACTAAATTATGGGAGGATGATAAGGTGGATTCACGGAATTGGAATTCAAGGCTAGAAATCAAGTAGAGATGACTTAACTAGAAATCCGAGACATTCGTGAAACTGGGTAAATGGCGTCCGTCCAGGAAGCCGCAGAATAGAATTGGCGTCCTTAGTAATGGGCGCTCATTCTGGAAATAGATAAATAGGCACGAAGTAAATAGCGTCCTCCAAACATGGCGCTATTTGTAACTAGCATATGCTACCCTGGGCGCAGATTACCAGAAAGTGACAATTTCCCATAAAAGCCAGAAACGGCAATTCATGAGGGCTGGGCGTCATGTTTCTTCAGAGGGACATGACTACAACACTATGTAAAGGGTTTTTAAGGTACAACCTGCTCGGCTGCCTTGAGAGAATCCAAGTCTAGCATAGACTTACGGAGGTCTCTAAGATGAAATCGCTAGTCCGAAGGAACGGAATGTCCAACGGAGAACTCAATCACCCCGGAGAGTTGAGGGTATACGGTAGAACCCAAAACAGGGACCTCATCCACGGAAGTGGGATGAGAGTGCCAAGCGATGCCCCACGGTGGGGTTGAAACACAGGAAATCACGATCAGGAAAACTACGTCCTGTGTGACGTGCGCTAATTGAATTAGCGTCTGTCACCACAGCCGCTCATTCATTAATGTAATTTACATCTTTATTCCGAATAGCGTCCTGCATGGCAAGCACTATTTAAAATTGGCATCTATCATGGAAGACGCTCACTAATTCATTTCATTTTATCGAAAATTGTTAAAATTATTTTCCAGAATATAGCGTCATATAGGTGGACGTTAATTTCTCATGTTTTTTAATTAAATAAAAACTTACGTCTATTTTAAAAGACGTTATTTCATTTTAACGTGTTTAGAAAAGAACATCCCTTCAAAAGGACACATACATGATAAAAAATTTTGAAAATAAAATATATGATAATTAGGAGAAAAATTCAAGGATTTCAAATTATATAATTTTTATAATTTTATGTTACATAGTTTAATAGATATGGAATTTCAAGATATGGTTACAAGTTATATTTATATATATATAAATATATATATATATATTCAAATGAAACGGTGGTGGTTGGTGTGAACGCCATTAATTAATATGCATGTTACTGTTCATCTCAACAGTGACACTTTTTATTTATTGAGATTTTACAGAAACTAATTACATGATAAATAGGAGACAAATCAGAGGATCTTAACTCTGAAGTATCACGATTTTATTGCATCAGGATAAAAAGATAAAAATCGACAAAGATGGTACGGATGTTAACCATATGATCAGTAACCCGTTTCAAATATTAATCCTTTCCTGAAACTAAATATATGCAAATTAAGGAAAAAATCTAAGGATCCTAATCATGTGTACATCGTAATTTTTATCTCATCAGATTTCATATATATTAAATTTTAAAGATGAGTGTGATTATTAATTAACAAGAATAAAGAACGTTGTAGAAACAATCAAAAATCATGCAAGAGGTGTTACGGAAACATGAACATGTTGGGCAAATAAGTTAACTTGTGGACATGTTATTTAATGGTTTTATCTGAGGAGAAAACCTACCTTTGGATCGATCTCTATGTGATAAACAATGAAGAAGACTTCGTATGTTGCTACGGTACTCTGTCTTGAACAGAGTATGGAGGGTTGCCTTCTTGTGCAACAAGAGGAAGACGATGGGGAAGAAGAAGCACGCCCTTGCTCTTCTCGTTGCAGGTAGCGCGCAAGAGGAAGAAGCTGGAAGAAAAGGAAGAAGGCCACGCCTTCACACGTCCAACGCGGCAGCAGCAGGAAAGAGAGGAGGAAGAAGATCACGTCCGCAGGAGGAAGAAGATGCATGAACGAATGGCAGCAACTCCTGGTTGCTAGGACGGCTGCAGGAAAGAGAGGAAGAAGATGACACCGCTCGAACGTGACGATAGCAAGAGCTCATGCACGTTCGACGGGATGTTTATTATAAAGGGTTGGGGAATTTCTAGAGGGTTCCAATCTCACCGATTGCAAGGTTTTGAGATCTTCTATAATTCGTTTTCTCCCTTTCCCGATTAGGAGCCGCCTTCTACAATTTGCCTAGAAAAAAAAAACCTAAAGCTAATGCCATGCACCGTTCGATAATGCCAACTCGTGCATGGCTTGGGCTGGGTTGGCAAATGAGTAGACAGGGTTTGCTTTGTGAGAAACTCACGTGTTTGCACAAGAATAGGGGTTTACGTGTATGGGTTGTGTTGTTAAAAGGCCATTTATATAAAGTTTTGCTTGGGTATGGGCTTGGATTTGGGTTAGCCAAGTGACCTCTTGAGTATGCCTTTGGGTTTAGAAGCATATACGTGGATTTGGGATCAACTTAGGGTGTCATATGGAGGTAAACCTTATGACGTTTTGGCCCATTATATATATATATATATACACGAGGCTAAGGTTTTATATATGTACATAATTAGCTAGTGGGTTAGCTTTATAATATCGTTAATTTTACTTTTGGCTTCTATAAAATTGTATTAATTGAAAATAAAATACAATATATGTGTTAAGGCCCATTTAGTGTATAACTAATTATTTTTATTTGACCTTTTAATTTATATCATATATATTTGTTTCTTGTTATTTATCCGGGGTGTTACATTATGTTTAGTTTCCCTAACATATACTTCCATGCATCCTGTGTAAAGTGTTGGTTTTTGAGAAAAGACCAGGTTAACATATATACTAAATTCCTCATCAATTCCGTGTTTAACGGAGAACCTGGTTAACCCGATTAGCATTGGTTTTTCTTTCGTTTATTTAACTAGTTAGGGTAGGACATATTTATTATTAATTAAAACTCAAGCCTATTCCAACTCCTTATTCTAGATGGGCTTGTATTTATAAGACCCTCGTTAGGGTTTATATATATGCATTTTATTTGAACTGCTTATACAAGTATTTAGGTGTTGTATCTTATTTGCATCTTATATTTATTAATAGTTTTTGCATATAGGTACATATTTGTATAAGGTCCCTTGGCCTTAAGTTTAGTCGTTTCCCGTGGGATTGTATTAAGCTTATTGGTAGGGGGTCATCCTAGCGTAGTACTTCATTCATATAGGGATTTTATTCCTCATAATTTCATTCTCTTTATTTATCTCATTAATTATCATCTTGGGTATCAGAGGCAGGTTCGATCCTAAGAAAATTCTCACTTTCATTAAAAGGAATTTAACTAACCACCTATTTATTTATTCAAAGAACGATATACCCAATCTCTTACTTATTCAACTATTTATAAGAATATGTAATTATCATCACGCATAGGTTATCTTTTCTTTTCAATAAATATTTATATATATATTTATTCCTTTTTGTCTTCAAAATTATCGGGTGTTACAGTAAGACTCTGCGAGCCTAGGATTCCTACTAGGACGCCGAGCTGGTTGTACCTTCAAAACCCAATTATCTAGAAGGCACTTTACCGATGTTTTATGTATTCTGGACCTTAGCCGCCTGTGGGCGACTGCCACAGGAACATAGCGGCCATTTACCCAACCGCTAAAGACCCCAAGCAGCCCTGCCATGACCGCAAGGCTCCAGCAGGTTTCACTACATCGACTCTGTCCATAAAATGGTATGGACATGACCGCATGAGTCTCTAAATGGCCCAATAAATGATCGCTTTATCCCTAAGTCTGTCTAACCCGAGGTTTGACTTTTGGGTTGAGTTTTATAACTTCCTAGATTGTCTAATGATTGCTTGGAACTTGACACTTGTCAAGTAGGATATTAATAACTTATGGAGAGAAAAGAATGTGCCATTATGCTGCCGAATTCTCTTCATGGCATAACCTAGTTCTAACTCAAATCTTTGAACTCATATATTCTTAATTGAAGCATTCTTACCTTGATATCTGTTATCATGGAACCATAGTTTGAACTTGTTACATCATTGGCCATATTTATATTTTCATGGAAGTAGCTTGATTTATAACTTGAAGATGCAAGAGCGGGCACGGATAGTGTCCAAGGGCTCCACTCTAGTCCCCTCGGCAGATAGCCGAAACATACTATAAACTATGGGATATGATGAACACTGGCGTCGCATTGCGCTGTGAGTACTTTTTTTATAAACAGGTGAAATCCATGAATACTCACGAGATAATCTTGTGAAATTACATGCTTGTTAGTACATTCTCGTTACATGACTTTCTAGTGCATAGCCTTTATGGTTATGAAAAAGTACATTCTTATTCATGAAAGGCCGAACTTACTTTCTTGTTATGTATCTGTTCAATCTCTTATCTCATTCCTAGTCATATCATGTTACTTGTGTTACTTTAGTTTTTCATCGCATGTTCCACCATCTTATTTCTTTTATCTTTACTCTAGAGTAAAAACGTTAATTACTTAAACATTACCTTCATGTTGATACGAAGATACCTACTGGGCATGTGTGCTCATTCCCTACTTTTTCCAATCTTTTTCAGGAAACTCTAGTGGGTCGGATTCAGATTATTCAAGTGGTGGATCCGAGAGTGATTAAAGATCAAGAGAAGACCTAGTAGAGTCTTAAGTCAAGTCGAGTCTATGTATGTTTTCCTATATTTGAGTCTAGTGAATTGAGTCAAATACATTTGTAATTTGATTATCATTATCAATAAAAGTTAGATTTTTGTCCAAAATATTGTGCATTTATTTCTTATATGTGAATGTGTTAGCGTTCTGGTTATATTGCTCGCGTGAGGCGTACTAGCCGACTATTCACGTCCCCGATTATTTTCCGCTACATAATCTCAGGGCGTGACAATTGCTAATGACTTTTCTTCAAGCTTGGGATGCCATCTCCTATCTGGCAGTGCAAACCATCAAAGCTCAAAGCTTCCATTATGTATTAGACACTTGAATGGCTCATAATGTTAGATGACTTATGTAACCTTACTTCTAATAAATGAGAAGACTTAAATAGCAAAGATTCAATGAGTCATAGTTAGTCACCATCAAAATCAGGGACACAACAATAGCTCCCATGGGCACAAGTACTTTCGGGTGCTCCTCCCAAGATGAGACCGGGACCGATTAACGTCAGGTATTGAGTCATGTAAATATCTAGACATCCAATATAGTTTATAGCCAATAGAGTTTCAAAGGGATAAGCCTTTGTAGGAACAATAAGGTAGATTCACGGAATATGGAGTTCAAGGACAGAACTTTATGTAAGGACAATATAACGATAAATCTCTCATGAAACCCGATCATTCATAAATCTGGAAAAAATGGCGTCAATACAGTTGTCGTGAATTAAAGAAAATAGCGTCACCTGTCTGGACGCTAATTCTTGTGAACAATAGGCACAAAGGAAAATGGCGTCACCTTTCAAGGCGCTGTTTCCATATGGCATCAACTCTCTAGATGCTAATTCCAGACAGTGACTGGACTCACACAGAAACCCATCGGGGTGATCCATGAGGGCTAGGGCGTCATGTTTCTTCAGAGTGACATGACAAGACACTATTTCCAGAGTTTTTAGGGTACAACCCGCTCGGCTTCCTTGAGGGATTCGAAGACTAGCAGAGTCTTACGAAGGTCTCAATGAAGAAAGTCCCGGTCCGAGGGAAGGAATATCCGGCGGAGGGTCCAATCCACATCAAGAGATAGAGGGTAAGCGGTAGAACACAAAACAGGGACCACGCTTCGGCCTTGAGATGATGGTACCAAAGATCCAGCGGTATAGGATCAAAACACGCGAATAAAATAATCACAGGAATCGGCGTCTGGACAATAGTTGCTAATTGAAATTAGCGTCCACCGTATGGACATTCATTCATCAAGTTTTTGGAATATATTTTTGTTTCCAAGAATCTGTCTCTTCGGATAGGCGCAAAAACATAAATTTGCGTCACTTCAAAGGATGCTAATTCTTGATTTATTTTATGATTTAATGGGTTTCAAGAATCTGCGTCTTCATACAAAGGTGCCAATTCTTCATGTATAAAATTTCAGGAAAATAACATCTTCTTAAGAGGGCACAAATTCTTTATGTATTTTTCTTTTATCAAATATTTTCCAAGAATACGTGTCTCTTCTGTAGACTCCAATTCATTAATATTTCTTTTAATATAACATTTTTAGGAAATAGCGCCTTTCTATAAGGGAGATAATTTTTAAAATAGCGTCAGAGTGTTGGACACTAATTCTTTTAACGTTGCGCACTGCAACACATCCCTTGGATACGGTTGCAGACTCAACACACTATTCATTTACGATGGTTACTGTTCATTTAGGGGATGAACAATGTCACTTTTAAACCAAGGGGATTTTCAGGAAATTAAAGGTATGGAATTTAAGAGAAAAATATGGGGATTCCAAAAATATACATATCAATATTTTTATTTGGCATGGTTTCCTCGTTACAATTTTTTAAAGATGTGTGTATTTATTAATTAGCCAAAAACTAACATCGGTCCGATCGATGCAGATTAATCTTTGTCCAAGCAACTGCCGTAGATTTCAGGAATCTGCGTCCATGTCTTAGATGCAGTTTAAATCAACGTCCACTACCCTGGTCGCTACTTTTAAAACATGCAGAACAGTAAACTACGCTATCTAACATGCAAGAAAAACTTTACAGAAGCATAAAATAAGGTGATGTACATGATAATCTATGCCTCGTGTATGTTGGGTTTAGTGTTTGTTCTGGATAGAGAAAACCTACCTTTGGTTTGGATGAAAAGAGGAAGCGAATAGAGGAGGAAGAAGGAAGCAGGATGAAGACGTGTGCCCCTTTTTTCATGAACAAGACGTAGGAAGGGAGGAGGAAGAGGAGCGACATCCTTCTTTATGTGTAGGATGACGAGGAAGAAGACCAGGAAGACGACATCACGCAACACCCATGCACGCCTCCTCCTTCGATTGCAGCAACAACAATTGATTTTTGCTGTGCACGAAGGGTTCTATTTATAAGGTGTGAAGTCCTACGTGAACTAAGGAATCCTACTATGCTTAAAACTTCCTAGTTTGAGCCCATCCCTTCCTCTGATGGGTTATCCTACCAAAACCTCTGCCGCCTACCCTATTTGTTTGCAGGAAACCCTAATGCTCCCATGCAAGTCTTCGGGCGGATCATGGCCAAACATGGAAGCCCAACTAATGACCTTACATATGTTATACGGAAAAGCCATATGTGTTAAATATAAAACCCTCAAAGCCCATTATTCCCTACGAGATTTGCTGAAAGTCCATTTTAATTATCGAGGGTTAAATCTTTATGTGGGTTGGGCCTCTTGTTTAAGGGTTATTTGTGGTGGATTTCTATTGGACTTATAAAATTTGGTATTTCATTTTATGCAGGGATTTTATTCCTTATAATTTATCTGGGTGCTACACCTTCCCCCACTTAAAATAATTTGGTGCCCAAATTCATTGCATAGTAACATGGAGGGTGTTGTTTCCTTACAATTAGAATAAATCTCGGAATCTTATTCGTATTGATTCTTTGGTTTCCCATGTGGCTTCTGTTCTAAGCATTTGTTCCATTAAACCTTCACCATGGGAATTGTCTTGTTCCGAAGCTGACGTGCCTCACGATCGAGTATCCTGAACGGCTTCTGCTCGTATGTCAGGTCCTTGCGTATCACCAGATCATCATGATTTATGATGTGGTATGGGTTTGAACATATTTCTTCAACATGGAGACATGGAATACATTGTGTACTTCAGATAGTTGTGGTGGCAAGGCGATCCGGTGGGCAACCTCGCCAACTCTTTCCAAAACTTCAAAGGGGCCAATATATGTTGGTGTAAGCTTGCCCTTAACACCGAATCTTCAAATACCACGACCTGGGGAAACCATGAGAAACACATGGTCCCCAACTTGGAACTCCAGGTCCCTTCTTCTAGTATCCGCATACGTCTTTTGCCTTGACTGAGCCATCTGAAGTCTTTCTCTAATGATTTGCACTTTCTCAATTGTGTCTCTTACCAGTTCCGGGCCTACAAGTTGCTTTTCTCCAACTTCATCCCAACATATCGGTGAGCGGCAACTCCTTCTATATAATGTCTAGAATGGTACCATTTGAATACTAGCTTGATAGCTATTATTGTAGGCAAATTCAACAAGAGGCAGGTGATCGTGTCAGCTCCCACCAAAATAAATGACACAAGTCCTGAGCATGTCTTCCACTACCTGATTTCTCCTTTCGATCTGGCCATCTATTTTGGGATGAAATGTAGTGCTGAAATTCAATCTCATCTGCAATGAGTGTTGTAGACCCTTCCAGAAGTGTGAGGTGAAGCGCGGGTCTCAGACACGATCGAAACAGGGACTCCATGCAATCTGACAACCTCCTTGATGTATAAGGCTACTAGAAAATCAACTGACCATCGACTCTTGATAGGCAGAAAATGTGCAGACTTGGTCAACTGATCTATAGTCATCCATATCTCGTCATGTCCGCATTTTGTCTTAGGCAAGCCTATGACGAAGTCCATTCCTATGCCTTCCCACTTCCACTTGGGAATCTCTAAGGGATGTAATTTACCGATGGGCTTTTAGTGTTCCGCCTTGACTTGTTGACATGCGAGACAGCGGGAAACAAAATGCACTACTTCTCCTTTCATGTTGGGCCACCAAAAGTTCGTTTTCAAGTCTTGGTACCTCTTGGTAGCTCCAGGGTGAATAGCATACCTTGATCGGTGAGCTTATTCGATGATTTTGTTCTTAACTTTAGGGCAGTCCATTACGCAGGTTCCTTCATGAAACATTAACCTTCCATCAGGTGCCAACTTGAACTCGGGTTGCTCATCTAGCTTGCCTTTAATCTCCACTAGTACCAGGTCATTGTCTTGTAGCTCCTTGATTTCAGAGAATAAGTCAAGATGTAAACTCATGTGGGATAGAGTGACACATCCTTTTTCCTTGTCTTCATCTATGTTCAACTTGGAGAATTGATCCAGCATTCTCTATCTTGTATTATGCAACTGGCCAATAGTGCTCTCGGCTTTCGACTAAGGGTATCAGCTACGGGGTTACCCTTTTCTGGATGATATTCTATTAAAAAGTCAAAGTCCTTGAGATATTCTAGCCAACGCCTTTGCCTCATATTTAACTCCTTTTGAGGGAATAAGTATTTTAAACTCTTATGATCGGAGTACACCGTGAATTGTTCTCTATAGAGATAGTGCCTCCAGATCTTCAAAGCAAATACTACCACGGCCAACTCTAGATCGTGCACCGAGTAGTTTTCTTCATGTTTCTTGAGTTGCCAGGAAGAATGTGCAATCACCTTCCCTTGTTGCATTAACACACATCCAAGTCCGACGCTTGATGCATCTGTATAAACCTTGAACTTTTCACCTTTAATAGGCACGGCTAACACCGAAGCAGTTGTCAAGCGGTCCTTCAATGTTTGAAGGATCTCTTCGCAATCTTCGGTCTATACATAAGGATTCTCCCTTCTTGTCAGTCTGGTGAGTGGAACAACAATCTTGGAGAAGTCTTTAATGAATCTTCGGTAATAACCAGCCAGACCTAGAAAACTATCAATCTTGGTAGCATTCACGGGTCTTTCCTAATTCTTCACCCCTTCGAACTTTGACGGATCCATAGAAATCCCCTTCTTTGAAATTATATTTTAAAATTTTTGCATATAATTGATTGTTCCTCAATATTTGCAATGCAGTCCTCAAGTGCTCTTCATGATCTTCCTCGGACTTGGAGTGTATTAATATGTCATCAATAAAAACCACAATGAATTGATCTAAATGAGGCCTGAATATGTTGTTCATTAAATGCATAAAGGCTGCGGGGGCATTCGTTAGTCCAAAAGGCATAACAGTGAATTCATAATGCCCATACCTGGTCCAAAACGCTGTTTTATGAATATTCTCGTCCTTGATCCTAAATTGATGGTACCCCGACCTGAGATCAATCTTTGAAAAATATTATGCTCCAGATATTTAGTCAAATAATTCATCGATCCTCGATAGCGGGTACTTGTTCTTGATAGTAAGTTGATTCAACTGTCGGTAATCGATGCACAGCCTCATGGAACCATCCTTTTTCTTGACAAATAGGACGGGCGCTCCCCACGGGGAAGTACTCGGCCTAATGAATCCTTTCTTCAAAAGCTCCATCAATTGTTCCTTTAACTCCTTCAATTCGGCGGGGGACATTCTATAAGGTGCCTTCGAGAAAGGGCCAACATCGGGGACAAGGTCGATGGTGAAAGCCACTTCCCTTTCTGGGTGTAAGTCGGGAAAATCCTCCAGAAATATGTCGGGAAAATCCCTAATCACTCGGATATCTTATAGTTTTGCTCCTTTTACTTCCGTTGCAGTTACAAATGCTAGGAAGGCCATACAACCTCTCCTTATAAGTTTACTGGCTCGGAGAGCCAAAATAAGGGGTAACTTGCCATGACTCCGGGGACTAGAGTAGACAAGCTTAGGGTATTCACTAAAAGTTACTCGGCCGTTCCGACAATCGATAACTGCCTTGTGTGTAGACAATCAATCGGCACTGAGAATGACATCATAACCTTCCATGTCCATGCATACTCGGTCAGCAGATAGGTTATGTCCTCCAATTAAGACTTCACTATCCGGATAGTGATATTTAATCTCGGAACCAGTCCCAATGGGGGTGGAAATAACTAGTTCCGATTCTAAGAGAACCGGCTCCATAGACAACGAAGTAGAAAAATCCCAAGAAATAAATGAATGCATCGCGGCGGTATCAAATAAGACAAGTGCGGACTTGGAATAGATATTTAAAGTACCTTCCACGATCCCTCCTTCAGTTTGTTCTGCCTCTTTAAGTGCTTGTAGACGACCTTGCTTCTTTACCATATGCTTTTCATTATTGGCTTGTTCACTCAACAAGGGGCAGTCGGGAATCCGATGATCACGGCTCCCACATTGGAGACAAGTTCCCAGTCTCCTCCAGAACTCCTCGACCTTGTGTCCGGCCTTATCGTAATGTTCACATATCTCCTTAGAGGGTGTGGTGGTGATGGCGAATGGATTGACGTTCCTCTTAGGCTTTTTATCCTTGGTGGAATTCCCCCCATCATTCGATCTCTTCTTGGCGAATGAGGTCTTAAATGATCCGGAGATCGTGACATGCTCCTTCTTGTCCCTTCCACGGATTCGGTCCGACAACTCCGTAGCGTCTTCCAAGAGTTGTGCTCACCTCACCATCTCCGAATAGTCTTGCACGTCCATCGGCACCAGTTGTGTAATATATTAGGGTTTAAGATCGTTTAAGAATCTTCGGGCATCATCTTCTCCGTACACACCAGATGAGGTGCGTAACGGGACAACCTTGAGAACTGCGCCTCGTACTCGGCCATAGATAAACTATGTTGTTTAAGCACGGTAAATTCCACGGCTTTCTTCTCTTGCACTCTATCAGAAAAGTACTTGCTATGGAAGTGGTCTACAAACTTGCCCCATGTGATGTGCTCATGCGGCAAGGTAGCTTCCACTGACTCCTACCAAAATCGGGCATCTCGCTCCAATTGAAATGTTGCTAGTAGGACCTTCTCCTCATCTATGGATTGCATTACACAGAAGATTTGATCCATTTCCTTCATCCAATTTTCGGCGTCATCGGGGTCGGACGAGCCGAAAAACTTTGCTGGTTTCATATTTCTAAAGCTCCTGTGGAGATCACCCGCTCCACGATTCATACCACCCTGCACTACTTGTTGAAGCGCCTGGGTGAGACCTTGAACGGTCCATTGCATATTGTGCCATTGAGCTCGCTTGGCGGCCATGATCTTACAAGGAGAATTTAAATTTACTTAATATGTGACTAATTATAGGGTTTAACGTCTTATATTGACTTAACATGTGGCTATACCCAATCTCACCGGGTGAAATGTATAAACCTATCTTTGGACTTGGTAACCTAGGTAACTTTGAATACCTAGGCTCTGATACCACAGAAACTGTCACGCCACGAGTGCAGAAGAACCCGGGAGTGCGCAACGAGTTTATATCATTCATGTCAAGTAGAGCACGAGGTGTTCACCAAAAAGATAGAGCGTGCTAAACAAGGGATTAACCAAATCATTTATTCATAATAATAACCAAATATTTCATTACGTAACTCCAAAGTTCCAACACAAAAATCTAAAGGCCAATTTCCACTAAACTTAATAAAATAAAAATTACAATAATGACCCAAGAAAATAGAAAGACTTGACTCAAGGATAACTCGTGACATCCGGGATCGGCTCTACGCTCATCACTCTTGGCCATCCCCATCCGATGGAGTCTCGTCATCTGAATTACCTAAAAATAAGGGAAAACACTAGATGAGCGAACGCTCAGTAGAATTATATCTCTAATCCAGACTTTGCTTAAAGTAATTAATGATTTATGCAATATGCGATGATCATGTATGATAGAATGTAGGATAATATCGAGAGTAGAATGTCAAGAAATAACAATGATGATTTATCAAGATTCCAAGATATATCAAATAAAGTTAACAAGGATATCAAGCATATACATCAAGTCAGGTCACGAGATATTGGCTATTTAATTAACAAGTAAATACCCGATTCCGAGCCACACAAGTCATGTCATGCCAAGTCAAGTCATGCATGAGATGTGGAATGTCATCGATCAATTAAGCAAGTCATGCACTTCGGTGCAATACCACACCGTGGTCAATATAGATCCCATGGGCACAAATACTTTCGGGTGCTCCTCCCAGGACCAGACTGGGCCCCATTAACGCCAGGCATTGAGTCATGTAAATATCTAGACATCCAATATAGTTTATAGCCAATAGAGTTTCAAAGGGATAAGCCTTTATAGGAACAATAAGGTAGATTCACGGAATAGGGAGTTCAAGGACAGAACTTTATGTAAGGAAAATATAATGATAAATCTCTCATGAAACCCGATCATTCATAAATATGGAAAAAAATGGCATCTATATAGTTGCCGTGAATTAAAGAAAATAGCGTCTCCTGTCTGGACGCTAATTCTTATGAATAATAGGCACGAAGGAAAATGGGGTCACCTATGAGGGCGTTGTTTCCATTTGGCGTCAACTGTCTAGATGCTAATTCCAGACAGTGACAGGACTCTTACAGAAAGCCATCGGGGCGATCCATGAGGGCTAGGGTGTCATGTTTCTTCAGAGTGACATGACAAGACACGGTTTCTAAGATTTTTAGGGTACAACCCGCTCGGCTTTCTTGAGGGATTCCAAGGCTAGCAGAGTCTTACGGAGGTCTCAATAAAGAAAGTCCCGGTCCGACGGAAGGAATATCCGGTAGAGAGTCCAATCCTCACCAAGAGATAGAGGGTAAGCGGTAGAACACAAAACAGGGACCATGCCTCGACCTTGAGACGATGGTACCAAAGATCCAGTGGTATAGGATCAAAACATCCGATGAAAA
Source organism: Amorphophallus konjac (assembly GCA_022559845.1). Classification (NCBI taxonomy): domain Eukaryota; kingdom Viridiplantae; phylum Streptophyta; class Magnoliopsida; order Alismatales; family Araceae; genus Amorphophallus; species Amorphophallus konjac. The sequence continues at coordinate 266,815,087 of CM040127.1, forward strand.
CAATCACAAGAAATGGCGTCTGGACAGTAGTTGCTAATAGAAATTAGCATCCACCGTATGGACATTCATTCATCAAATTTCCAGAATATATTTTTGTTTCAAGGAATCTGCGTCTCTTCGGAGAGGCGCAAAAACATAAATCTGCGCCACTTCAAAGGATGCTAATTCTTGATTTATTTTATGATTTAATGGGTTTCAAGAATCTTCGTCTTAATACAAAGGCACCAATTCTTCATGTATAAAATTTCAGGAAAATAGCATCTCCTTAAGAGGGCGCTAATTCCTTATGTATTTTTCTTTTATCAAATATTATCCAGGAATACGCGTATCTTACGCAGATGCCAATTCATTAATATTTATTTTAATATAAATTTTTTAGAAAATAGCTCTTTTCTATAAGGGCACTAATTTTTAAAATAGCGTCAAAGAGTTGGACGCTAATTCTTTTAACGTTGCGCACTGCAACGCATCCCTTGGATACGGTTGCAGACTCAGCACACTATTCATTTACGATGGTTATTGTTCATTTAAGGGATGAACAATGTCACTTTCAAAGCAAGGGCATTTTCAGAAAACTAAAGACATGGAATTTAAGAGAAAAATATGGGGATTCCAAAAATATACATCAATATTTTTATTCGGCATGGTTTCCTCATTATAGATTTTTAAAGATGCGTGTATTTATTAATTAGCCAAAAACTAACGTCGGGCCGGTCGACGCATATTAATCTGCATCCAAGCCGCTGCCACAGATTTCAAGAATCTACGTCCATGTCTCAGACGCAGTTTAAATCAACGTCCACTGCCCTAGTCGATACTTTTAAAATATGCAGAACGGTAGACTATGCTATCTAACACGCAAGAAAAACTTTACAGAAGCATGAAATAAGGTGATGTACATGATAATCTATGCCTCGTGCACGTTGGGTTTAGTGTTTATTCTGGATAGAGAAAACCTACCTTTGGTTTGGAAGAAGAGAGGAAGCGAATAGAGGTGGAAGAAGGAAGCAGGATGAAGACGTGTGCCCCTTTTTTCATGAACAGGACGTAGGAAGGCAGGAGGAAGAAGAGCGACATCCTCCTTTACGTGCAAGATGACGAGGATGAAGACCAGGAAGACGACATCACGCAACACCCACGCACGCCTCTTCCTTCGATCGCAACAGTAACAATTGATTTTTGCTGTACACGAAGGGTTCTATTTATAAGGTGTGAAGTCCTACGTGAACTAAGGAATCCTACTATGCTTAAAACTTCCTAGTTTGAGCCCATCCCTTCCTCTGATGGGTTATCCTACCAAAACCTCTGCCGCCTATCCTATTGGTTCGTAGGAAACCCTAATGCTCCCATGCAAGTCTTCGGGCGGATCATGGCCTAACGTGGAAGCCCAACTAATGGCCTTACATATGTTATACGGAAAAGCCCATTATATGTGTTAAATATAAAACCCTCAAAGCCCATTATTCCCTACGAGATTTGCTGAAAGTCCATTTTAAATGTTGGGGGTTAAATCTTTATGTGGGTTGGGCCTCTTGTTTAAGGGTTATTTGTGGTGGATTTCTATTGGACTTATAAAATTTATTATTTCATTTTATGCAGGGATTTTATTCCTTATAATTTATCTGGGTGTTACATCTTCCCCCACTTAAAAGAATTTGGTGGGGTGTTGTTTACTTCCCCCAAATTCATTGCATAGTAACCTGGAGGGTGTTGTTTACTTACAATTAGAATAAATCCGGGAATCTCCTTCATATTGACTCTTTGGTTTCCCATGTGGCTTCTTGTTCTAAGTATTTGTTCCATTGAACCTTCACCATGGGAATTGTCTTGTTCCGAAGCTGACGTTCCTCGCGATCAAGTATCCTCAAGGGCTTCTGCTCGTAAATCAAATCCTTATGTATCACTAGATCATCATGATTTATGATGTGATATGGGTCATGAACATATTTATTCAACCTGGAGACACAAAATACATTGTGTACTCAGATAGTTGTGGTGGCAAGGCGATCCGATAGGCAACTTTGCCAACTCTTTCCAAAACTTTAAAGGGGCCGATATATGTTGGTGTAAGCTTGCAATTAACACCGAATTTTCGAATACCACGACCTAGGGAAACCATGAGAAACACATGGTCCCCAACTTGGAACTCTAGGTCCCTTCTTCTAGTATCCACATACGTCTTTTGCCTTGACTGAGCCATCTGATGTCTTTATCTAATGATTTGCACTTTCTTAATTATGTCTCTTTCCAGTTCCGGGCCTAAAAGTTGCTTTTCTCCAACTTCATCCCAACATATCGGTGAGCGGCAACTCCTTCCGTATAATGCCTCGAATGGTGCCATTTGAATACTAGCTTGATAGCTATTGTTGTAGGTAAATTCAACCAGAGACAGGTGATCGTGTCAGCTCCCACCAAAATCAATGACACAAGTTCTGAGCATGTCTTCCACTACCTGATTTCTCCTTTTGGCCTGACCATCTGTTTTGGGATGGAATGCAGCGCTGAAATTCATTCTCGTCCCCAATGAGTGTTGTAGACCCTTCCAGAAGTGTGAGGTGAAGTGCGGGTCTCGGTCAGGCACGATCGAAATAGGGACTCCATGCAATCTGACAACCTCCTTGATGTACAAGGCTGCTAGAACATCAACGGACCATCGACTCTTGATGGGCAGAAAATGTGTAGACTTGATCAACCGATCTATAATCACCCATATTCCATCATGTCCGCCTTTTGTCTTAGGCAAGCCCATGACGAAGTTCATTCCTATGCCTTCCCACTTCCACTTGGGAATCTCCAAGGGATGTAATTTACCGACGGGCTTTTGGTGTTCCGCCTTGACTTGTTGACACGTGAGGCAGTGGGAAACAAAATCCGCTACTTCTCTTTTCATGTTGGGCCACCAAAAGTTCCTTTTCAAGTCTTGGTACTGTTGTCCCTAGATGCATGCGAGGATAAGAATGGGGGTTGAATTGTCCCTGCCAAACGCAATGGTAGTTTTTAAAATTTACGTAGTAGAATGAAAACTACTACCAACACAAAATATACTGAAATGAAATTTAGATCCCACACGAACCAGTTCTCTCGAACTCTCCACTCTCACACAATTAGAATGAACAATTTAAATGAGTGAACCACAAACACACAGTGCGAGACAAATTTTTTAGGTGGTTCGGGACCACGACAGGCTCCCTACGTCCACCCCTCCCCAAATCGGTGAGGATCCACTCACTTCGACCCGAAGCACACGGAGCTTATGCTCCAAACACACGGAGACGATGTCTCCCCCATGACCTGACCATAGATCAAAACAGGCACACATGAGCTGCAACAACCGCAGCACAATAAACCCACAACCGTACGCAGACGATTCAACACACACAGATTCGGAGTTCAGAAAAATAAAAATATGTTTAATACATGCTCATAAACTGGATAGAAATCATTGGAGTATATGAAGAAATGTTGGAGAAATGTATCCTTGGTGTTTTCTTTGAAGCTTCCAAGGTGAGGGGGTCGAACATCAAGAGATACGAAGCCGCACGGACTCGTCGTTGTAGATTCAGCTTCGTTGACACATGGAATCTTGATGGAAATGGGTGTAGCATTGATCTCTTCACTTCAGAACGTCCCTGCAAGAGAGAAAACTCATGAAACCCATCAAGAAATGTTCTCCCTCTCCCACCTGTGGCTAGCCCCTCTCTTCTTTTCTTGGAAAATCTGAAATTCGCAAGACATACATATGGGCTCAAGAGATGTATGAAATACCATAAAAGCCCATCCTAAACCCTTATAAAACCCTCCTAGATAGGTATGATAACCCTAGGGGCAAAGGGGTCAAAAAGGAATCCAAATGGATTAGGTTAGATGGGTTTCCAAACACATTCGCTGGGCACGTGCGTCGCAATCAGTCGACCGAAGTTGGGAGTCGATCGACCAAACTGTAAACCTGTTGTGACTACACACTCTGGCTATTTCGGTCGACTGAAGTCTCCTTTTCAGTTGACTGAACTCTAAGACTTTTCTATCTGCCAACTCTGGCTATATTGGTCGACCGTTTGTTCCTTGCTGGTTGACCAAACTTCCTGCAGTATGCATAATTCAAGGGAAATTAGTTAGAATTCAAGTTCAATAGTCCAAGTTAAAGATGCATGAAATATAATGATGAAAACCCATTAACAAGGAGTGTATAAACACTTTGAAAACTTAATCATCCATAACTAGGGATCAAGTTCATATTGTTATGCATTTATGCAATATGAGAGCATCATGAAACCAAATTCCATTTAATATGAGAATTTCATTCAACTCATTTCTGCCAAGGATTGCACGAGGAATTCAAACTTTGCAGATAGCATAAAATCTCTATAAAGAATATGCATGAAAACCATTTGAAAAAAAATTCTTCTGTTTAAACTAATCACACCTGTCAATCTATTGATCAATGTCAAACCAATTCATACAACATAAATCAATTTCACAAGTTCATGCAGATGAGAACCCATTCCACAGCAGACCGAGTCGACTTCCCATGGAGGCAAGTCGACTTGCTTTAATATTCCTAAAGCAGAAACTAGAAATGGGTAGCAAAAGTCGACATGGCTCCATCAAAAGTCAACTTTGCTTGAACATAAGTCATTTCAATAATAAAATTTAGAAATGTAAGGCCTTACCAGATTTTTCTGAAGAATATACATGGCGTTTACTTCCTGTTTGAATTGTGGATAGGGAGGTGCTTATCCATTCAATCGTTTGACTCCCAATTAATGTCCACCATGAGTTAGTTCCTGCAATGCAAGATAATCAAATTTGCATAAGCTCCATAATCATCAATCATCTTACAATGGACATTCTCCACAACACATGCACACACGATTTGTCATCATTAAAACTAAATCACCAAAATCAACTCGAGGATCCAACAATCTCCCCCTTTTTGATGATGACAAAACAAGCGATGTGTGCGAGAATTTTAATTCATGTGTCAACACATTTTTTTGTGCATGATATGAATGATGAACAATGAGTATACTCTGCAATTTGAAGTCATGATTTGAAAAACTGAACTTAAGTGTATATGACTATGAACTGAACTGAAGATTATAAGACTATGCAGTAAACTGAAAAACTATGCAATATGAAGTGTATAGATCGAACGCACAGAACGCACATTATTCTCCCCCTTTTTGTCATCAACAAAAATCGACAGTGGGGTTATTTAACTTGATATGTACATGTATGATCTAAAGATGTATCTATGTGATCAAGCAAGCTAGCAAGCATGCGAGTGTCAAGCATATAATGAACTATAGCTCCCCCTCAATGGGGTAAAAGGATAGCAAGTGAACAGTGGATTCAATATCAAAGTGTGAGACATGAAGCATAATCAAAAAAAGGTAGTGCATGTATAAGCTAGAGGCACTGCATAAACCATGATAAGAATAGATTCAAAGTATACATCCATCACAATAGTACCGAAGAATGAAATGTGAGTCTATGAGCAATGAGCTTCAAAATATATGGATATCTAGAATTTCTTAAGAACACTAGAGGGTTTTTTCATCTCTACATTTCCATTTTAGATCATCGACTATCGGTAGTTTCACACAGCCCCGCTTATGATTCCTTTTTATTAGACTTCACCACTCGGTGCGAGTCACCTCATATGTCTCAATGGAGATTCCCGGATACTAGGATTCATTACGCATTGATTTTCCTTGTGGATTTATTTTTTACTTCACCGTTCGACGTGAGTTTCCTCATTTATTTCAGTGGGGATTCCCAGCTACTTGGTTCGACATTCAACTTATTGATTGTTTGTGGGGTAGACAGCTTTTTCCTCACGATTACTCTTAATATCAATGTAGATATTTAAGTTTCCTTTAAAGTGTTAGAAAGAATTTTTAAAATCCTTATCGCTCAAAGTCATTTACATCATTATGTGCAAAGTGTGTGGGTAATTGCTTTGTATGTAGAAAATGAATTTGCCATAACATAGCTATGACTCCCCCTAAATGTATGCACAGTTGGAAACAAATCCTCCTCCTTTGTATATGTCATGATTCACAAAAGATCAAACCACTGCATTTTTATTTATCAAGGAGGTGAGGTCTTAAAAGGTTTCAATAAAAGGTTTTATAGACTATATACATGCAATCATGAAAGGATATGGCGGAGAACTTAGGTCTGAAGACCACCTCACACGCAGTGAAAGTTTCCAGCTGGACTTAATACAACCTTCCACAAACACCATTTGATATACCAAAAAATAATGGCATTAAATCACGCAAAGATAGAGAGTATGTACAAGTATATGTATGCGAATGAAAGGATGACGAAGAATTATTCCTATTCACAAGTATGCAAGGATATGTGCATTATGAAGCATGAGATTGAGTGTGTTTTCTGTGTATGCAAAAGTGAACTGTTATTTACAAAATGAAGAAAAAGTGTATATGCAAGCCTAATATGAATAGTTACTCATCTAAACTATAAATTCCTAATTCTCTTCTTATTCTTGTGAATTTAAAGGTTTGGTAAAAATATCTGCAAGTTGGTTTTCAGTATTTACATGTGTAAGCTCAAAATGACCCTTATTTACTTGACCTCGCAAAAAAGTGGTATCGAATCTCTATGTATTTTGTGTGAGAATGTAAAATTAGATTTTTAGAAATGTTAATGGCAGAGATGTTATCACAAAGAATGGGGGTGTTATTCAATAAAATACCAAAATCAACTAACTGCTGTTGGATACATAGCACTTGGGCTGCACAACTGCCTGCTGCCATGTATTCGGCTTCAATAGTTGACAATGCCACTGAATTTTGTTTGCCCATGAGACCATGCAACCTCCAAGAAATTGACAATACCCGCTCGTGCTTTTACGATCCACTAAACACCCATCATAATCAGAATCAGTGTAAGCTACCAACTCAAAATTGCAACTACGCAGAAACCAAAGACCAAGATCCGTAGTGCCTATCAAATATCTGAAAATCCTTTTGACTGCTAACATGTGTGATTCTCTTAGATCAGACTGAAATCTAGCACACATGCAAACACTAAACATGATATCTGGCCTACTAGCAGTCAAATACAGTAATGAACCAATCATTCCTCTAAAAAGTTTCTGATCGACAGACTTATCTTTTTCATTCTTCTTCAATTTGACGGTTGTTGACATTGGTGTCTGTCGTGGCTTTGCATTGTCGAACTTGAACTTCTTTATAGGCTCCAGTGTGTATTTCCTTTGATTGATGAAGATTCCATCCTTTAGCTGATTCACCTACAAATCCAAGAAAAATGTTAACTCTCCCATCAAACTCATCTCAAACTCCCCCTACATTAATTTAACAAATTTATCATTTAATGAATCAGTTGTGGCTCAAAAAATAATATCATCAACATATACCTGCACAAGAAGCATATGTTCATTGCAGCTCTTAATGAAAAGGGTTTAGTCGATGTTACCTCTTTTGAAGCCATTTTCTGAAAGAAATGTACTTAGCCTTTCGTACCACGCATGGGGGGCTTGTTTCAGACCGTATAATACTTTGTCAAGTTTGTACAAATGGTCCAGATGCTTTTCATCTTCAAATCCCGATGGCTGCTTAACATAGATGTCTTCCTTCATAACACCATTCAGAAACGCACTTTTAACATCCATTTGAAAAACTGTTACATTTCTACAACATGCAAAGGCAAGTAATATTCTAACAACTTCAAGTCTAGCCACGGGTGCAAATGATTCATCAAAATCAATTCCTAACTCTTGGCTATAGCCTTTGGCTACTAGCCGGGCTTTATTCTTAATCACCACCCCTTGATCACTAAGTTTGTTCTAAAAAACTCACTTAGTACCAATTACCGAGTGATTCTTTGGTCTAGGCACAAAAAATCACACCTCATTTCTTTAGAATTGGTGTAATTCCTCCTGCATAGCCAAGATCCAGAAATTGTCATTTAATGCTTCATCTACAGATTTGGGCTCAATATGAGAAAGTAAAGCCATATTATCAAATTGTTCAACTTCCCTTATTGAAGCCCTTGTCTTTACTCGTTCATCGACGTTCCCAATGACATTTTCAAGAGGATGATCCTTGAGTACAGTCCATTGTTTGGGGAGGTCTTGAATTTTGAATTTCTTGCTCATTTTCTTCTTGGGCTGGAGCTTCATCATTCTTTTTGCTCGACTCCACTTGGTCCACATCTTATTTTTCCTAGTCATTCTTTTCTCCTCCATCTTCATGCCCTACGTCAAGAAAATGATTATTTTTATCAGACAACATTGAAGTATATTCATTAATGATCACATGAGGGCTTTCTTCTATCACAAGAGTGCGCATGTTATATACATGATATGCTCTAGATGATGATGAGTATCCAAAGAATATACCTTTGTCACTCTTTGCGGGAAACTTCTCTAAGTTTTCTTTAGAGTTGATCAAGATATAACACAATGAACCAAAAGGTTTAAGATATGTAATGTTTGGCTTCTTACCTTTATATAGCTCATATGGAGTTTTCTTGAGTATTGGTCTTACCATGGCTCGATTGATGATGTGGCAAGCTGTGTTTACCGTCTCGGCCTAAAAATACCTTGGTAAGCCATATTTAGCAAGCTTCTTTCTCGCCATCTCCACGAGCATCCTATTCTTTTGTTCCACTACTCCGTTTTGTTGTGGGGTTCGAGGTGCTGAAAAATTATGTGTAAATCCCTGTTTCCTGCAAAAATCATCAAAGTCATGGTTATCAAACTCTCTTCCATGGTCACTTCGAATTGCCTTTATATGAAACCCCTTTTCATTTTGTAATTTACTGCAAAGATCTTCGAACTCCTGCAAAGCATCATTATTATGGGTTAAAATATAACACCCAAGTAAATCTCGAGTAATCATCCACAATGACAAACCCATAAAGTTTCCCTCCAAGACTGTGTGTCCTAGTGGGACCAAATAAATCTAGGTGGAGGAGTTCAAGGGGTCTAGAAGTGGTGACAATGTTTTTAGACTTGAATGATACCTGGTCTGCTTTCCCATAACACATGCATCACAAATTTTATTTATATCAAAATTCAGTTATGGTAAACCTCTAACCAATTCTTTTATTTACAATTTAGAAAGAACGCTAAAGCTAGCATGCCCTAGTCGGCGGTGCCATAACCATGCATCATCCAACTTATTTACAACTAAACATAAATTTTCATTTGGTAAGTTATCAAAATCAACTATATAAGTGTTGTTATCTTTAAGCCCAATGGATTTTATTTCATTTGAGTGTTTATCTACAATTGTGCAATGTGAAGTTTCAAAAATGACTTGGTGACCTTTGTCACACAATTGACTAACACTGAGTAAACTGTGATTTCATCTATCTACAAGCAAAGCATCATCAATGGACTGGTTAGAATTCTTACCTATCTGACCAATTCCCACAATTTTACCTTTGTCGTTCCCACCAAAGGTGACCAGTCCTCCATCCTCTTCTTTCAGGTCTGAAAAGAGATCCTTATTGCCAGTCATGTGTTTGGAGCATCCACTCTCCAGGTACCACTTGTTCCACTTGGCTCTTAGAAAGACTTGCTATTGTACCCAGACATTTTTCCCAGCAAAATATCAAAAAATAAGGACTCAGGAATTTCCCCAAACACCATTAGGGAGTGGTTTACCCAGCCGTTTCTACAACCCACCAGGCCCAATCAAGGGTCCCAATCAGCTAGCCGTGACCCACGGAAACATCAACAATCGATTGGGTCCACCCCCGATCACTCAGTTTGCGGGTTCACCCGCCTTCAACCTAGCCACACGGGCCAACCCGGGGGTGCCCAGACTACAAGCCACGACACGTGGCACCCAGCAATGAGGCCGGCATCTACCCCCAAGACGCCTCCCTCAACCCCCCTAAAGTCAAAGTAAGACTCATCTTGGTCAACCGTAGGCTTTAGAGGCTCACAGTACCCTTATGCCACACACTTGTGTCGGGAATTTCCTCGAACACCTTGTGGGTGCGCGTATTCCAGCCCTTCTACAACAAGCCGAGGGCCAACCCTTGGCTCCAACACTCCAGCTATGTTCTATGACAACCATCTAGAGAGTCGGGGCCACCCGGGCCCTCAGATACGCGGTGACGAGCCGTTTATCTCCACCTCTCGGGCCGACCAGGGGCTGCCCGCCAACCCGCCTTCCAACGCAGCATACGCCATGAAGGCCAGGCCTACACACCCAAAATGCCTTCTCTTGACTCCTGCAAGCTCCTACCCTCAGCCCAAGGCCAAATCTAAGGCACGCCTATTGACACCCATTTTTTGCCGATCAGTTGAGTCGTTCCGCTTACTCCCATTTGTTGATGTCTCGAGTTATCCATCACTCATTGGGGCTATTTTCAGGCATGTTTTGGGCCAGTTTTATGGATAGCCTCCCTCCCTGGCTAGGTTTGTTTCAATTCTGGGCTTAATGGGCCTTGGGTTTGGTTGATTTAGCTTTTCTATGAGTTTCAAGCGCCCATGTACATGTACGGTTCATCCTTGGCCGCTCAATCAATGTGCGGTTGATAGTAGGCCGTCCATATATTTTGGATTATATTGGTTAATTTTTTGAATTTCCGCCGACAGGCATTTATGCGGTCTCCTTTTAGCCATTCAAAATAATGGACGGACTACGAGTAGCCGTTCTTCCCCCAGAGTCCTATGCTCGGTGGTTTTCTCAGATAATTACCCAATTAATCTATTTATCACCGACAAGGCTAGAACGGTTGTTCTTTGGCCGCTCTACCTTTGAACGGTCTCATCGTAGCCGTTCATTTATGAGAGTCCAACGGCGAACACTTCGGCCGGTTCAATGGATAATTTGGATTATTTTGTGAATTGTTGAATTTCCACCGACGAGGTTGTACGGCCCAGAAGGGGCCGTCCATATGGATGTGTGGTCTATCGTTAGACCGTTTATCTGCTCGATTGCTGAAGATTCAATAGATTTTCTCTCTCTCCTCGTGGATTTATCCCAAACTTCTTCCGATGATTTCTCTGCGAATTCTTAACCATTTCGAGTGCCGTTTCTTCCAGATGAAAGATACTTGAATTATCTTCATCTTTTATTTGATAATCTCGACCTGAAAATGCTTCTAAACCCTAATTTCAAGCTAGGACTTTGGGGGTTCTATAAATGGACCCTAGAGGTCAGGTTTGAAAAGGGGGGGAGATTTTGGTCGACGGCGAAGCCCTGCTGAATTCTTGAGCGACCTAGCACCGAGGAAGGAGGCCTTCTACGTCCATATAGGCCTCCGGTTCAGGGAGTAGTCCTAGTCTTGAGTCTTTTGCATTTGATAGTCTCATTTCTTCTCATTGCATGTTTATTTCTTCACATCCATTCTCCCGCGTTTTCATTGTTTGCACTGTCATGCACACACTCTCCCATATTTTCTGACGCCCTAGGGGTTTAAAAATCCCCCATTCAAATACTTATGCTCATTTCCCTTCATTCGAGCATTTGCTACACTCCACGTTTCTAACTTGGGTTTTTCCTTATGTTCTACACTTTGTTTCGCAGGTCAGCAGTACACTAACGCGAGGGCTCATCCTTTCTAGCCGGCCGGAAAGGGTGGAGGTTGGACCCTTTGCGACTTCTGGTGTGGTAGTCTTGAGCGGTTCTCTACCCTCCGTTCAAGGAGACGTGCGGTGTTACCTGGACCGTCCTTATTCTTCCTGTGGTCGTGATAGAACCGTTCAACTTCCAGGAGGCGTTCTTAGACGATCTGTCGTGAGACCGTACATCATTATAGGCGGTTCCTCCTGAGCCGTATATCTTCGCAGCGCTGCACACCAGGCGAGTACCTCTCCCTCTTTCCAAGGTACAGCGTGTTCATCACGTTCGGAGCCTTGGTGGCGATCACAAGTTTTTTGTTCCTCCCTTTCCCTTTGTCTTCGTTCATTTCCCATGTTGGATGTAGTAAGATAGGCATGGGAAGGCATTAAAAAACGGATGGGAGGAGAAATATATATACGCCCTTCTTTTGTGGCGATCACGGTGGGACACCTAGTGCCCATCGTGTTAGTGGCTTGCTGACCCTCTCTTTTGCTTTGTTAATACTTTTTTCTTCGAGTGGTACCAGGTTGATCTTTGCATTACTGGCCAACTCTAGAAGAAGCTTACTCCACCTATGTCCGTAGGTGTCTTCAATGCCAGCTCCATGCTGACAAGATCCATGCTCCTGCTTCTTCTCTCCATCCTCTCTCTGCTCCTTGGCCATTTTCCATGTGGGCTTTTGATATCGTCGGACCTCTCGGTGACCCGAATTCCACAGTCAAGCAGAAGTCCTTCATCCTGATGGCTATGGAATACTTCACCAAGTGGGCGAAAGCTGAAGCTTATGCAGAGATCAAAGCCACCACGGTATGCCGCTTTATCCTGAAGAATATCATCTCGCGGTTTGGAGTGCCAAGTGATATCGTCACCGACAACGGGCCTCAATTCGTTTCTCAAAAACTCGGGACCTCTGTAAGAAGTTTAATATATCATTGCATCATTCATCACCATACTACCCCCAAGGTAATGGCCAGGCTGAGGCCACGAACAAAACCCTTCTCAAAATCATCAAGAAAACATGCGAGTCACACAAATTTGCTGATTGGGTCGATAAATTGGTAGAAGCTCTATGGGCTTATCGCACCTCCGTCCGTACTCCCACGGGGCAAACTCCTTTTGCCCGACCTATGGGATGGAGACGGTACTCCCGTACGAGATCCTGATCCCTTCCCTAAGAGTGCAGCTGGACAAAGAACTTAATCTCGACGAACGTCGAGAGGCGTTGCTAGTCCAACTGGAACTCTTAGACGAGAAGAGGCTTAACGCGGCCAATCATGTTTCGGTTTATCAAGAACGTGTCTCGCGGTATTTTCAAAAGAAGGTTATCGAAAGAAAGTTCCAAGTGGGTAATATAGTTTTGAAACGTAAATTTATCAGATCAGCAGGTCCCAGGTCTAAGCTGCAACCCAACTGGGAAGGGCCGTTTGTAGTTAAGAAAGTCTATCCAAGTAACGCGTATCGTTTAATTAACGCGGAGGGTGAGGAATTTCGAATCCATGGAATGGGCTATATTTAAAACACTTTTATCCATAAAACCAAGCCAGCTATAGCCCAGAGGCGGGATGTGCCTTCACCTGATCACAAAGGGGGATCCCCGGTTCAACATTTCACACACTACACGATCCCCCGTGGTTCGGTTCTCTTCTTTTGCGCAACACCGTCTCTCCCTTGGCCATGCTTAGGGGGAAGTGAAAATCCTTATTTTTCTTCTCCCTCGACTAAAAATAGGGGCAAGTGGTGAATAAGGGGGCGAGAACTGATCTAGACTCCCCAATAAAAGGGGTCTCAAATAGGGGCAGTCCGTTATGACCTTATTCCGCAGGTTGAAAGAGCAAGAAAAAGGAAAAGAAAGGAAATAGAAGAAAAGGGGCAAAATAAAAGATCAAAGCTAAAAGCTCACTCAAAGCTCGAAGCTCGAAGGTCTAAAATTCCCCAAAATAAGAAAACTAGGCATGACAAGAGTGGCAGTACAGTTTCCCCGCGGGACGTTATGAGTCCGGTCGTATGCGTGCCTAGAGCGGATATAGGTTCGATGACGGACACAAAGCCCCGGCGAAACAAACCAAATTATTTGAAAAGGGGGTGTCGTGAGAAGAACTCAAGCCCTAAAAAACCTCTATACATACCGCCAGCTTTTCTGCTAAATCTTGTTTTATTTTCCAAGGAATGGATCCCACCCCGGGTATGGCCTCGGTAGAGACACCGTTAAGCGAAATTGGCCTCGGCCACGGGCGATCCCTTTTAGCACGTGTTGGACCCGGGAGACCCCTAGTGAGATGGGAGGTTCCCTGTTGTTAAGTTTAAGCTGGTTTCAAAACCCAAACAAAAAAATCAAATATTTCAAAACTCCAAAAAAATAAATATTTTAAAACTCCAAAAAATCAAATATTCCAAAACTCCAAAAAAACAAAAAAAAAACAAAAAAAATCAAATGTTTTAAAACTCCAAAAAATCAAATATTTCAAAACTCAAAAAATCAAATATTTCAAAACTACAAAAAAAAATTAGATATTTTAAAATCCAAAAAATAAAATATTTCAAAACTCCAAAAAATCAAATATTTCAAAACTCAAGAAAAAAAATCAAATATTTTAAATCCAAAAAAATCAAACATTCCAAAATCCAAAAAAAATCAAATATTTCAAAAACTCAAACAAAAAAAATCGAACATTCCAAAATCCAAAAAAATTAAAGATTTTTAAAATTACAAAAAAGGGTTTTCATGATTTGCATCCATAGCATCCATTGCATTCATTGTCATTTTGTTTGCCTATTTAATAAGGATTACCCCCTTGACCAAAAATCAAGAATTAGTTATTTCCTAACTTACTACAGGCAAGGGTTTAAGCCTAAAACAGATTTAATCTATCTTTTCTGTTTGCGTTTGTGTGTGTACAAGGGCAAGTTGAAGTTGAAGGTTCAGTCAGTCCGTGACCGCGTACATTCTGGAACCATATCCCAACTCACGCATTCACACCAGCAAAGCCCAAACTCAACTCAAATCAAATCATTAGCTTTATTCATTCATATCAAACTCTCTAGGCATCAATCTCTACATCAATATCATCATGAAAGAAAAAGAAAATCACTCAGTCCTCCGCTGGGCATCCTCGCGGGGACGTATCTCTCTCAGCTCTCTAACATATGCCTGGCGCGTCGCCGGGATCTCTGCAACCTCTGCTGGTAGGGTAAGCACCCTGCTCACCTCCCACATGATCAGGGCACTCCTGACCGCCTGCTCATCCTCCTCCGTACCGATCCTCCTCGCCTGGAGTGCGGGAAGGTGGGGTAGTGCTGGTAGAACTGTCCGGGGTAGTCCAACCTGTAGGTAGCACCGGTGCGGGCTGTACATCGCCAGTGCGGTGTCACTCACGAGCCTCAGATCCAGACCTGGCCTCCTGGGAACTCTGACAGTGGTGTCACGGAGGAAGTCCGGGCGCATCACGAACCAATCCAGGGGCAGCCTGTTGATGTCCAGTCGCCACTCATCCCTGGTCTTCTTTTCTGCTATCTTGCACTCTACCTGTGAAGAGAACCTGAACACGCCACCTATGAAGAAGAGGGGTGGCTCCCGAAGATCCTGCTAGCTGAAGTGACATCCTCCTTGTAGATAAATTTCATCCTGACACCCATCCAACACTCTAGAAGGATCATAGAGCCAAACAGGGGACCTCCTAAAGTTCCTGAGGTGAGGCCCTCGTACAAGTAAGCTAGGATGGCCTGGGAGATAGAAAGACCCTGCCATAGGCCGCTCGCTGATGGTACTAAGAAGGGAAGTCTCTAGCACATGGTCAACTGAAGGAAATAAGATAGCTCCGCACAAGCAAATGGACGCGGCCTTAGCTATGGCTTCATCCCACCCACACCTGTTCCTGCAATGCTCCACTACCCACTGACTAAGAGGAAGAAGGTGAATCTGACGTGGGCCTATGAAAGTGTGGACATCCCTGCTGTCTGGTATGAATCCTCCCAAGATAAGCCTAGGATCTACAGGGGCAACAGTGGACACACGGAGTCCTCCTCCCCCACCTGGGACCTGGGTAAAGAGAAGTAGGTCTCTACCTCCTCTAGTAGGACAGTGGCCTTAAATGATGGAAATATGAATGTGTGGGTCTGGGGGTGACAGATTTCTACCAAGGCTGAGATGATGTGCCAATCGAGGGAAAGCTTTGGGTAGTTCTGACCCAGTACTAGGAGAGGTTGTAAGTGGCAAGATCTCAGGATAGATGTCACTCCTAGGGGCAAGGTGCGAACTATTGGAGCCAACCACTTCACGGTGGAATACCGCCTGGGGCCAGGGAGAAGCTGAGGTGGGAAGAAAGAAGATGGAAGAAAAGAGATAGAAAAAAAAGGAGCACGTAAGTAAATGAAAGAATTGAATTAAATGAAATCATGATTAACTTACCTTTCTCAGAGGGCTCGAGTTGAGATGTCCTGTGATCGCGGTCAGTCATTGGAGCACTTCTCGCTCCTTCCTAGCTGGCTTTGGCCCTTCAAAAGATGCTCCCTCCATGGAACTCCCCTCTAGGGCCCTCTTCATGATGGTTTAGTGGAGTATGGCAAAAGTTTCAAGGCTTAGAAAGAGGGAGGATGTGTGAATCACGAATTTAGACTCCCCTCCTACTTATAGGGCTTGTTAGGGAGCTTAGGTCTCTTGAGATTGGGATTAGATAAGTTTAGGGCGGGTTGAGATAGCTTTGGATTGAGTTAAAGTGGTTTACCTTCGGGTTAGGACTCTCCAGGAGAGTCCCATTCAAATTCGCAGGATTCCCATTTGGGCGGTCTCACGATAGACCGCCTATCTCATTGAGCGGTCCTCTGGGGACCGTTTATCACCTTCCAGGGAGTTCGAATGCTGAAGTTTGAGCGGCCTAAGACAGACCGTTCTTTTTATAGAGTGGCTGGTTAGTTCTACTTTCTGAACGGTGGTGAGAGGATAGTTTATCTTCCTTCTGTACGGTCTAACGAATGACCGTATGTCTTCTTCGGAGGCCCGATTGAAACCGTTCTACTAACCTGAGGCCTTCATTCAACAGTTGTGCACCTGTGCCACTAACAGTCGTGTCCGTCCCTCATCTCACTCATTTGGCATCCCTCATCTCACTCAGTTGGCGTCACTCTTCCCACTCCATTGGCGTCCCTCATCTCACTCATTTGGCTTCCCTCTCCTCACTCATTTGGCGTCCCTCATCTCACTCATTTGGCGTCCCTCTTCTCACTCAATTGGCGTCTCTCTCTCACTCTGGGTCGGCCTCTCTCTCACTCACACTCGGCTCTCTCGCTCACTAGTGTCGTCTCTCTCCCACTCTGTCACTCACTCGTGCCGTCTCTCTCGCTCTCACCCATGTCCGTCTCACTCGTGTCGTAGTCATAGTCAGTGTCAGTTATTTGCATTCATTCATACATTTCATACATCCACAAAATCAAAATAAAGAAAGGCATATCACTATCATATTATATCATGTACAGAAGTCGGGCCCCGAGTACAAAAGTCAGGACTGTCCCTCTCCCTAGTCCCCGTCACTATCTCCATCGCCCTCATGCCTCTTTGGTGGAGGCATCGCTGAAGTCGCCTCGTCACACTGACGTCGCCGGCGCTGCTCGTCCTCCTCGTTCCTGTAGTGACCGGAGGAACCCGTGAAGTAACTCCTCATAGAGCCGTGGGTGCCGTGGCTGCCGCTCGGAGTCCCGCTGCGTGATCGCCGGCTCATCTCTTTATAGGCCCACAGCTCTCCACTCAGCCCGAACGCCTCGATCAGAGCCCGATCCCGCTCCGCCTGGACCCGCACCAGCTCCTCCGCTCTAGCTCGGAGTCGCTCTAGCTCCGCTCGCAGAAGGGCCATCTCGAGGGTGTCGGCTGGTCGGCTCTGTGCTGCCTCCTCCCGTACACGGGCCACCTCCTCCCTAGCCACTGCCCGGCTCTGCTCTAGCTCTGCTCTAAGATGGGTCGGCTCGGACGTCTACATGCACATTGTCAGTCATTTGCATTTCATACATTTCATAAGCATAAATAACACAAGGGAAAGTGTAGTGATTTGCGTACCCTCTCGGTGAGCGCCACCTCGGCCGCCTTGGCCCGCACTACCATCCGAGTAAAGTCGGCCTCCCGCTCGGCCCGATCTGCAGTCTGGGTAGAAGAAGAAGAAGGAGCATCGACCCCCTGTCACTGGGCCCCCTCGGCACGCTGCATCCAAAACTCCAGGTCAGTCACATACATAGTCATAATCATAAGCATTTGCATAATTTAGAGAGTTTAGGGTTTAGAAAACTCACTAGTAAGGCGAGGGCCTGTCGGGCCTCATCCCGCTCCCTGATCGTGGAGTGCAGGAGCCCCTGCAGCTCAGCCAGTCGTCCCTCAGGGTCAATCTGCATGTAGAAGTCCAAGTGTCAGTGCATCATCATATAGAAATCATAAGCATAATAAGTAGAGTTTGAGTTTAGAAGCCGTACCGATCGGTGGGCACCCCAGAACACCTGGTCCCGGTAGTGTCTAGCGTACGCGGTGTAGTACGCTGAGTCGCTCTCTGCTCGGGCGGTCACCACTCGCCCAAGAGCTGTCCAGTCGGCCACCTGCGTAGCGTTCCTCGCCGTCCAATCAAATGCTGCCGCCAGGCCCCGAGTGGTCCTCGTCACGCGCTCCCCTGCCTTCTTAGGCGCCGGGAACTCCACCGCTGGCTGATGGACCCCGATGGTCCTCATCACCAATCTGTAGTGCAGTGGCTCCACCACATTCATGCAGTGAAGCCACACGTCTCATCTGACAAAAGCGAGGGCGCCAACCACCCAAGGCTGACCCTTCTGGCCCTCCTCTATGGAATGTGTCCACCGTACCTGCAAGAAATAGAAAGTCGCATCAGCATCATCATCATATAAGAATTGCATTTAATTAAAAGAGTCTAAGTTTAGAAGCATACTGAGGCAAATGGTAGAGCATCCAAGTCGTTGTGTAACTCTCGGACCTGTCTCCTGAGAGTTGCAGTCTCCCGAGGTGCTGTCCACCTCCGTGCAATCGGCAAGAGCCCAGGACGGGTCTCCTCGCCTCTACACAGCCCACGTAGGTGTACATAGGCCTACACCTGCATCACAGCATCGTGTCAGCATTTAGGAAATATATAGAATTGCATAATTAAGTCTAGGATAGGAGTCGTACCTGGAGTAAGGGGGAGAAGCCCCCGAGCATCGTCCGACGGGCCGTCGAACTCAGCGTGTCGAACAAGAACGCGAGGACTGCTGCTCCCCACACGTAGTCACCCACGTGGCTCAGCTCCTCGAGGAAGGAAAGGAACCGGCAGCTCATCACGTCCGCCCTGGTGGAGAAGAGGAGTCGCCTGAACATCAGCATCAGGAATCGTCGTAGCACTCTGTCCGCCTCTGCTCCCGGCTCCGCAGCTACCCTCGGTCGCGCTAGCTCCACCAGCCGCTGCAGGTGCTCCTCTGGCTACTCACCAACTGTAACTCCCGCCTGTCGTAAGCCTAGGCTGTCCTGGAGACTAGCCCGGGGTAGGAGGGTCGACTGCCTCTCGGGGCGCCCTAGCTCTAAGCCCAGCAGCCCCCGAGCCCTCGTCCGGTAGTCGGGAAAAGTGGTCCCGCTAACCGGTAGCCCGTGCACACGTAAGCCAGTGAGTCTGGCCACGTCCTCCAGTGTGGGGACCATATGCCCCCACAGGAAGAGGAATGTACGACTCACTAGGTCCCAGCGGTCGTGCAGGGCGTAGAGCAGAGCTGTGTCGAACCGACACACCTCAATGCTCAGGAATGGGGCGAACCCCATGGCAGCCAACCGCTCCCGCTGAAAGTCCGGCAATGCCAAGTACACCGCTCGGACCTGCAGCTACGAGGAGCGGGTCCTGCGCTTTCCCTGCATTTCATTCATTCATTTTTTATGCATTTAGTAATTTATTTAGGCATTTGCTTTCATAAATAAATAAACAAAAAATCAAAAACTCTATGTTAGAAGGATGGTCTCCTTTGGACCACTCTTCCTCATGAGCGGTCCCATATGGGTCGTTCTAGTTTTCAGGTTCTTTGTTTTGAATGGGCCAGTATTGGCCATCCTTTAGTTGAACGGTTTATCATTCGCCGTTCTTTCCCTGGGTTTATTCGCTTTCAGGCGGCCGCTCCTGGGCCGTTTATAGGTTGGGCGGTCCTATGTAGACCGCATTATTTTGGGTTGGCAAGGTGTTGAACGGACCAATGTGGCCCGTTCGTCAGTTGCGCGGTGATCCCCTCACCGTCTTTGTTTAACTCGGTACTAGTGTTGTACGGCCACCCTTGGGCCGTGTGGGTTATGGGCGGCTCTATGTGAGCCGTATGTTATTGTTTGTGCGGTTTCTTGGAAACCGCCCTACCATCGTCTTCCCCGACGATGGTGGGGGTTTCCCCACCGGCGGGGAGGCCACCGTTGCCCCCCACACCGGTCTCTGAGCACCCTATTCCCCCTAGAAAACTCCTAGGACTAGCGTGCTTGCATTAAAAATAAGAAAATGGCTAGGGGGCCTACCTCGGGGTCCCTGGCCGCTTTTGCCTTCGCCGCGAGTTCGTTGGCGTCTCCCTCCGGCGCTTCATCTCCTCCGGCGGCAACTGCAGCTTCTTCCGTCGTAGGCGCGGCGGCGTTCTCCTTGACGGCCGGCGACGTCGCAGTTTCTCCCTCCGCGGCGGCCACCGACAGCGGTGGTGGTGGCGTTTCGTCGGCCAACGACGGTGGCGTCTCCTCCTCCATGGCCGTGGCAGGGCGTTGAGCCTGATGCTTGGTCCTCATCGGCGAGAGATGAGAGGGTTTAAGGGAAATGGAGGGTTGGGGTGGTTTGGGTTGCCCCTTCGTTCTCCCTCCCACCGTCGGTTACGGTGGAGGAAGGGAGACGAAGGGTTTTAGGCTTTCGAGGTTGTAGAGGTTATACTGTTTAACGATAGACCGTCCTTCATTTGAGCAGTTTGGATATGACCGTTCGTCTCCAACGGTATGCTGTCTAAGTTGGTTTGAATTCTAGGTATTTAGACGGCTAATATCTAGCCGTCCTTCCATTTGGGCGGTTTGTTCTTGACCGTGCATGTTTTGAAGAAATGATCTCTCTCTTATTTCTCGGCATTCAATTGATGAATTTTGGCTAATTTGTGATATCATTGGAAATCTTACTAACAATCTCATGTGCAGCATCAAACTTTCACTTGCCGTTTCACCTGCACTGGTAAGTCAGGTATGGCCTTTTAACCTTATCACCCTTATTGCATTATTATATGGTACTATAGTATATTATCTCGAGAACCGGTTGGTTACTCGTATGTTCCAGGATCTGATGTTCCCCTTTAACAAAAATAATGATGAGCCAGGTTCACGCGTTTAATCTTCGGATAGGCCGTTAGGTTGGGATGTCCCGGGGAGGATGGTTCTAGCCTGCACGCTGTGGTTGCAGATAGTATCTTGACTCAGATTTTCCCAGCCTAGCAATATTATTCTCGAGTATTTTATATTTTAATCTTTCTTCACATTTGTTTTAACGATTCCTTTTATTTTAGCCCAGCATGCATCATACGCATCTTTTGAGCTTTCATGACCCATGGTTTGCCTGCAAAATGTCTCGTCAGTGATGGTTAGCTGTGCGTTCAGTGTTTGGGTAAGAAGAACGAATTCCACGCTGAATTGGAAGGTTCTCTTTGGTCAATTCGCTTGGTTTGGTTGATTAAGAGGTCCCCGTCTGGAGCTTTAGCCTGTTTTCTTTGCTTTTGCTGCCTGCTTTTGGCCTCCTCATTGGACCACGGGATTGTGTCCCCCATGAGGTTGGTCTTATCGATTTGTTTCATTTCGTTTAGTTTAGTTCCTCCAGACTGGTGTCGCTTTTGGTTTAATCATTCTTTGCGTTTGGTTCAGAGTTTTCTAGAAAATTCCTGTTGCTTATTGATAAAAACGGGTGTCGTTTTACCTTAACGCCCGCTTTTCGGTCCACTCTGCTTCATTTCCGCTTCATCTCCATGTTCCATGTCACTTTCGCTTCACCCCCGCTCGCTCCCCTGCAAAGAGGACGTTAAGGAGGGGCATCTGTTGACACCCATTTTTTACCGATGAGTTGAGTCGTTCCTCTTACTCCCATTTGTTGATGCCTCGAGTTGTCCATCACTCGTTGGTGCTGTTTTCAGGCATGTTTTGGGCCAGTTTTATGGGTAGCCTCCCTCCCTGGCTAGGTTTGTTTCAATTCTGGGCTTAATGGGCCTTGGTTTTGGTTGATTGAGCTTTTCTATGAGTTTCAAGCACCCATGTACATGTACGGTTCATCCTTGGCCGCTCAATCAATGTGCGGTTGATAGTAGGCCGTCCATATATTTTGGAATATGTTGGTTAATTTTTTGAATTTCCGCTGACAGGCATTTATGCGGTCACCTTTTAGCCGTTCAAAATAATGGACGGACTACGAGTAGCCGTTCTTCCCCCAGAGTCCTACGCTCGGTGGTTTTCTCAGATAATTACCCAATTAATCTATTTATCACCGACAAGGCTAGAACGGTTGTTCTTTGGCCGCTCTACCTTAGAACGGTCTCATCGTAGCCGTTCATTTATGAGAGTCCAACGGCGAACTCTTCGGCCGGTTCAATGGATAATTTGGATTATTTTGTGAATTGTTGAATTTTCACCGACGAGGTTGTACGGCCCAGAAGGGGCCGCCCATATGGATGTGTGGTCTATCGTTAGACCGTTCATCTGCTCGATTGCTGAAGATTCAACAGATTTTCTCTCTCTCCTCGTGGATTTATCCCAAAGTTCTTCCGATGATTTCTCCGTGAATTCTTAACCATTTCGAGTGTCGTTTCTTCCGGATGAAAGATAATTGAATTATCTTCATCTTTTATTTGATAATCTCGACCTGAAAATGCTTCTAAACCCTAATTTCGAGCTAGGACTTTGGGGGTTCTATAAATGGACCATAGAGGCCGGGTTTGAAAAGGGGGGGAGATTTTGGTCGACGGTGAAGCCCTGCTAAATTCTTGAGCGACCTAGCACCAAGGAAGGAGACCTTCTACGTCCATATAGGCCTCCGGTTCAGGGAGTACCTAGTCTTGAGTCTTTTGCATTTGATAGTCTCATTTATTCTCATTACATGTTTATTACTACTCATCCATTGTCCCACGTTTTCATTGTTTGCACTATCATGCACACACCCTCCCATGTTTTCTGACGCCCTAGGGGTTTAAAAATCCCCCAGGTATCCCCCATTTAAATACTTATGCTCATTTCCCTTCATTCGAGCATTTGCTACACTCCACATTTCTAACTTGGGTTTTTCCTTGTGTTCTACACTTTTTTTGCAGGTCAGCGGTACACTAACACGAGGCTCATCCTTTCTGGCCGGCCGGAAAGGGTGGAGGTTGGACCCTTTGCGACTTTTGGTGTGGTAGTCCTAAGCGGTTCTCTACCCTCCGTTCAAGGAGATGTGCAGTGTTACCTGGACCGTCCTTCTTCTTCCTGCGGTCGTGATAGAACCGTTCAACTTCCAGGAGTGCTTCATCCCGCATCCTCAGCAGCGTTCTTAGATGGTCTGTCGTGAGACCGTGCATCATTATAGGCGGTTCCTCCTGAGCCGTATATCTTCGCAGTGCTGCACACCAGGCGAGTACCTCTCCCTCTTTCCAAGGTACGGCGTGTTCATCACGTTCGGCGCCTTGGTGGCAATCACAGGTTTTTTTGTTCCTCCCTTTCCCTCTGTCTTCGTTCATTTCCCATGTTGGATGTAGTAAGATAGGCATGGGAAGGCATTAAAGAACGGACGGGAGGAGAAATATATCTACAACGCCAGTCGGCTACCCGAGCCGTTCGACAACCCGAGGTGTGTTGGGAGCTTCCCAAACACCTTGTGTGTGCAACTATGACGCGACAACAACAAGCCCCCATGGGCCAATTCCAGCATCCCGTAGTACCTCGCCCTTCAAAGGACAACTCCGAACAACTTCATAAGACCCCCGCGGCCACGGCTCACCGGGGGGGAGTTCACCCCGGGCGCGGCCGTGCTCCAGGGAGGGCGAACTCCCTTGGGAGTCGCACCCTACTCCCAGCCCGAGGGCCCCGCTACCATTCTCCAGTCCCAGTCTCATGCAAGATAGATCAGCGTACCCGTGTGTGGAAGGATTCGCGAAGACGGAGCCTCGAGATCACACGAAGCCATGCAAGTCAACCTTCTCGAGCCACGTGCACAAGCAACCTGTCGCCCAGTCGAAGCCTTGTATCCTTCATCCTTTGCGATCACACTGAGTCAAAGTGGGGCCAAGAGGAAGTAAATAAGGGGATTTTATAGGGTGGGGACCCCCCTCTCTCTCTGCTCTGCGTAAACCCCCCCCATGGGGGGGTTTAGGCAGACCAGCCCCAGTCCCCAGGCTGGTCCGCCTAAACCCAACTATAATAAAAAAAAGAGTTTTTTTATGAAAAACCTCCAGCCAAGCCAGTCCGCCCAAACCCCTGGGGGTTTAGGCAGACCAGACTGGCTGCCCAGTCTGGTCCGCCTGAACCCCCACCATTAACAAAAAAAAATGTTTTTTTATAAACAAACCCCAGCCCCTGTCCGCGTAAACCCCCCTAGGGGGGATATTAGGTGGACCAGACCCAGCCCCTGGGTTGGTCTGCCTAAACCCCCCTCCCCCACTCTGAAAACAAAAAATATATATTTCAAGGGGTTTACATGGACCAGGTTCTACCCTCAACCTGGTCCGCCTAAACCCCCCCTGACCCTTCATATTCTCCTATAAAAGCCCCTTTAGAAGCTCAAGGGGCATAAGATGCAACATTATACGGACTTCTATAGGCACCCAGCAAGGAGTGAGGACACAAGGAGCTAAGTGTGTACGTAGTTGGCTTGTTGATCGGCTTGTACACGTCGAGGGTATGTCACACGTACTCCCCTCACGCAGTGTCTAGCCATCACACGCATGTCCACCCCCATCGCGTATAAGGCATGATGATGACGGCGAACACACCCGCATCTCGGGTCCGCTCGCGTATGGCACCCTATGACGGATATGCATATGCCATGATGCCGCACTTGTCTCCGCCACGGAACCAAGCGCCCACCGCTCGCCCCGAGCTGGCCACTGACCACCCTGACCACAGAATCGAGTTGCCGGGCCTTGTCCCGGAAGTAATATTCTCAGGACCGGCCCCGACTCCCCAGCATGACGACACTCGCCTTCCAAGGCTCGTACCCAACTACTCATCTTGAGCCACGTCTGGCCACCTTCAGGCGCCAGCCAATGACTACCCCTGCCACCTAGTCGAGCCCTCTCGATGATTTGGGGCCCATCTCAATCTCCCCACGGAGAGCCTCTGTAAAACACGCGGATAACTGCTTTATTACGCATTGACCCAGAAGCCTCGGAATTGTCCCGCGGCTTGCACCAATTGTACTTTTGATTCTTAAGCCTATTTGTAAAGCCCACGTGGCTCTCATAAAACATGAAACCAATTGAATACACATACCCGTACTCGGGTCTCAGCCTTACCTCCGCACCACCCAGTGTGTGTCCGGTGCCTTCGACTCTAGTTAATTAACCCTCCCAGTCAAGTGCGATGGTCCCCCTATAGCTGCAGGGTACCCCCAGTCCTCTATCCATGATGGCTTCAGACATATCCATGCTCCTCTTCAGCACGGAACAAAGGTGTTCGGATTCAATCCGATGTAAATAAACACCGACTGATTGCGGTCGGTAGGGAAAGATGAAACCCCACTATCGCCTGCGCACTCGCACCCGTGGAAGCTCCTCTCTTCACGTGTCGTCCGATCTCTCGAGCCCAAGTGTCACGTCCTGGCGACGCTTCCCCAGTCAACCTTCGGTTCCATAGGTGATTGTCGAGAAATTGACTAGCACGCCCGCACCCTATCTAGTTAACCTATACTCCCAGAAATCTCTCATGCCATTCGACCCCTCTCGACTTTCTGTAAAAGGAGAGTGCCCGGTGCTGTCGTGAGAGGTATACGGCTATGAAGGAGGATACTCGAGATAAATCAAACTCCCGTGTTTTCCTTTTCTACTTTATTCCTTCCCTCACCCCGGATACTGATCCCCGCGCATCGACACCTGCACAACCACAAACAACTCTCAAGCTGATTTTGAACAAAGAATTTTCTATTTTTCTTTTCATACCATTCATCATCGGCCCTCATTAATTCACACACATACATGGAATGGTCGAACATACCACAGTAGAAACAGATGACATTTGGCTTTCTAAAAAAATTCTTCCTATGCATATTTGATTGATTAACAAACGAGTTCACACATGGATTAGCAGGGGAATAACAACATGAATCAAAGGATTTCTGAAATCGATTTCTCATAAAAGAATTTTTCTTTATGAGAGTGTATCTCATATCACTCTTCTCATTCCTAGCTTTTCCTGTGCTAGTCTCACACATTTTCTGTTTTCCTTTCAAATCTTTTTCAACTAGACCTTTCAATTTTTTTAGCTCATCATGCAATGTATTGAAGTTGATTTCAATTTCTTTCTTGGATTTCTCACATTCACACAGTCTTGATTTGAGCTCATCCAACTCCATTACCAAATTTTCATTCTCAGTTTTCAATTTCTCAACATTCTCATAGGCATTTTATTTTTCAACTTCAAGACATCCTATTTCATCTTCATATAAAGTTATTCTAGATTGATAGTCTCTTTTTCTTCTTTGAATTTTTCAATTTACATTTCAAAGAAACTACATCTATCACATGAATTTGTAGAACTAATCAAATCATGAAATTTCTTTTTCAGATTATTGTTATCATTTTTAAACCTCTAATACTTCTAATATAAGTCAGCATAAGATAATTGTCAATGTTCAGCGGTGAGGTTCTTAGTGTCGGAATATACCTCAGAAATTTTTTCATCCGCCATCAAACATAAATTTTGGACCAGCTCGTCCAGCTCATCCTTTTCGCTTTCGGATTTTGAGTTATCCGTGTCTTCGTCGCTCCACGTTACTTTCATCACTTTCAGCTTATTTGCCTTGGTTTTCTTCATCCTTTTCTGGAGCTCGGGGAGCTCGGGGCATTCACCCCTCATATGACCAGCCTTCTTACACTCATAGCAAATGATCTCTTCCTTTTTGCTTGTCTCCCCTTTCTTGTTTGCATTCTTCTTCCAGAATTTTCTTGGAAAATTTCCTCCACTTCTTGCTCTTCTGAAGTATTTTCTAACTCTCTTTGTGATGAGAGCCATTAGCTCTTCTTCTTCGCTATCAATGCTAGATTTTGCATCACGCTCTTCTGACGATGCTAGATATGCATTTAGCGCAATCATCTTCTTCTTCTTGTTCTCTTCATCGGTCCTCTTGATGTTGATCTCGTATGTCATTAGAGATCCTATCAACTCATCCACAGTGAGAGTGGTGAGATCTTGGAATCCTCAACGACAGTCGCCTTTGTGTGCCATTGAGGTGAGAGGGAATGTAGCACTTTTCTTACCAACTCCTGGTTGGTGTAATTCTTGTCCAGTCCTTTCACTCCATTTGTAATCTCGCTCAGCCTAGCAAACATATCTGAAATCATCTCTTCAGGCTTCATGGCGAACAATTCGTAATCGCGAATCAGCAAGTTAGCCTTTGTTTCTTTAACCTCCGATGTGCCTTCGTATATCAGTCGGAGTTTTTCCCACATTTCTTGCGCAGATGAACACATAGAAACACGTGAGTATTCGTTAGGGTGTATTGCGCATTAAATAATATTCATGGCCTCATAGTTAGCACAAGACTTCTTAATGTGTTCATCTTCCCATTCATCCTCATTCTCAGGTAATACATAAGGACCTTTGGACACTACTTTCCACACTTCAAATTCTTGTGCCCTTAGGAACATAGTCATCCTATTCTTCTAATACGTATAATTTGACCCATCAAAGAAAGGTGGTCGATGTATCGAATGTCCCTTGGGGACCATTCCTTGTTAGCCATAGCAACAGATCTTTTCTCTACAACCGTGAGGTTGTCCTAAAAATCAGAGACCTCGCTCTGATACCAGATTGTTGTCCCTAGATGCATGCGAGGACAAGAAAGGGGGTTGAATTGTCCCCGCCAAACGTAATGGTAGTTTTTAAACTTTATATAGCAGAATAAAAACTACTACCAACGCGCAATATACTGAAATGAAATTTATATCCCACACGAACCAGTTCCCTCGAACTCTCCGCTCTCACACGATTAGAATGAACAATTTAAACAAGTGAACCACAAACACGCAGTGCGAGATAGATTTTTTAGGTGGCTCGGGATCACGACGGGCTCCCTACGTCCACCCCTCACCGAATCGGTGAGTATCCACTCGGTTCGAATCGAAGCACAAGGAGCTTACACTCCAAACACATGGAGACGATGTCTCCACCACGATTCGACCACGGATCAACACACACACATACGAGTTGCAACAACCGCAGCACAATAAACCCACAACCGTACGCAGACGGTTCAACACACAGATTCGGAGTTCAGAAAAATAAAATATGTTCAATACATGCTCATAAACTGGATAGAAATCATTGGAGTATATGAAGAAAGGTTGGAGAAATGTATCCTTGGTGTAAGAATGGCCTGGAGATGATCTTCTTTGAAGCATCCAAGGTGAGGGGGTAGAACATCAACAGATATGAAGCCGCACGAACTCGTCGCTGTAGATTCAGCTTCGTTGACACATGGCATCTTGATGGAAATGGATGTAGCTTTGATCTCTTCACTTAAGAACGTCCCTACAAGAGAGAAAACTCATGAAACACTTCAAGAAACGTTCTCCCTCTCCCACCTGCGGCCAGCCCCTCTCTTCTTTTCTTCGAAAATCTGAAAGTCGCAAGACATATGGGCTCAAAGGATGTATGAAATACCATAAAAGCCCATCCTAAACCATTGTAAAACCCCTCCTAGATAAGTATGATAACCCTAGGGGCAAAGGGGTCAAAAAGGAACACAAATGGATTATGTTAGATGGGTTTTGAAACACATTCGTTGGGCACGTGCATCGTAATCGATCGACCGAAGTTGGGAGTCGATCGACCAAACTATAAACCTGTTCTGAATGCCTGCTCTGGCTGTTTCGGTCGACCAAAGTCTCCTTGTCAGTCAACCGAACTCTGAGACTTTTCTATCTGCCAACTCTGGCTATATTGGTCGACCGAACTTCCTACAGTATGCATAATTCAAGGGAAATTAGTTAGAATTCAAGTTCAATAGTCCAAGTTAAAGATGCATGAAATATAATGATGAAAATCCATTAACAAGGAGCGTATAAACACTTTGAAAACTTAATCATCCATAACTAGCGATCAAGTTCATATTGTTATGCATTTATGCAATATGAGAGCATCATGAAACCAAATTCCATTTAATATGAGAATTTCATTCAACTCATATCTGCCAAGGTTTTCATGAAGAATTCAAACTTTGCAGCTAGCATAAAAGCTCTATGAAGAATATGCATGAAAACCATTGGAAAAAAAATTCTTCTGTTTTGTAATGCCCTGGGTCTATCGGATCTGGATCGGAGAGCTTTCGGATCGCTTTGTGGGTCATGAGTTATGTTTTACGATCTACGCGAGTTTTTCTCTCGTATAAGTTACAGAACCCAGTGGAGAGTTTATCGTTGAGTTCATCGACTTGAGGATGCTATAGTTGCGTTGTGCTCCTTCTGAGGATCATTTAGACTATTTTTTCGTATTTTTCTGAATTAGTGTATTTTCGGGCTAAAAATCAGATTTCACAAAAATTAGGAAATTCCTAATTTCCTTTTCTATTTCTTCTTCACCCTCTCTCCTCCCTCTCACTTCTCTCGTTCACTCCCTCCCTCTCGTTCTCTCTCCTCTCTTCTCCTCTCTCCGCGGGGCACACGACCGTGGCGAGGTGGGGCGAGGCAGGAACGTCATGGAGTTGTTGTGGAGCGTGCTGGTGTGAAGGATGGAGCGTGGCGCTGGCGCGATCCCTCGGTGGATTCAAAGCCGGCGTGTTCGGGTTCGTGTGATAGTTTTCAGCGTGGTTTAGTCATTTCGGCACGCGAGAACTTCAGTGGAGGTACAGGGATAGATGCTCTACTTCTCTTCTGCGTTCCCTTGCGATTTGGAGCCGAACGGTGCATATACGAGCGAGTTTTGCTTCATTTAGGGCGATGCATACTTCGGGGGGTGTGAGTCGAGCTCACCTTTCCAGGCGATGGTTTTCAGTCTAGTTAGTTTCATTCGAACCCCTGGCATGTTGGGAATCCATTCTCGCTGGTTTTATTGCATCTGGTCGAGAATCAGAGTCAGTATGAGCCCGACTATCCCCGTGACTCATTTTGGGTCGATTCGTTGGAATCGCCCATTTCTTGTCATTCATGCGTCGATTGGATCCCTTCCGGACTGTGGAAGGTTTATATGGTCATTAGGAATGTTTCCCCTTCGTTTTAGGGCGAACAGGGCGTGGAAAGGTCGGGTTTCGGCCACTCCTACGGTTTCCCCACCGTAACGCCTTGGCGGTCTTACCAGTGACCGTTTTTATCTCTTAAGTGGTCCTGGGATGACCGTTTTGGTTCTTTGTCGGTTTGAGTCGGCTAGGGTCTTAGCGGTCATGCGATAGACCATTTTCCTTTGCTTGTGGCCCATTGGAGGACCGCTAAGTGTTGATTAGGTGGAAGGTCAAACTAGAGGGGGGGGGGTGAATAGGTTGACCCTTTGAAAAATTAATGCAAGATCACACTCGCTTTAGAAAGCAGAATGCTAATTAGAAATTCAATAAACAGACTGTATGCAGATCGTGCCTAATCAAACATCTAACGATATTCTTCACAAACAACACAGGCGCACTCCAAGGGGAAAAGCTAGGATGAATGTACCACTTGGCCAGCAACTCTTGTAACTGCGCTCGCAACTCCCTCAACTCAGCAGGAGCCATACGGTAGGGAGCCTTCGCCAAAGGTCCCGTACCCGGCACCACGTCAATAACAAAATCGTTCTCCCGTTGGAGAGGCAATCCAGGTAAGTCCTCCGAGAAAACATCGGGAAACTCCCACACCACCGGATTGTCCTCGACATCCGGACACGGCTGGTCTACCAAGACCACAGAAGCGAGGAAACCCTCACAACCCGCATCAAGCAAACGGCAAGCTCGAATCGCAGGGATAAGAAAGCAGGAAGAGGAAGACCTGATACCTTGGAAATAGAAGGTGGGTCCACGAAGTCGCCAAAATAAACTCTCTTCGAGCCACAATCCACCAACGCATGATGTGCCTCGAGCCAATCCATGCCCAAAATCACATCAAAGTCCTGAAGCGGCAACGCATAGAGCCTAGCCGGCAAACTCCACCCTTCCACCCACACGGGAACCTCATCGAAGCAATACGGAGTGATCATAAAATCACCCGAAGGCAACTCCACTGCCAAATCACAGGACAACTGGGTCACCGGCTCCTCGATACTCAGCGTGAAATCCTCCGAAATAAACGAATGAGACGCGCCAGAATCAAACAAAACTTGAGCTGCACGACCCAAAATCTGAACGGTACCTTCCACGAGCTGCGACGCCACTGCCTCCGCCCTGGTCATGTGTGTGATCTGGCCTTGAGCTCTCTGCCTGCCTCCCACACTAGCTGACCTGGGTAGTGGCGGATACTGTCCCTGCTGCTGCTGCTGCTGGGGAACCTACTGCTGTTGAGAAAACTACTGCTGCTGCTTCCTCTAAGGACAGTCAAGGGCCATGTGCCCTGGCTGGTCACACCGAAAATAGATAATCGGCGCCGTGCACTGCCTGTCCGGATGGAACTCGCTACACCATGGACACGGGCCTCGCGATCCACCCACTGATCCCTGACGCTGAAACGGGATCGACTGCTGTACACTGCTCGATGAAGCCTGCCCCTGACCCTTGGACTTCTTCTTAGAGAAACCCTTCTTGAGAAACTTCTTGACCTTCGTGCCAAAAGACACCGATCTTGTCACTGACGCTGCCGGTGCCGGCGCTCCTGAACCGCCCGACGGATGCTGGAAGGAACCCTACTGCTGGATAGCCGACTGCTGGCTGCGACCTGACAAAGACTGCCCCTGGCTAATCGGTCCTCGAGTCCTCTGCATATCCATCTCCAAAGAAGCCGCAACGCGAGACGTTGTCTCCAAATCGGTGGCAGCATTCTCGATCAAATGGTGCCTCAGCTCCTGCCTCAAGCCCTGAATGAACTGTGCGGTCTTCACCCTCTCATTCTTCATGATATGAGATGCATACCGACCCAGTTCAACAAATCGGGCCCTGTACTGCAACACGGACATGTCGCCCTGAACCAGTTCCAAAAACTCACGCATCTGTTGCGTAGCAATAAACTCTAGACAGTACGTACGCTCAAAGGCGCTGACTAAGTCGCCCCACACAATCTGCTCAAGTGGACGAAGCTGGAAAGACGTCTTCCACTCGGAAGACCACCACTCCCGAGCCGTACCCTACAACTGGTTGGAGGCCAACATCACTCTATCCATCTCGTCGAGCCAACTCTGAGCCAAATCAGGGTCTGGCTGATCGCCGTAGTAAGGTGGATGAAACTACATGAAATCCCTTACTACTCGGCCTGGCCCACTCCTGGTCGACGAGCCCTCACCAGCCTCTCTGCCGAACTGCTGAGACATAAGCTGGTACATGTCACGGAAGAAATCCTCGGCCCCCCGAAATCTCGCAGTATCCACTGCCTCGGTGGCCGCAGGTGGCACTCTACTCTGCTCCTCCTGCTCATGCTGAACCTCCTGCTGGATCTCCTGACCTCCAGCCGACTGTCCCTGCTGAGAGCGAGTGCTCCGCCTCGGCGCCATGCTCGCTCCTGAAGCAAAAGACAGAAAACACGGAAACAGCAAGGTCAAGAGAAATGCACGATGCCCGATGCCAGCGTCAACAGTACATCATCGATGTGGACTAGTGGACCACTACAATCACTTATGATTCTCGTATAATCCCACAACCGCGCTCTGATACCAGCTGTAACGACCAGAGAATCCGATTACCGGGAAGGCCCGATAACCCGAGACTCGCACCGCCACCCACGAGTCTGAAGACTCGGAAGGGTTAGAAGGACGGTGTGGAAACTACACAAGTATCACAAATAATTGCAGGATTAAACAGTTATATAAAGAAGCAGGAAATGAATTAACATTTTACTTGGTTCACGAGATAACAATAAAATAACAAAAGTAGTCCACAACTAGTACAGAGATAAGAAAAGAAAGTACAGCTACACGGGGCATACCACGGTTCTGACCTCTGGCACTAATGCTGGGCACCTGAACCGCGCTGAGGCTAAGACGAACTCCCTTGAAGCCTCGCCTCGCCTGAAACACGGTGAAAATACGCAGGGAATGAGTCTCGGAACAAGACTCAGTAGGGATCACTCGAACCCTACCTCGCAAATGGAGAAACCGCTACGTTAGCAGTAAGCGAGTATCTCAAAAAGGGAAACCCTGCCATCTACAAAGCACCGGTCTAACGCATGAAAACTGACACACGTGCGACGGCGAAACAACCGGAACACAACGGCCAACACGGCAGAAACTCCAAGGTCGTAGTCGTAACGACTGACAGTCTGACACTCCTGACTCGACAGGAGTACCTCCCACTAGAAGCACAGCCGGTAGCGTCCCCTGATGACTTACACCGCACCGCAGGTGAACTGCCTGACATGGTAGCGCCTACCAGAGACACGGACACCGAACAAGTACCACAAACAAGTGACTAGCTGGGGTCACGCTCGTCAGCATGTGTCCAACGGCCCTCAACCACGTGTGCACATACAGACCGCGTGTCCCTGGTCTGGCCCTCTGACTGGTTTTCCCCTTAGCCGGACTCTGGCTACAGACGTGGGGCCCGACGGAAACCAGTCTAAAAACCGTCTCTAAGGGTCGACCCGTACACCACTCCCTGGTGAGACCAGCACCGCGTAATGGTGGGCTACGACTAGTGGAGGGTCACTGAAGGAGTAGACTCTCAAGTCAACGGAAAACCAAGTCCGCATCTGACGACGTACGGGGACCACCCCACGTACCGGCACCGTCGCACGGCGACCACGGTCAGAACAGAAACGGGGTTGGAAGCTACCTGGGGCAACCCGGTGCCTGACGGTCTACCCTAGACGTATCACAGGACTCTGACGGTCTAGGCGGGACCGTCACAGACGCCTGACGGTCTAGGCTGGACTATCACAGGACCTTGACGGTACAACGCATGCCGTCACACTCCCAGTGTAAAACAGAGTGTAACGCACCTGCCCTGGTGCGTTACAGACTGTGACACGCCTATGCAAGTGCGTCACAGGGAAAATCAAAGGCAAGCTGTGACGCATGCCACTCGGTGCGTCACAGCATGTGACGGTCCACACCTAGAGCGTCACACACAAGTAACGGTCCAGCCCTGAAGCGTCACATTGCCCAGGGGTCGAATAACCCTGACGCACCCACACTGGGCCGTCACAAGGCTGTGACGCGCCCGCCATGGTGCGTCACACGCCTTGACCCCCAACGGTCAAACCAACATTCGGATGCTAACGGTCGGGATGATCTGACGGCCCAACCCAGGCGCGTCACACGCCTGTGGCGGTCTATCATGGGACCGTCACAGTCCCTGACCCCAACGGGCTAAACAAGGGCTGTGACGCACCCACCCAGGCGCGTCACACGGTGTGATGGTCACTGGAAGGACCGCCACACACGCCCGACGGTGAAACGGCGGGGAAAGCCCAAAAAACCCAACCACGCCCCCATGCCTCCACCGGAGAGGGGGAAATCAAAGGGGAAGACCCCTGGGGACCCCTAGCATGATACTAGGCCACCAAAACGTGAAATCACGGGTTAAATCCATAGATCGGGCGAGCTCTCCCGAAATCATGAAAAACCCCAAACCCGCTTAATCAAGCCCCTCACGGCCTCCCCTCAGCCTATAAACCATGGAAATGAACGGCGGGGAGCTAGGGAACGTCACCCTACCTCAATGGAGCGAATGCTCCGCCGAATCGTTACCGAGATTGCAAAGAACGCTTTGAAAACCCCCGTCCCTTCATGGTTCCCCACAAGCTTTACGCCGCCACGATCACCTCGCCGTCGCCCACGTCGTCACGCCATCGCCCCGCACCGTCTGCAGCCAGAAGGGGACGTTGCCGCGGCATAATGAGAGAGAAAGAGAGAGGGAGGGGCGGTGGTCACGGTGGGGAGAAGGAAGAAGAAGAAGAAGAAGAAGAAGAGGGTGCGAGGAGAGAGAGAAAAGTGAGATATTTATAGAAAATCTAGAAATTCCAGAAAATACCAAAAAATAGAAAATTACGTTTCCGCGATCCTCGGAATGCACCGATCGCAACGGTACCACTCGTGCCCAGGTGAACGACCAGGTTCACCTGCAGCGAGGTTCCGAAGGAATTACCGAAACCCACACTGGAAATCGGAAAACACACGCGAAAAAAGCCGCGGAACGCTTCCGGGCCTCCAAAACAACTCCGGATCGCGCCGATCCGAACACGAAAGATGTCCGAAATGAAATTTCAGACACAACGAAGCTGGACACTCTGAGAAACCAGATCCGAGACCCACGAAGAAGGATCCGAAAGGTCCGGGATATTACAGAGACAAATCCCTCATTAAGGTTCAGCAACTCACAGAGCCTGAACCGGAGGTGAACCTCCCTTCCTCCAAATCGGCGGGGAATCACAAGTGACACCCAGTCACTTGCAAACTGGAGGACCAATCCTCCCTTCCCCTGCACCAGCGTAAGGAAACCCAGTGAGCAACACCCAATTGCCCACAGCCGGAGGACCAATCCTCCCTTCTCCTGAACACCCAGGAGGAGCCACGACCTCAAACTAGAGAATCGAAAAAAAAAACTACTGGAAGATGGAAAGAGCAAACAAAAACAAGAAACAGAAACAAGAACAAAAAAAAATAGCTCCGAGGGAGCAACTTGGCTTGGATCTGATCCAGAGGCCAATACAACTCTGATCTTCAGGAAAGACTGTCTCTACCCGTCTCTATTCTCTTCTCAGCTCATTTCTCCTCCTTTCTCTGTCTTTCTTGCTGCTCACTCACTGGTTCTTCTTCTTCTTCTTCCTCTCCTCAGATCACATGCCTATCATTTGCCCCCTTTATCCACGAGCCAGCTTTCTCCCATCTCAGAGGACACGTGCCTCTTCTGCAACCTAATTTGTTCCCTGAAAAAGACAGAGTATCGTTTTAGGATTACTTGTAGAATATTCGAGTTCATCACGTGGAAGAGCAGACCTTGTCCAGACCTTAGGCTTAATTAAACCAGATGTGCACTGACCGTGAAATGCGTAAGCAGACATATGCACAGACCTAAACTAAGTGTGCTACAATGTATTGCACCGACTATGTCCCTTGATCGTGCATGAACTGACATAGTGGAATGCACAGTCCTTGTAAAAACTTTCACCGAGTTCTGCTTAGTGTAATGCATGGAGTTGCCTATGTAAAGTGCTACACAAACCTACAGGTCGGTGCAAAGATTGCACCGAGATAGAAGATGACCTTTACAATCTAGGTGCAAAGATTGCATCGAGGTAAAGAATACACGGACCTCCTCCTCTATGCTTAAGAAAACATGCACCGAGATGTAGGTTGCACGGACTAGGGTGCTGGCAGCAACCAATATGCACCAACGTCTACAGTGATTGCACAGAGTTGCTATCTGCACCAACCCCGCAAGGCAAACAATGCACCAACCTGGTGAATGCCTTAGGCAAATTTATTGATGTGAGACGAGGTCGGGGAAGGACTTCAAACTATCAGACGGAGAGCAGGGAGGTGAGGTAGAAGCCGGCCGTAGGAGTTGGTAGTCGTCTGGAGGTCGAGCCGTGGTGCTGCGCCGTCGTCTTCACAAGCTGCTCTGTTCTTCCCGGCCTGGGACTGCAGGATAGGGTGTCGGTGTCGGTACAGCCACGAGCTCGCCCGAAGGTTTCCGGAGGTGGGATCAGTGCTGAGACGACCGGGACTGACCATGGAATGGACCGTACGAGTTTGGCGCCGTTTGGTGGACGCCGGAGGTTCCTGTAGTTCGGATTACTCAGCTAGTTTGACTGAGTACTGACTGATGCAGAACCAAAGGGTACTGATGCCGAAGCTGCCCCGGGTGCTACCAAACTCCGATGGAGGCAAAATTGGTGGCGACGAGACCGTGGACAAAGTAGCTTCAAATGACAACTGACGGGACCGCAATCGGAGGTCGGAGAAGAAAGCTCTGAGTTGAAGAGTGGGGGTCGGTCCAACCTGGACAGAATTGGAGCAGTCTGCGATCTTCGACAAGAATGACCGGAACCAGGTGCTCGGGTGGGCGAATCACCACCTTCTTTCTGGTACTGAAAGAGGACTAGACGTAGTTCTTTCCCTCCGAAGATCGTGCCAAGAGCTCAGCTGAGCTGGTCGTGGGAGCTTCTGCACTCAGCTTCAGGTCACCAGTTAGGGGATTGAAGTGCAGTCCGGCGATATCTGCTCCCCCGAACAGCTCCGAGCTCGGATGCCGGCGGGACCACCTTCGTTGCGAAGCTGTCTTGACGAGGTTTCCACCAGTATAAGATACTCCACCTGAAGCCTTGAGGGAAGGTCGAGGCTGCCTCTGCAAACTGCTGCTGCTCTGCTGCCTGCGAAC
The DNA here is from genome assembly GCA_022559845.1 of Amorphophallus konjac. Lineage (NCBI taxonomy): Eukaryota > Viridiplantae > Streptophyta > Magnoliopsida > Alismatales > Araceae > Amorphophallus > Amorphophallus konjac. Next base: position 266,852,264 of record CM040127.1, read on the forward strand.
CTGGACTGGGTCTGAAGCTGCAAGGAATATGATTGATGGGGTGGTGGGGGTTAGGAGGGAGATGGGGTTGGCTAATGGCTGTGGGGAGGGAAGGGGAATGGTTGGAGGACTGATGGGGAGATGAGGGTTCAATGGTGAGGGCGAAGCTGGCCGGAGATGGTAGTGTGGTGGCTTGGTGAGCACAAGAGAGGGGGTGGAATGGGAGAGGGAAGAGAGATGGCCAAGGAGGAATGGGGAGATGGGGGGGCGACCCTAGGAGCTGAAGGGTCAAGGGAGGTCGACCAAGTGGGGGCTGGGGAGAGAAAAAGAGGGGGGAGTTTGAATTTGAGGCTTGGGAGGGGTGAAAGGGGGCTTGGGGAAGTGAAAAGATGTGTTGGGAAGATGAAAGGGTGTCTAGGGGGAGGGGATTCCACCTAGGGGTTGAGGGAATAATTGAATGAGGGTATGGGGAAGGGATATGGCTTTAATGAGGAGGGAAGTGAGGGAGGAGAGAGAGGGAATTCGAATTTGGGAGAGGTGGAAGAGAGAGAGAGGGGGCGGCCCCCTTAGAGAGAGAGAGAAACGAGGTGGTGAACGGCGGTGTTGGCCATGGCAGAAGAAGTTTAGAGGGAGAGAGGGAGAGAGGGGTGACTGCGGCTGCAGGGACAAGAGAGGGGGGAGGGAAGCCAGAGGAAAGGGGTTGGGAGGGCTGGCCAAGCTTGTGGATGTGAGGGAGGGGAGAACGGAGAAGCAAGGGAAGGGGGAGGAAGACTTGGGTGTCGCACCCAGCCGAGGGGAGAGGGAGGGAGAGGGGCATCGCACCCCTAGTTGGAAAGAGATGGGGGAAAGAGGGATAGAAAGGGTGTGGACCTCACATCGGAGGATATCTTTCCAAAAATTCTATTCAACTCATTGTATTCTAAAGAAGAGTTACATGACCTTTTATAGACTCTTCAGAGAAAACCAAAAGACAACTCATTAACACCTAATACCTACTCATCATAACTCTCTTGGGAAGACTAAAAGACACACAAATAAAAAAAAGACTCTTTAGAGAAAACCAAAAGACAACTCATTAACACCTAATACCTACTCATCATAACTCTCTTGGGAAGACTAAAAGACACACAAATAAAAAAAGACTCTTACATGATTATTGTAGACATAATTACTATGAACATAAAACATGACCCATTAGGCTCATACATATGGCCCAATTAACATGAGACAACTAAAACATAAATAGCTATTTTATAGTTTTGTTGAAGCCGCTTGCCGATCCCATCATTTATGCATGGACCTTATGAGTGCTTTATACAGGAACTTACATAGACGATGTATGGTGACACAAGGCGTGCACTGACCTAAATCTGCACTGACTAGGAAGCTCGTGTACACAAGATCTGCACCGAGTTCATTTCTATACCTTAAACAAAAATATGCACCGACTCTAACATGCATGCATATGCACTGGCCTATATTAACATGCTACATGACTTACACCGACTCGACGCCACATGTGAGGCGCACTGTAAGACGCACCTCCTATATGCGTTAGAAAAAGATGTACCGAGGCAAACTTACACCGACCTTTATATGAGTAAGTGAAAGTATGCACTGAGTCAAAGTTTGCACTGACCTCAAACAGTGATTGCACCGACCCTACAATGCACTGACCTTGCTACATGCATTGACCTACACGGTGTTTGCACCGAGCTCCGATATGTTAATGGACCTTCAGATGTTCAAGACAAAAACTTGCACCGACTCTAGTATGCACAGACTTATATGTTGCATTAGCCCAATGCATGCAGCATGAAAAATGCATCAATCCTGAGAAAAATATATATATCTTGCAAATGAATATGACGACAACATTAATGCGCAAAAATCAAGGCACAGCAAACAATCCTCATCACTGCACAGTGTAATGACCAGATACATCATCATTCAAACTTTCATACAAGCACATGATGACTCATAGTGTTTGCTATCATCAAAACCACAGGAGCACGACAATCTCCCCCCTTTTGATGATGGCAACACTATGACATGAGAGTAAAGCAAGATAAAGATGCAGACACGCATGTCAAACCATGTCAAACTTCATCTCCCCCTTTGACATCATCAAAAAGAAAGTAGTTTGATACGAGAAATACAAACATGCATGATATGAAGGAATCAAAATCTCCCCCTGAGCTAAAAGGCACAATAAAACGCTTTCTCAATAACACACCCCTTGGATGAATGAATCAAATCAGCAAAACACAGGGGCAAACAAAGATGAAATAGGCCCATGACAAATTCTATGGGACTAGCTGACACCAATGGAGACAAATTTCTGGAAGAGCAAGGATAATCAGAATGAGCAAGGTTAGTCATACAGTTCAAGAAATACTTATTCTCCCCCTGAATTCAAGACAGGGTGAAGATTAGTCAGTGAGCAATGATAAAGACTAACCACAGGGTTTACAATGAGGTTCAATCAAGATTTTCAATGAGATACCAAAAACATAAATCTAAGAGAGTGAATATTTCAGAGTCTTCCATTATAAGGGCTTATGAATGAACTTTATTAATCAGCATGGTTTAAACATGATGCATATACAGTTTGTCAAAAAGTTCTTTACTCATGTCTAAGTTCAGATTTAATAAAAGTGAACCAAGCCCTCATGCTAGCATGTTGATTAACCTCCCTACATCTTACTCAATCTATTTCAATGACTTCTTTAGAAAAAACAATCATGAGTATTGAGGTTAAACAATTTGACATTTCTGAAAAAATAACCATTTGGGTTTAGCAGAGTTTTCATTTCTTTTCATTTTCAGAACATTCAGGAATAATTCATGCCTTCCGTCGTAAGGGTAGACGCTGATTAGACGCCAGTACCCCTAGCTTACTCAGCAGAATGTACCATTCTGTTTCAGGTATAGATATCACCTTTTTGCGTAAGGGTACACGTTTACCAGACGTAGGTACCCCTAGATACTCAGTGAGACTAACCTTTGTTAATTTTCTGAACAGAGTTAGCTAAGAAGCATCATGACTTTGGGTCCATTGTCTCTGACAAGGATCCTAATTTCTCAGCGCATTTAGCAATTGCTCTGCCCTTTACATTATAGAAATAAAATTTAGATACAGCTACCCATAAGGTTTTGAAAGAAAAGACTTGTTTAAAGACAATACAAATTTCATGTATTTCAACCAAAAAGGTCATGATTTCAAAATTTCAGATTACAGAAGATTTTTCAAAGTATAACATGAAACAATTGTTAAAGTTTATTAAAAAAATTGATTTAGATATTTTCATGGCATTTAAGAGGCAAGCTGAAAATACATTAAACTTAAACCAATTTGATCTTTTCAGAACATTCATAGTTCCATATAATGGAAGATTCCTAGTACAGATGTTTTTCAGATTTATGAATGAGGTACACATATTGAAATCTTCCTGAATTTCAGATTGAAGAGAAGAGAGATTCAGATTGAAGAAGGAACAACTCAATTCAAGGAGGTGAGCAAACAATTCAGACTAGGACAAGAGCTCCACCTAAGAGTATGCATGGCTATTGCTCTTTTTGGTATTTTTAATATGAATGCTATGCAATAAACAAAGTGTATGCGAATGCATTGAACCATCACATGTGACATGAAGACCATTCAGGAGAGGTTTAAACTAACCAAATATGTGTGAAGCACAGAAATTATCTAGACAGACTCCCCTTATCTATATGCCAAACGAAACATATGCATGAGGCACAACCAGTGAAATAATCAAATGCAAAAATAAATATTTAAGCATGACAGTTCTAACTAACAGATCAAGAATGGTATTTAGCTATCTAAAAGGAATTCAAATTACCAAACCTGTAGAGAGCAAAATTTGGGGTTTTACCATACTATGGTGTATTGGCTTATTGAACTCCCCCTTTTTGTTTCCAAGGCGCTCCTGCAAAACAAAAATCTTATTTTGGAGTTTTAGGTACCCAAGAATTCTTGGGTCCCGAAATGTTAGTGCCACTATCTAAGGAGCCTTTCAGAAGTCTTTGGGCTTTCATATCATCATATTTCATAAGATGACAATTATCTATAGAATGTCAAAACCGAACACAGTAATGGCAAGATAAAGTAGATTTTAAACTCTTTTCATGCACATTGGTTTTAACATGGAATCTAAGCGCATGTTCATGAAAGTTTCTGTATTTATTATGGAGGATATTTCTTTTATTACCCCCGAACACATTCTCATTCACGAGAAATCTAGGATATTTAAAGTTCACATTTCTTCCCTGGACATACCAACAGTCCTTGACTGTATGGCCAAACTTCCCACAATTAAAACAAGACGAGTAATTTTTCTTTTTAATGACAGACCAGCATTCACTAGCCATATGGCCTGAGTTCCAGCAATTGAAGCACTTAGAAGATTTTCTTCTTCTAGCAAATTCATCTCTACCGAAGACATTCAGATTTGCAGGGAACCTAACATGTTTAGAGTGAACTTTTCCCCGAGCATTCCAGCAATGGGCAGCAATGTGGCCCATCTTGTCACAATGAAAACATTGAATTTTCTTATTTTGAAATCCATGATTCTGGAGATGAGTTTTCTTAGTATGCATTTTACTGGCATTCAGATCATCTAATTCCATTAATTCACATTCATGCATTTGATGACCAGTCTTGTGACAGTAATGACATGCCATTGATTCTTGCGTGCATATGTGTATGTGGGTGATTTATGAACAACATGCACAGGCATGGCAGAGTCCTTTTTGTTCTTTCCTTTTTGTTTTTCAGTTGTCTTCGTGGATTTTTGTTCAGAAAACTGGAAGACATATGAGCTCGGAGAGTTGTGAGGAGCTGAACTAGAGACAAAAGATGTTTTAGGTCTATTTTTATAGTTCTTTTCATCTACAGGGTTATAGCCCAACCCTTCCTTCTGAAAATTAACCTTTGTTCCAAGAATCTTGTTCAGATTGTCCTTACCTTTGACAAATTTTGATAGAAAATTTTTTAAATCTTGAATCTCAGAATTTAAGGCAACAATATTAACCTCATATCTGGACAGGTCAGTTTCACAGGAAATTACTTGTTGATGTAAGGCATCGTTCAGAGTTTTGAGTTTTTCAATTTCCTATTTTAATTTTGTTTCATTGTCAACTTCGACTTCTTTTATGACACTGTTGTAGCCCTGCCCTTCCGTCCTAGCATTAGCCTTGACTCCTAGCAGCTTGTCAAGATTCTCTTGCTCATCAACAAATTTAAATAGGGACTCGTTAAGATCATCAACTTCTTATCAAAGGGATGTAATAATAAGTTCATATTCAGCTATTTTCTCTTCACAGGAAGTGACATTTCCACTCAACATTTGGTTGATGATTTTTAGGCTCTCAATTTCTTGTTCAGCATCCACCAACCTATCATAATTGTTCATGCTCACGCACTTACCTTTTTCAATTGTCAGTAGTCTGTCTGACAGCGTGGTGTTTAGATGTTTCAGCTTGTTAATTTCCTCTTTCAGTTTACTATTTTGCTCTTGGAGTTCATCATCAAACACCAACTCACATAAGGAAGTCTGACATTCATTGAACACTTCTTGTTGATTTTTTGATTGAAATTTGTCAAGGTTTTTCCGAAGCTCTAAGTTTGTAGCTTTAACATCCTCCAGCTCTACGGAGATCAGTCTATTTTCACTTTCTAGACTCATTGTCCTATGTTCAGATTCCTGAACCTGGTTTTTGAGTTTCTTGTCTTCAGATTTCAGATAATCAAGCTTAGAGCTAAGAACATCAAGATCTGTCAGTTGTCTTCTAAGAACACCATTTTCAGTTTTCAGTGTTTCATAGTCCTCTATTAAGGATTCAGCCTTTTCAAATTTTTTAAGTTTCCTTTTTAGAGTATTATTCTGGTTTCTCAGCATTTCAAAAGACTCTAACAGTTTAGCATATGCATCTTCCCAGTCTTCTAAAGTAAAAGAAGAGAAAGGATTGTTTACCTCTTCTTCATCCTTGCTTTCATTTTGATCTTCGCTTTGATCACTGCCATCTGCCACCAGACACTTATTTTTACTATTCCAATGAATTGCTGTCATTTCGTCCAAGACCTCCTTGGCGGACCTGCAATCACGGATATGTGGAAATTTATCAGTATTTATGGCGTTTCTCAAAATACTTAGAACTATAATATTCTCAGCATTTTTCATCCTATGTCTATCTGTCCATTTGGACACATCTTTAGGCAGTTTGTGTGGTCCTTTGGAAATAAGGTTCCAGAGGTTGGGATTCACTACATTTATAGACGTGCACACACTGCCTAGCCAGGTAGGGAAATCAGACCCATTAAACACACAAGGATGAGCCACAGGTGAATCGAAAGCAATCGACCAAGAATGATAAATGACCAATCGAAGAAGCACCGTGAGTCACAGGACCTACTGCAGATCGTTGGATATGTAGAGCCAGTAACCCTCTCTCATACCAATTATAGATACGGTGGCGCATGGAATTGGATCTAGAGGGGGGTGAATGGATCTTTCAATAAATACGCCCAAATAGAAATGATTACGGAATAAAACCTTTGCCTACACTCAATTAAGTCGAATGAGACCACAGACCTCTCTTCCTCAGGAAATTAAAAAGTGCTGGAGATAGATATCTCAAGGAATCGTGCAGACTCAACTCACAAATTCACTCACGGGACGAGAAGCACTAGGAAGCATAAGTTTCTATTAAGCAATCAATCGAACACTTAACATCAATACTAAATTCACTGTGAAATCACACATGAAGGCTTCTGTCAGAGAACGCACAAACAACCAGTGTAGGGGGAGGGTCAAGAGATAGGTAAGTGTACGCCAAGCAAACCACGAGAGACAGGTTTTTTAGGTGGTTCGGCCAGACCCACAGTCTGCCTACGTCCACCCCACACTCTAACTAGAGTGAGGATTCCACTAGCAAGAGCTAGAACCAGTAGACTTAGTCTGCAACAGACGCTGCCAAATAGCTTGGAGACCGAGGGAGACAAATCCCTCGATAAGGTTCAGCAACTCACAGAGCCTGAACCGGAGGCGAACCTCCCTTCCTCTAAATCGAAGGGGAATCACAAGTGACACCCAGTCACTTGCAAACTGGAGGACCAATCCTCCCTTCCCCTGTAGTAGCAGAAGGAAACCCAGTGAGCAACACCCAGTTGCCCACAGCCGGAGGACCAATCCTCCCTTCTCCTGAACACCCAGGAGGAGCCACGACCTCAAACTTGAGAATCGAAAAAAAAAACACTACTGGAAGATGGAAAGAGCAAACGAAAACCAGAAACAGAAACAAGAACAAAAAAAAAAGCTTCGAGGGAGCAACTTGGCTTGGATCTGATGTAGAGGCCAATACAACTCTGATCTTCAGGAAAGACTCTCTCTACCCTTCTCTATTCTCTTCTCAGCTCGTTTCTCCTCCTTTATCTTTCTTTCTTGTTGCTCACTCACTGGTTCTTCTTCTTCTTCTCTCTTAGCTCCCACATTTTTCCATTCCTGCGCCTCACTCTCTTTTTTTCTCGATTGGGTTCTTCTTCTGCTGGATGCACTCTTTTTCAGATGGGCTCTAGCGGCACCCTTTTTCAGCACCAGCACTCTTCTTTGAAGGGTAATGTAGCTTTATATAGGAACAGGGGCTTTGTATGGTTCAAGCAGCAGAACCCTACTAAAATTTCATTGGTCCACGTGTTGAGGAATAGAGAGTTCCTCTCCTCAGATCACATGCCTATCATTTGCCCCCTTTATCCACGAGCCAGCTTTCTCCCAGCTCAGAGGACACGTGCCTCTTCTGCAACCTAATTTGTTCCCTGAAAAAGACAGAGTATCGTTTTAGGATTACTTGTAGAATATTCGAGTTCATCACGTGGAAGAGCAGACCTTGTCCAGACCTTAGGCTTAATTAAACCAGATGTGCACTGACCGTGAAATGCGTAAGTAGACATATGCACAGACCTAAACTAAGTGTGCTACAATGTATTGCACCGACTATGTCCCTTGATCGTGCATGAACTGACATAGTGGAATACACAGTCCTTGTAAAAACTTGCACCGAGTTCTGCTTAGTGTAATGCATGGAGTTGCCTATGTAAAGTGCTGCACAAACCTATAGGTCGGTGCAAAGATTGCATCGAGGCAGAAGATGCAGTGACCTTTACAATATAGGTGCAAAGATTGCACCGAGGTAAAGAATACACGGACCTCCTCCTCTATGCTTAAGAAAACATGCACCGAGATGTAGGTTGCACAGACTAGGGCGCTGGCAGCAACCAATATGCACCAACGTCTACAGTGATTGCACCGAGTTGCTATCTGCACCGACCTCACAAGGCAAACAATGCACCAACCTAGTGAATGCCTTAGGCAAATTTATGCATGGACCTTGTGAGTGCTTTATACAGGAACTTACACAGACGATGTATGGTGACACAAGGCGTGCACTGACCTAAATCTGCACTGACTAGGAAGCTCGTGTACACAAGATGTGCACCGAGTTCATTTTTATACCTTAAACAAAAATATGCACCGACTCTAACATACATGCATATGCACTGGCCTATGTTAACATGCTACAGGACTTGCACCGACTCTAGGCCACATGTGAGGCACACTGTAAGACGCACCTCCTATATGCGTTAGAAAAAGATGTACCGAGGCAAACTTACACCGACCTTTATATGAGTAAGTGAAAGTATGCAGTGAGTCAAAGTTTGCACTGACCTCAAACAGTGATTGCACCGACCCTACAATGCACTGACCTTGCTACATGCATTGACCTACACAGTGTTTGCACCGAGCTCCTATATGTTCATGGACCTTCAGATGCTCAAGACAAAAACTTGCACCGACTCTAGTATGCATAGACTTATATGTTGCATTAGCCCAATGCATGCAGCATGAAAAATGCATCAATTCTGAGAAAAATATATATATCTTGCAAAATGAATATGACGACAACATTAATGCACAAAAATCAAGGCACAACAAACAATCCTCATCACTGCACAGTGTAATGACTAGATGCATCATCATTCAAACTTTCATACAAGCACATGATGACTCATAGTGTTTGCTATCATCAAAACCACAGGAGCACAACAGGTCCCGTTCCTGAAGGAGGTCTTGCAAGAGGGCCTTCAAATGCTGGTTCTCCTTCACGAGAGTCTCAAGGGTCACCTCTTGAACTTCGTTTGTAGGAGCATCATTATTGACCGGCTCCGCGTTGATCAGAGGGTCACTGTCCTCGACTTGGACCTCTTCTGTACGTTCCGGTGCCTGCGGTCTGGCATGAATGCCAATGTGACCTGTTGGGGGAGGCGGCTAGGTCTGATGACGCGGCCTCCTGAAATGGGATAGGGGCTGGTTCAGGTCATCAGACTGGGTGTCGGGTTGATGTCCGGTGGTATAACACGCGAACACCCGAACCAATTCCTTGATGAACCGGGCCGTCCGCTTCTTCTGAGGGTGTTCCTCAGGGCGGACAGGTGCCCCCAGTCTTTCAAAGATCGAGGTGCATTGCAGAGGAGCCTCCCTCCCGATGTCTGCCTGAGGAGAACTCAGGACGGGTTGCTGGCGGGCCCGAGATCAGGCCCGTCTTTGCCTCTGCTTGCCCAGGCGGGGGACATTGGATGACTGGGTGTCGTTAGACAGTGTCATTGTGGAATCAGCCGCGTCTTGCCTGACGCCAAGTCTGAGCGCTCGCAGGGGGTTTCTAACACGCGCCCTCCGAACGGCTTGAGCTTATTCTGAGGTGACCCAGATTCTTCTCATGTCGGGTTGCTGGCCTCCCTTGTCGTTGTTCCGCCGATGAGACCTGGGAGTCTGTATATCGAGCTTGTGTGGGTGCCCTCGGGCTGCTACCGGGGCGCTCGCTCCTTTGAGCTCCGCCTTGTCTCGCGTTTGCCGCAGGGGGTCAAAAACGGTTGGAGGTGGGAATCGTAGGAATGGTCCATTCTTGAGGTATGATTGGTTCACCCCAATTGAGGCTTATCCGCAGGTCACCGATAAGAATAGTGTTGCCTGAGTTACTGGTTGCAGCAGCGAGTCGCCTGCCTCTACGGCCGTTGCGACTCTTCTTCTATGGGGCCGAGGAAGACCCCGCCCTGAGGTGATAGACTGAGAACACCCCATCTACGGTGACTGGGAACATGGAGCTATCAGTTGGAAGTACTGAGATCGGCCCCTACGGTACGAGATCCGCATTGGGGGTCGGTGGCTGGGCGCCTCGGGTGCAAGCTCTCGCCCGAGCCGATAGAAGTGTTGTTGATGCTCGAGATGACACTCTTGCACCGAGAAGGAACGTCGTAGAAGGTGCTGAGGTGCCGTCGACCCGAGGTTGTGAACCTGTACCGAGCGCTGGCGGAGCTAGAGCGTGGGATGAAGGGCCTACGGCCGACATGGGAATTGCTGCGTCCCATAGAGGAAATCCTATGCTGGGAGTCGGCATCACTGGATGGTAAGGAGAAGAACTGGGTAGTGAAGCTGAGAGGCCCGGGGCCCGACGTGGAGAGTCCACACCGGGGACTGACCTTGAAACATCCTGGGGTTGTATGCCCAGTCTAGACGCTGAGGAGCCTCGAATGTGGGGTTGAGAACCCATGCTGGACGATGGATCTTTCGGGGTTCAGGTCGAGAGACTCGAGCAGGGTACTGGGGAGCCTTTCACCTGGGTTGGGAAACCCGTGCGGGTAGCTGGCTCGACTGGGGCTCGGACCTAAAGGCCCGACTGAGGTACTAGGAAGCCAGGCACCCTGGGGTGGAAGCCCATGTCAGGTGCCAACTTGACTGGGGATCAGGGCCGAAGGCCAGAGTTGGATGCTGTAGTGGTGGCCGAGGCTTGGGGCGCGGGGCCCGTGATGGAAGTCGGCCGAGACTGGGCCCAGGGGGCAAGGCTCGCCCGGGAAGGGGATGATGTGGGACCCCCACGGGGGCCGGTGATGGACTGAGCAGGCCACTATTTCTGGAGACTGGCACGGCATGTCTGCCACACCGGTAGAAACATAAGCTAAGAGTAGCTATGGAACAGCCACGGGGACCACACCCAAGAAGTAGGGTGATCCGACGACTAGGGCGAAGCTGCCGAAGACAATCGGCGTCGCCAAGTACCCCACCCGCACGTGGGTGGTGATGACGATGGGACCGTAGGTAACGGCCGCCATAGTTGCTGGAGTGCTGGATACTGCGGAGGTGACGGTTGCTGATGGTCACCGAGTGCGGTCCGGCGGTCGGAGCTCGAGCTAGGAGCTACTGGGAAATGCACGCGAGTACCCTCCTCTGCCTCTCCTGCAAGGATAGGAAAAGGGTACCATGGCTTCAGGGCAGCCACAGGCTTCTCTTTAGCAAAAAGAAGGAAGGCGGGAGACGTCCCACCGGGCGTGCCATCCTTTTATCGCGCGCGCCTGCGTGCCGCGCATGTCGCGTCGGGGAATCGGTGATCAGACTGAGGGAAGGAACACTGCAGGAAAGGAAAATACGGGGGTTTGATGTATCTCAGGTACTCTCCTTTGTGACTGTAGGGCTCTTAGGGTGGTATTGGGCACTCTCCTTTTACGAAAAGTCGAGAGGGGTCGGATGCCATGGGAAGTTTCTGGGATTTAGGGAAACGAGGCTGGGATGCTAGCGTGCCAGTCGATTTCTTGACAATCACCTATGGAACCAAGGTTTGACTATGGAGCGCCACCAGGGCGCGACACGTGGGCTTGGGAAATGAGTGACACGTGGAGAGAGGGGAGGCTCCACAGGTGCGAGCGCGCATACGATTGTGGGGTGTCATGTACTGGATGTCTTTCCCCACCGACCGCAAGCAGTCGGTGTTTATTTACATCGGATTGAATCCGAACACCTTCGTTCTATGCTGAAGAAACGTCTGTACGTATCTAAAGGCATGGGTGAAGGGTCGGGAGCATTCCGCAGCTATGGGATCGCGTCTGTCTGGGTGGTATTTACCGGGGGTCTGGGATACTGGACGCATTCACGTCGAATGGTGCGGGATGGGTTTGGACCCGAATATAGATGCGGGGGCATGCATTCGGGTGATAATATATTTTATGAGAGCCGCATGGGCTTTACAGGCAGGCCGTGGCGGCCAAAGTACAACTGGTGCAAGCCACAAGACAATCCCGACATGTGGGTCGGTCCTTAGGTCAATGCATGATAAGGCGGGTGTCTGCATATGTTACAGAGGCCCTCCTCGAGGCAAGGGCCACGCCCAATTTGCTGAGAGTGGACTGGACTGGGTGGCCGGAGGAGGTGTCGATCGGTAACCGGGTGAGGGCCGGGCGCGGCTCGAATCGAGCGGTCGACACGGCCCCGTGACAGAAGTAGATTGTAACGCCTGAGAATTTTCTAAGAAATTTTTGTATTTAAAATATAATTATTAAAGCATTTAATGGACTATAAATTTTGTTTAAATTAAAATCCAATTATTTAGGCTCTACATTTAATCCAAGAGGATTAGGCCCACTTAATAAACCCAATAGGCCCAAGAGATTGTTTTGGACTTTAGCCCATATTCTAGAAGCTAGGAATGGGTGAAATCACGAAATTAAGGGATAATGACTCTTTAGAAAGATAAGTAAAAGGATAATATTGGGGATAATATCAAAAGAGTTTGAAGTATTTCAAATTTGGCGCCTGGAGTGAAAAACGGTCTATCATGTGACCGCTAACGGGCAGTAAATGGTCGTCCAATGACCGCTACCAACTTCAGATTCCGTGAGAGAAGGAAAGCGTGAAAAGGTTGGATTTTTAGCGTCCAAATCATCTAGGATCGACCCTATCAGCTAATTAGATAAGTCTAGAAGGATTGTAGATCGAATGGAAAGTCTAATTGGGACTCTAAGTTCGTTCTAATCCTCAAATCATAGCTAAATCCTATAAATAGGTTCCAGATTTGACATGCGTGACCCCTACGTTGGCTCACATGGAACCCAGGTAAGGAGGCCGATTTTGAGGTAAGTTTCTTCTAGGAATTTGTTTAATATAGTTAGAATTAACTATCCTCCAATTTTTATTCTAGGAGATCAAGTCTACGTGAAGTTAGAGTCTTCCAAAGTTGTTGATTCTACATTAAGAACTCAGGGATTAGTGCATCCGAGCCAAGAAGATCAAGGAATTCGGAGTCCTAAACGAGATATTTAGTAGAAGTGTCTTTATAACTTTTTGTTACCCTTCATATCTTCTATCTACCCTCAAAATTTCACGTCCATAGGTCAAGGTAATCAGGAGATAGAGGGACGTGAAGTTGCTGATTTAATTCAGGACAAGTAGAGAACTAGGGTTGAGTTTCAGCCTTAAATTTGAAATTTAAAGTCCAAGACAAAGATAGGTTATCTCATGAAAGGCTCAAATTTGAAGTCAGGAATAAAAGCCCTTTGATTTCGTGCGTCTTCATGCATTGTATCTGGAGAATTTCATGTTTTACTTAAGACTATGCATCTAGTATATTCCTCATACATGAACTAGCCCTAATGAAGTAAAAAGAAAAGTTTTCTTGTAAACTACATGAACTTATGCATATTGTTGGCCCATATTTGTTCTATCAGGGTTATGGAAGTTGTAATATGTTGATTTTCAGACATGATATGCCTTAGTTTAGCATTTTGTTTCATTAGCATTTGCACTCGGATTAATATAGGAAGAATCGGTCGTCTAGTAGACTGCCAGGGAATCTAGCAGTCATACGATAGACCGCTAACCACAAGCGACGATCCTGTATTAGACCGTTTTCTGATGTCTGATTTTGTCATATTGTTACCCGAACCATATTACAGAATTAATCATAGTTATTATACAATAAGCCTAGTTATCTAAGTTTAAGCCTGATTTGAGTACTGGTTTCAGATGCTTAGTTATATTTACTGTTCATCTTGATAGATTTCAGGTTTTCATGCACATTGGTATTATTTTAACTTATGTTAATTTGTGACCAAAATGGTATACTTTGTAATAAATGTATGTTTAAATGATAGATGATTCATGATTTAACTTGATCATTGTTTATTTACGATTCTCTCTTTTCTAAGAGTTATTTTCTTAAGTACATGGCACATATCCCGATATGTTGTCATTAGTTACACTTTTACACATTAGGAACACAATCTTGGACATGATGACCTCTCCTTTGGATATTCCTTCCAATGGACTAGAAAATCTTGTTTCAAGGCCTCCATAAGACTCTGCGAGCCTGGGATTCCCACTAGGATGTCGAGCCGGTTGTACCATTAAAGCCCAATTGTCTAGAAAACACTTATACCAGAGTTTTATATTCTGGACTTTAGCGGCCATCTGGTTGACCACCAGAGTCTGCTAGTGGCCATTTACTAGATCGCTAACGGATCCTAAACGGTTCTCCACTAGACCGCTAAATACTCCAGATATCATGTTTTCAAAATATCGAACTGTCTTAATTAACGGTCCTGAACTAGACTGCCGTGATCAAGAAACGGTCCGATAAATGACCGCTAATGTCATGAGTTTGATTAACCCGGGGTTTGACTCAAGCGTTGATTTTCTTATATTCCTAGATGGTCCAATTGATTATCTAGAACCTGTCACATTATTCTAAAGATACCTAAGTAATTTTGAAAGTTAAAGAATGTATCGTTATGCTGCCCATTTATTTCCATGGTATAACCTAGCTATTTAATGCGTTGATTGAAATCTCTTATTCTCAATAGAAGCATTCTTATTTTTGATTACTTTATCAGGGAACTATAGTTGAAATTATACATTCTTGGCCACATTATTATTATAAACGTGGAAGTAGCTTGATTTATACTTGAAGATGCAGTTCGGGCACTGATTATGTTCAAGGGCTCTATGCTAGTCCCCTCGGCTGATTGTCGGAAACATACTATATAAATCATGGGGTATGATGCGACTGGCGTCGCATTGCGCTGGGAGTACTTTCTCTATAAATAAGTGAAATATCCACGGATGATCCACGTGAATTCACGAAGTACTTGTTACTAAGCGAAGAGTACATTCTTGCTTGTTACATGACATTCTTGTGCATAGCCTTCATGGTTATGAAAAGTACCTTCTTGTTACATTCTTGAAACGGCCAAATTTACATTCTTGTTGTATACTTGGTCAAATTATATTCTCATATCTCAAGTTTGATCGTATCTTGTTATTTTGGTTTTATTTGCATGTTTCATCGTATTTGCATGATTTATCTTATCTCTTTAGAGCTAAAACATTAATTACTTTAACATTGCCTACATGTTGATACGAAGATACCTATTGGGCAAGTGTGCTCATTACCCTACTTTCCAATCTTTTTCAAAAAATTCTAGTGAGACAGATTCGAAATACTCGAGTTATGGATCCGAGAGTAATTTAAGGGAATGTGGATTCGAGTGAAGACTTAGAATGTCAAACATGTCTAGATTGAGTATTTACATGTAATTTTTCTTTTTATTCGGTCGAATATTTGTGTATTTGGGTTATGTTCATTTGATATGAAATAAAGGTGAAGGTTTGATTAAATTATTGTGTAATTACTTTGTGTGATTGTTCTTGCGCTCTGATTATATTACTTGCTTGAGGCTTACCATGTCGGCTATTTGCGTTCCCGATTGTTTCCGCTGCATAATCTCGGGGCGTGACAGTTAAGGTGGTATCAGAGCACTAGGACTAGAAGTCCTAGGGAAAAGTCATGTCATAGGATTAAGTCCAAAGTTTTAGGACCCATACCTCTGAAACTGGGAAAGAAATTCCCAGCCTATGCGAGGAATTGGGTAGAACCGGGGATGAGATAGAAATTAGAATTATTTCTAAGGACTAACCTCACTCATTCCATTAGAATTAACAAATTCATTACTTTTCTCAGGTACCTCATTCTTTCGATGGCTCATCGCGTAGACTGGAACGGTATGCAAGAGACCGTTGCTGGTCTCTAACTCAAGCGTTGCAAACTATGGCTCAAGCCGGTGCAGGGGCAAGAGCGGGAGACTTACATCGTAACTTCTGGAGCTTAAACCCTCCACGGTTTTCGGCTTCCTCTAATCCAGACGAAGCCAAAAATTGGATATATGAGATGAACCGCATCTTTGAAGTTATGCAATGTACGGATCAAGAGAAGGTTCGCCTCGCTACTTTTAAATTAAATAAAGACGCCCGTACGTGGTGGAAGTCTATTCCGACACCACCCGCTGATGGTGCTCATACATGGGAAGGCTTTCTTACGCTCTTCCGAGCTAAGTACTTTTCCGAACATGTTAAGGAAAGAAAGGCGATGGAATTTGCCTCGTTACATCAAGGCATGATGACGGTAGCGGAGTATGAGCTTCAATTTTTCAGGCTAGCACCGTATGGTCCTCATTTGATTAGCACCGACTTATTGAAGGTTAATCGATTTATGGATGGTTTGAGGCCCGGCTATATTCAACAATTGGGGACTCAAAATATCCGAACCTATGCGGAGATGGTCCAACGGGTGCATCTATGTGAAAGGACCTTAGAGAAGGTCGAGAAATTAAAAGAAAAATGAGAGGAACCGAGCCAAAGGTCAGATCGGCATGATAAGAAGGGCAAGTTTAGTATCACGGAACCCTACAAATCCCATGATAGCAAGAAGAGATCCCGGAATGGGAGTGGTAGTGGCTACCACAAGAATAAGAAAGTCAAAGAAGAAGACAAACAAGTCGCCACGGCTTGTACCTTTTGCGAGAAGTCTGGTCATTCGGCCGAAGAGTGCTAGAAGTGCCTCGGCGCTTGTTTAAGATATGGCAGTCGGGAGCATCGCATGCCGGATTGCCCCCTTATAAAGGAACTATCTTCCAGAGGTGGACGTAAGCGTCAGGCCCGTTTAAATGCTATTCTGGAAGAAGAAGAAGCACCCAAAGATGATGGGCTAATGGAAGGTACTATCCAAATCTATTCCCATCCTACATTCGTACTATTTGATACTAGTGCTTCTCATTCCTTTATATCTACTACTTTTGTAAAAACCTTACTTATTTCATCAGTTCCTCTACCCTCGAACCTTGCTATTACTACACCTTTAGGTCCCGGAACCAAACATACAAACTATTATC
Organism: Amorphophallus konjac; assembly: GCA_022559845.1. NCBI lineage: Eukaryota > Viridiplantae > Streptophyta > Magnoliopsida > Alismatales > Araceae > Amorphophallus > Amorphophallus konjac. Next base: position 266,869,308 of record CM040127.1, read on the forward strand.
CTGATAGTGAGGTAATGTTAGAAGGTCACAATCTTCTTGATCTTCAGCACCCTGTCGCACATTTTCCTGGGTTGGCGTGATGAAACCAGCAACTTTGGAAGATCCTAACTCCTTGGATATTCGTCCTCCTAACATGAAATTTTGAGAGTTGTCAGACCTTAGTATTAGAAACAAAAAGTTCCAAAGGAGTTACCCGAGATTCTATCTCCTTACCTTGTTTCTTCTCAAGCCAAAAGTAAGGGTCGCTCAGTTCAGAACTGGGTCCTATTTATAGAGTTTTGGCTAGGGTTCAAGGATTTGAACGATTCTAGAGTCTTTAGTTATCCAGAGCCTGATCCCTAAGAGTCCCTAGTAACCTTACATATTCTTCTAATTAGGTCTCTTGTAGATAGGATCCCAAAGATCCAATCTTTTTATTCTTTCTTCCATTCACGGAATTGACAGAGTGTAACGGTCGAAGCTGGGCGCGTTACATGACTGTGGCGGTCGCACGATAGACCGCCACATCCACTGTGTGCAGAATTCAATTTTATTCAAACTCCTTTTTTTGTTATTTATCTATATTATTATCTATAAAAAGGGTATTTATCCTTAAAATTCGTGAATAGGCTAAATAACCTTCTAGAATATGGGTCAAACTTAATGGGCTTGGTCCATAAACTTATTGGGTTTAATTATCAAAGCTGGATTAGTTTTTTTTAACATAATTGGGACTTATAATCCCAATAATAATTCATTTTTTAATCCAATTTTCCCTTTATAAATTCTAGCAAATTCTATAAATAATCCAAAAATTACTAATAAATTCTGGGGTTCTACACGACTTAATTTTAGCACAGCATTCCATCCACAAACTGATGGTCAAACCGAAAGGATAAATCAAGTGGTGGAAGATATGCTTAGGGCTTGTACTGTTGACTTTGAAGGAAGTTGGCACGACCACTTACCTTTAATAAAATTCTCATACAACAATAAGTACCAAGCTAGTATACAAATGGCACCGTTTGAAGCTTTATATGGAAGAAGCTGTCGTTCCCCTATTTGTTAGAATGAAGTAGGAGAAAGGCAATTTCTCCGTCCCGACATCATTAGGGATACTACCAAAAAGATAAAGCTTATTCAAAAAAGACTTAAGATAGCACAAGACAGACAGAAATCATATGCTGATAATCGAAGGCGCGACCTGGAATTCCAAGTATGAGACCATGTATTTCTAAAGGTTTCTCCAGGTCGGGGTATTCGAAGGATTGGTATTAAGGGCAAGCTTACTCCAAGATTCATTGGCCCCTTTGAGATTCTCGAAAGGGTTGGTGAAGTTGTTTATAGAATAACATTGCCTCCACAATTATTTGAAGTTCATGATGTATTTCACGTCTCAATGCTCAAGAAGTATGTACCGGATCCTTTCCATGTCATCACTTACGACAATCTGGAGATTCAAAAGGACTTGACATACAAGCAAAAGCTAGTCAAGATCATTGAACGAGAAACACGTCAATTCCAGAATAAAACTATTCCTATGGTCAAGATCCAGTGGACTAAAGTAGGAGAAAGATGGGAAACGGAAGAAGCCATGCGCAAAAGATTTCTAGAATTATTTGAATGTAAGTACACTCTCCATAAATCCCTGAATTAAATTTGGGGATAAATTCTTTTTAAATGGGGGAGGGTGTAACGCCTGAGAATTTTTTAAGAATTTTTTGGATTTAAAATATAATTATTAAAGTATTTAATGGACTATAAATTCTGTTTAAATTAAAATCTAATTATTTAGCTCCTACATTTAATCCAATAGGATTAGGCCCGCATAATAAACCCAATAGGCCCAAGAGATTGTTTTGGACTTTAGCCCATATTCTAGAAGCTAGGAATGGGTGAAATCATGAAATTAAGAGATAATGACTCTTTAGAAAGATAAGTAAAACGATAATATTAGGGATAATATCAAAAGAGTTTGAAGTATTTCAAATTCGGCGTCTGGAGTGAAAAATGCTCTATCACGAGAGCGCTAACGGGCAGTAAACGGTCGTCCAATGACCGCTACCAACTGCAGATTCCATGAGAGAAGGAAAACGTGAAATGGTTGGATTTTTAGCATCCAAATCATCTAGGATCGACCCTATCAGCTAATTAGATAAGTCTAGAATGATTGTAGATCGAATGGAAAGTCTAATTAGGACTCTAAGTTTGTTCTAATCCTCAAATCCTAGCTAAATTTTATAAATAGATTCCAGATTTGACATACGCGACCCCTACTTTGGCTCGCGTGGAACCCTGGTAAGGAGGCCGATTTTGAGGTAAGTTTCTTCTAGGAATTTGTTTATTATAGTTAGAACTAACTACCCTCCAATTTTTGTTCTAGGAGATAAAGCCTACGTTAAGTTAGAGTCTTCCAAAGTTGTTGATTCTACATTAAGAACTCAGGAATTAGTGCATCCGACCCAAGAAGATCAAGGAATTCGGAGCCCTAAACGAGGTATTTAGTAGAAGTGTCTTTAGAACTTTTTTTTACCCTTCATATCTTCTATCTACCCTCAAAATTTCACGTCCATAGGTCAAGGGAATCAGGATATAGAGGGACGTGAAGTTACTGATTTAATTCAGGACAAGCAGAGAACTAAGGTTGACTTTCAACCTTAAATTCGAAATTTAAAGCCCAAGACAGAGGTAGGTTATCTCATGAAAGGCTCAATCTTGAAGTGAGGAATAAAAGCCTTCTGATTTCGTGCGTCTTCATGTATTGTATCTTGAGAATTTCATGTTTTACTTAAGACTATGTATCTAGTATATTCCTCATGCATTAACTAGCCCTAATGAAGTAAAAAGAAAATTGTTCTTATAAACTACATGAACCTATGCATATTCTAGGCCCATATTTGTTCGATCATGGTTAGGGAAGTTGTAATATGTTGATTTCTAGACATGGTATGCCTTAGTTTAGCATTTTGTTTCATTAGCATTTGCACTCGGATTAATACAGGAAGAAACGGTCTTCCTGTAGATCGCCAGGGAATCTAGCAGTCATACAATAGACCGCTAACCGCAAGCGACAGTCCTGTATTAGACTGTTTTCTGATATCTGATTTTGTAATATTGTTACCCGAACCATATTGCAGAATTAATCATAGTTATTATACAATAAGCCTAGTTATCTAAGTTTAAGCCTGATTTGAGTACTGGTTTCAGATGCCTAATTATATTTACTGTTCATCTTGATAGATTTCAGGTTTTCATGCACATTGGTATTATTTTAACTTATGTTAATTTGTGACCAAAATGGTATACTTTGTAATAAATGTATGTTTAAATGATAGATGATTCATGATTTAACTTGATCACTGTTTATTTACGATTCTCTCTTTTTTAAGAGTCATTTTCTTAAGTACATGGCACATATCCCGGTATGTTGTCATTAGTTACACTTTTGCACATTAGGAACACAATCTTAGACATGATGACCTCTCCTTTACATATTCCTTCCAATGGACTAAGAAATCTTATTTCAAGACCTCCATAAGACTCCGCGAACCTGGGATTCCCACTAGGACGCCGAGCTAGTTGTACCATTAATACCCAATTGTCTAGAAAGCACTTATACCGGAGTTTTATATTCTGGACTTTAGGGGCCATCTGGTTGACCACCAGAGTCTGCTAGCGGCCATTTACTAGACCGCTAACGGACCCTAAACGGTTCTCCACTAGACCGCTAAATACTCCAGATATCCTATTTTTAAAATATCAAACTATCTTAATTAACGGTCCGGAACTAGACCGCCGTGATCAAGAAACTGTCCGGTAAACGACTGCTAATGTCATGAGTTTGATTACCCCGAGGTTTGACTCAAGAGTTGATTTTCTTATGTTCCTAGATGGTCCAATTGATTATCTAGAACCTGTCACATTATTCTAAAGATACCTAAATAATTTTGAAAGTTAAAGATTATATCGTTATGCTGCCGATTTATTTCCATGGCATAACCTAGCTATTTAATGCGTTGATTGAAATCTCTTATTCTCAATAGAAGCATTCTTATTTTTGATTGCTTTATCATGGAACTATAGTTGAAATTGTACATTCTTGGCCACATTATTGTTATAAATGTTGAAGTAGTTTGATTTATACTTGAAGATGTAGTTCGGGCACTGATTGTGTTCAAGGGCTCTATGCTAGTCCCCTCGGCTGATTGTCGGAAACATACTATATAAACCATGGGGTATGATGCTACTGACGTCGCATTGCACTGGGAGTATTTCCTCTATAAATAAGTGAAATATCCACGGGTGATCCACATGAATTCACGAAGTACTTGTTACTAAGTGAAGAGTACATTCTTGCTTGTTATATGACATTCTTGTGCATAGCCTTCATGGTTATGAAAAGTACATTCTTGTTACATTCTTGAAATGGCCAAATTTACATTCTTATTGTATACTTGATCAAATTATATTCTCATATCTCAAGTTTGATCGTATCTTGTTATTTTGGTTTTATTTGCATGTTTCATCGTATTTGCATGATTTATCTTATTTCTTTAGAGCTATAACATTAATTACTTTAACATTACCTACATGTTGATATGAAGATACCTACTGGGCAAGTGTGCTCATTAGCCTACTTTCCAATCTTTTTTAGGAAATTCTAGTGGGATAGATTCGGAATACTCGAGTGATGGATCCGAGAGCGATTTAAGGGAATGTGGATTCGAGTGAAGACTTAGAATGTCAAAACATGTCTAGATTGAGTCTTTACATGTAATTTTTCTTTTTATTGAATCAAATATTTGGGTATTTGGATTATGTTCATTTGATATGAAATAAAGGTGAAGGTTTGATTAAATTATTGTGCAATTACTTTGTGTGATTGTTCTTGCGCTCTGATTATATTGCTTGCTTGAGGCTTACCATGACGGCTGTTCGCGTTCCCGATTGTTTCCACTACATAATCTCGGGGCGTGACATAGATCATGGCGTATGTGTGGCTGTCGTAGGTTGACAAGCCCGGGCAGACCCGGGAGGCGGGTGTATTTGCCGTGGTCATAACGCTTTGTATGTGACGGTAGTGGACTTGTGTGACATGGCTAGACGCCGTGTGAGGGGAGTACGAGCGATATACCCTCGGCGTGTATAAGCCGTTTTACAAGTCAACCACCCACACTAAGCTCCTCGTGTCCTTGACCGTTGCTGGATGCCTACGGATGTCCTAGGGTGCAGCAGTTAGGTCATAGGTTCAACTTTTTTCTTTGTGCCCCTAGGGGGTTTATATAGGGGATGGTGAAGAGTCAGGGTGGGTTTAGGTAGACGAAGTTAAGGGTTAAACTTGGCCCGGGTAAACCCTTGAAAGACAAAAAGTTTTTTTTGTTTATGAGCGGGGGAGGGAGGGTTTAGGGGGACCAGACCAGGAGGCTGGTCTGGTCCGCCTAAACCCCTCCCCCAGGGGGGTTTAGGCGGGGCAAAAATAGGTTTTTTTATTTTAATAAAATCTTCTTTTTTTGTTTCCGGATGGGTTTAGGCGGACCAGCCTGAAGGGTCAGGTTGGTCCGCCTAAACCTATGGGTTTAGGCAGACTCGGCTTGGGGCTGGGGCTTTTTTGTTAAAAAAAACTTATTTTTTGTTTTAATGGGGGCTTAGGCAGACCAGCCGGGGGGGGGGTGAGGCTGGTCCGCCTTAACCCCCCCAGGGGGTTTAAGGTGGACCCCGGGGGGTTTAGGCGAATTAGAGGGAGAGAGAGGGGGGAGCGGTCCCACCCTATAAAAACCCAATTTTACCCTTTTTTGTCCCCATTCTGACGCAGTGTGACTATAAGGAGACTAAAGGATACGGGGGCTGGACTAGTGGATGCTTTGACTAGTGGATTGGCCGCTTGCGCACGAAGAACCCGAGTGTTGACCGCTCCCGAGCTTTCATCGTCGGATCCTTCCGCGAGTTGGTACGCCGGTTGACCTTGCACAAACTGAGAGTGACTGGGACTAGGAGATGACTGTGGGGCCATTGGGCTGGGAGGAGGGTGAGTCCCCCAATGAGGGGTTTGCCCTCCCCGGGGCGTGGTAGCGCCCGGGGTGAACTCCCCCCCAGGCGAGCCGCAGCCCCGAGGGATGGCCCTCGGGGGTCTTCTCTTGTCATCTGGGGACGTCCTTTTAAGGATACAATGCTCCGAGATGCAGGGGTTAGCCCGTGGGGGCTTGTCGATGTTGTGTCGTAGCTGTCGCTCGCAAGGTGTTCGGGTAAATCCCTGACACACATCAGGTTGTTGAACGGGTCGGATAGGTGACTGGTAGGCCTTGGATTTGGCCCGGGGCTGAGGGTATGAGCTTGTAGGAGCAGAGAAAAGGTACTTTGGGTACATGGGCCCAGCCTCGTGGTGTGTGCCGTGTTACACGATAGGTTGGCAGGGTAGCCTTGGGTTGGCCCGAGAGCTAAGGATAAGTGGCTCATCGCCACGTGTCTGAGGGTCGGGGGCGGCCCCGACTTGCTGGAGGGTTGTTGTAGAACCCGGCTGGTACGTTGGAGCCGCGGTCGGCCCGCGGCTTGCTGTTGAAGGGCTGGGATATATGCGCCCACAAGGTGTTCGGGGAAATGCCCGACACCCGTGTGTGAGCCGTATACACACGCTGCGGGCCTCCAAAGCCTATGGTTGACTTAGTTAGGTCTCCCTTTGACCTTGGAGTGTTAGAAGAAGGTGTCTTGGAGTAGGCCCCGACCTTGTTGCTGGGTGCCACGTAGCACAACTTGTAGTCGGGGGCGCCCCCAAGTTGGCCCGGGTGGCCGTGTAGAATGCGGGGAAAGCCCGCCACTGAGCGGTCGGGAGTGATCCCAATCAATTTTTGATGTCACCGCATGTCGCGGATAGCAGGTTGGGACCCTTGTTTGGGCCGGGCAAGTTGTAGGAGAGGCTGGGTAGTCCATGCCTTAAAGGTGTTCGAGGAAATTCCCGAACCCTTATCCTTTAATATTTTGCTGGGAAACTATCTGGGTACAACAGAAGCTTAGAACCACAAACTCTATAAATAAAGCCCTCTATCGAACGAGTTCAAGGCTATTGCCATTGCTCGTTCTGCTTCCTTGCGTCGACGTTGCCCTCATCGTCTTCCTCCTACATCCTGCTGCCGTGAACGGAAGGAAGATCCTTTTCTTCCCTTGCTGTTTCGAGCGTGGACTGCTTCTTCTCCCGGCTGTAATTACTTCGACTTACGATCGTTGCTGCAGTTCCTACAGCTGCTGCTGCTATTGCTACATATTGTTATTATCTTTCTTTCTCTTCCGTCGTCATCCCGATCAACCAAACGAGGTAGGTTTTCTCAAGAACTAATTCCCAAGATCATTAGTAACAAGTTGCATGCATATAACTCATGAATATCATGCTTATAATTTGTTTCCTTATCTCCATGTTCTTAAGATTTTGCGTAGAGTAACGTTTCTGTTCTGCATGGAAATAGCGACCACCACAGTGGCCACTAAATCATGAATGGAAGACTGTCCCTTGGCCGCCAATTAATGAACGACCACACAGACGGGCACAAATTCTAGAATTTATGATTGTCTGTTGGCCGCCCATTAATCTGCGACCCAGTGACCGCCACTATTTCTTGTAATATGATTTAATAATTATCCATGTTAAAAAATAAATAACTATGGAACCTGTTGTGTAAATTTATTATGAGCATGTTCCTAGAGTCTTATAATTTTTCCCTACGTGTTCATGTCTTCAGTTTTCAAAAATTCCACGTACATCCCGTTGTACTATTGTTCATGCTATTTCACTAGAAAGAAACAATACCTTGTGTCTAGCAACGTACCTGCCTGATGTCCTACAAAGTTTATAGATCGAAGAATTAGTGCCTGTTTGGGCAGACGTCCATTCTTGAACTGGCGCCCCTTCACAGAGGCGCAAATTCCTGTTATTTGTTAAAAAAATGTAATATATCAGAAAATAGGAATTAATGACCATCACTTGGTCGCTATATTATGGTATGGCGCCTTCTTGGAAGGTCATCCATTTACTGAAATATTAAATTGAAAATTATTATATATTGATTTAGCGCCTCTTTAAAGGGTCGCTAATCCCTGAAATATTTATTCTAAATTTTCATAAATAATGATATGGTGACTGGACAGTAGACGCTAATACCTAATTTAGCATCTGTCTGTCTGGGCGCAGATTCCTATTTCTCAGATTCATCAGATTTTGACCCATACCGCGGGTCTTTTGGCACTCTCATCTCACGTCTGTAGATGGAGTCCCTGTTTCGCGGCGTTTCACACTTACACCTCAACTCTTGGTGATGATTGGACCCTCCGCGGGATATTCCTTCCTTCAGATTGGTGCTTTCTTCATTGAGACCTCTGTAAATCTCCGGTAGCCTTGGATTCCCTCAAGGCAGCAGAGCTGGTTGTACCCTAAAAACCCTAGAACCTTTGATGATCATGTCACTCTAAAGAAACATGATGCCCTAGCCAACATAGAGCGATGCTTAAAGTGTTCTGTGAGAGTTCTGTCTCTGTTTGGAATTTGCGACCAAACAGAAGACGCCAATTGAAATGAGCGACCGTGTAAATGGGCGGCATTTTCTTCGTGCCTGTTCTGTTCATATAATGAGCGACCACTACAACGGACGCTATGATGCGGGACGGGACTGAAACGGGCTAGGACCTACGAATGCAACAAAGTGCGGCCAGCACTCGCACGCCAAAGGTAAGCCGGGCGGCTGACCTCCGTAGCGTTCCTCCGGGTGGAGGCGTCTCTCAACAAGGAACTCAAGCCCAACGACCGTCCCTATGAGGGAAGCGTGGGGATCTCAGCGGCTAAGGAATCGCCGTATGTCTAAGGGAATCTAGTCCGAGCTCGGCGCTCGACTAGGGCTACGGGACGGGTGCTCTCAACTCACATCCACGCGGTGACTAAAAGACTAGCTAGGAACCTACACACTCATGCGGCATACTAGAAAGCATATTAGTAAAGCAAAATGCCAACAAAGAGGAGCCTCGCACGTACCTCCACGCCTCGGCGTGGGGAAGAAACCCCGGCCGAGATCAACAACCCCGATACACACGACACATAATAATACAATGCCAACCAAAATGCCCACTCCTCACAGTGAGATAATAGGCTACAACAGTAGAATTTGGGGCTGCCGATGCACGGGCTGACGGGCGGCACTCGGTGAAGGGTTGGCCGCGAGGAGGTTCCCGAACGGTAATCTGCCGATTCGCAGCGCGCGCAGGTCGCCGGCGAACTCTACCACGAGCCGGTCCGGAGTCCCAATGGGACGCCGTCAGTGGGAGTGCGAAGCCAGGTCACAGGGGGACGCGTCGGCCAAAGCGGGTGCGCAGATTCGCACCGTGGTGGCCGTGAGGTCGTCTGCAATCCGTGACTGGTTTCCTGCACACAAAACAGCGCGCTCGAGCGAGAAAATTAATAACTTAATGCTCCGGCGTGCGAACGTGATTCTGTCTATGGGAGGACGACGGGGACTCGTAGCAGAAACTTCTGATCAAAGGGTTTGACCAGATTACGTCGAGGTAAGCCGTGGTGGCTTCTGCAACATGTCGCTGGTACTGGGGTCGGACTGCACAGGATCAGTCTGCGCGGTCCCACGAGAATGAACTCCACGCACAGCACGATCGTCGAAATGAGGCGAGACTTGTGGCATTGGAAAGAGGACGAAAAGTTGTTCGAACCATCAGAAGATGAGCCTCATCACGTCACCAGGCTGGGCGCAGTCGCAACAGTGGTAAGCTTCTGTCCTCTGGGCGAGCAGTCAGACAGAGGTACGATGGCCGTGGTGAAATTTTCTAAAACGAGGTCGGAATCCGACGAAACCACCTGGGTTGGTTCCGGGACGCCGAGGGCTACAACGTTGAAGAAGAAGACTTGGGCAGAAAACTGATGTAGAAATCGTGACAAGAACAACACCCAACTGCACCCTCTGGGCGGGTTGATTCGAATGGATTCTGCGCAGTCGTGGGAGAACGGATGCCACGAACAGTGCCGAAGTCAAAACAAGGCGAGACCACCTCTGGATCGAAGAGGACTCGGGGAGGAACAAACTCACAGAAGAACTCTCGGCCTGATTCGCACTGTGGACGTCGGGGTCGCCTCTGCAAGTAGGGATTCAATTCTGCCTCGGATCTGCAGGTTGCAGATTATCTTGATCTTCAAGCTTGATGGTGGAGATGAAGACAAGGGCTTGCGAGGGCGGCGTGGAGGAACATGGAGGATGGATGCCTTGGCGTCGCACCAAGGGGATGGGGAGTCGCACCCCAGGTTGATCCCGTCGTAGGAGCAAGGAGGAAGAGAGGAGGAACCTCGGCGTCGCACCGAGGGGTGGGGAGTCACACCCCGGGCTTGCTCCCGTCGCAGGAGCAAGGAGGAACAGGGAGGAGGGCGCAGCCACCTTCAAGGAGAATCAGCAATTTTTTTTCTTTCATTCATAATAATTCTCCAAAGAAAATATAATCCTTTTATATGGTGAGGGGAGATGCTAGGGTTGAAACCCTAGCCAAGAGGGAAAGAGGGGTGCGCATGGTGCTTGGGGGAAAAGGGGGGGTGCGCAACTTTCCTAGATTCTAGGAGGAGACTGGGGAAGGGGGGCAGCCAAAGGAGGGAGGGAGTGGTCGACTGGGGAAGAGAGGAAAGGGGGGGTGCGCCCCTCTTCCTACAATCTAGGAGAGGGGGCGGCTGCCACCTTCCAAGAGGAGGGAAAGAGGGGGGGCGCCCAAAACCCTAACCCTAGGGAGGGGGGCGCAAATCCCTAGGTGGGCCAAGCCTTGGGTTGGGCAGCCATGCCAAATGGGCCAAGGCTTGAACCAAGAAAGTGGCCCAGTAGCCCTATCTCCTACCTAATAAGCATAAAATGACCCAACTAAAGCCTAATTGGCTCCAATTGGCCTACAAAGGTCCACAAATAATAAAAAGTGTCCACGCAGGGACTAATCCAAGGCCCACCATGGCCTAAAGCATGAAGATAACTCCGCTAGTCTGCCAAGTGATCGCCGAGCCAAAGGGATGCCGGCGTGGTCCGTGTACTCCATCGTGAGCTGCGGCGCGTGTCCTCACCACGCTATTTCTATAATCTATGGCCACCTGAGTGGATGCCAATTACCCAGTTTTTCTTAGAATGTCATTATTTTCATGAGATTTATCGATATGTCATCCTTAAAGTTCGGTCCTTGAACTCTCTATTTTGTGAATCTCTTAATGTTCCTACAAAGGTTCATTCCTTGAAATTTTATATTGGATATAAAACTATAGTGGATGTCAAATTATTACATGACTCAATGCTTGGCATTTATACAGTCCGATCTAGTCTTGGGAGGAGTGCCCGAAAGTACTTGTGCCCATGGGAGCTATATTGATCACGGTGTGGCATTGCACCGGAGTGCATGACTATCTAGATTATGGCATTCCACTCATCTTACTAGTGCTTCACTTGACTTAACATGACTTGCGTGGCCCGTAATGGGTATTTATTGATTGAAATTATAATAGCCAATTCTCATGACATGAATTGATATTGCGTACTTGAACTTCTTGATAGCTTTACATGAATATCTTGAAATCTTGCTAGTCCATTGTTGCGCGCATTTTTATGCCGAATGGCCGAGGTGAAGGAAGGGATACAGCGTCCAGGCTGGTCCGCCTAAACCCCACCCCGGGGGGGTTTAGGCGGATTAGGGTTTAGGCGGATTGGCGCTAGGGTGAGAGAGGGGGGCGGTCCCCACTATAAAATCTGGTTTTTTGGTCTATTTTCTTCCTTAATTGACTAAGAAGAAAAGGACGGTTGGCTGGAAGGATACTTTGAGCTTTTGTGCCCGTTGACTTGCGGAATTCCCGTGCCGTTGTGCCGTTGCTTTGCCGCGTCCACGTGTCGACTTCACAAACTGGTATGGCACACAAACCGCATCATAGGACCACAAACTGGACGAACTGGGGCTGAGTGGGGCCATGGGGCCATCGGGCTGGAGAGAGGGTGCGACCCCCAAGGAGTTCACCCTCCCCGGGGGCGCGCGACCTCGCCCCGGGGTGAACTGGCCCCGGGGCCGGTCGTGACCCCGAGGGATGGCCCCCGGGGTCTCCTTGCATCTTCTCGGAGTGTCCTTTGAAGGATGCTAAGCTCCGGGGAGCTGGGATGGGCCCGTGGGGGGGGGGGGGGGGCGTTGTTCTTCGAGTGGTTGTAGCCGCTTGCAAGGCGTTCGGGTAAATGCCCGACACACCCCGGATTGTCGAACAGCTTGGGTAGCTGGCCGCGGGGCCCCAAGGTGGGCCTTGGGTGGTTGAAGAAGGGAGCTCGTGGGAGCTTAGGAGAGGCATCTTAGGGACGTGAGTCATTCCTCAAGCTGCGTACCATGTTGCACGGCGGGTTCGCAGGGTAGCCTCGAGTTGGCCCGAGTGCTAGAGTTAAGTGGGTTGTTGCCACGTGTCTGAGTGTCGGGGTTGATCCTGACCTCTCTGGGGGGTCGTTGTAGGACCCAATTGATATGCTGGAACCACGGGGCAGCCCATGGTTTGGTGTAGACGGGCTGGAATACACGCGCCCACAAGGTGTTCGATAGAATGCCGAACCCACCCGTGTGGGCCGTATATGCGCGCGGTAGGCCTCCAAAGCATGTGGTCGACTTGGTTAGGTCTCCCTTTGACCTTGGAGGGTTGAAAGAAGTGTCTCGGGGTGGGCCCTCGGCCCCTTCATTGGGTGCCACGTGGAGTGGCTTAACGTCGGGGCGCCTCTGGGTGGTCCCGGGCGGCCATGTAGGATACGGGCAAAGCCCGTATGTTAGTGGTCAGGGTTGACCCCGGACAGTTGCTTATGTCACCGCATGTCACGGAAAGCTGGTCAGGACCCTTGTAGGGACCCACAGGGCTGTGAAAAGGTCTACGTAGCCCATGCCTTGACGATATTCGGGGAAATCCCTAAACCCCTATTTCTTGTTATCTTGCCAGGAAATAGTCCGGGAACAACAAATTCCCCCCACAGGGCGTGCGTCGGAGCCGGAGACGAGGGCGTACGGCCCGTGAGACCCCTATTCCGGGCTAGTGTAGTTGTATTTTGACTCTTCATGTGCCTTTATTTTGCTGTGTTGTGTATGTTGATTTTCTGGTATACTGACTATTTTTTGGGTGCCCTGTCTTGCAGCTATGGCACTATTCGGCAGAGATGGGCGGGTCCCGTGGCGTGTGGCTCGGGAGGAGGACCACTGGGTGCGGCGGACTGAGCGGCTGATGCCTCCTCTGGGTCCACCGGTGGTTACCGTGACTAGTGTGGAGCAGCTGGACCGAGGTCATTCAACAGTGGCTGAGGGTCGGCGAGAGAGCAGCTGGAGTCAGGATCGTAGAGGTGGACCGGATTCTAGAGGCAGACGATTTGTACACCAATGACCGGAGCGGGGGTTATCCTTTGGAGTTCCCCCTGGATCGTCATCTATTCGAGTTCATCAGGAGCTACGTCCCTCTCGGCATGGAGGAGGATGACTCACAAGTTTCGGGAGCCCGTCGCCGGCTTGAGCGGGCTATCTTGATTGGCAGGGAGAGCCTGCATGGTGTAGCATTCTATAGTTAACCGAGCTGTTCTGAGGATTACTAGAGGCAACGTCAGTTCCCCAGTGTTGAGTGGCTGGGGTTCTTTGGCAGAGCAGAGTAGTCTGGTGTCAGAGTTGGGCCACTGGGCGGGCTTCCTGGGACTTGCACGGTCGCCACCATACAGAGACAGAGGGGACCGCTAGGTTGGTGCTGGAGCCGGCGGGCTTGCAGTATGCTGGGGAAGGCTATGACGACCACAACATCCTGGATGGAGTTATGCGGCAGACCGTCATCAACTGGTACGGTCGCTGGGCAGTGATCTCGTCACACTACTATCGTTAGGGTGCCACTGAGTGGCTGATGGGGATTGTTCACCACTACCGGGTGCTGCTGGATCGGGCTGGGATCAGGTACGCAGTGACTGCCACTTTGTATGCATACCCATGCTACACCAGACTGCTACAGGGATTGCTGGAGCCCTTCAACCGCCGATGGAACACGGTGGCGACAACAGAGGGAGAGACCACCCTTGACTTGTGGTCTCTGTTCTGGATTTTTGGGTTGCCGATCATCGGCGAAGGGTATGAGGATGTGGTACTGGATGACCTCCACCGTAGCCACACCGAAGGACAGGGGCGATACCGGGTACCTTATAGTTACCTGCATCTTCTGAAGACCTGGAGGGACCTGGCCCTAGCCGGGAGAGACATAGTTGCACAGACTCCCAGGGTGCCGCTAAATGTGTGGGTCCACCACTTCTACAACGGACCCTTCTGCATCTATCTGGAATTTGCTAGGGAGCTACATTTTTGGACGTACTCCCGATACATATATGCTCCACAGGAGTGGTGGAATCCCCACGGCTTACCGGACGTGACACATCTTGCCGCCTACTTGGCATACTGGTTAGCGACATTTGTGGTCCCGCATGGAGAGGATGGTCTGTTGAGGGCCGAGTTGCTGTGGCCAGCCTATTTGTTGGCTGAGGGGAGACTGTTGGCCCTAGGTCCTGCTGCACTCGCCAACATATATCAGGGACTAGGAGTTCTGGCAGCGCACCTGGCACCGAGAGAGAGGAGCATACTTCTGCCGACCCACTATCTCAGTGTGTGGGCCGGGCTGCTGTTTCCGGGACTGGTGACGCGAGAGACCGTGGTGAACCCGACAGCACCACTTTTGTTCAGCTTCACTGGGCAGCCTGACGGGGATGCAGAGGCACAGCTGGAGGGGGCCAGGAGAGCTATTTGCTACCTGCCCGCCCGGGGCGAGGAGGGACTGCATTTTGACAGCGATGTGAGGGACTCCAGCCTTTTCTTGGGGGCTTTAGGCGGAGGGGTGATCAGTGCCCACCCCGGCGGTCAGGGGGTAGCAGATGCAGGGTCACAGACTGAGTGGATTCTGAGCACCCGATCGGCAGTGTTGACGTTGCACTGGTCGGCGACGAGTTCCTTGGAGCCGTACTACCTGTATCTGTTTGCAAGGAACTTTGGATACGACCAGGGGATCCCACCGAACCGAGTGTTTCCTCTAACAGGTAGGCAGTACAGGGGCAGGGATACTCACCTACTTATAGCAGCATGGTGGGAATTTTACTGTCACCGGGAGCCCGAGCGACTCCCGATGTCGGGACTGGGACGTCGAGGGCAATTCGACGTACACTACGCCAGGTGGTGGTTCGAGCACAGCCACCTATACCGGCAGAAGGCCTCCGCGATCAGAAGGCGGAGGAGAGTCACTTGCTGAGGGAGGATCTGCCTCCGATTGCACTGGATGAGGGGTACCTGAGGACCAGCGTTGCTCGGATCCGTGGGGAGATCGAGGGACTTGTGGAGCAGTGGCCCCGGAGAAGCCGGGGCTCATCGTCCAGGAGCTGAGGCAACGGAGGGGCACTGAAGCCTTTGAAATAGGTGGTAATAGCGGTGGTGGCAACCAGGGCGAAGGTGCTTCGACCGAGGGCACCTAGGACCTAGTGGGCCCAGTTCCT
This sequence comes from Amorphophallus konjac, assembly GCA_022559845.1. Taxonomy (NCBI): domain Eukaryota; kingdom Viridiplantae; phylum Streptophyta; class Magnoliopsida; order Alismatales; family Araceae; genus Amorphophallus; species Amorphophallus konjac. Next base: position 266,884,802 of record CM040127.1, read on the forward strand.
GGCTGACTGTGGCTTCCGGAGCATAGGTTCATTGGACCGGGCACTCCCCGATGGGAGCTATGCCGACACGGCGACCGACGACAGGAGGTGGCACATTGGTCACGCGATCGGGTCAGCCTGGCCCGTGGAGTTCGTGTCCCAAATCGAGTGTGCCTGCACTCTCAGGGACATTTGGGAGGCCGTCGCGAAGGCGGCCCGGGCCCTGGCGCTAAGACCGGAGCAGTTAGTGCCCTTACCGTTGACCCCCTTCGGAGCTTCAGGTAAGGCTTTCTTCTTTCTAGCATGCGCCCCTCCGCACTTTTATCTTGTTATTCTTCGGGTGTGTAATTGGGGCTTTGTACAATGCCATGTTTGTTGGTAGGTTCTATAGCAGAGCGAGATCACCCTTCTACGGAGGTGTCTTCAGGAAGCGGGGATGGAAGTCTACAGCCCAGGCCGAAGCACCCTCGTGTGGGGGATGCGGAAGCCGAGACTGGTGGGTCCTCTGGTGAACTCGAGGCTGGCGAGCAAGACAAAGCAGAGACAGCTTTGAGTAAGTGTTGCTTCGACCTCTTTACTCCTGTTTGATTTAGCCAAGGTGGCTGGCTAACCTTATGTTGCTGGATTTGTCTCTGCAGCTCTGCTGGAGACTGGTGTGGAGGCGGCTTTCTCGCGCCCTCAGGAGGTGGACCCTCTACCTGAGGAGGGGGACGAGTACGAGATCGATGTGGAGGGGTTTCTCCAAGTGATGGACGAAATCACTCCTAACATCGAGACCTTTCCCAACTTCGAGTCATGGAAAGCTGTTGGAGGAGCCCGTTCAACTAAGGGCTTCTAATGCTAGGTGTGATCTGTGATTTCGCTTGCTTCCAGTTACTGACATAACCGTCTGGATTATGCAGAGTAGGCAGAGGCGTCGGGGGCCAAGGCCCCTGCTGAGGTACTGAGCGGAGGACCTGAACAGGCGGAAGAGACAGCACCCAGGGTGGCTAGTAGCTGTCCGGGTAAGTGTCCAATTGTTGTTGAGGGGATCTTCCCATTGTTGTTGGACTTTTTCAGCAAGCCAGAATTATTGACTTGATTTGAGTTGTTTCTTTGGCAGGTGAGGATGCGGCGGCCACCTTGGAGATGATCAGGAGCTGGTTGACGCCGGCCCCTCAATGGTTATGCCGTCCTCTGCTGGCGAGTCCGGGTAGGTGGCTTCTGTGCCCCTACCCATTGTTGAGTACACGCTGGGTGGACTGCCACAGTCGCTCGCAAAGGTACCTCTCCCACCTGTGCCGACTATGGTATCGGCTTGCACGGTGGGGCTGGACGAGTCCTCCAGTGTGGGATCATCAGGTATGTAGTGGAGTACTTGGTCATTTCATGGTGGATTGCTCTGCTTTACCTACCCGTGCTGAGCTTTCATCGGGGTTGATTGCAGGTACCTGTTCCCCTCTGGAGGAGGGAGAGCTTCCCTGGGACATGGCCCGAGTAGCAGGAGACGAGCTTGCTATCGCAGCTTCTACTAGGGGCGATGAGGAGTTCGTCGACATTGAGGGGGTTTCCAAAGGGGACGCCCCAGCAGGTGATCTTCCTGCCTAACACCTCTGGCTAGGAAGTTATCTTCATGTGAGGCTGGATTTGGTAGTAGCCTGGCTTGGCTTCTTGATGTACAGGTGCCTCTGATTTGCCTACGGCCGGGGGTTCATCGAAGACCTTGTCTGGTTCTTCCAGCAGTGGCAGCGCAATGATGAAGACTAACGAGAGCTCAAGCACGAGCTCTTCTCCCTCAGAGGCCTCTTCTGCCGGGGATGCCGAGATGGAGACCATTTTGGAAGGTACATAGAGATCCTTCCCTCCTCCCCATTGGCTTTGGTTAAGAGTTTATAGCGGGGTGTTGATGCCATCGTGTTGTGTCCAGGCCTGGAATCTGAGGGGGAGCGCGTGCCGGCTCCCGTCGAGGATGACGAGGGAGAGCCCTCCATCTCCCCGATGGCAGCTGGGGATGGCCGGATTATCGGGGAGGCCCTGCCCTCCCCGACTCCAGTGGTGGATGCCGCCGACGTGGGGGAGATGTTACCCTCACCGACCCCGAGCGGGGATGTTGCAGGCGCGGCGGGAGCCACACCAGGTGAGAGTTAGGACCTTTCTCAGGTTTTTCACCTTGTATTGTCACTGGGAAGTCCCAGGTGTTACTGACTGTTTGATGGGATTGTGCAGGTCCTTCTGGTGTGCTGGCTGAGATGGGCCACTCTTCCCTGGAGCTGGGGATCGAGTGGCCTATGTCTGTTTTACCACCAAAGCCGCTGCTGGACGCCAGCATGGGTGCGTCCTTGCTCCAGCGAGCCCAAGGGTACCTAGGAGGCGACCCCTTGCCTTCTCCGGAGGAGCTTCGGCAGCGGCTGAGGGACTGCACCCAGGGGCTACCACGGCCTTGGCTTCCCGCGCGAGCTCTGGATGTCTGGCTTGGCCGGCATCTGGGTGGAGTACCTGCGGCTCCTGGAGGCTCAGGAGTAGAGGGCTCGGCGGCTAGCTTCCTTTCGAGAGGTGCAGAAGTAGTGGGCTCAGCTCGCGTTGGCGGCTGCCGAGCAGTGGAGGCGCGCTGATGCGGCCATGTCACTTGCTAGGGACCGCGCTATGCATCTGAGCGAGGCGGAGAGCAGTGCTGAGGCCTTGCAAAAGGCCTTGGAGGAGCAGCGGCAAGCCGTAGAGCTTGCTAGGGTTGAGTGGTGGACTTCCGAAGCCGGGGCCGAGGCTAGTGTTCAGCTTGCGTCGACCTTGGACGTGGAGCTCGCGGCTGCAGAGTCTCGCCTGACGGCACTAGAGAGGGGCGAGCCTGGGATATGATTGTATCACCTCTCTTTCTCCTTTCTTTTTTTGTTATCCGGACTATATGTCTTTTGTTACCCCAAGGGCATGTCTTGGGCTCCCTTTTATAGAGTATCAATGACAAACTCCAGATTTTGGTGTTGTTGTTTGCTGAGTTGTTCTTCTTCCCATTCTATGGGACAGGGTTGGGTACAAGGGATGGCGACCACTTACTGTTGGTCGTGCTTGATTGTTTTAACATGTACCGGTGTAGAGGGCAGGGGATTGGGTTTCCCCGACTTCTGGACATTGGAATAAAAGACTGGGTAAGGGGAACGGTGTAACTAGATTTCGAATACTTGGAGCTGAGTGCTGGTTACTTGGAAGTAGGGGAAAAGCCCTAGTACAGGGTTGGCGTAGGCCCGTCAGGACGTGGCAGCCTACTGGGTTAGAGTCGGGAACTGACTCTAGAATGCGTCGGTTGTGGGTTGACACCTGGGTATTGGGTGTTTGTAGGTCGTTAGCCGGTAATGTATCTCTTCTCAGGTTGAGAAATTGGGGCTAGGTTGACCGAATGGCCTCAGAAGGTATCACAGCCGAAGGCCAAGATTGGGGGCTGGGACTGGTTGGCCGACCTGTGAGGGGATTGTGGCCGAAACTGGAGCTGGGAGCTGGCGGTTGGCCTGTGAAGGCGTTGTAGCCGAGAACTGGAGTTGGAAACTGGCGGCTGGCCTGTGAAGGCATTGTAGCCGAAAATTGGAGTTGGAAGCTGGCGACTTACCTGTGAAGGCGTTGTAGCCGGAAACTGGAGTTGGAAGCTGGCGGCTGGTTTGTGAAAAAGTTGTAGCCAAAGACTGGAGTTGGAACCTGGCAGCTAGCCTGTGAAGGTGTGGAGACTGGAGTTGGAAGCTGGCGGCTAGCTTGTAAAGGCGTTGTAGCCAGAGACTGGAGTGGGGAGCTGGCGGCTGGCCTGTAAAGGCGTTGTGGCTGAAGACTAGAGTTTGGAGCTGGTGGCTGGCCTATGAAGGTGTTGTAGTCGAAAACTGGAGTTGGAAGCTGGCGGCTAGCCTGTGAAGGCGTCGTAGCCGGAAGCTAGAACTGGAGACTGGAGTTGGCCGGCTGGCCTGTGAAGGCGTTGTAGCCGAAAACTGGAGTTGAAGATTGGGACTGGCCGGTTGGCCTGTAAAGGTGTTGTAGCCGAAATATTGGAGCTGGAGCATAGGGCTGGAACTGGCCGGCCGGCCTATAAAGGCGTTGTAGCCAGAATACTGGGACTGGTCAGCTAACCGTTGAGGTTTGTAGCTGAATGTTGGAGCTGCAGGTTGGAATTGGAGCTGGCCGGCTAGCTACTGATGCATAGCGGCTGGAAGGCTGGAACTGGTAGGCTGACCATTGGGGTGTGTAGCCGAATACTGGAGCTGGAATTGGCGATGACCGACCCTCGGGGGTGTAGTGGCCACCATCGTTGTGGAGTGATGCGGAGGTCAGCGTCAGCGAGGTGTCGCGGTTGACGGCTTTCATTAGTGAAGAGTAGAGAGGGAATTTTTATTATTATTATTTTCCCTTTACCGGCTCTACCACCCTTGAGGGTTTTCGCCAGAGCTGGCCCCCTTTTGCTTTTTTCGGTGCGCCCTTTCGGATTTTCACACCGAGGGGTTACCCGATTTTGCTTGAGGCGCCCTTTCAGGTTTTCACCTCAGCTGGGTTAGTGGCAATTTTTGCCCTCAGTAATCCTGTGGAAGGAATCAACTGAGGCCGCCGGGGTATCTCTATTTTTAACCCCATTTTTTTTCTTTTTTTGTTTGCGAACCTCGTGGTTACCGTCCGTAGCGTGCTGCTATCAGGGACGTGACCTGGAACTGGGGGACGTGGGTAACTGGGTATTGCTTTTACCTTAACAAGGGTTCTTACAAATTATCGAATTATGGTGTTGGGGCCATCCGGCCTCGGTGAGATGTGACAGAGGCTATAGTCGGTGGGTCAGGGATGGCAGGGGGAACTAGACACATACTGGAATTCGGGGAATTCTGGACTCGCGAGAAATGTAGGATGTAGTAGTGTGAATGGGTAAAGGTCTGGAAACAGACTCAGACTGGAGTTGACTGGAATGGCGACTAAGATGTTGCGGGGAGGCTGGGACTCATCGATTCACTACGACGAGGTGGGAGCCGACACTAGGGTGGGCTAGCAGGGAGATATAAGACTGACTGTAGATGGCATGGTTAATGACCTCACGCTATGGGCTAACCGGTAGCCATTATCTAGGGAGGCCTACGACCTATTGGGAAGTGGGTGTAGGGCCACACTGACTAGTGAGGAGAGGAATATTATCTCATTATCGACTCTACCGCCCTTTCGGGTTTTCGCTAGAGCCGACCCCCTTTAGCTTTTTCCGACGCGCCCTTGCAGGTTTTCACGTCGAGGGTTTCCCGATTTTGTCTGGGGTGCCCTTTCGGGTTTTCACCTCATCCGGGTTAATGGTAATTTTTGCCCCCAGCCGCCCCCTTACGATGAGAGTGACTAGGACCGCCAGGGTATCTCTATTTTTAACCCCAATTTTTTCTTTTTTTTTGTTTACTTACTTGGGAGCCTGACGGTTGGATCGTTGCTGGTGCAGAGGTGTCCCTACCTTTGTCGTGGTAAGGACAGAGGCGGGAGGTGACACCCTGAAAATGCCTGGCGGTGGTTCTGGGAGGGCTTGGCCAGCCCTACTGTATGGCTGGGAATTAGAAACTGGGAGGGATAACTGGCTAAACCCTTCACAGGGAAGAGTCAAGTTTACCAGTAACAGCTGGGTTGTTTGCATCAGTCTGGCTGGCGCACGAACTCATGTTCAGGTGCATAGTATAGCTTCATATGTTTGACATTAAGAGGTGGGAAGGGTTTGTGACCCTTGTGGTCAACGACCGTGTAGGCTCCACCCTCGTAGACATTGTTAATGATGTATGGACTTCGCCAATTTGGCTGCAATTTTTTGCTGGAGTGCCCCGCCATGACTTCCTTTTCCTTAAGCATGATGAGGTCGCCTTGCTTGAAGGCTCACTGTCGGACGAGCTTATCGTAGGCTCACGCCATACAGGCCTGATATACTTGTAGGTGTTTATAGGCCTCAAGCCGTTTGCCTTCTAGGTCGGCGAGCTCTTCTAGCCTTCTCTGGTATTCATCTTCATCAGGGCCGGCGAGGCCGTTATAGATCGCCACGAGATAAGAAGCTAATTGGACCTCGATGGGGATGACGGCCTCTGCCCCGTAGGCAAGGGAGAATGGCGAACACCCAGTGGGGGTTTTGTAGATCGTCCGGTAGGCCCAGAGCGCCTCGAAGACCTTTTCTCCCCAATCACGTTTCCGGTGATTTACCATCTTAACACGGAGCTTGCAGAGGGTCTTGTTGAAGGCTTCTGCTAAGCCATTGGCCTGGGGGTTATAGATTGAAGAGGTTCTCCAGTTGATGTGGAACTGGGCCGCAAGCCAATATACTGCCCTATTCTTAAATGGTGTCCCATTGTCGGACACGATGTGACTAGGAGTACCAAATCAGTAAATGATGTTGTGTTTAACGAATCAGGAGACCACTTCGCCGGTGACCTCCCGCAAGGGAAGGGCCTCCGCCCAGCGAGAGAAGTAGTTGGTGACGGCCAAAATGTATTTATGGCCCTTGGAAGATGGTGGTAAAGGTCCTGCGATGTCCATGCCCCACTCCGCAAATGGCCAAGTGGGGGCTGTGGGACGCAGTGGATTGGGAGGTTTTCTGGGAACTGGGCGAAAGGCTTGGCATTGATGGCATGTACGGGCGTACTGAAGACAGTCCGCGTACATAGTTGGCCAATAGAAGCCCTTGAGTTTGATGTTGTGCTTCATATGTTCCCCGGCCTGGTGCGCGTCGCTTAATCCGGAGTGGACCTCATACATGATGGCCCGTGCCGCGGCTGGGGAGACGCATCTCAAGAGTATCGACTTATCTTTCTCATGGACTAGTCGATACAGGGAGTCGTCAATCAGCTCATAGGATGTGGCTCGACGGAGTAGCTGAAACCTTTGAGCCCGGTCGAAAGGGAGCCACCCTTGCTTGAACTTGATGATGGGCTCCCGCCAATCTTCTTCCTCCGCAGGAGGGTTCTGATCGAGGTTGTGGACCTCATAGACGGTGAGACCGGTGTCGTCCTGGAGTGAGCTCGGCATCAGTCTTCTATGCTTGACGACGATGTGGACCTCGCCCTCGGGCGGGAGTTTGATGGCTGCGACCAACTTTGCCAGGGCATCTGCATGGGCGTTGCTGCTCCTGGGGACATGATCTATTTCAAAGAAATAGAATTTTTGGATTAATCTGGTGATGGTGGCGTGTTATGGTAGCAGCTCAGGCTTCCGCATGTCATAAATGTCGAGAACCTGCCGAACTATCAGCTGGGAGTCCCCGTATGCTTTGAGGCATTTAATGCCCATGTCGAGAGCCATCTGAAGCCCGATAAGCAGAGCTTCATACTAGGCCTCATTGTTGGTCAGGGACTTCATGAGGGCGGAGGAGTTGTATAACACTCCGCCCTGAGGAGTTAGGAAAACAATGTCGGACCCTGATTGCTCCGACTAATCCCGCGGGAAGCGCCATCGAAGTAGAGCTCCCAATAAGGTACACTGGCTGTGAGAGCGTTCTGACGCCAATAATGCAAGACATCTCCGCTCTGCTCGACTGGCTGCAGTGGTTGTACAGCAAGGGACTCCTCGTCAGGGAGCTCCGCACTGAGTGGTGAGTCGTCTGGCACTAGATGGGCCGCCAGGAACTCAGCCATGCCCTGTCCCTTGACGGCTTTCCTGGGGACATAAGTGATGTCATACTCCATCAACAGGAGGGCCCATTTTCCCAGACGGCCTGAGAGAACAGGCTATTGGAGAAGATATTTCAGAGGGTCGTGCTTGGATATGAGCTCGACTCGGTGACACAGGAGGTAATGCCACAGCTTCTTAACTGCGAACACCAATGCCAAGCAAACCTTCTCCATAGGGGAGTAGCGGTACTCGGCATCGATTAGCTTCCGACTGAGGTAATAGAGGGGCTGCTCTTTACCTTCCTCATTGATTTGTGCCAACAGAGCTCCTAGCGAAGCGTCCATGGCAGCAATAGAGAGGATGAGGGGTTTACCCTTGATTGGTGCCCCAAGGACTGGGGGAGTAAGGAGGTACTCCTTGATTTGTTCGGAAGTAGCCTAGCACTCCGAGTCCCATGTAAATGGGGCGTCCTTCTTCATCAGCTTGCTGAAGGGTGCACATCGACCGGAGAGGTTAGAAATAAACCTCTGAATATAGGTCAGCCTCCCTTGTAAGGACCTAAGTTCGGTGATGTTGCTGGGTGGTGGAAGCTCTCGGATTGCTTTAATCTTGCTGGGATCCACCTCAATTCCTTGATACCTAAAGGCGCACTTCATGTGGTTCATCTTCAGCCCGTATTACCGGAGACGCTCGAAGACTTGGCGAAGGTCGCGCAAATGGTCTTCTCACCTTTTAGTCTTGACAACGAGATCGTCGCGTAGCATTCGACGGTGTTGTGCAGCATCTCGTCGAATTTTTTTGGTCATGGCCCTTTGGTAAGTAGCGCCGGCGTTCTTCAAATCGAAGGGCATGCGCTTGTAGTTGAAAATCCCTTTGGGGGATCTGAAGGCCGTGTGGTTCTTATATTTAAGGGACATCCAGATTTGATTATAACCTGACGAACCATCCATGAAAGATAAGCCCTCATGCCCGGTGGTTGTATTGACCATCGTTTCTGTGATGGGGACTGGGAAGTCGTCCTTCGAACAGGCTTTGTTGAGATCCCAGAAGTGGACGTAGATGCGGACTTGACCACTCTTTTTCTTGACTGGGACTATGTTGGTGAGTCAAATCAGGTAGATACACGGCTCGATGAAATCGACCTCCGCCATTTTATGGACTTCGGCCAAAACTTGAAGCTCCAACTCATGGCGCATGCACCGCTGTGGCTGTTTAACCGAGGTAACCGAGGGAGAGATAGCCAGCTCATGTTCCGCTAGGGAGGGATCTAGCCCTGGCATCACCTTGTACGTCCAGGCGAAGCAGTCTTTGTATTCAAGCAAGAGTTGCTTGTAATCCTGCCTTTCAGCCTCGGTGAGGAGAGCACTGATGAATGTAGGCTGTGGGGCTTTATCTTCGCCCAGGTTGATCTCCACGAGATCGTTGACGGTCGCCTGGTTGCCGTCCTCCAGCTCGGGAGGAACGGGTTGAAGGTCGATGAAATCTTCATCGTCGGTGTTGACTTCAGGCCTTTCTTGATTCTCGGGGCCGCTGGTTGGCGCTGATGGAACCGGAAGGTTATCGCTACTGGAGCCCATCAGAGATTGCTTTGGGTCCCGGACTCCTTACTGGTAGTCATCAGCTGGGGTTGCTGAAGCTTCCCCGGCGTTGCTCGCCAAAGCTGACAACCATTTGTAACTGGGATTCTGGACACCCCCCTCGTCGGGAGGATTTGGCAAGGTGAGCCCTTCGCCCAGCTGGGTGACGGGAGGAGCTACTTCAGCCCCCGCGTCTTCTCAGGGAGGCGAGGAGGGTTCCTCAACCGCTTGGACTGGGGTGCCGGCTTGGACAAGGGACAAGATTAAAATTTCCTCGTCCTCATCCCCGGAACTGTCAAATTTTGTATCGACGCTTGCCCGATTGTCCCTCGGCAGTGTCACACTGGCAACGTTTACTACGTAATGGGCACGAAAGTCCGGGTCTTGGTCGTAGCTGAGTCCTCTAGTATCCTAATGGAAGGACGGGGGTTGCCCCCGGACCTGGGAAGGGGTCCACAGCAGACAGAAGTATCTTTGTTGTGCAGAAGTTTGCCACAGTGGAATGTGTTGCTTCAGACACATTTCTTGAATATGCGGCGACAAATTTCCTCACACTTGAACTGCTTCGGGGGTATCATCGGCTTGCCTGGACCAGTCGAAGTCGTCATCTGGTGGGGCTTGAGGGACCATGTCTCCCTTATAGAAGACAATATGTTTATCCATGTTAGCCTTCTTCTTGTTTTGGCGTTGTCGCTTGAAGGTGACAATGAATGTTGTCAGCGACTCGACGTTGTGCTTCTCGAATGCACATGGAAGCTGGATGCAGTCTGGTGGCAAGCATATGCCCTTGTTGATAGCTCGGCTAATAAGATTAGCCTCGAAGTCGATCTGGCGCCTCTCGGGGCGATCTGGGGTTGACTTGGAGCTGAGGCGCAGCCGATGAAGCTTGGCATTTTCCTCGTCAACAGAGAAGAGATCATCATCGTCTTCCTCTGAGAGCCAACCGTTGCTCCTGCTCTTGATCACAGGGTACGGACTAATCCCCTTGAAGTAGAGTGCAGCGTCAGCCTGGTTGCATTCTGCTGGTGTGAACAGTGACAAGTCTACAAAGATCGTATGTTGCTCCGCGTCCTTGTCATACTTGATGCATTGGTGGAGAGTCGACGGGACGACCCAATTTTCATCGAGCCAGGGTCTGCCTAGTAGCATCTTATAAGATGTGTTGGAGTCGATGATGTAGAACTTCACCTTGGAGGTGAAATCATCGAGCACCAGATCAACATCCACCCGGTCGAGGACGTCCTCGGTGTTTTGGTTAAAACCGGATATCTTGATCGCTTGAACCTTCTGGAGGTATGGGGTCAGACATAGAGTCTTGAATGTCTTGAGCGGCATGATGTTAACAGCGGCACCAACGTCTACCAGGATCCGGTTCACATCATGCCCGTTTATCTTCCCCTTCATGTAGAGAGGACGGTTGTGGCACGGAGGTGAAAGCATCATTGTCTTTCTCCATGAAGGAGATGGTGGCTGTGAAGGCTTCATAGGCAGCCTCCTTCATTTCCACGACATGCGCTTCATAGGTTTCCGGCTCTTGGAGTATCTTGATAAGAGTTTCTCTTAGGTCCTTACTCCAAGCGATGGCTTCCCAAATTGAAATACTGGCAGGGAAGCGCTTCAACTGGTGGAGGACTTTCCGGTCAGCTCGGGCTCGAGCATCCTCCAGAGAGGGTATGTCAGGCTGAGCCTTCTGTGAGCTGCCGTGCTATTCCCCGTTGGGAAGTTGCACTGCCTTGCTCTTACCACTGGGATCAGACTGACTTTGATCACCGGCGGGCTACTGGAACAGGGATGCCAATGATGGCTCTTCTGGGGGTGACTGGCAGGTTGGCTCGTCCTTGCCGGACGGTCCCGCTTGCTCTACTACAGAAGCCAATACTGATGCAGGGGCTGGGAGGCCGATAGTAGCCTCTTCAATGTCAGAAGGATCGAAGATACCGGGTCCCCTCCGAATTTCTACTTCCGGGATGGGAGCTGGTTCCTCTCTTTGAAAGAGGATGATTCACTCCGGGTCAAAAGTGGACGGGTGAGGGGGTAGCTCAGGGGTTCTCCCACGGCCTGTATGTTCTGGAGCTGGCTGTAGCCTAAGAGGGACAATGGTTCTTTGTTTTGTCCGGGAGGTTATTGGCTCACCCCGTCGAGAAGCGTTAATGTCATCAGGGGGTGGAATGGCCACCATGTTACAGGTGCAGCACCGAAGCATTTCTCCCAACTGCTCTGTGGTGATCTCCTTGTCTTTATAGCACAAGGAGAGCTCGTCTAGGATCATGAGCCTTTCACCATCCTTGAGCTTTAGGATCATCTCTTGGACCCAATTTCTGAGGCGGGCTCATTTCTGCATTTCTTCCCACGGGATATAGCTGTCGAGTGGGAGAGCTCCGGTAGGACGAGGGGGAACGTATTCCTCCAGGTCATCAATGAGCCATTGGAGCCTTTAGAGAGGCATCGGCTCGGCTAGGGATTGCAGGGCAGCTGCTTGTTCAACTTGTTTCTTGAGCCGTCTTATGAGGTTCTTCCTCCTATTTCTCTCTTGTCTCTTGGCAATAGCAGTCTCCAAGGGAGTAGGAGGGAGAGGCACTGGAGCCGGAGTTGATAAATCCTCATGAGGATATCTTTGAGCTGGTGCCTTTGCAGGGTGAGGTCGATGACTTTTCTTCGCCCAAATTTTGATCTAGGCACCTTCCGCTTGTTGTATCTAGAAGGTGGCATTGATCGCCTGCTTGATTACCTCGAGCGGCAATTCCTGGTATGTCAGAATACTGGGACTGGCGTCTGAAGACGTATGCGCGGTTTGGTGCCTTACCCGCGATGGCGGCAGCTTTTGAGGAGTCAGTTGACTGGTGCTGGCGTCCGAAGACGTATGCGCGGTTTGATGCCTTAGCCGCGGTGGCGACAGCTTTGGTTGAGAAGTGGACCGAGAGATATGCTTGTTATACTGCTCCCTAGCCTTGCCTTTGTGATCACGCTGAGGGCCAGGTCTAGCGATAACTGATGGCGCCGCAAGATATTGTCATTCTACACAGTTATCCTGACTCTGCGGACTGGCTGAGCCTTGTGGCGGTGGGCCCGCCACTTGAATCGAAGCCTCTGAAGACTCCGAAGACGTCGTCTTTGTACTCCGGATTGTGTTAACGGGTAGGCGGAGAGAATCCAACGGCTCATCCGCTGAGGGGACGTGACAAGGCTAAGGTGGGGCCTCACCCTACTTTTGCTTTCCCTTCCTATCCACGGCTGCCGGAGACGGAGATAGGACGGGGGGATGATGAGAGAGAGCTGAAGAGCCCATCATCGTCTCGCCCACCAGAACGTCCTCTCGGCCGAGAAGGACCCGGAGGAGCCTGGCGGTATCTTCTTCAGGAAACGGGAGAGACTTTAGCTCCCGCCGGGACCGCCACTGCACGGCCGAAGTGGATGGGGTTGGCTGGCTAGGTGCTGATGTCTGGGAGCCCACAAGGACCGGAGGAGCAGGGGAATGGATGACGTTGACCAAGAAGTTGGTCAGCTCCGTCTCTTGACTGGCATCCCACTCTCTACGCCTCCGCAATCGCTTGAGCGCTTCTTGGTTGTCAGTCAGAAACTCAAGCCATTCTGGAGGATGCTGATAAGGCAGCCTGTGCCCATTTTCTTGAGGGGAGTCTAGCCGCTCTGGCGCACTCCTGGTAGTGCTCAGGGTCTCTTCGACAGCTTGTCGAAGCTTGACAAGTGACATGGAGTTCCCCTCCGCATCGATCTATTCCCATCGGATCTGTTCCTGGATGAGGTGTTGAACTTCCTCACAGGACTTGATCGGGTAGCAGATTCTGGCGTGGAAGGGGCAGTATTGAGGGTGACTACGGTCCCAATGGGTGTAGTCTGCCGGTGGGTCGCGGGGCATGATCTGCCCATTCTCGATGAGGATATCGAAAAGTCACCGGGTTCTCTCCCTGGGGAAGGAGAGAGATCTCTGATCGTGCCAGGGCCTCCACCCTGGATACCAGATCGAACGTCTCCTTTGACTGGCGCTGGGCTCCTCTGACTAGTCATCAGAAAGAGAAAATGCGGCCATCATGTGGATGACATTGGCTGAGTGGTGAACCACGCGTGCTGCCTTAGCTGGCCTGGTCCGCGTATGTGGTTGCAGGGGATCGACGAGACCACTCTTCAATTTAACGAGGCCGTCTCGGATCAACTTCTGCGCCTAAGTCTTGAAGACATAGCAATCTTCAATTGAGTGGCCCATCATGCGATGATACAAGCAATAACTGGGATCGTCGGTCTTCAGGGCCTCGTCCGACTTGCAAATTTCAGACAGCTCGACAATCTTATGAGCAATGCAGAGGTCAAAGACCATCTTCGTGTGTCCCTTCTTGAAGGAGAAAGGTGTCTTCATGCGCTATGAGAAGGAGGGAACGACAGGCTTGTCCGCTAGCTTTTTGTCAGAGCCGCTGGATTCGGCCTCCTTACTGGCTTTGGCGACAAGGGTGAACTCTATAATATTCACCTCCTTACCGGGCTGGCGTTCTCGCGCTTGCTTACCCTTTGCTGCAGTATAGCTTGGGTTATCGGTGATGAACATCTCTATTTTGGCAACCGCCGAATTGAGTTAGTCGAAGCCTTTGATATTGGTGCCGAGAAGTTTTTCGCTGACCTCGGCCGCCAGACCTCTACGACATATAGTGATGGCGTCCTCCTGAACGGGTGGATTGACACACCTCATGCTGAGGTCTCGCCACTTTTTGATGAAGTCGAGGGCGCTCTCGCCCTTTTCTGCCGAAGAGAACAGAGTTCGGCTAGAGAAACCTTTCGCTCGGCCGTTTGAAAGCGGTCGAGGAATTTCATCTGGAGATCCGCCCAGTCGATCATAGAGTTAGGCTTTAGGCGGGAATACCATTGAAAGGCCATTCCCGTGAGCGTAGTAGCGAAGTAGAGGAGGAGATATGATTCGTCTAGCGCTAACTCACCCATGGCCGTAACATAGTAGGCCAAGTGTTCATGTGGCGACCCCTACTCGTCGAACTTTTGCAACTTCGGGGGCTTGGCGTACTCTGGAGGAAGCTTTTTCAGCTGGTGGGGAAGCGGGTAGGTGATGGGGACATCAGAGCAAGACCATCCACATTTTATTTTGCATTTGTGTCCTTTTTATTTGCATTTATACCCTTCTGTAATTAGGTATTCAATTGTATGGCAAGTATAAGCCAAAATGTGATTCTTTAGGTTTTAGTGGATTTATTTGCAAAAGTCCAGTAGGTCCAGCAAGGGGGTCCCACATTCTTCCCCATTGGTCCACCTAAGCCCTAGGGGCCCATGTAGGGCTGGTCCAAGGTCCAAGGTGGGCTTCTAGAAAGATTCTTTTCCACTTGGACCAAGGAAGACAAATGGCATCTTAATGCCATAAAAGTCAAGGGGCGCCCCCTTCATAGAAAATTAGTTTTATTTTGGTCTTTTACACACATGGGAGAATAATTTCTGCCCTTCCCCATTTGCCCCTCCCTAACCCTAGATCTAAGGGTAGTTTAGGTCTTTTTACATTTTCTATATATACCTTGTATTTTGTGAATTACTTTCCATTAATGAAAGGAAAATTCTCATTTGTGCTCACAAGGCCCAAGGGTGCCCCTCTTCCCCCCCATAGAGCTGTGAGAGCTCTAATTTCAGATGTGTGAAGCATCTCCTCCACCACCTCTCTGAGTGTGAAGCTCAGCACCGCCACCGCTGCCGCCATCGAGCCGCCGTCGCACCGCCACCGCCAACCCGCCGGAGATCTATCAACATCAGGACAGAGGTCCAATGTTCGAATTTTAGCTCCCAAACCCCAGATCTGACTGAGCTGAGATTTTGAGGGTAGGTTCCCTACATAAATCCCCATCTCCAAAAAAATTCCCCCAATTTTAAACCTTCATTTCATTTTCATTTCTCTTTAAGCTTCTAGACCCACACAGATCTGTCCCTGTGCAGATCTTGTTATAGCAACCCTATTCTTCCATTGTTCGACCCCCTTCCCCATTTCGGATTGAGTTCAAATTTGGACTTGGTGTTCTACCCACCAAAACCCACCTCCAAAATTTTTTCCACGAATTTAGAAGTTCTTTTTCCCTTCTGAAAAATTAAAACTCAGGCCAAAATCTGTTCTGTCCTGTGCAGTCCAGATCCGACCCCTATCCAGTCAAAAATCCATTTCCCTTATCAAACCACCTCTAGAAAATCCACAAAAAATATTGGGATCTTCCTTACTTCCATCTCTCTAACTTTCATAAAGAGCCCAACTCCCAAATCTGAAGTTTTCCCTTTGGTCAACCCTTATTCTCAGGCAGATCCAAATCTATCCTACCAGATCTGGTTCTGTGAACCAACAGATTGTAAATTCGACAAAGGCCATTACAGAGATAGACAAAATTTCTTCTTTGGCCATAGGTCGTAGCTCTCTGAAAGAGCTTTCCAACGGCACAAATTTCTCATCGATCCGACGTTGGGATTGAACGCAGTAGCCGATCTCGTCGGGTCGCACAACCCTAAAACAGCAAAACAGACTCGGGGCAACAATCTTCACCACCGGGCGATCGGAGCCGCCCGGCCTCCCACCAGCAGTGCCAGCCCGGTCGCCTTCTAGGGATCGTTCATCCAGGCATCCCCTTGGCAGCGGGACCCACCCCGCCCAGTTCGGACGTCTGAGTAGCACGTCGGCCCCACAACCCGCAGCACGCGTCTTCCGGAAGGCACCGACGGAGCTGTCCAACACGCCGCCTGTCAACCCAAGATAGGTCCTCCCGGGCCCCACTTGTAGTCCTTTACCTCCTTGCATGGAGTGGGCAGTAAATTCATTTCTATAATTATTGTAATATCTTTATCGGGAGTTACCATACTTGGCCGAGGTCGTCTTCCCCACGCCCGGAGCGTGGAGGTACACTCGCCACCCTCCTCGTAGGCACTTGCTTTACTCGTATACTTTTGAATGCCGCTGCATGTGATAGGTTACTAGCTCGTTATATTTTATCACCGCTGCGAGCGAGTGAGTGACCCGTGCCGTGACTTGATCCAAGTACACGTGGAAGAGCCGATACCCGAGACTCACTGTCGGTTCCTCAACCGTGCACGATCCCGCGTTTCCCTCGTTTAGGGACGAGTTGCGAGATAGAGTCCAAATTGGTATCAGAGCGTCGGGTTGAGTCTAGGGTTGTTTTGGTTAAAAACAAAAAAAAGTGTTTAAGTCTAGGAGTCTAAGTCTAAGTCGATCGAAGGTTGCATTGCATCCCAATACCCGGTATATCAAAAGGTGTTGCCCGAACGTTAGGTTACGCCTATCAGGAAGGTCGCACATTTGCGAGAGAGAATCTTTGTATCCCGTAACTCCGCCACGTTCCAGAAATTGGTTGAGTCTAGGTTTGCAGTCGAGTCGGTATTCCAACTTTGCATTAGTGTTTAGAGTCGTGTCTAGTGCCTAGTCGGTTTGTCTTGTCACCAAGTGTCTTCATGTCCATCCTATAGTTCCCCAGTCCTCCATGGAGCCCCAATCACCCAGGCGATATCACTGGCTGCATGACTCCCATGGACTTGGAAACCATCCCATCCACTTCCATAGGCCCGAAGCCTCGGACTTTCATGGTTCCAAGGTCCCGAGCGACTACCTCAAGTGGGAAGCCGCCATGGACAAGTATTTCGAGTGTTACACTATATCCGATGCCATGCAAGTCAGCTTTGCCCAAAAGAGGCTCGTCCACAAGGTCGCCTGGAAATGGGAGAGCATTGAGCGTATGAGGGAGGTTAGGAGGCAATGGCATGTCGAGTCATGGTGGGAAATGAAGGATGAGCTTAGAAAGATCTACTTGCATCGCCTAGTCGCCTCCAACCAGCCTCACCTAGGCACCCCCAACCAACCCCACCCAATCACTTCCAACCAAGTGGGTCATAGTCGGAGAAGAGCCCCATACGTAGATGAGCCTAGACCCAAGCCTAGGCCAGTTGATTACGGGCGAGTCTACCACAATACCCCTACTCTAACCCGCACCATTGCCGAACTCATGCTAATGATTTCAGATTGGGTGGATTGGAGGTGTGCTTATATTGAGTCATTAGTCTCCCCTTGCCCACCTCCAAGACAGGAGGTAGTCGTACCCGAGCCTAAGGAGGTCATAGCCAGTAGCCCCAACCCGGCCCCACCTACGGGGTCCCAAGGGTCTCTTCCCATCCGGGAGGACAGTCCTTCCCCACCCATGAGAGCTCCATTGCCATCACCCTCACCTTCCGATCTTTATTCGGAGCCATCTCATTTGGAACCACCTCAGCCCGAGCCACCCGTGTTTCTAACATGAACGCTTTTCATCGTCGAGCCACTACTTAGTTGGCTCACATTCGGCTTGGTCCCTAGGACACCATTCTACCCATCCATGGACCCCGCACTACAAGTAGTGCCCGTCAACTCCTTCCACACAACGTTCCGGTCTAGTCACCACATATACCTTGGAAGACCTTCTCAAGGGATTAGACTGCCAATGAAAGTTGATGCATATGTTGGCCCCAGGCTTCGACCAGTCCACGAGTCGTAGCTTCACGCATCCCACGTTGGGGTCCATTACATCCGTGTACACCATGGGTCATGTCACCACGGAAGTTCTTTTGTTCCTCCCCATGCCGGCCGAGCCTAACTACATTCCCTTTATCCCGAGGGAGGAACCATATCTTCTATATACTGTCCCATCTACCACAATGGATGAAGGTGACCATTTACACCTTCATGAATTTCAAACATGGGACTATGTAATGGAGGAACCTACAACGAGGGGTCACACATTCTTTGACCCATTCGACCCCTTTCCTAGTGGGATTCGTGACCCATGACTTCTTTTCTACCTTGTCTGGGAAGTCCCCTACCACACCCCTCTCACTCGGGCCAATCAACATACACTCAGCCAGGGGACCGATCCATGGCCATCATATAGGGGTAAGGAAGAAGGTGCATTCGGCACTCCTAGCCCTCCCAAACCTCCCAAATCCAAAGGGCCATCCTTGCATGAGAAGATCACTTTAGGATGTCTAGGTGTCCCCCATTCCGTTAACCATCGATTGCATCTAGTGTATGCATGGCACACATTCGGATGTCCTAGTCCACCCTCGCACATGTATGGGTCGGACTAACAGTTGTATTGTCTAGGGTCTTGTGTGTCTGTCCATGCATGTGTCCAGCATATTAGGAGCAGCTTGCGATGCTACTCCCTTTCGAGTGCGAGGTAAGTCGGATCCAATGCGTACGTTGTAGACTTGCCGGAAATGGGATCAGTTCTATCTATCTGTCAGATCTAGTCACATATAGGGATTCAGTGGTGATTCCTAGTGAGTCATTGAGCCGTCTCCTTCCGTTGAGAGTGACCCCACCCCGGAGTGTCCACCTCTAGCCTCATTCCCCAGCAGCGTGAGCATATCGAATCTATACGGGATGAGCAGGTGACGATTACTTGGAGTTGAGCGTACTCCGCGCTTCCAGGTTCGGTGACGGATCCGCAGGAGTCACATGAGCAGCCGCACCCCTTACTCGAGGGGGTCGAGCTCTTCCCACCCGGGGAGAATTGATGGGGACATCAGAGCAAGACCTTCCACATTTTATTTTGCATTTGTGTCCTTTTTATTTGCATTTATACCCTTATGTAATTGGGTACGCAATTGTATGGCAAGTATAAGCCAAACTGTGAGTCTTTAGGTTTTTGTGGGTTTATTTGTAAAAGTCCAGTAGGTCCAGCAAGGGGGTCCCACATTCTTCCCCATTGGTCCACCTAAGCCCTAGGGGCCCATGTAGGGCTGGTCCAAGGTCCAAGGTGGGCTTCTAGAAAGATTCTTTTCCACTTGGACCAAGGAAGACAAATGGCATCTAAATGCCATAAAAGTCAAGGGGGTGCCCCCTTCATAGAAAATTAGTTTTATTTTGGTCTTTTACACACATGGGAGACTAATTTCTGCCCTTCCCCATTTGCCCCTCCCTAACCCTAGATCTAAGGGTAGTTTAGGTCTTTTTACATTTTCTATATATACCTTGTATTTTCTGAATTACTTAGCATTAATGCAAGGAAAATTCTCATTTGTGCTCACAAGGCCCAAGGGCGCCCCTCTATCTCCCCCTAGAGCTGTGAGAGCTCTGATTTCAGATGTGTGAAGCAATCTCCTCCACCACCTCTCTGAGTGTGAAGCTCAGCACCGCCGCCGCCGCCGCCGCCGCCATCGAGCCGCCGCCGCACCACCACCGCCAACCCGCCGGAGATCTGTCTACATCAGGATAAAGGTCCAGTGTCCGAATTTTAGCTCCCAAACCCCAGATCTGACGGAGCTAAGATTTTGACGGTAGGTTCCCTACATAAATCCCCATCTCCAAAAAAATTCCCCCAATTTTAAACCGTCGTTTCATTTTCGTTTCTCTTAAAGCTTCTTGACCCACACAGATCTGTCCTTGTGCAGATCTTGTTACAGCAACCATGTTCTTCCATTGTTCGACCCCCTTCCCCCTTTTTGATTGAGTTTAAATTTGGACTGGGTGTTCTACCAACTAAAACCCACCTCCACAATTTTTTTCACGAATTTAGAAGTTATTTTTCCCCTCTGAAAAATTAAAACTCAGGCCAACATCTATTCTATCTTGTGCAGTCCAGATCTGACCCCTGTCTAGTAAAAAATCCATTTCCCTTATCAAACCACCTTTAGAAAATCCACAAAAAAATATTTGCATCTTCCTTACATCTCCCTCTCTAACTTTCATAAAGAGTCCAACTCCCAGATCCGAAGTTTTCCCTTCGGTCAACCCTTGTTCTTAGGCAGATCCAAATCTGTCCTGCCAGATCTGGTTCTGTGAACCAGCAGGTTGTAAATTCATCCAAGGCCATTACAGAGACAGAAAAAATTCCTTCTCTGGCCATAGGTCGTAGCTCTCTGAAAGAGATTTCCAACGGCGTAAATTTTACGTCGATCCGACGTCAGGATTGATCGCAGCAGTCGATCTCGTCGGGTCGCGTAAACCTAAAATAGAAAAATAGACCCGGGGCAGCAATCTTCACCGCCCGGTGATCAAGGAAGCCCGGCCGCCCACCAGCAGCGCCAGCCTCGTCGCCTTCCAGGAATCGTTCCTCTAGGCATCCCCTTGGCAGCGGGACCCCCCCCAGTTCGGACGTCTGAGCAGCACGTGGGCCCCACAACCCGCAGCACGCGTCATCCGGACGGCACCGACGGAGCTGTCCAATATGTCGCCCGTCAACCCAAGATCGGTCCTCCCGGGCCCCACTTGTAGCCCTTTACCTCTCTACATGGAGTGGGTAGTAAATTCATTTCTGTAATTATTGTAATATCTTTATCGGGAGTTACCGTACTTGGCCAGGGTCGTCTTCCCCACTCCCGGAGCGTGGAGGTACACTCGCCACCGTCCTCGTAGGCACTTGCATTACTCGTATACTTTTGAATGCAGCTGCATGTGATAGGTTACTTGCTCGTTATATTTTATCACTACTGCGAGTGAGTGAGTGACCCGTCCCGTGACTCGATCCAAGTATACGCGGAATACGCGGAAGAGACTATACCCGAGACTCATTGTCAGTTCCTCAAACGTGCACGATCCCGCGTTTCCCTCGCTTAGGGACGAGTTGCGAGCTAGAGTCCCAGGTTCGCTGGTCCGTCCCGCATCAGTAGGGTACACTATAGATGTCTACTGTGGCAACCCCTTGACCATACTGGGCGAGCTTTGTCTCGACAAGATGCTTGATCATCTGGCGTTGCGCCAGGAGATTTTCTGGCACTGGCGTATTGGAGGCTTGTGACTGGGCCTCAACCGGGGGTGTGCCAATCCCAGTCGCCAATGGAGTTTGGGCAATCGCTATTGAGGTGTTGGCTGTATCGCGGGCTGCTGGCGGCGCCAGTGCCTCGGCCTGGGGCCTAGCCGGTTGCTGAGGATGAAGGTCTCGTTCCTGGTGGATGTCTTGCAGGCCTTTAGATGCTGGTTCTCCTTCATGAGGGTATCGAGGGTCACTTCTTGAGCCTCGTTCGTAATAGGGTCATTGTTGACCGGCTCTGTGTTGATAGGAGGGTCGCGGTCTTCCACCGGGACCTCTTCCGTACGCTCCGACGCCTACGGTCTGGCAGAAGTGCCGATGTGACCCGTTGGGGGAGGCGGTGGAACCTGATGGCGCGGCCTCCTGAAGTGGGACAAGGGCTGATTCAAGTCATCAAACTGGGTGTCCGACTAGTGTCCGGTGGTGTAGCACGCGAACACTCGAACCGCGTCGTTGATGAACCAGGCCGTCCGCTTCCTGCGCGGGTGCCGCTCGGGGTGGACAGGCGCCCCTAGTCTATCAAAGACCGAGGTGCATTGTAGAGGGGGCTCACTTTCGACATCGGTCGAGGAGAGCCCGGGACAGGCTGTTGGAGGGCTCGGGAACGGGATCGCCTTTACCTCCACTTCCTTGTTCGGGGGACTTTAGATGACGGGGCGTCGTCAGACGATGCTATTGTGAGGCCAGTCGCATGCCGTCTGATACCGCGTCTGAGTGCTCGCAGGGGGTTTCTGATGCGCGCCCTTCGAACGGCTTGAGCTTATTCTGGGGTGACCCAGATTCCCCTCAAGTTGGATTACTGGTCTCCCTTGTCGCCATTTTTCCAACGAGTTGTCTTGGGAGCCCATGTGTCGGGCTACGGTGGGTGCGCCCGGATTGCTGCCGAGGAACCAGTTCCTTTGAGCTTCGCCCCGCCCTCTCGGGTTGCCGCAAGAGGTCAAAACGATTGGAGGTGGGGATGGTGAAAATGGTCCATTCCTGGGGTATGATTGGTTCGCCCCTGTCAAGACGGATCCACAAGTCACCGATAAGAATCGTCCTGCCGGAGTTGCTAGTCGCAGCAGTGAGCCGTCTGCCTTTGCGGCCATGGCGACACTTCTTCTGAGGAGTGGAGGAAGACTCCGCCCCGAGATGGTAGACCGAGAAAACCCAGCCTGGAGCGACTGGAAGACTGGAGCTGTCAGTCAGAGGTACTGGGAACGGCCATTGAGGTATGAGACCCACGCCGGGAGTCGATGACTGGGCGACTTGGGTATAAGCCTTTGCCCGCGCCGATAGAAGTGTCGCCGATGCTCGGGATGACACTCTTGCACCGGAAAGCAACACTGTCGGAAGTGCTGGGATGCCGATGCCCCTAGGTCGAGGACCCGTAGTATGTGCCGACGTAGTCCGGGCTCGGGTCGGAAGGCCTGAGAAGGGTGCTGAGGAACCTTGCCCCCTGGACAGAAGACCCGCTGGGAGAGCCGGTTCAACTAGAGCTCGGAACCGGGGTCCCAAGTGCAATATCGAAGAGCCGCGAACTCGGGGCTGGGAGCCCATATCGAGAGTCAGCTTTGCCGGGGCTCGGTCCTGTGGGCTCGAGGAAGGCGCTGAGGAGCTGTGGACCCGGGGCTGGAAGCCCGTGTTGGGTGTCGGCTTTGCTGGAGCTAGGGGTTGGAAGCCCAAGGAAGGTGCTGAGTGGCCGTGGACCTGGGACTGGGAGCCCGTGTTGGGTGCTGACTTTGTTGGGGCTCGGGGTTGAGACCCGAGGAAGATGCTAAGAAGCCGTGGACTCGAGGCTGGGAGCCCGTGTTGGGTGCCGGATTTGCTGGGGTTAGGGGTTCGGGACCTGAGGAAGGACTGAGATGGTGACCGAAGTCTGGGGCGCAGGGCCCGTGCCACAGATCGGGCGACGCTGGCCTCAGGAGCTAACGCTTACCCAGGCCGGTGACGATCTGGGGACCCTGCAGGGGCCAGTGGTGGTGGTCCGGTACCTGGTACTCAGGTGGGCCACCTGGATTGGAGGTGCACGTGGCACATTGGCCACGGGAGCCGACGGAGAAACTGGGGTTGGCTGAGGAGTAGCCACAGGGATCACACCCAAGAAGTAGGGCGATCTGATGATAGGGGCGAAGCTGTCGAAAGCGATCGGCGTCGCCAAGTAGCCCACCCGGGCGTGGGTGGCGATGACGTCGGGACCGTAGGTGACGGTCGCCATGGTTGCTAGAGAGCTGAGTGCTGCGGAGGTGACGGTTGCTGACAGTCGTCGAGCGCGGTCCGACGGTCAGAACGCGAACCAGAAGCTGCTAGTGAATGCACGTGCGAGTACCCTCCTCTGCCTCTCCTACAAGGACAGGGAAAGGGCACCAGGGCTTCAGGGCTAGCATAGACTTTTCTTAGCAAAATGAAGGAAGGCGGGAGACATCCCACTGGGCGTGCCATCTTCTCTGTTGCGCGGGTTTTTATGCCGAATGACCCGGGTGAAGGAAGGGATACAACAAGGAAGGAAGACACGGGAGTTTGATATATATCTCGTGTATCCGCCTTACAGTTGCATGCATCTCATGGCGGTATCGGGCACTCTCCTTTTATGAAAAGTCAAAAAGGGTCTAATGGCATGGGAATGTAAGAGTACGGGTTAACCGGATAGGGTGCGAGCGTGCCGGTCGATTTCTCGACAATCACGCACGGAACCAAGGGTTGACCGGGGAAGCGCCACCAAGACGAGGCACTTCGGCTCGGGCGATCGGGCGACACGTGGAGAGAAGGGATTCCACGGGTGCGAGTGCGTAGGCGATTGTGGGAATCGTGTACTGGGCGTCTTTCCCCACTGGCCGCAAGCAACCGGCATTTATTTACATCAGATTGAATCCGAACACCTTCGTTATGAGCTAAAGAAAAGTCTCTATGTGTGCCTGAAGCCGTGGGTAGAGGGCTGAGATCATTCCACAGCTGTGGGTGCGCTTTCGACTGAGGAGTGTTTACTAGGGTTAGGATGTTAGGCATAGATGCCGAGTGGTGTAGGTAGAAAGCCGGGGGCCCGAACGTGGATGCGAGAGCATTCGTCCAATTGGCGATGTAATTTTTGAGATATACATGTCTTTACAGGTAGGCCGTAGTGGCCAGGGTACAATTGGTGCACGCCACGGGACAATTCCGATGTGATGATCGGTCCCCGAGTCAATGTGTGACAGATGAACACATGTGTGTTTTACAGAGGGCCCCTCCTGTGGCGTGGGCCATGGTTGCGACGCCGAACGGGGGCTTATGACTGGATGACTGGAGGGATGCATCGATCCAGTGTCTGGGCGAGGGCCGATCACGACTCGAGTAGAGCGGTCAAACATGGCCTCGTGACTGTGAGGGAGCGTGGCATCATGATACGTGCGTGGTTGCAACCGACGGGCACGTGAGGGGGAATCCCGGCATGAGGGGACGTTCGCCCTTGTCATAACGTCTCGCACATGGTGGGTGTTGACTTGTGTGTTACGGCTAAATACGGCGTGAGGGAAGTGCAAATGACATACCCCCGGTGTACTAAGCCGATGAACAAGTCACCCACACACAATTCTCCTTAGCTCGTTGCCTGGAGCCGCTTGAAGCTTGAAGGCCTTGGAGCTAGTTGCCCTGATCTTGCATATGCTGGATGTCTCCGCCCCTTGAGATTCTAAGGGGTTTTATAGAGAAGTTGAATGGTCAGGATGGGTTTAGGAGGACTAGGTTGATAGGTTCAAGGTAGCCGACGTAAACCCAATTGAATAGTGTATCAGGGATGGGTTTAGGAGGACTAGGTTGATAGTTTCAAGCTAGACCGCGTAAACCCAATTGAATAGTGCACGGGGGGAGAAAGGGTTTACGCAGATCAGCTCATAGGGTTGAGCTGGGCCGCGTAAACCCCTCCACGGAGGGTGCTTTTTTAGTAAAAAAAAGGGCTGGGAAGGGTTTAGGCAGACCAACCTTAGGGGGTGAGGCTAGTCCGCCTAAACCCCCTCCCCCAGGGGGTTTAGGCGGACCAGCCTGGGGGGTCCAAGCTGGTCCGCCTAAACCCCACCCCAAGGGGGTTTAGGCGGGCTGGTTTGGGCTTTTTTTTAAATGTTTAAAAAGTCAAATTCTTTTATGGGAGGAAGGGGTTTACGCGGACCAGCCTAGGGGGCTGGGCTGGTCCGCCTAATCCCCCCCCAAGGGGGTTTAGGCAGATTGACGTAGGGTGAGAGAGGGGGGCAGTCCCCACTATAAAATCTAGTTTTTTGGTCTATTTTCTTCCTAAATTGACTAAGAAGAAAAGGACGGTTGGCTGGAAGGATACGTGGAGCTTGTGTGCGCGTAGACTTGTGGAATTCCCGTGCCGTTATGCGATTGCTTTGCCGCGTCCACGTGTCGACTTCACGAACTTGTACGGCACACGAACCGTGTCGTAGGACCGCAAACTGGACGAACTGGGGCTGAGTGGGGCCACCGGGCGGGAGAGAGGGCGCGACCCCCGGGAAGTTTGCCATCCCTGGGGGCCCGCGGCCGGGCCCCGGGGCCGGTCGTGACCCCGAGGGATGGCCCCTGGGATCTCCTTGCATCTTCTGGGAGTGTCCTTTGAAGGACACTAAGCTTCGGGGAGCTGGGATGGGCCCGTGGGGGGCCGCTGTTCTTCGAGTTGTTGTAGCCGCTCGCAAGGCGTTAGGGTAAATGCCCGACACACCCCGGATTGCCGAACTGCTTGGGTAGCTGGCCGAGGGGCCCTATGGTGGGCCTTGGGTTGAAGAAGGGAGCTCGTGGGAGCTTAGGAGAGGCATCTCAAGGATGTGAGTCATACCTCGAGCTACGTGCCACGTTGAACGGTGGGTTGGCATGGTGGCCTCGGGTTGGCTCGAGTGCTAGAGTTAAGTGGCTTGTTGCCACGTGTCTGAGTGTCGGGGTTGACCCTGACCTGTCGGGGGGGTCATTGTAGGACCCAATTGATATGCTGGAACCACGGGGTAGCCCATGTTTTGGTGTAGACGGGTTGGAATACACGCGCCCACAAGGTGTTCGATAGAATGCCGAACCCACCCGTGCGGGCCGTATATGCACGTGGTAGGCCTCCAAAGCATGTGGTCGACTTGGTTAGGTCTCTCTTTGACCTTGGAGGGTTGAAAGAAGTGTCTCGGGGTGGGCCCTCGGCCCCTTCACTGGGTGCCACGTGGCATGGCTTAACGTCGGGGTGCCCCCGGGTTGTCCCCGGTGGCCATGTAGGATACGGGCAAAGCCCTTATGTGAGTGGTCGTGGTTGACCCCCGACAGTTGCTTATGTCGCCGTATGTCACGGCAAGCTGGTCAGAACCCTTGTAGGGACCCACAGGGCTGTGGAAAGGGCTAGGTAGCCCATGCCTTGAAGATATTCGGGGAAATACCCAAACCCCTATTTCTTGTTATCTTGCTGGGAAATAGTCCGGGTACAACATCCATCTATATCGATTCTTATTAATCACTCTCGACATTGTCATGCGTTCATGCCTAGCTATACTTGCATTCATGTAACATGTAATTACTTAAAGTAAGTTTATACTTGAGATATAATTCTTACTAAGCGTTCGCTCACCCTAGTTTTTCTCCTATTTTTCAGGTAATTCTGATGATGAAGATCATTCGGGTGGGAATGGACACGAGTGAAGAGTGTAGAGTCGTTCCGACTATTGAAGACGTTATCTAGTCGTGTCTTTTCATCTTTCTTGAGTCATTATTGTATTTTCCCTTTTATTGAGTCTAGTAACTTTACCTTGGCAATAAATAGTATGTAATTGAATTGTCTTTGGAGTTATTACTGAAATAAAAGATTTGGTTTATTATCTCTACTTTTGCGCACTCTGTCTATGTGTCGAATTCCTTATGCTCTGATTGACATGATTGATATAAACTTGTCACGTGTACCGGGTTCCTTCCGCGCTCGGGATGTGATAGTTTTTGTTGTATCAAAGCCTAGGATATTCAATTCCTAGGAAACCAAGTCCAAGGATAGGTTTATACCTTTTACCCGGTGAGATGGGTAGAGCCATGGGTTAAGTTAAATTAGGAATATAAGACCCTTGGTTTATCAATTATTAATGTAGTTATTTAAAACCATATAGGACTATGGCTGTCGAACGTGCTCAGTGGCGTGATATGCAACGCACTGTCCAAGGCCTCACCCAAGCACTACAACAAGTGGCGCAAGGGGGAATGAGCGGTGGAGCAGGTGATCTCCACCGTAGTTTCCACAATATGAACCCACCAAAGTTCGCTGGCTCGTCCAACCTCGATGATGTCGAACACTAGATTAAGGAGATCGAGAGAATATTCCATGTGATGCAATGCATGGACAAGGAAAAGGTTCTGCTAGCGACTTTCCAACTAGAACGGGATGCCTGATTTTGGTTGGAGTCGGTTGAAGCTACTTTACCACATGACCACGTCACGTAGGGCGAGTTCGTAGAATATTACAATAACAAATATTTCTCGGACCGGATCCAAGAGAAGAAAACCGCAAAGTTTGTAGTGCTTAAACAAAGGACTCTATCAGTGGCCGAGTATGAGGCCCAATTCTCTAGGCTATCAAGGTATGTACCACATCTAGTGTGTACCGAGAAGATGAAGGCTCGAAGATTTCTTAATGGGCTTCGGCCGCAATATATAACTCAACTGGCGTCGATGGACAGTCAAGTCTATTCGGAGGTAGTACAAAGAGCCCAATTGCTAGAAGACGCTACAGAGTTGTCTGACTGGATCCGTGGGAAAGATAATAAGGAGCACATTACAAGCTCGGGCTCATTCAAGCCTACCTTCAATAAGAAGAGAACTAGCAATGAAGGAGATTCCTCCCAAGAGAAGATGGTCAAGAAGGGTAGCAAGCCCTTTTCTATTACTACCACACATTCCAAAGAGGTGTGCAAGCATTGTGACAAAGTCGGCCATAAGACCGAGGAGTACTGGAGAAGGTTGGGAGCATGCCTCTATTGTGGAAGCCTAGACCACCGGATTCCTGACTGCCCCCTATTGAATGAGCAATCTAACAATGACAAGCACCCATCAAAGAAACAAGGCCATTTACAAGCTCTTCAAGAAGAAGATCAAAATAAAGGTGGACTCGTGGAAGGTACCTTAACTATCTGTTCCAAGTCTGCCTTAGTTTTATTTGATACCGGCGCAACACATTCATTTATCTCTCGAAGATTTGTTAAGTCATTACCTATGAAACCTATAGTGTTGGATTCAGAACTAGTTATCTCCACCCCTATTGGAACTGGTTCCGAAATTACACACCACTACCTGGAAACTGAGGTAATTATCAAAGGACATAACTTACCTGCCGATCTAGTCTGTATGGACATGGAAGGCAATGATGTCATCTTAGGAGCTGATTGGCTAGCTACACACATAGTAGTGGTAGATTGTCGAAAGGACAAAGTAACCTTTGAACACTACCCAAAGGTTGTTTACACTAGTCCCCGAAATCGAGGCAAGTTACCCCTTATTTCGGCTCTCTGAGCTAGCAAGCTCTTAAGGAAGAGATGTGTGGCTTTCGTAGCATTTGTGATTGCCACGAAAGTTAAGGAGTCCAAGATAGAAGACGTCCACGTGGTTCAGGAGTTTCCCGACGTGTTTTCAGAAGATTTGCCCATATTATCCCCACAAAGAGAAGTGGCCTTCACCATCGAGCTTGTCCCTAGTGCTGGCCTAGTTTCTAAGGCACCCTATACAAGAACTACCGGGTGCATGACTTGGAGCTAGCCGCGGTGGTAATTACTTTAAAGATCTGGAGACACTATCTCTATGGAGAATAATTTGCCATGTACTCTGATCATAAGAGTCTCAAATATTTATTCTCACAAAAAGAACTGACTATGAGACAAAGACGTTGGCTAGAGTATCTCAAGGACTTCGACTTCAAAATACAATATCATCCTGGCAAGGGCAATCCTGTAGCCGATGCCCTCAGTCGAAAACCGAGAGTGTTATTGGCCAACTGTATGATCCAAGAGTGGAAGATGCTGGAACAATTTTCCAAGCTTGATATAAGCACGAAAAAGGAGAAAGGGTGTATTACTCTATCACACATGAGGATACAACCGGATTTACTTTCCGAAATCAAAGGGCTACAAGATAAAGACCCGGTGCTAGTAGAGATTAAGGGTAAGCTAGAAGAGCGACCAGATTTCAAGCTAGCATCTGATGGAAGATTATTATTCCAAGAAAGGACATGTGTACCAGACTGTCCTAAATTGAAGAAGAACATTTTAGAAGAAGCTCACCGATCAAGGTATACAATTCATCCTGGAGGTACCAAGATGTACCAGGATTTGAAGCGAACTTTTTGGTGGGCCAACATGAAAAGGGAGGTAGTAGACTTTATTTCTCGTTGTCTCACATGTCAACAAGTCAAGGCGGAACACCAAAAGCCCGCTGTCAAGTTACATCCTCTAGACATTTCCAAGTGGAAGTAGGAAGATATCGACATGGATTTTATCATGGGTTTGTCTAAATCTAAAGGAGGACATGATGGAATATGGGTTATCATAGATCGATTGACCAAGTCGGCACACTTCTTGCCTATAAAGAGTCGATGGTCAGTTGATGTTCTAGCTACTTTATACATCAAAGAAGTTGTTAGAATGCATGGAGTTCTAGTTTCAATCGTGTCTGACTGAGACCCCCACTTCACTTCTCATTTTTGAAAGGGTCTACAACATTCGTTGGGGACAAGACTCAATTTCAGCACTACGTTTCATCATCAAACAGATGGTCAGACCGAGAGAACAAATCAAGTCATGGAAGACATGTTACGGGCTTGTATTATTGATTTTGGTGGAAGCTGGCATGATCACTTGCCTCTGGTCAAATTTGCTTATAAAAATAGTTACTAGACAAGTATTCAAATGGTACGCTTCGAGGCATTATATGGAAGGAGTTATCGCTCACCAGTATGTTAGGATGAAGTTGGGGAAAAGCAACTTGTAGGCTCAAACATGGTAAGAGATACGACTGAGAAGGTGCAACTTATTAGAGAAAGACTCAAGATAGCTCAATCAAGACAAAAGACTTATGCCGACACTAGAAGGAGAGACCTCGAGTTCCAAGTCAGAGATCACGTCTTTCTTAAGGTTTCCCCAGGATGAGGCATTAGAAGATTTGGTGTTAAGGGCAAGCTTACACCAAGATATATTGGTCCCTTCGAAGTGCTAGAAAGAGTTGGCGAGGTTACTTATCGAATCGCCTTGCCACCGTAACTATCTAAAGTACACAATGTATTTCACATCTCTATGCTTAAAAAGTATGTTCATGATCCGTTTCACGTCATAGATCGTGACAACCTGGTGATACAAAAAGACCTCACCTATGAACAAAAGCCCGTAAAGATCATTGATCAAGAGGTTCGTGTATTGCGGAACAAGGTTATTCCCATGGTAAAGATTCACTGGAACAAAAGTTTCGAACATGAAGTCACATGGGAGACCAAAGAGTCTTTGAAGAAAAGATTCCCCGACTTGTTTCAAAATCGTAAGTACTCTGCACCCTCCATGTCTATATAGAATTGAATTTGGGGACCAAATTCTTTTAAGTGGGGGAGAGTGTAGCACCCCGGATATAATTATAAGGAATAAAATTTCATAAATGAATTAAACACATAATAGGTTCTCCAATTAAATAAGACAAGGGCCCAAATAAAACAAAATATGAAGCCCAAACCTCAACCCTCTCACTTAACCTATATAAATAAAAGGGCCTTGGTCAATAAACCAAAGCACATGTGGCCCAAGCCAGGGGTTTTTCACCAAATGGGCCTTACGGTAGGATATGTATACAATTACATACACACATAGGGCCTTTTGGTTATACAAAGCTTAACCCACCTTCGAAGCTTGATTTCGAATGGGATTTTAAGGTTTTTTCCAAATCGGGAAAGCGACTGCAGATATGAATAGAGGGAGATTTGCATGGGGAATTTTAGACCTTGTAGGATTCTTACGTGGGAAGTTAAACCCCATTAGGAAGGTTAGAACCACAAACTCTATAAATAAAGCCCTCTATCGAACGAGTTCAAGGCTAATACTATTGCTCATTCTGCTTCCTTGCGTCGATGTTGCCCTTGTCGTCTTCCTCCTGTATCCTGCTGCCGTGAACGAAAGGAAGATCCTTTTCTTCTCTTGCAGTTTCGAGCGTGGACTGCTTCTTCCCCTGGCTGCAGTTGCTTCGACTTACGATCATTGCTACAGTTCCTGCAGTTGCTGTTGCTGCTACATATTGTTATTATCTTTCTTTCTCTTCCGTCGTCATCCCGACCAACCAAACGAGGTAGGTTTTCTCAAGAACTAATGCCCAAGATCATTAGTAATAGGTTGCATGCATATAACTCATGAATATCATGCTTATAATTCGTCTCCTTGTCCCCCTATTTTTAAGATTTTATGTAGAGTAACGGTTCTGTTCTGCATGGAAATAGCGACCACCAAAGTGGCCGCTAAATCATGAACGGGCGACTGTCCCGTGGCCGCCAATTAATGAACGACCACACAGACGAGCGCAAATTCTAGAATTTGCGACTGCCTGCTGGCCACCCATTAATTTGCAACCCAATGACCGCCGCTATTTCTTGTAATATGATTTAATAATTACCCATGAAAAAAATTAAATAACTATGGAACCTGTTGTGTAAAATTTATTATGAGCATGTTTCTAAAGTCTTATTATTTTTCCCTACATGTTCATGTCTTCAGTTTTCAAAAATTCCACGTACATCTCGTTGTGCTACTATTCATGCTATTTCACTAGAAAGAAACAATACATTGTGTCTAGCTACGTACCTGCCTGATGTCCTACAAAGTTTATAGATCGAAGAATTAGTGCATGTTTGGGCAAGCGTTCATTCTTGAACTAGCGCCCCTCCACAGAGGCGCAGATTCCTATTATTTGTTAAAAAAATTGAAATATATCAGAAAATAAGAATTAACGACCATCACTTGGTCGCTATATTATGGTATGGCGCCTTCTTGGAAGGTCGCCCATTTATTGAAATATTAAATTGAAAACTATTATATATTGATTTAGCGCCTCTTTAAAGGGTCGCTAATCCCTGAAATATTTATTCTAAATTTTTGTAAATAATGATATGGCGACTTGACAGTAGACACTAATTCCTAATTTAGCGCCTCTCTGTCTGGGCGCAGATTCATGTTTCTCAGATTTATCAGATTTTGACCCATACTACAGGTCTTTTGGCACTCTCATCTCACGTCCGTAGATGGAGTCCCTATTTCACAGCGTTTCACTCTTACACCTCAACTCTTGGTGATGATTGGACCCTCCGTAGGATATTCCTTCCTTCGGACTGGTACTTTCTTCATTGAGACCTCCGTAAATCTCCGCTAGCCTTGGAGCCGAGTTGGTTGTACCCTAAAAATCCTAGAACCTTTGATTCTCATGTCACTCTGAAGAAACATGATGCCCTAGCAATCATAGAACATTGTTTTTAGTGTTCTGTAAGGGTTCTGTCTCTGTCTGAAATTTGCGACCAGATAGAGGACGCCAATTGAAATGAGTGACCATGTAAATAGGCACCATTTTCTTCGTGTCTGTTCTATTCACAGAATGAGCGACCACTACAGTGGACGCTATTTCTGTAATCTGTGGCGACCTGAGTGGACGCCAATTACCCAGTTTTTCCTAGAATGTCTTTGTTTTCATGAGATTTATCGATATGTCATCCTTACTCAAAGTTCGATCCTTGAACTTTCTATTATGTGAATCTACCTTAATGTTCCTACAAAGGTTCATTCCTTGAAATTGTATATTTTCTTTAAAACTATAGTGGATGTCGAATTATTACATGACTCAATGCTTGGCATTTATAGGGCCCGATCTCGTCTTGGGAGGAGCGCCCGAAAGTAGTTCTACCCATGGAAGCTATATTGATCACGGTGTGGCATTGCACTGGAGTGCATGACTATCTAGATTATGGCATTCCACTCATCTTAATAGTGCTTGACTTGACTTGACATGACTTACGTAACTCGGAATGGGTATTTACTTACTTAGAATTATAATAGCTAATTCTCATGACATGACTTGATATTGCGTACTTGAACTTCTTGATAGATTTACATGAATATCTTAAAATCTTGCTAGTCCATCTATATCGATTCTTGTTAATCACTCTTGACATTGTCATGCGTTCATGCCTAGCAATACTTGCATTCATGTAACATGTAATTACCTAAAGCAAGCTTGTACTTGAGATATAATTCCTACTAAGCGTTCACTCACCCTAGTTTTTCCCCTGTTTTTCAGGTAATTCCGATGATGAAGATCATTCGGTGGGAATGGACATGAGTGAAGAGTGTAGAGCCGTTCTGACTATTGAAGACGTTATCTAGTCGTGTCTTTTCATCTTTCTTGAGTCATTATTGTATTTTCCCTTTTATGGAGTCTAGTAACTTTACCTTAGCAATAAAGAGTATATAATTGAATTATCTTTTGAGTTATTAATGAAATAAAGGATTTGATTTATTATCTCTACTTTTGCGCACTCTGTCTACGTGTCTAATTCCTTATGCTCTGATTGACATGATTGATATAAACTCGTCACGCGTACCGGGTTCCTTCCGCACTCGGGGCGTGACAGGAAAGGCCGCCCTTCCCCCCTCTCCTCGGGCCGACCTTTATAAACTCATTTCTCCAGTGCCTCAAGTCCTTGTGGGACCGGCCGATTTCTCTCGCCCTCAGTCCGGGGTGGCCCATCTTGTTTATTCCGACTTGGGTCATCCTTCGGCCGAAAATCCTTCTTATAGGCCTCCTCCTTCAGCTATCTATCCTTCAGCTCCTTGCACTGGGCCTGTCCCTTTTCTGCCACCTACTCCATCCCGAGAACAAGAGCTTCTTGATAAGTGCTGCCATGCAGCAACAACTCGATTTTATTCAAAAGCAGGTCGGCCCACAATCCTTGGCTGATGTTCCGGTCCCTAGATTTCATAACATCTGGTTCCCTCCCCAATCTGAGCTCCTCACGTACCGCAAGTATGACGGGAATGACAATCCGTATATTCATGTGAGGGATTTTATGTACGAGTCGGCGCAATTCCAATATGATGACCGCCTTATGGCGTATCTATTTCGCCCCTCGTTGGATGGGGTAGCGTTGGAGTGGTTCTACACTTTGCCGCTAGAAGATGCCGAGAGCTTCAAGATCGTCAAAGAGAAGTTCATCCAAAGGTTCCAAGACCGGGTCGGCCCGGAGTATTCCTTTACCGACCTTGTCGCTGAGAAGATGAAGGTCGATGAAGATTTTTCTACTTATGCTGACAGATGGAGGCAGATGATTGCCCGTGTGCCCGGTCATATTTTGGAGGAAGAGAAGGTTAAGCTGCTCATCTCCAATGCCACTCCTACCTTCCGCAACACCTTAGCCACGAACGATATTGCCAACATGCACCAATTATACAACCAGGGCAGGTTTATCCAAACCTAGTTCAAGGACTCCCCTATACACGCCATGTTTGAAGCCTAGAAGCCCAAACATAATAGAAAAAAATCAAGGGCCTATTACCAAAGGAGTCCAGATGAACGAACAGGTGCAAGCTATTAGTTTCCCATTCCCCAACCAATCCGCTCCACCTCGCTTCCAACAGCCTCCCCGCAATCCTCTGCCCGTTGCTCTATAAACTGTCCACCCATCTTTCCCTGCCAACCAACAGCCTCCACAACCACCACAATACCACAACGTTCCACCTCCCAACGGCTATGCATCCAAGCGCCCGGGTCCGAAGAGGGCTCAATATCCTCCCTTGTCTGAAACCCTCCCGGATATCCTCTCGGCCCTCATGTCCATTGGCGCTTTGTACCTTCCTCCGGAACGGCCCAATTGGAACCCGACCGTTGACCAGTCCCGATATTGCATATTCCATCGTCAACCCGGGCACACGATAGAGAGTTGTTTCCAGTTTAGGGATTTTGTTTATGATTTACATGAAGGGCAGCACATCGATTGGGCGAAAATGCACAATGTCATCACTGAGATTAAAGAGAAGAGAAGATAGGTGCCGAGACAACAGTAGCAGGTACCGCCGTCACAACAACGCAGCAGCAGCAGCCTGCCCAGGATCTGGGGATCCACCAAAATCTGATGCCGAATCATCTGCCTCCTCCGAATCCTCAGCCACCGCCACCGGCTCAGGTAAATGTTGTCCTCCGCCCGGCCCCTAACACCGGGTGGTCTTATGATGAAGAGTCATCCGTCCAGTGACTTATGGCCCTCCACTACACCTACCGCCACACCCTTTCTCCTGCATCCTCACCCTCTCTCCCGCATCCTCACCCTCCACTTCCGTTATACTGCCGCCAACCCTTCAACCTACCACTATAATGACCACCACACCCGCCATCTCTCCAAAACCCCTCATTTTACCTCTCGCATTCCCCATCGTTTCCCCCATCCATGCACCAACACTCGTCACACCCACCGTTATTACCGCTTTGCCTAACCCTTCACCCATCATTCTCTCGGCAGGGCCCGTCAAGCCCGCCTCTACCTTTGTCACCCCCATTTCACCTGCAACCCCCGTTTCTACACCCTTCACTCACCCCATAGGGCCTATTAAACCACCGGCCATGAGTCCATCCGACCCCGTGCCCGCCCAGAACCTTGCCCTTCGGAGCGAGCATTTATTCCATTGAAATTACTCTATAACTGGTGCATCTGCACCCAATCCCCAGTTTCCACAGCAAGCTGTTAATCAAGAGGAGGTGGATCCATTGTCGGGCACTCAGTATGATTTGCTACATCACTTAGATCGGATGCACGCAAAGATCTCAGTTCTGGAGTTGATCAAGCGATCCAAGCTCCATCAAGATGCTTTGCGGGACTTTCTCCAAAAGGTCCTAGTAAATGAAGACATGGCGGTTGACAGTCTATCGTCTGCTCTGGCCATAGTTTCCAAAGGGCCAGCTATTGCCTTTTCTGAGACTGAGTTGGCACTTCTTGAGGCTCATAAAATGCCGCATTGCATCTCCATTACCTTGAATAAAGTGACTATTGATGCGGCTTTGGTCGACACTAGGGCCTCTATTAATGTCTATCTACTAAGCACCCTGCGGGCATGCAACATTTCAAAGACCTACTAAGGCCCACCCCTACCACTATTGCGGCCTATGATAACTCGAGAAGGTCGTGCCATGGAGTGATCACTGTACAAGTCCAACTTGGGCCGTTAACAATGCCCGTTGAATTTTATGTGCTGGATATTGACCCGATGTTTAAAGCCATCTTGGGTCGCCCGTGGATCGATAATCTTACTGCTATACCATCTACTGCCCACCAATGCCTCAAATTTCTATTTCAGGGACGGGTGGTAAAGGTCAAAAGCATCTCCACAGTCCAGTCAGTTGAACCCATCTGTGGTAAGATCTTACCGACACTCTGGCCCAGCAATAAGCCTGTGATCTCCATGCTAGACCTTAACTTTCCATGGGCCTATGCACAGCGCAAGCCCACTGTCACGTAAACGAGCATCAGGGTGAAGCCCAAGATAAGGGATCACAAAGGCCGGGACATTATACTAAAGCTGGGTTATCAACCAGGTAGAGGTCTCGGCGCTCAGTTGTAGGGGCTGACCAAGCCAATCCCAAGGGGCAAAAAGATGAGTAAAAGAGGCCTAGGATACCGGGAGTCACCACTGTCATCCATGGAATACTTTCTCCCATTGACTTGGAACTATCGTGAACAATTTGTGAAGGGCCCGTTACAGCTTGGCACTTTGAAGGCGCCGCCCAGTCCTGATGAGAAGAAAGATGTTGCATGCACAGTTTCCAGCCCGCCATTTCTACCCAGAGGACCTGTCGATGACATGGAAGATTTTTGTGAAGCTTTTACAAGA
The DNA here is from genome assembly GCA_022559845.1 of Amorphophallus konjac. Classification (NCBI taxonomy): domain Eukaryota; kingdom Viridiplantae; phylum Streptophyta; class Magnoliopsida; order Alismatales; family Araceae; genus Amorphophallus; species Amorphophallus konjac. Next base: position 266,921,534 of record CM040127.1, read on the forward strand.
CTATTTTATGAAGAGAACTGCCCAGGCAGCCCGGAGGTGCGGATTATAGAGTACTCACGCGGAAAGCCAGCTTAATATCCGCGGGAAGAGGGGAGCTCGCCCATTGCCTTTACATGGTCTCCTTCCCGTCTGATGTCCTTTTTTCGAAAGCTGGATTTTACACCCCGTTCACCTCCCATTCTGATTGATCCATTGCTGCTTGATATTCCAACCAATTTTCTGATTGTTAAAGTTTGTGGTTTTGGGTGCTGCCCACCGATTGATTTTTCAGATCTGTTATTCTCATCTTCTGATCCCTTCTTAGATCTCTTCTGTCCATCCATCTTTCCTCTCGCGCTTCCTCTTTCCCCCTCCTCTCCATCTTGTTGCATGGTCTCCGTTGATCTCCAAAAAAAAATATCAATTTTGAAATGGAAATTTTAGTCTAAGATTACGCTGCTGTCGATTCCTCCTCCTCCCAGGGGCACGAGGCCCCTGATTCCCTTCCATTAGGTCTCATTGGTCCTGTATCTTCTCTTAGGCTAGGATTAGTGTCTGTCGAGTCTTGTAGAGAAGTAGGGTCGGTCGAAGTAGGGTCGTGTTCTATTGTCTCCAACCCTTCCTACACGCCTGAGGTGTGCCCTGTGACGTGTCATCCCAAGTCTATTCCTGATAAGTTTCTCCGGGATCTAGCTCAGTGTTGTTATGCCCTCCTCAAGTGTCCGAAGTTTACTGAGACGGCGATCATGTTAGAAGAAAATGAGGAGCAAGATGTGGTGTGGAGCTATGACGGATTAGGCGTTTATGAAATCGTGGATGAGAAGGACCAGATTGATGTTGAGGATAGCGATGTAGATGACACCGTCGATCTGTATGCGCAAGGTTTAAAAAGTTTTCATGAACTATCAATGGCAGTGGATGAACCTACAAAAGAAATTAATATTGGAACTGATGAGGATCCTAGGCCCATCATTATATCTGCTAATCTCCCTCCTGAGGTTGAAAAGGAGTTGATTAAGGTTTTGAGAGAGTATAGCGACTCTTTTGTCTGGTCGTATGAGGAGATGTCGGGTCTCGACCCCGCCTTAGTGGAACATCGGCTTGTGCTTAAGCCAGGAGCAAAACCCGTGAAGCAAAAATTAAGAAGATTCCACCCCCACATGGCCTTGAGGATGAGAGAAGAGGTCGATAAATTGCATAAGGCCAGGTTTATTGGGGTCATTTTATATCCTCAGTGGGTGGCAAATATAGTCCCCTGTCATGAAGAAAGATGGGAAGGTTCGAATTTACATCGATTTTAGGGATTTAAATAAGGCATATCCCTGTTGTGTCCTTGAAGTTTGATGATATTCTAACCTCTTGAGTCACTGGCATTCTGAGGTTTTGATGTTGTCTAACACCATGAATCATTGACTTTCTAATGACACTTTGATATTCTCAAGGTAGTTCAAGCAAAAAGCTCAAATGAATAGAAAGAAATCAAGTGCCCAGAAAATGAGGAAATTGGTTGCATAGAAAATAAACCAAGAAGGATAAGGAAACAACTTCAAGCAAAGACAGATCTAGCAGCAATCAAGCAAAACTGAAGTCAACATGAAAAGCAGTTGTCACAAGGGAAGTGTCGACACCTTGTTACAGAGTGTCGACACTACAGCTCTTCCAAAGAACGTTATATTGGCAAGTTTTCCTTAGACATGTCAACACCACCTTGGTGATTCCAGAAGCTGAAGATTGGATTTTCCTAAGGAGTGTCAACACATCCTTAATAGGAGGTCGACACTATGGGCTCCTAGAGACCGTTATAAATGAAGCTTTCATTAGACGTGTCGACACGTCCTTTACAGGAGGTCGACACTATGGACTCCCAGAGACCGTTATAAATGACACTTTTGTTAGACGTGTCGACACCTCCACCTCAGTAGGTCGACACCTCTGTTCTTCCAAAAGCTTTTTAAATCCTTGTGTCAGATTCACCAGATCTTCCAGGGATTACAAATACATACGGCAAATCCCCAAAAATATAGATTTTGAGGTTTGGAGGAAGGTTCCAAGTCTGTCACATGTCCCATCCATCATCATCACATCTGACACACCTTTTAAGGCTGCTTTGACAAGATTAACATCTGGGAAAAATCTTCTGAAAAGGCCTGCTACCTATTTGCTGTTAGCCAATGGGATATGCCCCTAGGTTCGTACCTGAGCCGCGAACTGACATGAGCCAATGAGAATGTAGACAGCCAAGATCTCTTCCATGAGGTTCATTAAATGCTCCGATTTGGAGCTGCACCAATGTCCCTTTTAGATATCTCTTTGAAGCTATCAAAAGAAGACCTTGAGTGAATATGTCTTATATGTCCCTGCTGAGCTAATGAAGAGGGACAGGAGTTTTTGGAGGGAAAGCTACCTCTGCTGGGCGACCTAAGAGATGCAACTCCATGCACATAGGGAGCTGTGCAGGTGCCAAAAGCCAAGAAGCTGCTGCTGTTCAGGGGTAATATATATAGATAGTCACAAAGAGAAGAAGGAGAGGTTGGAGAGGGTGAAGATGCATAGACAAAAAGAAAAGAAGAAGCTGCTGCCGCAACCGCCATGGGCGGTGCACCTTAGAGAAGAAGAGGAAATCTAAGCTAGCTATGTCCAGAACAAGAAGAGAAGAAGAAAGAAGAAGGGGAAGAGCCCAGTGCCATCTCCTGAAGATCTAAATCTGATCGCAAGATCCTCTTCCACATACTCCTTGTCCTACAAGGAAAAGCCATTGTAAAAGAAGCAAGGGTTCTGTAAGCAGCCTCCCAAGCCCTCCATTCTTCAGACAGAAACCTTTCTCATGGCTTGAGTTTCACTAACTCTGTTCGGAGTTTTCCATTGTTCTTTTTTGTTTCTTCGTATCATAAATTGTGAACCGTCCCTACCGGTGTTGTAGGAAGACAGACGGAGGTGTTCTCTGGTCTGTGGTGTTTCAATCCCTACCTGGTACTGTAGAAAGATAGATAGAGGGGTTCTCGTGTCTGTGGTTGGCCGGTTGTGCCATTTGTTGTGTTTACAGCAGATTAGTGTGGTGGCACTAGTGAGGCCTCACTTGGTTTATGTGAGGGGTGGACGTAGAACTCGGGGTTGAGTTCGAACCACCTAAAAATCCCTATTCTTGTGGTTTGCTTGTGCTTGATCGTCCTACGCTAGATGCTTGCTTAGGCTCATTGTCTACTTTGCACTTCATCATCTTGCGTAGAGGTTCTTGTTTCTTGTGATAGTAATTTTATTCCGCTGCTATCTTTGTCTATCTAGAAAAAGAGGTGCAGATCTATTCACCCCTCCCCTCTAGATCAACCATTCCCACACAACACGTGGTATCAGAGACAAACTCTCGTGATGGGGTCCAAAGACCAAAGAGAAATGGTGGAATGGCGTCCAAGGGTCTTATGCCCGAAGGACATTCCGTTAACAGACCACCCTACTTCACTGGATCTAACTACCCGTATTAGAAAAATCATATGCAGGTGTTCATCCGCGCCCAAGATTATGAGCTCTGGTGAGTTATTAGCAAAGGCCCCTATGAGCTTCCAGAAGATGAAGACGTCTAGACTAAAGAACAGATAAGAAGATCAACAGTCAATTGGAGTGCCAAGCACATCATGCAATGCTCTCTTCATCCAGTAGAATTTTCAAGAGTATCAACCTATGCAACAGCAAAAGAGATGTGGGATCACTTAGAGGTAATATATGAAGGCACATCGCAGGTGTATGAAACTAAAGCCAACATTTTAATTTCTGAGTATGAAATGTTCAGAATGAAGCCTGATGAGTCCATTCAAGATATGTATGCTCGTTTAACTACGCTCACAAATAGTCTAACTGATCTGGGAAAGAAATATACAGAGCAAGATGTAGTGAGAAAGATTCTCTGATCATTAACACCGGCATGGCATACCAAGGCTACAATGGTTGAAGAGTCCAGAGATCTATCAACCACCAAGGTAGAAGAGCACATAGGGTCACTCATGACCTATGAGATTAACTTGAAGAACAAGGAGATAGAAGTGACCAAGAGGAAGCCTTTGGCTCTAAAGGCCGGACCTAGTCACCAAACTACCTCCGACGAAGGTGAGACTTCTACTAGTGAGCAAGATGAGGATCAAATGACCATGCTCATACGTAAGTTTAGAAGCTTTCTGAGAAAAGAAGGTAGGGGCTTCATGAAAAGGAAGCCATAGGTAAAGAAAGGTTATAGATCGAATTCTGAAAATTTTAAGAAAGCTGACAAGATTATTTGTTACTCTTGCAACAAACTAGGACATATCAAGACTGAGTGTCCTAAAAGGGTAAAGAAGGCTTGCAATTGGAAAGGGAAAAAGAATAACAAAGCCATGGTATGCACGTGGAGCGATGACGAGGAAGATGATGATGAAACAAGCTCCACGGAGAAAGAAAAGGAAGACTTCTGCTTAATAGCCAAAGGAGATGAAGAATCTGAGGTAAATTCTCCTTTTGAGCACTACACTGCTAGTGATTGGGAAGAAGCCTACATAGAACTCATGGATAAATATGACATGTATAAGAAGGAAAACAAAGTCTTGAAAAAGAAAATTAACTCAACTGTGCATGATCAAAGCATGAATGATAAAACTATCTCCCTGAAATCTGAGATTGAAGATCTAAAAAAATTGATTGAAGATTTGGAAGATGGTAGAAAAGAAATGATTAACTTAGAAGTTGAAAATGAAGACTTAAGAAATGAAATTGATGAAATAAAAATGAAGATGCAAAGCTATGAAAATGACAGCAAACTGTGCAATGAAAAATATGAAGCTGTCAAGCAAGTCAATTCTCAACTTCGTGAAAACAATGAAAAACTACAGAAAGAACTTAATGACAAATAACAATCCTTGGAGAAGTTTGTAGATGGTAGAGAAAACCTAGATGCATTGCTAGGTACAAAAATGAACTTCAACAAGGAAGGGTTGGGTTTTAATCCCACCAACAAAAAGTAAGTTGGTTTGAAAACTGTCACCTTTGTATCCTCCACAAGTGCTTCCACGTCAAACACAAAACCCATCCAAAACCAAGAAAAATCCACCAACAAGGGAAAAGAGAAGTTTGAATCAGTTGAAGTGAAAACTCCTGGATCTTCTAAGAAAATCTTTCAAAACAACCAGGCAGGTCAACCTTATTCATAGCACAGGCCTGCACATCCTCAAAAGAGAAATGACATAGGCTGACACTTCACCCAGCACAAGTATGCACACACTCAAAGTATAAAAAGTCAGAAGGGTAGCACAGGTCGACACCATCCTCAGCGAAGGTCAACACCTTCCTAGTCATACCCAGTCAGGCTGCTAGAAACGCCTCAACAGGTCGACACCTTGGGTATAGAAGGCCGACACTCCCACCAACCAGAAACCCTTATAATTGGGTAGAATCAGAGACAGGTCGACACTTGAGTCACAGGAGGTCGACACTTTGGCCAAACAGAAACCATTATGAATGGGCTGAACAGGGGACAGGTCGACACCCATACCCTCACAGGTCGACACCTTCATACTTTTGGGACAGTCATGACTTATACATACACAGACCTGGTCACACCTACTCTCCTATGGGCTACAACTCCTTCAATCAATCAAAAGCAAGCTATTGGAACCAAAGTCAATCATTCTTAAATTACCACTACAAGCCAAAGGCAAAAGGCATTCCTAAATAAAAAGCCAATGTGAAAATGGAAAACAAGAACCGAAATTCTCCATCAAGCAAGGAAATACAATTTAGGAGTAAGATCTATATTCCTAAGTCTATGATATCATGCCTTGCTGAGATGAATGGTTTGCTGGGACCCAACTATGTATGGGTTCCAAAGGTTGTTGCTTGATTTACCTTGCAGGAATGTCTTGCAGCCATACACAACATGTGGTACCTTGATAGTGGCTGTTAAGACATATGAAGGGAGACATAACAAAATTCTATCTTTTGGTTGAAAAAGAAGCTGACCATGTCACCTTTGGAGGGAACAATAAAGGAAAAATTATTGGTTCAGGTAAAGTGGGTAAGAATCCCTCCAATGCAATTGAAAATGTCTTATTGGTTGTTGGTTTAGAATATAATCTATTGAGTATAAGTCAATTGTGTGATAAAGGCCATAGAGTGATTTTTGATTCTCTCGAATGTAAAATTCTGGAACCAAAATCTGACATTGTTAAATTTTCTGGTAAGAGAGTCAACAATGTCTACATTATTGACTTAGATGATCCTGCACATTTGAACCTATGTCTTACTGCATCAAATTATGAACTTGCATGGTTATGGCATCGTAGACTAGGACATGCTAGCTACAATATCCTGCATAAACTCATGAAGCATTCAGTGGTGAAAGGGCTACCTGAACTCTCATTTAAGCAAGATAATAAAATTTGTGATGCATGTGCCTTAGGGAAACAAATGAGAAAATCATTCAAAACCCGAACTGAAAATCTATCATCTAAACCACTTGAACTAATTCATATGGACTTGTTTGGGCCAAGAAGAACTACTGACTTAAGTGGTAAAAGATATGGCTATGTACTAGTAGATGATTTTTCAAGGTTCACATGGGTGTTCTATCTTGCACATAAAAATGATACTTTTGATGAGTTTTAGGCACTCTACATGAAGATAAAGCAAGACTGTGAGTTTAAAGTTTCTAACATTCAATCAGATCATGGTGGTGAATTCGATAATGCTGACTTCTATGATTTTTGCAGGAATGAAGGTATATCACACATATTTTCATCACCTAGGACCTCTGAGGAAAATGGGGTAGTCGAGAGGAGAAACCGAACTCTCATAGAAATGGCTAGAACCATGCTGGAGAAAAATAACTTCCTAGGAGATTTTGGGCTGAGGCTGTAAATACAACATGCTACATAGTTAACCGATCTATGGTAAGGCCTCACACCAAAAAGACTCCTTATGAGTTGTACAAAGGTAAGAAGTCTTCTCTCTCTCATATGAAAGTGTTCAGTTCTAAATGCTTTATACACAATAATGACAAAAGAGAACTAGATAAGTTTGAGCCCAAAAGTGATCAAGGTATATTTCTTGTCTATTCTGATAGATCTAGGACTTTTAGAATTTACAATACTAAAACTCTAGTTGTGGAAGAATCACCCCATGTCACTTTTGATGAACTAAATGATGATGCTAAAAGTGACAAACCTTGCAGTAATGATGAGGATGATGGGGAGTTCCTATCCAACAAGGAAAAATATGATCCTCCACAAGAAGGGACAAGAGGAAATGATGACCTAGGGGAATCAAGCAAAACAAGAGATCAAGCTACTGGTGAAGATAATGATTCTACCGATATTAGAGTTCTTAAAGATCATCCTTTGGAAAAAGTCATAGGTAATTTGAATGACCCACCAAGAACCAGGTCACATTTTAGAATAGTTGAAGAATTAGATCAAATGACTCTTGTCTCACAAATTGAACCAAAAAGTGTTGAAGAAGCATTGAAAGATGAAAACTAGATAAACTCCATGCAAGATGAATTAAACCAGTTTGAAAGGAATAATGTTTGACATCTTGTTCCTAGACCATCATCAAAATCTATCATAGACACCAAATGGGTCTTCAGGAACAAACAAAGTGAAGATGGAAAGATAGTAAGAAATAAGGTTAGATTGGTGGCTCAGGGTTACAATCGAGAATTTAGAATAGACTTTGAAGAATTCTTTGCCCCAGTAGTTAGACTTGAAGCCATTAGAATTTTACTTGTATTTGCATGTTCATATAACATAAAATTGCAACAAATGGATGTAAAGAGTGCATTCTTGAATGGCTTAATAAAGGAAGAAGTTTATGTGGAGCAACCACCCAGCTTTGAAAATTCTGATCATGAAGATTATGTGTACAAGCTGGACAGGGCTCTCTATGGCTTGAAGCAAGCACCTAGAGCTTGGTATGAAAGGTTAAGCTCTTTCTTCACCGAAAATGGATATACAAGAGGTAAAGTAAATCAAACACTTTTCACCGAGAAGTAAGGTAAGAACATCTTGATTGTTCAAATCTATGTTCATGATATCGTGTTTGGATCTACAAAATCTAAAATGTGTGAAGAATTTGCTAACCTTATGACTAGTGAGTTTGAGATGAGTTTAATGGGTGAACTTCATTTTTTTCTCAGCTTACAGGTCAATCAAGGTGAAGATGGGTGCTTTATAAGTCAAGCCAAATACATCAAGGAGCTGCTAAAAAGATTTGACATGAAAGAATGTAAGTTCATTGCAACTCCTATGGGGACTAACACATCACTAGATGCGGATGAGAAAGGTAAATTTATGGATGTAAAGACTTATAGAGGTATGATTGGCTCATTGCTCTTTTTAACTGCATCTAGACAGGACATTCAGTTTAGTGTATGCCTTTGTGCAAGATTTCAATCTAGTCCTAGAGAATCCCACTTGATTGCTGTCAAGCGTATCTTTAGATATCTTGCCAGAACTCAAGATTTGGGATTGTGGTATCCGTCATCCTGTGACTTGTGTCTTATTTCTTATTCAGATGCGGACTACACTGGGTGCAAGCTGGATCGCAAGAGCACTAGTGGGTATTGCCAATTTCTGGGGGGATGTTTTGTTTCTTGGGCCTCGAAGAAACAACACTCCGTTGCCCTCTCTACCGCAGAGGTAGAATATGTTGCTGTAGGGAGTTGTGGCACCCAAGTGTTATGGATTAAACACTAACTTCAAGACTATTTAGTGGATCTTGGGCGTGTCCCGATTCTGTGTGATAATACAAGTGCCATCAATCTTGCTAAAAATTCAGTCTAGCACTCTAGGACTAAGCACATTGAAATTAGGCATCATTTTCTTAGAGACGAGGTCCTCAAGAAAAATTTTGAATTGCATTTTGTAGACACCTTGAATCAAATTGCAGACATTTTTACAAAGCCCTTGTGTAATGACAGGTTTTCTACACTTAGAAGGGAACTTGGCCTATGCAGATCTCAAATCAATAAGGATTGAAATGCTCAGATCTCTCATTATTGTTGATTGTTGATTGTGCTAAACTGCAATAAAAAGGCGGTACAGAAAATCTAATGCACATATCCTTCATATTAATACATGTCTTTATACATTGGCATGCACGGTTTGATAAGTTCATGTTCATGAGGTATTGCATTGATAGCTGGCTATTTTTCTTTGTGTGGCCATGGTATATAAAATGGTGAGTTGTGGAAAGGTAGGTTACGCTTGCCTGAAAGCATTCACCATGCGTGAGGATACGCCTCCGCCGAGTACCATGAGTCGCTATTACTTTTAGGCCATATTGTCAGGGGGAGCAACTTCCTTGAATCATTCTTGCATACAAGCTATCTTCATTTTGTCAACTTTAATAAGTGTACAACCATTGGCATGATTTTTGAATGATGACCATTGCATATCCACAGGGGGAGTGACCACTAATCGTCTTCCTAACTTGATAATCATGCTTATCTGAAAGCTCAATGGCTTATTTCTTGTTGCTACTACTGGCTGTTCTGATCAGCTTCTTGAAAAATCTAAAATTCAGTAGTTTCTAATCTGGGTACCATGATCATAAAACTGAGTGGACTACAAAGTAAGAATCCTCTATTATATGACCTTGTGCTTGTCCATCCAATAAAACTGGTCCAGGTTTAATGACTTCATTGAGTTTTGAGACAAACGTTATGAAATTATCTGTACTCAATGCTTTTAATAGACCTTAAACTAATGTTTACATGTTGTGCCCTGAATGACACTTCCTGATATCTGAAAATTCACACTTCAAGGCCACTTTGGTTGAGTTACTCAAACTAAGTATTGTTTTTAAACACCATGAATTGCAGGAATTCTTAATTGCTAAATTTTTTTGCAGAGCAATGACATTGGTTCACTGAGAAACCATGTCCCTTGTCCAAGAAGATAAGTGGGATGTGTCATGAAGTGCCTTTGTTAACTCAGCTGTAAAGTGAAGAAAAATCTAAGGCAGAGTAATGACTCAGTTGCTGAGAAATATGTCCTGTAACGCTCGAGAATTTTTCTAAGAATTTTTTAGATTTAAAAATATAATTATTAAGCATTTAATGGGCTATTAGTTGAATTATGGTTAATTAAATCCAATTATGTAAGCCCTACACTAATCCAAGAGGATTAGGCCCATATAATAAATCCAATAGGCCCAAAAAGATTGTTTTGGGCCTTAGCCCATATTCTAGAAGCTATGAATGAGTGTGTTGAGTCCCAAACGGTGACAATCAAGAGGGGAGGGGTGAATTGATTGGCCAATTAAAATTTCTTCCAAGGAAAATAATGATAAGTAAACATATAAGCACTAGACCTTACTCGATCATGATCTCACTTGAATGCTTGTAGATAAAGGTGGGTGTTTAATAAATGAAATGGTGTACGCTCAACTCACCGTGAAGCCCACTCGATAATGAATCTAGAAAAACAAACCACAAGTAACACATGGAGTTTTTAGGTGGTTCGGGTACACTGCTGTGTCCCCTACGTCCACCCCTCACACGTGAGGATTAAGACTCCACTATGAAGTGTGCCACACACACACGCTGTGTAGAACAGCAAACACACACACACGCGGCACCTGATCTGGGCTACCAAAACATACATACACACACATACGTTCGTGTTTCCGATCACGAACACCACACACAAGAATCTGATTTAAGATATACAACAAATGCACAAGCTCAAGCAAAGGATTTAGAAAATGGAGAGTGAAGAATTGTTTATAGTGGTTGAGGCTCCCCCTTTCACTTCTTTGAAGGTAATTGAATGCTTCTGCAGGAGGAAGATCGATCCTTGAGGAAGAATGAAGCTATGTCGCACAAGCAAGGTTGCAGCTTTGATATCCCACGCAGCTTGCTGTTGGGGATGATGTAGAGGCTTGATTCAAGCTTCCTCTCTTCACTTTCAGGGTCAGAACAAGGTGGAAGAAGCCCCTGGAGCTGCTGCTACGAACCTGCACTCACAAGGGTTAGAAAAATAACACACTCTAGATGCCTCTTGCTACTTAGGGTTTCATACCCCAATAAGATGTATATATATAAAGCTTGGAACGTTCAAAGACACCCTAGAGACCAAATCCACAATTCCTGGAACGATTTAGGGAGGTTAGGTTCGATTGGTATGACTCTTGGTGCATGTGCACGTAAGTCAAAAATCACGGCTCGGGTTCGAGACTAAAAGGGTCGACCCTTGGGGTCGACCCTCGTGAGGGTTTTAAGGTTTTTGGGCCAATGGGTCGACCCTCGGGGGTTGTCCGTGCGGGTTTGGAAATGAGTTTTCAGGGGTCGATCCTTTCAGCTGGAGACCAAAAACCCAAGTTTACAGTACTAGGGGACCTAGGGATCGACCCAATGGGTCGACCCTTGTTCCAGAACATCCAAAAGGTTGATTGAAAAATCCACTAAGTCCAAGAACAAGTCTAGGGGTTTCAAGATGGTTTTTAAAACATGAGAGGGAATGAAACTCAAACCATTTAAACTTAGATAAGTTCTAAACTAATTTAACCCTTGAGATCAAAATAATGAACTTCAAACCACATAGTCAAAAGTCAATATGTTGAAGTTGATCTCACCAACCGTCCTCGAGTTCCTTAAGCACGTTCCTTGCCCTGTAAAGACATACATTCTGAATTAGATTTAGCATTGTAATTTACGTTCAAAAGCCTTACCAGACGAAGTTACTCTTGTACCTCCAAAAGCTCCAAGTCTACATCAAGGATGTGCATTTCCAAAGTTTTTCATGTTGGAACAACTCAATTTCAATTCACACAAAAATATAGTGTTTGGTCATCATCAAAGTCTATTTAGTATACCCACAAGGAGGGGGTTAAACAATCTCCCCCTTTTTGATGATGACAAAATACTACATGCCTTACATAACCATATGACTTCAAAAAGATTTAGCATTTACATTGAATTCCACCTTAAACCTTCATATTAAGAGTAAAACACAAGAAGCATTGTTCAACTCTTCATGCATCACATGAATTGCTCAAGAAGCATTATAATAGTGAAATACAAGACCAGCCAACGATGTGAGATTGATGAGCAAAAACACGTTCCAAAGTACTTTGCCGACAACACAGGTTAAATGTAAACAAGGTCTGAGTTCAAGGGCAAATTACAAGATGCAATGCATGAGATGCAACTGAACACAACTTAAATGCAAACTGAAATGCAACAAAACTTAAATGCAACATTGCTAATGAACAGAAATATGATGAAATCACACATGCATGCAAGCACACAACACAAACATAAAATATAAGTAGCCGATTGCCTGGGCACACATATAGTACAAGATTTCTCCCCCTTTGGCATCATCAAAAAGGAGGGGGTGACAAGGGATAGGAAGTGTGCCATTCTGCAAGAGCATAGCCGTCTAATCATCATCCGGAGTCGGTGAGCTTGGCGGACGCCTAATATACTCCAAGACTTCTTCAAGCATGTGGGATTGATTAGTCAAAGTATCAGTAACATACAGAGAGTACTCTTGATAAGATAGCTTCAGATCAGCGAGAGCATGTTGCATAGCCTCCATAGTCTCCCCATAATTGTCTAAACGATCATCAATAGTATCCAAACGGTCCATGAGCAGCTGAACCCCCTCGGAATGCATGTCCTCAACAGGAATATGTGGCTGTTGCACACCGGCCTGTGCAGCATCGTCATCCTCCTCCTCAGAACTGATTTCATGTGCAGCACTTTTCAATGTCCGGACCAAGTTACCATCTCGCAGTTCATTGCCCATATTATGACAAATAGAATGAACAGTAAATATATCAGCCTCTCTAATGGTGTGCAAAGATTCTTTGGAGAGGTTTATGTCCATGTGTGCAAATATAGCAGAAAGTGCGGCGGCATATGGAAGAGTTCTATTCTTGTGCTTCATGCTGTTACACATATGTGCTAAAAACATAGCTGGGAAATTAACTGGAATACCACCCAAGAGACAGTAAAATAAGAACATATGGATCTCTGTCACTTTGTCATGGCCTCTTCCTCTTGGGAGCAGGATAGTAGTGATCATCCTGTGTAATATATGCTGCAGGGGAGGAAAATGATTGGCGTTTAACCCAGCAAGAGAATTTTCACCTTTTTCTTCAGATGTCATCATTTGATAAACAGTTTCTTCAGGAACCACAATATCTCCAAATGTAAAGCCTTCATGAGGGAGATTAAATGCCACTCCTAAAAATTCTATGGAGAGTATAACCCATTTGCCATTTACCACAGTAATCGGATGTTCCCCTGACATGGTTAAGTTGCTATAAAATTGATGCACCAAATTCGGATAAATGCGTCGATGTTCAGACATGAAGAAGTCCAAATTTGGCTGACTGCAAAGAACATCCACTAAACTCGGAAGATGGCAGTTAAGGTTGGCAAATGATACCGCTCGAGGTTGGAGTACCTTTCTGTCCAAGACCTTGCTCGAAGGCGCAGATCCTCTGCCGTATGCGGCCTCCCTACCACGACGTGCCATGGCCACACTAGACTCCCCTCCGCTGTGAGAAGAACGCCTCTTTGGGGCCATCTAAACATAGATCGAAGGAACCGGTTGATGAGGGTGTAGATCTAGATGGTTCAACGAGAGAGGAAGGCTATCCACATAGATTTATGATCCTCCACACATCAAGAACATACCTCAGTGGGAGTGAAGCTCAAGGAAGACGTGTTGGAATTGCTCGGAAGGATTTGTGCGCGGGACGCCACCGAGAGAGTCGCGGCTAGGGCTTGAGCATGTGCGTGCCAAGAGGGGATTTGAGGGCATGAAAGGAGTGGTGGCTAGGGCTAGAAGGGGGCTTTGGGGGTTTTAGGAGATGGGAAGGGGGAAACATAGGGTTTCCACCCCTTTTTAGGGCGGTTCGGATGCGGCGGACGCCGCCCGACCGTAACAGGTCGACCCAATGGGTCGACCCCTTTCACCCCGGCCCTAGACAGGATCCGCTATCGGCCGGGTCGACCCTTGGGGTCGTCCCTTCTGCGTGGGTCGACCCTTCCACTATTTTTCACCAAAAAATATTTAAGTGAAAGGGAAGGAAAAAAAATGATGTGGCTCGAATCCCCAATGATAATATCATGTTGGAATCAAGGAATTGGAGTTGTTTTATGGGTTAATGCATTGGGGAACTTGTTTCAAGAAGATCTAGGATCATAGTAGACGTTCATAATCTAACGTCTCCAAATTTCAGATTTTGAGAGATTATGCTCTCTTGCTAGCATTTAAAGAACTCAAGGAAATATCGGCAATAGAAATTACAATGACATGGTTGTATTCTATAAATAAAAGACATGCAAGACATGCAATCATGATTTTTCATACATAAATATACATTTTTTTATTTTTCAAGCAATCATAATGCACATGCATGACAAGGGGAAATTCAACTATGCATCATACTAATGAAAATGCATGCTATGCTTTGACGTATATACATAGATATGCAACTGATCAAGACTCAGACTCGTCTATCCTACAAACCCCTAATTCTCTCCTAAATGTTGTGAATTTATCTTCACTTAGAGGTTTGGTGAAAATGTTGGTAATTTGTTGGTCTGTTTCAATGAACCTGATTTCTACATCACCCTTGCTCACATGATCCCTAAGAAAATGATGTCTAATCTCAATATGCTGTGTCCGAGAGTGATAGACTGGGTTCTTTGACAAGTTTATGGCTGAAGTGTTGTCACACAAGATGGAAGTGTTTTTGAAGGAAATGCCATAATCAATCATCTGTTGTTGGATCCATAGCACCTGGGCAACGCAACTCCCGACAGCCACATATTCGGCTTCGGCGGTTGATAGAGCCACTGAGTTTTATTTCTTGGAGGCCCATGAGACCACGCATTCTCCAAGAAATTGGCAATACCCGCTAGTGCTTTTCCGATCCACTTTACAACCCGCATAATCGGCATCGGAATAAGCAATTAAATCAAGACTCGAATTACGGGGAAACCACAATCCTAAATTACTTGAACCAGCAATATATCTGAAAATTCGTTTAACAGTCGACATGTGTGATTCTTTTGGATTGGACTGAAATTGTTCACACAAACACACAACAAATTGAATGTCGGGCCTGCTGGCAGTTAAATACAACAAGGAACCTATCATGCTTCTGAAGAGTTTTTGATCTACGGATTTACCTGATTCATCTTGATCAATTTTTATTGAGGTGGACATGGGAGTTGGTTGTGGTTTGGTAGAGGTCAAGTTGAACTTTTTCAGCAGCTCCAATGCATACTTCTTTTGATGTCATGAACATACCATCAGCCGTCTGTATGACCTGCAATCCCAAGAAGAATGTCAGCTCTCCCATAAGACTCATTTCAAACTCACTTTGCATCAATTTGGCAAAGTCTTTACTGAGAGCATCTTTGGTGAAGCCAAAAGTAATATCATCCATGTAAACTTGAACAATTAAGATTTCCTTACCGTTCAACTTTGTGAAAAGGGTTTGATCAACATTACCTCGTTTGAATCCATTTTGAATGAAGAAATCACTTAACCGTTCATACCATGCCCGGGGTGCTTGTTTCAGACCGTAGAGTGCCTTGTCTAGCTTGTACACATGGTCTGGATGCTTCGTGTCCTCAAACCCCAGTGGTTCCTCCACATACACGTCCTCCTAGATATAGCCATTCAAAAATGCACTCTTAACATCCATTTGAAATAGTTTAATATTGTTGCAACAGGCAAATGCTAATAAAACTCTCACTGTCTCGAGTCTTCCTACGGGAGCAAAAGACTCATCAAAGTCAATCCCAAGCTATTGGCTATAGCTTTTAGCTACTAGCCTGGCCTTATTTCTAGTTACCACTCCTTGATCGTTTGTTTTGTTTCGAAAAACCCACTTTGTTCCGATCACTAAGTGGTTTCTAGGACATGGCACGAGGAACCATACTTTGTTCCTTTGGAACTGGTGTAGTTCGTCTTGCATAGCCATGATCCAAGACTCATCCTTCAAGGCCTCTTCAATAGAGTGAGGTTCAAACTGGGAAAGTAAGGCAATATAGTCTTGATTTTCAACTTCCCTGAAAGAGGTTCGTGTTCTTGTTCCGTCTTCAACATTGCCGATCACATTCTTTGGCAGATGGTCCTTTTCGAAAGTCCATTACCTTGGAAGCAGCTGTTCCAACTGATCTTTCAGATTTGCATCATCTTCTTGTGGTTCTTTTACTTCTTGTTTTTCAATTTTTCCTTCCATCATCTTGATATTACCGTCATTCAATTCATCGTCATGCAAAATAGATTTTTCATTAGTGCTTTTAAAAGATGATTCATCAATGATGACATGGGGGCTTTCCTCAACTACAAGAGTTCTCAAGTTATACACTCGATAAGCTCTTGAGCTAAGAGAGTATCCAAGAAATATACCTTTGTCACTTTTGGGGTCAAATTTAGCCAGGTCCACCTTACCATTATTGTGAATGTAACAAACTGAGTCGAACGGTCTAAGATAGGAAATGTTTGGCTTCTTACCTCGGTACAACTCATAAGGGATTTTCTTTAACTGTGGTCTTACCATGGCGCGGTTGACAATGTAGCAAGCAGTGTTCACTGCTTCAGCCCAAAAGTACCTCGGCAAATTGTTCTCCTTTAGCATGGTTCTTGCCATCTCAATTAACGTCATATTCTTCCTTTCAACAACACCATTCTGTTCGGGGGTTCTTGGTGCGGAGAAGTCATGCGTATAGCCTTGAGCCCTGTAAAAGTTACTGAACTCATGGTTATCAAATTCCTTACCGTGATCGCTCCGCACGGCCTTGATGCAACACCCCTTTTCATTTTGGACTACCCTGAAAAATGCTTCAACTTCTGTCAGTGCATCATTTTTATGTGAAAGGAAGTAAACCCAACAAAATCTTGAGTAATCATCCACAATCACAAAGCCATACAATTTACTACCCAAGCTATGTGTTCTGCTTGGTCCAAATAGGTCAATGTGGATTAACTCAAGGGGCCTTGATGTAGTTACATCATTCTTGCACTTAAATGATATCCTTGTTTGCTTACCCATGATGTACGCCCCACAGACTCCTTCATCAGTAACCTTCAGCTTAGGCAATCCAACAACCAAATCATTTCGAGACAGTTTTAGCAAAATATTAAAACTAGCATGCCCAAGTCGGCGATGCCAAAGCCAAGCATCATCATTATTCCTTGCAACCAAACACAGATTTTTATGAGAGGGTTCATCCAAATCAATCATATATACATTGTTATGTCTAAGACCAATGAACTTTATCTCATGAGTATTTATATTCACAACGGTGCAGTAGTTAGAATCAAAAATCATGTTGCATCCTTTATCACAAAATTGACTTATACTCAAAAGATTATGATGCAACCCTTTCACAAGCAAGACATTCTCAATGGCATGATTTTGATTCTTACCTATCTTACCTTCTCCGATAATTTTATCTTTGTCCTTACCACCAAATGCCACTGTTTCACCATCCTTTTCATGCAGGTCCGCAAACAATTCTTTGTTTCCCGTCATGTGCTGAGAGCATCCACTGTCTAAATACCACATATTCCTTTGAGCTCTCAAGCAGACCTGCGATCACAACAAATGTACTTATGCAGATTTTGGTACCCAAGCAAGCTTGGGTCCATGATGGTTAGAAACATGAAATGTGTATGATCTATTTCTCATTCTAGCAAAGCTTTCATCATCAAATTTTAGAATTCTGTAATCATACATGTCATGGCCTAATCTTCCACAATAAAAGCATGTAATGGCTCTATCCCTGTTTCTTTTCGTTCCTTTATTCAAGAATGAATTATGCACATGAGTTTTTGACGTGGATGGAGATGAACTTCTGGGAGGCATATGAGTTGAATGTTTTTAAGATTGTAAAGTTTTTCCTTTTTAAAAAATGGCAATAGCATCCTTCAACTCATGATTTTCATATATTAGAGAATGGACTTGATTTTTGACCTTTTCTTTTCCTTGATTGCATGCCATACTTTCAAGCTTTTCTTGCTCCTCTCTCATGCATGAAATCTCTTCTTCAAGCAATTCATTTTTGGACACAAGAATTTTTTTCTCATTTATCAACTTCTCAGTTTCAGATTTCAACACATGACAATTTTCACAAGACTTTGCAGCATGCACAAAATGATCAGTTTTCTTTTTCAAATTTCTATTTTCAGATCTGAATTTTTTGCATTTTTCATACATAGACTCATAAGCAATCTGCCATTGTTCACATGTAAGAGATTCGGTTTCAGAGTTTACCTCATTGGCGTCGTCTTCATTTGCCATGAAACATAAATTCTGAACCAGCTCATCCAGTTCATCTTCATTAGCCGACTCTTCCTCATCTTCATCACTCCATGTGGCCACCATGGCCTTTGGCTTCTTGAACCTTCCTTTCTTGAACTTTTTCATCAGATCGGGGCACTCACCCCGCATATGACCGGGTTTCTTGCATTCGTAACAAATAACTTCTTCCTTCTTGCTACTTTCACCTCTATTAGGACCTTGCTTCCTTGGTCCTTTTCTGAATTGGCTACCGAACTTTCTTGTTCCTTTGACGAATCTTCTTGCTCTTCTTGTGATCATGGCAACCAGCTCCTCATCTTCGGTGTTGTCGGTGGAATCATTATCATTGCCCTCTGATTCTTGTGGATTCACTTTTAGAGCCAAAGGTGTGACTACCTTCTTCTTTTTATGGTCCTCCTCGCTCCTCTTGATGTTGATTTCGTAAGTCATCAAGGAGCCAATTAGCTCGTCCAATTTCAAAGTGCTGAGATCCTTTGAGTCCTCGATTACAGTGGCCTTTGTGTGCCATTGTGATGACAATGATCTCAGTACCTTTCTAACGAGTTCCTTGTCGGAATACTCTTTACCAAGACCCTTTAATCCATTCGTGATTTCTGTCAATCTTGCAAACATATCAGAAATGGACTCTTCTGGTTTCATCATAAATAACTCATAATCCCGGACTAGCAGATTCGCCTTGGTTTCCTTTACTTCCGATGTTCCTTCATAGATCAACCGCAGCTTGTTCCACATCTCCTGCGCAGAAGAACACATGGAAATACGTGAGTATTCATTAGGATGAATGGCACATTGTATTATATTCATGGCTTTAAAATTTGCTGAACACTTCTTTATATCCTCATCATCCCACTCATCCTCATTTTGAGACAGAGTATACGGACCCTTGCTTATGATGTGCCACACGTCATAGTCTTGGGCTCGTAGTAAAACATACATTCTGTTCTTCCAATAAGGGCAGTTTGATCCATCAAAGAACGGGGGCCTTTGGATCGATTGCCCTTCGGGCATCATCCCTTGTTTGCCATAAAGAGGGATCTACTCTACAACCCTGTGGTCGAGTTAAACAGAGACCAAAGCTCTGATACCAATGGTTGAGTCCCAAACGGTAACAATCAAGAGGGGAGGGTGAATTGATTGGCCAATTAAAATTTCTTCCAAGGAAAACAATGATAAGTAAACATATAAGCACTAGACCTTACTCGATCATGATCTCACTTGAATGCTTGTAGATAAAGGTGGGTGTTTGATAAATGAAATGGTGTACGCTCAACTCACCGTGAAGCCCACTCGATAAAGAATCTAGAAAAATAAACCACAAGTAACACACGGAGTTTTTAGGTGGTTCGGGTACACTACCGTGTCCCCTACGTCCACCCCTCACACGTGAGGATTAAGACTCCACTATGAAGTGAGCCACACACACACGCTGTGTAGAACAGAAAATACACACACACGCGGCACCCGATCTGGGCTACCAAACATACATACACACATACATGTCCGTGTTTCCGATCACGAACACCACATACAAGAATCTGATTTAAGATATACAATAAATGCACAAGCTCAAGCAAAGGATTTAGAAAATGGAGAGTGAAGAATTGTTTATCGTGGTTGAGGCTCCCCCTTTCACTTCTTTGAAGGTAATTGAATGCTTCTGCAGGAGGAAGATCGATCCTTGAGGAAGAATGAAGCTATGTCGCACAAGCAAGGTTGCAGCTTTGATATCCCACGTAGCTTGCTGTTGGGGATGATGTAGAGGCTTGATTCAAGCTTCCTCCCTTCACTTTCAGGGTCAGAACAAGGTGGAAGAAGCCCCTAGAGCTGCTGCTGCGAACCTGCACTCACAAGTGTTAAAAAAATAACACACTCTAGATGCCTCTTGCTACTTAGGGTTTCATACCCCAATACGATGTATATATATAAAGCTTGGAACGTTCAAAGACACCCTAGAGACCAGATCCATAATTCCTGGAACGATTTAGGGAGGTTAGGTTCGATTGGTATGACTCTTGGTGCTTGTGCACGCAAGTCAAAAATCACGGCTCGGGTTCGAGACTGAAAGGGTCGACCCTCGTGAGGGTTTTAAGGTTTTTGGGCCAATGGGTCGACCCTTGGGGTCGACCCTCGGGGGTTGTCCATGCGGGTTTGGAAATGAGTTTTCAAGGGTCGACCATTGGGGTCGACCCTTGCAGGTATGGTGAAGGAACCCACCGGGTTTTAAAATAAGTTACCAGGGGTCGACCCTTGCGGCTGGGGGTCGACCCAATGGGTCGACGCTTTCAGCTGGAGACCAAAAACCCAAGTTTACAGAACCAGGGGACCTAGGGGTCGACCCAATGGGTCGACCCTTGTTCCAGAACATCCAAAAGGTTGATTGAAAAACCCACTAAGTCCAAGAACAAGTCTAGGGGTTTCAAGATGGTTTTTAAAACATGAGAGGGAATGAAACTCAAACCATTTAAACTTAGATAAGTTCTTAACCAATTTAACCCTTGAGATCAAAATAATGAACTTCAAACCACACAGTCAAAAGTCAATATGTTGAAGTCGATCTCACCAACCGTCCTCGAGTTCCTTAAGTACGTTCCTTGCCCTGTAAAGATATACATTCTGAATTACATTTAGCATTGTAATTTACATTCAAAAGTCTTACCAGACGAAGTTACTCTTGTACCTCCAAAAGCTCCAAGTCTACATCAAGGATGTGCATTTCCAAACCTTTTCATGTTGAAACAACTCAATTTCAATTCACAAAAAAATATAGTGTTTGGTCATCATCAAAATCTATTTAGTATACCCACAAGGAGGGCGTTCAACAGAGTGTAAACACGGAATTAAAGGAGATAATTACTCCTTGGTATATAAATAAACAGATAATAATGGGGATAATATCAAAAGAAGTTTGAACTAGTTGAAATTCGGCGCTCAACATGGCAAACGGTCTATCGCGAGACCGCTAGGGCACAGTAAACGATCTAGAGCTAGACTGCTAAGACCTGTCAGTTCCGTGAGTGTAAGAAAACGTGAAAAGATGGGATTTTTAACATCCTAATCACCTAGGATCGACTCTAATAACTAATTAGATAAGTCTAGAAGGATAATATATCAAATTGAAAGCCTAAATGGGACTCTAAGTTCGTTCTAATCCTCAAACCCTAGCTAAAACCTATAAATAGTTCCCAGATTTAACATGCGCGACCCCTACTTTGGCTTGCGTGGAACTCAGGTAAAAGGTTGAATCAGAGGTAAGTTCCTTCTAGAAAGTTGTTCAGTATAGTTAGATCTAACTCTCCTCCGAATTTCGTTATAGGAGATCAAGTCCACAAAGAGTTAGAGTCTTCCAAAGATGCTGATCCTACATAAAAAACTCAGGAATTAGTGCGTCCGACCCAGATTGACCAAGTAATTTGAAACCCTAAACGAGGTAATTAGATAGAGGCTCTTTAGAGTTATTTGTTCCTAATAGTACCCCCTTCTTACCCTCAAAATTTCACATCTTTAGGTATAAGAGAATCAAAAGATACAAGGGTGTGAAGTTGCTGGGTTAGTTGAGGATGAGCAGAGAACTAGGGTTGACTTGCAGCCTTAAATTCGAAGTTTAAAGCTCAAAACCAAGGTAGGTTATCACATGAATGGCTCAAACTTTATGTCAGGAATAAAAGTCCTCTTGTTTCTTTCGATTTCATGCATTGTACGCCGTGAATTTCATGTTTTCATTAGGACTATGCATCTAGTTACTCTTCATGCATAATTCTTAGCCTTAATGAAGAAAAATGAAATTTATCACAAACCTATGCATATTGTTGACCTATATTCGTTCTGTCATGATTATGGAAGTTTATGTATGTGGATTTCCAGGCATGATATGTATTAGTTTAGCATTTAGTCTTATTATCTTTTGAACTCAGATTAATACAGGAGGAAACGGTCTTCCTGTAGACCGCCAGGAAGTCTAACGGTCGCCCGATAGACCGCTAGCCAGTCTGAAACAGTCGCCCAATTGACCGTTTAGTTTTCTGATTTTCTATAATATTGTTAATTTCAACATATTGCAGATTAGCCTTAATGATTATATGATAAGCCTAGTTAACTAAGTTTTATTCCTGTTTTAAGTACTGGTTTCATATACTTAGTTAAATTCCTTGTTCATCCTAATGAAATTCATGTTTTTATGCGCATAGGTGTTATGTTGAACTTATGTTAACTTATAACCAAAAATCATATATTTTTGTAATAAACGTATGTTTCAAATGATATAGGATTTACGAATTGAACTCTGTTTTACATGATTCTATCTTTCTTCTCAGAGTCATTTTCTTAAGTACATGGCACATATTCCGATATGTTATCATTAGTTACACTTTTTTACACATTGAATACACAATCTTGGACTTGATGACCTCTCTTTTGGATATTCCTTCCAATGGACTAGAAAATCT
Organism: Amorphophallus konjac; assembly: GCA_022559845.1. Lineage (NCBI taxonomy): Eukaryota > Viridiplantae > Streptophyta > Magnoliopsida > Alismatales > Araceae > Amorphophallus > Amorphophallus konjac. The sequence goes on from CM040127.1 coordinate 266,944,270, forward strand.
TGTTTCAAGGCCTCCGTAAGACTCCGTGAGCCTGGGATTCCCACTAGGACGCCGAGCTGGTTGTACCATTAAAACCCAATGTCTAAAAAGCACTTTTACCGATGTTTTATACATTCTGAAACTTAGCGGTCATCTGGTTGACCGACAGACTCTGCTACCGACCATTCGCTAGACCGCTAACGGATCCTAAACGGTTCTCCAATTGACCGTAAAGCTCCAGAGGTTCTGTTTTAGAATACCGAACTCTGTCTTATCAAACGGTCCATCACATGACTGCTTTCTATGCTAAACGGTCTAGTAATAGACCGCTTGGATCTTGATTTTTATTTAACACAAGGTTTGACCTTTGGGGTTGGTTTTCTTGAGTTCATGGATTTTTATGGACTCTAAACTTATGTTAATAAATCAATGATAAGAATATGAAAGATATGGAATGTACCGTTATGCTGTCGAATTTTCCATAGCATGACTTAGTTATTAATTCATTCTTTGGAATCTCTTATTCTTAATTGAAGCATTCTTATTTTTGGTTACCTTATCATTGAACAATTATTGAACTTATACGTTATTGGCCACATTATTATAAACGTGGAAGTAGCTTGATTTATACTTGAAGATGCAGTTCGAGCACTGATTGTGTTCAAGGGCTCTATTCTAGTCCCCTCAGCTGATTGTCAGAAACATACTATAAAACATGGGGTATGATGCTACTGGCGTCGCATTGTGCTGGGAGTACTTTATCTATAAATAAGTGAAATATCCACGGGAAAATTCACATAAACTCACGAAGTACTTTCTACTAAGTGAAGAGTACATTCTTGCTTGTTTCATAACTTTCTAGTGCATAGCCTTCATGGTTATGAAAAGTACATTCTTGTTACATTCTTGAAAGGCCAAATTGACATTCTTGTTATATCTTAAGCTTGATCATATCTTATTACTTTGGCTTTATTCGCGTGCTTCATCGAATCTGCATGATTTATCTTATTCTTTAGAGCTAAAGTGTTAATTACTTAAACTTGCCTTCATGTTGATACGAAGATACCTACTGGGCATGTGTGCTCATTACCCTATTTTCTAATCTTTTTCAGGAAATTCTAGTGGGACGGATTCAGATTATTCAAGTGATGGATCTGAGAGCGATTAAAAGATATGGATCGAGAGAAGCCTTAGTGAATTTAGTATCTAGTCAAAGTCATGATGTAATTTTTATTTTCTTGAGTGTAGCCATGAGAATAAAAAATCTTATGTACTTCGGGAATAATTTATGAAGAAATAAAGTTGAAGGTTTTTAGTGAATTTCATTGTGCAAGTGTGATTGTCTTGCGCTCTGATTATATTGCTTGCTCGAGGCGTACTAACCGACTGTCCACGTCCCGATTATTTTCGCTGCATAATCTCGGGACGTGACAGTGAAAGTGGTATCACAGCACTAGGACTAGAAGTCCTAGGGAAAAGTCATGTCATAGGTAAAGTCCAAGGTTTAAGGACCCACACCTATGAAACTAGGAAAGAAATTTCCAACCTATGAGAGGAATTGGGTAGAACCTGAGATAAGATAGCCATTAGAATTAATTCTAAGATTAACCCCACTCATTCCATTAGAATTAACAAATTCATTACTCTTCTCAGGTACCTTACTCTCATTATAATGGCTCATCGCGTTGATTGGGAATGTATGCAATAGACCGTTGCTGGTCACACCCAAGCCCTGCAGAACATGGCTCAAGCCCGTAAGAGCAAGAGCGGGAGACTTACATCGTAACTTCCGGAGTTTAAATCCTCCGCGATTTTTGGGTTCTTCTAATCTCGATGAAGCCAAGAATTTGATTGATGAGATGAACTGAGTCTTTGAAGTAATGCAATGTGCTGATCAGGAGAAGGTTCGTTTAGCCACGTTCCAATTAAATAAAGATGCCCATACGTGGTGGAAGTCCATTTCGGCACCGCCTCAAGATGCACCACATATTTGGGAAGATTTTCTTACACTTTTCCGAGCCAAGTACTTCTCCGAACATGTTAAGGAGAGGAAGGCAATGGAGTTTGCTTCGTTACGTCAGGGCATGATGACGGTAGCGGAGTATGAACTTCAGTTTTCTAGGCTGGCACCGTATGCTCCTCATTTGGTTAGTACTGACTTGTTAAAAGTTAACCGATCTATGGATGGTTTGAGGCCCGGTTACATTCAACAACTTGGGACTCAAAATATTCGTACCTATACGGAGATGGTCCAATGGGCGCATCTTTGCGAAAGGACCTCAGAAAAGGTCGAAAAATTAAAAGGAAAGGGAGAGGAGCCAAGCCGAAGGTCTGATCGACATGACAAGAAGAAGTTTAGTATCACGGAACCCTACAAATCTCGTGATAGCAAGAAGAGATCCCGAAATGGGAGTGGTATTGGTAACCACAAAAATAAGAAAGTCAAAGAAGAAGAAAAGTAGGTCACCACGGCTTGCACTTTTTACGAGAAGTTTGGTCATTCGGCTGAAGAGTGCTGGAAGCGCCTCGGCGCTTGTTTATGTTGTGGTAGCAGGGAGCACCGCATGTCGGATTGCCCCCTTATGAAAGAACTATCTATCGGAGGTGGACGTAAGCGTTAGGCTCGTCTAAATGCTATTCTGGAAGAGGAAGAAGCGCCCAAAGATGATGGGCTAATGGAAGGTACTATCCAAATCTATTCCCATCCTGCATTCATACTGTTTTGATACAGGTGCTTCTCATTCCTTTATATCTACTTCGTTCGTAAAAATCTTACCTATTGCATCAGTTCCTTTACCTTCGGACCTTGCTATCACTACACCATTAGGTCCCGGAACCAAACTTACAAACTACTATCCTGATAGTGAGGTAATGGTAGAAGGTCACAATCTTCCTGCAAACGTCGTATGCCTTGACATGGAGGGCTATGATGCTATCCTAGGCGTGGATTGGCTTGTATACCATGACGCCTATATACATTGCCGCAACTGGATTATTTCTTTTCGGAAATTTGGTCTTCCAAGATTTTCCTTCCTTGGTATTAAATATAGGAAGCATCCTACTATTATTTCATCTCTGCACGCTTGCAAATTAATTTCGTAAGGATGTGTAGCTTTTCTTGCTTCCGTAATCCTTACCAAATCCAAGGAAATCATCTTAGAAGATATTCCTATTATCAATGAATTTCCGGATGTATTTCTATCGGATTTACCTGGTTTACCACCCGAAAGGGAAGTAAACTTCTTTATTGAACTCATTCCCGGAGCAGAACCTGTTTCAATAGCTCCCTACAGGATGTCCCCCACATAACTCAAGGAATTAAAGAAACAACTTCAGGAGTTATTAGATAAGGGTTTCATTCGACCTGGCGCATCCCCTTGGGTTGCGCCAGTTTTATTCTTCAAGAAGAAGGATGGATCCCTCAGGTTGTGTATCGACTACCGGCGACTGAATCAACTCACAATTAAGAATAAATACCCGTTGCCGTGTATCGATGAACTCTTTGATCAGATTTCTAGAGCAGAATATTTCTCCAAGACAGACCTCAGGTCAGGATATCATCAGCTCAAGATCAAAGATGAAGACATATACAAAACTACTTTTCGAAGCAGATATGGCCACTATGAATTCATGTTAATGCCGTTCGGGTTAACTAATGCCCCGACAGCATTTATGTAACTCATGAATAATGTCTTCAGGCCTATCTCGACCAGTTTATAGTCATCTTTATTAACGATATTCTCATTTATTCCAAAATAAGAGAGGATCATGAAGAGCACTTAAGGATACCCTTACAAACGCTAAGAGAGCACAAACTCTATGCGAAGCTTAGTAAGTGCGAGTTTTGGCTAAAGGAGGTCTCTTTCCTTGGCAATATTATTTCAAAGGAAGGTATCGCTGTCGATCCTTCAAAAATAGAAGCTGTCAAGAATTGGAGCCGGTCGACGACCGTGTCTGAAGTGAGAAGTTTTCTGGGTCTAGCTGGTTTATTACAGGAGATTTATTAAAGATTTCTCAAAGATCACTGTCCCTTTGACTACACTCACCAGAAAGGAGAATACTTTTATATGGTCGAAGGACTGTGAAGAGAGTTTTAAAAATCTTAAAGATCACCTCACTATAGCCCCTATTTTGACATTATCCATTGAGGCTGGTGGCTTTGAAGTCTATACGGATGTGTCTGGCATTGGCCTAGGATGCGTCCTTATGCAAAATGGGAAGGTGATTTGTTATTCATCAAGGCAATTAAAGCGTCATGAAGAAAATTACCCTGTGCATGATCTGGAGCTTGCTGCGGTTATATTCGCATTGAAGATTTGGCGACATTACCTTTATGGGGAGAAATTCACTATATTTTTGGACCATAAAAGTCTGAAATATCTCTTTACCCAGAAGGAGTTGAACATGCGACAACGCAGATGGTTGGAGTATCTTAAGGACTTCGACTTTACTATTCAATATCATCCAGGGAAAGTAAATGTTGTAGCTGACGCTCTTAGCATGAAACCTATGGCAACTCTAGCAAGCCTATGAAAAGGTATAACTTGTCTTACTGAAGATTTTTCTCATTTAAATCTTGATATTGACAGGGAAGGAGCAGGAGGTATGATTGCCAATATAAGGTCTCAACCTACATTGATTGAGGACTTAGTCCAATTGCAAGAAAATGATCCCACATTGATGGAGATAAAGGATAATATTGATCGGAGGCTGAAATTTTCTATCTCAAATGATGGAAGGCTATTATTTAAAGATCGAATTTGTGTGCCAAATCATGATGACACTAAGAAATTGATCATGGAAGAAGCTCACAAATCAAGATATACTATTCACCCTAGTGCTACCAAGATGTATCAAGATTTAAAAAGAAATTTTTGGTGGCCCAATATGAAAAGAGAAGTAGCAAATTTCGTGTCCCGATGTCTCACTTGTCAACAAGTAAAAGCAGAAAATTTAAGACCCGCTAGGAAATTACAGCCCTTGAATATTTCAGAGTAGAAATGGGAAAGTATAGGGATAGATTTCATCATGGGTTTGAAGTCCTGCGATCAATGACACCCAAGAGGGTGGTGAATTGGGTGCTTACCAATTTTAAAAAACTTTTGGCCTTTTCAAAATATGTGATAAAACACTAACTAGGAAGTTGAAATCTGTCTAACTACAAGTTAGAATACAATGTACACTAACGTTCACACAGAATGGAGGTAGAAGAAATGAATCAAACCATACAATCCAAACCACAATGCACAATGATTTTAAGGTGGTTCGGATGCAACGATGGCAATCCTACGACCGTCTCTCACCAAATCCGGTGAGACTTCACTGGGGGATAAATCCCCATATGGAGATGACGCTCCAACCACACACGCAGGATGACGCCTGCACACACTCACGAGGACGCGCCCCAACACACACACACACACGGAGACAAGGTCTCCAACACGATCCAACAAGCGGATGACCAACACAAACACCCGCTGCCACAAGTGCAGCAATCCACACATACGAGACAGAACAGATCTAAATAGACCCACACACACACAAACACAGATCTAGGAAGATCCACGCACACACACGAATCAAGTACGACACACACACACGACCACAGATCCAACAACGATCCACACACACACAAGTTCTTGCAGTTTATGATGAACACACTTACAACATCCAAAACATAAAGACGATGAGGCTTAGTTTAGAAAACTCTTGATTTGGGTTCCCTTTGAATGCATGCTGCGGGGTTGAGAATGGATGAAGAACACTTGCTGCATGGAGTACTGTTCACGGCTACAGTACCCTTCTTCTTCACTTGGACAATCTTCCTTTAATCTCTTCTTGAAACCCTTGCTTGCTTCTTGATAGCCTCCCCCTTGATCTCTCTTTATTGGTTGCTTGCTTCTTCACTTCATAGATGCTTGTTGGCTTCAGATGTACCTTGAATGGGTTGGAGATAGATGAAGAACTTGCTGCACGAGGTACTGTTCACGGAGCTACAGTACCCTCTTCTTCCTCCTTGGACACCCTCCCCTTGGATCTCTTGGATAGTTAGGGTTTATGGCTCTAATGAGATATTTTATAGCCCTTGAATGGTCCACAGACAAGCCCCAGACCAGATCCATAAATCATGGTGTAATTGGGGTCATTGGGATAAACAAATGGGAAGAAAGACCTCTCCACGCGCTTGAAACATAAAGTCAAACAAGGCTGCATCGGGGCTGGCGGTCGACCTGTAGCTTGGGGCGGTCGACCGAAATTTTACAGGAATTATAGTTTTGGGTGCTTGGAAAATCGGTCGACCGCCCCTAGGCTGGCGGTCGACCGAAATCTGGGACTTTCCAGACTTCGATCATTCAACTCCTCTTTTCGGTTCTGTTAATTCTGGTCGACCGGCCATGGTCTGTTGGTCGACCGGAAAGACTTATACCTACGAAAATGAAGTGTTAGCCCAAAGAAACATGTCTATAAGTCAAGAGCTTCATGTCTATATCAATTTCATGAATTTTGTTCTGGGGGCTGCGCGTGCGAGGGCGCACGAAGGCGAGTTTTACAAGGGCTTGAAACCTCATGAACTAGTTGCATATGAACACTTTGAAACACACATGTTCTGAGGTACGGATCAAGTTCAGGGCTAAGTATCAAGAGATAAAACTCAATCATCCAAAGTAAATTATTCATGAAATAACCTCATGGAACACTCAATAACAAGGAGTGTATAATAGGATAAGAGCCTTACCGATGGTTCTTGACAGTACATGACATATACCACATGTTTTGGATTGTAGAGGAGCAGGGTGCTTATCCACACGTTTGATTCACCAAGTGACTGGCATGAGTTTGATCCTGCAAGCAAGATAGTCAGAGTTAATACCATGCTTGTTCACATTAAAGAGGTTATGAAATCTCTTGCCTCTTGTAAAAGAGATTATGAAACCTCTTGCCTCTTGTAAAACCAACATATGAAAACCAAGGATTAAGACCATGTAACCGTTGCCATTTGCCAACCAACATAGATAACAAGAGCATGAATGTACACAGTCATCAAGAATATGTGCAATCAACCATAAGTTTAGTTAGCATCACTTAATCATAAATTAAGTTTAGTTATCGTCAAAATCATAACTTAACAATCACAACAATCATCAAAACCATAACTCAACAGGGTTTACCTAAGACAAGAGGAGGGCATGATGGCATATGGGTAATCATAGACCGATTGACTAAATCAGCACATTTTCTACCAATCAAAAGTCAATGGTCTATGGATGTAATGACCCAGGTTTTTCGGATCTGGATCCGTGGGTTTCGGATCGTCTTTCCGCGGATTACAGATTGTGTCCGAGTGAGCTTCAGACTTTTATACCGGATTCTCGGACCCGTTGGTGGTGTGCCCGTGAGTTTACTTAGGTCCGTGGTGTTGTGAGGAGCATGCAGGTAATTTTCTATAATTTTCGGAGCGCCTTTGTGGGTCCCGTGTTGCGTTTTGGGTTTTACGCGTGTTTTCCATCTGTCGGACCTTCGGAACCCCGTACAGGGTCAACCGTTGCGTTCTTTGACACCGGGACGTTACCACAGCGATCACCGTGTTCCGAGTATCGCGAAGGTATATTTTTCTATTTTTTCATATTTTCCTGAATTTCTGGATTTTCTATATAAAGCCCCCTTTTTTTCTCTGTCTCCCCATCTCTCATTTCTCACTCTCTCCCTCTCTCTTCTCACGCTCTCTCCTCTCTCCCTCTCTCTTCGGCGACCGACGGAGTGGAGGGCGGGCGAGGTGGGGACGGCGCGGGCGAGGCATGGGCGAGGATGGGTGAGGATCGAGGCGGTGGAGGTGTGGTAAAGCTCGGCCGCGGGTTCGTGGAATGGCGAGGGTTTCGTGGCGATTTCTTCGTGGATCGGCGAGCTCGGGACGTGAAATCTTCGGTGGAGGTAGAGAGATAGACCCCCAGCTTGTGCTCTTCCTTTCCCGTGAGTTTTGTAGGCCGTGGTGAGCCGAGAGGCCCTATTTTAGCTTTTTGTGGAAAATCCATGTTTGGGAAAGTGATCGCCCGATCTACCATTTCGTCGCGTTTCGGACCGATTCGAGGGCGTAGATGCACGCTAGGGGCTATAGGGGAGCTTCCGCCTTGTTTTCCCCCTCATTCATGAATGTTTGGGGGCGTGGTTTGGATTGTTGGGGTTTTCCCGCCGGCCCGGTCTCGGGCTGGTGTGGTGGTCCTTCTAGAGACCGCCAGAGTCTCTGGCGGCCCAGGGCAGGCGCGCCAGACGCTGTGGCGGCCCAAGGCGGGTACGCCATAGGGCACTATTTTGTCGGCAGGGGTTTCTGTTGTTTGGAGGTCGCACGATAAATCGCCAGACTTGGTGGCGGCCGAGACTTCGACCGCTACTCCGTTTTGATCGCGCCCCTAGCGGCCGTGGGTTCGACCACCAGAGGGATTGTGGCGGGCTAAGATTGGACCGCTATGGTCCGAGGTTTTCAGCGTGTGGCGGTCCAAGGTTAGACCGCCATACCCTGTGGTGGTTTAAGGCTAGACCGCTATGAGTTTTCCATGCTCGCGTTGTCGGGCTCGCGTTGTATTGGTCTCCGGTCGACCCGATTGTGACCTAGTGGTTGACCTTCGGCCTTGTGAGTGTCCCGGACACCCCATAGGTTCCGTGTCCATGTTTTTGGGGTGTCAGGAGGTGCCGTGTTACCTCGATTAGTGTGCCCAAAGGTGTGTGTGTTCCGGGCTTTGTGTTACGCTCGATCGAGTCACCGTGTATCGGTGTGGGTGCGGTGGGGTTCCCCCGCATGTCGTGGGTTTCTACAGAAGAAGGTTCCCGTGTGGGCCTCGAGTAAGGCCTTGGATAGTGAGTCCAGTCATCCGGCCTGGGGCTGGAGGTTTCCCGCTTTTCCCTGGGATGGGGAATCGGCGTGGCGACTTGTGAGCTACCTCGGGAATCGTGCTTCTGGGTTTTTCGCGTGGGCCATGTGTGTGGCCTTAGTCCCTTGAGTTCCCTTTTGAGGGGATGGTCTCGACGGCTCGTGAGCTACCTCCGTATTCATGCTACCGTGACTTTAGACCTAGGGATTAGGCTAGATTAATGGCGTTGTGCTGTTGCGTACGATGGTCTTGACCCCGAGTCTCGTGACTCAAGGACCATTGGATTTAGTGAGTCCAGAGGACTGTCCAAAGTCCAGTGGCTCGTCGCCACTTGGTTCTTCTCGACATTCACACAGGGTACATGTGTGGTTCTCGGAGTTTCTCTTCGGAGAGTGGTCACATCAGTGACTCCCCACTAGTCGTAGCCTTCCAACGAGCACGACCTCAGCTAGTCACTTATTCTGTGGTTCTAGTACGGTGTCCCCGTTCCCCCAGGGGTCGAGGGGGACACCTGAGGCGCGGTCTAAGACGTCAGTGGACGCATCTGGCTTTGCTTCTGGTGGGTAGGTACTCCTGTCACGTGAGATGTGACTCTCCTGTTTCCAGATTCCGTTTCTCGTCTGTGGGACGTGGTTTTCTGGACCGTCTGGTGTTTCTGAGTTAGTGGCTAGGGTGCTAGTAGCTTTACCGAGGTTGCATCTTGTTGGTGCGGTGTCCGCGACCAGGTGGTCAGGGTTACACCTTGGATAGCGTGTCCAGGTTGGCAGTGTCCTGGGAGACAGGCCTCTACAACGGGCTTACCGTGGGTTTTTACTTCGGTAAGTGGTACTATTGTGGTTTGGCAGTCCCGACCGTGAGATCGCGGTGTGTTTTTCTGGTGCAGTAGGAGTAGCTGTAGTGCCTAGTTTTGACCGGTCACCGGTTCGTTGTTCCTGCTGTAGTTGTAGCTTTCCTTTCCGCTATCGCCGTTGGTTTCGGTTGGGGTTCCACAGGACCCCTGTTGGGTCTCTGTTTGGAGACTCATCCCTACTTTTTAGGTGTGGTAGTTCTTCCTTGAGGTTCGAGGGTGCTGTTCGGAGGTTCTCAGTTGCCAGCTTGCCGGGTCGAGTGTTCACTTGGCATGTAGTACGCTTTACTGCTTTAGATTGTACTTTCTGTCAGACTAGACTCTGTTGTGGTAGTTGTTTATTAATTTTTGTTAATTGTTAAATTGTCCTGCCTTATTTCCTATTTCTTTGTGCCTCCAAAGTCCTTTTAGCCCTTCCAAGCCCTCCTGGCTCGTGGGCGGCGGGCCAGGATTCGAATGGTATCGTGTTCTTCCCGGTATCCGGATCTTGGGTTGTCACAGTTGGTATCAGAGCGGTGGTTGTGGACGTACATAGGAATTCGAGATATTACAGTGATCAGAGTACATAAGGTCCAGTACAGTCGACAGCTGGCTTAGGGTTTTATGTTTATTTTCCGCTGGATTTGTCGCTTGGGAGCCTGAGTGCGCGGCGTTGGCGCTGTGATGGCGATTGCTGTTCGCGGCTTTCGTGCCGGCGTGGAATCTAAGGATCGAGGTTCAGAGCTTCTCCCGCATCGGTGGTGATCCCGGTTGTGCTGTGTCGGGTAGAGGTTGCCGGTAGGTGCGTTGCTACAGTGATGCGTTCGAGGTTTCTATAGTGAGGTCAGGTGGCTAGCGAGGACTATTCATCATTAAGTGGCCGTGAGCATGCTCTAAGGGAGCTGTTATTGACGTTGGCCACTCGAGATTGAGATTATCCAGCCCTTGAGGTGTTAAGGTCATGGTTTGAGGTGGCAGAGCGGGTGTTCTGATCGAGGTGTGCTCGGGTGAGCGAAGGATCTTCTCGGTGAGCTGCTGTTTCATCGAGCCTGATGTTCTTGTCATGCTCTATGGCGTCAGAAATGACGTGTCGGTCCCGATTATTCTTGCGGATTACGAGGTAAATTGGGCTATGGTGTCCCAGTAAGTTCTTGCTCCTGCGCTCTTGTGGGCAAATGGGTTGTGTTTGCCTTGGATTTGGTTTGAGATGTGAAGGTTCCGTGGTGAGTTTCGGGACACGAGGATGAGCGTCGGTAGTTATCGGTTATGGCTCGTGTTGTGGCTCTTGGCGTGGTGTGTTGCAGTTCGAGGAATTGCAGCGGTGGTGCATCGAGAAATGCTGTGATTGTGGTCTGACGTGACACTTGTTGAGTGCGTCGGAGGCACTGACCTGATGGGAGCGATGGTTTTCTCGGTTCTGGAAGGTGTTGCTCCCATCATGTGTGAGGTTTGAGGTCAGGTCGGGAGTGTTTTTCCGTTGGTCAGAGATATGTTGGTTTCTCCTTTGGTTGGAGAGATTATGTTTTGGTTATGGTTCGTCGTCTTGCAGTGTGTTCCCAGATTGGTTGACCTCCGTGTGTCATGAAGTCAGTGCGAGACGTGATCCGTGTTTTGGCAAGGTGGTTGCCTGCGAGTGTTGTTCCCAATTCCTTGGTTGTGTAAGGGTGCTGGAGCTATTCCGGAAGGACGAGTGTTGGTTGGGCAGTGTTCGCATTCTTGGCTGGTGCTGGAACTTCCGATGCTTGGTAGATTGGAGCCTGCGGAGTTGCAGAGATTGCCAGATTTTGGAGTGGATCTGTGCTTGGGGTTCGAGGTAATGGAGCTTTTCCTCACCCAATTTTCTGAGGTTGACCAGCTGAGTTGTGGATTGTCGGGATGGTGAGTCTCGAGTTGCCGTGTTGGCTGTGCGTGTGGATCAGAGTGTGCAGCGAAAGCCTGGTGGGCCTATAACCCACAGGTTCAGGATCATAGCATTGGTTGCTACGGGCGGATTTCTAAGATTACGTTGAGCATTGGAGGATTGGTTCCTCGGTGTGAGACGTGTTGTTGCCGTGCCGTTGCTCAAGGTATTATGGTTCTTGGCACTGGAAGGATGGAGTGTTGGGAAAAATGTTGGCAATTGTGCCGCATGAGTACCCTGTCCTTGTGATGGAAGCCGTGTCAGGCGTCGGTGTGACCCGGAAGGGGTTGTTGAGGATGTCGCCTGACGGAGGTTGAGCACGTGATGGTCAGAGTTGGTGGCTTGGTGCCCGACTTGTGTTGCCAGTCGTCTCCTCGGATGAGATCATGTTTTGAGGAAGTGATCTCTGAGAGATTTTGGGTTCCGATTGGTAGCTGCGAGTGACTGGTAAGGCTAGTCTCGTAGTTGACCATGATAAGATGTGTATTGTTGGGGACCCGTGTGCATTGGCCGCAGCGTTGGCAACCAGGTTGCTGTGATATTGGATGGCACTTTCCTCCCCTAGAGACGTGTGCCATGAATTGTTCCGGTGGTGTCCCGTGGCTCTGTGGTAAGGGCAGAATCGGGATTGGCAGGTGTCCCGTGGCTCCAGATATTCAAGGGGTTAGTCGTGTGAGGCTCTGTAACTCGCTTCAGGTTGACTGGTAGGAAGCAGATGCGCAGTCTGGGGAGATCGGCTCCTCCGGGCAACCACAAACTCAGAACGGGACAAGACCACCACTGTCGCGAAGAAGACAGGGAGACGCTTCCAACGGTACAACTTGGGCCTCCAGAAATGCTGAGATGACATCGTGGCCGGATCTACAAGATGCTGGTACTCTGCTGCATGTGAACTGAGAAGTGCTGGTTGGAGATGGGAGGTGGGAGATGAGGTAAATGGGAGGGGAAAGAGGGTAGATGGGTGTGGAGGCAACCCTAGGCTGTTAGGGGGTCTTGGAGGGGGCAAACCAAGGTGAGTGAGGGGGAGAATGGGGGCAGGAAGGTGGTCTAGCAGGTGCTGAGAGAGAGAGATACGAATTTGGGACTAGGAGGGAGAGGGAGAGGGAGAGGGATGGTGATTTCCGTATTTGGGGTGGTCCAAGGATTGGAGGATGAGGGAGTGGAGGGAAAATAATTCAAATCTTCTCTTGGGAGATGGAAGATTGTATGGGGAAGAGGGAGGATTGTGTTGGGAATAGCAATATTCTCCTAGGGAGGGGAGATATTTGGTGGGATTTGGTGGGAGGGGAATGATGGTACCTAGTGGAGTGGAAAAGTAGTGGAGGTGGAAGCTTGGGTGGAGGATGAGGTGGAGGAGAGAGGTGGGATTTGAATTTGGGGAGGGGGGGAAAGAGAAAGAGAGGGGTGGGTGGGATTCTCTCCCTAGAGATTCTCACCCGACTAATAGATTCTCTCCACAAAAAACTTGAATTTTGAAATCACAAAATGGCAACTTTCATTGACATAAAATGGGGGGAATGGGGTCCTATATATAGGCAACCAATATTTTACAATAAGCCCATGACTTTTGGTACAATGACAAATAACCAAGGGGGTGTGGGGCGCCCCTAGGCCTAGCCCACTAAATTGGGCCCAATAGCTAATCTAATCAACCTAATGACACTCAAACTTAGGAAAATAAATCAAAGACTTGGGGAAATGACTCAAAGAAAAGGGAAAATACATCAGATGACTCAAATAGAAAGCTCAAAATGGATAATTGGGCCCACGTAGAGTGAAGCCCGAGTTCAAACAACTCCAGGGTGTGTTGACGACCCGAGCCAGAGGGAGTCGTGGGTGATGCCTCCATCATTCGCATTCTTGGCTGGTGTTGGAACTTCCAATGCGTGGTAGATCGAAGCCTGCGGAGTTGCAGAGATTGCTAGATTTGGGAGTGGATCTGTGCTTGGGGTTTGAGGTAATGGAGCTTTTCCTCACCCAGTTTTCTGAGGTTAACCAGCTGAGTTGTGGATTGTTGGGATGGTGAGTCTCGAGTTGCCGTGTTGGCTGTGCGTGTGGATCAGAGTGTGCAGCGAAAGCCTGGTGGGCATGTAACCCACAGGTTCAGGATCGTAGCGTTGGTTGCTACGGGTGGATTTCTGAGATTGCGTTGAGCATCGGAGGATTGGTTCCTCGGTGTGAGACGTGTTGTTGCCGTGCCGTTGCTCGAGGTATTATGGTTCTTGGCACTGGCAAGACGGAGTGTTGGGGAAAATGTTGGCAAGTGTGCCACATGAGTACCCTGTCCCTGTGATGGAAGTAGTGTCAGGCGTCGATGTGACCCGGAAGGGGTTGTTGAGGATGTCGCCTGACAGAGGTCGAGCACGTGATGGTCAGAGTTGGTGGCTTGGTGCCCGACTTGTGTTGCCAGTCGTGTCCTCGGATGAGATCGTGTTTTGAGGAAGCGATCTTGGAGAGATTTTGGGAACCGGTTGGTAGCTGTGAGTGACTGGTAAGGCTAGTCTCGTAGTCGACCATGATAAGATGTGTATTGTTGGGAACCTGTGTGCATTGGCCGCAGCGTTGGCGACCAGGTTGCTGTGATATTGGATGGCTTTCCTCCCCTAGAGACGTGTGCCATGAATTGTTCCGGTGGTGTCCCGTGGCTTTGTGGTAAGGGCGGAATTGGGATTGGCAGGTGTCCACTTGGATTAGTTGAGACGAAGGTTTTGATGAGACAAGACGGAAGAGTGACGCCTGTGAGGCCTTTTAGTGAGATTGGTGTCGGAATGGTGGTCCTTGATGGTTCGTTGGTGTCGCAATGTTTATCCCTAGTTTGGTGACCAGCATGGGATGGTTCCCCCATAAGTCTGAGTCGGGTGAGGTGATGATCAAAGACACCAGGATCTTGCCATTTTGTTTTATCGTGCCCCCCGAGAGGGTTGAGTTGGTGCGATGATCGAGTTCGGATGCGGTGTCTGAGAGGAGTTCAGCTCGAGATGTGGTAATTGTCTGTGTGTGAGTCAGCGGATGGCTTGCTGTGAGTTGGATCGTGCCTGTTGTGCCGATGGAGATTTCCCGTTGACGAGCAGTTGGTGACCGGCGTGTGGTCTTTCACAGAAAAGAAGATGCTGGTGGTTGTGCATCGAGATTGGTGAGAGCTGCGTATCGGTGAAGCTGATGTGTGATTTGTCTGCCGACCGTAGGATGGATCGGTAGTTGTTTCTCGTGACGAGGGTTGTGTCTTCTCGGTGAGCAAGATGGTGGCAGCGGTGCCATGATTGGTTTTCGTTGTGACTGAGGTGATACCAGACGTGTGCTTTATTATTGTGCCTGCTCTAAAGGCCGGTGTATGTGGCATGTGGAGTGAGGTGTCGTTCGTGGTGTTAGTCTGGCTGTGTCCCTCAGGATTGATGTTTTCATGAGAATCGAGGCTTTCCGTGCTGGGGCTCTGACAGCGTTGTCAGTTGGTTAAGGTGTTCTTCCCCTGTGTCTTGGTGCTAGTCCTGAATTTCGAGGATGAAATTCATATAAGGGAGGAGGGCTGTAATGTCCTGGGTTTTTCGGATCTGGATCTGTGGGTTTCGGATCGTCTTTCTGCGGATTGCGGATTGTGTCGAGTGAGCTTCGGACTTTTAGACCGGATTGTCGGACCCCTTGGTGGTGTGCCCGTGAGTTTCCTTGGGTCCGTGGTGTTGTGAGGAGCACGTTGGTAATTTTCTATAATATTCGGAGCGCCTTTGTGGGTCCCGGGTTGCGTTTTGGGTTTTGTGCGTGTTTTCCGTCTGTCGGACCTTCGGAACCCCGTACAGGGTGAACCGTTGCGTTCTCCGACACCGGGATGTTGCCACGGCGATCAGCGTGCTCCGAGGATCGCGGGGGTATATTTTCAGATTTTCTATATAACCCACCCTTTTTTTCTCTCTCTCCCCATCTCTCATTTCTCACTCTCTCCCTCTCTCTTCTCATGCTCTCTCCTCTCTCCCTCCCTCTCTGGCGGCCGACGGAGTGGAGCACAGGCGAGGCGGGGACGGCATGGGCGAGGCACAGGTGAGGATGGCTGAGGATCGAGGCAGTGGAGGCGCGGTGAAGCTCAGCCGCGGGTTCGTGGAACGGCGAGGGTTTCGTGGCGATTTCTTCGTGGATCGGCGAGCTCGGGGCACGAAATCTTCGGTGGAGGTAGGCAGCTGGACCCCCAGTTCGTGCTCTTCCTTTCCCTTGAGTTTTGTAGGCCGTGGTGAGTCGAGAGGGCCTATTTGAGCTTTTTGGGGAAAATCCATGTTTTGGGGAGTGATCGCTCGATCTACCGTTTCATCCCGTTTCGGACCGATTCGAGGGCGCAGATGCATGCTAGGGGCTATAGGGTAGCTCCCCCCTTGTTTTCCCCCTCATCCATGGATGTTTGGGGGAGTGGTTTGGATTTTTGGGGTTTTCCCACCGGCCTGTTCTCGGGCTGGTGTGGCGGTTCTTCCAGAGACCGCATGTCTCTGGCGGCCCAGGGTAGGTCCGCCAAACACTGTGGCGGCCCAAGGCAGGTGTGCCACAGGGCACTATTTTGTCGGCAGGGGTTTCTGTCATCTGGCGGTCGCCCGATAAATCGCCAGACTTGGTGGCGACCGAGACTTCGACCGCTACTCCGTTTTGATCGCGCTCTTGGCGGCCGTGGGTTCGATCGCCAGAGGGATTATGGCAGACCAAGATTGGACCGCTATGACCCAGGGTTTTCAGCGTGTGGCGGTCCAAGGTTAGACCGCCATACCCAGTGGCGGTTTAAGGCTAGACCGCTATGAGTTTTCCATGCTCGTGATGTCAGGTTCACGTTGTGTTAGTCTTTGGTCGACCCAGTTGTGACCCAGTGGTTGACCTTCGGCCTCGTGAGTGTCCCACACACCCCGTAGATTCCGTGTCTGTGTTTCTGGGGTGTGTGGAGGTGCCATGTTATCTCGATTAGTGTGCCCGTATATGTGTGTGTTCCGAGCTTTGTGTTACGCTCGATCGAGTCACCGTGTGTCGGTGTGGGTGCGGTGGGGTTCCCCCGCATGTCGTGGGTTTCTGCGGAAGAAGGTTCCCATGTGGGCCTCGAGTAAGGCCTTGGACTGCGAGTCCAGTCATCCGGCCTGGGGCTAGAGGTTTCCCACTTCTCACTAGGATGGGGAATCAGCGTGGCGACTTGTGAGCTACCTCGGGAATCGTGCTTCTGTGCTTTCCGCGTGGGCCATGTGTGTGGCCTTAGTCCCTTGAGTTCCCTTTTGAGGGGATGGTCTCGGCAGCTCACGAGCTACCTCGATATTTGTGCTACCGTGGTTTTAGACGTAGGGATTAGGCTAGATTAAAGGCATTGTGCTGTTGCGTACGACGGTCTTGACCCCGAGTCTCGTGACTCAAGGACTGTTGGATTTAGTGAGTCTAGAGGACTGTCCAGAGTCTAGTGGCTCGTCGCCACTTGGTTCTTCTCAACTTTCGCACAGAGTGTGTGGTTCTCGGAGTTTCTCTTCTGTGAGTGGTCACATTAGTGACTCCCCACTAGTCGTAGCCTTCCGACACGCGAGTGGTCCCACCAGGGAGTGGTGGCGAGGCTACCCCGAGAGACGGTTTTTAGACTGGTTTCCGTTGGGCCCCACGTCTTGCAGCGAGAGTCCGAATGAGGGGAAAACCAGTTAGAGGGCAAGACCAGGGACGCGCGGTCTGTGTGTGCACACGTGGTTGGGGCCGGTTTGACCCGCGCTGACGAGCGCGACCCAAGCTAGTCACTTGTTCTATGGTTACTAGTACGGTGTCCCCGTTCCATCAGGGGTCGAGGGGGACACCTGAGGCGTTGTCTAAGACGTCAGTGGACTCATCTGGCCTTGCTTCTCGTGGACAGGTACCCCTTTCATGTGAGACGTGACTCTCCTGTTTCAGGGTTCCATTTCCCGTCTGCGAGACGTGGTTTTCTGGACTGTCTGGTGTTTCCGAGTTAGTGGCCAGGGTGCTAGTAGCTTTACCGAGGTTGCATCTTGTTGGTGCGGTGTCCGCGACCAGGTGGTCGGGGTTGCACCTTGCACAGCATGTCCAGGTTGGCCGTGTCCTGGGAGACATGCCTCTACAGTGGGGTTGCCATGGATTTTTACTTCGGTAAGTGGTACTAGTGTGGTTCGACAGTCCCGGCCGTGAGATCGGGGTGTGTTTTTCTGGTACAATAGGAGTAGCTGTAGTGCCGAGTTTTGACCGGCCACTGGTTCGCTGTTCCTGCTGTAGTTGTAGCTTTCCTTTCCGCTACCGCCGTTGGTTCCGGTTGGGGTTCCGCGGGACCCCTGCTAAGTCTCTATTTGGAGACTCATCCCTGCTTTTCAGGTGCGGCAGTTCTTCCTCGAGGTTCGAGGGTGCTGTTCGGAGGTTCTCAGTTGTCAGCTTGCCGGGCCGAGTGTTCACTTGACATATGGAACATTTTACTACTTTAGATTGTACTTTCTGTTGGAATAGACTATGTTGTGGTAGTTGTTTATTTATTTCCCTTAATTGTTGAATTATCCTGCCTTATTTCCTATTTCTTTGTGCCTCCACACTCCTTTTAGCCCTTCCGAGCCCTCTTGGCTCGTGGGCGGCGGGCCAGGATTCAAATGGTATCGGGTTCTTCCCGGTATCCGGATCTTGGGTTGTCACAGCTGGTATCAGAGCGGTGGTTGTGGACGTACATAGGAATTCGAGATATTGCAGTGATCAGAGTCCATAAGGTCAAGTACAGTCGAGAGCTGGCTTAGGGTTTTGTGTTTATTTTCCATTGGATTTCTTGCTTGGGAGCCTGAGTGCGCGGCTTTGGCGCTGTGATGGCGATTGCTGTTCGCGGCCTTCGTGCCGGCGTGGGAACTAAAGATCGAGGTTCAGAGCTTCTCCCGCATCAGTGGTGATCCTGGTTGTGCTGTGTCGGGTAGAGGTTGTCGGCAGGTGCATTGCTGCAGTACTGCGTTCGAGGTTTCTGCAGTGAGGTCAGGTGGCTAGCGAGGACTATTCATCATTAAGTGGCCGTGAGCATGCTCTAAGGGAGCTGTTATTGACGTTGGCCACTCGAGCTTGAGATTATCCAGCCCCTGAGGTGTTAAGGTCGTGGTTTGAGGTGGCAGAGCGGGTGTTCTGATCGAGGTGTGCTCGGGCGAGCGAAGGATATTCTCAGTGAGCTACTGTTTCGTCGAGCTTGATGTTCTTGTCATGCTCTGTGGCGTCAAAAATGACGTGTCGGTCCCGATTATTCTTACGGATTACGAGACAGGATTGGGCTATGGTGTCCCAGTAAGTTCTTGCTCCTGCGCTCTTGTGGGCGAATGGGTCGTGTTCGCCTTGGATTTGGTTTGAGATACGAAGGTTCTGCAGTGAGTTTCAGGACTCGAAGATGAGCGTCGGAAGTTGTCGGTTATGGCTCGTGTTGCGGCTCTTGGCGTGGTGTGTTGCAGTTCGAGGAATTGCAGCGGTGTGCATCGAGAAATACTGTGATTATGGTCCGACGTGACACTTGTTGAGTGTGTCGGAGGCGCTGACCTGATGGGAGCGATGGTTTTCTCGGTGCTGGAAGGTGTTGTTCCCAGCATGTGCAAGGTAGGTCAGGTCGGGCGTGGAGTTTTTCTGGTGGTCGGAGGTATGTTGGTTTCTCCTTTGGTTGGAGAGATTGTGTTTTGGTTAAGGTTCGTCGTCTTGCAGTGTGTTCCCATATTGGTTGGCCTCCCTGTGCCATGAAGTCCGTGCGAGATGCGATCCGTGTTTTGTCAAGGTGGTTGCCTGCGAGTGTTGTGCCCAATAACCTGGTTGTGTAAGGTTCTGGCACTGTTCCGGAAGGATGAGTGCTTGTTGGGCGGTGTTCGCTGATGTGACACACCCTTGGACCTAAGCAAGCAAGCACAATTCGCAACCGAAACGGACCGATATTGGTGGCCACTCACCCGACACTCACCCAAGTCCCGGGGTAACTCGGTGATACCGAGTGGAGGTTGTGAAGGCTGGGCCCTTACTGGTAGAGGGCCAGCACAGCCAAGGGTTCTCGCAAGGGTACGGAGGCCCGATTCAATGAGGCCGACCCGGGTGCCGAGGGCACGGGTCACACTCTTTTCCACGGCGGCCACTCAAAGCAATGGAGCTTGCGGACCGGGTGCTCACTCTCACGGACCAGCGGAGCTTATGAACTAATATTGAAAGGACAAGCACTAAGGGAAGCAAGGTTAGAACACTTACTCGACCAGTTTCAAGAAACCGGTCTCGCTCGGAGACGTGGGCGAGCGGGGAAGCGTGGGTTCCCCATACGCTGCGCCGGAGTAGCTTGAACGTATTTTAAAGATTTGCAACGCTACTCCCCATGCAAGGGGGTGGAACAAGAGGATGGGGAATCACTCATACATTCAAACACTACCTCCCACAGGGAGGGGCTTTAAGCCGGCCTGGCGGGGAGGGGAAGAAACTGAAATAGAAGCCGAACAGAAGGACGTCGCCGGTTCTGCCCGCTCTCTGGAATAGGGGATAGACAGTCGAAGTTGATGCTGCTGCGGCCAATCCCGAATTTTATTTTTAATGAGACCAGTGGGAAAATCTTCAGGGCTTGATCAGGTTGACGTCCAATTTTTATGGAATTTCCTAGTTGACGGCGCTGGTCAGGGAAGGACCCTGAGTTCTGGTCTGGATAGCTACGGTACCATAACAGCTGAAAGAAGAGGCCGCCATGAGCACTTCCGATCTCTGAATCAAGCGTGGTCAAAGTCTCTGGAATCGTTGACGAGTCCTCTTCTAGACGAGACCCACGGGAACACAAGAAGATGTTGGAGCAGGAATGGAGAGCCCGAATAGTAGATAGGGGTCGGTTCAGCCTGAGAGGGGACAGAACTGTACACCTGGGGGAGAAAAAATGTGAAATCACAGCTCCAGATGCCGAACGGGGTTCCACTTCTTGATACTGGAAGTAGACTTGTTTTAGATGATCTCAGCCAAGCGCCGCTTCCATATCTTCAAGGGGTCGGCCGTGTGAGGCTCGGTAACTCGCTTCAGGTTGACTGGCAGGAAGCAGATGCGCAGTCTGGGGAGATCGGCTCCTCCGGGCAGCCACGAACTTAGAATGGGATGAAACCACCACCGTCTTGAAGAAGACAGGGAGGCACTTGCAACGGTACAACTTGGACCTCCAGAAACACTGGGATGACGTCGTGGCCAGATCTGCAAGATGCTGGTACTCTACTGCCTACGAACTAAGAAGTGCTTGTTGGAGATGGGAGGTGGGAGATGAGGTAAATGGGAGGGGAAAGACGGTGGATGTGTGTGGTGGCAACCCTAGGCTGTTAGGGGGTCTTGGAGGGGGCAAACCAAGGTGAGTGAGGGGGATAATGGGGGCAGGAAGGTTGTCTAGCAGTTGGTGAGAGAGAGATACAAATTTGGTACTATCAGGGAGAGGGAGAGGGAGAGGGATGGTGATTTCCCTATTTGGGGTGGTCCAAGGTTTGTAGGATGAGGGAGCGGAGGGAAAATAATTCAAATCTTCTCTTGGGAGATGGAAGATTGCATGGGGAAGAGGGAGGATTGTGTTGGGGAGAGTGGGATTGTGTTGGGAAAAACAATATTGTCCTAGGGAGGGGAGATATTTGGTGAGATTTGGTGGGAGGGGAATGATGGCACCTAGGGGAGTGGAAAAGTAGTGGAGGTGGAAGCTTGGGTGGAGGATGAGGTGGAGGAGAGAGGTGGGATTTGAATTTGGGGAGGGGGGGAAAGAGAAAGAGAGGGGTGTGTGGGATTCTCTTCCTAGGGATTCTCACCCCACTAATGGATTCTCTCCACAAGAAACTTGAATTTTGAACTCACAAAATGTCAACTTTCATTGACATAAAATTGGGGGAATGGGGTCCTATATATAGGCAACCCATATTTTACAATAAGCCCATCACTTTTGGTACAATGACAAATAACCAAGGGGGTGAGGGGCACCCCTGGGCCTAGCCCACTGAATTGGGCCCAATAGCTAATCTAATCAACCTAATGACACTCCAACTTAAGAAAATAAATCAAAGACCTGGGGAAATGACTCAAATGAAAGGGAAAATACATCAAATGACTCAAATAGAAGCTCAAAATAGATAATTGGGCCCACATAGAGTGAAGCCCGAGTTCAAACAACTCTGGGGTGTGTGGACGACCCGAGCCAGAGGGAGTCATGGGTGATGCCTCCATCAAATCCCCTAGGCTACGAAGAGCTCGACTCCGTCGAGTAGGGGTCCATCCTGCTGTGATGCTGCTCCGAAGGTCGGGATCCAGCCGCTGGAGATCTTCTCGACTCACCCATGAATCCTCCGAAGGAGGTCGATCCTTCCACCTGACGAGATATCCCTCGTACACCTTTCTCTTGGTGGCAGTGACCTGTTCATCTAATATTCGCTGAATTCGCTCACGCTGGGCTTTCTGGGCTAGTGGACCCTTCTGACGGGTGGGTGCTCTCTCAATGGGGGAGTAGGCTCAATATCCTCACTAGGTATCACCGTGGGACCCTTATATGGCACTAGGTCGGCCACGTTGAATGTGGGGCTTACTCCATACTCCTCGGGAAGATCTAACTCATAGGCATTAGTGCCAATGCGAATCAGAACCTGGAAGGGACCAGCCCCACGAGGCCTCAATTTGGAGGTGGCTCCCGGGGAGAGCATCTCTGTCCTCACCATCACAAAGTCATGCACATAGAATTCTTGGTGGCGCCGATGAGAGTAGTCAGCCTACCTCTTATAAGAATTGACCCTCAACTAGAGGATGGTTTTATGAACCCCAAAATGACCAGCTAGTCCCCCTGCATGTAACTCCCAAACCAAGAAATCACGGAGTGAGGTCTGTGGTATGCAAAGCTTTGGCCCCTTGAAGAGAGACCCATCCTCCAAGATAAAGCCCTCTTGTTCCCCACTAGAATGGGTGGTCAAGGTGGTATAGATGTGCCCAAAGTCAGGGCAGCCAGAGTACTCATCCTTGAGCCTCTCAAGCCCAGTAACCTCCACTTGGATAGTGGACAACAAAGAGACCCTCCTACTAAGAGCATCCGCCGCTCAGTTCTCACTTCCCGCCTTGTGTTTGATGACAAAGGTGTAGAATTGGATGTACTCAACCCAACGGGCATGTCGGGCATTCAACTTTTGTTGGGAATTGAGATATTTGAGGGCCTCATGATCAGAGAAGATGACAAATTCTTTGGGCAACAAATAGTGCCTCCAATGTCGGAGGGACTGAACCACGGCATAGAACTCTTTGTCATAAGTAGAGTACCGTGTCCTAGCTTCACAGAGCTTCTCACTGAAGAAGGCCACTGGGTGACTCTCTTGACTAAGGATCCCTCCTATTCCTATCCCGGATGCATCACATGTGACTTCAAAGACTTTGGAAAAATCGGGTAGGCATAGGACCGGGGCTTGGGTCATCTTCCCCTTAAGCTCTTGGAAGGCTTTGGAGGCCGATTTGGTCCACACAAAAGTCCCCTTTTTGAGACAATCAGTGATAGGGGTGGTGATGGTGCTAAATCCTCGAATAAACCTCCTATAGAATGTGGCCAACCCATGGAAACTTCGGACCTCATGAAGGGTGTGGGGTTCCGGCCAATCAAGAATAGCTTGGACCTTCTCGGGGTCCATGGAGACACCCTTGGTAGACACCACAAATCCCAGGAAGGTGATAGATGTGGTCATGAAGTGACACTTCACTAGGTTGGCAAATAGGCTCTCATGTCGAAGGACGGTGCAAACTTGCCGAAGGTGGTCAAGATGGGCCTCTTGGGACTGACTATAGATGAGCATATCATCAAAATATCCCACTAGAAAGACCCCAATGAACGGCCTAAGGACCTCCGTCATAAGACTCATGAAAGTACTTGGGGCATTTGAAAGCCTAAATGGCATGACTAACCACTCATAAAGGCTGTCCTTGGTTTTGAAGGCCGTTTTCCACTCATCTCCAGGCCTAATCCTAACTTGGTGATAGCCACTCTTAAGGTCAATCTTGGAGAAAATAGTGGCTCTAGCTAGCATGTCAAGCATGTCATCAAGCCTAGGGATGGGGAACCTATACTTGATGGTGATCTTATTAATGGCCCGGCTATCCACACACATCCGCCAGGATCCATCCTTCTTGGGAGTGAGAAGGGCCGGTACGGCACATGGACTTTTGCTAATGCGGATGAAGCCCTTCCTAATGAGCTCCTCTATTTGCCTCCGAAGCTCGGCATGTTCCGTGAGATTGAGGCGACAATGAGGAAGGTTGGGAAGGGTGGCTCCCGGAACTAGATCAATTGCGTGTTGCACGTCACGCATGGGAGGGAGTTGGTCCAGGAGTTCCTCCGGGAACACATCATGAAATTCTTCTAGGAGATGCCGGACTTCTATGGGATGGGGGTTGAAGGGAGTAGGCTCTCCTAGACAAATGACCACCGCACATAAAGGTACCCCTTGAGCTATTTCCTCCTCAAGCTCTCTCTTGGTGATGAGATGAAGACCCTTGGTCAACCCCGATGTCTCACCTTGGTTGGAATTTTGGGTAAGGGATTGTGTTGGAGGGGTGGAGTTCCCCAAGGCTTGTGGTGTGGTGGGGTGATGTCCTTGAGGGAGTGTGTCCCTCTTGGGCATGGGACGTGGTGGGGAGGGATTAAGACGGATAGTCTTTCCCTCATGCTCAAAGGTGCATATGTTGGTCCTACCCAAAATAGTGGCATCCACATCATAAAGCCAAGGTCTCCCTAGTAGGATGCTTCCTACTTCCATGGGGATAACATCACACCATATTTGGCCATGGTAGGAGAAGAAGGTGAGGGGCACTAGGCAGCGAGTGTTGACCAGGATGGAGTTGTTGTTGATCCATGAGACCCGTAGGGACTTGGGTGGGGAGTGATAGTCAGCCCAAAGAGCTTAACGGTGTCGGGAGACACAGCATTCACACAACTCCCACTATCTAAGATCACTTTTCTCACATGACCCCCTACCTTAACAAAGGTATGAAAGATTGAGGTTCGACGCCAGTCCTCCTCTTGGGGTTTGGTAAGGGTACACCTAATCACTCCTAGATGGGAGTCGGTAGATGTCATGGTGTGGTCTAGACCTGAATCATGGTATTGGGCCTCGTACTCCTCTTCACAATCTAGTGAGGCTTCATGGACCTCCATAGTGCTCTCAAGTTCTCCTTGGGGTGGGGGAGCTTCTTCTCCACTAGCAAACTAGACAGCCCCTTGGAGGGGCATTGCCCCGCGAAGTGCCCAAATCCTTGACATCTATAACATTGTTGGCGCCCACTACCCGGGGTGGTCCCTCCTACATTTGGGCCCTTGGAACTCTGTTCCCTCCGTGGAGGAGGGTGGCTAGGGGTGACCTTGGTTGGAGTGATGGTGGGAGGGGGATAGTAAGGCCGTAATGGGGCATTCCCACTTGGGCTAGGGGCCTTCATAGGGGGGGCCGGGGTGGTTCGGGGCCCCATGCTTTTGGTGCAAACCTAGGGATTGTAGAGAATTGTTCAACATCCCGAGCTATTTGGTAGTCTTGTTCAAGATTGTCGACATCTCTCATGCAAAGTTCCCTCTTGATGTGATTTTGGAGCCCATTCCTAAATCGGGACAAGGTGACGGCCGGGTCCTCATGAACTCCACACTTCAAAAGATAGGAGTCAAATTTCTCAATGTATTCAACCACGGTCTTCCCTTCTTGGGTGAGACTTTGCCACTCATCTAAGAGCATTTGGTGGTAGGATAGGGGTAGATACTTGCTTCTAAGTTGGTTCTTCATACCTTCCCAAGTGTCAATAGGCTCTTCCCGCCTAACCCTCCTTAACCCCACTTGGTTTAGCCAATAAGTCTTGGCTAATTTGGTGTGGTGCACCTTGGCCAACCTCACTCTCCTTGGGTCGGACATAGGATACCATTCAAAGTATTGGTCCGTGGTAGTCTCCCATTCTAAGTAGGCACTTGGTTCATGGGAACCATCAAAGTTTGGGGCTTCTACCTTGATCATCCTTAAGAGAGGGTCATCCGGGTCGTCCCGTGGACGCCTTTCATTATGTTGGTGGTGGCGATACCTCTCATAGTCATGGTAGGGGTCAACATTCCTATCCTCCCTATCAATTTCAGCATGTGGAGGGTGGGCTCTTGGACCATTATTCCTTGGGTGGTCGTCCCGTGGACGCCTTTCATTAGGTTGGTGGTGGCGAGGCCTCTCATGGTCATGGTAGGGGTCAACATCCCTATCCTCCCTATCAATTTTAGCATGTGGAGGGTGGGCTCTTGGACCATTGTTCCTTGGGTGGGGCTCATGCTCTTCTAGCCGAGCAAGCCGAGTGGAAAGGGACTCTAATTGGACAAGGATGGTGGCAAGGGTGGCATCCACCCGGTCCATTTGACCTTGGGGTCCCTCCCTACGGGCATCTTGATTGAGTTGGGGATTGGGATCCACGGGGGGAACCGAAGAGGATGGATCGGGTCGATACATGGCTCCACTACGGGTGGACATGCAAGGGAGGGAAAAGACTTGACGGATGGTTGACTCAATGCAATGGTCCTAGGACTTAGGCTTGATAGAGACAAGTCTAAACCTGGCTCTGATATCAATAGATGTGACACACCCTTGGACCAAAACAAGTAAGCACAATTCGCAATCGAAACGGACTGATATTGGCGGCCACTCACCCGACACTCACCTAAGTCCCGGGGTAACTCGGTGATACTCAGGCTAGGCCCTTTCTGGTAGAGGGCCAGCAAGGCCAAGAGTTCTCTCAAGCGTACGGAGGCCCGATTCAATGCGGCCGACCCGGGTGCTGAGGGCACGGGTCACACTCTCTTCCACGGCGGCCACTCGAAGCAATGGAGCTTGCGGACGGTCCCCGCTCACTCTCACGGACCAGCGGAGCTTATGAACTAATATTGAAAGGACAAGCACTAAGGGAAGTAAGGTTAGAACACTTACTCGATCGGTTTGAAGAAACCGGTCCCGCTCGAAGACGTGGGCGAGCGGGGAAGCGTGGGTTCCCCACACGCTGCGCCGGAGTAGCTTGAACCTGTTTTAAAGATTTACAACACTACTCCCCAGGAATCACTCATACATTCAAACACTACCTCCCGCAGGGAGGGGCTTTAAGCCGGCTAGGGGGGGAGGGGAAGAAACTGAAATAGAAGCCGAACGGAAGGACGACGCCGGTTCTGCCCGCTCTCTGGAACACGGGATAGACAGTTGAAGTTGACGTTGCTGCGGCCACTCCCAAAATTTTTTTTTGATGAGACCAGTGGGAAAATCTTCGAGGCTTGATCAGGTTGATGTCCATTTTTTATGGAATTTCCTAGTTGATGGCGCTGGTCGGGGAAGGGCTGCGAACAGGGACCCTGAGTTCTAGTCTAGATGGCTACGGTACCACAGCAGTTGGAAGAAGAGGCCGCCACGAGCACTTCCGATCTCTGAATCAAGCGTGGTCAAAGTCTCTGGAATCGTTGACGAGTCCTCTTCGAGACGAGACCCACGGGAACACAAGAAGATGTTGGAGCAGGAATGGAGAGCCCGAACAGTAGATAGGGGTCGGTTCAGCCTGAGAGGGGACAGAACTGTACACCTGGGGGAGAAAAATGAGAAATCACAGCTCCGGATGCCGAACGGGGTTTCACTTCTTGATACTGGAAGTAGACTTGTTGTAGATGATCTCAGCCAAGCACTGCCTCCAGATATTCAAGGGGTTAGTCGTGTGAGGCTCTGTAACTCGCTTCAGGTTGACTGGCAGGAAGCAGATGCGCAGTCTGGGGAGATCGGCTCCTCCGGGCAACCACAAACTCAGAACTGGACAAGACCATCACTGTCGCGAAGAAGACAGGGAGACGCTTCCAACGGTACAACTTGGGCCTCCAGAAATGCTGAGATGACATCGTGGCCGGATCTACAAGATGCTGGTACTCTGCTGCATGTGAACTGAGAAGTGCTGGTTGGAGATGGGAGGTGGGAGATGAGGTAAATGGGAGGGGAAAGAGGGTAGATGGGTGTGGAGGCAACCCTAGGCTGTTAGGGGGTCTTGGAGGGGGCAAACCAAGGTGAGTGAGGGGGAGAATGGGGGCAGGAAGGTGGTCTAGCAGGCGCTGAGAGAGAGAGATACGAATTTGGGACTAGGAGGGAGAGGGAGAGGGAGAGGGACGGTGATTTCCCTATTTGGGGTGGTCCAAGGTTTGGAGGATGAGGGAGTGGAGGGAAAATAATTCAAATCTTCTCTTGGGAGATGGAAGATTGTATGGGGAAGAGGGAGGATTGTGTTGGGAATAGCAATATTCTCCTAGGGAGGGGAGATATTTGGTGGGATTTGGTGGGAGGGGAATGATGGTACCTAGTGGAGTGGAAAAGTAGTGGAGGTGGAAGCTTGGGTGGAGGATGAGGTGGAGGAGAGAGGTGGGATTTGAATTTGGGGAGGGGGGGAAAGAGAAAGAGAGGGGTGGGTGGGATTCTCTCCTTAGAGATTCTCACCCGACTAATAGATTCTCTCCACAAAAAACTTGAATTTTGAAATCACAAAATGGCAACTTTCATTGACATAAAATGGGGGGAATGGGGTCCTATATATAGGCAACCAATATTTTACAATAAGCCCATGACTTTTGGTACAATGACAAATAACCAAGGGGGTGTGGGGCGCCCCTAGGCCTAGCCCACTAAATTGGGCCCAATAGCTAATCTAATCAACCTAATGACACTCAAACTTAGGAAAAAAAATCAAAGACTTGGGGAAATGACTCAAAGAAAAGGGAAAATACATCAAATGACTCAAATAGAAAGCTCAAAATGGATAATTGGGCCCACGTAGAGTGAAGCCCGAGTTCAAACAACTCCAGGGTGTGTTGACGACCCGAGCCAGAGGGAGTCGTGGGTGATGCCTCCATCATTCGCATTCTTGGCTGGTGTTGGAACTTCCAATGCGTGGTAGATCGAAGCCTGCGGAGTTGCAGAGATTGCTAGATTTGGGAGTGGATCTGTGCTTGGGGTTTGAGGTAATGGAGCTTTTCCTCACCCAGTTTTCTGAGGTTAACCAGCTGAGTTGTGGATTGTTGGGATGGTGAGTCTCGAGTTGCCGTGTTGGCTGTGCGTGTGGATCAGAGTGTGCAGCGAAAGCCTGGTGGGCATGTAACCCACAGGTTCAGGATCGTAGCGTTGGTTGCTACGGGTGGATTTCTGAGATTGCGTTGAGCATCGGAGGATTGGTTCCTCGGTGTGAGACGTGTTGTTGCCGTGCCGTTGCTCGAGGTATTATGGTTCTTGGCACTGGCAAGACGGAGTGTTGGGGAAAATGTTGGCAAGTGTGCCACATGAGTACCCTGTCCCTGTGATGGAAGTAGTGTCAGGCGTCGGTGTGACCCGGAAGGGGTTGTTGAGGATGTCGCCTGACGAAGGTCGAGCACGTGATGGTCAGAGTTGGTGGCTTGGTGCCCGACTTGTGTTGCCAGTCGTGTCCTTGGATGAGATCGTGTTTTGAGGAAGCGATCTCGGAGAGATTTTGGGAACCGGTTGGTAGCTGTGAGTGACTGGTAAGGCTAGTCTCGTAGTCGACCATGATAAGATGTGTATTGTTGGGAACCTGTGTGCATTGGCCGCAGCGTTGGCGACCAGGTTGCTGTGATATTGGATGGCTTTCCTCCCCTAGAGACGTGTGCCATGAATTGTTCCGGTGGTGTCCCGTGGCTTTGTGGTAAGGGCGGAATTGGGATTGGCAGGTGTCCACTTGGATTAGTTGAGACGAAGGTTTTGATGAGACAAGACGGAAGAGTGACGCCTGTGGGCGGAGGCCTTTTAGTGAGATTGGTGTCGGAATGGTGGTCCTTGATGGGACGTTGGTGTCGCAATGGTTATCCCTGGTTTGGTGACCAGCATGGGATGGTTCCCCCGTAAGTCTGATTCAGGTGAGGTGATGACCAAAGACACTAGGATCTTGCCATTTGGTTTGATCGTGCTCCCCTAGAGGGTCGAGTTGGTGCGATGATCGAGTTCGGATGTGGTGTCGGAGAGGAGTTCAGCTCGTGATGTGGTAATTATCTGTGTGTAAGTCAGCAGATGGCCTGCTGTGAGTTGGATCGTGCCTGTTGGGCCGATGGAGGTTTCCCATTGATGAGCAGTTGGTGACCAGCGTGTGGTCTTTCACAGATAAGAAGATGTTGGTGGTTGTGCATCGAGATTGGTGAGAGCTGCATATCGGTGAATCTAATGTGCGATTTATCTGCCGACCATAGGATGGATCAGTAGTTGTTTCTCGTGATGAGGGTTATGTCTCCTCGGCGAGAGAGATGGTGGCAGCGGTGCCATGATTGGTTTTCGTTGTGACTGAGGTGATACCAGACTTGTGCTTTTGTGGTGTGCCTACTCTAAATGCCGGTGTGTGCGGCATGTTGAGTGAGGTGTCGTTCGTGGTGTTAGTCTGGCTGTGTCCCTCAGGATTGATGTTTTCGTGAGAATCAAGGTTTTCCGTGCTGGGGCTCTGACAGCGTTGTCAGTTGGTTAAGGTGTTCTTCCCCTGTGTATTTGTGCTAGTCCTTGTTGTGTCCCTGAAGTCATTTGAGTCATTCTGTGGTCACTTGGGTCATTCGACATCATTCTATGGTCATATGCATTCTGTGGTATTCTTGGTTTTGATAATGGTTTTTCACTGTTATATGACTGACATATGTGCTGTTGTGTTCATGACAGATATGCAAATGAATGGACAAGTGAAAGCTCAATGTTGTGCCCTCGCACGCGGATCGACCTTGAATGGTCAAGGGGGCAGCGCCCCTTGCGGGGGTTTCCGGGGACGGAGCCCCCAGAACAAAAATTTGATTGAAGACTCAATAATAAAATCTTCAAGACTGTCAAGGGCGATGCCACAAACATGCACGGGCTGCTAAAGGACTTAAGCGGCGGAGCTAAGATAGATAACGGACCAACCCGGGAAAATCCGGGTTCTGCCCAACTGGCGGTCGACCGCCCCAGCCTGGGAATCCTAGGCCGAAGATGTTTCAGTAGCGGTCGACCGCCAGCCATTGGCGGTCGACCGGAAATCCCAGGGGCCATTCGTCTACAGTATTTCACAGTAGCGGTCGACCGCCAGGAGCTACAGGTCGACCGCCAGCCCCGAGCCTTCAATGTTGACTTTGTTTCCAACTTCGAAAAGGGCCATTCAACATGGATTTCTTTAATCCAAAAGTCACCTAATCACCCACAAATTGTGGATCTGGTCTGAGGCTTGTCTATAGACCATTCAAGGTCTATAAAACCAATACAAGAGGGTTGGAAACCCCAATGCTTCAAGGCTTCAAGGGAGATCAAGGGAGCTCATTTTCGAGGTACTGTAGCACCTCCGTGAACAGTGTTTCGGGAGGAAGTTCTTCATCCATTCCAAGGCATTCAAGTCCAGATCTGAAGCCATCTCAACCTCCAAGGAAGAAGAAGGAATCAAGGCTCTCAAGGGTGATCTAAGCTGCATCCTACATCTTCTACATCCTCTTCATCGACTCAAGAAGATCAAAAGGAAGATTGAAGCTACATCCATCATCTTCTTCATCAACTAGAAGAGGTTCAAGGAAGATCATCCCGCAAGAAAGAAGACACCGTCAAAGCATCCGATTCAAGCTTCTGCAACTCAGACAAGATTCTTTTCTTTGAGCACACTCTATATCTTGTTTGAGTGATTTCATATTTGTTCTCTTTTTCATTTCATACAAACAATTGAATCTGAGAATCGTCCCTACCGGTGGTTAGTAGGAAGGCAATCGGAGGTTGTCCGATCTGCGTTGTTGACGTCCCTACCAGGTGGTTAGTAGGAAGGCAATCGGTGGTCTTTTCGATTTGCAGTTCAGTGCTTGGCACTAGTGGAGCCTCACCGGATTTGGTGAGGGGTGGACGTAGGACTGGGGATTCAGTCCGAACCACCTTAAAATCTCCTGTGTTGTGGTTTGTTTGTGTGATTGTTTCGTTCTAAATGCATGCTTAGGTTCGAATCGATATATTAGTAATCATCTTACTAAGCAAATCGTTGTGTCCTTCGTTTAGCTAGTTATATTCCGCTGCAATTTATCTCATCTAGCTATATAGAGAGTTACATTGCGAAAAGAGGGGCAGATCTATTCACCCCTCCCCTCTAGATCCGCTGTCCACTACACAACACTCCTGAATTTCGAGGATGAAATTCCTTTAAAGGGGGAGGGCTGTAATGTCCCGGGTTTTTCGGATCTAGATCCGTGGGTTTCGGATCGTCTTTCCATGGATTGTGGATTGTGTCCGAGAGAGCTTCGGACATTTAGACTGGATTGTCGGACCCCTTGGTGGTGTGCCCGTGAGTTTCCTTCGGTCCGTGGTGTTGTGAGGAGCACGTCGGTAATTTTTTATAATTTTCGGAGCGCCTTTGTGGGTCCCGGGTTGCGTTTTGGGTTTTACGCGTGTTTTCCGTCTGTCGGACCTTCGAACCCCGTATAGGGTGAACCGTTGCATTCTCCGACACCGGGACGTTACCACGGCGATCAGTGTGTTTCGAGGATCACGGGGGTATATTTTTCTATTTTTCCGTATTTTCCAGAATTTTCAGATTTTCTACATAAACCCCCCTTTTTTTCTCTCTCTCCCCATCTCTCATTTCTCACTCTGTCCCTCTCTCTTGTCACGCTCTCTCCTCTCTCCCTCTCTCTCCGGCGACTGATGGAGTGGAGCGCAGACGAGGCGGGGACGGCGTGGGAGAGGCACGGGCGAGGATGGGTGAGGATCGAGGCGGTGGAGGCGCGGTGAAGCTCGGCCGCGGGTTCGTGGAACGGTGAGGGTTTTGTGGCAATTTCATCGTGGATCGGGGAGCTCGGGGCACGAATTCTTCGGTGGAGGTAGGGAGATGGACCCCCAGCTCGTGCTCTTCCTTTCCCTTGAGTTTTGTAGGCCGTGGTGAGTCAAGAGGGCCTATTTGAGCTTTTGGGGAAAATTCAACTTTTGGGGAGTGATCGCCCGATCTACCGTTTCGTCACGTTTCGGACCGATTCGAGGGCGTAGATGCATGCTAGGGGCTATAGGAGAGCTCCGCCCTTGTTTTCCCCCTCATCCATGGATGTTTGGGGGCGTGGTTTGGATTTTTGGGGTTTTCAAGCCGGCCCGTTCTCGGGCTGGTGTGGCGTCTCTAGAGACCGCTAGAGTATCTAGTGGCCCAGGGTAGGCGCGCCAGACGTTGTGGCGGCCCAAGGCGGGTGCGCCATTGGGCATTATTTTGTCGGTAGGGGTTTCGGTCATCTGGCGGTCGCCCGATAAATCGCCAGACTTGGTGGTGGCCGAGACTTCGACCGCTACTCCGTTTTGATCGCGCCCCTGGCGGCTGTGGGTTCGATCGCCAGAGGGATTGTGGCGGACCAAGATTGGACCTCCATGGTCCAGGGTTTTCAGCGTGTGGCGGTCCAATGTTAGACCGCCATACCCTGTGGCGGTTTAAGGCTAGACCGCTATGAGTTTTTCATGCTCGTGATGTCGGGTTCACGTTGTGTTGGTCTCTGGTCGACCCGTTTGTGGCCCAGTGGTTGACCTTTGGCATCGTGAGTGTCCCGGACACCCCGTAGGTTCTGTGTCCATGTTTCTGGGGTGTCTGGAGGTGCCATGTTACCTTGATTAGCGTGCCCGTAGGTGCGGTGGGGTTCCCCTGCATGTCGTGGGTTTCTGCGGAAGAAGGTTCCCATGTGGGCCTCGAGTAAGGCCTTGGACTGCGAGTCCAGTCATCCGGCCTGGGGCTGGAGGTTTCTCGCTTTTCCCTGGGATGGGAATCGACGTGGCGGCTTGTGAGCTACCTCGGGAATCGTGCTTCTTTGCTTTCTGCGTAGGCCATGTGTGTTCCCTTTTGAGGGGATGGTCTCGGCGGCTCGTGAGCTACCTCGGTATTCGTACTAGCGTGGTTTTAGACCTAGGGATTAGGCTAGATTAACGGCATTGTGCTGTTGCATACGACGGTCTTGACCCCGAGTCCCGTGACTCAAGGACTGTTGGATTTAGTGAGTCTAGAGGACTGTCCAGAGTCCAGTGGCTCTTCGCCACTTGGTTCTTCTCGACTTTCGCGCAGGGTGCGTGTGTGGTTCTCGGAGTTTCTCTTCAGAGAGTGGTCACATTAGTGACTCTCCACTAGTCGTAGCCTTTGGACACGCGCGTGATCCCACCAGGGAGTGATGGCAAGGCTACCCCGAGAGAGGGTTTTTAGACTGGTTTCCGTTGAGCCCCACATCTTGCAAGCAGAGTCCGGCTGAGGGAAAAATCAGTCAGAGGGCCAGACAAGGGACGCACGGTCTGTGTGTGCACACGTGGTTGGGGGCGGTTGGACCCGCGCTGACGAGCGCGACCCCAGCTAGTCACTTGTTCTGTGGTTACTAGTACGGTGTCCCCGTTCCATCAGGGGTCGAGGGGGACACCTGAGGCATGGTCTAAGACGTCAGTGGATGCATCCGGCCTTGCTTCAGGTGGACAGGTACTCCTGTCACGTGGGACGTGACTCTCCTATTTTCGGGTTCCATTTCTCGTCTGCGAGACGTGGTTTTCTGGACTGTCTGGTGTTTCCGAGTTAGTGGCCAAGGTGCTAGTAGCTTTACCGAGATTGCATCTTGTTGGTGCGGTGTCCACGACCTGGTGGTCGGGGTTGCAGCTTGGACAGTTTGTCCAGGTTAGCTGTGTCCTGGGAGACAGGCATCTACGGTGGGGTTACTGTGGGTTTTTACTTCGGTAAGTGGTACTAGTGTGGTTCGACAATCCCGACCGTGAGATCGGGGTGTATTTTTCTAGTACAGTAAGAGTAGCTGTAGTGCCGAGTTTTGACCGGCCACCGGTTCGCTGTTCTTGCTGTAGTTGTAGCTTTCCTTTCCGCTACCGTCGTTGGTTCCGGTTGGGGTTCCGCGGGACCCCTACTAGGTCTTTGTTTGAAGACTCATCCCTGCTTTTCAGGTGCGGCGGTTCTTCCTCGAGGTTCGAGGGTGCTGTTCGGAGATTCTCAGTTGCCATCTAGTCGGGCCGAGTGTTCACTTGGCATGTGGTACGTTTTACTACTTTAGATTATACATTCTGTTGGACTGGACTTTGTTATGATAGTTGTTTATTTATTTCTATTAATTGTTAAATTGTCCTGCCTTATTTCCTATTTCTTTGTGCCTCCACACTTCTTTTAGCCCTTCCGAGCCCTCCCGGCTCGTGGGCGATGGGCCAAGATTCGAATGGTATCTGGTTCTTCCCGGTATCCGGATCTTGGGTCGTCACAATGGATGTACTAGCAGCATTATACTTAAAGGAGATTGTCAAATTGCATGGCATCCCTGTCACCATCATATCTGACCGAGATCCTCGGTTGACTTCACAATTCTGGAAGGGTCTACAACATTCTTTAGGGACCCGACTAAACTTTAGCACTGCATTCCATCCACAAATTGATGGTCAAACTGAAAGGACAAATCAAGTGGTGGAAGATATGCTCAAGGCCTGTGCTATTGACTTTGGCGAAAGTTGGCACGATCACTTGCCTATTGTAAAATTTTCATATAATAATAGCTACCAAGCTAGTATACAAATGGCACCATTCGAGGCTCTATATGGAAGAAGCTGTCGTTCACCTATTTGCTGAAATGAAGTAGGAGAAAGCCAATTTCTCGGTCCTGACATCATTAGGGATACTACCGAAAAGATAAAGCTTATTCGGGAAAGACTTCAGATGGCTCAAGACAGGCAGAAATCATATGCCGATAATCGAAGGCGCGACCTGGAATTCCAAGTAGGAGACCATGTATTTCTAAAGGTTTCTGTAGGTCGGGGTATTCGAAGGTTTGCTTTTAAAGGCAAGCTTACTCCAAGATTCATTAGCCCCTGTGAGATTCTCGAAAGGGTTGGTGAAGTCGCATATAGAATAGCTTTACCGCCTCAACTTTGTGAAGTTCATGATGTATTTCACGTCTCTAAGCTCAAGAAGTATGTACCTGATCCTTTCCATGTCATCACTTACGACAACCTGGAGATTAAAAAGGACTTAACGTATGAGCCAAAGTCAATCAAGATCATTGAACGAGAAGTACGTCAACTTCAGAATAAAACTATTCCTATGGTCAAGATCCATTGCACAAAATCAGAAGAAATATGGGAAGCGGAATAAGCCATGCGTAAAAGGTTTCCAGAAATATTCGAATGTAAGTACACTCTCCATAAATCCATGTATTGAATTTGGGGACAAATTCTTTTTAAGTGGGGGAGGGTGTAATGCCCAAGAATTTTTCTAAGAATTTTTTGGATTAAAAAATATAATTATTAAGTATTTAATGGGCTATTAGTTGAATTATGATTAACTAAATCCAATTATGTAAGCCCTACACTAATCCAGGAGGATTTGGCCCATATAATAAACCCAATAGGCCCAAAAAAATTATTTTGGACCTTAGCCCATATTCTAGAAGCTAGGAATGGGTGTAAACACGGAATTAAAGGAGATGATTACTCCTTGGTATATAAATAAATAGATAATAATGGGGATAATATCAAAATAAGTTTGAACTAGTTGAAATTTGGCGCTCAACATGGCAAACAGTCTATCGCGAGACCGCTAGGGCACAGTAAACGGTCTAGAGCTAGACCGCTAAGACCTGTCAGTTCTGTGAGTGTAAGAAAATGTGAAAAGATGGGATTTTTAGCATCCAAATCACCTAAGATTGACTCTATCAACTAATTAGATAAGTCTAGATGAAGAATAGATCAAATTGAAAGTCTAAATGAGACTATAAGTTCGTTCTAATCCTCAAACCCTAGCTAAAAACCTATAAATAGGTCTCAGATTTAACATGCGTGACCCCTACTTTGGCTCACGTGGAACTCAGGTAAAGAGGTTGAATCAGAGGTAAGTTCTTTCTAGAAAGTTGTTCAGTATAGTTAGATCCAACTCTCTTCCGAATTTCGTTCTAGGTGATCAATTCTACCAAGAGTTAGAGGCTTCCAAAGACGTTGATCCTACATCAAATACTCAAGAATTTATGCGTCCGACCCAGATTGACCAAGGAATTCGAAGCCCTAAACGAGGTAATTAGATAGAGGCTCTTTAGAGTTATTTGTTCCTAATAGTACCCTTTTCTTACCCTCAAAATTTCACTTCTTTAGGTTAAGAGAATCAAAAGATACAAGGGCGTGAAGTTGCTGGGTTAGTTCAGGACGAGCAGAGAAGTAGGGTTGACTTGCAGCCTTAAATTCAAAGTTTAAAGTCTAAAACCAAGGTAGGTTATCTCATGAATGGCTCAAACTTTATGTCAGGAATAAAAGCCCTTTTGTTTCGTTCGATTTCATGCATTATACGCCGTGAATTTCATGTTTTCATTAGGACTATGCATCTAGTTACTCTTCATGCATAATTCTTAGCCTTAATGAAGAAAAATGGAATTTTCTTGTTGTTCACACAAACCTATGCATATTGTTGGCCTATATTTGTTCTATCATGATTATGGAAGTTTATATATGTTGATTTTCAGGCATGATATGCATTAGTTTAGCATTTAGTCTTATTATCTTTTGAACTCGAATTAATACAGGAGGAAACGGTCTTCCTGTAGACCGCCAGGAAGTCTAGCGGTCGCCTGATAAACCGCTAGCCAGTCTGAAATGGTCACCCAATTGACCGTTTAGTTTTCTGATTTTCTATAATATTGTTAATTTAAACATATTACAGATTTGTCACGCCCTGAACCGATAGCAGCGGGAAGTAGTGTTCAGAACGTACAGCGAAATAGTCATGATAGCAAGAGCAAAATGAATAAACACAATTAGACACATGAAGGCCATACTAATTTGTTAAAAATATATTTTTATTGATGATTGAAAATTTAAATTTACAATTTTGACTCAATAAAAGACATAAAGAAGAGAAAATGACAAGACTCACTATACTCTCTACACTCAAGAAAATAAAAAGGACAGACTCCGGTCTCTAAAGCTCCGGGTTCACTCGATCACGCTGTCCCGATCCCAATCGCAAGCGTTCCATCTACCGCGTTACCTGAAAACGATTGGGAAGTAGGGGTGAGCAAGAAGCTTAGTAGGAATTACACTCTATCATCCGACATAGTTTACATAATTAATCATTTCATGAATGCATGGATAATGCGATAAAATAATTAAGCATGATAACAAGATAACTAGCATGATAAAGATTGCAAGTCACGATAGCAAGAGCAAGTAATCAGAACTTCAAGTGAATGGCCATATATCAAGTCAAGTCGAGTCGAGTCATGCAAGAAAGCACTTCCTACTTTCAAGCAAGTATAGCAAGTATCACAAGAGTGTGGAAGACATTCACCTAGTCATTCACCTCCCCAGTGTAGATTCTAAGAAATCCACTTAGAACAATTAAAAATAAAAGAATTAAAGCATGCACGTGGTGCTAAAGGGAAGTGATCGCCAGAGACGCGAGGGCCTCAAAGGATATAAACATAATAATCAAGGGAGATATAAATACCTCAAATGCGGGGAGATTGTGAGTGCTCCTTTCTCTTCCAATCGGCCGGCCGATGAAGAGAGTTATTCTTGTTGATTACCCTTGCAAAGATCAAAGACAACAACCAATAAAAAGATTGGATTAGAACCAAGGTGAGTGTAGCATCAAATTCATAATAAGGATGAGCATGAAGATCATGTATAAAAACACACATTGTTGGGTGTTGCCCTTAAACCCCTATGCAAAGGGTGGGAGATATGATGAATGATATGAAAGAAACTAAAATAGGTGCAAGTGTTGTACTAGAGGAGGGAGGTTCTCAACACAGTTGAGAAGTAAACAAGAGGCCACGATATGATGCATGCATGCTGTTAACACAATAAAAATAAAACAAAGAAACAGAGGAGCAAAAGGCAATAGGAGGAGTCTGGGCAATTTTCCTGTATGTTGGCTTTGATATGCGTTCAGGAGGAAGACTCTGTCGGATGAAACCGTGAAGTGTAGGAGAGCTTCCTCCTTCAGCTAAGCAATCAGCAGCAATTCTATGTAAAAAATTTATCTTCGGCCCCTTAGCAAGAGCCGCAGGAAGCTCTACTTATAGGGGAGATTGAAGTTTTAATTCCAATAACAATTAGGAGAATTGATTTTAGCATGAGACAAATATTGGAAGGGGTCCTCCCAATCATGGAAAGCCTTGGGGTCCTTTCCGAAGTGAAAAGGGGCTCAAAATGAGGAAAGAAGAGGTTTCTGGAAAAATCGGAATTCAACACGAATTAACGCCTTGGAGACGGTCGTTTCATAAAATGACGCCCGCGGAGGAAACGTCAATTTCAGAATTGACGACTCGCAAAGGGGCGTTATTTAGAATTTAACACGAATTTCGGTCGGATTCAAACTCTCAAAATATAGCAATGAAAATGACGACCGACACAGGGGCGTTAATTGAAAATAACGCCTTGCACAGGGGCGTTAATCAAAATGATAAAAAGTAAAAAAGAATGGACGACCGAGAATTCGGGCGTCAATTTAATTGACGTCCGACTCAAGGTCGTTAATTCAAAATAGTCAAAACAGGGTCATTTTTTATTTCTTAATATTATTTTCCTATTTTTTAGGTGGAGGTACATCAAGCTGTGCTGATTCCAATTACTATTTTTTTGTATTTTTCTGACACCCGGAAGGCCACCAAATCGCCTCTGGAAAGGGTTAAAAATAATATTAAAAATTTCAATTGGAAAGTGACACCCTCAAGCATGTCGTGATTTATATTTTTTAATTTTTTATTTAATGTAAAATCAAAATAACATTCCCTGTTAAGTCGTTAATTCCAAAAAAATTCCAAAAATTCTCAAAAAAATCCAGAAAAATGGGAAAATGAAAGAATGGACGCCCCTATAGATAGTCGTCAATTCTTTGAGAAACGCCCAAGGTTAAGCCGTTATTTAAAACGTCCCACGTCAAGTCGTTAATTTTGAAAAATTCATAAAAATAGAGAAAAATTTCTAAAAAATCCAGAAAAGTGAGAAAAATCACTTAAACAAAGTTAATTTGATGGTCAAATTGGGACATTACAAGGTAATATGAGATGCACTCACAGTAACGTCAATTTTGGCGTGTCTACAGCTGCCCCGCCTTGGCGTCTGCTTTACTAGGGAGTAGAGTGAACTGAAAAGTAGATGCCAAGGTGTGATGAGACACGCAATCAACATCACTTGATGAGAATTAAATCAACAGTTGAAGATGAAGTAATCTCGGGAAATTCAATGAAATCAATGATGTTTGGATAAAAGAGGGAGTGTGCATGCGGGCATGAAGGAGAATGATCAACTTCCAGCGCGGTGGAAGTACCCCATGTCACAAACCTGTAGGTTTCACCATTGGGGAGCGGTTACCTGCCAGTGTGGACGTGCTGCAGCCAAGGTGGATCAAGGGAAAGGACTGAAATAAGAGGATAGAAATCCAAACAAGGAGCCTTCGAGGAAATGACCCAAAACAGCGACAAAATGAACTCAGGATTCCATTCAGCAATGAATATCTCAGATCTGGAAAGATTAAGATCAATTTGACTCTCTAATCAGCTTATCAGAATGATTTTTCAATGTTGATTCAAAGTCCTATATGAATGCATGCTGGGTTTAAAGGAAAAAAGTAAAACAAATGAAAATATAAGATAATTAAGGATAATATTGTTAAGCTGCCCAGACTGAGTCAAGAAACTAATTTCGCGAGCTGATACTAAGCCGAAGCCCGTTTATCCACGCATCAACTCGCAAAAGGGAACCAGCGTTCTCAGTCTTGGACGGCTCAACGGCCTATCCGTGTGACTAAGACTCCTCTAGAATCATCATTATTTTTTATGGAGGGGAACTCAAATTCCAGATTTACCAAAGCCACAAGGTCCTTGATATAATCTAATAGCGTATGTAACATATAGTAAGAATGCATACAGGAAGATGGTGATAGCAATAAGCATATGGGGAACTGAGAAATGAGGCGCAAACACCGTGAGACTTGGATGATGATGCCCGGTCGGTGGGACCAAGAGCTTCTTTCCTGCGCTCAAAACTTCATTAGCCAAAATATAAGGAAGATAACAAGCAATGAATATGGCATTTAAGCATAGCAAGCATAGCAAGCATAGCATGAAACATAGCATTAATAGCAATCACAATATAGACATCAAAGCACTCAAAGCTTGGTGTGGATAGCATTCAAGCATGTATTAGCAAGGCTAAACATGAATTAAATTATAGCATTGCAAAGCATCCTTGTTTGTTGTTTGCCATGAGGATGACAATCTTGGCATGTGAGATTGAGATTGGATGATCAGGATCAAGTAATGCCCAGTGGCAAAGTGATCAGCAGGAGTTTATTAAAAGATTTGGAGAAATGCCTAGTGATCATTGTGAATATGGGGAGAATCCAAAGGTAGATGACAATGAATGGAGAGGACTCATCCCGTGTTATTGGTCCTTACAAAATTCTTGTTCCTGCAAAAGCACCATCAGAAAATACAATGCAAATTTTTTGGATTTTGGAATATGTAAGTTTTTGTGGGTTTTGAAAAAGATATTCAATTTTTATGGATTTTGGAAAATATGTGAATTTTTTATGAATTTTGAAAATATTCAATATTTTTGGATTTTGAGAAATATTCAATTTTTTTTGGATTTTGGTGTAGGAAATATTCAATTTTTTTTGGATTTTGAGAAATATTCAATTTTTTTATTTTTGGTTTATGCTTTGTTAATGCAGCATCAAATGGTGTTTTTAAACCACTGGCTAGGGGTTCTTGTTCCTTCCCCTTTCGCTAAAAACTGCCCAAAGCTGAGCGTGCATTGAAGGTGGCGCCCTACAGCCGACTATCTATGGTTAACGGTGCCTCTACCAAGGCCATACCCGAGAAATATTCGGTCTTGGAGGGAGGAGAGAAGAATAATTGGAGATAAGCTTTATGCAAGATGGGAGATGTCGGGACTTGAATTCCTTCCAAGATTTTTCCCCTCAAAGAGGTAGTCTGTTGTGCCGGAGCTTTGTGCTTTTGATTTTTAGACCCTTGACATGCATACGACCAGGGTTTTCCCTGCGGGGACTTTGCCACTCTTGTCATGCCACAATTCATACTTTTGATCTTATCAAAATTTTGACTTGATTTTCATAATAGCCCTTTTGGCGAGATGTAGATCATGAAATTTCACTTTATTTTTATTATTTTGGGTCAAGACTGCCCCTATTTGAGACTCCTCTCGTATTGGGGAGTACCGAGGTTGGTCATCTCATCCGTCAACCTCTTGCACCTGCATTCGGCCGAGTAAAGAAGAGAAAAGACTTTCAGATATACTCATGGCATGGCCAAAGTAGGGACGGTGTTTAACCAAAGGAGCCGACTAAGGACGCCGTGAAGTGTGTGGAATACCCAGCTGAGGGTTGCTCTTAACAAGCAGGGAAAGAACATCATACTCTCAACGCGGGGTTCTTTTAACTAAAGGTGCTGTAAAAGCAAACCTAAAGACTCTTTTGTGAGATTTAATTAAACAAAAGCCTAAGATAAAAGTCTAAAACACCACTTTTAATCTTATTAAGAAGTACTTCATTTTGAAAATCATGCGTGAAGTAATGAGAAAATGATATCATAAAAATGCGTACTTACGCCAATATGTTACATTGCAACCTTTGTAAAAGTAGCTGTCAGAGGCGAGGTTGATCATCGTGGGATAGTCCTCTTTGGTAGTCAAAAGGATTGGAAGCAAAGGATTTGGAAGTGGCTTAACAAGAAGGAGTGGTGCTCAGACCAGACTCAGACGAATAAGGAGAAAAGGAAGAGAGGCGAGAGCTAGAACTCCCTCACTAAGGCGCGGAGACCCTGATCACATGGAACAGTCTACAGAAGAAGCGGAGAATTAGAAGGAGGAGTGAGGACTAAAGTCTCGGAAGCAGTGGGAGAAAGGGCAGATGCCCAAGGCAGTGGATGTGGAAGAAGTTGGGTCGGACCTGAGATCAGGAGGAATTATAAGAAGAAATTGATAGATGGAAAGAGGTGGATCCGGAGGGTCCGGAGGCAGAGGAGGAGAATCATGGGGGGAAGAAGAATCCGAAGGCTCCGGAGGAGAAGAATCTCGAGGGACGCGATGCCCTGGGAAGAAATATGCAAAAAGATGATGAAAAAGGAAGAAGATGACCAAGGACGTGATATCCTGGAGGAGCAGAAAGATGAATCGGAAGAAAAATGGAGGGTCCGGAGGTTCCGGAGGAGGAAAATGCCGAGGGACACGGTGCCCCGGGAAGAGTGGATGAAAAGGGTCAGGAGGGACCGGAGGTTCCGGAGGGATGGCGAAAGAATGGATGTGATGCTCTAGGAGAGGGGATAAGAAATCCAGAGGATCCGGGGGAGGAATACACCATGGGGCGTGATGCCCAGGGAGGAGGGAAGAGGAATCTGGAGGATCCGGATATGGAGGTGTGGAGGGGCGCGATGCCCTAAAAGGGAGGTCCGGAGGTTCCGGAGGGGGAAGATACCATGGGACGCGGTGCCCAAGGAGAAGAGAAAGATCCGGGGGTTCCAGAGGAATGGAATTAGAAGGGTCGGGATGCGCCGAAAGAAGATAGAAAGAATAAGATGGAGAATCCGGAGGTTCCGGAGGGGGAAGATACCATGGGACGTGATGCCCGGGGAGAAGAGAAAGATCTGGAGGTTCCGAAAGAGTGGAAT
Source organism: Amorphophallus konjac (assembly GCA_022559845.1). Classification (NCBI taxonomy): domain Eukaryota; kingdom Viridiplantae; phylum Streptophyta; class Magnoliopsida; order Alismatales; family Araceae; genus Amorphophallus; species Amorphophallus konjac. Next base: position 266,987,430 of record CM040127.1, read on the forward strand.
CAGAAGGGGCGTCATGCCCTAAGAGGAGGGATAAAACACCTGGAGGTTCTAGGGAAATAGCAGGAAAGGGGACGCGATGCCCCGGGGAGAGTGGATTAGAAGAGGATGAAGATGAATAAGATGGGAAATGCGGAAGATCCGGAGGTTCCGAAAGAGTGGAATCAGAAGGGGCGTCATGCCCTAAGAGGAGGGATAAAACACCTGGAGGTTCCAGGGAAATAGCAGGAAAGGGGACGCGATGCCCCGGGAGAGTGGATTAGAAGAGGATGAAGATGAATAAGATGGGAAATGCGGAAGATCCGGAGGTTCCGGAAGGCGGGGAAGATACGGGTCCGGAAACCCGAGAAAGAAGAAGTGCAAATGTATGCGAATGCAATGCAACAGATGCGATGAATGCATGGATGCAACAGAATGCATGAGATGCAAAGAATATGAAGAACATGAAGGGCGAGAGGATGAGAACCCCCTCCTTACCCTTGGAGTGGCCCATGAAGAAAATGTGATAGACAAGAATGTGGATGACATTGAATAGAAGGTGGATGAAATAGTGGAAGGCCCCTTAGCACCAAGATAACCACCCCTCCATGGCAATGAAAGTGTATAGCCAATTGGCCCAATGGATAAAACAAGAGCCCATGACGAAGCTTCAATGGTAAATGACAACTCCCTTGAAGAGTGAAAAGTAATAGTGTGAGAGAGTTGGAAAGTCGGGATAAGAAGCATTGTGTTGCCCAGGGGTCGTGGCATATAAAGAATGTTGAATAGAATAGGCATTCGCCCCTTGTATGGAAGAAAAGGTTCGAGGTTTGAAAATTGGAACAAGGGGTGCCCTGCCCGGCCCTTGGGCACAAACTTACACGGCATCAAAGTTTGACATTCTCCCATAGTGAGCAATGGCGGAAACTTGGCCTCTTCGACCATGCTTGGCACAACAACCCGGATCGGCATCCGACAAATAAACTCTTGCATCTTGAACAGCATGGCCGTGGCCAAATCCTTCCTGCCCGGCTCTTGATCATCTTCGGCACATGTGCTTGACGAAAGCCCCCCATTCCGAGTGGTAGAGGAAGGTGAAGCGGAGGCGGAAGGCTCCACAGGTGGTGGTGTAATGGAAGGTGTTGGCAAATGGGTGAGTGGAAGCAGAGATTCAAACACGTCGAGCTCCCCCTTTGCTCGGAGGCAGTTGGGGTTGGCTCGAGTGCAAAAAGAGACAGATCTTGCTCAGGATTAACCATGGGTAAAGGTGAAGGCTTAAGTGGTGGAATAGGAGTGGCTAGGTTACGGGTTAAAGGTATAATGGAGGGCCGAGGTGGCGGTAATGGGAAGTTAATTGAGGAAGGTTCAGTGGTGGGTTTGCTGGAGGCCGGTGTTGTGGAGGTTAATGGTGGAGTTGACGAAAGTTTGGTAGAAGGCTCGACGGAGGCTGGCGTAGTGGAGGGTGATGGAGGCTCGATGGAGGCCGATGGGATGGAGGCCACTGGTGTGGTTACGGGAGGTGAAGGTTTAGTGCGTTGAAAATGCCGGATGGGGTGAGAGGTGTCATGTATAGGATGAGACTCATGATGCGGCGGTATGAGTGATTGGAATATCGACCCATCATCGTAACACCAAGAGGTCTCATAAATGGGGATTGGATCGGGGACTGTGGCATAGTCCTGAGCATAGGGGTCTTTTGGTAGTGGAGGAAGAGGACGGCGAAGGAAACTCGGAAGGGATGCCTGCAGAGCTTCGTCGTATGCCACCTCAAATTCTTCAATCGCCGGTTCTTCATTAGCAGGTTCAAGTGGACACCGTAGTGAAGGCGTGTATGTGGGTGGTGGAATGTAATGGTATTGTGTATGTGGTGAATGCAAGTGTGAATGCGTAGGCAGAGGCGGAGGGCCATATGAATGAACGGGGTGAATGGGTGGAGGATGGACATCGTCCACTTGAACGTTGAAATCTGCTGGCTCTTGCTCGCTTGAACTGTCGACGTCGTAGCCCTCTCTCCTATCCTTCCAATCTTTCTCCATCTTTGTAATGTCGTTTAGAACAGCATAAAGGGGATTGACTGGAGTAGGAGGAGCAGGCCGTGGGCTCGTAACCCTCTTAAATTGTTCCTCCAACGAAGTGACTTTGTCAAGAAGCGTTTGTTGGAGGGGTGTGACCTGAGTAACAGAGGGTTGGCAGGGCCTTGAAGGAGAGGCCGCATAAAAAGGCCGTGGAAGGGGATTAATGGGATGACCCATAGAAGAACCCGGATGGGCCGGGTTGCGAGGAATAAATGGGCCTTGGGGCCGTGGTGGAGGAGGAATAGAAGGAGGTGGGTATTGGACCACCCGAGGAGAAGGGTGAATAGGAGGAGATGGGTGATGGGCTACCTGAGTAGGAATGTGAATAGATGAGGGAAGTGGGTGATGGGCCACCTGCGTAGGATTGGAAGGAGGATGAGAGGAATGAGATGCACCCTCAACAACGGCCTTAAGGGCTTGGATTTGTTGAGGGGTGAGATGATCTAATGCATGCAAGATCTGGGAGACCTTCTCATCGTCAGGAGGAGACGGTCCCGTAGGAGTAGTGGCTCGCAATTGAATCGAGGGGCCATGAGATTGGTCATTGCCCATGGGCCGGGCAACACCATAAGAATGAGGACGTGGTCCCTTGAAAATATGGTGAGGATTATGATGAACATGTTGAGATTGAGGAGTATAGGATGTGCTAGGTTGTGCATCCTCATGAACATAATTTGGATTAGACATGTTATTTTGTCTACCAAGGTAAGCCATTATGCAATCAAAGTTCAAGCAAAATAATTTGTAAAGAAGCACACAAGTTGGAATGGTTACCGTTGATTTTTATCTTTATTTGAACCTTGGTGAATTAATGACTTTGGAGTGATTCACACAAGGGAGGGACCTAGTTTTAATATAAGTTCACTTCGATGCCAACTAGGAACACTCTCTCAACATGTATAGGCCAACTAAACCCGGGACTTCAAAGGTACAACCTACCCAGCGTCCGTGAGAGAATCCACGGGTGCGGGGACTTATGGAGGCTTGGTTTAGGAATTTCCGATCTAATGAGACGGAGTGCTCAATGGAGGGTCCTTCCTTCACCAAGTGGGTGTAAGATCTCCTAACAATGTGGGGAGAGGAGGTCTCCCAAACCAATGCAAATGGATGAATGCAAGCAGGTGATATCAAGCAAACAGTATCAGCATCATCACAGAACAAAAACAAATGACGACCTGGGAAAGGTCGCTATATCAATAAATAGCGTCTGAGTGTCAGTCGCTAGTCACTGTGAATAGTGCAAGCAGAGTAAAATAGCACCTTAAGGTGAGGCGCCTTCTATAGAATGGACGCCCGGGAGTAGAGGCGTCAAATGGCAGTAATCGACATGAATAAACAATGATAATCAAAAAGATACCTTCCAGTAAGGTGCTGTACGAGTGAAAGACGCCTCTGACAGGGGCGTTTTAAAAAAAATGACGCCTTGGTGTGAGGCGTTATACTGACAAAAGACGCCTCTGAGAGGGGCGTTAATTACTTCAATACTTCAACGGCCACAGAGCTCAAACAGTGGAAAATATCGACAGGAATGAAAAACACTCACAATCACAGTGTAAAAATCGTGGCAATCAATAAAAACATGACAAGGGATATAGCATGCTCATCATCATATATATATATATTTTTTTAGAGATGGATAAATGGAATTTCTAAAAATCTATCAAACTAACAATCACATGGGGGAGAGTGCTACGTGGAGCACAAAGGGATGGGCACCGTGGGTGCAAAAGGGGAGATGGCACACGTGGGTGCCCAAGGGGAAAGGGTAATCAAAAGAAAAACAAAAGGGGTCCCACCGTGATCGCCAATTTGTAGATTCTAAGAAATCCACTTAGAACAATTAAAAATAAAAGAATTAAAGTATGCACGTGGTGCTAAAGGGAAGTGATCGCCAGAGACGCGAGGGCCTCAAAGGATATAAACAATAATAATCAAGGGAGATATAAATACCTCAAATGCGGGGAGATTGTGAGTGCTCCTTTCTCTTCCGATCGTCCGGCCGATGAAGAGAGTTATTCTTGTAGATTACCCTTGCAAAGATCAAAGACAACAACCAATAAAAAGATTGGATTCGAACCAAGGTGAGTGTAGCATCAAATTCATAATAAGGATGAGCATGAAGATCATGTATAAGAACACACCTTGTTGGGTGTTGCCCTTAAACCCCTATGCAAAGGGTGGGAGATATGATGAATGATATGAAAGAAACTAAAATAGGTGCAAGTGTTGCACTAGAGGAGGGAGGTTCTCAACACAGTTGAGAAGTAAACAAGAGGCCACGATATGATGCATGCATGCTGTTAACACAATAAAAATAAAACAAAGAAACAGAGGAGCAAAAGGCAATAGGAGGAGTCTGGGCAATTTTCCTGTATGTTGGCTTTGATATGCATTCAGGAGGAAGACTCTGTCGGATGAAATCGTGAAGTGTAGGAGAGCTTCCTCCTTCAGCCAAGCAATCAGCAACAATTCTCTGTAAAAAGTTTTATCTTCGGCCCCTTAGCAAGAGCCGCAGGAAGCTCTATTTATAGGGGATATTGAAGTTTTAATTCCAATAACAATTAGGAGAATTGATTTTAGCATGAGACAAATATTGGAAGGGGTCCTCCCAATCATGGAAAGCCTTGGGGTCCTTTCCGAAGTGAAAAGGGACTCAAAATGAGGAAAGAAGAGGTTTCTGGAAAAATCGGAATTCAACACGAATTAACGCCTTGGAGACGGTCGTTTCTTAAAATGACGCCCGCGGAGGAAACGTCAATTTCAGAATTGACGACTCGCAAAGGGGCGTTATTTAGAATTTAACACGAATTTCGGTCGGATCCAAACTCTCAAAATATAGCAATGAAAATGACGACCGACACAGGGGCGTTAATTGAAAATAACGCCTTGCACAGGGGCGTTAATCAAAATGATAAAAAGCAAAAAAAGAATGGAGGATCGGGAATTCGGGCGTCAATTTAATTGACGTCCGACTCAAGGTCGTTAATTCAAAATAGTCAAAACAGGGTCATTTTTCATTTCTCAATATTATTTTCTCATTTTTTAGGTGGAGGTGCATCAAGCTGTGCTGATTCCAATTACTATTTTTTTATATTTTTCTGACACCCGGAAGGCCACCAAATCGCCTCTGGAAGAGGGTTAAAAATAATATTAAAAAATTCAATTTGAAAGTGACGCCCTCAAGCATGCAGTGATTTATATTTTTTCAATTTCTTATTTAATGTAAAATCAAAATAACGTCCCCTGTTAAGTCGTTAATTCCAAAAAAATTCAAAAAATTCTCAGAAAAATCCAGAAAAATGAGAAAAATGAAAGAATGGACGCCCCTATAGATAGTCGTCAATTCTTTTAGAAACGCCCAAGGTTAAGCCGTTATTTAAAAGACGCCCCACGTCAAGTCGTTAATTCTAAAAAATTCATAAAAATAGAGAAAAATTCCCAGAAAATCCAAAAAATGGGGAAAAATAATAAAGGGGAGAAAAAAAAGGGAGAAATCCAAGAAAAGTGAGAAAAATCACTTAAACAAAGTTAATTTGATGGTCAAATTGAGACATTACAAGGTAATATGAGATGCACTCACAGTAACGTCAATTTTGGCGTGTCTACACCCGGGGATCAAGTACTTTTCGGGTGCGCCTCCCAGGACCAGACTGGGCCCTTTAATGTGTTTGGCTTGGCATTGATTTGCTTGGATCATAGATCCCACGAAATCTAGACATCCACAATGTTTAATGGCCAAGAGTTCCAAGATCAGGTTCATGTAATCAAGGAATCAAGGTAAAGCGCATAAGAATATTGATTTTCTTGAGATTCCAAACAATAAGCACCTTAATCGAGAGGAAAAGTCATTCAAGGAAATGACTTAGAATTGATAATGCCATCAATAGACCTAACAATAGGTCCCAACTCGAGTTACCATAGCCTTGATAGACTAGAGCAGCTCACACAATCAAAACCATGAAAACATCAACTTTCGGAAAGCTGGAAGGTACGCGGTCAATATTGGGCCGCTTAAGACAGAACGGTCACACACTGGGACGTGCAAAGATGACTGGGCTGAAGAACAACCCAGCCGAAGCTAAGTGGGTACACGATCTAAAATTGGGCCGCGCTAAAAAAGAACGATCCAAAATTGGGCCGCGCTATAAAAGAATGGTCCAAAATTGGGCCACTGAACCGAACTAGGCGGTCCACAAAGAGCCGTCCAATGCAAGAAGAAAAGGAGCCCATGATGAACGCTACATGGGCTAGATTGGGCCGCGCAACAATTGAGCGGTCGGATGATAGTCCGCTCCAGTAACTAAACGGTCCAGTATTGGCCGTTCAGTAACTGGGCCAAGCAGGATAGAGAAAGCTACCCAAAAAGGGCTCCTAGGCCACCATAGGGATGGTGGAACTGAACCGGGGTTCAGCCCACGATTCTTAGGTCAGCCTAGAGGCTTTCTAGGTCGACTTAACAGGGCCTGGTCGAAGAAAAATCAAGGATAATTTACCATCGAGACTTGGCATTTAGCCAGTGATACGCAGTCTTAATCGGGCCGCTCAAATGGCATACAACGGTCCGATATAAGCCGCTTATAAATCAACGGTCAGATCCAGGCCACGTAGGGACTCGAACGGTTCCATATGGGCGATGAATCTGAGCAGAGACAAGCAAGCGATCCGGTCGAGTTCATAGGTGCAGGATTTGAGGTACAACCTGCCCGGCATCCTAGTGGGAATCCCAGGCTCGCGGGGACTTACGGAGGCCTAATAATGGAGGTCCTAGTCCGACGGAAGGAGTATCCGGCGGAGAGTTCCAACCATTACAAGAATTGAGGGTTATAAATCATCAAAAAATGAATATAGACGGTCAGTCAAATTTCCACCGGAGTGAAATGACTGTCAAAATAATCCTAATATCAATTTCTCATTTCTAATATAACATAATTGAGTTTTATACTTTATTTAAATTGATAAGAATGAAAGAATATGATTGGAAGAAAGGAACAAGATAATAGAGCAAGATCTGATATTAATTTATCTTCCATATATTCCAATTTAATTGTGGGTTGCTACCCTATCGTTAGCATTATTTAATTAGAACTAGTCATGCTTAAAATAAGATTCAAAACAATTTTGCGTGACAGAACGGTCTGCCAAGAACCACTGAATGGGCCTCAGCGGTCGGTCGATAGGCCGTGCAGGTCAAGCTGGCCCGAAGGTCAGACAGGGCCTGAATGGTTTGTCTAGGGCCGCTGGGGGTTTGTGAACAGTCTGGACATGCCCGTCCTGCTCAAGAAGAATTTTAACGCAAGAGCAATTAGGCTGTCAAAAACTGGCCGTCGATATCGACCACACAGTCTATCGAGGGGCCGATCAAAACAGAGCGGTTTATGTTGTACCGCGCTAATGACGCCACACCCGAACTCCAGCGAGCTCGGCTAGGGTTCCATAAGATGACTAAATACTCATCGTACGACGCATAAAAATTAGGCAATAAGCTATCACTGGAAAGAAGACTTAAAAAAACACAAGATAGCATGATCAGTTCAGGGATTTAACTACAATCAAGCGGAAAGAACGATACAAACCCTAATCACATGCCTTTCATAAAACTAGAAATACGCATGATATAGAAAGCACAAATTGGGAAAAATAGATTCAAATGAAAGCTACGAACGAGCTCTATACAATCATGTTAGTTAATTAGGTTGGGCCTGAGAGAAACCTACCTTAATCGAAGAAGAAGGAGGAAGATGCCCGAAACCCTAATCCGCGAACACGCCTCCGATCCTCACCCAAATTCGCTCTAGATCAGCCACCCTAGGTCACGCCGCCGGCTGGGGAGACAAATAGGGTTCCAGGGGTCGAAAGCCCTCTATTTATAGGGTCTAAGAAGGTTCCTACCAATCGAATTACTCTCAAGAGTCCAAGGGATTAAAATTGGTGAAAAACTCAGTTCTTCCACCTAATCCACGCCGCCACCGCCAACAGAAGGCTATAGAGTTAGGGTTTTCGAAAGGAAGATGGGCTTCTAGGGTAAACCTATCAAATGGGCCTAGTTTGGGCTCGATTAGTTGAGAAATGGGCTCGAATTTGATCGATTAAGGTTGGCTTATTAAGAACAACGATTTTGGACTAAAAACCTCTTTAATTCGGCCTCATTAAATTTTTATTACGGGTCGGCCCAGTTGACAATATTGTTAAACACTTCATTTTCTACAAGTATAAATTTTTTTTCATATTTTTAGAAATTAGTTGAAACTTTAGCCTACGGGTGAAATCGCATTAGTTTAATCTATATATATATATTAAATTCAGATTATTGTGGAAAATTCAATTGCATTGTGAAATATGAAATTCTTTTTATTGTCATTGCAGAAAAATAATTATTTCTTTTGGTTGACATAATTTGGCCACTTTCAAAAATAAATAATATTCTTTAATTAAGAAAATCATAAAAATAGCAAAGAAATAACTTTAATTCCAATACATATTTCAAAATTTTACTTTTATATTTTATTATTTAACTGGGGTGTTACAAGATTAGCCTTAATGATTATATGATAAGCCTAGTTAACTAAGTTTTATTCCAGTTTTAAGTACTGGTTTCATATACTTAGTAAAATTCCTAGTTCATCATAATGAATTTCATGTTTTTATGCACATATGTGTTATGTTGAACTTATGTTAACTTATGACCAAAAATCATATATTTTTGTAATAAACGTATGTTTCAAATGATAGAGGATTTACGATTTGAACTCTATTTTACATGATTCTTTCTTTCTTCTCAGAGTCATTTTCTTAAGTACATGGAACATATTCCGGTATGTTGTCATTAGTTACACTTTTTTGCACATTAAGTACACAATCTTGGACTTGATGACCTCTCTTTTAGATATTCCTTCCAACGGACTAGGAAATCTTATTTCAAAGCCTTCGTAAGACTCCGTGAGCCTGGGATTCCCACTAGGACGCCGAGCTGGTTGTACCATCAAAACTCAATGTCTAGACAGCACTTTTACCGGTGTTTTATATATTCTGGAACTTAGCGGCCATCTGGTTGACCGCCAGAGTCTGCTAGCGGCCATTCGCTAGACCGCTAATGGATCCTAAACCGTTCTCCAATTGACCATAAAGCTCCAGAAGTTCTGTTTCAGAATACCGAACTTTGTCTTATCAAACGGTCCAATACATGACCGCTTTCTATGCTAAACGGTCCAGTAATAGACCGCTTGGATCCTGATTTTTATTTAACCCAAGGTTTGACCTTTGGGGTTGGTTTTCTTGAGTTCATGGATTTTTATGGACTCTAAACTTATGTTAATAAATCAATGATAAGAATATGAAAGATATGGAATGTACCATTATGCAGTCGAATTTTCTATAGCATGACTTAGTTATTAATTCATTCTTTGGAATCTCTTATTCTTAATTGAAGTATTCTTATTTTTGGTTACCTTATGGAACTATTATTGAACTTGTATGTTATTGGCCACATTATTATAAACGTGGAAGTAGCTTGATTTATACTTGAAGATACAATTCGAGCACTGATTGTGTTCAAGGACTCTATGCTAGTCCCCTCGGCTGATTGTCGGAAACATACTGTAAACTATGGGATATGATGCTACTGGCGTCGCATTGCGCTGGGAGTACTTTCTCTATAAATAAGTATAATATCCACGGGAAAATTCACATAAACTCACGAATTACTTGCAACTAAGTGAAGAGTGCATTCTTGCTTGTTACATAACTTTCTAGTGCATAGCCTTCATGGTTATGAACAGTACATTTTTGTTACATTCTTGAAAGGTCAAATTGACATTCTTATTATATACTTATATTCTCATATCTCAAGCTTGATCATATCTTGTTACTTTGGCTTTATTCGCGTGCTTCATCGTATTTGCATGATTTATATTATTCTTTAGAGCTAAAGTGTTAATTACTTAAACTTGCCTTCATGTTGATACAAAGATACCTACTGGGCATGTGTGCTCATTACCCTATTTTTCAATCTTTTTCAGGAAATTCTAGTGAGACGGATTCAGATTATTCAAGTGATGGATCCGAGAGCGATTAAAAGATATGGATCGAGAGAAGCCTTAGTGAATTTAGTATCTTGTCAAAGTCATGATGTAATTTTTATTTTCTTAAGTCTAGCCATGAGAATAAAAAATCTTATGTACTTTGGGAATAATTTATGAAGAAATAAAGTTGAAGGTTTTTAGTGAATTTCATTGTGCAATTACTCTTATTTGTGATTGTCTTGCGCTCTGATTATATTATTTGCTAGAGGCGTACTAGCCGACTGTCCACGTTCTCGATTGTTTCTGCTGCATAATCTCAGGGCGTGACATGTCCCCTCATCAAAGAAATGAGGTCAGACAAGTCATGAGGTGACAATGCTATCTCTGTTCTAAATAAGGCATGATAGTCAGTCACACCAAGTACCTAGGCATACTGGCGTCTAAACAACGTGTATCCTCCAAGTAAAAGGCATGACTGGGCTTAATTACTCGTAAAAATTCTCTGTGCTCAAAGAAAATTATGAGTTAGATAGCATAAGATGAAAGAAAATTTGTTGTAACTCTGAATTCAATAAGAACTTCATGCGTGTTTAACCTCAGTACTAGTTGTGTAACTCCCAAATAAGTCATTGATTCTGTATGAACCAAGCAAAGGAAGGATAAACATGATTTCGACATGCAATTCTGGTTCTTTTCTATTAAAACATGCATGCAGATATTTTTTTTCATGAACTCTGATATCATTAGATCTAAACCACACAATTCGAATAAGGATCATGTCATAAGGTTTGTATACTGGTTGGCTTTGAATCTAAATACTCTCTTTGTTATGAGACCAGTATCAGATTGTGAAATTTCTTACATGTTCAGATCCGCATACAGGTTGTATTTCTCCAAAAATTCCTCATAATCATACATTCTATGAACAATTCATCCTGGCTCTGATCCTTCTCTCCACCATTTCTAGTCCCATCTTTTTGCTGATGACAAAGGGGGAGAAGTTGTTTTCATGAGTCATTTAAGGGGGAAAGAAGTGAAGGGGCATGACGAACGGATGAACACAGATCTAGAGGGGGGCGTGAATAGATCAAACCCCAAAGACTAACAAACTATAGCAGTTTAAAACACTAATTCGGAATTAAATGAACTACTATGGACTCAATCAGATAAAGACAGTAAAGAGTGTAACACAAAGAACCTAGAAGATTAACAATCCTACAAGCGCTTTAATTCGACCAACGGGAGTGACTTAGTTGAAGGCGCAAGATGGAGAGAGGCAGATGAACAAAGTAGATGAAAATTTATCAATCAAACACATGATAAACCATAAGGCGAGCCTAAGCATTCATCAACTCGGTGAGAAGACAGTAAATCATTCACACATGAGACAAAGGGTTTTAAGGTGGTTCGATCTCTATCTAGAGGTCTACGTCCACCCCTTACTCAACTGAGCAAGGCTTCTTGCTGCCACACAGCTTGAAGACCGCTGATCCACAGCTTTGGGGATAGAAATCCATACAACCGCTGAGCATTACAGCTTGTTGTCTGAGGAAACACCCTCGCCCGCTAAGCAATACAGCTTAGATCTACTGATACACAGCTTACAATTGATTTAAAAAGAAATCAACGGAATAAAAGAAATTAAGATGGAAGACAGAGATGTAGCTCTTAGAATAGAGCAATCTGACTCTAGATTTGATCTAGAAGTCAGGAAGAGTCAGCTTCGCCCAGACTCTCTTCTTCCTCACAGCTCACTTCTTCTTCTCAACTCTCTTCTACGATACTCTATTTTCTCTCATAGAATTGGTGCGGACAGCAGAGCACACGAGCGGCACGAGTCGGCGAGCCACCGGTACCGTACGCGGAGCACCACCCGAGCCACTTCGGCGTCCATCTGGCTCGGAGATAGTCTGGAGACGCCCCCTTGAGTCTTAGTATTTATGATATTTATGAGGACTTTATTTGTGTGTAATGTGTTTTTATTTGGATTGTAATTTGAATTGTAAGGAGGGTTTTTGTGCAAAATAGGACCCCTGGGTCCCACGGGCCCCCCATCCCTCCTCCCATTGATCCACCTCAGCCCTAGGGCCCATGTGGGGTCAGTCAACCTTCCATTGTGGGCTTCTAGAAGGTGGGACCAAAGGAGGGGACAAATGGGGGAGCATCTCCTAAACTCTCTTTAATTCAAGGGGGTGTCCCCCCCCCCCTTTTTGCATTAGTTTAATAGGTTTTGAATTTTATTTTATTTGATTCCAAACCACATGGGAGAAATAAATTGTGGACTCCCTATTGTACCCCTCCCCAACCCTAGATCTAGGGATAGTTAGTGTCTTTTACCATTTCATATAAATAGATTATATTTTCATTTGATTAGAATTAATGAATGAAAAAATCAGATTATTGTTGGAGCAAGCAAGGGCTGCCCCCTTCTCTCTCTCCTCTCTCCCCCTTCAGCAGCTGGGAAGGCTGTGATTCTGAGGTGTGAAGCCTCCTCTATCAGTTCCGGAGATCGTCGTCGCCGCCACTGCGCCGCCATCGCACCACCGTCGTGTTCGCCGGAGTTCTGTCCATCTAGGATACCCCCTTCCACGAATTTTTGCTCCCAGCCACGAACTCTTCTTGAGCTAAAACTTTCAGGGTGAGTTCCAGAGGTTTTCCCCACCTCCTAGAAAAATTGGTTGGGCTTCCAACTTCCAATTTCTATTTTTTCATTTTTGTCCATCTTTTCCTTCCAGATCTACCTATTTTCAGTCTAGATCCACAACCACCCTGAGTTTCCCATCTCCGGACCCCTTCTTTATTTTTTCTGGAACCCCCAAATTTACTGGAGGTTCTGCCCACCAACCCCTCTCTCCAAGAATTTTCGTGGAATTTAAAAAGGGCTCCACCTATTTTCTAAAATTCACTTTCAGATCCCTCTACAGTTCTGTCCACCTCTATCCAGATCCGACCACCCGCCAGTATAAAATAGTTTTCCCCATCCAAACCTCCATAAAACCCAGCATAAAAAATATCCCTGTTTTCCTCGTTCTCCGCTCCACAACTTTTCTGAAGAACTCAACACCCAGATCGGAGGTCTTCCTCAAGGTCAACGCTGATTCTCAGGAAACTCCATTCCTGCCCGAGCAGATATGAAACTGAGATCAGTCTTGTTCAAAAATCGGCCACCAGAAGTACAGCGCCGGTGAATTTTTCTGAAGTCCAGTAGGTTGAAGGATTTCGAGTCAGCGTTCCAACGGTGCTAGTTTCGTTGCATTTTGACGTCGGTGCTGGTCGCAGCGAGCATTCTCATCGGGTTGCGCGCCTGAAAACAGAAACGTCAGATTCGTGGGCAGCAATTCTCACGAGTGGAGATCGGAGCCGCCCGGCCTCCGATCGGCGTTCCCGCCCGACTGCCATCCAGGGAGGCGCACCACCAGGGGTCTCCATCACAGCGGGACCCACCCCGTCAGCCCCGGAGGACAGAGTGGTCCGTGGGCCCCACGTACCCGTAGATCGCACCGTCCGGATAGCACCAAAACCCGAGTTTTGACACCGACGGACGACATCAAGATGCTGCCCGTCAACCCAATTCGCGTGACTCCCGGGCCCCACATGTGACCTATTACCTCCCAGCGTGGAGTGGGTCAAATCATTTGTACCGTTGTAATAATTATTAACCGGGAGTCCGGATTTGGCCGGGGTTGTCTTCCCCACGTTGGGAGCGTGGAGGTAACGATCGTAACTTCTTGGCATTCATTTGCTAGTTTAGTATATGATCTTAGGCCGCTGCCGAGTGCGATAGGAACTAGCCCATGAGTCCATGTCACCGCTGTGAGTGTGAGAGTGACCCGTCCCGTGGCTCGATCCGAGCACGGAAGTGAGTCGGACTACCCTTCATAACCTTCCCGCAAATCTCGTATGCCTTACCATGGAAGGCTACGATGCCATCTTAGGTGTAGATTGGTTATGCGACCATTACGCCGACATAAATTGTCACAATAGAAGGATTTCTTTCCACAAATCGGATCTTCCACAATTTTCTTTCCTTGGCACCAAGTATCGGAAGCACCCTGTCCTCATTTCTTCTCTTCATGCCTGCAAACTCATCTCGCAAGGTTGTGAAGCTTTCCTTGCTTCCGTGATCACCTACGAGTCCAAGGAAATCATCCTAGAAGAAATCCCAATTGTAAATGAGTTCTCGGATGTCTTCCCATCCGAGTTACCCGGTTTAACTTACGAAAGGGAAGTAAACTTCTGTATTGAACTCATTCCTGGAGCATCACCTATTTCAATAGCTCCCTACAGGATGTCCCCTACGGAACTCAAGGAATTAAAGAAGCAACTTCAGGAGTTATTTCATTCGACCCAACACATCCCCTTCAGGTGTGCTGGTTTTATTCGTTAGGAAGAAGGACGGATCTCTCATGCTATGTATCAATTACCGATGACTAAATCAACTCACTATCAAGAACAAATATCCATTGCTGCATATCGATGAGCTGTTCGACCAGATTTCTGGTGCGGAATATTTCTCGAAGATTGACCTCAGGTCTGGCTACCATCAACTAAGGATCAAAGAGGAAGACATTCACAAGACTGCTTTCCGGAGCAGATATGGACACTATGAGTTCATAGTAATGCCGTTCGGGTTAACCAATAATGCCCTTGCAGCATTCATGCAACTTATGAATAATGTTTTCAGGCCTTACCGAGACCAATTTGTGGTTATCTTCATAGATGATATTCTTATATACTCCAAGACCAAGGAGGAACATGAAGAACATATAAGAATAGCTTTGCAAACATTAAGAGAACATCAACTCTACGCGAAGCTTAGTAAATTTGAATTCTGGCTAAAGGAAGTCTCATTCCTTGGCCACATTATTTCAAAAGAAGTTATCGTTATGGATCCTTCAAAGGTGGAAGCTGTCAAGAATTGGAGCCGACCCACGACAGTATTTGAAGTTCAGAATTTTATTGGTTTGGCTTGCTACTATAGGCGATTTATTAAGGATTTCTCCAAGATCGTAGTCCCTCTGACAAGGCTTACAAGGAAGGAAAGTCCTTTTGTGTGGACAAAGGATTGCGAAGAGAGTTTCTTGCCTCTCAAGGAACATCTCACCATCACACCTATATTATCACTACCTGTCGAAGGTGGTGGATTTAAAGTCTATACGGATGCATCTGGCATTGGCCTTGGTTGTGTCCTTATGCAACATGGCAAGGTGATTTGTTATGCTGCAAGGCAACTGAAGTGTCGTGAAGAAAATTATCCAGTTCATGATCTGGAGTTAGCCGCAGTCATATTCACCTTGGAGATATGGCGTCATTATCTTTCTGGGGAGAAATTCACTATATTTTCAGACCACAAGCGTCTGAAATATAGTTTTACCTAAAAGGAGTTAAACATGCGGCAAAGGATATGGTAAGAATATCTCAAAGATTTTGATTTCTCTATCCAATATCATCCTGGCAAAGCAAATGTTGTAGCCGACGCGCTTAGCCGGAACCCACTAGCAACTCTATCGTCTCTAAGGAAAGGTATGACTTATCTTATAGAAGACTTTGCTCATTTGAATCTCGATATTGACAAGGAAGAAGAAGGATGTATACTTGCCAATATCCTATCACAACCCACATTCATAGAAGACCTAGCCAAGTTACCAGAAAATGATCCAATTCTAATGGAGATCAAGACTAATATTGACCAAAGGCCAGAATTTTCTATTTCCACCGATGGAAGGTTATTGTTTAAGGATCAAATTTGTGTACCGGATCATGCCGACACTAAGAAGTTGATCATGGAAGAAGCTCATAAAGCAAAATATTCTATTCACCCTGGTGCTACCAAGATGTACCAAGACTTTAAAAAGAATTTATGGTGGCCCAACATGAAGAGAGAAATAGCAGAGTTTGTATCTCACTGCCTCACTTGTTAACAAGTCAAGGCAGAACATCAAAAGCCCGCTGGAAAATTACATCCCTTGGAAATTCCCAAGTGGAAATGGGAGAGTATACGGATGGATATCATCATGGGTTTATGTAAGACAAGAGGCGGACATGATGGTATATGGGTGATCATAGACCGTTTGACTAAATCGGCACATTTTCTACCTATAAAAAGTCGATAGTTTGTGGATATATTAGCAGCATTATATATGAAGGAAGTAGTCAGGCTACATGGAGTACCTGTCACTATTATCTCTGATCGAGACCCTCGCTTCACATCACAATTCTAGAAGGGTCTACAACATTCATTAGGGACCCGGCTGAACTTTAGCACTGCATTCCATCCACAAACTAATGATCAAACTGAAAGAATAAATCAGGTGGTAGAAGATATGCTTAGGGCATGTACTATTGACTTTGGTGGGAATTGGTGTGATCACTTGCCTCTAGTTCAATTTACCTACAATAATAGCTATCATGCTAGCATTCAAATGGCACCATTCGAGGGTCTATATGGAAGAAGCTGTCGATCACTTATATGCTGGAATGAAGTTGGGGAAAGACAACTTCTAGGCCCTGAAATCATCAGAGATACTACCGAGAAGGTAAAGCTTATTCGGGAAACACTCCATATGGCTCAAGATAGGCAAAAATCATATGCTGACAAAAGAAGGTGAGACTTGGAATTTCAAGTGGGAGACCATGTGTTTCTCAAGGTTTCTCTAGGTCGAGGTATCCGAAGCTTTGGCATAAAAGACAAGCTCGCTCTGAGATTCATTGGCCCTTTCGAAATGGATGAGAGTGTTGGCGAAGTCGCATATCGGATTGCTTTGCCTCCTCAATTAGCAGGAGTTCATGATGTATTTCATGTCTCAATGCTTAAAAGCTACGTCTCTGATCCATTTGATGTTATAAGTTATGACGACCTGGTGGTGCGGAAAGACTTGACGAACGAACAAAGACCACTCAGGATACTTGATAGAGAGGTACGTCAGCTTCGTAACAAGACTATTCCCATGTTGAAAATCTGATGGAATAAAAGTACAGATCAAGAGGCAACATGGGAAACGGAAGAAGCTATGCCCAAGAGATTCCCGAAACTATTTGATTGTGAGTATACTCTCCATAAAACCCATGTAATGAATTTGGGGACCAAATTCTTTTTAAGTGGGGGAGGGTGTAACACCCTAAGAATTCTAAGATTTTTTAGGAATTAAATACAAGTATTAAGCATTTAAAAAGACTTAATGGGCTCTTAAGTGAATTATGGGTTAATAAGAGTAATTTAAAGGCCCTATAATAACCAAGTAAATGGACTCACTTAAACAGGCCCACAAACCAAATTCTAAGCCTTTAGGCCAAGCCCACCTAAAAGAGATGTAATTAGATATATTCCCTATTTTTATTAGATGATTAGGGGATAATTAGAAGGGGGAATTTGACAAAAATTCAAATTCCTAGAGAAGGCTTGAACGCACCCATGCGATACGCCACGTTAATGAAGAAAGCGGTATAGACGATGACCGCGATATGCTTACGGAACCGAGGTGTAGTAAAACAAGGAAAGATTAGATTTTTATCCCTAAGCGGCCATGGATTGAGGTTATCTATCGAAGGGAAAACTAGTCTAGGACTCTTGGGGATTGACTCTAACCCCAATAAGGACTCATAACTCGATCTAATCCCTCAACCCTTGACCAACTCTATAAATTGAACCCAGAATCAACCTACTCGAACCCTTACTATTTCGACAGTAAGATGATAGTATTTTATGTTAGTTCTTTAGAACTTTATGTTCCTTTTAGTTTTATCTAACTTTCCTCCAAATCCTCTGCCAGGAGATCAAGCCCTTGAGAAGTTAGAAGCCCCGGAAGTCACTAGTTCTCTGCAAACCACACAAGAATGAGTGGATTTCTTTGAGAAAGATCAGGGATTTAGGAACCCTAACCAAGGTATTTTCAGGTTGATCCTTTAGAATTATTTGCTCCCCTTTATATCTTCTAATCACCCTCCAAATATCGTGAATTTAGGTGAAGGGGTTAAAGAGTTAGAAGGGCGAGAAGTTGTTGTTTCTATGCAGGACGCGCATGAACCAACGCCATCTTCCAGTCAGAAATTCGAAGTCTAGGGATCAAATTAAAGATAGGTTATATCTCATGAATGGCTTAAATAACATGTTAGGGACAAAAGCCCTCTCCAATCTCATGATTTCATGTATTATATACGGAGTATTTTACGTTTTACCATGACTGCACAATAGGGTTTTATTGCATGCTATCCATGAAACCTTATACTAAAATATGATAACTTTATGATTATTACATGAGTTCCATGCCTTATTTCCATCATAGCATGCTTTCCCTACTAGTTCCCTATCAGTTTCATGTTTATTGGCCATAGGAAGTAGCCCTACAAGGTCGGTATTATCTCTGTCTCACAGAGAGATGATTGCGGTCGTAACAGGGGTTGTGTCTATTAACGCACACACCCGATATGACGCGTTAATGTCATAACGTGCTGGTTCTTTATACCACATTAATATAAGAACGCGCGGGTTATGTGCACCGCGTTAATGCTCCGTGAAACATATCAAACCTTGTCTATTTCCTTATGATATATATATATATATATATATATATGTATAACCAATATGCATGCCTTATCTTAGTAGTTTCACTTCTTGATCATGTCATGACTTCATATCTAGTGTTAGCATGTTTTTAAAGGCTAATTTCATTATATATGATAATTTCATGCCAAAACCTTATAGTCTTGTACTTAAAGGGTTTCATGACTTGGTTACACATTGTTTTCATTTGTTCCTTTCTCATCTCTATTTCTATTTTATATGTTACATATAGCGCGTATTCCGATACGTTGCTATTAGTTACACTTGCACTTGATATGCACACTCTCTTGACCTCTCCGTCGGATATTCCGTCTGCTAGACTAGGTGATCTTGTTTCACAGCCTCCGTAAGACTCCGCGAGCCTTGGGTTCTCACTAGGATGCCGAGATGGTTGTACCCTAAAAACCAAAAGTTAGATAACACTTCATGTTTTTCCATGTTTATGTGAACTAGCATGATCGTAGCCTACATTCCTACCGCGTTAATGAATTATCGCGGTGGCTCCTCTGGTTGCGTTCGTGTTCAGCCGCCGACTTCTACTTGCGTCGACCTGACCATCTTTCTACGTCGACTCTCTCTATTATCGCGGACTGATGCTCTACCGCGTTAATTAAGGATTGCGACCCTGAAACCCGTCGCGTTAATAAAATTCTGTCCAACCTGAGGTCTGATCGAAGGGTTGAACTTGCTATGTTCCTAGATGGTCCTTTGATTATCTAGAACCCAACACCTTATTTAATAAGCCATTTATAAACTATAGAAATCTATGAATGTACCGTTATGCTGCCGGAATTCCTCTGTGGCATAATATCCAATTAATTCATCCTTGAACTCTCATGATTTCTATTTTTGGTACGTTCTTACCTTGATTTTTGTTATCATAAAACTATTGTTTGAACTGTACATTATTGGCCAAACTTTATATTACTCATGGAAGTAGCTTGATTTATAATGTGAAGATGCAAGAGTGGGCACGGACCAAGGGCTCAACGCTACCCCCTCGGCGGATGGCCGGAAACATACTGTAAACCATGGGGTATGATGAACACTGGCGTCGCATTGCGCCGTGAGTACTTTTTTTATAAATTGGTGAAATCTATGAGGCTCATGATGAAATTATACATGCTAGCTTGACTTTCTAGTGCATAGCCTTTATGGTTATGAAAAGTACACTCTCGATACATGCTAGTACATTCTTGATCATGAAAGGCCACTTTATATTCTTGCTTGATTATATTCTCATGAATCTCATCTCTCTCTTACACTGCATATTTTAACCGTATTTCTTTGACCTTATCATCTAGAGCTAAAATTCTAATTACTTAAACTTACCTTCATGTTGATACGAAGATACCTATTGGGCAAGTGTTCTCATTCCCTACTTTTCCAATCTTTTTCAGAAAACTCAAGAGGGTCGGATTAGGACTATGCTAGTGATGGGTCCGAGAGCGAATGATGGATCGAGAGAAGACCTTGAGAGTCGCATGTGTCTAGAACGAGTGTATATGATGTACTTTTCTATTTATTGAGTCTAGATGGCCATTATACGAGAGTCATTGTAAACATTTTGATTATCATCAATAAAAGATTTTTATGGTTAATTATTGTGCATTCCTCTTTATGTGTGAATGTTTAGCGCTCTGATTGTCTTGCTTGCGAGAGGCTTATCTTACCGGTTGCTCATGTCCCCGATATTACTTCTGTTGTACATATATCTCGGGATGTGACAGTTAAAGTGGTATCAGAGCATAGGCATAAGTTAGTCCTAGGAAAATGTCATAGGTTAAGTCTAAGGCTTATGGACCCACACCTATGAACTAGGAAAGAAATTCCAAACCCATGTGAGATACGGGTAGAACCCAGGATAAGCTAGTTATGTAGAGATAAATCTCTAGGGTTATAAATCCTAAAGAAAATAACTAGTTATTTATTTCCCAGGTGCCTTAATCTCTCAACATGGCTGGCAACCGTGCGAACTGGGAATCCATGCAACAAACTGTTGCGGGTCTCACCTAGGCCCTTCAGAATGTGGCTCAAAACGGCGCGCGAGTAGGCATGGGTGATCTACACAGGAATTTTTGGAGCATGAATCCTCCGAGGTTCTCGGGATCCTCTAATCCTGACAAGGCTGAAAATTGGATCGATGAGATGGACCGCATCTTCAACGTTATGCAATGCACCAACCAAGAGAAGGTCCTTCTTGCTACATTTGATTAAACCAGGATGCACGTACATGGTGGAAGGCCACCTCGGCACATCTTCATAATGCCCCATTAACGTCCGGTGAGAGGCCCCATCCAGAGCTCCGGTTATCCTCCACCACCGTTCTATACCGTCGTTCCGCCGCCGCCAACCACCGCCAAGGAGAAAGGATGCCCATCTGCGTCGGCCCTGAGATGGGGTCGGGTGGAGGCCCCAGCTGAGCCCCTTTACCTCTTTGGATCGCTCTCCATCGTCGCCATTCGCCACTGCCACCCACCTCCACCACCGTCATTTTCCAAGTTATCTAAGCTAGGTTTTATATTAGTAAGTGTTGTTTAGGGTCCCTAGTCCGTTTCCACACCATCCCAGTGTTTCCCTTATGTTTTCCCCTCGTCCAAGCACCCATAGAAGTCCCACCAATTGCCCACGGACGCCCCAAGCTGAACGACCACTATTCTGGATGCCCAAGATACTTGCAGGGGTCGCGTCATTAACGCGCATGAACGATAGGATGCGTTCTTATGAACGTGACTGTGGACGCACTTTCGGGACATTGCTCATTTTTATTAGTTTATTCATCCTTTTGTTTGTTTGTTCAGTTTATTAGTGCGAGGGCGTGCCAGTCACCTAGGTGACGATTTATGCGGGCTTGAAAGAAGCCGATGGTGCGCTCGATCTGACTAATCAGACGATTGTGTGGTTCGTGTCGGGACTGAGAACCCGTCGTACCATAAAGGCTACGATGTTAATTACATCCCCTTGGAGAGGAGAAAACCCTTGATTAATCACCGGAAAAGAGGGCCTACGGCCTGACATTCATAATAACGAAAGCGAGAGCCAAAACCTCGGATTGCATTTAAACAGGCCTCGCGATGGGGCGTAAACGTTCATAGATACGTGCATGTCGGTCACTGGCGGACCATTTCTTGTTCGGACGAAAGTCTGTGTTTGTAGCGTAAAAGACGGTGACAAACCGTACGAATATTTGCCGTAGGTACGGCAAGTTTAATACAAGTGCGGATTTGATCCCGGTATATATGTCGGTCACTAACGGACCATTCATTGTTCATACGAGAGTCCGCATTTGAAGCATCGAAGATAACGATGAAACCATATGGATGTCTGTAGTAGGTACGGCAAGTTTAATATGAGTGCGGGGTTGGATCCCGGTAAGGACGGGTCAAATTGATGAACTATTGGCCCGAAATGTGTTCGGATCATGACCATGTCGGGGATTCCGAGGTCCACGTCCGATACCATGGGGCATCATTGCTTTTCTCTTCACGCACAGCCTGGGGAAGCGAATTGTTAAGTGTGAAGCCCGAACTCACCCATGTGCGCCCTCGCACGCGGATCGTCCTGCGTGGTCAGGTCGCGGGGTTCGGGTGGAGGCCCCCGGAACAAAATTTTGATTATGACTGGGGCTATATGGGGTGGAGTGCATGGCGAAGGTTAATACGGCGTGCAAGGCGAAAGAGATGGCTTAAAACGGCGCGCCCTTAAAACGGTGCGCCCCAAGGGTTTAATACGGCGCGCCCTTAATACGGCGCGCCCCAGGGTTTAATCCGGCGCGCCCTGAATACGGCGCGCCCCAAGGGTTTAATCTGCCACGCCCTGAGGTTAATCCGGCGTGCTAAATCGGCGCAGGGGGGTACCGCGCCGGAAAATGGCGCGCCGGTTTTGGGGCGCGCCGGATTAGGGCAGTTTCGATTGATTCGGGATTAAGATGAAAGACCAAGTGATCTTCTTGAAACTTTTGTGTTAATTAACAAGATTGCAGAGTTTATTCAGGTCCCAAATGTCCTGCAGACATGGCCAGTCCAGACTTATGCGAGGTTCTTACTCGAACATAGTCAAAAATAGACTAAGTGTTCAGTCAAAAATTGGGCAGCACCTCCCCATGACCAGAGGGTTTCGGGGGCGAAGTGGAGACAGTCCCACAGCATCTGGGGTACGCTCCTTAAAGCCGGGAGTGCCAAACGGTGACCGGCAGACTTCAATGGAGGGAAACCACGAGGGCTAGCCTACGAGGGGCATCAACGCTCCACAGAGTTGAAGATACGGTTGAAAGGGACAAATATTTACTAGTAGGGCTATGAATGTTCATCCTTCTGTGGGTTCCTTTGAAGGCCACGCTATGGAAAAGCGAGCTTCAAAGACCCTGGATGAGTGGGAGGCTGAGTGCAGAAGAGAATGGAGACTCAACAAAACACCGCGTTTGCCAAAACTTTCTTTTATTCATCCATAAGCAAAGGAAGATCAGAATACAGGAGGGGATCTACCCCAAAGCAGAAGGAGAAAATACATGACCGAGGAGGGGGAACAGAGTACAAGCTCTTCCCCCCAAGCTCACCTCTCGCTGGACTCTCCTCTCCTTACCTCTGGTTCTCTTCTCTCTTTTTCTTCTTCTCTTCTTTTTCTGGCTCGTTCTTTCTTGAGCTCCTGAGAGCTCTCTTCTGGTGGGTGGTGGTTCGAGAGGAAGTTCTCTCCCTCTTTTTTTTTCCTTTTTGTTCTCGAACAGTGCAGGATGCAGGGGAGGCTCATCTGGGGGAAGAAAGCTCCCGAAAGCTTCTTCCTTTCTTTTGTCCTGACAAAGGAGTTGGTAGCAAGCTATTTCTGACTTCCCCGAGCTTGGCCGACGGATAATCGGGAGCTGTCGGGAGACTTCTCTGCTTCACGCAACTCTCGGTCCATCTGTCTGCGGGAAACAGGGGGCCGAAAGCAAGATGGGACAGCTTCGGGTTAAAACGGCGCTACATTGTGCGCGCCGGATTAACAACACAACGAGAATGGCATGAATAGTAAGGTGTGAATAGTGATATGAATAGTGGCATGAATAGTGACACGTGAATAGTGATGCGCGCCGGTTTAAGAGGCTATGCAAGGGAGCACGCCGTATTAAGATCCAAAGAGGAAGGGGCGCGTCGGTTTAAGGAAGCCCAAGGGGGGGCGCCGGTTTAAGGGGGCGCGCCGGTTTAGGTGATGGTCGCGCCAGTTTGGGCTTTATCTCATGGTTTCGGCCGTTCAGACGACCGCTTGTATTCCCAGAATGCTCCAGTTACAATGCACTGCTTCTGGGGTGTTTGGTTTGAAGCCTTTGAGCCCCTGTTTAGGACTCCGGATGATTTTTAGCACATGCCGAACCCGTGTCTGAACTCTCAGGTTTTCTCTCGATTCGGGCTTCGGCACAGCCAGTTGGAGGGTTGCGGCCATGTCCTTTGCTTGAAGGGGTTCTATCTTGGATGGCAGGATATCGGGCACGTGCTCGTCCCGTCTGGAGAGTGCGTAGGGTATATTCGGCCGTCTCGTTTTCAACTTACTCTCTCAAGTGCCGAGACGTACGCGTCGTATGATCTTCATCATCATTTTTTGACGTCCACAGTGACCACCAGAAGCACCGCGTTCAGAACGTACACTCCTCCTGGTGCGCGTTCAGAACATGCACTCCTCCTAGCGCGCGTTTAGAACGTGCACTCCAAGGGCACCACGTTCATGCCAGGCCCCGCCCCGTGCTGCCACTACCCTCCGGCTGAAGATTTGAAGATTCAACGCCCCCGTTTCACATCAAATAGTATCAGAGCTTAGGGAACCATGTTGATCCATCCAACTGGGATCCTGAGCTACGAGGTTCGAGGTCGAAGCTCTCCCAAGCGGAGGGGTTTGATGGGATCAAGGAAGCCGACAGACCAAACAAGAATGCGCCACTCATGGGCACCACGATCTGACTAGAACGCGCCCACCATGAGCACCACGTTCTTACCATAACGCGCCCATCATGAGCAGCGCAATGTAAGATGAACGCACGCTTCCTGGAGTGTGCATTCTTAGAGCAGAGACACTTGCGGTCGACCTTCAACCTTCCGACGCTTGGGACCTCGAGGGCTTCAATGGGTGTTATTTTCCAACGTTGTAATCAATGTTTTAGGTCGTTTTAGCTTCCCCCCTTCCCCCCTATATGTATCCCTCTCCTCGTATGTTCAATTTTTAAGCAATATGAAACAATGAAATGAGTTTTAGCCATGGCTACTCTTTCCCCTAATCTTTGGAACCTTCTTCTTCTTCTTCTTCCCTAATCTCTCTCATTCCCACTTCTATGGAGGAAGACCGAAGCCCCGGGTGCATCGGCCCTGAGATGGGGTCGGGTGAGAGGCCCCATCCGGAGCTCCGGCCATCCTCCTCTGCCATTCAATACCGTCGTTCTGTCGTCGCCTAGGAGAAAGGATGCCCAGCTGCGTCGGCCCTGAGATGGGGTCAGGTGGAGTCCCTAGCTGAGCCCCTTTACCTCCTTGGATCGCTCTTCATCGCCACCGTTCGCCGCCGCTCGCCTCCACCGCCCACCTCTGCCACCGCCGTTTTCCAAGTTATCTAAGCTAGGTTTTATATTAGTAAGTGTTGTTTAGGGTCCCTAGTCCGTTTCCACACCATCCCAGTGTTTCCCCTGTTTTTTCCCCTCGTCCAAGCACCCATAGAAGTCCCACCAATTGCCCACGGACGCCCCAAGCCGAACCACAACTATTCTGGATGCCCAAGATACTTGCAGGGGTTGCGTCATTAACGCACATGAATGATAGGACGCGTTCTTATGAACGTGACCACCAGAAGCACCGCGTTCAGAACGTACACTCCTCCTGGTGTGCGTTCAGAACGTGCACTCCTCCTGGTGCACGTTCAGAACATGCACTTCGAGGGCACCACGTTCATGCCAGGCCCCGCCCCGGACCCTCTCCACCATCACTGAGTTGCCAACGAGCACTGGTGTGCGCTACACGAGAGAGTCCGACAGAGTGGGTTTTTCGATTCGTTGCTTGCTTGCGAGACTAGGTCCGAAGAGCATCGGGTCATTCCCAGTGCATCACTAGACCGTGTCACATAAGACCATCTCGCCAATCGCAGACTATGACAGGGAAGACTCAGTTACCCCTTTGTCTTTGTCTTTTTGTTGTTCAAAGCTCTTGAAGTTGGCCGCATGCACTTCTTGAGGTGCCGACCATTTGTCAACTGACTTCGCCTTCTGGCTTGAAGTGGCGGGAGCGGCATAGTATTTTGAGAGGAATGCCTCGACTTCTGTCACAACATTATTCAGTTGGTCAAACGACTTAATTTCAGTGCCTATCATTCTTTCCAGCACCACTCTTCTCAAGTCCTGCTTGCATATTTGAACGGCATCCTCCTGATGCGGCGGGCGCCTGCACCTCATGCTGAGGTTCCTCCATCTTTTAAAATAATCCAGGGCAGACTCATCGTTCAATTCCTTTGTCTGGTTTCACATAATTCGGCCACTGTCACCTCCCTCTCGGCGATGTGGAACCTTTCTTTGAACTTTCTCTGCATGTCGGGCCAATGAATGATAGAGCCGGGCTGCAAGCTTGAGTACCACTCGAAGGCAAGCCCGGTTAATGTGGACTCGAAGAACTTTAGCAGGTACGACTCATCTGTAGCTAAGTCACCCATCACATTAGTGTAGTAGGCAATGTGCTCGCGCGGAGACCCTTGCCCATTTAACTTTTTGAACTTCGGAGGCTTAGTAATGCTAGGGGGCAGCCTCTTGCCAGCATGATGAGATGGGTATGGTACCATGTATACATTAAATGAGGCGGAGTCACCATCGCTCCTTTTTGCCAACTTCATTTCTATCATCTGCTCGACCATGAGCTTATTTATCATCGTCGAGTCAACCGAACTTGGGTGGAAGTGGGCTTGTTGCATGTGCGGCGTTGTTAACACACCCGCGTGGGGCGTAGTAGGGGCCCCTTGGAATTGGAAGATTGAAGGTTGTGGCGTAGCCATAAGTTGTTGTTGTGGAGGAGGAATGCCCCCAGCATAGTTGGGCGTCGGCTGCGCAGCCATGACCTGCGGCGAAGCCTCAAATGCCTGGCTGCTGCACCCTGATGTCCCAGGGGGGACTTCGAGCTGCCAGGGCGAGGAGGTATGAGTATCCCTCTTGCTCAGTTGCTTCTTTAATGCTTCGATTTCCTGTTGATATCTTTGTAGTAACATCAGCAAGGCTGGATCGTTGATAGAAGGGCTGGGGAGGCTTCCCTGATCCTCAGATAGTGTTTCTTCAGATGAGGTGGATGGCATCCCACTGGCATCTTCAGTCGTAATTACATTGGTAGTTAAAGTTGCCATTGTCTCCTCCGGATTTGTTGTTCTAGCAAAAGTTTGCAATGCCTCACTGGCGGCCTTTCCTCTTCTTGTTAGAGGGCCCAGCCTCTCGGCAATCTTGGCAACTTCTTCAGGCTCAATAGGCTGAGTCCCATAGTGACCGGTCACTCCGGCCATGTGACAGGTATGGACTTTTATATTTTCATTTCTTCTCCTTACACGTCTGGCCAGCTCACTAGGGAAGGTCAATCTCTCAAACACCAAGACTCTCGGTGGATCTTCTTCATGGCGGGTAAGCTCATAGCATCCTAATTCTGTATCTTCTATTTAAGCTGGGTCGATTAGACATTCTTGACCTCGATCAGCAATGGTGATGGCTTGTAGTAGCCGTTGCCTCCCTAGGGAGGTGTTCCCGACCCCACGGAGGTATACGCACACGGCCTAGGTGATGCCTTCTTGTTCATAATCGGGGTGAACCGCGGGTGGCGGTACCCTTTCCTGTGCTGGGGGCCCATAGGCGGGCTGACCCTCTCGGATAGTCCTGCCATGACTTTCGACATGTAAAGAGGTGTTCGCCTGTCGCCCATGGGCTCGGGCAAGTGGCTGGCGAGACGCCCTTGCTGGCATCTCATTCTTATTCATCCTTTTCTTCTCCTCCTTCCTGGGCCTGTCAACCTTGATAGACTCTGGCTGAGTTGTCACTGGGCCCCGAATTAGCTTGGGCACCCAAATTTGCTTGGTCTTGCATAGCCTTGGGGCCGGTTCATTCTTCAGTCGGCGGGCTGCTCTGTCGTCCTTCTCTATTCTCCCTAACGCTTGAAAGGAGTTGGGCACAGGGATGTTTGGAACGATCCGCTCGGGGATCACTTTGGCTCTTTGGCCATTAAGGTGAACTCTGATGCCTCTGATCAGAATCGATTTGCCAGTGTTGGAGATGCGGCCCCTGGGAGTAGCAGCAGTAGCATTTCTTCGGCTCCTTCTTTGGCGGGATGCCGTCTTCTTGGTGGTCGAGCCCATGTTGAAACAGACGTAGTGGACTAAATAGCCCATGGTCTTGATCGACGTGCTGTCGGCAATAGTCGTTGGTGAGCCGACAACAGTGGGTTGGGTGGTGGAAATCCCCGTGGTGGGTATGTGGACTTCGACAGGCTTGGGCCCCTCGATCTCCAATAGGTTGACGAAGGCCACCCCCAAGAAGTTAGGGAAGCCCACCACCGGAGGAAAGTCGCAGAACTTGATTGGCACTGCGAGGTAGCCATGGTTGGCATGGCTCACGACGACTAACGGTCCGAAACTGACGGCCATTATGATCATCGAAAAATAATCCCTGCAATTGCAATTAAAAGAGTTTAGAATTTCATAAGGAGGCCGTAGGGCCCCTTGTCCCGGTGAGGTGATGAAGGGAAGTCTTGTCCCACCGGGCATGCCAGACTTGTGAACGCACTTTCGAGGCATTTCTTTTTTATCTTTTTTTTGGGTAAGTAATATACTTTTGTATTAAAGAAGGAACTGTACATCATAACTCTACTAGGAAGGACTAGCAGATGAAAACAAAAAGAAACTCCGAACCACACATGTTGTGGACTCAGAGATTATCATAAATTTAAATTAAACCTTTTGAAGATAGTTTTCTCCCTCCTTGTTAATCTACTCAGCCCATGAAATTCTATACAACTTCTGGCATCTTCAAGGATTTGGATGAGGAGTTTTATTTTTGAAGTGGATGTAGTGTCCTCAAAAATTCTTGAACATCGTTCCCTCCAAATCTTCCAGATAGAGAAACGGAGAAGGATTCTTAGCAGCTTCACCATTGAACTTGAACCTGGGAATTGCAGTTGTAGCTTCAGAATTTCTTGATCTAGCCCCATTTCTGGCTGCCTGTGGAGGTCAAACCGTACAAGAATATGTTTCCATATCCATTTAGTATAAGAACATTCAAAGAAGAGATGTTCATGACTCTCACTAGCATTTCTTTTTTATCTTTTGTTCATTCGTTTGTTCGATTTATTCATGCGAGGGTGTGCCAGTCACCTAGGTGATGATTTATTCGGACTTCAATGAAGCCCGTGGTGCGCTCGATCTGACTAATCAGACGATTGTATGTGTCGTGTCGGGACAAAGAACTCGCCGTGCCGTAAAGGTCACGGCGTTAATTACATTCCCTCGAAGAGGGGAAAACCCTTGATTAGCCGCCAGGAAAAGGGGCCCTACGGCCTAAAATTCATATTAACGAAACAAGAGAATGAAATCTCAAGCTGCATTTAAACACACCCCACATTGGGATGTAAACGTTCACAGATATATGTCGGTCACTCGTAGACCATTTCATATTCGAACAGAAGTCCGTGTTTGTAGCATAAAAGATGGTGACAAAACTGGGCAGATGTCTACCGTGAACATCGAAAGTTTAATGAGAATGCGGGATTGGATCTCGGTAGAGACGGGACAAAGTCGATGAACTATCGGCCCGAGGCAGCGTCGGATCGTGGCCATAATGGGATGGTTCCCGAGGTCTGTGTCTGACTTAGCAGGGCGCCATTGATATTACTTTCACACCGAGTCTGGGGGAGCGGAAGTTTTGAAACATTCGTGGTTATGCCACTCTTTGTTATCGCCATTCAGGTTGTTAAATTTCATTGTTTATTCACACGCACGGGTGGTTTATACTGTTTATTTATTTTCATCCCTTTTCTTCTTATTTGTTTGATTGTTTTACTTTAACTTGTTGAAGGCACGCCGGTTTAAGGAAGGAATGGGAGCAGGGCTAAAATGGCGTGAGGATATGAAGTAGACATTTGGGCATATGATGGGTTAAAACGGCGTGGGGATTGGGCACGTCGATTTAGGGCTGAAACGGCTTGGCAAAGGGGCGCGCCAGTTTAGGGATCTAAGAGGTTAATACGGCATAGTGAGGGGCACGCCGATTTAGACTAAAATGGCGTGGTGAGGGGCTCGCCGGTGTAGGCCGCGCCAGTTTAGGAGCAGGGTGTGATGGTGCCGATTTAGGCTGATTTCGTGAATTTTGGGATTTGAGAGGGGGACTAAGCCGACGCGCCGCTTTGGGCACCGGATTAGGCCACGTCGGATTAGGGGAAGGTTCAGCCGAGTCTTGGTTCTGATTCCCTTTTTTGTTCATCTGATAGGATGGGTTAGCTAGGAGATTTGAGTGTAGATTGTAGAGGTTTATTATGCATATGTTTGATGATGTAGGGGTTGTGTTATGTCAAGTTCATAGGAATTCAGACACGTACAATTTCTTGTCTGCAGAGAGTTCTTTTCGTTCGTTTGTTCATCCTTCTTTGTGATTGTTCATTATTCTTGCCGTTCGCATTCCTGGAGAAAAATGGGCAGCACCTCCCCCGGACTGGGGTTTGCTAGGTGTGAAATAGGGAATCGTCAAATGGAATGCTCTGGGATGACTCCCAAAATTCGGTTGAGCTAACAACAGCTACTCGATGGCCCAACGGTGAGCATAGAAGCCCGAGGACTAGCCTTCAAGCGGTTCTAGGGGCTCACAGGCCATGATTCTAGAAGAGTTTACGGGGACATGTTCGCCACGTTGATGAGCAAGGGGTTGTTTATGTTCACTCTCCGAACGGGTCATTCAGAAGCCATACTATAGGAAGTAGACTTCTGAGAACCCTGAGTGGTCAAGAGATGTAGAGAGGGAGGAAGAACGCCAGTGAGATGGGCAAGAAAATGCATAAACACAAAACAAATTTCTTTTTTTTATTCATCCATAAAGGCCCAGAGGGCGACGGAAGAACAAACACAAAGGGGGGATCTACCCCATAATAGAAGAGATAACAAGAAGAAAGAAAGAAGATGGGTACACTGGCGGAGAACAAAAGAAACAAAATTGAAGCTCCTACCCCCCTTTCTCCCTTTCACCTCTCTCTTCTCTCCTTCTTTCTTCACCTTGCCCACACGGGAGCAGAGGGTGCCCCTTCTTCTGCTTCTCTTAGTATCTTCCTCTGTCTGAGTGATCTCTCTCTCTTTTTCCAGGTGGAAGCTCCCACCCCGAACCTAGCCTTCTCCTGGACCTGTCAACCACCCTTGCTAGAACCTCCTGCTCCGTCGAACAAGCTGTGTCTTTATAGGACGGGTTGCCTTCTCTTTGAAGAGAAGGAACTCCCGCCACTTCCTCCTCGTTCGTAGGGACGTGAAGAGTTGAACTGCCGTGGTGTCTTCCGTTGATTTGCGCAATACACTGGCACCCGTCCGAGGATAGGATGTCTATCGCTTCTACTGCCACAGTCACTGCCTACCTTCGCTACTGCCACCATCGCGCTATCGACTTGGTGTACACAGCTCCGCATTCTTTAAACGGTTATGGGACGGGCATTGAATGCCCTCTTCTTCTTCTCTCTGGACTTCGCGTGAGTTTAATCAGGAAATAGAGTATCAAAATGCGGATGGGACTGCCACTTTGTTTAAAATGGCGTGGTCAAGGGCGCGCCGGTTTAGGCTACGCCAGTTTAGATGGCAAGGGCCACGCCGTGTCAAGTGGGCAATGGGAGCTATTGGTGCGCCGGTTTAGCAGCAAGGGGGGTGCGCCGGTTTAGTTGAGCATGGGATTATTTGCGCATCGGTTTAAGGACACCAAGGTCATGCCGGTTTAAGCAGCAAGGAAGGGGCGCGTCGGTTTAAAGCCACGCCTGTTTAAGCGGGATGGCGCCGCTTTAATGGCTTCGCTGACCCCATGCCAACCCGAATGAGTGTTTGACATCTGGTGCTGCTTTAGTTTCCCTGCACCAATCTCGGAGTGTTTATTCCGAAGCTCCTGGGCTTCGGCTTATAATTTCGAGTGATTTTCGACACGTGTCGAACCCGTGTTAGATTACTCGGGTTTCTTCCTGATTTGTCCTTCGGCACTGTGAGTCATGCCCTTAACCTTTCTCCCTGCCCGTGGAGAGTGTCTTCATCGAGTGAGAAGCCACTCAAAGTATTTTCACACTCATTGGGTAGTTCCTCGGCCTTCTACGGACCTTTCCTGCATGATGTGTGCCCCGATCGGGTTACTCGGGTTTTCCGCTAATTCGGACTTCGACACCTTATTTTGAGGGGCCAGGGCCATTTCTTCAACTCGAGAAGCTTCCTTGTAAGGTAGCGGAGCGCCTGGTGTGCTTTCGTCCTGATTGGGTGAGATATGGGGTTCATTCGGTCTCTCCGTCCTCGACTTGCTCTTGGGTGCCGAGACGTTCATGTTGTATGATCATTTTTTGACGTCCACACGTTCCTAGCATTTGTAACTGCAACGGAAGTAAAAGGAGCAAAACTAGAAGATATCCGAGTGGTTAGGGACTTTCCCGACATATTTCTGGAGGATTTGCCCTGCTTACCCCTGGAAAGGGAAGTGGCTTTCACCGTCGACCTTGTCCCTGGTGCTGGCCCTGTCTCGAAGGCACCTTATAGAATGTCCCCCGCCAAATTGAAGGAGTTAAAGGAACAATTGATGGAGCTTTTGAAGAAAGGTTTCATTAGGCCAAGTACTTCCCCGTGGGGAGCGCTCGTCCTATTTGTCCAGAAAAAGGATGGTTCCATGAGGCTGTGCATCAACTACTGGTAGTTGAATCAACTTACTATCAAGAACAAATACCCGCTGCCGAGGATCGACGTATTATTTGACCAAATATCTGGAGCACAATATTTTTCAAAGATTGATCTCAGGTCGGGGTACCATCAATTGAGGATCAAGGATGAGGATATTCATGAAACGACGTTTCGGAGCAGGTATGGGCATTATGAATTCACTGTTATGCCTTTTGGACTAACGAATGCCCACACAGCCTTTTTGCAGTTAATGAATAGCATATCCAGGCCTCATTAAGATCAATTCTTTGTGGTGTTTATTGATAACATATTAATATACTCCAAGTCCGACGAAGATCATGAAGAGCACTTGAGGATTGCATTACAAATATTGAGGAACAATCGACTATATGCAAAATTTTCTAAATGTGATTTTTGGCTCGAGGAAGTAACATTCTTAGGGCATGAAATTTCAAAGAAGGAGATTTCTGTGGATCCATCAAAGGTCGAAGCAGTGAACAACTGGGAAAGACCCGTGAATGCTACCGAGATTCATAGTTTTCTAGGTCTGGCTGGTTATTATAAAAGATTCATTAAAGACTTCTCCAAGATTGCCGTTCCACTCACCAGACAGACAAGAAGGGAGAATCCTTATGTATGGACCTAAGATTGCGAAGAGAGCTTTCAAACATTGAAGGACCGCTTGACAACTGCTCCTGTGTTAGCCTTGCCTATTGAAGGAGAAAAGTTCGAGGTTTATAATGATGCATCAGGCGTCGGACTCGGATGTGTGTTAATGCAACAAGGGAAGGTGATTGCACATTCTTCCCGGCAACTCAAGAAACTGGAAGAAAACTATCCGGTGCACGATCTAGAGTTGGCCACGGTAGTATTTGCTTTGAAGATCTGGAGGCACTATCTCTATGGAGAATAATTCACGGTGTACTGTGATCACAAGAGGTTAAAATACTTATTCTATCAAAAAGAGTTAAATATGAGGCAAAGGAGCTGGCTAGAATATCTCAAGGACTTCGACTTTTCTATACAATATCATCCAGGAAAGGGTAACCCCGTAGCAGATGCCCTTAGTCGAAAGCCGAGTGCACTATTGGCCAGTTGTATGATACAAGAATGGAGAATGTTGGAATAATTCTCCAAGTTGAACATAGATGAAGACAAGGAAAAGGGATGTGTCACTCTATCTCACATGAGTTTACATCCCGACTTATTCTCTAAAATCAAGGAGCTACAAGACAATGATCCGGTATTAGTGGAGATTAAAGGCAAGCTAGATGAGCAACCCGAGTTTCAAGTTGGCACCTGATGGAAGGTTAATATTTCATGAAAGAACCTATGTACCGGACTGCCCTGACGTTAAGAATAAAATATTAGAAGAAGCTCACCGATCAAGGTATGCTATTCATCCTGGAGCTACCAAGATGTACAAGTTGGATCCCCAAGTTGATTTTGGTGATTTAGTTTTAATGACGGCAAATCGTGTGTGCATGTGTTGTGGAGAATGTCCATTGTAAAATGATTGATGATTAAGGAGCTTATGCAAATTTGATTATCTTGCATTGCAGGAACTAACTCATGGGGGACATTAATTGGGAGTCAAACGATTGAACGGATTAGCACCTCGCTATCCATATTTCAAACATGTAGTAAACATCATGTATATTCTTCAGAAAAATCTAGTAAGGCCTTACATTTCTAAAATTATTATTGAAATGACTTCTGTTCAAGCAAAGTCGACTTATGTTCAAGCAAAGTTGACTTCTGATGGAGCCATGTCGACTTATGCTGCCCATTTCCAATTTCTGCATCAGGAAGATTTAAGCAAGTCGACTTGCCTCCATGGGAAGTCGAGTCGGTCTGCTGTGGAATGGGTTCGCATGTGTGTGAACTTGTGAAATTGATTTATGTTGTATGAATTGGTTTGACATTGATCAATAGATTGAAAGGTGCGATTAGTTTAAACATGTGACGACCCAGACTCCGGATACCGGGTAAACCCGATACCACTTGGAACCTGCGAGGCCTCCCAAGAGCGGAAAAGCTCCGAAGGGATAGAAAGGTGTGTGAGAGTACATTGAACTTCTAGATATAATAGTAAGTAATTAAATTTCAATGATCAAAATTGCTAAAGTAGCAGAAATAAAATTACTTTTTCTATAACAAATTAAAACTAATAGAGTCCAATCCAAAGGAAGACAAGTACAGTCCAACAGAAAGGGAAACGTACCCTCAAGTCGAGGGAAGCCCGACGCAGGCAACGCTGGCAACAGAACTACCGCATAGCGGACTCACAGCACAAGGAAGCACAGCTACACCAGAAAAGTCAGGGGTGAGCCACCTGTCACTGGCTCAGTAGGGATCCCGCAGAACCCTACCGGAAACAACGCAAAAGCAACAGTGCTACGCTAAAGCAAAGCAGTAACAAAGCAGGAGCAGAAATAACAGCAGTACTAAACTACAACAGTAAAGCAGGAAAAGTAAGAGTAAGAACAGCTAAAGGAAGAGTAAAGCCGTAACAAGGAAACACGGCAATCGATCGAACCACGGCTCTCTAAACTACTCAAAAGTACAATAGAAAGGCAAACCCCGATCTCACAAAGTCGGGCGTTACCGATCCATCGTCAAATCATGAAACCCTATCGTGAAAAGCCTAAGCCTACCAAAATAGGCAAAAGCCTACCGAAGACCTACACAGTCAAAGGCACGAATATACATGAGCTCACCGTCGTGTACGCTACACAAGACTAGACCTCGACTGAAGCCACGCACAGGCTACTCGAAAATCGATCACGAAAACACAAGCCACAAGAGTCATGCGTCAAGTGATAGAAGCACCTCTCACTAGAAGAACAGCCAGATGCGTCCACTGACGTCTTACACTACGCCACAAGTATCTCCCACATGCCTGGAATGACGGTAACTGAGACACTCATAGAATCAAGGTACAAGGAACAACAGTAACAAGTGACTAGTCAGGGTCACGCCCATCGGTGCTCGTCCAAACGCCCCTGATGTAGTACCCCGATTTATTAAAGAATAAAAAATTTTGAGAAATTAATAAGAAATTCTTTAAGAAATAGGATAAGTAAAAGTTCAAACATTTTGTAAAAATCTGGAAAAATTAGAATCTTGAGGAGGATGAAATGTTAAGAAAAATTGTCTTCTACGACCAGCGCAAAGAAAATTCGTAAATAAGCCGAATTAACATATTAAGGCCCAAAACCACACTCAGCCTAATTGGACCTTAAAACGTAAAATTCGAGCCCAATACTAAACCAATTAAGTTAAAACCGGATGCAAATGAATGGTAAGGATCAACTCTTCGTTTCCCCTCTGGTTAATCTCTGAAACCCTAACCCTAGGAGGTGTATTTGGCGACAGAGTGGCGGATTGACTTGGTCTTGCACGAATCTCGGACGTCCGCAGTGCAAGGACTCTATCTTCGCGATTAGGACTCCCCAGACCCAATTGAACCTATAAAAATGATCCTTAGCCACCCTAGAAACGTTTAGAAGCTGTGGCGGTCGGAGAGGAGCTCGAACGAGGGAGGATTTTGACGATCATCGGCGGTGTGTACCTAGCGCGATCGGCTTCCCTCTTCTTCATTCATCCTTCGGTTAAGGTAGGTGATAGCAAGCCAAACCCTAACTATTATATATCAATAGAAGCGTTGTCCAGTTCACTTTCCATTGATCAAGAAAGCCGTAAATTTCATCTAGTATCCTACTAGGATTTCGAGTTTTGTGGAAGCATGCTAGAACTAGGGTTAACTAGGTTCCATCTCGATTTAGGTAGGGATTTCAGGCACTAAACATTAAATTGATCATGCTATCTTGTATAACTTTTCATGCTCGTTCTATTGATAGTAAAAGCCCTAATTTCCATACTCTATATTGTTCGTATTTAGTTATTTTTGCTAACCCTAGACAACTTCGCCGGAGACGGGCAAGGTGAAGCGGCGGCGGACTGATCTGACTTGCGCGGCCTCTCGATAGACCGCCCATATTTTACAGGCGGCTTTTTCTCGACCGTCCATATGTTTTACCTTCGATCGGTGTTGTAGATTGCGCGGTGTAACCCTAACCGCCCTTTCCTTTAAGCAGCCAGTCTCAGACCGTGCACTGTTCCCAGCGGCACATTATAGACTGCTCATCACCAGCAGGCCTTCGGACCTAAAAGGGTGCGAACAGCCTGTCGTGCGACCGCCGAGGCCAGTGAGCCTGCACAAACCCCCCAACTATACAGGACTGCTTATTTTCGTTTTAGCATGATTTATCTTAGTAAATTTATGGTTAATGGTAAGTTAGCAATCCACATGACAACTGGAACTTATGGAAGTAAACAATCAGGAATTTTGCTAATTGTTTTCAACTTGATCTTGATTCATCATGGCCTTGACTTATTTCAATATGTTAAATTCAAACATGATATCATAAAACTATTAGGATTGTTTGACAGTCGTTCTACTCGGTAGGATTGACTGACCGCTATACTTGGTTTTCAATAGTTTGATAACCTCATTTCCTTGTAATGGTTGGGACTCTCCGCCGGATATTCCTTCCGTCGGACTAGGACCTTCATTACGGGAGCTCCATAAGCCCCCGCGAGCTTGAGATTCCCCCAAGGACGCCGGGCAGGTTGTACCACCAAAACATGAACTTGAATTACGGTACTGTGAGTCACGGCTCAATGTGGACTGGCTGAGTTTTGAACGGTTAGAATCGAACCGTTTAACTCAATAGGAGGCCCATTATGAACCGTGCATTTCTGGCCAAGTGCCACTTACATTGGTCGATTAACCTTGTCCTATCTTCGACTAAATCATGATTGGATCGACCCAATAAGCCCTAGGCTGACCAGTGGAGAGTGGGCTGGAGCCTGGTTCAGTTCTGCCCCACTTATGGTGGCCCGGAGCCCATTTTTGGGTGGATTTCTAGTCTTCTAGTTAGGCCCAGTTGAGCAGTCTGATTAAAATCGTCCATATACTAGAGCGGGTCATGTTGGACCGTTCATCCATTGAGCGGCCCTGTAAGGACCGTTTATCTTGTTCTTGGGCTTCCAACTCTTCTAGCCATGAGCGGCCCATTATTGACTGCCCTTTCATCTGAGCGGCCCAAAATGGACCGTGTATCTTCTAGAAAATGTTTTCTGTGGTTATTGTGTTTGAATTCACAGACCTGATTGGTTCTTGATAATTTAAACTTTCTGGTCAAAATATCTCATCACTTACCCTTGGAAATCTCCAAGGTAAGTTCAACACTTGAAATTATTGGCCATTTAACTTGATTTAAGTCTAAACATTACTTGGGTCTCGGATCCATTAAATCAATGCCAACGCAGCATAAGAGCCCGGTCTGGTCGTGGGAGGAGCGCCCGAAAAGTACTTGTGCCCCGGGGAGTTTGAATGACATGGTGAGGCATTGCACCGAGTGCATGACTAGCGTGATGTCTACGACAATAATCTATTACTTGAATCTTTTCTTGACTTGGTTAATTCCAGCTTGTTGGCCAATTTTCAGTTATATCATGATCTTGCCTTCTCTTTATATTGTTGTTTTGTCATATCATCATTTCGTTCGTTACTTATTTTTCTCGCATATAATTGTAATTAATTGGTTAATCACTTAAACTTGCCTGTTATTACCTATTGAGCGTTCGCTCACCCAGTTGTTCCCCTTTTCAGGTAGCTCAGGTGAGGATTCACAAACCGATGGGGACGGGCAAGAGTGATGGCCATGGAGCGAACCTGTTAGAAGCGTGTGGAGCCAGTCATAGTTGTTTGTGTTTTAACATGTGTGGTGGAAGAATTGTAATTCGAAGTCAGCAATTGTAATAGTGTCAAGTGGATGTTAAGTTGAAAGTTTGTTTTAGTGGGTTATGTGATTGGAATATGGACTATTTAAGTGTTATTTAGTGAATGAAGTTATTTTCTGTTCATGGTGTTGTGTTGACCCTTAGCGTTAGCATATCATGTCTGTAAATCAACATATTATTATTAAGTGTTTCTATTGCCAGTCACGATATTCCGTGTCGGGGTGTAACATCTGACCACGTGTACACACACAAGCTCAATGCCCCGAGCCAGGCCTCTAACTAGTTTCCCCCCAGTAGGACGCTACTGTAAGGCAAGGGGGCCCACGAAAACTATCCTAAAAACCATATATCGAGAACTCACCCCACCACCACTCCCAGGTGGGCCGACACGTCGGAAAGTGTCCTCAGGCTACGACTAGTGGAGGCTCACTAGACACAAAGACTCCAAAACATCAGTGTTGAAGTACATACATACTAAGATGCACTGTCACACGTACTACGAAACACTAAGCACAAGACACATGGCAGAACACCAAACTGCCACCGGACTCAAGACAGACAACTAGACCCACTGACACAAGGATCCTTGAGTCACAAGACTCGGGTCAAGATCGTCGCACAAAGCAGTAACATGCCGCCAATCAGCCTAATTCTAAGCCAAAGCACAGCAAAACACCGATAAAGGAAACGGCATAGGATTGTCGGATCCACACATCCACATAACACGAATCACGGAGACCTGAGGGATCACCAAGACCCTCAAAGCACATGGACACGTAAACCGAGATAAGATAGTACCTCAAGGCATCCAAAACCATGTCTCGATCCGTACAGGATCACCAAGACATTCACGAGGTCACCTGTCAACCACTAGATCACACCGGGTTAACCAGAAACCAATAATGACTATAAAGTAGTATGGAACACCACTCGATATAATGACACTCCTGGCCACCCTACAACTTGGTCATAGCCCTCATAGGATATCCAAGACATCCACGGGACAATGGGCAAACCACTAGGTCAAGCCAAGACAATTGGAGGCCAAAACATCAGGAAAACAGAACTCCGGGAAGGAAACAGTCACATGCCAGACCGCTAGGCAACCCAAGCGGTCAGCCAAAGGGCCGCTACCCTCACATAGAGAACACAGACACTGGGCGGTCATGAAAGGGCCACACCAAGATAAAACGGACCACCAAGGGGCCGCCATCTGAGTGAAACGGTTGTGGGGATGATCGCTACACTCAGAGACCTGAACGAACAAAACTACAAAAACATAAGGGGCATGCGATCGATCGAAGGGCCGCATGATGACTGTAGCAGTCATTAACATGGCCGCAAAAACAAGTCAACCCCCGAATCAACTTACCCAGTCAAACCAGCAAATGGTCTATCTCAAACCGTTTCACTGACCCTAGAGGTCTCCCAAAGGGCCGCCAAAGACACCTTGCGGTCAGAGCTAGACCACTAGCCCGAACCGACTTAAAAACTGTTGAACCGACATAAACGAAGCTTAGCGGTCGTCTCACAGACCACCACAGCCAACCTTGCGGTATATCGTACGATCGCTTAGCTAAACCAGCATACACACCCAGCCTAGCAGTCACCAAGGGACCGCTTGACAGAAGTTAGCGGTCCTCCAATGGGCCGCAAGAAAAGGAAAACGGTCTATCACATGACCGCTAAGACCCTAACCGACTTAAACCGACAAAGAACCAAAACGGCCACCCCAGGACCGCTTAAGAGATAAAAATGGTCACTGGTAAGACCACCAAGGCGTTACGGCGGGGAAACCGTAGGAATGGCCAAAACCCAACCTTTCCACGTCCCGTTCACCCTAAAAAGAAGGGGAAACATTCCTAATGACCATATAAACCTTCCACAGTCCGGAAGGGATCCAATCGACGCATAAATGACAAGAAATGGGCGATTCCAACGAATTGACCCAAAATGAGTCACGGGGATAGTCGGGCTCATACCGACTCCGATTCTCGACCAAATGCAATAAAACTGGCGGGAATGGATTCCTAACATGCCAGGGGTTCGAATGAAACTAACTAGACTAAAAACCGTCGCCTAGAAAGGTGACCTCGGCTCGCACCCCCCGAAGCATGCATCGCCCTAAATGAAGCAAATCCCCCTCGTATACGCACCGTTTGGCTCCAAATCGTGACGGAACGCAGAAGAGAAGTGGAGCATCCGTCCCCTTACCTCCACCGAAATTCTCGCTCACCGAAACGACTAAAC
This sequence comes from Amorphophallus konjac, assembly GCA_022559845.1. Lineage (NCBI taxonomy): Eukaryota > Viridiplantae > Streptophyta > Magnoliopsida > Alismatales > Araceae > Amorphophallus > Amorphophallus konjac. The sequence goes on from CM040127.1 coordinate 267,027,980, forward strand.
CACACTGAAACCATCACACGAACCCGAACATGCCAGCTTTGAATCCACCGAGGGATCGCGCCAACGCCACGCTCCATCCTTCATACCAGCACGCTCTATGACAACTCCACGACGTTCCTGCATTGCCCACCTCACCACGGTCGCCCGCCCAGCGGAGAGAGGAGAGAGAATGAGAGGGAGAGAGTGAACATGAGAAGTGAGAGAGAGGAGAGAGGGTGAAGAAGAAATAGAAAAGGAAATTAGAAATTTTCTAATTTTCGTGAAATCTAATTTTTAGCCCGAAAATGCACTAATTCAGAAAAATACGAAAAAATATTCTAAACGATCCTCGGAAGGAGCACAACGGAACTGTAGCGTCCTCGAGTTGATGAACTCAACAATAAACTCTCCACTGGGTTTCATAACTTATACGAGAGAAAAACCTGCGTGGATCGTAAAACACAACTCAGGACCCACAAAGCGATCCGAAAGCTCTCCGATCCAGATCCGATAGACCCAGGGCATTACAGCCTCCCCTCCTTAGGAAATTTCATCCTCGAAATTAAAGGAGCTAACAAGAAGAAGTAGGGAAGAACAAACCCAAACGCTAGCAATGCTTACCAAGCATCAGCCAAACCTCAACACAAAACATGATAACACAATTCTCGAAAAACATAATTCAGAGGGATATTGCCAGACCACCATCACAGGCACAGGCTCTGATCTCAAGATACACTGATCCAAAGAACGAGCATGGCACCCAAGTGAACACAAGTCCGACACCTCCGAAACATGGCAATGTCGCTTCCCTCTCACAGGGAAAGGAGACACAACTCATGCCACGAAACAGCTACCGCTAAACCACAGGGCAGACACGACAAGCATCAGCTTAAATAAGAAAACATAGTCCTCTCAATTGACTGCTCCAAATCATCGGCTTCTGTGCCAAGAACAACAAAACTGGCACGCAGAATGCCAACGACAACACCGGATCACGAGCACAATCAAGTCACTCCTCACTCAGACATTACATCTGATTCGAGTCGCATGTCAACTCTACCATAGCAGAAGAGTACAGCAAAACCAACCGACAAGACCTCGATCCACATAATGCCAAATCAGACTCACAGGGAACTCCTCCCAAGCTGAGCACAACCACCAACAAACGACAACAACAACAACACCTGCAGAATCCCGGCTCCATTCTCAACATAAAATCGCGGGACACAACTGGAAGCTGGGTCACATCTAGGTACAATCACGGCTGAACACATGGCTAATATATACCCGGCCACGCTGTGAACAGCTCACCAACAAGGACCCACAACAACAACAATAATCTCAGAGAATGCATCTCAAGGACCACGATCACGTCCCAAGAGCACAACATCCCAGAAATACAAAGAAACAAAGGGTACTCGACCAGCATAATCGTCGACAAATTCCCCAATTCTCAAAAATGCCAGTGCCTACAACCAGAATATCTCCAAACAATGGCACAGCAACCAACAACATCAAGACACACTTAGCCAAGAGGAAGTCACATCAAGGGAACAAACCTCTCAGTCGGCTAGAATCTCCCAACCAAACGATCCTCGACCTGTGGGTTATAAGCCCACACGCTTCCACTGCGCACTGATACAATGCACACAGGCATCAAGAACAACTCGACATCCGCATCTCAGCACACACTCGACGCCATCGCAATTTACAAACTGCAATATACCATGCCTCGAGTACCGATCCTGCTAACAGTCGATCACAAGTTGCCATAGTGCAAACCCCAAGAAGAGTATCAGCTTCAGCACAAAGCACAAAGAACACCTGTCTCAGCTTATCCTTACGTCCCGGAACGATTTCTAAACCTTCACAGCACAACGGCCGCCAAACATGGCATGTCGGACACGGTACATAACGGCCCCCAACCACAAAATCTGGGTCCAAAGCCAAGCAACCGTCGAACAAGAGCAAACTCAGGTTCAGAATTAACACAGTCCACACTTAAGCAGATACAGGACAAAGGCTTCACCGAGATAGCACTTTAAAGGCTTACCTCGAAAAGACGCCACCAAACAAGATGGGAAGAGTCAAGCTCAACCAACAGTATCTCACCAGGAAGGAAAATCCTAGGTTCACCCGAGCATTCTTTCAATTAAGGCATCTAATCGACCACCTCAACACAAACTTAACACCTCAGGGGGTGAGCAAATCTCAAACTAGGACGACCAAAGCAACATAGGAATGTGCACGACCATCACACTAATGATAAAGTCACCAGCCACCAGAACAAATCCACAGAAAAATCTCGAACACTGCACCACAGATTCACGCCTATCAGCGAACGCTGTCAAGTACCACATAACCGGGACAAATACCATGACAAAAAGAGCACTCCGTCACATCCTGATGAGAGCGAAACCATCTCGCACAGTGCCAACAAAGCGCACACAAGACCACACGTGAAAATAAAGTGATAAACAATCGCAAAACCAATGCCAGTTGTCGACTGTACTGGACTTTAAGGACTCTGAACACTGTAATATCTCGAATTCCCATGTACTTCACAAACAAAAGTTCAGCTAGCTCAGAAAAATTCCGAACAAAACTGAACTCTCGCTCTGATACCAATTGTGATGACCCAGACTCCGGATACCGGGTAAACCCGATACCACTTGGAACCTGCGAGGCCTCCCAAGAGCGGAAAAGCTCCGAAGGGATAGAAAGGTGTGTGAGAGTACATTGAACTTCCCGATATAACAGTAAGTAATTAAATTTCAATGATCAGGATTGCTAAAGTAGCAGAAATAAAATTACTTTTTCTATAACAAATTAAAACTAACAGAGTCCAGTCCAAATAAAGACAAGGATAGTCCAACAGAAAGGGAAACGTACCCTCAAGTCGGGGGAAGCCCGATGCAGGCAATGCTGGCAACAGAACTACTGCACAGCGGACTCACAGCACAAGGAAGCACAGCTACACCTGAAAAGTCAGGGGTGAGTCTCCTATCACTGGCTCAGTAGGGATCCCGTAGAACCCTACCGGAAACAACGCAAAAGTAGCAATGCTACGCTAAAGCAAAGCAGTAACAAAGCAGGAGCAGAAATAACAGCAGTACTAAACTACAACAGTAAAGCAGGAAATGTAGGAGTAAGAATAGCTAAAGGAAGAGTAAAGCCGTAACAAGGAAACACGGCAGCCGATCAAACCACGGCTCTCTAAACTACTCCAAACTACAACAGAAAGACAGACCCCGATCTCACAAAGTCAGACGTTACCGATCCATCGTCAAATCATGAAACCCTATCATGAAAAGCCTAAGCCTATCAAAATAGGCAAAAGCCTACTGAAGACTTACACAGTCAAAGGCACGAACATACACGAGCTCACCGTCATGTACGCTACACAAGACTAGACCTCGAGTGAAGCCACGCACAGGCTACTCGAAAACCGATCACGAAAACACAAGCCACAAGAGTCATGCGTCAAGTGACAGAAGCACCTCCTCACTAGAAGAACAGCCAGATGCGTCTACTGTCGTCTTACACTGTGCCACAAGTATCTCTCATATGCCTGGAACGACAGTAACTGAGACACTCACAGAATCAATGTACAAGGAACAACAGTAACGAGTGACTAGTCAGGGTCACGCCCGTTGGCACTCGTCCAAACGCCCCTGACCACGTGTGCATACACAAGCTCAATGCCTTGAGCAGGCCTCTAGCTAGTTTTCCCCCCCAATAGGACGCTACCACAAGGCAAGGTGCCCACGGAAATTACCCTAAAAATCGTATATCGGGAACTCACCCCGCCACCACTCCCAGGTGGACCGACACACCTGAAAGTGTCATCAGGCTACGACTAGTGGAGGCTCACTAGACACAGTGACTCCGAAACATCATCGTTGAAGTACATACAGGCTAAGATGCATTGTCACACGTACTATGAAACACTAAGCACAAGACACAAGGCTGAACACCAAACTGCCATCGGACTCGGGACAGACAACTAGACTTACTGACACAACGATCCTTGAGTCACAAGGCTCAGGTCAAGATCATCGCACAAAGCGGTAACATGCCGCCAATTAGCCTAATCCCTAAGCCAAAGCACGGTAAAACACCGATAAAGGAAACGACATAGGATTGCCTGATCCACAGATCTGCATAACACGAATCACGGAGACTTGAGGGATCCCTAAGACCCTCAAAGCACATGGACACGCAAATCCAGATAAGATAGCACCTCAAGGCATCCAAAACCATGTCTCGATCCATACAGGATCACCGAGACATTTACGAGGTCACATGTCAACCACTGGATCACACCGGGTTGACCAGAAATCAATAATGACTGTAAAGTAATACAGAACACCACTCGATATAATGGCACTCCTGGCCACCCTACAACTTGGTCATAGCCCTCATATGATATCCAAGACATCCACGGGACAACGGGCAAACCACTAGGTCAAGCCAATACAATTGGAGGCCAAAACATCAGGAAAACAGAACTCCGGGAAGGAAATGGTCACACGCCAGATCGCTAGGCAACCCAAGCGGTCAGCCAAAGGGCCGCTACCCTCACATAGAGAACACAGACAATGGGCGGTCATAAAAGGGCCGCACCAAGATAAGACGGTCCACCAAGGGGTCGCCATTTGAGTGAAACGGTCGTGGGGATGACTGCTACACTCAGAGACCCGAACGAACAAAACTACAAAAACATAAGGGGCATGCGGTCTATCGAAGGGCCGCATGATGACTGTAGCGGTCATTCACATGGCCGTGAAACCAGTCAACCCCCGAATTGACTTACCCAATCAAACTAGCAAACGGTCTATCTCAAACCGTTTCCCCGAGCCTAGCGGTCTCCCAAAGGGCCGCCAAAGACACCATGCGGTCAGAGCTAGACCACTAGCCCGAACCGACTTAAAAACCGTTGAACCGACATAAACGAAGCTTAGCAGTCATCTCATAGACCGCCATAGCCATCCTTGCGGTCTATCGTACGATCGCTTAGCTAAACCAACATACAAACCCAGCCTAGGGGTCTCCAAGGGACCGCTTGACAGAGCTTAGTGTTGTGCCCTTGGCTTTGATGATGACAACCATGAGATGTGTGTGTGTTGAGTTCAACAGAACTGATGAATTAACCCTTGATTCATTAACGTATGTATATACTTTATTCTCGAATGGGTCGACGCAGCAGTTCATTCTGAGATAAAAATCGCTCTGGGTCAGTTCAGTGGGTCGACGCAGTGACCCCATGCGTCAACGCATTCAGCTTTATACTCAAAGACATGTGGGGCATTTCAAGGCTGCGTCAACCTCATGGTCTCAATGAGTTGACGCCATCTGAATTTCATCAAGAGATGATTGGGTGGACCCCAGTCGTAAGTGGCTTTAGATGCCACATCATCTAAAAGAGCATGCGCTCTCTTTCCCTCTCGATTCCAGAAGGCTCTGATGAGAGCAATCATTGGGCTAACAAGAAAATCTGGTTGGGGCCCACTGGATTAATATGACACATGGAACTATTGTGCTGGGATACCGCCACGTGGGCTAAGGCATTTTGAGCGGGAATCATGGAAACCACATGCCCTAGTTGTCCTCCGTTCAATAAATAGGCAGCTTCTTCCTTAGAAAGAAGGGGTGGAGAGAGTGATCATACTTCGAAGGAGCAGAAGTGCAGAGAGGGAACATACTTCGAAAGAGCAGAAGAACAGAGTAGAAGAGTTGGAGAAGCGGTAGTCGAACCTGAGCGAGTGAAGCCCTCGAGAAGGATCGTGGAGTCCATTGTCTTCCTGCTGGTACCTTGCTGCATCCACTGACGATCAGAGGAGATCCAGGGGCAGTGGATCAGTGCGAGTTCATCTACCCTTAAGAAGGAGAAGGCCAGCTGATTGTTAAAACATCTTCCTCCAGACTTCTGAGTTCGAGCTTGAGATCCAGCAGCATCATAGATCTGGAGCTGTTCCTCCATCACTGAGTGATTTTGTTTATTATTTTTCATTTTAGTTTGAACACTGTTACATTGTTTCTCCCTCGTACTGGTTTGAGTAGAGGGAGGGGTTTGATCCAACATATTGTGCTTGGATCAAGGGTGTTTGGGCGTGTTTGCCTACAAGCTGTTCGTCAACGGTTTAGAGGATCTGTTCCTCTGGTTAAGCCAAGCTGTACTGCTCAGCGTTGTTTGAGGAGGTTTTTCCTCGGTGAAGCTAAGCTGTAAAGCTCAGCAGGGATCCTCACTGGTTTAGTGAGGGGTGGACGTTGGTCTCCACAGGGAGACCGAACCACCATAAAAATCTGTGTTCCTCTTGTGGTTTGCTATTCTCGCATAATCCACCTATCGTTAGATGTTTGATTAGGCACGATCTGCATACAGTCTATTTACTGAATTTCTAATTAGCATTTTGCTTTCTAAAGCGAGTGTGATCTTGCATTAATTTTTCAAAGGGTCAACCTATTCACCCCCCCCCCCTCTAGTTTGACCTTCCACCTAATCCAACACGTGGTATCAGAGCCTGGCTCTCTTGTCAAGGGTCTCACAACCCAGAGAGATTTTATGGAATGGAAAACAAGGGGCTCATGCCTGAAGGGTATGCAGTGAATAGGCCACCCTTCTTTGATGGCTCTAACTATGCTTACTGGAAAAATAGGATGCAGGTATTTCTGAGAGCTCAGGACCATGAGATTTGGAGAGTCGTGAGCAAAGGAGATGAAGAACTGTGGGTAAAAGAGCAAATACGAAAGTCCAACATCAACTGGCAAGCTATGAATGTCATGCAGTGCTCATTGCATCCTAAGGAGTTTTCAAGAGTGTCCTCATGTGCCAGTGCCAAGGAAATGTGGGACTGACTTGAAGTCATCTATGAAGGTACGTCAGAGGTAAGAGAGACAAAAGCTAATATGTTAATTTCTGAGTATGAAGCTTTTAGAATGAAGCCAGAGGAAAATATATCTGAAATGTATGCTAGGCTAACTCTATTAGTGAATGGTCTGAAAGGTCTGGGAAAGACTTACAGTGATTATGAACTGGTCAGGAAGATTCTTCGATCTCTAACTCCAATCTGGCACACCAAGGTCACGGTTGTTGAGGAATCTAGGAACCTTCCTACCACTACCCCTGATGAGCTTATTGGATCACTGATGGCTTACGAGCTTAATTTCAAAAGAACTGATGAGGATGTGAAAAAGAAGAAGCCACTTGCATTGAAGGCTGGTCCTAGCAGCAAGGAGAGTTCAGATGACAGTCAGTCATCTACCTCAGATGATGACTCAGGTGAGATAGCAATGCTCACCAGGAAATTCAGGAAGTTTCTAAGCAAGGAAGGTAAATTTATAAGGAACAGAAGACCACAGGTAAGAAAGAGTTCAAAATTCAAATCAGAGAATTTTAACAAATCTGACAAGGTTGTTTGTTACAAATGCAGGAAACAAGGTCATATTAAATCTGAATGTCCAGAGAATGTGAAGAAAGTCCAACCGAAATGGAAGAACATGATGCCAAAGGCTATGATGAGTACTTGGAGTGATAAGGAGAAAGATGAAGATGAAGAAGAGAGTACCTCTGAAGAAGAAAGTGATGTTAAGCTATGCTTCATGGCTAAGGGAGATGATCAGGATGAGGTAAGTTCCTCTTTTGAAAACTTTTCTTGTAGTGATTGGGAAGAAGCATTTAATGAATTGTTAGATAAGTATGATTATGCAAAGAAAGAAAATAAATCACTCAAGAAAAAGAAAAATCTGACTAGTCAAGAAAATTCATTGAATGATAAAATCTGGTGCCTAGAAGCTGAAATTACCAGTTTAAGAAAATCTCTTGATGAAAGTGACCAATGTAGAGATCAATTAATAGAGATGAAAAGAGAAAATTGTTGAGTCTTTACATGTTTTGAGGATGACAACACTATGAGCCTTTGTGGTGAACAAAAATATTTCTCTCTGTGAAAAATAAACTTTCGAGTCACTTCAGTTATTTTCAGGGGTTGTCTTCATGTCGTTATTTGTTCCATCACGTGCTGAACACTGCAGCACCTCGTGCTGCTTTCTGTGAACCTCGTGTCGTTTCTTCTGTATTTAGTTGCTCACCTCGAGTCATCCTTTTTATTTCTGCTCTTGTGTTTTCGTGTCATTTACTGTAGTTACTCGAGTCGTTTTACTGCTTGTTTTGTCACGTGTCGTTGTAGCCGTTTATGTCTTCTGTCCTCGTGTTGTTTTTCCTAGACCCCGTGTCCTTTTCGCTTTGTGACCACACTTCGTGTCAGTTTCTGTTTTCATCTTCAAGTTGTTTTCAGCCCGTGTCATCCTCGTGTTCGAGTCGTTTTCATGTGTCTTCAAGTCATGTTAGTGTGAAGTGTCGTTTCACTTTGTGCCATTCCCTTTGCTGTTTGATATTTCGTGTTATCTCTGTAATTGTGTCTTCGTGTTATTTTTATGTCTTCGTGTTAATTTTGTGTTTGAGTCTTCATGTTATTTCCGTGTTTGTGTCTTAGTGTTGTTTTTATGTCTTCGTGTTGCTTCTTTCTATCTTCGTCCAGGTTTCTTCTGATCGCGTGTTTTACTACCGTTTTACTTCGTGTTATTTCCTTCTCACCTCGTGTTGTTCTCATCTGACTTCGTGTCGTTCTCTTTGTAGTGTTAGCCGTGTTGCTGTAGTCATCTTATGTACCTCGTGTCGTTCTCTCTTTATTTCGTGTTGTAGTCATCTTGTGTATCTCGTATTGCTATCACTTACCTCATGCAGTTTTAGTTTTTGTGGCCCTGAGTTTTAATGGTTTTAATCTCTTTGCAGGAGAAGAAGAAGAACAAAAAGAAGAAGGTGGTCCGACGAAGAATATTCCCCAGTGTCTGGGCTGCACGTGATCCAATACTAAAAGAACCAATGCTATAAGGGCACGTGGAAAGAAGGTTCTGGATCGGGTGTGGGAGGCACACGCATTCTGTACCTTATCCACCTGCTGCTGCTATATATTGAAGCCTTCGTCCACAGATGAAGGTTGATCGAAAGGGAAAAAGAAAAAGCAAAAGTGCAGAGAGTTCGATCCAGCAAAAGAAGAGAAGAAAATAGAGGGCAGAAACTGAAGAAGAGGAAGAAGAGAGAATAGCAGAGAGAGTGAGAGGGAGAGAGAGCTCGAAGCTGAGAGTTCAGAAAGAAGAAGAAAAAGAAGGATTCTGGTTTCAGGATCAAATCCGAACCAGTTTGCTCTATTGTGAGCTATATTCCGTGTTTTATCGTTCCAGCATTCAGTCTGTTGTATCTTTTTAGTTTCTTGTTTTTGATCTTTCCTTACTGTTCTAGTTTTGTCTCCGATTCTCAGGTTGAGATCGGTGGTCCTCCTGTTATGTTGGTTCAGGAGAAGGGAGACGCTGTCTCCAGTTGCAAGTGGCCGTGTGCTGCTTGTGGGTTCCCTCTGGGCTTCAGAGGAAGAGAGACCTTGGTCTCTAGTTCTAGTGACTGCAGATCACTAGTGTTCCCTCCGGTTGGAGGAAGAGGAACTTGTGTTCTAGTTTCTAGGGACTTGGCGTCCTTAGGGTTCCCTCCAGGTGTGGAGGAAGAGGGGAAGGTGTTCCCCTGGTGAAGCTGTGAATCAGCCGTTGTCACAGACTGAGTTTGCTTGGCTAGCCGGTGCTAGTGAAAGCCTCACTTCGGTTTGAAGTGAGGGGTGGACGTAGGCAGACTGGAGGTCTGACCGAACCACCTTAAAAATCCCTGGCGCAGTGTGTTTGGTTTCTATTCTGGCTTTGGATCTATTCGGTAGATGCTTGTCTAGGCCGATCCATCTCTATCTTCCTAGCTGATCGTTCTGCGCGGTTAGTGTTCGACCGTTAAGATCTTTTTCGGAAACTCCTAATTGAGAACTTATTTTTTTAATCCTCATTGTTTTTCCTGGTAAAGGTCCATTCACCCCCCTCTGGACCTATCAAAAATGAATTTTTACTGAAAGTTCATGATGACCTGAAACTCAGAATGCAAAATTTGGAGAGTGATGTAAAAATTGCTGAAGAAAAATATGAAGCCATTCAAGGAGTAAATCAGGAACTCCAAGAAAATTTAAAGAAACTGGAAGATGAGAATTCAAGTAAACAAGCCTCTCTTGAGAAATTAACACAAGGTAAAAACAATCTTGAAGCTGTCATGGGAATAAAAAGCAATTTTGGAAAAGAAGGACTTGGTTTATATCCAACCAAGAAGAAGGATCTAGGAGCTAGATTTATAACATTTGTTTCTGAACAAGGTACATCTGAGCAGAGCCAAACGGCTGAAAAGAAGTCTTGTGAGAAAAATCAAGAAGAAGTAAAACAGACAGATGAAATCAGAAAAGAAAAGGGCAAAGAGAAAATGAATGCTACCTTGAATACCAATCACCACACAAATATGCCTAAGTCTGGAAGTAAAACCTCAAATCAACCTATGGACCCTGGTACATCAACCCAGCATCAAGCTTATGGAAATTCAAGGAGTCATTGGATTGGCACAAGACAGCCGCGTCAACGCACTGGCCATCCTGCGTCTACTCAACCTATGTCTAAGGGCTTCTACAGAAATATGTCTAAAACAAACCACAGGCTGCCGCGTCAACGCACACACCCCTCCAGAATGGGTATCCCTTCAGAAACAAGAGAATGAGTCGATGCAGTCACTTCAGTGAGTCAACGCACCCTCCGTACCAGAACCCATATGATATGGGGTTTGGATGGATGGGCCAACGCAGCCGTGCAAGAGGGTCTACGCAGCAAAGCTTCATTCCATCCGGAATTCAATATTCAACTAGAGCTTCTCGTCCTAGGTTCCCCAGTGCTTCTTGGATTCATAATAGTCATTGGAGTGGAAACAAGAATAAAAATTCACACCTTTTTAACAACATAACTGGTTCAAAGAGTTCATTCCGAAGGGTACCCCAACCTAATCAGAAAATCCTCAAACCTATGAACTCCACATCTCAAAAATCTCAAAAACCTCCGAAACAACAGATATGGATTCCCAAAAGTATGTTGTCTTACTTAACAGGATCATATGGTCTGATGGGACCCAAGTGTATTTGGGTTCCAAAATCCCTCGTTTGATGTGAATTACAGGAGTGCCTTGCAGCTGTACACAACAGATGGTATCTTGACAGCGGCTGCTTAAGGCATATGACGGGAGATAAGGCAAAATTCTGTTTCTTGGTTGAGAAAGAAGGAGGGCATGTCACGTTTGGGGGCAACAATAAAGGTAAAATTATTGGTAAAGGTAAAGTTGGCAAAACTCCCTTGAACTCCATTGATGATGTGCTACTTGTTGAAGGACTGAAATATAATCTTCTTAGTATAAGCCAACTGTATGACAGGGGACACAAGGTTGTGTTTGATTCTCTTGTATGCACCATTCTTGAAATGCATTCTGAAAATGTTAAGTTCATTGGAAAAAGAATAAACAACATGTATATGGTAGACCTAGATGATCCTGCTCATAATAATCTCTGTCTTGCTGTGAACAAAAGTGAGCTGGCTTGGCTATGGCATCGTAGACTAGGACATGCCAGCTATAGTGTCATGCATAAGTTAGCAAAATTCAGCATGGTAAACGGTTTGCCTGATGTCTCATTTAAACAAAATGACAAAGTTTGTGATGCATGCACTCAAGGTAAGCACACTAGGAAGTCATTTAAATCTAGAATAGAAAACTAGTCTTCTAGACCTCTTGACCTTATTCACATGGATCTGTTTGGACCCACCAGAACAGCAAGTTTAAGTGGAAATAGATATGGATTTGTTTTGATAGATTACTTCTCCAGGTTCACTTGGGTGTTCTTTTTATCTCATAAAAATGATGCATTTGAACAATTTCAGGCATTTTTCAGGAAAGTTCAGTAGGATGGTACGTATGCTATTCTCATCTTGATGCCTAACTTGATAGCTCAGTTTATTCTTTGGAATTTGATTGGTTAACTTTACTTTGCAATAAATTGATTACATGCCTTGCTTGAGTTGAAAGTTCTTGGTTTCTAAATAAGTCATAAATCTAGGGGGAGTTTAGTTTTTGGTCATATTCTTTGTCTTGAAAAAACACATGTTAACTAAATAGCCCATCATGTCAATCATTGCATTCTCATCAAAACTCTATGTCAGGCATGATCTGAGGGGGAGTTTGTACTAGATTTTACTTGCTAAGGAGAGCAAGTTAGCATCTTGAGATTAGTGGTTTGTGAACCTGAAGGATGGCCCATGCAGTTGATTGAATAGGCTTATTGGTGAAGAAGTCCGAGTTAACGCAGTGATGAGGCTGGGTCAACGCACTGAAAGAACTAATCTAGAAACAGTGCTGGCAGTTCAGCTGATTGGTGGAGTGAGTTAACGCTGTGTTGTGGTTGAGTTGATGCACTGATAGAAACCTGGTGTAAACCGTTCTGGAGTCAGCTTGCTCACGTAAGAGGGGTTAACTCAGTACTGCAGATGAGTCAACGTAATCTGGAAATTCTGCCTACTGAGGATATTTTTGGTGAGAAGCTGTCACAATGTCTGCTGTGCGTCAAAGTCTGCTGCTGTGTGAATGTGTTCTGAAATGGCACTTCCAGTACCTTGGATTCTTTGAAGCCTGGAGCCTTGTCAACTTCTCATCAATTCGTTTCTTCCTCACATAGTTCATCCATTAATCTTTTTAGCTAGTTGTTGAAGAACTCATCAATCTTCAAATATGAGGTAAGGTTCATGAGCTCTGGATTTGAATTGATGCCATTGATTCAGGGGGAGTTAAAATGATGATTCCTTTATGAAAGGTTTTGGTCTTCACCAACCAACTCTATATAAATTTAATGGCTGGAGACTTATAAATCTTATGATCCTTGAAGGTTACAAATCCTTGAACTTAAAAGTGCTTTGCATATGGAATAGCTAGAACTATTTAATAAAACTGTGAACTCTTTCACTCTAGAACCATGATGATCAAAAGTAAAGAGACCACTTTGTGCAAACTGAATTTAATCTCTGTATTGACCTTAAACTCAGAATAGGTTTAATAAGAGCTGAAGGAATAAACTCTATATATATATATACATATATGAAATAAATTGCAGAGCAATGGCTAGTTCTCACTGAGAAACTGTCTCTATGCACCAAGCAAGTGCTAAGGAGCATGTCATGATGTGAGTTCCTATCTCTGTTCCCAAAGAAAAATAATTCATTGTAGAGCAATGGTAAACTTTCACTGAGAAACTACCTTCATGCACCAATGAAGTGGCATGTCATGATGTGAATTGCCAACTCTGTTTCATTGGAGCAGAATAGTTAGCTATACTGAATAACCGGGGACTCTGGTGTCTGATAAACATGTGTACCTGTGTCAATATACTAGCTACACTTGACTACTAATGAAAATTAAAAATAAAAATTAAAAAAATTATGTGAATAAATAGATATATATATATATATATATGTGTGTGTGTGTGTGTGTGTGTGTGTGTGTGTGTGTGTGTGTGTGTGTGTGTGTGTGTGTGTGGTTGTTCTTAAGCTCACATAAAATCCTACCGAGTTCATCTTCAATACTCGTTAAATTCACTTCTATAGGGGTCTCTTGAAATTGAACAATCTAGGGGATAGTTTTGAGAAAGTTCCTAATGTGCAAACTGTTCTATCTTTATTCCATACACATACTCTTCTCGTTCATGGGCTTAACTCAAACTCATAAGTTTGTCTTTCTCCACATCATTAAATGAATTAGGGTCTATTATCATATCTCTCATAAGGGAACTTCAATTTTATCAATTAAAAATCCCTGAATGCAATCCTCATCTTTCATGTTTCAGTGTCTTTTGAATGCCTCAATACTGTTGCTCTTAAATCGATATTACCGTCATATTCCTTTTGGTGGCGTCGCCTCAGGCCTCCAATGCGTCAACGCAGTTGTGTGGTCGCTCCATCAACCCAGTCCGGTTCATCTCTTTGAACCGGTTCTGTCTCTTTGAAACCAAGGGGTCATCTCTTTAAAACCCCTATGCGTAAACGCTTCTGTCTCCTCGCCTCTTTCAAAAACCCTGTTGGCTCCTACCTCTCTGCTTCCCTCATCTTCTTTCCCACGGCACTTCTCTTCCCTATTGCCGGGTGTTTCACCTCGCTACCATGGCTCCTCCGGCAAAAGAGAAAAAGGACAAGAAGGGTTTAAAGAGAAGAGCTCCCATCTTTGCTAAGGGCAAGATTGAGCCTCAAACCAAATTTCAACTTGCTCCAGAGGAGACGCTGTCTCAGTCAGCTCCAAGGAAAAGGAAAGGAAAAGAGAAGAGCTCGCTGGCAAAGCCAAGTAATTTCTCAGAATCGAGGGCAGCGAAGCGGAAGGATACTCACGATGCTCCCGTGGTAGATCCTCCAGAGGAAATGCCATCTTCTTCAGCTCCAAAGAAACGGAAAGGAAAAGAGATAGAGCTACCTCGGAAACGTCGCCTCCATCCAAGCCCGCTGACCAAAAAGAGAAAGCTCTCTAAATCAAGGGCAGAGGAGTAGTCTACATCTTCAGCTGCTGCGAAGGGGAAGCAAGGTGTGGACAGCTCACATGCAAGGTCTTCTGATCCCTCTCTCACCATCAATATAGAAGAATCTCTGAAAGTCCTTATTCCACGATATATTGTTGCTACCGATGTTGAGATGCTTGAGGTTTTTCCGCAATTATTTCCCACTTTGGATTTTCAGGGTTGGTGGTCTTTTGTCACAAATCATAAGATATACTACCCCACCCTCGTTAGGGAATTTTACCAAAATTTGAAATATGAGCCTCAAATCCCCAAAGTTTCTTCAACAGTCAGAAATGTCCGTTTTGAGTTAACAAATAAACTGTTTGCTAGATCATGGAAAATTCCAATGGATGGGGTTCAGCTACACAGTTTTCAGTTTGATGAACATGACGCTTACGCCCTTCTGACTGAACAACCTAGTGATCCTACTGTTGTTAAGCAGACATATCTATCTAGTCTGAAAGCCAATCGGTTCCCTCCCTTCAACAGACTACTACATCATATCTGCACATCCATCATTACACCCCAGAGCAATGGTAGGGAACGAGTTACTGAGATGCAAAGATTCTTGCTATACTGTATGCTGAAACAAATCAAGATTTCATTATCTGATGTTATCATTCAGACCATGGGTACATGTCTGAAACAGTCTAGGACACTTCCATATGCTGCCCCATTGACTACTATTTTTAGAAAAGTTGGAGTGGATTTTGGAAATGAGAAGAAACGTGAGATTCCTAAAGGAAATAGATATTCCTTGTCATATATTCAAAATTTCATGGGATTTAAGATTGTGAATGGACAGCCAGTTAGAGTACTGCCAAGTCAGAAGCATGCATTGCCTCTGGGACCTCTGCTGTAGAACTGAGAGAAACAGCACAGGAAAGCCCAGAAGCTAGTCCTGGCAGAGTGGACCAACAAGAAGCAAGTCATGTCCAAGCTCATAGTGTCATAGATACTGCTCCAAATCTTCCAACTGTCACTAGAGATATTATGATCATACATGGTCCTTTTCAGGAACCCTCTCCTCGAAGGGAACATGAGTCTACCTACTTTCCTGAGGAACAAATGCCAGATAATTCTCATCATGATGATGGCATGCATGATCAGACCTCTGGTATCAATCCCACATTGATTCAATTTCTGGAAATGAAATTCAGGAACATTGATTCTTCCATAATGCACCTGAGCTCAACTATGGAAATGAGGATTTCTCATCTTGAGCAGAAATCAGACAGCAGATGGGAACAGTTCAAGCATGACAAATTCAACTCAGACAAAAAGCTTCATAACTTCATGGAATCCCTCCTTCAAGTTTGTCAGAAAGCTGGATCAGTAATGCACAATTTGAAAAGCTTGCATCAATAATTTCTGAACAGGCTAAAGGCTATACAGACATATAACTATGAAGTCAAGGAAAACCAGTCCAAGCTGAATTTGAAATTTTCCACCCTGATTGACAAGAATAATGAGTTCAGTGAACAGGTTCAGATCTTATTTGAAAAGATTACATCTTTTGGTACGGACCTTGCTAAACTGTTTGAGCGAACCACTCTAGTGGGTGATGAGGTAATGGATGTTTTGCACATTCTAAAAGAAAACTTCCCACCCACAATTGAAGATCAGCGTGATGTGTACTGCCCTCCACCAACAGAAGCCTCCTCTTCTGCACCAGAATGGAGATCTCAACAGAAAAGCTCAAGTGGACTACCTGTTTGACTCTTACACAGTTGGTTTGACAGTGTCACTTCAAAAGTACAGGATTATCATAAGTCTATTCTGCAAAGAGATCAGCAATTTTTGGACAGACTAGACAGTTTAGCAACTTCTATGACTCAGCTTCAGCAACAACTGGACAATGTGTCTGCAACCATCCTTCAGTCACCTGCTCCCCTTCCTGATGATGTCAAAGGGGGAGAGACATGAACTCAAGTTGGAGCCTGGAATTGCATTGCATCTGCATCAAATGTGATTGAGTGTAGTTTTCCTTCGTTTACATATTTTGTGAAATGCTTGAAAGAAATTGTCTGTGAGATTGCCCAACTTTTTGTTAGAAAAGTTCTTTTGTTTCTCTTGTTGATGTTAAACCTTGGACTTAAATGAAATGAACTGGTGTTCTGGTCTCTGAAGTGAATTACTTGTTTGATCTAAACAATACATTTTTATGTAGATGCAATGGCATACACCTCATAGTTGCCATCATCAAAAAGGGGGAGATTGTTGTGCCCCTGGTTTTGATGATGACAACCATGAGATGTGTGTGTGTTGAGTTCAACAGAACTAATGATTTAACCCTTGATTCATTAACACATGTATATACTTTATTCTTGAATGCAAGGAAGAAACATGGTCTACGCAGGATGCTCAAGACGTCCGCACATCGATTTGAATAAAAGGACAGCGCCAACGCAGGTTGCTAATTGCATCTACGCATCAGTAGAAGAGGCAGAAGTATCAAATCACTGGCATAGCTCAGTGCGTCAACGCCACAGTTCAGCAGCGTCGACACAGCAGTTCAAGTGGCAGAATCATTGTTCACTGGAAATACCCCGGTGCGTCAACGCTACAGCATGATAGCGTCGACGCAGCAGTTCATTCTGAGATAAAGATCGCTCTGGGTCAGTTCAGTGGGTCGACGCAGTGACCCCATGCGTCAACGCATCCAGCTTTATACTCAAAGACATGTGGGGCATTTCAAGGCTGCGTCAACCTCATGGTCTCAATGAGTTGACGCCATCTGAATTTCATCAAGAGATGATTGGGTGGACCCCAGTCGTAAGTGGCTTTAGATGCCACTTCATCTAAAAGAGCATGCGCTCTCTTTCCCTCTCGATTCCAGAAGGCTCTGATGAGAGCAATCATTGGGCTAACAAGAAAATCTGGTTGGGGCCCACTGGATTAATATGACACGTGGAACTATTGTGCTAGGATACCGCCACGTGGGCTAAGGCATTTTGAGCGGGAATCATGGAAACCACACGCCCTAGTTGTCCTCCGTTCAATAAAGAGGCAGCTTCTTCCTTAGAAAGAAGGGGTGGAGAGAGTGATCATACTTCGAAGGAGCAGAAGTGCAGAGAGGGAACATACTTTGAAAGAGCAGAAGAATAGAGAAGAAGAGTTAGAGAAGCGGTAGTCGAACCTGAGCGAGTGAAGCCCTCGAGAAGGATCGTGGAGTCCATCGTCTTCCTGCTGGTACCTTGCTGCATCCACTGACGATCAGAGGAGATCCAGGGGAAGTGGATCAATGCGAGTTCATCTACCCTTAAGAAGGAGAAGGCCAGCTGATTGTTGAAACATCTTCCTCCAGACTTCTGAGTTCGAGCTTGAGATCCAGCAGCATCACAGATCTGGAGCTGTTCCTCCATCACGTAGTGATTTTGTTTATTATTTTTCATTTTAGTTTGAACACTATTACATTGTTTCTCCCTCGTACTAGTTTGAGTAGAGGGAGGGGTTTGATCCAGCAGATTGTGCTTGGATCAAGGGCGTTTGGGCGTGTTTGCCTACAAGCTATTCGTCAGCGGTTTAGAGGATCTGTTCCTCTGGGTAAGCCAAGCTGTACTGCTCAGCGTTGTTTGAGGAGGTTGTTCCTCGGTGAAGCTAAGCTGTAAAGCTCAGCAGAGATCCTCAGTGGTTTAGTGAGGGGTGGACGTAGGTCTCCACAGGGAGACCGAACCACCATAAAAATCTGTGTTCCTCTTGTGATTTGCTATTCTCGCATAATCCACCTAAGGATGGTAGCTTGTGGTTATGCATTGACTACCGACAGCTGAATGAAGTGACCATTAAGAACAAGTATCCGTTGCCACGGATCGTTGATTTGTTCGACCAGCTTCAGTCTGCTCGAGTATTCTCGAGGATTGATTTGTGGTCCGGTTACTATCAGCTAAGAATTCGCGAGTCCGATGTGGAGAAGACTGCGTTTGGTACGAGGTACGGGCATTATGAGTTTCTGGTGATGCCGTTTGGGCTCGCCAACGCCCCCGCAGCCTTCATGGACTTGATGCAGAGGGTGTTTCGTCCGTATTTGGACCAGTTCGTGGTCGTATTTGTGGACGACATCCTTCTCTATTCACGGTCTGCCGAGAAACACGCGTACCATTTGGGTGTGGTACTGCAGACGTTGCGAGATCACCAGTTGTATGCGAAGCCCAGTAACTGCGAGTTCTGGCTTCGTGAGGTACACTTTTTCGGGCACGTGATTTCTAGTGATGGCATTTCTGTGGACCCCGCCAAGGTAGAGACTGTAATGCGATGGCCGAGGCCGAGGTCTGTGACCGAGATCCGGAGTTTCTTGGGGCTTGCGGGTTATTATCATCGGTTTATCCAAGATTTTTCTCGCATTGCGACCCCGATGACTAGACTCACACGGAAGGATGTGCCTTTCGTCTAGTCTGAGGAGTGTGAGTAGAGTTTCAGGGAGCTGAAGAGATTGCTCGCCTCGGTTCCGGTCTTGGTTTTGCCTTTTGGGTCGGGAGGTTTTGTGGTATGTACAGATGCTTCCGGGGTCGGACTAGGTGCTGTGTTGATGCAGCATGGTAGAGTGGTGGCTTATGCATCTCAGCAGCTGAAGCCCCACGAGGAGAACTACCCTACCCATGACCTTGAGTTGGCGGCTGTGATCTTCGCGCTGAAGATCTAGAGGTATTATCTGTACGGTGAGAAGTTCGAGGTGTTCACTGACCATCAAAATTTGAGGTATGTGTTCACGCAGAGGGACCTTAACCTCAGGCAGAGGCGTTGGATGGAGTATATGAAGGATTATGACTTCACCCTGTCTTATCAGTCGGGCAGGATGAATGTCGTAGCCGATGTCTTGAGTCGGAAGGTCGCGGTCAGTGCCTTGATGTTGAGGAAGTGGAGGCTCTGGGAACAAGTGCCCGAAGTATCTTTCAGGCTCAAGATTCCCCAAGAGCCAGGGTTAGCTGTGCTTACGAGTCTGACTGTCACACCTGCTATCCACTGTCAGGTGACAGAGGCTCAGCATGCGAGACCCTGAGTTGCCCCGGATTCTGGCTATGGCTGAGGTGGAACTCGGCGAGGACGGTGCTGCGCGGTTTCGTGGGAGGCTGTACGTCCCAGCTGAGGAGCAGGTTCTTCGTGTGGTGTTGCGTGAGGCTCATGGGAGCAGGTACACCGTACACCAGGGTGCGACGAAGATGTATCGGAATTTGCGAAGGTAGTTCTGGTGGCCTGGCATGAAGAGAGATGTGGCCGAGTTCGTGGCCAGGTGCCTGACCTGTCACCATGTGAAGGCGGAGCATCAGCGACCAGGAGGTACTCTCCAGCCCTTGGATGTTCCCGCCTAGAAGTGGGACCACGTGACCACGGATTTTGTGGTGGGGTTGCCGAGGACTCCGAGTGGGCAGGATAGTATTTGGTTGCTGGTAGAACGGCTGATGAAGGTGACTCGGTTGCTACTAGTCAAGGTCAACTGGAGCGTGTCCAGGTTGGCTCGTCTTTATGTGGAGCGGATCGTTCCGTTGCATGGGATTCCCACTTCCATTGTGTCGGATCGGGATCCGTGCTTCACTTCTAGATTCTAGAGGAGTTTCCAGCGAGCTCTTGGCACGGAGTTGACGTTTAGTGGTTGGTTCGATGCAAGTATTCAGAGGGGGGGGGGTGAATGAATATGTCCTTAAAAATTCGCCCAATTAAAATCTTATGCTCACTAAAAATGCTAGTTCGCAAACTAAACAAGCTTGAAAGCTAATGGGCAGTTGCCGAACTAAATAAACACACAGTGATATCACTAGAGTACTAACAAAATATAGCTCAACTAGAATTTCGCTCTCTTGACAGATTAAAACACTCAGAACAAAATCTGATCAAATCATTTACTCGACCTGTAAGCAAACACTTGGAGCGCCCCTATGCAAACATCTAGCGGAAGCACAAATAGACAAATCAAACCACAGTGCACAAGGGGTTTTTAGGTGGTTCGGTCCAGCAGACCTACATCCACCCCACACTCAACCCGAGTGTGGATTCCGCTGACTCACAGCTTGAATAGCTGGGCATCACAGCTTGCCATACAACCGTTGGGCAACACAGCTTGCCGTCCGAGGAATCCTCCTCGCCCGCTGAGCAACACAGCTTGCTGTCGAGTGGAATCCACCACTGCAAACCGCTGGGGATTACAGCTTACCGTCCAGAGGCAGCACCTCTGCAAATTGCTGGGCAATACAGCTTGGCCGTCCAGTGGAATCCTCCACTGCAAGTGCTGAGCAACACCGCTTGCTCCGCTGACAAACAGCTTGAAAGAAGGTATAAAAAGAAAATAAGAAAAGATGGAAACACAGCAACTAAAAGCTGAACAATGAAGCATGAATTATAGCTCTAACAATGAGCAACCTCAGATCTGGTTTTAAACTAAAGATCTGAGGAACGAACTCCTTCACTCTCTCTCTTTCTCTTCTTTTTCTCTTCACACTCTGCTCGAGCTCTCTATCTCTTTCTTCCTCTTCTTTCTCTTCTTCTTCTGCTCTTCTTTCTCTTCTTCTTCTGCTCTTTCTCTTTTTCTTTTCTTCTGCTGGATCGTGAAAGCTCTCTCTTCTTTTTCCCTTTCTTCTCTCAGCTTTTGCTCTCTGGCTTCGATCACGAGCATCTTCCATCTGAAGACGAGGGCTCCATTATATACCAGCAGCAGCAGCAGCAGATTAGGGCGGCGTGTGCTCTCCACGATTCCCGCCCAAATGCTTCAGTCCACGTGGAGGCTCCTCTGTATCTCGGATCACGTGCCAGATGCTAGCCTCGTATCACGTGCCCACTCTGCATAGGCTCCACGAACAGTACAATAGAGCAAACTGGTTTGGATTTGATCCTGAAACCAGAATCCTTCTTGTTCTTCTTTTTCTTCTTCTCCTGCAAAGAGATTAAAACCATTAATACTCAGGGCCACAAAAACTAAAGCTGCATGAGGTATGTGATAGCAATACGAGATGCACTCTACTGAGAATGACACGAGATACCACAGTAACAAGGCTAACACTACAAGGAGAATGACACGAAGTCAGATGAGAAGAACACGAATACAGAAGACTCGAAGACATAGGGGTGACACAGATGGAGCGACACGAGGTGGCACAGAAGGCAGCACGAGGTGCTGCAGTGTTCAGCACGCGATGGAACAAATAATGACACGAAGACGAGGACGACACGGACTGAAACCAACTCGAAGACGAAAATAGAACCCTACACGAAGTGTGGTGACAAAGCAAAAGGACACGGGGTCTAGGAAAAACAACACGAAGACAGAAGACAGGAACGGTTACAACGACACGTAATAAAACAGTGAAAGCAGGAAAACGACTCGAGTAACTACAGTAAATGACACGAAAACACAAGAGCAAAAATAAAAAGGATGACTCGAGATGAGCAACTAAATACTGAAGAAATGACACGAGGTTCACAGGAAAACGACTCGAAGTTCATCAGAACAAATCGAGCTGCTTCAGTGAACATCACGAAGACAATCAACAAGCATAGTTGGAACAACACGACGTACAAGAGGACAACACGAAGTGTAGTAAACACAAACAACACGAAGTATGAAACATCAAAGGGAACGGCACAAAGTGAAACGACACTTTACACAAAAATGACTTGGAAGGATTTGAACGGGAGAGTGAATAGACTTGGTTCCTGTAGTAAATGGTGTGGAGTGTACAGACTTGATGAAACAAGGTCCAGTGTATAGACTTGGTGAACTGACTCCAATGTACAGACTTGCACGAGCGAGCTACAGTGCCAATGTGTAGACTTCACGTTGTACAAACTTTCCAAAGATGCAGACTCTGTATAGACTCTGAAATACAAGCGATGCAGCAAAGCCTAGACATTGGGCTTTACTCTGCAGTGTATAGACTTTGCTACCCAAATCATGAACAGTGCAAGCCACAGTTCAATGTATGAACTTTGCAAGTGCACTGGCTGTACAGACTTCAAGACTTCAGACTACAGGGATGTGTGAACAACCAGTGTGTAGACTCTTCAATCGACAGGCTTTGAAGCACAAAGGCAATGTACAGACTTTGGAGCATATGACACGGCTGTACAGACTTAGAATATGAAGACTGATGTACAGACTTCATTAACAATGCATGAATGAGACGCTGTACAGACTTAGCCTAAGACATGCATGAGACTGATGCTGTACACACTTAGCCTAGGACAATGTATGTGACTGACGCTGTACACACTTAGCCTAAGACGCTGTGTAGACTTTATCTAACATGGACAATGTATAGACTCAATCAATGGAAGAGTTTCCAGTGTATGGACTCATGATATATGAGAAATGGAAACAGCAGTGAATGGAATGTAAAGAACACACAGAGGCTGTATAGACTTGGAATCCAATGCACACGGCTGACAGACTTGAAGTGAACTGAATGAACATGATGTACAGACTTCAAGTGCTTGAATGCAAATGATGCACACTTCCAATGTAGAGACTAGCACTTACTGCTATTCAGACTATGCAGATACATGCAGAGACATGATATCTGACAAAATGCAATTCAGATATATAAAGAGCAAATGCCATCAATGCTAAACATCATCATTCATGTTGCTATCATATGCAGAATGCTCAAGGATAAGAATGCACAGAAATGCACTTGTTTATTGCAGTCATCAAAACATAATAGCATTGCTATCATCAAAATACAATATCAAATGCACTCAAATGCACTCACTGTCTTGCTATCATCAAAACCAAATAGCATTGCTATCATCAAAGCAACATAGCACATGCTTGTGCCTAAGGGGCATAACATTCTCCCCCTTTTTGATGATGGCAATAAACAGTGACAGTGAGTCACACACATAAAATTTTCTCCCCCTTTGACATGATCGAAAAGGGAAGAACAATAAGAACATGAGTGCAACATGGCAGTATGCATGCAAGTGACTTCTAGAGCAATAAACTCCCCCTGAAGGTATGACTCCTCCTGAATTATTTCTCCCCCTAAATAAATGCTCCCCCTTTGAGAAGGAATATGAACAGATAAACAAGGTAGAGAAGGTAGGAGGGTCACTTGACAACAGCTGAATCATAGGTTCAGAAAGGAAGCAAGATTATAAACAACTGTTAAAGTATAAGAATCAGCAACATACAATTTTGACAAAAATTCAGATTTAATAGTGATAAATCTAGAGTAAAACATCTGACCCCTGAAAGAGAGTTTATAGATTCCATTTATAGCAATGAATCTAGGGCACATGGTATTAATAGATAAGTCAAAAATAATACCCTTTTGTGATTAAACATGGAAGATCAAGAATGGCAACTTGAATATGTATTAATAAAAATAATTTTCACTCATAGACTTTTGATTTATCGAAGGGTTACAGCAGTTTGATTTTCACTTTTGAATTTTAGAACTTGAACTAAGTGAATAGATCAGTGGCATTTATGCTGTTGACATTAGGTGTACACCTTGATCAGAGGCAGGTACCCCCAGTTACTAGGCATAAACTACAAGATCTACTTCAGATCAAGACCCACAAGGAATAGTCTTCACTTTTGACATTAAGGGTACACCTTGATCAGAGGCCAGTACTCTCAGTTACTTGGTGAGGACTCCCCCTATAGATTTGACCCTATGAACAGAGATATTCTGAAGCACCTCATGACATGTGAATTCTCCTGCTTCTTTGGAGGAGTTCACAGTTTCTCAGTGCAATCAGCCATTGCTCTGTCACTGTGTTCAGTTCTTAACATTAATGATCTTATTTACTGCTACCCTTAATTCTTTTAGAGTGATTGTTTAAAAAATCAGTACACACTCTTATTAGCATGTTCTAGACATATCCGGTTCAACACATTTAGGCATTACAAGAACTTTTTCTATTTTAGCCATGAGACAAAGATTAAGAGCTATAAAAGTTTTCTTTTATCTCAAATTCTGAAGTGCAGACACTTAACTCTCCAATTTATAAAGGTTAAACCTTTAGTTCCTTTCAATTTGTAAGTGTGATTCTTATAAGTGAACAATTGCAATAATCACCATTCAATGTACTAAACCAAATGCAAAGCTGTTGTTTAGTGAAAATGATGGAGAAAAGATAGCAATTGGCAAATGGTTCAATGAGTAACTGATGTCAAAGAATATGAATCATTTGAATGAGAACACTGAGAAGTGAATAGGATTCAATGAATTGAATAGAACTCTCAGCTCCCCCTGACATCATGATGCAAGAGATATGCTATGCAACATACTGTCCTACATGCAGACTATGCACCAAGGATACATGAGACAAGTATGCAATCAATTCAGGTTTATGCATCCAAGTTATAAGCATTCTTATCCTTTTTCAGATTTTTTTTTCAACATATGATGCAGTGCACTATTCTACATGAAGACAGGACCCATGGTACTCGGCGGAGAACCTGGTCTCAAAGACCATCTCACACATGGTAGAAATCTCCGGGCAGATTTCCTTGCCTTTTAGTAACATACCATTTGATATACCAGGGTTAAGCAAATGATAATGCAGTGCAAAGCAGCCCTATTATGCATTGAAAACCATGCAGTCTACGACAATAGGCAAATGACAATCATGCAAATCAGTTCTATATGCATTGAACAACTTCAAAGTCAGTCATGCAAATAATGTGTGCAGACATTAGACACATGCAATGACTCTATACACTGATGAACGGCCAGCTCGTGGTGAGTGAAGGGCATGCGGTCCAGTGGCGGGGGTGAATTCGACATCATGGCGCGGGAGTTGTTATCAAAATGCCTTACGCGCGGGCGGACCCGGAACACGGGTGTGTTCGCCATTACCACAGCGCGTTACACGTGGGGGATGGGCTACACGCCATATGAGGGGAGTACGTGCGACATACCCTCGGTGTATACAAGCCGATCAACAAGCCAACCAACACTTGCTTTTCTCCTCGCGTTCTTCCCGGAAGCCTTAAGGCTTGAGTCCTTGCCGGAGCGTTTGCGGATGTCCAAGGGCTTGTCTTGTTAGCATCCATGACCCTTGAGCTTCTAAGGGGGTTTTATAGGGGAATATGAAGGGTCAGGATTGGGTTAAGGGTGTAATCCGTTCTACGTAAACCCCTTCAAAAATATACTTTTTTTATTTTCTGAGTGGGGGAGGGGGGTTTAGGCTGTCTGGACTGGGGGGCCAATCCAAGCCACCTAAACCCCCACTTTGGGGGTTTAGGCAGACCAGACTGGGGGCCCAGTCTAGTCCACGTAAACCCCAGGGGTTTAGGTGGGTTGGCCCTTTTTTTCTCTTTTTTTTGTTTTTTCAATGGTTTAGGCGGACCAGACTAGGGGGACAGTCTTGTCCGCCTAAACCCCCCCAGGGGGGTTTACGCGAAGTGAAACTGGGTTTTTTGCCCAGTTGTCTATAAAAACCCCATTCTTGTATTTTTGAGCCCACATTGACTCTCTTTGCCCACAAGAAGATAAAGGATACGAGGCTTAGACTGGCTGGCTAGTCATTGGCGCGCGTGGACTGAGGAGATTAACTTGCGTGACTTCGTGTGATCCTGAGGCTCCGTCTTCACGAATCCTTCCACACACGGGTACGCCGATCAATCTTGCACGAGATTGGGACTGGAGAATGGCAGTGGCGCCCTCGGGCTGGGAGGAGGGCGAGACCCCCAAGGGAGTTTGCCCTCCCTAGAGCGCGGTCGTGCCCGGGGTGAACTGCCCCCCGGGCAAGGCGTGGCCGCGGGGGATGGTCCCGGGGGTCTTCCAACGTTGTTTGGGGTTGTCCTTTGAAGGACGGGGTGCTCCGGTGTGCTGGAATTGGCCTGTGGGGGCTTGTTGTTGTCATGTTGTCGTCGCCCCCCGCATGGTGTTCGGGGAAATTCCTGACACACCTCGGGGCATCAAACGGCTTGGAAAATTGACTGGCGGGCCTTAGGTTCGGCCTCAGGCCGAGGGTAGGAGCTTGCAGGAGCCGAGAGAAGGCAATTCGGGCATGTGGGCCCTGCTTTCGTGGCGTATACCGCGTTGTAAGGCTAGTGGGTGGGCAATCCTGGGTTCACCTGGGAGCTAAAGATAAACGGCTCGTCGCCGCGTATCTGAGGGTCGGGGGTGGCCCCGACTTGCTGGAGGGTTGTCATAGAACATGGATAGAGTGCTGGAGCCGCGGGTTGGCCCTCGGCTTGTTGTAGAACGGTTGGAATGCGTGTGCCCGCAAGGTGTTACGGGCTTCTAAAGCCTGCGGTTGACCAAGATGAGTCTTCCTTTGACTTTAGATGGCTGGAGGGAGGAGTCTTGGGGCTAAATCATGGCCTCGTTGCTGTGTGCCACGTGTCATGGCTTGTAATCAGGGCACCCCCGGGTTGGCCCGGGTGACTATGTTGAAGGCGGGTAAACCTGGAAGCTGGGTAATCGGGGGTGGCCCCAATCGATTGTTAATGTTGCCGTGGGTCACGGCTAGCTAGTTGGGACCCTCGATTGGGCCCAGTGAGCTATAGGAAGGGCTGGATAGCCCACGTCTTAAAGGCGTTCGGGGAAATTCCCGAACCCTCATTTCTTAATATTTTTGCTGGAAAATGTCTGGGTACAATAATCACCTTCTATGTATAGGTCGGAACGTGTTGCTTGTTGGCGTAGCGATGCAAAAGGGTTCTGTGATTTGCTCGAACGGGGAGCCAATTTCAAAGCAGGTGTAGGTATTGGTAGAAAGGAGAGGAAGTATGCGGCCATCGGTACGGACGAAAGGTCCACTATCCAAGAGTCTTTTCATTCATATGGCTAGATGCTGAAGCACAGAAGAGGATCTTTGTGTTGGTTGCAATAGTAAGATGGTGTCCCACTGAGCTCATACATTACTTTGATGTCGGGGTTTGAAATGCTTGGTAGTGTGGAAAGAAAAGGACTTAGTGCCCAAAAATTTAAATGACCCAACTGGGGGTTACGGCTAAAGAGGAGTTTGTCAATCAGACTATGGAGACGGCCTATATTGAAATATCATTACATCCGGGGAGATTATCGTGTGGAGAAAGGCCCACATTGCAAGGGATGGCTTTCAGAGTTGCCGGCATGGCATACTCCTTCTTGCTTTTTCTCCCCCCCTTCTTCTTCTTTTTTATTCTTTTCTTTTGCTTCTTTTTTTTTCTTTTGTTGTTGGCTTGGTAGGGGGTATTCCCATTCCTTCCAGACCCTATAGGAAGGGTGGAAGTTGAAGTTTCGGCCTGACTCGCCACCATTGTTGCAAGGTGCTTTTCCCTTTTTGTTAGGATATTCTCTTTTCTTTGTTCACAGGCTTCTCTTTCTGACATCTACCCCCAGGGTTAGGAGCCAACACCGTGCTTAGCCATCTGCTCAGCTTTTGACTTTCATCGGAGAAATCTGGGATGCTTCTAGGGAATACAGCCTGTTAGTTGCTGCAAGCTGGGTCGCCCATAGTTGTTCAGCCACTTTCTGGTGACGGGACATGTCCCCTCTGGCTTCCGACGGGCGTCCCTATTGCTGTGTGAAGGTTTTATTGTATTATTGTGTTAACAATTCAGTCGGTGGGACTACTGTAGATGCTTATAATGGGGCTGGATGTTGAGTGCTTTTCTCCCAGCCTTATTTAGTATCATATTTTGATTATTTTACTCCCTGGTAGGTGTGAAAATGTCAGTTTCACCACTGTGTTGAATACCGGCCTCCGATATATTCCCAGGGGGCCGTTGGGATATCGAGGTCTTGTTACCTGCCCTCTGAAGGTTACGCAATTCATGCGAGCGTGGTGGGTCCACCCTATATTCACCCATATGTAGCTCTCCCCTTTGAGTGAGGCTTTCTATGATATCCTTAAATACATAACAATCTTTCAGAGGATGCCCGATTGTTTGGTGATACAAGCAATAGCGAGGGTCGTCCCTCTTTACGGAATCTCCTGGTTTCTTGGGTGCTGGTAAAACAATCTTGTTATATGATTGGGCCCACTCGAAAAGGATGCGAACCTTATTCCTTGGGAAGGAATAGGGCTTCTTCATTTTACTCTGCAATGAATGAGCCTCTTTTTGATCAACGGCCTTGGCTTGGGAAGGGCTAGCTACTTCTTTCACCTTCTTTCATTGTTGTTCAAAGGCTTTAATATCAGCAATGTGAGCTTCCTTTGCCATCTGTTGCTTGCTACCTGACTTGTTCTTCAGATTCGGGTGCTAGTGGCTGAGGAACTCCCGGGCAAGTGGATTGCCCCTCAGCTACACCATTGTTCAGCTGCCAGCTTAGATGCGGGGCTTGATCGCCGTCCGTCTTTTCAAATAATTTCATCTTGATCATCTGCTCTATCATGAGCTTGTTCATCATTGTTGGATCTTCCATGCTTGAGGAAGCTCAAGCCTGTTGGGCATCGAGGGCAGCCGGCACGTTGGCCGTGGGGAAGCTTCAGCCAAATCAGCAGCTTGTGGTACTTCAGGCGAAGTATTTGCCTGTTTGGATGTAGATGGTTGTATATCCCTTTCATTTAGTTGCCTCTTCAGCATCTCGATCTCTTGCACGTGTGCTTGCAGTAGGGCCAATAAGGTAGGATCATGCTGAGAGGAGCTGGGGGTGCTAATTCCAGACTAGGTTGGAACGACTTCCAGTGGGAGAGGTGATCCTCCACAGCCTTCCTCTGTTGTAGCTGTGTTAGTAGCCGCATCGACAACAATTGTGTTGAAGCGTATATCACCGAGGGCAGTCATCATCATCTCATCTATAGGTGCTTCTCCCTTTATGAGGGGATTTGGCCTCTCACCAGGCTTGAATATCTCTTCTTGCTCAAGGGGTAGAGTTTCGTATCTTCTAGCTATTTTTGTAGCATGTGGGAAGTCAGATCCATTGCCATGTGCTGCTCCTGGCTTCATTTCTTCACGGTGAGAGAAATTATGGGGATACCCTTGTTCATTGGCATGCTTCTCAGTCAATAGTATTTGACAGCTCTGAATTTATTTTATGGCATCTGCTGCCATTGGAGGACCCTGACTGCTTGGGAATGTATGCTGGAAGCCACAGGAATATCCATGGATAGTTAGACTTATATTAGCCTGCCCTCAGGAGGAGGAAGGCGTAAGCAATAGAGGTCTTTCTTCTATGAAAGGTAAACACCTCATCATAGCAACTTCACTACAAGGCTTGGGACAGGTATATGCACCCTCTAGTAACGCCTTTGTAGCATGTGCCGAGGTTGAAGTAACGGGATGATTTGCCTCGGATGCTGTGAGGCGACTTTCTTCTTCTTGGTCTTCCCCTGGCGGGTCGAGTAGAACAGACAGGTATTGCAATGTAGGGTCAGCACCCTTTTCTTATTCTTTAGTTTCATTTTCGCCGGCCTTGCTTAGTCGGCTTCTACCCCCGGGACTGGCTATTATCTGCTTCTGTAGCTTGCATTCATCCAGCCAATCGAGGGAAAGGCATTTGAGTTGCCCCCACAGTAGCTGAATGCCGGCCTTCTATTGGATCTCTGGTTTTGATGATGACATACTATGGATCTTGATAGAGATGATGGACTAAGTTTCTTGTGTGGTGAGCAGGTACATTGATCCTTTGGTAACAAATGGATCACAGAATTTCAAGTTGATGCATAAGTTCGATGCATCGACGCATCAGGAATGGTGCATCGATGCATCAGGAGTAACCCAACACATTGCAACGAAGCAGTAGAAGAAAAACTCATCACTGCATCGAGGCAGCAAGAGAAGAGTCACAACTGCATCAATAAAGAAGACAGATGCATTGACGCATTCAGTCCATGCTTGTTGTTACACTTAGCACGTCAAAGCATCAGAGCAAAATAGAAGGTTTGCTTCAAGCATCAAGTCGTTGCATCGACACATCAGCAGTGATGCCTCGACGCATCTAGCCAGAAGCTCTCTCAAGCCTTGCACACCAAAGGTCGTGTCTTCAACTACACCGATACATCAGCTTCATGCATCGACGCATTCAGCTCTCCACTTGGATTTGATTGGTTCCAACACTGAAGCAGCTCACTGATGCACCGACGCAACAACCTCTTACCTAGAAGCATTCAGTTCAGAATCTACTCTGAGAGTCAGTTGCGTCTACACATCTGATAGATGCCTCGACCAGTTGACCTTGCACGTGATGACTTAA
The DNA here is from genome assembly GCA_022559845.1 of Amorphophallus konjac. NCBI lineage: Eukaryota > Viridiplantae > Streptophyta > Magnoliopsida > Alismatales > Araceae > Amorphophallus > Amorphophallus konjac. Next base: position 267,058,509 of record CM040127.1, read on the forward strand.
TGAACTCATGTGATCTCGAGTTCAAGTATCTGGCACGTGATCTCAAGCCATGTGGCATCTCTTCTGGACGATGTTTCTTAAAGAAGATTCTTATGGACACTTGGGCAAATAGACTTTAGTTATGAAGACCTTTTCTCGTGGCCATCTGGACCAATCAGATCTGAGGATTAAAAAAGGAGAAAATCCCCAAAGTCTCATGTGATATAAATATTCGCTTGTTCACCTCTTTCAAAAAGGAGAGGAGAGAATAGATAGAGCACGAAGAGAAGAATAGAAGAGAGAGAAGAAGAAATTGAGCATTCCATCTGAGAAATTCTGAGCAATCCAGTTCGAAGAGAAAAATTGAGAGAAAGTCTGAGGGAAAGAAGAAGAAGAAAGAGAGCTTCATCGGAGTGGTTCGAGCTCTTCTGAAGATCTGTGAAAGCCTGGTCTCGTGGATCAAATTCAGAGTCAGTTCGCTCATATCGAGCTACATTCTATTCATCTGGTTTTTTGTCATTCTTTTTGTTGATTTCTCGGTTCCTATATGTTGTTCTCTTACTATTTTTCCGATCCCCTGTTCAGGGATTGGGTTCCTTCTTAGTGATCAGAAGAAGGGAGAGTGATCTCTGGGTTCCCTCTGAGGTCTCAAAGGAAAAGAGAGTGCTTAACTCTATGGGTCTGTGAGCAGCTGGGTGCTATCTCACTAGTTCCTTCTGCATTTGCAGAAGAAGGGAGAGTGGGTCTCTCCAGTCACTACAGTTGTAGTGGGGTGCTGATCTAGTGGGTTGCTAGATCAGTGTTTGAGGGGTTTGTCTCCCTCTGATTCAAGCTGTTAGGTAGCACTTGCTTGCAGACTGAGTCTGCGTTCTTGCTTGGAGCAAGGGAAGCCACACTCTAGTTTGAGTGTGGGGGTGGACGTAGATCTGCTTGGCAAATCGAACCACCTAAAAATCCTGAGTGTTCTATGGTTTTATTGTGTGACTGCTTGCTCATCTCCAATCCGCATTCACTGGCTTACTTGGTTTACAAGGTTCCTGTCGGTATATCAAAAGGTGTATTCGCACACCTTGTGTGAGTAGAGCTCTTGAGCTCAGACCTCTACCCTGTACCGGTTGGTTAAGTGTTATATTAAGTGCCTCCTACTGATGCAAATCTATTCTATATTACTCGACGTTTGTTCAGTCATCTCTGTGATTACTCCTCTATTATGAGTGTTTAGTTATCTCATTGATGGTCTCACTATGTGTTCGACGGCAGCTCTGTGTGTAGCACCCGTTTTATAGCTCAACTCTGGTTGCAACATTGAAGGCCTGTCAGCCGCTCGACGTATTGTGAGAGGTCTTACCGTGACGTGGATCTTTCGAATTAGGATCCATTGCATCATAATACTGCGTCCATTTTGTGTTCTGAATCCTTGCAATTCTGAAGTTACTTGTGTCACGCTTTAGTAAGCTCTTGCCCTAGCGAGCTTCCGTTGCAATTTCCATTGAGTGTGCTTTATTTTCTATTTGGTTGCGCTATATTTTTAAAAGGATCTATTCATGTCCCCTTCTAGATCCTGTCTTATATTCTATCAATTAGTATCAGAGCTTACATTCTAACAATTGGTATCATAGTAGGTATCTGATTGGGTTCAGATTTAAAAATCTGTAGAGAAAAGATCCGCGTGCGTCTTTCCGCTAGTTCATTGTCTCTCTGAATTTTTCTTTGATGGGCACATTACCCGTCATTGATGGTTCTCACTTTGAGAAATGGCTAGGTAATTTCTGCACCTTCATAAATGCCATAAGTTCAAAGCATTGGCTTGTAATTTCCAATGGTCCTCATAGGTTACCCAAGGATTCAACAAAATGGACCACTGATCAAAAAAATAAAGACAATCAGAATCGTAGAGCTCTTAATATTTTAAGAGATGCTGTTGATCTAAACATTCTTCCACTTTTCTGTAATTACAGATCTGCTAAGGAAATACTGGACAAACTGAAGGATGTCCATCTGAAGAATGAAGACAAATGTTTGGTGGCAAACGGAAGTGATCACAGCAGTGATCAGTTTGAGGAAGATTGTGAGGTAAATCCCTTTGAGAACTTCTCTCTAGAACTGACAGGTATTGCAATGTAGGGTCAGCACCCTTTTCTTATTCTTTAGTTTCATTTTTTTCCGGCCTTGCTTAGTCGGCTTCTACCCCTGGGACTGGCTATTATCTGCTTCTGTAGCTTGTATTCATCCAACCGATCGAGGGAAAGGCATTTGAGTTGCCCCCACAGTAGCTGAATGCCGTCCTTCTATTGGATCTCTCGTTTTGATGATGACATACTATTGATCTTGATAGAGATGATGGACTACTATTGGCAAGTTTCTTCTGGCAAGGGACAGGTGATAATAAGGCGCTTCACATGATCAATTGGGACACTATATGCAGACCAAAAAAAGAAGGGGGTCTAAATTTGAGACGATTAGCTGATTGGAACAAAGCTATTTTGGCAAAATAGTGTTGGGATATATTACATAAAAAGGACAGTATGTGGATAAAGTGGATTCATAGTAAATACCTATCCAAATGTAACTTTTGGCACATTCAAGTAAAGTCTTATCATTCTACAGCTTGGAAAGGTATCCTTCAAATGAGAACATGGCTACTCAAACAAATCCAATTTTCAATCTCCATTGAAAGTAGACTTAGCATGTGGTATGACCCTTGGGTCAATGGGAAAAGCATATTCCAGCTTTATGGAGAACAGATCAGGCAAGATCTGGGAGCAAATGTGAATAGTCATGTTTCTGACTTCATTTGTAATGGAACTTGGAATCTCCCGATTCCAACCTCCATTGACATGTTTGAGCTTTGGCCAATCATCTCTGCTATTCCTCTGGTTAATGATCCCACTGATACATTGATTTGGCTTCATGACAAAGGAAAATTTTCCTGTACTTCTGTATGGAATCAAATACGGCAAAAGCATCATATATGGCATCCTGAGAGCTGGGCTTGGGGCAGGCCACTTTGTCACAAGCATTCCATATGTTGCTGGCAAGCACTTCACCTCAGGCTACCGACTTTGAACATTATTCAGAAAAAAGGGTTTTCACTTGCAAATAGGTGTATTCTTTGTAAAGGGGCAGAGGAAAGTATTGATCACCTATTCTTCTCAAGCAAATTTTCCAAAGATCTATGGACTGAAATTTTACAAAGATTTGATATCCACAGGGAACCGAAGAATTCAATTTTATGTGAGCTACAATCTCTTGAGGCCAATTTTCCTAACAAAGGCTACCTCAACAAGCTTATCAAACTACTATTCCGATGCACCATCTAGTGGATTTGGAGAGAGAGATGCATTCGAATCTTTGAGAATAAGGATATGGGATATGTAAAGCTTCTAATTGAAATCCTTTACGAAACCAGATGCTGTTTGGAAAACGAACTCAAGCTTGATAGACTTACCTCCAGGGAGAAACAGATATTCAAACGGTTTAACTTCGGCATAACTTAACTCAGAACAACTGTCTTTCATTCCATGGGGGATCTCATCTTGATAGACATGGAGCTACAAAATTGAATGGTGGGTAGCTCTGCCTACTTCTAGTATTTCTTTATGTACCTTCCCTAGTGTAGACCACGACTATTGTGGCACGGACTATTATATCTTGAGCAATCAGTCTAGGCTTGTCTAGATATTGCTCATCCATTGTACACTTTTTACATTCCTATAATAGTTACAAGTTTATCGATCAAAAAAAAAAGATGATGGACTAAGTATCTTGTGTGGTGAGTAGGTACATTGATCCTTTGGAAACAACTGGATCACAGAATTTCAAGTTCATGCACAAGTTCGACGCATCGACGCATCAGGAATGATGCATCGATGCATCAGGAGTAACCCAACACATTGCATCGACGCAGTAGAAGAAAAACTCATCACTGCATCGAGGCAGCAAGAGAAGAGTCACAACTGCATCAATAAAGAGACATATGCATTGACGCATTCAGTCTATGCTTGTTCTTAGACTTAACACATCGAAGCATCAGAGCAAAATAGAAGGTTTGCTTCAAGCATCAAGTCGTTGCATCGACGCATCAGCAGTGATGCCTCGATGCATCTAGCCAAAAACTCTCTCAAGCCTTGCACACCAAAGGTCGTGTCTTCAACTACATCGATACATCAGCTTCATGCATCGATGCATTCAGCTCTCCACTTGGATTTGATTGGTTCCAACACTAAAGCAGCTCACGGATGCACCGACGCAACAACCACTAGCCTAGAAGCATTCAGTTCAGAATCTACTCTGAGACTCAGTTGCGTCTACACATCTGATAGATGCCTCGACCTGTTGACCTTGCATGTGATGACTTAATGAAGTCATGTGAACTCGAGTTCAAGTATCTGGCACGTGATCCTAGGCCACGTGGCATCTCTTCTGGATGATGTTTCTTAAAGAATATTCTTATGGCCACTTGGGCAAATAGACTTTAGTTATGAAGACCTTTTCTCGCGGCCATCTAGACCAATCAGATCCGAGGATTAAAAAAGGAGAAAATCCCCAAAGTCTCTGGTGATATAAATATTCGTTTGTTCACCTCTTTTAAAAAGGAGAGACGAGAATAGATAGAGCACGAAGAGAAGAATAGAAGAGAGAGAAGAAGAAATTAAGCATTCCATCTGAGAAATTCTGAGCTATCCAGTTCGAAGAGAAAAATTGATAGAAAGTCTGAGGGAAAGAAGAAGAAGAAAGAGAGCTTCATCTGAGTGGTTCGAGCTCTTCTGAAGATCTGTGAAAGCCTGGTCTCGTGGATCAATTCTAGAGCCAGTTCGCTCATATCGAGCTACATTCTATTCATCTGGTTTTTTGTCATTCTTTTTGTTGATTTCTCGGTTCCTATCTCTTGTTCTCTTACTATTTTTCCGATCCCCTGTTCAGGGATTGGGTTCCTTCTTAGTGATCAGAAGAAGGGAAAGTGATCTCCGGGTTCCCTCTGAGGGCTCAGAGGAAGAGAGAGTGCTAACTCCCTGGGTCTGTGAGCAGCTGGGTGCTGTCTCACAAGTTCCTTCTGCATTCGCAGAAGAAGGGAGAGTGGGTCTCTCCAGTCACTACAGTTGTAGTGGGGTGCTGATCTAGTGGGTTGCTAGATCAGTGTTTGAGGGATTTGTCTCCCTCTAATCCAAGCTGTTAGGCAGCACTTGCTTGCAGACTGAGTCTGCGTTCTTGCTTGGAGCAAGGGAAGCCATGCTCTAGTTTGAGTGTGGGGTGGACGTAGATCTGCTTGGTAGATCGAACCACCTAAAAATGCTGAGTGTTCTATGATTTTCTTGTGCGATTGCTTGCTCATCTCCAATCCGCATTCACTGGCTTACTTAGTTTACAAGGTTCCTGCCGGTAAATCAAAAGGTGTATTCGCACACCTTGTGTGAGTAGAGCTCTTGAGCTCAGACCTCTACCCTGTACCGGTTGGTTTAGTGTTATATTAAGTGCCTCCTACTGATGCAAATTTGTACTATATCACTCGACGTTTGTTCAGTCATCTCTGTGCTTACTCCTCTATTATGAGTGTTTAGTTATCTCATTACTGGTCTCACTATGTGTTCGACATCAGCTCTGTGTGTAGCACCCGTTTTATAGCTCAACTCTGGTTGCAACATTGAAGGCCTGTCAGCCGCTCGACGTATTGTGAGAGGTCTTACCGTGACGTGGATCTTTCGAATTAGGATCCATTGCATCATAATACTGCGTCCATTTTGTGTTCTTAATTCTTGCAATTCTGAAGTTACTTGTGTCACGCTTTAGTAAGCTCTTGCCCTAGCGAGCTTCCGTTGCAATTTCACGGAAGCTCGCAAGGGCAAGAGCTTACTAAAGCGTGACACAAGTAACTTCAGAATTGCAAGAATTAAGAACACAAAATTATTTTCCGTTTGGTTGCGCTAAATTTTTAAAAGGATCTAATCATGTCCCCTTCTAGATCCTATCTTATATTCTAACAATTAGTATCAGAGCTTACATTCTAACAATTGGTATCAGAGTAGGTATCTGATTGGGTTCAGATTTAAAAATCTGCAGAGAAAAGATCCGCGTGCGTCTTTCCGCTAGTTCATTGTCTCTCTGAATTTTTCTTTGATGGGCACATTACCCGTCATTGATGGTTCTCACTTTGAGAAATGGCTAGGTAATTTCTGCACCTTCATAAATGCCATAAGTCCAAAGCACTGGCTTGTAATTTCCAATGGTCCTCATAGGTTACCCAAGGATTCAACAAAATGGACCACTGATCAAAAGAAAAAAGACAGTCAGAATCATAGAGCTCTTAATATTTTAAGAGATGGTGTTGATCTAAACATTCTTCCACTTTTCTGTAATTACAGATCTGCTAAGGAAATACTGGACAAACTAAAGGATGTCCATCTGAAGAATGAAGACAAATGTTTGGTGGCAAACGGAAGTGATCACAGTAGTGATCAGTTTGAGGAAGACTGTGCGGTAAATCCCTTTGAGAACTTCTCTCTAGAACTGACAGGTATTGCAATGTAGGGTCAGAACCCTTTCCTTATTCTTTAGTTTCAATTTTCGCCGGCCTTGCTTAGTCGGCTTCTACCCTTGGGACTGGTTATTATCTGCTTCTGTAGCTTGTATTCATCCAGCCGATCGAGGGAAAGGCATTTGAGTTGCCCCCACATTAGCTGAATGCCGACCTTCTATTGGATCTCTGGTTTTGATGATGACATACTATTGATCTTGATAGAGATGATGGACTAAGTATCTTGTGTGGTGAGTACGTACATTGATCCTTTGGTAACAAATGGATCACAGAATTTCATGTTGATTCACAAGTTCGATGCATCGACGCATCAGGAATGATGCATCGATGCATCAGGAGTAACCCAACACATTGCATCGACGCAGTAGAAGAAAAACTCATCACTGCATCGAGGCAACAAGAGAAGAGTCACAACTACATCAATAAAGAAGACATATGCATTGACGCATTCAGTCCATGCTTGTTCTTAGACTTAGCACGTCGAAGCATCAGAGCAAAATAGAAGGTTTGCTTCAAGCATCAAGTCGTTGCATCGACGCATCAGCTGTGATGCCTCGACGCATCTAGCCAGAAGCTCTCTCAGGCCTTGCACACCAAAGGTCGTGTCTTCAACTACATCGATACATCAGCTTCATGCATCGACGCATTCAGCTCTCCACTTGGATTTCTTTGGTTCCAACACTGAAGCAGCTCACTGATGCACCGATGCAAAAACCTCTTGCCTAGAAGCATTCAGTTCAGAATCTACTCTGAGAGTCAGTTGCGTCTACACATCTGATAGATGCCTTGACCTGTTGACCTTGCATGTGATGACTTAATGAAGTCATGTGAACTCGAGTTCAAGTATCTGGCACGTGATCCCAGGCCACGTGGCATCTCTTCTGGATGATGTTTCTTAAAGAATATTCTTATGGCCACTTGGGCAAATAGACTTTAGTTATGAAGACCTTTTCTCGTGGCCATCTAGACCAATCAGATCCGAGGATTAAAAAAGGAGAAAATCCCCAAAGTCTCTGGTGATATAAATATTCGTTTGTTCACCTCTTTCAAAAAGGAGAGGAGAGAATAGATAGAGCACGAAGAGAAGAATAGAAGAGAGAGAAGAAGAAATTGAGCATTCCATCTGAGAAATTCTGAGCTATCCAATTCGAAGATAAAAATTGATAGAAAGTCTAAGGGAAAGAAGAAAAAGAAAGAGAGCTTCATCTGAGTGGTTCGAGCTCTTCTGAAGATCTATGAAAGCCTGGTCTCATGGATCAAATCCACAGCCAGTTTGCTCATATGGAGCTACATTCTATTCATTTGTTTTTTGTCATTCTTTTTGTTGATTTCTCGGTTCATATCTGTTGTTCTCTTACTATTTTTCCGATCCCCTATTCAGGGATTGGGTTCCTTCTTAGTGATCAGAAGAAGGGAGAGTGATCTCAGGGTTCCCTCTGAGGGCTCAGAGGAAGAGAGAGTGCTAACTCCCTGGGTCTGTGAGCAGCTGGGTGCTGTCTCACAAGTTCCTTCTGCATTCGCAGAAGAAGGGAGAGTGGGTCTCTCCAGTCACTACAGTTGTAGTGGGGTGCTGATCTAGTGGGTTGCTAGATCAGTGTTTGAGGGATTTGTCTCCCTCTGATCCAAGCTGTTAGGCAGCACTTGCTTGCAGACTGAGTCTGCGTTCTTGCTTGGAGCAAGAGAAGCCATGCTCTAGTTTGAGTGTGGGGTGGACGTAGATCTGCTTGGTAGATCGAACCACCTAAAAATGCTGAGTGTTCTATGATTTTCTTGTGTGATTGCTTGCTCATCTCCAATCTGCATTCACTGGCTTACTTAGTTTACAAGGTTCCTGCCGGTATATCAAAAGGTGTATTCGCACACCTTGTGTGAGTAGAGCTCTTGAGCTCAGACCTCTACCCTGTACCGGTTGGTTTAGTGTTATATTAAGTGCCTCCTACTGATGCAAATTTGTACTATATCACTCGACGTTTGTTCAGTCATCTCTGTGCTTACTCCTCTATTATGAGTGTTTAGTTATCTCATTACTGGTCTCACTATGTGTTCGACATCAGCTCTGTGTGTAGCACCCGTTTTATAGCTCAACTCTGGTTGCAACATTGAAGGCCTGTCAGCCGCTCGACGTATTGTGAGAGGTCTTACCGTGACGTGGATCTTTCGAATTAGGATCCATTGCATCATAATACTGCGTCCATTTTGTGTTCTGAATTCTTGCAATTCTGAAGTTACTTGTGTCACGCTTTAGTAAGCTCTTGCCCTAGCGAGCTTCCGTTGCAATTTCCATTCAGTGTGCTTTATTTTCCGTTTGGTTGCGCTAAATTTTTAAAAGGATCTATTCATGTCCCCTTCTAGATCCTATCTTATATTCTAACAATTAGTATCAGAGCTTACATTCTAACAATTGGTATCAGAGTAGGTATCTGATTGGGTTCAGATTTAAAAATCTGCAGAGAAAAGATCCGCGTGCGTCTTTCCGCTAGTTCATTGTCTCTCTGAATTTTTCTTTGATGGGCACATTACCCGTCATTGATGGTTCTCACTTTGAGAAATGGCTAGGTAATTTCTGCACCTTCATAAATGCAATAAGTCCAAATCACTGGCTTGTAATTTCCAATGGTCCTCATAGGTTACCCAAGGATTCAACAAAATGGACCACTGATCAAAAGAAAAAAGACAGTCAGAATCATAGAGCTCTTAATATTTTAAGAGATGGTGTTGATCTAAACATTCTTCCACTTTTCTGTAATTACAGATCTGCTAAGGAAATACTGGACAAACTGAAGGATGTCCATCTGAAGAATGAAGACAAATGTTTGGTGGCAAACGGAAGTGATCACAGTAGTGATCAGTTTGAGGAAGACTGTGAGGTAAATCCCTTTGAGAACTTCTCTCTAGAACTGACAGGTATTGCAATGTAGGGTCAGAACCCTTTCCTTATTCTTTAGTTTCAATTTTCGCCGGCCTTGCTTAGTCGGCTTCTACCCCTGGGACTGGTTATTATCTGCTTCTGTAGCTTGTATTCATCCAGCCGATCGAGGGAAAGGCATTTGAGTTGCCCCCACATTAGCTGAATGCCGGCCTTCTATTGGATCTCTGGTTTTGATGATGACATACTATTGATCTTGATAGAGATGATGGACTAAGTATCTTGTGTGATGAGTAGGTACATTGATCCTTTGGTAACAAATGGATCACAGAATTTCATGTTGATTCACAAGTTCGATGCATCGACGCATCAGGAATGATGCATCGATGCATCAGGAGTAACCCAACACATTGCATCGACGCAGTAGAAGAAAAACTCATCACTGCATCGAGGCAACAAGAGAAGAGTCACAACTACATCAATAAAGAAGACATATGCATTGACGCATTCAGTCCATGCTTGTTCTTAGACTTAGCACGTCGAAGCATCAGAGCAAAATAGAAGGTTTGCTTCAAGCATCAAGTCGTTGCATCGACGCATCAGCTGTGATGCCTCGACGCATCTAGCCAGAAGCTCTCTCAGGCCTTGCATACCAAAGGTCGTGTCTTCAACTACATCGATACATCAGCTTCATGCATCGACGCATTCAGCTCTCCACTTGGATTTCTTTGGTTCCAACACTGAAGCAGCTCACTGATGCACCGACGCAAAAACCTCTTGCCTAGAAGCATTCAGTTCAGAATCTACTCTGAGAGTCAGTTGCGTCTACACATCTGATAGATGCCTTGACCTGTTGACCTTGCATGTGATGACTTAATGAAGTCATGTGAACTCGAGTTCAAGTATCTGGCACGTGATCCCAGGCCACGTGGCATCTCTTCTGGATGATGTTTCTTAAAGAATATTCTTATGGCCACTTGGGCAAATAGACTTTAGTTATGAAGACCTTTTCTCGTGGCCATCTAGACCAATCAGATCCGAGGATTAAAAAAGGAGAAAATCCCAAAGTCTCTGGTGATATAAATATTCGTTTGTTCACCTCTTTCAAAGAGAATAGATAGAGCACGAAGAGAAGAATAGAAGAGAGAGAAGAAGAAATTGAGCATTCCATCTGAGAAATTCTGAGCTATCCAATTCGAAGATAAAAATTGATAGAAAGTCTGAGGGAAAGAAGAAAAAGAAAGAGAGCTTCATCTGAGTGGTTCGAGCTGTTCTGAAGATCTATGAAAGCCTGGTCTCATGGATCAAATCCACAGCCAGTTTGCTCATATGGAGCTACATTGTATTCATTTGTTTTTTTGTCATTCTTTTTGTTGATTTCTTGGTTCATATCTGTTGTTCTCTTACTATTTTTCCGATCCCCTATTCAGGGATTGGGTTCCTTCTTAGTGATCAGCAGAAGGGAGAGTGATCTCCGGGTTCCCTCTGAGGGCTCAGAGGAAGAGAGAGTGCTAACTCCCTGGGTCTGTGAGCAGCTGGGTGTTATCTCACTAGTTCCTTCTGCATTCGCAGAAGAAGGGAGAGTGGGTCTCTCCAGTCACTACAGTTGTAGTGGGGTGCTGATCTAGTGGGTTGCTAGATCAGTGTTTGAGGGATTTGTCTCCCTCTGATTCAAGCTATTACGCAGCACTTGCTTGCAGACTGAGTCTGCGTTCTTGCTTGGAGCAAGGGAAGCCACCCTCTAGTTTGAGTATGGGGTGGACGTAGATCTGCTTGGCAGATCGAACCACCTAAAAATCCTTAGTGTTCTATGATTTTCTTGTGCGATTGCTTGCTCATCTCCAATCCGCATTCACTGGCTTACTTAGTTTACAAGGTTCCTGCCGGTATATCAAATGGTGTATTCGCACACCTTGTGTGAGTAGAGCTCTTGAGCTCAGACCTCTACCCTGTACCGGTTGGTTTAGTGTTATATTAAGTGCCTCCTACTGATGCAAATTTGTACTATATCACTCGACGTTTGTTCAGTCATCTCTGTGCTTACTCCTCTATTATGAGTGTTTAGTTATCTCATTACTGGTCTCACTATGTGTTCGACATCAGCTCTGTGTGTAGCACCCGTTTTATAGCTCAACTCTGGTTGCAACATTGAAGGCCTGTCAGCCGCTCGACGTATTGTGAGAGGTCTTACCGTGACATGGATCTTTCGAATTAGGATCCATTGCATCATAATACTGCGTCCATTTTGTGTTCTGAATTCTTGCAATTCTGAAGTTACTTGTGTCACGCTTTAGTAAGCTCTTGCCCTAGCGAGCTTCCGTTGCAATTTCCATTCAGTGTGCTTTATTTTCCGTTTGGTTGCGCTAAATTTTTAAAAGGATCTATTCATGTCCCCTTCTAGATCCTATCTTATATTCTAACAATTAGTATCAGAGCTTACATTCTAACAATTGGTATCAGAGTAGGTAGATTGGGTTCAGATTTAAAAATATGCAGAGAAAAGATCCGTGTGCGTCTTTCCACTTGTTCATTGTCTCTCTGAATTTTTCTAGATGGGCACAATACCCGTCATTGATGGTTCTCACTTTGAGAAATGGCTAGGTAATTTCTGCACCTTCGTAAATGCCATAAGTCCAAAGCTCTGGCTTGTAATTTCCAATGGTCCTCATAGGTTACCCAAGGATTCAACAAAATGGACCACTGATCAAAAGAAAAAAGACAGTCAGAATCGTAGAGCTCTTAATATTTTAAGAGATGCTGTTGATCTAAACATTCTTCCACTTTTCTGTAATTATAGATCTGCTAAGGAAATACTAGACAAACTGAAGGATGTCCATCTGAAGAATGAAGACAAATGTTTGGTGGCAAATGGAAGTGATCACAGCAGTGATCAGTTTGAGGAAGACTGTGAGGTAAATCCCTTTGAGAACTTCTCTCTAGAAAACTGGGAAAATGCTTATGCTGACTTGATAGAATTGAATGAAAAATCTAGAAAACAAATTAGAACACTGAAAAAGAAGTTGAATGATGCTGCAAATTCTAATTCTGAAAATTATGCCATGGTTGTTTTGAAATATGAAAATGATGAATTGAGAAAGAAATTAAGAGATGCGCATGTTGTTAGTGGCGAATTAGAAACTCTAAAAACTAAGAATGCAGAATTGAGAAATAAACTCAAACAAACTGAAAATGCATGCACAAGTAACTCCTTATGTAATAAATGTTCTTTTATGAAGGAGTTTAATGAGTCTCTTCATTTTGATCAGGATTGGTGCAAAAATCTAACTGCTTCTTTTAGAGAGGAGAACAAAGAATTGCTCAATAAAAAGATTGAACTAGAGTAGAGTGAAGAAAACCTGAATGGTAAATGATAGGGTCATCGCCATCCGTTCCTGCACTCACGGCCCGTCTCCTCGCCTCGGAAGCATTCGGCACGGTCTAGTCATTTATTTTTGAGTCATATGTTGTATTTTTTAATTTTTATTTGAGTCACATCATTGTAATTTCCCTTTTATTTGAGTCATATCCCTAGGTCCTAAGGTTATTTTCCTATGTTAGAGTCATTTGCCCATGGTTTGCTTTCTAGGATGTTTGTGGACAATTGCTGTAAAGCCAAGGACATTTTGGTCTTGTGAAAAGTTGGGCTCCTATAAATAGGACCCAACCCCCCCTTTTAGAAGTTATTGAATATTTGAGAATTTTTGAATCCACTTTGAGTGTTCCTTGGTGAGAAGCCAAGCCCTTGGAGTGAAAAACTCCTTATCCCCTCTCCCCCTCTCTCTCTCTCTAAAAGGGGCGACCCCTTCTCTCTCCTCCCTTCCTCTCTCCCAAATTCACCCCCTCTCTCTCTCCTCTCCCCTCCACATCACCCTCCACCTCAGCCATCACTTGCCACCTCATCAGCCACATCATCAAGTCCCTTCACTTCCCCATGCCCTATTTAATTCTCCATTAACTCTTCCACCACCCAAGGCACCCTTTCACCATTCCAATACAACCTTTCACCATCCCAAGAGAGAATCCCTCTCCCCAAGCCACCCTTTCACTCCCCAACACAACTCTTCCCATTCCCAAGGCCCCCATTAATCACCCCCATTAATCCACATTCAAACCTTGGAGAGAGATCTCTCCTTTTCTCACTCCCTCCCAACGCAAATTCACACCTCCCCCTCCCACCACCTGCTAGACCCCTTCTAGCCCCCATTCTCCCCCTCCCTCACCCTGGTTCGCCCCCTCCCAGACCCCCTCACAGCTAAGGGTTGCCCCCACACTCATCCATCACATTTCCCATCCCATCTACCTCCATTTCCCATCACATATCACCACCCTGCTCATCCCAGTTCGCAGGCAGCAGTCAAAGGACAAGTTGCAGAGCCTGCCCCGGAGTCATCGTGCATCTTCAGGTGGCGTATCATACATTGCTGGAAATCTCGTCGAGGTAGCTTCGCAGGTGAGGTGGTTTCGCCATCATCGGTCGTCCCTGCTGCCCAGGGGAGCCATTCTCCCCCGACTACGCAATGCTTCTCCGGCTGGGAACCTGAGCCCAAGAGAAGACGCAACCACGATCGCTCCTGTATGAGTTTGGACGTTATTTTTTGGCTGAGATCTTCTCCTCCAAGTCCTCTTCCAACCCCAAGAAAAAGGGAGCCATTTGGACTCCAGAGATCCCCGTTCCAGCCTCTCTCCCTAGCGCGCAGCTGCGGTTCTGGAACAGACAGAACCAGGTCCTGACCTAGCCTGGTCCCAGCCCCTCCTCGACCACAGCCGGCCTCGGATCAACCTACAATTTCTGTGGTGCATTCTTGGGCCAACCCAGGACATTTCAGCTGAAGTCCCGCCCCTGTCGGAGTTCGGTAGAGTTCGTGGAGTTGTCCTCTCCAGCCGGCTGTCCTGCAGAACTAGACCGGGTAGAACTTGGTTCGATCGGTCGGCCCGCCGTCATCCAAACCTCCCCACCCCGCCTGGCCGGCTTACAGCCCCTCCCTGTGTGGAGGATAATTTTGGTTGTAATTTGACCTTCCCCACCCTTAGTTCAACCCCCCTGCGAGGGGTGTAGTGCATGTAATTTATCAATTTCAGGTTGAAGCTTCATAGGTGCAGCGTGCGGGTGGCGATCCCACGCTTCCCCGCTCGCCCACGTCTTTGACAGGGGTCGGTTTCTTCAAACTAGCCAGGTAAACTCTCGACCCTTGCTCCTAATTGTACTTGTACATTTAATATTCATCAATTGCGCCATCGGTTAAGGGAGAGAGCGCCCGGTCCCAAGGCTCTACCACCTTCGTGCGACTGTCGTGGGTGTGAGTGAGTGATCCCGCGCCCTTCGATCATTGCCGGCTCATTGAATTGGGCATCCATACCCATGGGGAGGTTAACCTTGAAATATGGTGGCCCTCTACCAGCAAGAGTCTTATCCCACATCCTCAACTCGGCATCCCCGAGTCACCCTCGGGTTGAGTGTGTGCGCCATACGAGTGTCCGCTTACGTAGGCTTCTTAACCTTATGGTTGTGCTTGCATACTTAGGTCCAAGGAGCTTTGGCCTAGTGGCTGCCACCCCCAAGGTGGTGTCACATCAATTTATTATCAGAGCAAGTTTTAGACTTGTCTCTACTAAGTCTAATCCTAGGACAATTGCATCGGTGTCATCCCCTTCCCCGCCCAAAACCATGTACCTCACCGGGCACCCTGATGACTACCTCTTTGTCAGACCGGAGCTACCCCATTTCGACGGGTCCCACAACCCTCACACATATAGGAAATGGGAGACCTCCATGGATATATACTTCCAACACTACTACATTTCTGAGGAAAGGAAGGTGCGCATCGCCAAGGAGACCCTCGGTCCCCTCGGCAAGGGAGAATGGAGAAACCTTGAGGGTCTAAGGAGAATTAGGTGGCAAGATCCCATTCACACATGGGAAGACATGAAGACCGAACTTAGCAGGTCTACACACCCTGACCCTCTCCTTCCTACAAGGCTAGCCATAATCCTAGGAGTTTGACAACTCTCCAATCCCCACCCGGCCCGCCTAAGGCCACTCACATGGCTCGATCGCCACGGCTCTCTACCCACCCTACCCCAACCACCACCACTACACCCTACCACCCAATCCTCACCACCACCAAACTCTCCCCAAAACCAAGGGTGACCCACTTCCACCCCTCCACAGCCGACCGACGCCAAGGGCAAGAGACCCTTAATCGACCCGATTTCCCCCATGAGGGCAGCCACTCCCCAACCCAAACTCCCTTATCCAACCCACACCCAAACCCAATTGGCCTCTACCCTTCCATCTTCTCCCATAAGGGACACACCTTCCAAGACCAACCAAACCAAGCCTCCTCACCCAACCCATCTCCCACTCCTGACCCCAACTCTACCATGTCCTAGGCCTCCACTACTTCCCCTCCCTATCCTAACCCAAGTCTCCCTTTACCCACCACCCCGGGTGCACCATGCACCGATCATCATCACCCCTCCCACAAAAGACCTTCACATCCCCTTGGTAGATGAAATCATGGTCCCCACACCCACTCACATGGGAGTAGATGCCATCCCGGAACCTCTCCTCACCCATAAGGAAACCCAAGTTCACACAAATGGTGAGGAAGAGCCTCAAGCCTCCACCACTTCACATAGCCCGATCCTTCAAAAGACACATGCCTTCACATATGGCACCATAACCATAGATGGGCCCCTACTGAAATGGCTTAAGGTAGACCCCGTCCTCTATAGCTTGCACTCATACCCTCTACCCATGGAGCGACACCTCTCTATAGTGCCCCTCTCCTATCACACCACCATCCAATCATCTTACCAAGTGGAGACTTTAGGGGATCTCCTTAAGGGCCTAGCATGGCAAATGGAGTTGACTGGCATGTTGACCACAATGGCCGACCGACCTAGGAGCCTTGACCTCCTACACCTATGTGTCGGGTCTATCACCTCAATTTGAACCGTTGGTTGCTACACTGATGACCTCCTACTATTCCTTCCCACACCCGATGAGTCCGACCTTATCCTCAACTTGCAGTCCCTCATATCGGGTAGAAAGCCAAGCCACCCCCTCATTGCCGGGTACACCCACTAAAGACTTCGGCCCAATTATTTCATTAGAGGAGGATGATCCACTGCCATATTGTGACGACCTTGAGGTTGACGAGATGAACTTAGAGCTCCTTTCCCCCGGGTACACTAATGTTGATCCTTTTGACCCCCTCCCAATGGGAGCCCGGGAACCAATGTGGCCCACCCGCATCACTTACCACCCACTCCTTCCTACCCTCACCCACCACGTTGGACCAAGCCCACCTCTTCCAAGTCTTGGGCGACACAAGGGTAGCCATGACCATGGAAGATCTACACCTAGGGAACAAGGAAGTGCCTCTCTCCATGATGTCCACCTTCCTAGATCTCTTCGACCCTTTCGAGTGGAAGCTCAAAAGCCATCCCACAACCCCGCACATGGAAGCCATCTTTGGGATAGGAATGCATATGTCTTGACATCTCACACCACTTGGCATGATTAGTAAGTCGGGTCCTTTCATTCATGTCACCCACATGTCAGGTCGGAAGCATCATTGGTCCATATTTGGGTGTAATGGCCCTCTCCCATTCATCATTGGTCTTACGCATGATAGGATCATATTTGGATGCCTCGGCCCTCCCATCTTCACCCACCTAGACAGAATGCATAAGCTTGCTAGGTCCACTTTTGGTTGTCTAGGTCCACCCATAACCACTAGAAGGTCAGCATTCACAAAATTGCATGATAACCTTTGCCAGCACATCAACAAGAGCCATGAAATTCACAAAAGGTAGGCCGACTCGCACCAGCGTCACCAAGAAATCTAAATAGGTGATTCCGGGATGGTGAGGAATGAGAGGCTCTCACATGGAGCCAACTCAAAACTAAGGTTTTGTGGGGCTAGTCCCTTCAAGGTTCTAAGGTTCATTGGCACCAATGCTTATAAGTTAGGCCTCCTCGAGGAGTACAAAGTTAGCTTCAGTTTCAATGTGGTAGGTCTTGTGCCATACAAGGGTCCCACGGTGGTACCTAGTAAGGATATCGAGCCCACTTCCTCCCTTGAGAGAGCACCCACCCCCATGAGACGTCAGCCCGGAGAGCCCGACGAGAGCAACTTGAGAGAATATTGGATGAACAGGTCACCACCACCCGGAGAAAGGTGTATGGGTGCTACCTCGCTAGGTGGAAGGATCGGCCTCCTTCGGAAGATTTGTGGGCGGCACCACTACAACACTCTCCGAGGAGGGAGGACTCTTACTGGACGGAGTCATATCCCAAGGTCCTAAGGTTATTTCCCTAAGTTAGAGTCATCTACCCTTGGTTTGCTTTCTAGGATGTTTGCGGACAATTGTTGTAAAGCCAAGGGCATTTTGGTCCTATGAAAAGTTGGGCTCCTATAAATAGGACCCAACCCCCTCCTTTAGAAGTTATTGAATATTTGAGAATTTTTGAATCCACTGAGTGTTCCTTGGTGAGAAGCCAAGCCCTTGGAGTGAGAAACTTCTTATCCCCTCTCTCCCTCTCTCTCTCTCTAAAAGGGGCGACCCCTTCTCTCTCCTCCCCTTCCTCACTCCCAAATTCACCACCCTCTCTCTCCTCTCCCCTCCACATCACCCTCCACCTCAGCCATCGCTTTCCACCTCATCAGCCACATCATCAAGTCCCTTCACTTCCCCATGCCCCTTTTAATTCTCCATTAACTATTCCACCACCCAAGGCACCCTTTCACCATTCCAATACAACCTTTCACCATCCCAAGAGAGAATCCCTCTCCCCAACCCTTTCACTCCCCAACACAACCCTTCCCATCTCCAAGGGCCCCATTAATCACCCCCATTAATCCACATTCAAAACTTGGAGAGAGATCTCTCCTTCCCTCTCTCCCTCCCAACCCTTCGTAGCCCCCTCCCACCACCGGCTAGACCCCCTTCTAGCCCCCATTCTCCCCCTCCCTCACCTTGGTTCGCCCCCTCATAGCTAGGGGTTGCCCCCACACCCATCCACCCCATTTCCCATCCCATCTACCTCCATTTCCCATCACCTATCACCACCCTGCTCATCCCAGTTCGCAGGCAGCAGTCAAGGGACAAGTTGCAGAGCCTACCCCGGAGTCATCGCGCATTTTCAGGTGGCGTATCATACATTTCTGGAAAGCTCGTCGAGGCAGCTTCGCAGGCGAGGTGGTCTCATCATCATCGGTTGTCCCCTCTGCCCAGTGTAGATATATTTTCTTCCTCCCGTGCGTTCCTTCCTAGTGCCTTCCCAAGTGTCTATTCTACCACCTCCACATGAGGAACAAATGAAGGCAGAAGAAAAGGGGAAGTGTAACAAACCGTGATCGCCACCAAAGCACCGAACGTGATGGACACGCCGTGCCTTGGAAAGAGGGAGAGACACTCGCCTGGTTGCAGCGCTGGTTAGATGAGCGGTTCTGGAAGGACCGCCTATAGCTTGCACGGTCTTACGATAGACCGCCTAAGGACGCTGCAGAAGATGCGGGAGGAAGCGCTCCTGGAAGTTGAACGGCTCTGTAACGACCGCAGGATGAAGAAGGACGGCCGAAGATGCACCGCACGTCTCCTTACACAGACAGAATAGAACCGCTCGAGACCACCAAACCAGAAGTCGCAAAGGGGTCCAACCTCCACCCTCTCCAGCCGGCCAGAGGGGATGGGCCTCGTGCTAGGGATTGCTGACCTGTAAAACAATGTAAAGACACAAAGAAACAACCTAGATTAGAACTGAACAGTGTAGTATATGTCAAAATAATAAGGAATAAACGTGACTAAGTGGAAAGGGGATACCTGGGGGATTTTAAACCCCTAGGGTGTCAAAAACGTGGGTGGATGTGTGCATGGTGATGAGAATGAAGAAGAACGTGGGGAGAAAGTAATGCATGCAATGAAAAAGGTGACGAAACCTATGAAACACAAAGGACTCAAAACTCGATTACTCCCTGAACCGGAGGCTTGTATGGACGTAGAAAGCCTCCCTCCTTGGTGCTAGGTCGTTCAAGAATGCGGCAGGGCTTCGCCGTCGACAAAAAATCTCCCCCCTTTTCAAGCCCGGCCTTTTTTTTTTCAAGCCCGGCCTTTAGGGTCTATTTATAGAGCCTAGAAAGCCTAGCTCGAAATTAGGGTTTAGAGTCATTTTTAGGTCGAGATAATCAAAGGAAAATCGTAGATAAATCAATTATCTTTTATCCAATCAAAACGGCACTTAAAATGGTGGATTATCTGCGAAAAAACTGATGAAAGAAGTTAGGGATAAAATCACGAATAGAGAGAGAAAGGCTGTTGAAATTCAGGAATCGATGGGATGAACGGTCTTACGATAGACCGTTCAACGGGATGCGCGGCCATGTCCTGGCCGTCTAACCCTGTCGGTGGAAATTCAAATAAATCATAAATATTATCCAACTTACCCACTGAACCGATCGAAATCTTCGCCGTTGGGCTCTCATAGATGAACGGCTCATATCAGACTGTTTATCTACAAGGGCGGCCAGAGACAAATCGTTTTAGGCCTGTCGGTGATAAATAGATTAATTGGATAATTATCTGAGAAAACCATCGAGCGCGGGACTCTGAGAGATGAGCGGTCATAACCCATCCGTCCATTAAGTTGAACGGGCATAATAGGACCGCATAAATGCTTGTCGGTGGAAATTTAGAAAATTAACCAAATTACTCTAAAATACATGGACGCGTCATGGACAACCGCACATTGGTTGAGCGGCCATGGATGAACCGTACATGCGTTTGGGTATTTGAAACTCATGGAAAAAAGCCCAATCAACCGAAACCAAGGCCTGTTGAGCCCGAAATCAACTCGGACCTAACCAAGGAGGGAGGTGACCCATAAAACTGGCCCAAAACATGCCTGAAGACAGCCCCAACAAGCGATGGACAACTCGAGGCATCAACAAATGGGAGTACGAGGAACGACTTAACTTATCGGCAAAAAACGGGTGTCAACACCTAGGGGAGCCATTCTCCCCCGATTGTGCAATGCTGCTCCTACAGGGAACCTGAGCCCAAGAGAAGACGCGACCACGGTCGCTCCTGTGCAAGTTTGGACATGATTTTTTGGTTGAGATCTTCTCCTCCAATTCCTCTACCATCCCCAAAAAGAAGGGTGCCATTTCGACTCCGGAGCTCCCCGTTCCCGCCTCTCTCCCCAGAGCGCGCAGCTGCGGTTCTGGAACAGACAGAACCAGGTCTGACCTGCCCTAGTCCCGGCCCCACCTCGACCACAATCGGCCTCAGATCGACCCACAATTTCTGTGGCGCATTCCTGGGCCAACCCAGGACATTTCGGCCCAAGTCTCGCCCCCGTCGGAGTTAGGGAGAGTCCGTGGTGTTGTCCTCTCCAACTGGCTGTCCTGCAGAACCGGACCAAGTAGAACTTGGTGCGATCGGTCGGCCTGCCGTCAACCAAACTTCCCTACCCCGCCTGGCCGGCTTACAGCCCCTACCTGCGTGGAGGATAATTATGGTTATAATTTGACCTTCCCCACCCTTAGTTCAACCCCCCTGCGAGGGGTGTAGTGCATGTAATTTATCAATTTCAGGTTGAAGCTTCATAGGCGCAGCGTGCGAGTAACGATCCCACGCTTCCCCGCTCGCCCACGTCTCCGACCGACGTCGGTTTCTTCAAATCGGCCCGGCAAACTCTTGATCCTTGCTCCTAATTGTACTTGTTCATTTAATATTCATCAATTGCGTCATCGGTTAAGGGAGAGAGTGCCCGGTCCCAAGGCTCCACCGCCTTCGTGCGACCGCCGTGGGTGTGAGTGAGTGATCCCACGCGCCCTTCGGTCATTGCCGGCTAATTGAATTAGGCATCCGTACCCAAGGGGAGGCTAACCTTGAACTCTGCTGGCCCTCTACCAGCAAGGGTCCTGTCCCACATCCCCGAGTCACCCCTGGGTTGAGTGTGCGGCGAATACGAGTGTCCACTTACGTAGGCTTCTTAGCCTTGTGGTTGTGCTTGCATACTTAGGTCCAAGGAGCATTGGCCTAGTGGCTGCCACCCCCAAGGTGGTGTCACATTAATAAAATTTTTGTGGATGAAAATAAAGTTAAAGAACAAAACAAAAATTTGATGGTGCTCAACATAGTTTTGTCTGAAAGGTTGCTATCCTTTGAGAAAGGGAAGTGTGCTGCTAATGAAAGTCAAGATGAAACTGAGCATAAATTGAAACAAGAAGTTGAAACTCTCAAAAATCTGAATGATGCAATGCATCGACAAATTCTCTCTTGTAAGGAACATCTAGCAAATTATGAACTTCAGATCTCTTCCACTCAATCAGAAATAAATGATTTGAACAACTCTTTGTCAAAATTTGTTAAGGGGAAAGAGAATATGGATAAACTTCTTGGAAGTAAAATTAATTTTCAAAGAAAAGGATTAGGTTATAATCCTAAAAAAAAGAAGAAATTCCAAGATAAAACTCACACTTCATTTGTGGGTAGCTCAGAATCTGCTAGCACCTCTAAAACTCTACCTTCTCAGTTTGTGCATATTGCTCCGAAATCATCTACACACTCACATGCACACAAGAACAAGGGTTCATGTCACTACTGTGGTAGAGCATGTCATTTAATGCATGATTGTCATGTCATGAGGCAAGATGATTTAAATACTTGTGGCAGTATAGTTGTTTTTAGAAGAAAGGAAAGTGTGTCATGTCTGAACTGTGGGATGCATGGACATTGAGCTGCTCAATGCTGGCATTCTAAAGAACAAAGGAAATCTTACTTTCACCACAATCATGTCAATTCATTCATGAGTCAGCATGTTTTTTTAAAAAATAAACTTGCTTCAAAAGAGAGGATTCCTACATGCTATACTTGTGGAAAGACAGGCCACAGAGCAAGTGAGTGTTGGTTGGCTGCCAAGAGAGGGAATACCTCTTATTGTCATCATTGCAGGAAGTCCGGCCATACAGTCAAGGACTCTTGGCATTTGATAAGAAAACAAAAATTTCATGATTATGCTCATGTGCATAATAAAAACATAAAGCATCTTAGTTCATGTCATTATTGTGGCCAAGCTGGGCATTCCATGAGTAATTGCTATTTGATGCACATTGATGATCAAAATTCCTTGAAGTCATGGAGATCACCCATCAAAGGTGGTGCTAACCTTTTAGGACCCAAGAGACATTGGGTACCTCTAAGTATAAAATGAGAATTTTTATTTTACAGGTATGCCTTGGAGCAAGGAAATAAAAAGGGGGGTTAAAAATAAACAAGGCAACCTGGTTTGGCAAACCCCACTCATTTGATTTCTTGAAGTTGAACTCATGCTATTTACTTCTAGTGCTGTGATTGTTCTGATTGTTGATTCTGAACATATTGTGAATTGCCAACTGCATACTCTTGCTGAATTCTGGAAATCTACTGCATATATTTTTTATTGCTATGCATATCGAGCTGAATTTCATGTGATTGCTGCATAATCATGCATGACCCTATGGTATATAAAATGGTTCGCTGGGAGAAGGACAGATCACTTCTGTCTGGAAACCCACATCATACGTCGAGGTGGTCTAAGGACCTATGTTCCCCGCTTAGTACCATGGGTCAAATTGCATCTAGAGTAACTTAGATTTTCATGAACACATATTTGTTGAACCATGCACTTCATTTTCATCAATGCTGGTATCCAAGTGAATTGAGTAAGGTGGAGTTCAGATTATTGCATGGTCTGCTGGAATAGTCAGTTCATTGAGTAAGGGGGAGCTTAATACTGATGCGCTGATGAGAAGCAGTTAAGCTATGACTTGAGGGGCAGTCCAGAACATCCATTCATGAGACCAAGATTCTCTATCCAAGGATATGTAAGAGATCTGTTGTTGATGACTGGTCTGTGTCTCTAACTGCTGCATTTTTGCTTCGTTAGATATGTCAGTGGTTGACTCACAGAATGTGCTGGAAAGAAATAGCCTTGATAGGTCGATGCATTAGTTTAATGCCTCGACGCAGTTGGTAATGATGGTTTAGTAGATCTTGATAGGTCAATGCATCAGTACGATGCCTCGACGCATCTGGCAATGGTTGGTTATATTCTATTATGTCTTTGAGCTTGAAAGGTCAAAGCATCTAGGTTGGAAGTCTGAGCAGCGCATATGAGGCTATCTATTTGTTCGGTTGCTACCCTCATGACTCAACGCAATCAGTCTATGCCTTGAGTCAGTGTCCCATTTCACTCCTCTTTACACAATCATGAATCTGTCATTCACTTCCTAAACCATTCTTCCATTCTCACCTTTGTGATCAATTTAGAGATGCTCTCCACTCCTTGAATCTGTTGTATTTACTACATGTAGGGAAATCACATAATCATCCCCTCTTTAAGAGGACTGTTGGTCAGAACTGTCCAACCTCTTACACTATGATGGTTTATCACTCATACACATTAAATCCAAGCTAACTCATTCTGAACTGATCTCTAATGCCTTTTTAATTGGTCAAAATATTTTTAAATAAGAATCTGCCTTAACTATCTCTTGATTTTGAAAATGATGAGTAAAGTAAACTTCCTTGGAAAAAGAATTCCTTACATATATTGTCTATAAACCTTCTTAAGAGATTTCAGTAAAATCAGAGAACATGCCATAAAATGGCAGAGCAATGACATGATCTTTTGAGAAACCAGATCTCTACATCAATGAAATGCAAAAGAGCTAGTCATGATGAAGACAATTATCTCTGTTCAAAGGCATGAAGGCTAGTTACACTGTGTAACCAGGGATTCTGACATCTAAACAACGTGATTCCTTGAGCCAAAAGGTGTTGACTACACTGGATTGCTCAAAATTGTATGAAAAAAAATTTGGTTGACTCTGGAACCTTATTGAACTATTAACATGATTATATTCAATATATGCCAGATTATATTTTCCTTGTGTTGCATGCTATAAAATCATGAATTCAATTGAGAGACTTAGGCTGGGCATGATTCTTGGAATAAATATTTTCATCAATTGCATGTGCAGTAATGGTTAAGTCCAGGGTGGCTGTTTTGATTTAACCATATGAACCGTAGACCATAATATGTTGTAGGAGATTTTAACATTATCTCTTAAAGAAAGGGCACTTTAGTAATTTCCATCTACCCTATGGTAAATAAAGCAGATTCACTGCGTTGAATTTACATCTCACGTTTCACTCCGTCTCCGTAACTTTTTTTTGTCTCCACATTCCACCTGTTGTGTTGAGTCGGAGCATTGTCGTCATCCCCAGACGAACCAGTGGTTCTTCCTTCTTTCTACTCGAAGCAATCTCGTCTACATCACACCACTTCCACTTCCTCTAGTGAACTATGTCTCCACGCCCTTCCTTCTTCCGTCTCTTCTGCAACAATGTCTCCACCTGCTACGAGGAGAAGAGGAAAGCAGCCCGCTATATGTAGATCTATTTAAAATCCACACTTAAATATAAAGAAAAAAATAGATATGATGAAAGCAATAAAATAGCACGAGGTGCTAAAAGGAAGTTGTGATCGCCAGAGACGCGAACGCCTCAAAAGATATAACAATTAATGAAGGGGAGAGATCGCGAAGAATACCTTGAAAGTGCGGGGATGTGAGTGCTCCTTTCTCTTCTAATCGGCCGGCCGATGAAGAGAGTTCTTGCTTTTATTACCCTTGCAAAACAAACAAATACCACCAAAAGAATTGAATTAGAAACAAGGTGAGTGTAGCATCAAATTCTTGAATAGATGAGCATGAAATATCATAGGATTAAGACACACCTTGTGGGTGGTTGGCCCTTAAACCCCTATGCAAAAAGGGTATGGGAATGTATGAATGTTATGCAAAATAAAACAAGAGGAAAGAGTGCAAGTATGCACTATGGGGAGATACTCAACGTGGTTGAGAATAGTGAAAATCAATAGGAGATGGGCATGCATGCACAAAACAAAGCAATAAACAAAAGAAATAAAAAAAGAGAGGAGGAGCCTGTGCGTTGGCTTTGATGTTCAAGGCGGAGGAAGCTTCAAATAGGATGAAGACGGATTCGTGCAGCTTCTCCTGAGCCAACCGCAGCAGCAGCACCTGTGAAGAAGAAAACAGAAGAGAAAGAAGAGAGGAGGGGAAGAAGAAAACAGAAGAAAAAAAAAACAGAAGAAGAAGACGGCAGAAGAAGAACAAGAAAAACGAAAAAAAGAACAAATAACACCGAAGCAGAAGAACGGAAGAAGAAGCAGAAGAATAAGAATCACCCCTTAACAGAGCTACCGAAGTTCTATTAAGGATAGAAGAGGAGATAAGGAGGGAAGAGTCCAAAGGAGGAAGAGATAAGAACGGGCAAGAGCCCAAAATAGGGGAGGTTTAAGCTAGGCAAGAGCCCAAACGAAGCAGGAGTCTCTCTGGGAAAGGCTGCGTTCGTTCGGAGTACAAAAGTGAAACACGACTTGGTTCAGGGCGTCAATTGTTGAATTGACGACTGGCTAGAGGGCGTTTCTTAAAAACACGCCTTAGATCAGGGCGTTAATTCAAAAATCAAATTTTGGAATTTATTTAAAAAATTGTGAAACACGTCTGATTCAAAGGCGTTAATTAAAAAACGCCCTAACAAAAGACGTTAATTTAAAATATTCAAAATAGGGCCATTTTTCATTTCTCAATATTATTTTCCCATTTTTTAGGTGGAGGTGCATCTCGTCGCCCTGATTCCAACGACTATTTTTACGAATTTTTCTGACACCCGGAAGGCCACCAAATCACCTCTGGAAGAGAGTGGAAAATAATATTAAAAAATCAATTTGAAAAAGTGACGACCGTGTGTAAGGCGTGAATTCAATTTTTGATTTTTTTATTCTTTTCAAATTAAAAGTAACGCCCATGATTAAGTCGTTAATTCTCAAAAAATTCCGAAAAATTCCCAGAAAATCCAGAAAAATCCAGAAAAATCCAGAAAAATAGGGGGAAAAATAGGAAAAGGGTGAAAAAAGGGAGAAATCTAAAAAAAGTGAGAAAAACCACTCAAATAGAACTAATTTGAGGGTCAAATTGGGGCATTACAAGGTAATATGAGATGTACTCACAGTAACGTCAATTTTGGCGTGTCTACAGCTGCCCCGCCTTGGCGTCTGCTTTGCAAGGGAGTAGAGCAAACTGAAGAGTAGATGCCAAGGTGTGATGAGACACGCAATCAACATCACTTGATGAGAATCGAAATCAAAAGCTCGAGATGAAGCAAATCTCGGGAAATCCAACGAAGTCAACAATGTTTGGATAAAAAGGGGGAGTGTGCACGCGGTGCACGAAGGAGATAAAAATGATCAACTTCCAACGCGGTGGAAGTACCCCAGGTCACAAACCTGTAGATTTCACCATTGGGGAGCGGTTACCAGCCATGTGGACGTGCTGCAGCCAAGGTGGATCAAAGGGGAAAGTTTTGAAAAATAAGATGATAAAAATCCAAACAGGGAGTTTTCGAGAAAATGACCCAGAACAGCGTCAAAACGAACTGAGGACTCAATTCGGCATGGAATATCTCACATTGAAGATCAAGATCAATTTGACCCTCAAAAACAGCTTATCAGAATGATTTTTCAACAATTGTTTCAAATTCCTACATGAATGCATGCTGGGTTTAAAGGGAAAATAACAAATGAAGATATAATATAATCAAGGATAATATTGCTAAACTGCCCAGACTGAGTCAAGAAACCAATTCTACGAGCCGATACTAAGCCGAAGCCCGTTTATCCACGCACCAACTCGTAAAAAGGGAACCATCGTCCCCAGTCTTGGACGGCTCGACGGCCTATCCGTATGACTAAGACGCCTCTGGAATCATCATTGTTTTTGATGAAGGGGAACTCAAATTCCAGATTTATCAAAGCCACAAGGTCCTTGATGTAATCTAGTAACATATGTAACATAAGTAGAATGCATACAGGGAGATGGTGAAGCAATAAGTATGGGGGAACTGAGAGATGAGGTGCGGGCACCGTGGGGCTTGGATGATGATGCCCGGACGATGGGACCAAGAGCTTCTTATCCTGCGCTCAAAATTTCATTAACCAAGATATAATGAAGATAACAAGCAATGAATGAGGCATTTAAGCATAACAAGCATAGCATGAATGGAAGCATCAATAACATGTATATGGCATGAATAGCACAAATTAAATCATGGTATTGCAAATCATCATTGTTTGTTGTTTCGTCATGAGGATGACAACTTGGCTAATCAAGATTTGGAGTTGAATGTTCAGAGTGATATAATGCCCAGTGGCAGAATTAATCAAGAGAAATCAGCAGGAGTTGTTTGAAAGATCTCGAGATGAATAATCAGGATGATAATCAGGAGATATGATAATAAGAATGATAAGGGAGATGATAATCAAAATGATGCCCAGGATGGTATGTCATGAGAATATTGGGAAGAATCAATAGATTGATAGCAATAAGTGGAGATAGGGCCCATCCCGTGCTTTTGGTCTCTGCAAAGCTGTTCCTGCAAAACACCATCAGAAAACACAATGCAAATTTTTGGATTTTGGAAATATGCAAATTTTTATGAGTTTTGAAATATGCAAATTTTTATGGGTTTTTTGAAAATTTTCAAATGTTTATGAATTTTGTAATATGCAAATTTTTGTGTACTTTTGGAAAGATATTCAAATTTTTATGGATTTTGGCTTAGACATCGCAAATGCAGCATCAAAGGGTGTTTATTGAACCACTGACTAGGGGTCCTCGTTCCTTCCCTTTTCGCTAAAAATTACCCAAAGCCGGGCGTGCGTTGAAAGTGGCGTCCTATAACCGACCGCCATTAATTAACGGTGCCCCTACTAAGGCCATACCCGAGAAACATTCGGTCTTGGAGGGAGAAGAGAAGAATAATTGGAGATACGCTTTATACAGGATGGGAGATATCAAGACTTGAATTCCTTCCAAGATGTTTCCCCTCAAAGAGATAGTCTGTTGTGCCGGGGCTTTGTGCCTTTGATTTTTAGACCCTTGACATGCATACGACCAGGGTTTTCCCTGCGGGGACTTTGCCACTCTTGTCATGCCATAATTCACAATTTTGAATTTATTGAAATTTTGATTTGATTTTCATAATAGCCCTTTTGGCGAGATGTATATCATGAAAGCTCATATGAAAACTCATATTGATTTTGGGTCAAGACTGCCCCTATTTGAGACTCCTCTCGTATTGGGGATTACCAGAGTTGGTCATCTCATCCGTCAACCTCTTGCACCTGCATTCGGCCGAGTAAAGAAGAGAAAAGACTTTCAGGAATACTCATGGCATGGCCAAAGTAGCAACGGTGTCTAACCAAAGAGCCGGCTAAGGACGCCGTGAAGTGTGTGGAATGCCCAACCGAGGGTTACTTTTAACAAGCGGGGAGAGA
Source organism: Amorphophallus konjac (assembly GCA_022559845.1). NCBI lineage: Eukaryota > Viridiplantae > Streptophyta > Magnoliopsida > Alismatales > Araceae > Amorphophallus > Amorphophallus konjac. Next base: position 267,087,297 of record CM040127.1, read on the forward strand.
ATATTGAATTCCCAGCGCGGGTTCTTATTAACCAAAGGTGCTGCATAGCAAGCCTAAAGACTCTTTTGAGAGTGATTTAATTAAACAAAAGCCTAAGATAAAGGTTTAAAACACCACTCTTAATCTCGTTAAGAAGCACTTGATTTTGAAAATCATGCGTGAAGTAATGAGAAAATGATATCATTAAAATGCATACTTACGCCAATATGTTACCTTGCGACCTTTGTAGAAGCAGCTACCGCGAGAAGCGATCTTGATCATCGTGAGATTTGTCCTCTTTGACAGTCAAAAGAATTGGAAGCAAAGGATTTGAAAGTGGCTTAACAAGAGGGAGTGGTGCCAAGACCAGACTCAGACGAATAAGGAGAAAAAGGAAGAGAGGCGAGGGCTAGAACTCCCTCACTAAGGCGCAGAGACCCTGATTACATGGAACAATCTACAAAAGAAGCGGAAAATTAGGAGGAGGAATGAGGACTAAAGCCTCGAAAGCAATGGGAGAAAGAGCAGATGCCCAAGGCAGTGGATGCGGAAGAAGTTGGGTCGGACCCGGAATTAGGAGGAATCAGAAGGAGAAATTGGTAGATAGAAAGAGGCGGATCTAGAGGGTCCGGAGGCGGTGGAGGAGAATCCTGATAAGAGGAATCATCCGGAGGCTCCGGAGGGATGACAAAAGAAGGGACGCGATGCCCTGGGGAGAAATAGGGAAAAAGATGATGAAAAAGGTGACAGAACAGGAAGAAGAGAATAAAAGATATGAAGTCCCGGAGGAGCAAGAAGATGAATCGAAAGAAATATGGAAGGTCCGGAGGTTCCGGAGGAATGAAATCAGGAGGGTCGCGATGCCCTGGGAGATGATAGAGAGAATAAGACGGAGAATCCGGAGGTTCCGGAGGAATAAGATAGAAAGGGGCGCGATGCCCTGAAAGGACGAGGGAAGAATCCGGAGGTTCCGGAGGAAGCAAATGGAAAGGGGCGCGATGCCCGAGGAAAAGATGGAGAGAATCCGGAGGTTCCGGAGGAGTGAAACCAGGAAGGAGAAGGTGGAAAGGGGCGCGATGCCCGAGGGGAAAGTCCGGAGGTTCCGGAGGAATAGAATCAGAAAGGGCGAGATGCCCAAAGAGGAGGGATAAAATTCCTGGAGGTTCCAGGGAGATAGCAGGAAAAGGGACGCGATGCCCCAGGGATAGTGGATAAAAAGATGAAGATGAATAAGATGGGAAGTGCGGAATATCCGGAGGTGCCGGAAGGCGGGGAAGATACGGGTTTGGAAACCCGGGAAGTAGGAGGTGCAAATGCATGCAAAATGATGGATGTAATGGATGCAATGAATGCATGAATGCAACAGAATGCATGAAATGTAAAGAATATAAAGAATATGAAGGATGTGAGGAATTAGAAGGGTGAGAGGACGAAATCCTCCTCCTAACCCTGGGAATGGCCCATGGAAAAGATGTGATAGACAAGAAGGTGGATGAAATAGCGGAAGGCCTTTCGACACCAAGATAACTGCCCCTCCACGGCAGTGAAAGAATACAGCCAATTGGCCCAATAAAAGGAGCTACAATAAGTGGCAACCCCTTTTGAAGGCAAAGATCAACAATGTGAGGGAGTTGGAAAATTGGAACATGAAGCATTGCCATGCCCATTAATTGTGGTGTATAGAAAGTGTTGAACAAATTGGGCATTCGCCCCTTGTATGGAGGAATGGAATCAAGATTTGGAAGAGGGAACAAAGGGTGCCCTGCCTGGCCCTTGGATGGCATCAATTCTTGACATTCTTCCCTGAGCAATGGCGGTGACTTGGCCTCTGCGACCATGCTCGGCACAATAATCCGGATTGACATCCGGTAAATGACTTCTTGAATCTTGAATCGCATAACCGTGGCCACATCTGTCTTGCCCGGCTCTTGATCACCTTCGGCACAAATACTTGCAGAAGCACTCCCATTCCGAGTAGTAAAAGGAGGTGAAGCGGAGGCGGAAGGCTTTGTGAGTGGTGGAGGTATAATGGAAAGTGTTGGCGTAAGTGGAGGCGGAGGTTCAAACACATCGAGTTTCTCCCTTTGCTTGCAAGCGGTCGGGGTTAGCTCGAGTGCAAAAAGTGGTGGGTCCTGCTCAGGATTAGCCATAGGTAAAGATGGAGGGTTAAATAGTGGGGTAAGTAAGGTGGTTTTTAGGGATGGTGGTAATGGGAGGTCAATTGGAGGGGGTTCAGTGGTAGGCTCGGTGTAGGCCGATGTGGAGGTTACTGACTTAATAGGTGGAGGTTTTATAATGGAAGGCTCAGCGGTGGCTAATGGTGTGAAGGTTGATGGTATAGTGGGTGGAGGTGTAGTTGGTGGAGGGTTAATGGGTGAAGGTTTGGTGCGTAGAAAATGCCGGACGGGGCGAGCAGTGTTAGGAGTGGGAGTGGAAATGGGAAGAGACTCAATAGGCACCGGTGCGGACGATTGGAATATCGACCCATCGTCGTAACACCAACTAGTCTCATAAACAGGGGTTGAATTGGGAGTGGTTTCCTCCTGAGCAGGAGGTTCATCAAATGACAGTGGAGGGAGCGGGAAATTAAGAAAACTCGGAAGGGGTGCCTGCGGAGCTTCATCATCATCGTACACTGCCTTGGATTCTTCAATTGCCGGCTCTTGATTGCTTGAAATGCCGAAGTCATAATCATCTCTCCTATCTTTCCATTCATTCTCCATCTTTGTAATCTCGTCCAAAGCCGCATAGAGAGGATTGACCGGAGTAGGAGGAACCGTGACCCTCTTTAATTGTTCCTCCATGGAAGTAATCTTATCAAAAAGAGATTGTTGGAGGGGTGTGACTTGAACAATAGAGGGCTGGCAGGGCCTTGAAGGAGGAGGGGCCGCATAAAAAGGCCGCGGAGGGGAGTTGACGGTATGACCCGTAAAAGAACCCGGATGGGCCGGATTGCAATGAATAAATGGGCCTCGGGGCCGTGATCGAGAGGGAATAGAAGGAGGCGGGTGATGGGCCACCCGAGTAGGATGAACAGGAGGAGATGGGTAATGGGCCACCCGATCAGGATTGGAAGGAGGTGGTGGGTGATGGGCCACCCATGTAGAATTGGAGGGAGATGGGTGATGGGCCACCCGAATAGAATTGGAAGGAGGGAGAGATGCATGAGATGTACCCTCAACGGCGGCCTTAAGGGCTTGGATCTGTTGAGGGGTAAGATGATCTAATGCATGAATGATCTGGGAGACCTTCTCATCATTGGGACGAGAGGATCCCGAGGGAGTAGTGGCTCGGAATTGAGTTGAAGGACCATTGGATTGGACATTGCCCATGGGTCGGGCATGACCATAAGAATGAGGACGCGGCCCTTTGAAAGAACGGTGAGAATTTTGATGAACATGTTGAAATTGAGGGGAATAAGATGTGCTGGGTTGATCACCCTCATGAACATTAATTGAATTGAACATGTTGTTTTGTCTATCAAAGTGAGCCATTATGCAAGCAATTTAATGTGCAGACAATTTGCAAAGAAACACACAAGTGGTGATGGTTACCTTGATTTTTATGTTTGAACCTTGGTGAATTAATGAATTTTAACAAGATTGATGTGATTCACAAGGTGGGATCCTAGTTTCAATATGATTTAATTCTAGTGCCAACTAGGAACACTCTCTCACCACGTTTAGGCCAACTAATTCGGGACGTCAAAGGGTACAACCTGCCCAGCGTCCGTGAGGGAATCCACGGGTGCGGGGACTTACGGAGGCTTGGAAAAGGGATTTCCAGTCCAAAGAGACGGAATGCTCAATGGAGGGTCGTCCCGATTCCAAGAGGGTGTGTGGATCCTAATGAAGAGGAGGGGGGCTCCCAAACCAATGCAAAGAATGCAACATGGTAAGTAGGCCAACCACAATAATCAATCAATCAACAAAGACAAGCATGAAGTAGCATGAAAAACCACAGTGGGGAAGGGTTCTGGAAACCCACAGTAAAAACACGCCCTGGCCGGGGGCGCTACTAACAAGAGACATGACAGTGTGACTGTCGTGAATCACGTGAGGGGCCCAGGGGCAGAGTAAAACGCGCCTTAGGGTGAGGCGCTATCAATAAAAGGACGCCCTATACAGCGGGCGTCAAATCTAAGAAAACGCCTTTAAGGGAGGCGCTAATAAAGATAAAGACGCCCTTGCAACGGGCGTGAATTCACCAAGCAAGCAGAGATAATTGGAGACAGCTAGCAAACGCCCTGTCAGAAAGCGTTAACTTCAAACAACACGCCCTGGGTTAGGGCGTGAAATCAAAAGGCGCCTCCGACAGAGGCGTTAATTCTCAATCCACGGCCAACAGTAACAACCACTCACAGTCGCAGGCAATCAACAAATACAAGATATAAGCATGCTCATCAAAATTTCAAATAAGTGGAGATTTAAAAGAAAAATCAATAAATTGACAAATCACTTAGGGAAAAGGACAAAACCAATGGAGGGTGCCCGAGGGGCACAAAAGGGGGACGCACCGAGGGTGCAAATAAGGGAGATGGCACACGCGGGTGCCTAAGGGGAAACGGGTAATAGATGAAGAACACAAAGGGTCCCACCGTGATCGCCAATTTGTAGATCTATTTAAAATCCACACTTAAATATAAAGAAAAAAATAGATATGATGAAAGCAATAAAATAGCACGAGGTGCTAAAAGGAAGTTGTGATCGCCAGAGACGCGAACGCCTCAAAAGATATAACAATTAATGAAGGGGAGAGATCGCGAAGAATACCTTGAAAGTGCGGGGATGTGAGTGCTCCTTTCTCTTCTAATCGGCCGGCCGATGAAGAGAGTTCTTGCTTTTATTACCCTTGCAAAACAAACAAATACCACCAAAAGAATTGAATTAGAAACAAGGTGAGTGTAGCATCAAATTCTTGAATAGATGAGCATGAAATATCATAGGATTAAGACACACCTTGTGGGTGGTTGGCCCTTAAACCCCTATGCAAAAAGGGTATGGGAATGTATGAATGTTATGCAAAATAAAACAAGAGGAAAGAGTGCAAGTATGCACTATGGGGAGATACTCAACGTGGTTGAGAATAGTGAAAATCAATAGGAGATGGGCATGCATGCACAAAACAAAGCAATAAACAAAAGAAATAAAAAAAGAGAGGAGGAGCCTGTGCGTTGGCTTTGATGTTCAAGGCGGAGGAAGCTTCAAATAGGATGAAGACGGATTCGTGCAGCTTCTCCTGAGCCAACCGCAGCAGCAGCACCTGTGAAGAAGAAAACAGAAGAGAAAGAAGAGAGGAGGGGAAGAAGAAAACAGAAGAAAAAAAAAACAGAAGAAGAAGACGGCAGAAGAAGAACAAGAAAAACGAAAAAAAGAACAAATAACACCGAAGCAGAAGAACGGAAGAAGAAGCAGAAGAATAAGAATCACCCCTTAACAGAGCTACCGAAGTTCTATTAAGGATAGAAGAGGAGATAAGGAGGGAAGAGTCCAAAGGAGGAAGAGATAAGAACGGGCAAGAGCCCAAAATAGGGGAGGTTTAAGCTAGGCAAGAGCCCAAACGAAGCAGGAGTCTCTCTGGGAAAGGCTGCGTTCGTTCGGAGTACAAAAGTGAAACACGACTTGGTTCAGGGCGTCAATTGTTGAATTGACGACTGGCTAGAGGGCGTTTCTTAAAAACACGCCTTAGATCAGGGCGTTAATTCAAAAATCAAATTTTGGAATTTATTTGAAAAATTGTGAAACACGTCTGATTCAAAGGCGTTAATTAAAAAACGCCCTAACAAAAGACGTTAATTTAAAATATTCAAAATAGGGCCATTTTTCATTTCTCAATATTATTTTCCCATTTTTTAGGTGGAGGTGCATCTCGTCGCCCTGATTCCAACGACTATTTTTACGAATTTTTCTGACACCCGGAAGGCCACCAAATCACCTCTGGAAGAGAGTGGAAAATAATATTAAAAAATCAATTTGAAAAAGTGACGACCGTGTGTAAGGCGTGAATTCAATTTTTGATTTTTTTATTCTTTTCAAATTAAAAGTAACGCCCATGATTAATTCGTTAATTCTCAAAAAATTCTGAAAAATTCCCAGAAAATTCAGAAAAATCCAGAAAAATCCAGAAAAATAGGGGAAAAAATAGGAAAAGGGTGAAAAAAGGGAGAAATCTAAAAAAAGTGAGAAAAACCACTCAAATAGAACTAATTTGAGGGTCAAATTGGGGCATTACAAGGTAATATGAGATGTACTCACAGTAACGTCAATTTTGGCGTGTCTACACTATAGAGAAACAGCCAGACGCTGCTGGACCTTCTCGCAAGGAGCATCGTTCCAAGTTTTTGCATGACCCAGTAGAGTCAGCTAGTGGTTCAAATCAGCTGCAGTCCAAGGGAACCAAGTGGAAAGAGCGTGGCACGGTATCCTTAGTTGAAAAGGACAGAGTCTCTCAAAAGCTAGGAAGAAGATATCTTCTAGTCAAGAGCAGAAGTATGATGATGCTTCATCAGGTGATACAGTTCGTATTCTGCTCCCCAGGTACAGAGATTCTCATGACCACCAACTGCTTGAGAATTTCCCTGAGCATTAGACATGTTTAAATTTCAAGGGTGGAAGAAGTTTGTATGCAAACATTGGCTCTACTATCCTAAGTTAGTGACCCAATTTTATGAGAATCTGAAGTACGCTGCTAGTCTTCCCAAACTGTGGACAACTGTTAAGGGAGTTGAAATAGATGTTAATAAGAAGTTGCTGCACAAAGCTCTAAGAATCCCAGTAGACGGAGTTGTTGTAAACAACTTCACTTACAGTATCCATGAGGCTTATACCATTATGAGCGGTCTGCTTAGAAACATTCAGGAGATTAAAAACACTTACCTGACTAGCTTTAACACAACAAAATTTCCTCCCCTGCAACGGCTGCTTCACCATATCTTCACAACAATTATTACCCCACAAGGTGGTGGAAGGGGCAGGCTGACTGAATATCAAAGGTTCTTGTTCTATTGCATGTTCAAGGGCATCAGAGTCTGCCTCCCAGACCTGGTGATACAGATCATAGGTTTCTTCAGAAATTAACAAGGGCAGGCATCTCCCTTACGCAGCCCATCTGACTGCTGTCTTCAAGAGGATGAACATCCCATTGGAGGGTGAGAAATCCAAGGAAATACCAGTGACCAATATTTATACAATGAACTTCATAGAGAAGTTCATGAAGATCAAGAAGATTGATGGAAAACTTCAAAGGCAGCCACAACAGCAGCAGCTTGAGCCACAATAGGTTGTATAGGAACAGCCTTAGCAGCAGCAGCATTTTCAACAGGAACAGGCAGAACAGCAACAGTCTGATCAGCAGCATGCAGAGTAGCTAATGTTAGATGAAGAACAAGATGTCCAAGTAAATGTTGATGACCCCCTGCATGAAGAAATGAACCAACAACAAGATCAGTAGGCACAGCATGTGGCACCTGACATATACTTTGGACCGATGACGCAATTCGGGATTCTTCCTCCTCAGTATCCTCCAGAAGAACCAAGGATATTTGCTGAAGGAGATATTCCACCTGAATTTCATGCTGAAGCCTCAACTTCACGAGGAATATCCTTTGGTGCCAATAAAGGGCTGATGGGTATTCACCCAACCTTGATCAGATTTTTGACAGCTCAATTTGCAAACATCAATTCTTCCATTTTGCAGCTGAATATGGCTGTTGAAAGAGTAGAAGTGCAACTTGCTCATGTCGAGCAAACAGCTAACAATCGCTGGGAGAAGTTTGTAAGGGATAAAATGCGGTCTAACACTCATTTGCATACATTTTTGAATTCCTTGATACACGTCCGTGAGAAAGCAGGAGCAGTCATGAAAATTTTGAGTGAAATTCACACTGAAACACAAGAGAAAACAACTCAAATGCTCATACATGCCTATGACATCAGAGAAGAACAGAACATGTTATCTCTCAAATATGCTACCCTGATTGACACATCTGCCAGGATTGAACAAAAGCTCACTGCTGAATCTGCCAAAGTCACTGAAGCCTCCACCAAACTTGCAGCTTCAGTCAATGCTGATTGTGCAAAAGTTATTGAGGCCACCGCCAGTCTTGAAGCAACTGTTCGTGCAAATTCTGCAAGGGTCATTGATGCATCTATCAGCCTTAAAGGAAAAGTTCATGTTGAGTCAGTCAAGGTCAGTGCTGCCTCTACAAAACTTTAAGAAGAAGTTAACACTGACATAGCTCAGTTGGCTAATATCTCCACCAGAGTTGAAGAAAGGATGAATGTAATTTATGACAAATTGGACATGGTTGGAGATGAGATTATTGAAACAATCCGTCTGCACAAGCCTTAGTTTCTAGCCAATGTTGAGGACACGGGTGAGACATACTACCCACGTCCATGTGAAGCCACATCTTCATTTGTCAATGTACAGGGCTCCCAGAAAAAGGCCCAGATAGAGCCCGTTTGTGTGATGTTACATCAGTGGCTAGATGACATTAATGAAAATGTCAAGGTTCTTCATCGGGTTGTCAAACGGCGGGATGAGCAGCTAACTCAGAAAGTGGACTCACTGGCAGCCACAGTTCTTCAATTACAGCAACAACTCATTGATCCTCAGGTCCTTCAAATTCATGGAAGCTCCAACTCCGTGCCTCCACCATTGCATCCACCTCGTTAACCCCCCCTCCTTTTTATTGATGGCAAAGGGGGAGAAGACAAAGACTGAGAGATAGAGAGCTGACAAGGGGGAGAAGATAAAAATGGAAAAGATAGAGAAGATACAGATTGGAAGATAAAGATGGAAAGATACAGAGATATAGCAGTGGCAGAGACTGTTGATAGAGACAGGAGGAGCAGTCTATGAGGAGAAGCAGACTATAGCTTTCTTAAGTTTGCTTTCTTAAGTTTTTGTTGGATGTTTGTTTTTGTAAATGGAAATGGACATGTTTGGATCTTAAATTTGAAAGGTTTTTGAAAAGAATCTAAGTCTATCATGCATGGCATATGCATTACATTTTGAATGACTTTGCTTTGAAATCAATGAAATTCTTCTTACTCCTTGAGTGTTCACCAATGGTTGTGTCTGTCTTCAAAATCTTGATGTGTGAAAATGGTCCAGTAACTAGGAATTGAACAAATAATCAAATAGTTAAATGAATAGTTGTCATCATCAAAAAGGGGGAGACTGTTGGATCTCTGGTTTTGATGATGACATATTATTGATCTTGATAGAGATGATGGACTAAGTATCTTGTGTGGTGAACAGGTGCATTGATCCTTTGATAACAAATGGATCATAGAATTTCAAGTTGATGCACAAGTTTGATGCATCGGCGCATCCGGAGTAACCCAGCACATTGCATCGACACAGTAGAAGAAAAACTCATCACTGCATCGAGGCAACAAGAGAAGAGTCACAACTGCATCAATAAAGAAGACAGATGCATTGACGCATTCAGTCCATGCTTGTTCTTACACTTAGCACGTCGAAGCATCAGAGCAAAATAGAAGGTTTGCTTCAAGCATCAAGTCGTTGCATCGACCCATCAGTAGTGATGCCTCGACGCATCTAGCCAGAAGCTCTCTCAAGCCTTCCACACCAAAGGTCGTGTCTTCAACTGCACCGATACATCAGCTTCATGCATCGACGCATTCAGCTCTCCACTTGGATTTGATTGGTTCCAGCACTGAAGCAGCTCACTGATGCACAGACGCATCAACCTCTTGGCTAGAAGCATTTTGTTCAGAATCTACTCTGAGAGTCAGTGCGTCTACACATCTAATAGATGCCTCGACCTGTTGACCCTGCACGTGATGACTTAATGAAGTCATGTGATCTCGAGTTCAGGTGTCTCGCACGTGATCCCAGGCCACGTGGCATCTCTTCTGGATGATGTTTCTTAAATAATATTCTTATGGCCACTTGGGCAAATAGACTTTATTTATGAAGACCTTTTCTCGTGGCCATCTGGACCAATCAGATTTTAGAAAAAAGGAGAAAATCCCCAAAGTCTCAGGTGATATAAATATTCGCTTGTTCACCTCTTTCAAAAAGGAGAGTAGAGAATAGATAGAGCACGAAGAGAAGAATAGAAGAGAGAGAAGAAGAAATTGAGCATTCCATCTGAGAAATTCTGAGCAATCCAGTTCGAAGAGAAAAATTGAGAGAAAGTCTGAGGGAAAGAAGAAGAAGAAAGTGAGCTTCATCTGAGTGGTTCGAGCTCTTCTGAAGATCTGTGAAAGCCTGGTCTCGTTGATCAAATCCAGAGCTAGTTTGCTCATATCGAGCTACATTGTATTCATTTGGTTTTTCATCCTTCTTTTTGTTGATTTCTCGGTTCCTATCTGTTGTTCTCTTACTATTTTTTCGATCCCCTGTTTAGGGATTGGGTTCCTTCTGAGTGATTAGAAGAAGGGAGAGTGATCTCCGGGTTCCCTCTGAGGTCTCAGAGGAGGAGAGAGTGATAACTCTCTGGGTCTGTGAGCAGCTGGGTGTTGTCTCACTGGTTCCTTCTACATTCGCAGAAGAAGGGAGAGTGCGTCTCTCCGGTCACTATAGTTGTAGTGGGGTGCTGATCTAGTGGGTTGCTAGATCAGTGTTTTAGGGATTTGTCTCCCTATGATTCAAGCTGTTAGGCAACACTTGTTTGCAGACTGAGTCTGCGTTCTTGCTTGGAGCAAGGGAAGCCACACTCTAGTTTGATTGTGGGTAGACGTAGATCTGCTTGGCAGATCGAACCACCTAAAAATACTGAGTGTTCTATGGTTTGTTGTGCGACTGCTTGCTCATCTTTAATCCGCATTCACTGGCTTACATGGTTTACCAGGTTCCCACCGGTATATCAAAAGGTGTATTCGCACACCTTGTGTGAGTAGAGCTCTTGAGCTCAGACCTCCACCCTGTACCGGTTGGTTAAGTGTTATATTAAGTGCCTCCTGCTGATGCAAATATGTTCTATATTACTCGACATATGTTCAGTCATCTCTGTGCTTACTCCTCTATTCTGAGTGTTTAGTTATCTCATTGCTGGTCTCACTATGTGTTCGACGGCAGCTCTGTGTGTAGCACCCATTGTATAGCTCAACTCTGGTTGCTGCATTGAAGGCCTGTCAGCCACTCGACGTATTGTGAGAGGTCTTACCGTGACGTGGATATTTCGAATTAGGATCCATTGCATCTTAATACTGCGAGCATTCTGTGTTCTAAATTCTTGCAATTCTGAAGTTACTTGTGTCACGCTTTTAGTGTGCTTCTGTTGCAATTTCCATTCAGTGTGCTTTATTTTCTGTTTGGTTGCGCTAAATTTTTAAAAGGATCTATTCATCCCCTGCTTCTAGATCCTGTCTTATATTCTATCAATTAGTATCAGAGCATACATTCTAACACCTTCGATGCTATTTCTGGCCGTTGCCAGTATGAGGAGATCATATTCACCGCTTGCTTTAAGGCGGGCATCTCATGAGACTATGGCGGGTCCACCTTATATTCACCCATTTGTTGCTTACCTTTTCCTGATCAAGCCTTCAATAATATTTTTGAATACATAGCAATCTTCTATTGGATGGCCCAATAGCTGGTGGTAAGGGCAGAAATAGGGGTCACTTCTTCGCCGGGCATCAACAGGCTTCTTCGGTTCAAGGGGAACCACTTTATCATATTTGTAGGCCCATTTAAAGAGGACATGGGTCTTGTCTTTTGGGAAAGGTCTTTTGGGAAAGAATATAATTTTTTCATTCTATCTCTAAGTGAAGGGCCTTCTTTTCTTCCAGCTGCCTGGGCTGGAGGATGTGCAACTACTACTCTACTACTCCATTTCTGTTGTTCTGAAGTCTCCAGATCGACAACGTTGGCTTCCTTTGGGGTTGTCCACCGGTCCACGGTCTTTCCTCTTTGTTCATCATTGGCCGCAACCGAGCCATGCTGTGCCAAGAAAGATTCTATTTCAGCCTCCACATTGTTCATACGGTCAAAGGACCTTATATCGATGTCGATCATTATTTCCAACACTTCCCTTTTCAGGTTCTACATGCAAATCTGGATAGCATCCTCTTGATGTGGGGGCCACTTGCATCTCATACCAAGATCTCTCCACATTGTTCTACCACTGTCACTTCTCTTTCAGTCATATGGAACCTCTCGTGAAATTTTCGCTGCAAATCTGGCCAATCCAAAATGGATCTGACTGGTAAGTTGGAGTACCATTCAAAAGCGAGTCCCATGAGGGAGGACTCGAAAAACATCAGCAGGTAAGACTCGTCAGCTGCCAAGTCACCCATGACTGTTATATAATATGCAATATGCTCCTTTGGAGAGCCCTGCCCGTTGAACTTCTCGAACTTCGGCAGTTTGTTGATGCTAAGCGGAAGTCGCTTCACCGCATGATGCAGCGGGTACGACACTTTATAAACATCAAATGTGACAGAGCTAGTTTCAGCCCTCTTGGCTAGCTTCATCTCAATCATCTTCTTGACCATCAACTTGTTCACCATGACTGGATCTCCCGACTGAGGTAGAGGTGAGCAGGCTGCATTAGTGGCTTGGCCAGAGCTGTAGCATGGGGTGCCAAAGGTAGTGGTGGAACTTGTTGCTTCATTTGAGGGAGCAACGGCTGTGCCGGTAGAAGCTGCTGGGAATGATGCCGTGGAGTAGCCCAGCTATCGTCGACAGGTGGTGGTGAAGCATCCACGGGGTCGGAACCTCCCCCGTGATGACTCAACTTGTGGCCCCAATTGCTTTGGCACCAGAGTGTGTCCAGCTCTTTGCAACATTATCAGAAGGATAGGGTACATAGCCATCTTGCTAATAACATTCTCGAGCATTTCACCTGAGGCACCTTCTGTTGGTGGAGGTGGGAATACTTCTTCTTCTTCGGACGTTATCACGTTAGTAGTGGTAGTGGTGACATCCTCCTCAACAACTTGCTTTCCCCTGGCAACTCGCAGCAACTCACTAGCAGCCTTGCTGTGTCTTGTCACTGGACCTTCTCTTTCGATCTGCTTCGCCAGTTCTTCTTGCTCAATTGGTAGGGCATCATGCATGCCCGTCACCCCTGACATATTGCAAGTGAAAACTTGCACCCTTCTTCTGTGTTTTCTGGCTCCCCTTCTAGCCTAATGGGGGAAAGTCAGTCTTTCAAACAATGAAATCATTTTCATCTCTCCATACTGTGGAGGCGCTTTGAAGCCTTCAGCCCCAGCCTCTTGCCTATCTTCATTTACGTCCATGGGTGACACTTCATTCTCTTTTTCTTCTTCAGTCCTGATGACACGAAGTATTCTTTGCTGGCCTAGGGAGCGGTTCCCTTGGCCATGAAAATATTCTCGAACCATCTTTGTCATATCTTCCTAGCCATGTCTCGAAGAGAGGGCCAGAGGCAGCGCCTGGTCTCTGGCAGACGGCATATATGAAAGTCGTGACAGCCTAGGAACTTGATTGGAGCTTCTTGAATATTTAAGGATATTAGCCTGTCTTGCACAGGCCCTGGAGGTGGATGGAGGAGCTGTAGTCACAGCTTCTTCTGTAGGTATATTCATCTTGCCCCCTCTCCTGGGGACTTTGGCAGGATTGTTGGAGCTTTGTAAAGTTGGTGCAGGGCTCCGGGTCCTCTTAGGGATCCAGACTTCCTTAGACTTCGGTGATTTTGGGGCTTGCCTCGCTCACCTGTTATCATCGGAATTCACCCTCCGGCTTGCCAGCAATTGGAAGGTGTTGTGGGTGGGCACGGCCGGGATGACCTGATTTGGTAGAACTTCGACATCGTGGCCATTGAGGTAGATCGGGACACCACCAATCATCACGGACATCCCCGAAACCAAGAATTGGCCCGGGGAGCAGCAGGGACTCTTCTTATTATTGCCCCCAGCGAACCCCTTCTTGGGCGCCCCAGTCTGGTGACGATGTGGTGAACATGGCAGCTCACGATCATCGGGCTCTTCAACATGGCTTTCTTGATCTGGCCCTTGCCCTGGCAGGTCGTAGCTTTGTTATCCACCAACTTTGTAGGTTCCGGGCCTTCCACGTCCAGGAGACCCACGAATGCAACCCCTAGGAAGTTGGGGAAGCCAATAACCAGGGGGTAGTTGTCGAAAGTAGTTGGTACGGTGAGATAGCCGTATGCAGCATGATCGGCCACCACCTGGGGGTCGAAGATAAGTTCAGACAGTCCATTCGCCATTACTTCAACCTACACGAAGAACAGCAGGATGAACAAATAGTCAGTATTTGGATGGGGGCCCCGGGGCCCTCTATTTTGGCGAAAAGATGAAGGGAGGTTCTGTCCCACCAGGCGTGCTAACTTGTAAGGATGGAAATTTATTTTATTAATCTTTTTGGTTTATTCATTGTTAATTACGTGGGGTGTGCCAGTCACAGAGTGACGAGTTTATTATGCACACCATCCGACTGATCAAACGAAGGTGGATGTCGTGTCAGGACCGAAAACCCGCCGAACCATAAACGCTACGACGTTAATTGCGTCCTTCCAAAAGAAGGACAACCCTTGATTAATCGTCAAAATAGAGGGGCCCTAGGGCCAAATAATCTGGAGGAAAATGTAAGTTGGAAGATGTTTATTGACTAAAAATGGAATTTGGTATGCAATCAAGCAAGCAAAGAAATGAAGCTTCTCTAGGTGGATCAATCCCTGGCACGAGGCGGAGTTTCCACTCACGCATAGTGAAAGCTTCTAGTCGGACTTAATCTGACCTTCTGCAAATCACCATTTCATATACTGGAGAATCGGGCCATGCAGGCATATAGGATATTCGCACCTATACATGTATGTATATACGTGTGCGAACACATGCAGGTAAATTATCATATAGAAGTTCATTTCCTTATTCAGAATTGCATGCAGAAGTTAGCTTTCGATAGAACACGTATGCTACATACAACCACGAGCGCTTATGCGCCATTTGAAAATTTAGTGTTGGTTGATCGAAGGTATACTATCGTTGCATTATCCAACCATTTACTTGTTTATTCACTCGTCATGTTCTGGGAAGATTTCTGCAGCACCTCCCTTGTCCCGAAGTGTGTTTTGGAAGGTATAAGAAACTCATCCATGAAGTGTCGAGATGGTCCCCTGACTGACGGTCATGCCAAAGTGGCAATCCCGTGCCCCATGATAGGTGGAGGAGCCCGAGGGCCAGCCCTCTAGGAAATCCTGGTCACCCGTGAGGCTGTCGATCAATGCTTGCCTTTTTATTGTGGAACCTCCTTTATCATTGCAGTGCATGCATATGGGTTCATGAGGAGAACCCGCATGACTGCGGTCAGACGGGCTCGTATATCACCGAGATGATGTATGCCAGGGGACGACACTTGTTATTGATTTATCCTCTTCATCGGGTGCCTTGCTCTCGCAATTCGACATGGATAGCCGTGGAACCATTAACACCATAAGGGGTAAAAGTCGAGCGAAAAGCCGGGGAGAACACGATGTGGAATAGGAAATGAAACTCCGATTTCTAAGAAAATTTTGGCAGCATCTCCTCCTGCCCCAGAACATGTTGGGGGATATGTAGAGGAGATGTTGGCGCTAAAAAAGGGGGGGGAAGAAGAGAAGAAAAAAAAAGAAGAAAGCAAGAAGGCCCAAGCATAAATGGGCCCAATGAAATAGAAGCAGAGAAGGGTGAAAAGGGCCAAACAATGAAATGAGCCCAAATGAAGTAAAGAAGAAAATGGAAAAGAAGGAATTTAAAAAAAAAGGAAAATCACGCGGACACCCCCTCCACGTCTGCGTCCCACATCGCGATTCTCCACTGCTCCCCCATTTGTGTTTTTTTCTCTCCCACACACAAGCATTAATGGCACGTTGGCGAGCACTCCTCCACAGGAGCACGATGCCCCGTCCGCCAGCGGCGCGACCCATCCCACGTACGGAGAGGAGCTCCACCTGCTCAGCCTCGGGCGAAGCAACGAAGCAACAGTGGCCACGTTAGCCCCTGCGAACGAGCCACGACAGTAGCAGCACTAGCAACAGCGGTGGTAGCAGAATACAAGAAAAAAGAAAGAAGAAAATGCGAGGCTCCCCTCCAAAAAGGGGCTTCAGCCCCCAATAAGAAGAGCCCTCCGGTGAAGATTTTGCCCCCCTGGACTCCTGATAGATGCCCACCTCAAACTCCCCTGGAAGCCACAGCTGCAAGGAGAGAAGATAAAGGAGAGAGTCCGCAAAGAAAAAAAATAGAGAGACGGATTGTGAGGGACGCTTGTAAAGGGTGGGTCTTGGGTTTTCTTAAAGCTTTTCTTCTCTTTGTTTTTCTTGTATGGCTTAGCCCTGATGTATCTTCTCTACCCCAAGTGAATGAAATGCAGGGCTTCCGACCTTGACTTTTTATGTGTGCAATAGTGTCTCCCTTCATGTGCGTGACATATATACCTTCGCTCAATCTCCTTTTCGCTCTCTTTGTAGATGTGAAAATCCCTCTCCGATCCTTCCTCGCATGTCATCTCCATGATACTTTGTTTTTTTTTCTTATGGCGGCCACCGGCCTAGAGTTTGTTCAAATCTGTGAGCATGACTCTGGGTTCCCTACTGTTGGAAATTCGCAGGTTTACTTCCTCATCTTGCAATTATCTCATTTTCTTCTCAAAACCCCATTTTGGAATTTGGACCAATGTCATGGCCATGATGCCAAAGGGGTGAGAAACATGGGATTTAATCTCATATTGATCATTTTCTTTGCAAGCTTCAGCTTCCGGAGCATTGATCAATCTTGGATCTCCGGGACTCGCTTCCTCATAGCATGGTCTCTGATCGATCTCCTTTAAAAATATGAATTTTAATGGCCGCATAATGTGACGATAATCTAGGGACCACGTCCCAGGGTCGGGATTATGGCGTCCCTCGGATTGTTGGAGCCCCTCGTAGGCTAGCTCTCGGGGTGTCCATACTAGATTCAGATTATAGGGTGTTGCAGCTTCCGTGCGCATCCTTGGGTGTTGCAGCTTCTGTGCACACCCTTCTCATTTTGGGGCCGTCTCAAAGTTTCTTTTCTCCGTGGATGTGTACCCGATTAAAACCCCCAAGGCTCCGGGTCTAAGGGAGATGCTGTCGGATTTTCGCCGGGCAACTTGAAGACTGATAACATAAAAAAAAAGATTGGCAGATTGACTGAACTCAAAGACACTATGAACAGCGAACAAAAGAAAAGCATGATCAACACAATTCTAGAGAACTGCTAAAATAAGAATGAGCAAGATACAAAAAATAATAAATGATGAACATGGGATCAGATGCCCAGATCAAACAAAAAAAGGGGGAAAGAAAGAGCTTCTGCACAAGCATTCCCATGCGACCTGCATTTTGTTTTACCCTTTGAGCATTTGATACTCCATGAAAGCTCAGATAGAGTCCAATGCCTTCTTTTGGTTCGCCTGGGTAACCCCTGTGCCGAAATCTACATAGGGGTCGACCCTCTTTGTCCCAAAGGGTGGAACCCCCTTTTGAACCCCTGCATGCCCTTCCAAATTGCATCCGCATCTCTGTATGTTATGATGTATATAAGTACATTGATCCCTGAACTTAAGATACATCTCCATGCATTCTTCACTCTTGAATACTTGCATTCCATGACCCTTTGGGTATATCAAATGGTGTGTGGAGGAAGTCTGAATTACGCTCGGATGGAAACCCTCACTATGCATGAGTCAAGTACTCTGCCATGTACCCAGGGTCACCTTACATGAAAACCCAATCAAATCCTTGCGTGCCATATGCATTTGGCCTGTCAAGATCACTCATGCATTCCATAAGTTATGTATTTTCATCTGCGTGTGCACAAGGCACTGAACCAACCCAAAACACCCCGAATCAAAATCCCACAAGACACTTACTGGCTGGGGAGCGTCGATGCACTACTCATAGTGCATCGACGCACCCCATGTCCAGGATGCTCAGCAAGCTCCCTCTGTCGCCATGCATGCATCCATATGCATATTGCCCACTTCTGCTCGTGTGCAGGAAATAAAGTGAGAGAATGGAACCTAAGACGGTTGAAACCAAGAAGACAAATGATAACTGAAATCAGACATCCTTTAAATCCAAGTGAAACAAACCAAACAAAAGAATGAAGCTGCATTTGTTGCTGGGTTCGGTCGACCGAACTCCCTATTTCAAAAAAAGAGAGAGATAAAACAGCAACAAAATACAAATAGAAAACCACAAAAGCTCCAAAAAAGAAAGAAGAAGAAGTAATAATAGAAAGGGAAGTGAATGAAATAAAAGATGTATGAAATTGGAATCAAATTTCATCAAAATGCAAGCAAAGAATAAGATACATAAGGTAAAACAAAGAAAGGCCAAAAAAAAGTAGGAGGTTCGGGCCCTTTGGCGCAGGCTGCATCGACGCAACCTACCCTGGGGACCGTTCAGCGCTCGCCCCTGCGCCGACGCGGTGAGGAGATCACGTCGACGCAGAGCGGATTTGGGCTGAGCCTTGGCATGTTGCGTCGACACAGTCAATGCTGCAAGTCGACGCAGCCACTCCCCAGCCCCCGGGCTTCTCCCCTCTGTGTGCTACGTTGACACAAACGATCCTTGCGTCAACTCAGCCTTCACCAAAATAGCAAACAAAATAAACAAAATAAACAAACAACTGATCAACAAACTAATAACAAATAACCAAATCAAACAACAAAATAAATACAAACAACAAAAATAAACGAAATAACGAAAGGGGGGGAATAATGAATGATAAATGATAAATAACAATGTTTAAAAAGGGGAGATAACATGATCAAAGAAATGCCACGAAAGCATAATAATAAAGAAAATGAACTTAAATACCATCCTTAAAGAATTAATGGCATGTGATTCGGGAATCCTCGCCCCTTTAGATCCGGCGTAAACGAGATATCAATGGTGCCTTGCAAGCCGTGTTTGGCCCTCGAGGATCACCCCAATATGGCCATGGCCCGACATTGCCTGGGCCAATAGCTCACTAAATCTGACCCGTTCCCACTGGGATCTAATCCCATTCTCTTATCAAAATGTCGTGCACTCGGCAGACACTTGTACGGGTTTTATCTTCGTCTTTGTTACGCTCTCGACACGGACTTCAATCCGAACATGAAATGGTCAATACATGACCGATATAATTTCAAATATCCTTTTTTTACATCCTAATGCAGGGGATTTTAACGCTCTTCAATATACTTTTCGTTCATATTATATGATTTAATTTTTAGGTCGTGAGGCCCCTTATCTTGGCGACTAATCAGAGGTTTTCCCCTCTCCGAGGGGATGTAATTAACGCCGTGCTATTTGATCTGAACGGTCAAAGATCTCTTACCCCCTGATGCAGACACCAAAGGAAGAGAAAAATCTCCACATCTCCAGCGCCCAGTCACCATGGAAAAAGAGATGCATAATCAATTCTTGTGATGGCATTGAGCAGCAAGCACACTTCGAGCCTATCAGGAGTGTTGTCCACAACTTTTTATCCACTATCAACACTGCCTCCTTGTATGGCTTTTTCTCACTTGCGGCATTTGGAGTTACTCTTTGGCATATCTGGTTGGCTAGAAATCAGCAGTGCTACCAAGATACTTCCACCACTTGTTCGCAGCTTAAGTATAAGGTGATTCATAATCTAAAATTCATGCCCTTTGAGGTCAATCTTCGGGAAGATAACCAACTTCATAAGGCTCATTTGGCAGCTTTTGGTTTACAGGCCCAGAATGCTCAGATTAGAGCCCCTATCATTGTGAGGTGGGCGCCACCGAACCTGCCCTCTCTCAAGCTTAATGCAGATGGGACCTGCAAAGCTAGGGGTGTGTCTGGTGGTTGAGGCATTCTGCGCGATCACCTTGGTCAGGTTGTTTTTGCTTATTCTCATTCTTATCACTCGTGCAACAGCCTTGTAGCTGAGGCTAGATCTCTCCTTGATGGGCTATGTTACCTGGAAGCCCTCCATCATTGAATGTGACTCGAAGGTGCTTGTGGATGTTGTTTACAAAAATTTCAGATGGCCGTGGATCATTATGGGTCTGGTGAGGGAGATTTGGAAAAGAATGCCTTCTCATCCCAGCCTCTCTCATGTACATAGGGAGGCCAATTGTGCTGCCGATCATCTTGTTAATTTTGGTTGCTCTTCCAATTGTAATTCTTTTTTCTTTAGTAGGCACTCCCTTCCATCTGATGTAAAAGGGGCCATTCTCCTTGATAAACTGGGGATGTCCAGTCTCCGATTATAAGGATTTTCATTTTATTATTATATATTTCAACCGAGGAGCTAGGTGGTGGAGTGAGAACATTCTTATCCCCTAGATAAGGGTGCGCTCTCCCACCTTCTCCTAGGCACGGCTTTAATAAAAAAAATCGTGTACTACCGGATCAGGAACAACAGGCTTTGTACCATGCATGCAAAAAGAGAATATATTTTTGAATCAAAAGAGAGCGTGAGTACAATGCAAAAATGGAGGGAACACATAGAAGGTTCGAATAGCAGCCCAGTTTACAAGAGGATAAAAAGGAGAGGAGTCTAGTTCGTGAAGGGGCAAGCAAGAGAGAGGAAGGAGCAGAAGAAGAAAGAAGAAGTAGAGCCAAAAAAGCCATCCTCTGAAGACTGAAGCTGAAATACAAGTTCTTCTTCCACATCCGTTCTTCCTCCTGTAAGAAGCAAAGAAGCTCTATTCACCAGCTTCCTATGGCAATGGAGAAGTAACCCTAAAAGGAAGCAGCCTATCTGGAAGCAACGAAGCACGTCTTCTAGTTTTTCAGACATGGACCTTCTCATTGTGTATGAGTTTTATACATTCTGTCTGAATCTTTCCATTGTCTTTTTCATTTTTAACATCTATCCTTACCGGTGATAGTAGGAAGACAGACTGAGCTAGTGTGCTCAGATCTGTGGTCTGGCCGTGTGAGCCATCAAGCTGTGTGGCAGTAGTTCCTTGAGAGGGGAGAATCTCTCTGCAAGCTGTAAGGTAGCGGGTTTTAAGTTGTGCATCAGCGGTTTAGTGCATTTACACTAAGGAAGCCTCACTGGTTTCAGTGAGGGGTGGACGTAAGACTCTAGGAAGAGTCCGAACCACCTTAAAACCTTTGTGTTGGTGGTTTGCATGTGTGACTATTATTCGCTAGATGCTTGCTTAGGCCGGTTTACGTATTCTTGATTGCATCTACCATGTGAGGTTCTTACGTCTTTATATTCCACATTTTTATATCGAAACAAGGGGGCAGATCCATTCACCCCTCCCCTCAAGATCAGTCATTCCTGATGTGTGTGAAAAAGGGATGAACTACAGATCTAGAGGGGGGGTGAATAGATCTACCCCAAATTTATCAGATTTCTAGCAATTAAAATAAATGCAGAAATAGAAGAACTGCTAAGAACAGATCCACCAACACAGTATGAAATAACTCTCAAGAGATTTGATATGAAATGGTATTGAAAAACTAGGAACTCAAAATAAAGAAATCAAACGTTTCAGTATGATGCCTGGTAGAGGTTTGATTCAAGAATCATCACTGAACGATTGATCACAATGCAAGCAATAGATGAAAGAATTTCAAAACAATTCTCAGTAACAATAATGTATAAAGAGCTGTCACAATTCAAATTCAGGAATCAGTCAGACATCCAGGTTTGGTACTTGGCAGAGGTTAGATCATAGATCTCCTCACGTAAGGGATGGCGTTCCAGATAGGCTTACCCTATCTTTCCAGCCATGACTTTTTATATACCTACTGGATGAAGGACTTAGGCACATATAACAGATGAATGCATTACCCAGATTAAACGTGTGCTAGCAATAAGCAATCCTATGCATTCATCTAATCGCAGAGCAGAAGAGATATGCAATGACACAGAAGACAATTCAGTTTTTAGGTGGTTCGGTCTCGAACTTGAGATCTACTTCCACCCCTTACTCAACTGAGTAAGGATTCCACTGCCACATAGCTTGAATCTGCTGATCCACAACTTTGGGGATAAAATCCCTACAACTCGCTGAGTCTCACAGCTTACTTTCCTACTGAGCAACACAGCTTGCTGTTTGAGGATCACATCTCGCCTACTGAGCACCACAGCTTACTCTGCTGATACACAGCTTACAAAGAGTTAAAATGAAAGACTAAGAAACAAAGGAAACGATGATAGAGTGGAGAAAAATGTAGCTCCACTGGAGCGATATGACTTTGGATTTGATCGAGGTGTCAGGACAGAACAAAACCTCTCAATCTGACTTCTCTCTCAGACCGTCTCACGGTAATATGTGTTTCTTCTTCTTCTTCTCAGCAATGAGCTCTTTCACTCTTCAGACTCTTCTCCCTCTATTGCTCTTTTCTCCTCTTCTTCTAATCTGCTTTGATCTCTTTTCTTTTCCATATATTTGAATTCGATCGCTGAACTTCCCTTTATAGAGCATGAGTTTAGCGATTCCACGAGCACTTGATTTGGAACGTAGAGAACATGTTCCCGCGCATTTCGAGAGTACACGTGTCAGAGGCAGAGAATAAGACGATCCACGTGGCAGGCTTTTAGAACTGCTCACCACCTTGGATCACGTGCCATCAATCAGCTTCACTTAAGTTCCATGTGAGATTGATGCGGTCAGCTTTAATGTAACCCAGGTGTTTGAACATAGATCTGGGTTAACAAGATAAGAGATAAAGAGGTATTAATCATTAATCAAATGATAACCATAAGCACGAGTTCAATCTTAAACACTTCAACAGATTTAGTCATGTCAAAAAAATATACTCATTTCTGCAGAAGCATCGATGCATAAATGAGATGCATCAGCATGTTTTAACTAACCCATGCAACATGTGTGAATAAAAGCATCGACCTCTAATGTAACGCAGGTAGACCTTAATGAAGGTGCATCAACCTTGATAGAGATGACTTCTAATGCACTGACTTAATGCTACAGAGGCTAACAGACTAGCATCGATCTTTCTAACACATACATGGACCTTTGGCTGTAGTCGCTCGATCACTAGCATCGACCTTTCTCCAACTGCTAGGTTGCCAGCATCAACCTGTGAACAAGGTGCACCGACCTTATAACACAAGGCATGTGGTGCATCGACCTAATGGTGTGTACTATGTTCAATGTGCATCGACATGATTGTGCATTCAGTGTATAATGTGCATCGACCTTCTGAACAAAAATGCCTATGTGCAACGTCCTTCTAGACTTAGCGATATATGAGCGTCGACATTCTTGGTCTATAACCCATACATGCATCGACCTTCTAGACTTAGCGATATATGAGCATCGACCTTCTTGGTCTGTAAGCCATACATGCATCGACCTTCTTGGTCTGTAAGCCATACATGCATCGACGTTCTAGACCCAATGCCATATATGCATCGACCTTCTAGACCCAATGCCATATATGCATCGACCTGGTGTAGACACGCCAAAATTGATACTATGTTGATCAAATCTCATGTCACTATGTTAACGCCCCAAAGTGAACTTCAATATTTCTATAATATAAAGTTTTTCTATTTTTGTGTGGGTTTTTATGATTTTTCTTGCATTTTTGTAATTAACGACTCGAAGAGGGGCGTGTTTTAAATAGCGACCTGGGCTATGGCGTTTTTCAAAGAAAGGACGACTGGGGAAAGAGGCGTCAGTTTCTGATATTTGACGTATCCTACCCTAATTGAAATAAAAAATTAACGTCCCTCCCTGGGTCGTGTTTTGAATTAACGTCTCTCCTATAGGCGTCTCTTTATAATTTTTAAATAAGGAAGGTTTTTCTTACTAAAATTAAATCCAAGAATTGACGTCTTTTTACCAGTCGTGATTTGAATTAACGCCTTTGCCCGGGTCGTCAATTACGAATTAACGCCTTGATGTGAGTCGTCTCTTTTCCTTCCGTGTCCTGCATAAACTGCCCTTTCTTGCGGAGTCCCTGCTCTGCTTGATCATCTTGCTCGATTAGGGAACTAGAGACCTTGCCGTAGAAGGGTCTTGCCAGTTCTTATCCCATTAGATTTGTGTTTTCTACCCTATAAATAGCCTCCTGGGTCGAGTTCGCGCGAGGTTAGCAGAGCTGTTAGAAGAAAAAAAGAGAGAGCTGTTAGCTGTGAGTTGTTAGCTGTTAGCCGTGAGGAAGAAAGAGAGTAGCAGCTAAGAGAGATTAACCCACAGAGGGCGCACAGGAGAGAAATTTTCTTCTGTAACATCCTTGTTACTTCGGTGCTCTGCTTCTTACTGTTGTGTCAGCCGCAAGTTCAACTTGGTTTTTTCTCCCTTTACTGTTGTCAGGAACAGTAGGGAATTCTTTGCATCCACTTACTATCTCATCACCTTCTTTGTTCATCATACACCGTTCCCCTTTTAAGTTTGCATTAGCTTTGCATCACACCTCCTCTCCCTAATTCTCCTAGGGGTTTTAAAATAACCAAAAGGTGCACACTGCATGCTTTTACTCCATCATCTTATTTATTTCTGAATTGATACTACACACACTTGGCTAATCCCTCCTCTTTTGATTGTTTGTTCTTTGTTTAAGGGTAATCAAGAGGAAAACCCCCTTCATCGGCCGGCCGGTAGAAGGAGGAGGAAGGAATCTACACTCATCCTGCATCCTATTTTCACCAGGTATTCGCGATCAATCTCCCTTCTTTTGAGGTAACCCCTCTGGCGATCACACTCCAATAGCAATCTCTTGCTCCCCTTTATTCCCTTTATTTCACTATTTATCTCTTACTTATTTATTTTTGATGTGAAAAACACGATTCGCAAATTGGCGATCACGGTGGGACTTCCACTGTTTTTCTTTTGATTACCCTATCCTGTTGGCACCCACGTGTGCCCTTTCCCATTGGCACCCACGTGTGCCCTTTCCCTTAGGTACCCACGGTACCCCTCCACTGTGCCTCACGGGCACCCTCCATTGTGCACACTGCACACCCACACCCCTCGGATTAGCCAGTTTGTGTTTTCTGTGTTTTCTTAATTAACGCCTCACATCAAGGCGTTTTTCATGAATTAACGCCTTTACTCAAGGCGTCTTTCTCGCATTTAACGCCTTCTGCAAAGGCGCCTTTTTATATAGCGTCTCCTGCTTTCTCACTCCCTGAGAATTGACGCCCCCCGATGTGGGCGTCCTTTGTCTATCCGGCGCCTTTCTCCTAGGCGTCTTTCGCACAATCCGCGCCTCACACCAAGGCGTTTCTTGAGCACTGTTCGACAGGACTTCACAGATTAGCGACAGCCACGCTGTCGTGTTTCCTTATTTTAGCGACTTCTGCCAAGTCACTTTTTACCTGTGTGTTAACAGAAAGTTGCTTGATCTGTTTGTTCATGCTGGATTGATTCACATATTCATTATCAGATTATACCTGCTTGCTCTGCTTATATTATTCTGCATTTTGTGGCATTTGGTTGAGAGACCTCCTCTCTCTACACTAGGATTCCACACACCCTTCTTGGAATTGGATCAACCCTCCATTGAGCATTCCATCTCTTTGGACCGGAAATTCCTTTTCCAAGACCTCCGTAAGTCTCTGCACCCGTGGATTCCCTCACGGACGTCGGGCTGGTTGTACCTTGAAGTACCCGGAGTTTAGATAGCCCACCGTTGGTGAGGAGAGAGGAAGAACTTAGTTAACCCGGATATCACAACCAAAACTCACAACTAAGTTCTACACTACAAAGAGAGAGGATTGTGCATCAATTTAATTCACTCTAATCTCAAACTTGAATCTAAAAGCTTGCGTTCATTACAACTTGTTTGCATAACTTGATTGGATTGAGTGATTACTGCAATTATAATTCCTCCAAAATAAGCTTCTTTCTCTACTTAAACATGCAACTCCGTTCAGGTAAGATCATCAACATGGCAAGCTACGGGTACTCTTATGATGATGTGGAAGAGAATATTTTTGATCAATCTTATGAGACACCCCTCCAAGATTCCATCTATCATGAGGGAAACTACCCTCCGTCTCAGGTTCATTATTCTCAAATTCATGTGGTTGACACCACAACTCACGAGGTTGAACCCTCTTCTCAAGCTTTACCATCCAATCAGAACACATCGGGGAACACCTCCCCTTCTTTCAATATCAATGATTTAATTCATGCATTATCTCAATTGGACGATTCCCAGCGGCAAGCAGTTCAGGCCACTTTGAAAGGGAAATCTGTTCCCTCTTCATCTTCCAATCCCCCTCCAGCCGCGAGTGGCCATCACATTGTTAATGACCAGGCGGTCTTGCACAAACCCCCCTCTTGTCCACCAACGCCCGGTGCGGCCATGCCGGCCCAACAGGTAAGCTATTCTGCGGCTAGGCCTCCATTCCTTCAACCTCCCCAAATCCTAAGGACGCCTATGCCTAATTCTTTCATTCAAAATCCGACCCCAGTCGAGTCAGATACTAATGCTCTACTCCTTCAGAAATTGGCTAGCATGGATGAACAACTCAACAAGGTTACTGCTGCCAAGAATGCTCCAGAGATCTCTCTGCCTACATTGTCAGTTTTTCACTTACCACCTTCTGAGATGCCGAATTTTCGGCGATACAATGGAACTGGCAATCCATTTATTCACTTGAAGGATTTTATGTATGAGACCTCCTTTTGGCAGGGCAACAAAGCCTCACTGGCTTATTTGTTTAGAAGATCTCTAGAGGGGCCAGCCCTCGAGTGGTTCTATTTCTTGGATCCGACAGATGCCAGCAATTTTGATGTGGTTCAAAGGAAATTCTTGCAGAAGTATAGGGACCGGGTTGGACCCTCTCTATCTGTTACGGACTTGGTTGCAGAGAAAATGAAGCCCGAGGAGGACTTCATCATATTTGCTGATAGATGGCTATCAATGGCCGAGAAATTGAAAGATACTTTGTCAGAACCAGAGCAGGTTAAGATGATTATTTCAAATGCAACCCCTCAGTTCTGGCATATATTAGCCATGAACAGATTGACTACCATGGAGGAGCTCTATGAAAGAGCTCGATATATTCAAACTCAGATGAAGGATTCGCCCATCATGGGCATGTTCGAACCGAAACCACGATTGGTCAAGAAAAATATCAATGTCAACAATAGCGGGCCCACGACTGAGGGTACCGTCATCAATGAGCAGGTTGGCGCGGTTGGCAACCCCACACCTTTTCGCCAATCTAACCCACGACCTCCGCCACCTCCACAACAAAACACCCTCTTCAACTCACCCCCACAACACCAATTTGCCCCTCAACCTTCCCTTGCTCCTCCACAAAACCAAACGCCACATGCAGATCCCTCAGCTCCGCAACAGTACCACCAAGTACCGCCACCCACCAACTATGGCCCGCAACAACAACAGCAAAGGAGACCACTTGGCCCCAAAAGGGCCCATTATCCGCCATTGCCAGAAAGTCTCCCATATATATTTAATGCCCTGATGGCTGCTAATCTGCTCATGTTACCAAAAGAAAGAGCAGCGTGGCCCGCTAACGTTGACACGTCCCGCTATTGTGTTTTCCACCGCTCCCCTGGTCACAATATTGACCATTGCTTTCACTTCAAGGACTACATCTATGATTTAAATGACCAGGGCGATATTAATTGGGACGAGATGAGACAGTTCATCGCTGCTATGAAAGTAAGAAGGCCTCCTCGGCAACAGCAGGCTCAGCAGCCGCAGCAACCAGCTCCACCAGTACAACAGCAAGCTCCAGCACCTCAGCAAGATATGGGGATTGTCCACAACCCATTGCCGGAGCACCAAGCAAATCAGCATGTGAACCCAGTCACGTCTCTCCATGAAGTAGAGAGAGGGCAGGGATGGCACGAAGAAAACGCCTCTGTCGGGGCATTCAATCATAATTCTGATCAACCTCCGCGCCTCTTGCGCATGCTTCCTTCTTCTTCTACCCCTCAATTAAGTCGCCCCCTTTTGCGCCCCGTTAACCCATCTGTCCCCACTAATTCCTCATCCTTGCCAACCCGGTTTCTCCTTACCCGTCCACCACGACCACAACCTCCGACGCAGCAAACTCCATCATCCGCCACCAATCCTTCGCCATCACCATCTAGGCCACTCCTCATTCGCCCGTCACCAGCACCGGTTACATCCACTACCATCACTCCTCTGCCGGCAAGGACACCTCCACCATCAGTTCAACCACCATTTATACCCCGACCTCTCCTTGTTCAACCCGCTAGCCCTTCCCACACTCCAACACCCCCTTCCACCCCTATGCCTCCTACGGGTGCTTCTCTTTTGAACCCTTCACCAATACCCCCTACGGGGGCTTCTTCTTTAAACACTCCTCTACCACTTCTCAATGCTAACGCCCCTTCTTCTTCTTTCAATACTCCCCCCATCCTTGTCCCGACAGAGGTGCGCCAAACCATAGCACCGCTCCGCAGTGGACGGATGTTCCAGCGCATCTTTCCCCAGAGAGAGCAGGAGCCCGCACAGGGGCCAAATGAACAAGAACAGGAGCAAGAGTCCGTGCCAGGCACTCAATATGATTTACTGAAGCATCTTGACCGAACTCCAGCAAGAATCTCTATTCTAGAATTGATTAAGAGGTCAACCACTCATCAATTGGCTTTAAAGGAATATTTACAGAAAGTTATGGTCAATGAAGACATCCCTACCGAGCAGATAACCACAGTCTTGACGCCCGCTAGCAGTCAGCCGGCAATTACTTTTTATGAACATGAACTGGCACCTCAACCAGCAAGAAAGTATGCTTTATGCATCACAGTGGATATCAATAAGGTGGCGGTAAAGCAATGCTTGGTGGACATTGGGGCATCCATCAATGTATTGCCGCCAAGCACTTTGAAGATGTGCGGCATTCCAGAAAATCAGATTCGGCCATCTACCATAACAGTCACAGCATACGACAATACTAAGAAGCCTCCTTTGGGCATGATAACATTAAAGGTTAGTTTGGGTCCAGCAACAATCACAGTCGATTTTCACATTTTGGATATGGATCCAACATTCAATGGCATCTTGGGTCGCCCCTATATTCAACAGTTAGATGCAGTGCCCTCTACAAATCATCAATGCCTCAAGTTTCCACACAAGGGCCGCATTATCAAAGTGACTAGCATGCCGATCCTGCCTGATGAAGACATACACCTAGCAACGTCAGTTCCTTCTATTTGGCCTTCCAACAAACCGTTGCTATCAGTGCTGGATATCCCTCACCCACGGCCGATGCCACCCGAGACAGTTACAACAGTTGCCATGACACCCCTAACTTCCAAGGGGAAGAAGAAGAACACAATGAACACCCCGGGATGGAATATTTTGATGAAGATGGGGTACCAGGTCGGCAAAGGCCTGGGTGTCAATTGTCAGGGCAAAACTAGGCCTTTCAAGTCACAGAAATTGATTGCATGAGGCGGTCTAGGCGACAAAGGGCTGAGCAAAGATGAAAAGAACCATGGGCAATTATCACCTCCACTTTGAAGACAGATCGCCAACTGCTCACTTGGACATTGCAGACACATTTTATTAAAGGTGGCGTTCAAAATAATGAGCAGACTACAATAGTCACTTCCATGTTAGACTGTCAAGATGTTCATGCTAGACAGTTTGCTCGTCATATTGCTCCATTGGCCACCTATAAAGCCCTCAAGTCTCTAAGGCCTGATAAGAGAAGGAAAATGGGTGATTCAGAGTGTGACTGGTCTAGATGGTTTGACATGAATGATATTGCTATTGCTTTGAGTCGTCTATTTATGCCGACCGACCCAGAATGGCCGCCATTGATCCATGAGTTGATTGAAAAACCTGCTGTGATAACAGATAAGAGGCAACTGTTGAGCAATTTTACAGACACTGGAGAGCCAGATGTGCCATACGAGGAAGGTTTCACGACAGACAGGCTGTGGGCCGGCCTTTTCTCTCTCACTTCCATACATCCGTCTCTTCTTATCTCCCTATATCCCCAAATGTTTCCATGTGTGCCTAGACCGCCTCCAATCATGGTCATCTTTTCTCCAAGTTCACTACAAATTTCTCCTCCCGTTCCTCCCTTGCTCCTCGAGCAATTTTCCAAACTCTCCATCACACCCCCGCATGGGTCGTCCTTGATTCAATCTTTCTCCAATCTTTCAATCTCCACTCCTCCTTCTATTCTCCCTTCACACTGCTTTCTTCTTGAAAAGGAAAATAAAAATGAAGATAAAAACGAAAACGAAAAAAAACGCCAAAATTCCAACTTTTTCATCCTCCATCTCTTTTGAGGAGACCTCCTATCTCCTTCCTGAGGGTGTCCCGACCCAGGGACCACTCTTCCAAGATTCATTGATCAACCTTTTCCACTCCTCCTGCGAGGGGTCCTCATTTGTATCCCCTCCTGTATCTACTTTTTCACCCCCTCCCTTTTCTTCTTCTAATGATCAAGCTAGTTGCTCTTCTTCTTCTAATAATAAAATCCATGGGGTAGTTTCACATAGGAAATCCAAGGGTAAGCAGATTCCCCATAGATTCTTGTTAGAATTGGCTAGAAGATGCCGGGCATGCTCAACCCTCCCCGAATTTCTAGAGAATCCGATTATCCTGCCAGAGTTAGAATATGAGGATACTTGTGCTCCTTATGAGGGTTTTGGTGTCTATGAGATTATGAATGATGAAGACCCTGTTGAAGAGGGGGATGAAAGTTATGAAGAATATGAGGACGAGACTGATGCCCTTGCTAGTGGCATGAGAAGATTTGACGAACCATCAGCCTCAGTAGAAGAGCCTACCAAGGAAATAAATCTGGGTACGGAAGAAGACCCTAGGATTGTCCTCATCAGCAAGAATTTGCCGCCTGCCGAAGAGGAGGCGCTTATTTTGGTACTTCAAGAATACAAGGACACGTTTGCGTGGAGTTATGAAGATATGCCTGGATTAGACCCTGCGCTTGTTGAACATCGGCTTACACTTAAGCCAGGGTCTGTCCCGATCAAACAACGGTTGAGACGTTTCCACCCTAACATGGCTTTAAAGATGAAAGAAGAGGTCGACAAACTTCATAAGGCTAGATTTGTTAGAGTTGTCCTCTATCCGAACTGGGTGGCTAACATCGTCCCGGTCATGAAGAAAGATGGAAAGGTTCGGATTTGTATAGACTTTCGGGACCTCAACCGTGTGTGTCCTTAAGATGACTTCCCGCTCCCTCATATTGATGTTTTGATTGATAATACGGCAGGATTTGAGACTCTCTCCTTCATGGATGGTTTTTCGGGTTATAATCAGATTCGCCTGGCTGAAGAAGATCAAGAGAAAACATCATTCACTACACCATGGGGTACTTATTGCTATGTGGTCATGCCTTTTGGACTCAAGAATGCTGGAGCCACCTATCAGAGGGCTATGATGGCAATTTTTCATGATATGATTCATATTTATATTGAGGTGTATGTGGATGACCTGGTGATAAAATCAAGAACAAGGATTGAGCATCCTGGGGTTCTAGCTAAAGTCTTGCAAAGATCACGAGAGTATCAGTTAAAAATGAACCCCAAAAAGTGTGTATTTGGTGTTTCATCAGGGAAGTTGCTTGGGTTTATTGTCAGCAAAAGAGGAATTGAAGTTGATCCCAATAAGGCAAAGGCCATCAGAGATATGCCTCCTCCCAAGAATTTGAAGGAAGTTCAAGGATTAATCGGGAGGTTACAATTTATTCGCCGCTTCGTCTCCCAGCACTCACAAAGATGCAGGCCGTTTTACGAGCTTACTAAGCTGGGGGTCAAGTTTAATTGGGATGACAAGTGTCAGGCAGCTTTTGACGGATTGAAGGATTATCTGGCCAATCCTCCTGTCCTGAGGCCGCCAATTCTGGGCAAACCACTTATCCTCTATGTTTCTGTCCTGGATGGCTCTGTAGGTGCTGTCCTAGCTCAAGTGGATGAAGAAGGGAAGGAGAGGGTAGCATACTACTTGTCTAAACTTCTCAACCCTTGTGAGCAGAGGTACTCAGCCATGGAGAAAACTTGCGCTGCTTTAGTCTGGGTAGTTCAGAAGTTAAAACATTATTTCTTAGCTCACGAGATTCACCTCATTGCTAGCATGAATCTGATTAAATTCCTTCTTGAAAAATCTGTCCTTACCGACCGATTGGCATGCTGGCAAAGTTTTCTCTCTCAATTTGACATCACTTACATTCAACAGAAAGCAATCAAAGGTTACGCCATCGCCGAACATCTTGCTCACCACCCTCTCCCTCGATTTGATCCTGTCAATTCAGAGTTTCCAGATGAAGAACTAATGTCTATTAATCAACCCCACGATCCTATGTGGACATTACATTTTGATGGAGCTCTAAATTCCCAAGGAAGAGGGATCGGCATGGTTCTTTTAACACCAGAAGGGGTCACCATCCCATTTGCTGCTCAGCTCACTTTCCCTGTCACAAACAATATAGCTGAGTATGAGGCCCTTTTGGCCGGTCTTCAAACCGCTCATAAATATGGTGTTACCCAATTACGAATCGTGGGTGACAGTCAACTCATTCTACGCCAGGTGCTTGTCAAGTGCCGCACTATCAATCCTAAACTCAAGCCCTACCAGGAACTTGCTTCAGCTTATGCCAAACTCTTCACCAAGTTGATCTTCGTCCATGTCCCTCGAAGCCAGAACATCTTAGCTGACGCTCTTGCCTCTTTGGCCTCTGCTTTAGTCTTTCCTCCCCAATGAGATTTTCACGTTCCTCTCATTCATCAGCGTGACACTCCAGCTATTAAGGATAGTGCATTCCTCGACATTAGGGACAAGGTGCTCGAGAAGGTCAGGCGGAGTGAAGCTCTTAAAGGCAAAGAGGTCATGTTGTTAGATTGGGAAGAAGAATTGGCTGATGAGGAGAAACCTTGGTATTTTGAGATTGCCAGATATTGCAATGATCAGTCCTATCCTAAAGAAGCCACTGTGGAAGAAAGGAAAGTAATCAGAAGAGTGGCTCAACGGTATGTTTTGGTTGGAGGTGTGCTCTATAGAAGAGGGCTCACGGGTGTTTTATTAAGATGCCTCGACGATGATGAATCCTGGAAGGTCGTAGAAGAGGCGCATTCAGGAGTGTGTGGTGGTCATGTGAACAGCCAGATGCTAGCTATGAAGATCCTTAGGCTAGGCTTCTATTGGCCAACTCTAGAAGAGGATTATTCCATCTATGTTCGAAGGTGTGTTAAGTGCCAACTGCACGCCGATAAGATTTATTCTCCTGCTTCTTCACTCCATCCTATGTCCTCCCCATGGCCTTTCTCCATGTGGGCTTTTGATATCATTGGACCTCTTGGTGACTCAAACCTCCTTACGAAGCAGAAGTCATTCATCCTCACGGCAACGGAGTACTTCACCAAGTGGGCGGAAGCGGAAGCATTCGTGGAGATCAAAGCATCAACCGTCTGCAAATTCATAATGAAGAATATCATCGCAAGATTCGGCATCCCGAGTACCATCATCACCGACAATGGACCTCAATTCATCTCTCAAGAGCTCAAGGATCTCTGCAACAGGTATAACATTGCATTGCATCATTCTTCTCCCTATTATCCACAGGGCAATGGCCAAGCAGAGGCAACTAATAAAACCTTGATCAAAATTGTTAAAAAGACGTGTGAGGCTAATAAATTTTTGGATTGGCCAGACAAGCTAGTTGAAGCTCTCTGGGCCTATCGCACTTCCATTCGTACCCCTACAGGGCAAACCCCTTTCGCCCTCACTTATGGAATGGAGGCGGTGGTTCCCTACGAGATTCTCATCCCATCTCTGCGAGTACAATTGGTCAAAGAGTTCTCTATTGATGAGCGTCGTGATTCGCTCATTGCCCAGTTGGAACTCCTAGATGAGAAGCGTCTGGTCGCCGCTGAGCATGCGCGCGTTTATCAAAATAGGCTTTCACGTTTTTATCAATAGAAAGTAATTGAGAGAAAATTCAAAGTCGGTGAGATGGTAATCAAGAGAATCTTTGTAAAACCTAGTGGACCCCGTTCAAAACTCCAACCAAACTGGGAAGGACCATTTGTTATAAAAGATGTTTATCCTGGCAATGCTTATAAATTGATTAATGCTGAAGGAGAAGAGCTGGCTCATCCTTGGAACGGCCTGTACCTTAAGAAATACTACCCCTAATCCAAAATCAAAAAAAATAATAGAATTTTCCAAAATCCAAAACAAAATAAAAAATTTCCAAAATCCAAACAAAATAGAAATCTCCAAAAATTCCAAATATATATATATATATTCTTGTTGCCATGGCATACAAGGACGCAAGGTCTGAAAGGTCAAATTTCATTATTCATTCGTCAGTCTTGTTAACTAAAATGGGGTCGACACCCACACACACTACACGCTTAAACCTCGAACTCAAGCGGTGCAAAATCTGATGGAAAGTCAAAAACCTGACTAAAGGTGAAGACAATACCCATTCTTTTCCTCTTCGGCCCATAAGGGAGGAAAGAAGGTCTCGGGGTAGACCCGCTAAGCCTACCCGCCGCCTTAGTAAGTGGAAGTCAGGGCCCAAAAGGGAACAAAATGCCGCAAAAGCCCAAGTACAATTAGGTTTTTTATCAATACAAATCAGTTCCAAAGTGAAAGTCAAATCGTGAAAAGAAAAGCATGTCAAGAGGGCAAAGTCCCCGCAAGGAAAACCTTGGGCGTATGCATGCAATATAAAAGAGGCAAAAGGCAACAAAATTTCCCTATGCCAAAGACCGAATCCCAACAGGCATAGGGTAGGGGAGGTGCTTTTACCTCGAGCTTTTCAGAATCCCTTATGGGCTTCCTTATATCTTCTTCCATCTCTTTCTTTGTGGTAAGTCATAAACCAGCACGATGGTCGAGACTGACCTAGGAGATTGCACCGTGCGAGATCTTGCGTATAAGTTTAACCACTAGCACGTCGACCCCTTTTTAATTAATCAAGAAAGGTCAATGAATCCTCAATGACGACCATGTATGACCAAGTGCCCTAGTAGCTTTGTCAACCTAATTCTGAAAACAGCAAAATTAACGCCTCTGAGTGAGGCGCCTTTTATGTAATTAACGCCTGAGCCGAAGTCGTCTTTTATCAAATAACGCCTTTAAATATGTCATCTTTTCAACAAAATTCAAAATTAACGACGTCGCTGAGGGCGTCTTCTATATGAATAACGACCTAGTCTAAGGCGTCTTTTTTGGAAAATAAAAAAAAGAGTGGAACGAAAATGAAAGAAAAAAATGGTGGTTTATCTTTCATGATGTGTGTTTGCATGGGCATCTTTTGTTATAGGTTGCATATGTGTGCTTGTGTGATGCATCTCCCTTTATTGGTTATTTCATTCACCTTATTTGATTAAAGGCTTGGCCCCTTGACCCGCTATCAAGGTCAAAGTAAAGACATCCCTTGCTTATTGAGCAAGGGGCCAAGTCGAACAGATGAATTAACCTGTTTGTTTAAGTGTGAACTACAGCTACCCACCGTGATTACGGTGTGAACAGAAAAGTGCTATATTTTGATTGGGATTACTTATGATTATGCACTTATGATCATATCATGCTTTGAATTGAGAGAACTAATGAACTTTTCAAGTGCAGAAGAGTGCAGGTTTCGAGACGCAGGGGTGACTCATGGGAATAACATCATCCCACTCTTGTATTTCCTTCCTGTGAGCATTGTTACTATATGGTATTTTACGCTATTATAGCATATCAAGGACCTTGTGGTTCTGATGAATCTGGAATTTGAGTTCCCCTTCATCAAAAATAGTGATAATTCCAGGTAAGTCTTGATCGCACGGATAGGCCGTTGAGTCATTAAAGGTCTGGGACGATGGTTCCACTTTCCGAATTGATGCGTGGACAAACGGGCTTCGGCTTAGTGTCAGCTCAGAGATCTGGATTCTTGATCAAATCTAGATGGCTTAACAATATTATCCTTGATTGTTTTTCTATTTTTAGTTTGTTTTAATTTTTCTTTTAGCCCAGCATGCATCATATAGGACTTTGAGCTTCATGCTGAAAATCTTCATATTATGGAAATAATGAAGGTCACTCGCTCTTGATTGAGTTGACATGAGATATTCCACTCCAAATTGAGTACTTTATTCTCTCTGAAGCCGCTCAGGCTAGTTCCTTGAAAATGCCTCTTTGCTGGGTCTTCATCTCAATTCACTTTATTTTTTGCAAATTCACCTTGGTTGTAGCACGTCCACGTTGGCTGGTAAACGCTCTCCAATGGTGCCTCCTTGTCGTGCCCACGCGCACATTTTACTTGTTTAGTTTAGTCTCCTTTACCCAGCAAATCGATGTTTCTTTGGAATCACCTGAAGTTGCTTCACTCAGAATCTTGGAAAGATTTCAAAAGCCTAGTGTCACAGGCGTGTCACATCACACCTTGGTATCTACTTATCAGTTCGTTCCACTTCATTCCACTTCATTACACTCTCACTTTCATTACGTCTCACTCCCTTGCAAAGCAGACGCCAAGGCGGGGCAGCTGTAGACACGCCAAAATTAATACTATGTTGATCAAATCTCATGTCACTATGTTAACGCCCTTCAATATTTCTATAATATAAAGTTTTTCTATTTTTGTGTGGGTTTTTATGATTTTTCTTGTATTTTTGTAATTAACGACTCGAAGAGGGGCGTGTTTTAAATAGCGACCTGAGCTAGGGCGTTTTTCAAAGAAAGGACGACTGGGGAAAGAGGCGTCAGTTTCTGATATTTTACGTATCCTGCCCTAATTGAAATCAAAAATTAACGTCCCTCCCTGGGTCGTGTTTTGAATTAACGTCTCTCCTACAGGCGTCTCTTTATAATTTTTAAATAAGGAAGGTTTTTCTTACTAAAATTAAATCCAAGAATTGACGTCTTTTTACCAGTCGTGATTTGAATTAACGCCTTTGCCCGGGTCGTCAATTACGAATTAACGCCTTGATGTGAGTCGTCTCTTTTCCTTCAGTGTCCTGCTTGAACTGCCCTTTCTTGGGGAGTCCCTGCTCTGCTTGATCATCTTGCTCGATTAGGGAACTAGAGACCTTGCCGTAGAAGGGTCTTGCCAGTTCTTATCCCATTAGATTTGTGTTTTCTACCCTATAAATAGCCTCCTGGGTCGAGTTCGCGCGAGGTTAGCAGAGCTGTTAGAAGAAAAAAAGAGAGAGCTGTTAGCTGTGAGTTGTTAGCTGTTAGCCGTGAGGAAGAAAGAGAGTAGCAGCTAAGAGAGATTAACCCACAGAGGGCGCACAGGAGAGAAATTTTCTTCTGTAACATCCTTGTTACTTCGGTGCTCTGCTTCTTCCTGTTGTGTCAGCCGCAAGTTCAACTTGGTTTTTTCTCCCTTTACTATTGTCAGGAACAGCAGGGAATTCTTACATCCACTTACTATCTCATCACCTTCTTTGTTCATCATACATCGTTCCCCTTTTAAGTTTGCATTAGCTTTGCATCACACCTCCTCTCCCTAATTCTCCTAGGGGTTTTAAAATAACCAAAAGGTGCACACTGCATGCTTTTACTCCATCATCTTATTTATTTCTGAATTGATACTACACACACTTGGCTAATCCCTCCTCTTTTGATTGTTTATTCTTTGTTTAAGGGTAATCAAGAGGAAACCCCCTTCATCGGCCGGCCGGTAGAAGGAGGAGGAAGGAATCTACACTCATCCCGCATCCTATTTTCACCAGGTATTCGCGATCAATCTCCCTTCTTTTAAGGTAACCCCTCTGGTGATCACACTCCAATAGCAATCTCTTGCTCCCCTTTATTCCCTTTATTTCACTATTTATCTCTTACTTATTTATTTTTGATGTGAAAAACACGATTCACACCTGGTAGTTTAACAAAGTGAAAGATGCACGGCCTTATAACAGAATACTTATGCATATGCACTGACCTTCTAGACTCGGAGTTAACATGTGCACTGGCCTGTCTATCTCATTGTATGAATGTGCATCGACCTTCCTATCTCAATGTATGAATGTGCATCGACCTATATACTTCATCCATGATCATGCATCGACCTTAACTAACATTCACATGAACATGCATCGACCTGGAAATGACCAGAGACTTAATCTTAAGAAAGATACTACAAGATATTTAATGACTGTGACTATCATCAAAAACACAAACTATTGCCAACATCAAAACACCTCATCAAATCCAGAGGAGACACAACATTCTCCCCCATTTTGATGATGGCAACACTTTTATACTTTGATGTCAATGCATGGAGTATCATACAGTCAGAAGCACTCATCTTTAAAAGATATCTCAGAAAATTCTCCCCCTTTTCATTTTCATTTTCCTTTTTCACTCCCCCTTTACTAATTGCCAATCAAGATATCAATTATCTCCCCCTTTGCCATTAGCAAAACAGAAGAGAGAGAAAGAGTGAATTTATCTGGAAGGTAACGGAGATGACTGAATCAAAGAAGGAAAAAAACACAGGAAATATGATCTGACTGACAAACTGATTTATCTTTCATTAAACAAGCATACATAGCTCAGAGTCATTTAGTATAAGAGTTCAGATAATGCATCCTTGATAAAATTCTAGTTTAAGAGTGATGAAAGTTAGAGTTTAGCGACTGCACTCTTTGAAGAAGTTCATATTAACCCTTAATAGCAATAAACCAAATATACATTGATCTTGTCAGATTAGTCTAACCTCATCTTACTTATCTAAAAAATCAATGAATTTCTTAGAGATAACAAGAACATGTATTGAGGTTAAACAAATTTTAAAATTTCTGATATTTTACCTCAGGGTTACAGACAGATTTTTCTTTTTGTTCACAAACTTTTGAACAGTCAGGTATAATCCATACCTTTTTACATAAGAGATTAGACGTCAGTACCCCTAGTTACTCAGTAGAATTTATCAT
This sequence comes from Amorphophallus konjac, assembly GCA_022559845.1. Taxonomy (NCBI): domain Eukaryota; kingdom Viridiplantae; phylum Streptophyta; class Magnoliopsida; order Alismatales; family Araceae; genus Amorphophallus; species Amorphophallus konjac. The sequence goes on from CM040127.1 coordinate 267,126,045, forward strand.
TCTGTTTCATTTGTTAAGACTTTAGGTATAGTTTACACCTTTTGCGTAAGGGTACACGTTCCAGTACCTATAGTTACTCAGTGAAGCTAACTCTTCAGTTTTAATTTTTTGAACAGAGGTAGCTAAAGCACTTCATGACATGGGTTTACCCTATTTCTTTGATAAAGGACCCAGTTTCTCTGTGCATCAGCCTTTGCTATGCCTGCAGCTTTTTGACTCATATTTTTAGCATAGCTGCCCTTTGATTTTATAGAAGGTTTTGTTTAAAAACAATACACACTTCTAAGCTTTTCAACCAAGAATTCCTGAGTTTGTAGACTTTCAAATTCTGAGAGACTGAATCAGTCATGATATGTAAGAGATGGTTGAGAGCTATTAATTGTAGTGAACAATCTTTTTCATTGAGGTTAGTCTTTAGACTCTAAAATTCATTAAGCTTAAACCATCAGTTAATTATGGTACATAACGGGTTCTTATAGGAGAAGACTTCTGATTTTAGTAGCTTAGAGTGATGAACTGATTATCAGATTGTCATTTATTCAGATTCAAACGAATTTCAAGATTCTCAGAAATATGATATTATGAGAGTAGATGAGTATTCAAGGAGTAAAGATGACCAATATACTTTTGAGATTTCAGGTCAAAAACATTGTGATGAGGAACCTTGTTGAACTGGAAAATAGAGTGTGGAGTGACAGAAAGTATGCACAGATAGCAACTTAGCATTGATCAGACTCATGGTAAGAGCATTTTATTCTGAACTCCCCATATCAAAAAGCACAAGGGAATAGACTTGAAATGTTGTTGAACCACTATTCTCCATGTCTATATGCATTATTATTAGACACAATATTTTGACATATGAACAAATAATGAAATGCAAGACTCACATAAAATCTTGATTCAGGATACTTGGCGGAGGACAAGTCTCTACACATAGTGTGGGTTTCGGACAGAAGATATCTGCCATTTTTCCCATCACACCATTTGACATACCTCTGAGATCAAGATGGATAGAATGCAAGTTATGCAATGACTCTGAAATAGGATAAGGAAAGCATTTATTCTAAGCAGGCAAGAATGAACTTAAACAATCACTCATCATGCTGAAATTTACATAAATCTAGTTCCCTTCTTAAAAATTTAAACTTTTCATTCCCAAGAGGTTTAGTAAAAATGTTAGCAATTTATTTTTCAGATTCAACAAAGTTAAGCTCAATTTCATTCTTACTTCATCTCTTAAGAAGTGGTGTTTTATTTCAATATGCTTAGTCTTAGAATGATGAACATGATTTTTAATCAAGAAAATGGCACTGGTGTTATCACACAAAATGGGAATACATCCTAATTTTATATGATAATCAATGAGTTGGTGTTTAATCCAGAGGACTTAGGCTGCACAGTTCCCTACTGCAACATATTTTGCATCAGCAATGGAAAGAGCAACAATGTGTTGCTTCTTAGATGCCCAAGACACTAGACACCCACCTAGATATTGACAATACCCACTAGTGCTTTTTCCATCTATCCTACACCCTGCATAGTCTGCATTATTGTAAGCCACAAGTTCCAACTCACACCTAGCAGGATACCATAGTCCTAAATCAAGGGTGCCTGATAGATACCTAAAAATCCTTTTTACAGCACTCATATGTGATTCCCTAGGACTATCCTGAAATATACACAAACACACTGAGAAATGTATATCTGGACGAGATGCGGTGAGATACAAAAGGGATCCGATCATACCTCTGTGTAATTTGGTGTCCACCAACTTACCTTTTGGGTCAACATCAAGACTAGTTGATGTGCCCATAGGTGCAGTGATAGCTTTGAGGTTCTCAAACTTGTATTTCTTTAGCATGTCCCTGATGTATTTGGACTGTGTGATGAAGCTTCCCTCTGAAGTTTGATTAACCTACAATCCAAGGAAAACCTTCAGTTCTCCCATTGAGCTCATTTCAAATTCATTTTTTTTTGTTAAGTGAGTAGATATATTAATAAAGGAAAAAAAGTACAAAGCTTAGCATTCTGAGGAATCTAGAGAATTCTCACACATAACAGGTTTAGTTGACCCAAACACTATCATCTACATAGATTTGAACAACAATAATATCTTTATTGTCTACCTTGGTGAATAGGGTATGATCAACCTCACCTCTTGAAAATCCCTTACCTGTGAGGAAGGAGCTCGGCCTATCGTACTAGGCCCTGGGAGCCTGCTTCAGTCCATATAATATCTTATCTAATTTGTACACATAATCAGGAAAGTCAATACATTCAAATCTAGGAGGTTGTTTAACGAAAACATCCTCTTTTATTAAACCATTCAAGAAAGCAGATTTTACATCCATCTGCTGAAATTTTATTCCTAGGCTACAAGCAAAGGCTAGAAGAATTCTGGTTGCTTTTAGTGTGACAACAGGGGCAAACTATTCTTCAAAATCTACCCCAAATTTCTGATTATATATCCCTATGCTACAAGCCTAGATTTATTTCTAACTATCATTCCATGCTCATCAGTTTTATTTCTAAAGAACCATCTAGTGCCTATAACTGAGCCATGTGAGGGTTTAGGGGGGGTGCCATATCTTGTTCCTTTCAAATTGATTCAATTCATCATGCATGGCATTTATCCAATGCTCATCCTTTAAGGCACTATCAATGTTTTTGGGTTCTATCTGTGAGACTAGAGCAAAAGAATTTAGTTCATTTTCTATCCTGAAGTGTGATCTAGTCCTAGGGGGTTCATTCAAGTTACCAATCACATTTTCTAATGGATGATCTCTAAGAATTCTAATATTGGTAAGCTGATTACATGTATCTGCATTTACCTCCCCCTGAGCTCTAGACCCATCAGTCTCACCTTCATCTGCAGGTTCTGCATTCTACTTTTCTTTATTCTCAAGAATTTCACCATCAGCTTTGTCCCTGCATAAACCAATTTCAGATTTATTAGAATGTTTATCAAAGACAAAGTGTGGTGATTCCTCAACAGTTTGAGAATTAATGTTATAGATTATATAGGCTCTAGACTTTTCAGAGTAACTTAAAAAAATTTCAAGTTCACTTTTAGGTTCAAATTTATCAAGTTCTCTTTTAGAATTAACATGGATAAAAAAATTGCAACCAAAGACCTTGAAATGTGCTAGTGAAGGTTTCTTACATTTGAGTATCTTATAAGGAGTATTTTGAGTAGATCTTACCAGGGCTCGGTTAATGATATAATAGGAAGTGTTCACTGCTTCATCCCAGAACCTTCTAGGTAGATTCCCTTCAACTAGTATTGTCCGAGCCATCTCCACCAGGGTTCTGTTTCTCCCTTCAACCACTCCATTCTGCTCTGGAGTCCTTGGTGAAAAGAATCTATGGTTGATCCTATTTTTCCTGCAAAATTCATCAAATTCTGAGTTTTCAAACTCACCACAATGGTCAGACAAAATATTCAAAATAGACTACTCACTAGTCTATTTTATTTTATGATAAAATTCTTGAAATTCCTCAAATGCATCACTTTTGTGAGTTAAGAAAAATACCCAGTGAAATCTAGAAAAGTCATCTACTAAAACATAACCATATCTTCTACCAGATAAGCTGGCTGATCTAGTTGGTCCAAACAAATCCATGTGTATCAGCTCAAATGGTCTAGAATGTTTTCAGTTCTGGATTTAAATGACTTTCTGATTTGCTTACATTGGGTACATGCCTCACATATTTTACTATTCTTTTTGAAGGAAATTTCAGGAAGACCTCTCACCACATGCTATGTTTATTTAATTTATGCAATACATTATAACTGCCATGACCTAACCTATGATTCCAAAGATAGGCTAAGTCATCCTTATTAACAGTGAGACACAAGTTAGTGTGTGCTGCATCATCTAAATCTACCGTATAGATGTTATTGACTCTTTTTCCAGTGAACTTCACAGTTTCAGAATTAGGTTCAAAGATAGTACATGCAATAGAGTCAAAAACAACCTTATGGCCTTTATCACACAACTGACTAATACTAAGCAGATTATATATAGGCAAGCCCTTCAACTAGTAGAACTTCCTCAATATAGCAAGAAGAGCACTTACCTACCTTACCTGTTCCAATTATTTTGTCTTTAGTATTACCTCCGAAGGTAACATGACCAGCATCCTTTTCAACCAGCATGCAGAACTTATCTTTATCCCCAATCATGTGCCTAGAGCAGCCACTGTTAAGATACCATCTATTGTGATTGGCTGCAAGCAAAATCAAGTGGAGAATTTTGGAACCCAAAACTGTTTGGTCCCCATAAAAGCATTCATCTCATACAGACAAGATATCAAGTGTTTTCACATCCACATTTGTTTTTGTGTTCTTACTTGTTTTATGGATTCCTTAACTTTTTACTCAGTCTGCTTTTTCTTGCCACTTCGAATTTTTTATGATTGTTTTTGTGTTGTGGCATTTTTATCCTTAGAGTGATTATGAAGATTTCTGTGCCAGTGATTGGTCCAGTGGGCATTGGGAAATGCGTGTGCACTGTAGACCCTAGGTTGATCAAACATAGAATTGGCAAAGCCATTTGAGTTTTGGTTTCTGAAGTTTCTGAACCTAGGTTACACAAAGAGATTCCAGGGGTAAGGTTGATGCATCTGACTGGATTATGTGTTCTGAATGTTATGTTGCATCGACCTCATATAGAGCCTGCCTCTACCTTTCCTACCAGAGTTGTAATGATACGAATGATGGAATGAAGAGTAGGTCGGTGTAGGTGGGTGGTTGCATCGACCTTTCTGTTGAGACTTGGTTACTTTGGCTTTGGGGTTTCCTTGGACTTTAGCTTTAACTGTTTGACCCCTAGCCTTTCCCTTAGCCTGAGGTGTAGTAGTGTGTGTGTGTGTATGACTCCCTGGACACCTCTACCTTCCCTTTACCTTTGTCCTTGGCACTGGGCTTGGTTTTCTCAATAATTTTCATGGGCTTTTTATTTTGATTTTCTCCTGAATTCATTTTTATTAAAGGTCTTGACGTTCCTTTTTCAGCAACAAAAGAGATAGTCTTCACATCAAACCTTTTCTTATTGGTTGGGTTAAAACCCAATCCTTCCCTTCTGAAATTTGTTTTTGTTCCCAAGATGGCATTCAGATTTTCGGTTCCATGTGTCATGCCCTCAAGGGAATGGTGTTTATCCTTATTCTCTTTTTCAAAATTTTAATTAATTTTTTATTTCTTTATTTACACCATTGACAGCATCATATTCCTCGTTTGTAATTCTGGTTTCTTCCTCAAATTTTTGCATTCTTATTTTTAGTTCATCAATGGTGTTTTTCAAATTTTCATTTTCTATTCTCAAATCATTCAAAATAGTTTAAGCATTTTCAGTTTCAGCCAGAGAATTTTTCAAACTATGATTTTCTGTTTCCAAGCATGCAAGCTTGTCATTCAAGGATGTATCATTAACTAAAGAATTTATTTTTCTTTTCAGATGCATGTTTTCTCTACGCATGTCATCATATTTATCTAGAATCTCACCATAGGCTTCTTCCCAATCACTATGTGTAAAATTCTCAAAAGGGGAAGTTACCTCATCATCGTCTTCCTTTTCTTCATCACTCTTGGCCATCAAACATAGTCGGTCTTCATTTTCGCTATCAGAGGAGCTGCTCTAACTTCCTTCCCCTTCGTCGCTCCAGGTGCTCACCATGGTTTTTCCTTTCTTATTTTTCCACCTGGACTATTTTTCTTTCTATAGCTCAGGACAATCTGCCTTCAGATGCCCTACTTTCCTGCAATTATAATAAACAACACTATCAGATTTCTTGGTAGTATCAGATTTGTACTTTGACTGCCTTTTCCCAGAGAAGTACTTTCTTCTAAACCCCGTACCTTCCTTCCACAAAAACTTCTTAAATTTCCTAGTGAACATGGAAAATTCATATTGGTCTTCATCTGAACTACCAGAACTATGCTCACTTGATGAACCTTTGCTACTAGAAATTACTTTAAGAGCTAGGGATTTCTTCTTCCTCTCAGACTCATCGACCCTCTTGAGGTTCAACTCATATGTCATGAGAGAACCGATGAGTTCATCTACAAATGTGGTTGCTAGGTTCCTGGACTCCTCCATAACAGTGGCCTTGGTGTGCCAAATAGGTGTCATGGACCTAAGAATTTTTCTAACCAATTCGTACTCATTGTAAATTTTGCCTAGACTTCTCAAACTATTAGTGAATACCATCAGACGAGCGTACATCTCAGAAATGGACTCATCAGATTTCATCTTGAAAGCTTCATATTCCGAAACTAACATATTTGCCTTAGTCTCCCTAACCTGAGACGTCCCATCATAGATCACCTCTAGCTTGTCCCACATCTCATTGGCTGTAGAACAGGAGGAAACTCTAGCGAATTTAGTAAGATGAAGGCCACACTGCATGGCATTTACAGTGCTCCAGTTTAAGGTGGACCTACGGATTTGCTCTATAGTCCAAACCTCCTCATCCTGAGGTAATTCAAACGGACCTTTACTTACAACTTTCTAGATTTCATAATCCTTCGATCGCAGGAAGACTTGCATTCGGTTCTTCCAATAAGCAGAATTTGATCCGTCAAAGAATGGCCGCTTACTGGTGGAATGACAGTCAGCAGTTAGACCTCTAGCAACCATTTTCTAAAGCTCTCCGGGATGTAAAGCCCTAAGGGAGAGTTAGGCTCTGATGCCAAGTGATGTGTGTGAAAAGGGATGAACTACAGATCTAGAGGGGGGGTGAATAGATCTACCCCAAATTTATCAGATTTCTAGCAATTAAAATAAATGCAAAAATAGAAGAACTGCTAAGAACAGATCCACCAACACAGTGTGAAATAACTCTGAGGAGATTTGATATGAAATGGTATTGAAAAACTAGGAACTCAAAATAAAGAAATCAAACGTTTCAGTATTATGCCTGGCAGAGGTTTGATTCAAGAATCACCACTGAACGATTGATCACAATGCAAGCAATAGATGAAAGAATTTCAAAACAATTATCAGTAACAACAATGTATAAAGAGCTATCATAATTCAAATTCAGGAATCAGTCAGATAGCCATGTTTGGTACTCGGCAGAGGTTAGATCAGAGATCTCCTCACGCAAGGGGTGACGTTCCAGATAGGCTTACCCCATCTTTCCAGCCATGACTTTTTATATACCTACTGGATGAAGGACTTAGGCACATATAACATATGAATGCATTAGCCATATTAAACGTGTGCTAGCAATAAGCAATCCAATGCATTCATCTAATCGCAGAGCAGAAGAGATATGCAATGACACAGAAGATAATTCAGTTTTTAGGTGGTTCGATCTCGATCTTGAGATCTACTTCCACCCCTTACTCAACTGAGTAAGGATTCTGCTGCCACATAGCTTGAATCTGCTAATCCACAACTTTGAGGATAAAATCCCTACAACCCGCTGAGTCTCACAGCTTGCTTTTCCACTTGCTGTCTGAGGATCACACCTCGCCTACTGAGCACCACAGCTTACTCTGTTGATACACAGTTTACAAAGAGTTAAAAGGAAAGACTAAGAAACAAAGGAAACGATGACAGAGTTGAGAAAAATGTAGCTCCACTAGAGCGATCTGACTCTGGATTTGATCTAGGAGTCAGGACAGAACAAAACCTCTCAATCTCACTTCTCTCTCAGACCTTCTCACGGCACTCTATTTTTCTTCTTCTTCTTCTCAACAATAAGCTCTTTCACTCTTCAGACTCTTCTCCCTCTATGGCTCTTTTCTCCTCTTCTTCTAATCTGCTCTGATCTCTTTTCTTCTCTATATATTTGAATTCGAGCGCTGAACTTCCTTTTATAGAGCACGAGTCCAGTGGTTCCACGAGCTTTTGATTTGGAACATGGAGAACATGTTCCCGCACATTTTGAGAGTACACGTGTCAGAGGCAGATAATAAGACGATCCACATGACAGGCTTTTAGAACTGCTTCCTACCTTGGATCACGTGCCATCAATCAGCTTCACTTAAGTTCCATGTGAGATTGATGCGGTCAGCTTTAATGTAACCTAGGTGTTTGAACATAGATCTGGGTTAACAAGATAAGAGATAAGGAGGTATTAGTCATTAAGCAAATGATAAGCATAAGCACGAGTTCAATCTTAAACACTTCAACAGATTTAGTCATGTCAAAAAAATATACTCATTTCTGCAGAAGCATCGATGCATAAATGAGATGCATCAGCCTATTTTAACTAACCCATGCAACATGTGTGAATAAAAGCATCGACCTCTAATGTAACACAGGTAGACCTTAAAGGTGCATCGACCTGTCTTTACAGTGAATGCACAAGATGCATCGACCTTGATAGAGATGATTTCTAATGCACTGATTTAATGTTGTAGAGGTTAACAGACTAGCATCGACCTTTCCAACACATACATGGACCTTAGGCTGCAGTCGCTGGGTCACTAGCATCGACCTTTCTCCTGTACAAGGTGCACCGACCTTATAACACAAGGTGCATGAGGTGCTTCGACCTAATAGTGTGTACTATGTTCAATGTGCATTGACCTGATTATGCATTCATTGTATAATGTGCGTCGACCTTCCAGACTTAGCGATATATGAGCATCGGCCTTCTTGGTCTGTGACCCATACATGCATCGACCTTCTAGACTTAGCGATATATGAGCATCAACCTTCTTCGTCTGTAAGCCATACATGCAACGACCTTCTAGACCCAAAGCCATATATGCATCGACTTGGTAGTTTAATGAAGTGAAAGATGCATTGGCCTTATAACAGAATACTTATGCATATGCACTGACCTTCTAGACTCAGAGTTAACATGTGCACCGACCTGTCTATCTCATTGTATAAATGTGCATCGACCTTCCTATCTCAATGTATGAATGTGCATCGACTTTAATTGACATTCACATGAACAAGCATCGACCTGGATATGACCAGAGACTTTAGCTTAAGAAAGAGACTACAAGATATTTAATGACTATGATTGTCATCAAAAACACAAACTATTGCCAGCATCAAAACACCTCATCAAATAGAGAGGAGACACAATAATTCCTACACAACACGTGGTATGGCAATCTCTCATGATGTGGTCCCACAAGCTTGAGAGAAATGGTGGAATGGCATCTAAGGGTCTCGCGCCCGAAGGTCATTTTGTTAACAAACCTCCCTACTTTACTAGAACTAACTACCCATATTGGAAACACCGCATGCGGGTGTTTATATGTGCTCAAGATCATGAAAGCTGGCACGTTGTGAGTAAGGTCCTTACGAACTACCGAAAGAGGAGGACACTTGGACCCGAGAGCAAATCAGGAGATCGATAATAAACAAGAGTGCCAAGCACATAATGCAGTGCGCTCTTCACCCTATGGAGTTTTTAAGGGTATCAATGTGTACCATGGCCAAGGAGATGTGGGATCATTTAGTGGTGTTACACGAAGGTACCTCTCAGGTACGTGAAACCAAGGCCAACATGCTGATTACTGAGTATGAAATGTTTCGAATGCGGCCAGATGAATCAATATCTGACATGTATACTCGTTTAACTCTACTTACTAATAGTTTAACTGGTTTAGGAAAGAGTCACACAGAGCAGGAAATTGTGAGAAAAATCCTGAGATCATTAACCCCAGCCTGGCATACGAAAGCTACTATGGTTGAAGAATCCAGAGATCTGTCAACCATCAAGGTGGATGAACTCATGGGGTCTCTCATGACCTAAGAGTTAAAATATTAAGAACCAAGGAGTGGAGGTAAGCAAGAAAAAGACCTTAGCTCTAAAAGCTGGTTCTACCCACCAAGAAACTGCCGAAGAAGGTGAGTTATCTAGCAGTATTAATCAAGATGAGGATGAGGTAGCTATGGTCACCTGGAAGTTCAAAAAAAAATCTTAAGAAAAGAAGGTAAAGGCCTTAAGAATTGGAGGCCTCAAGCAAAGAAATCTTTTAGATCAAGATCTGAAAATGTGAACAAAAATGATAGAATTGTTTGCTATTCATGCAGGAAACCAGGGCATGTCAAATCTGAGTGCCCTGAAGGAGTGAAGAAAGTTTCCACAAAGTGGAAAGGGAAGAAGAACAAAGTTATGGTGTCCACGTGGAGTGATGAAGAAGAAGATGAGGAAGAAACAAGCTCCACGGAGGATGACAAAGATGACATGTGTCTTATAGCCAAGGGAGATGAAGAATCTGAGCTACACTCTCCCTTTCAATATTTTTCAACTAATGACTGGGAAGAGGCTTACTTTAAACTTATGACAAACATGACATGTACAAAAAGGAAAATAAAGTCTTAAAGAAGAAAATCAACACTGTTGTGCATGATCATAGCATGAATGAAAAGAATGCCTCCCTAGAATCTGAAATTCATGATCTGAAGAAATTATTTGAAAATCTGGAAAATGGAAGGAGTGAAATGAAAGACTTGGAAGTAGAAAATGAAAGTCTCAGAAATGAAATTGATGATCTAAAGTTGAAAATGCAAAGCTATGAAAGTGATAGCAAATTGTGCAATTAAAAACATCAAGCTGTCAAGCAAGTCAACACTCAACTACAAGAAAATGTTGAAAAACTCTGAAAGGAATAGGAAGATAAACAAAAATCACTGGAAACATTTATGGATGGAAGTGAGAATCTCAATGCCTTGTTGGGAACCAAAATGAACTTTAATAAGGAAGGGATGGGTTACAATCCCACTAAAAAGAAAGAAATTGGGATGAAAACTATCACTTTTGTGTCTTCTTCAGGTGCTTCTAGCTTAAACACAAAACCCATCCAAAACCAAGAAAAATCAAAGGATAAAGGAAAAGAAAAAAATTGAAATACCTCAAAGGAAAAATTCTAAAATTCTTAAGAAACCTCCTCAGAAACCCCAGCCAAAACAACACAAATCTCAGTCGAGGACAACCCACACTAAGGCTACAAATGGTCAAAAGGGTAGTACAAGTAGACACTCTTCTAGAGTGAGGTCAGAATACTCTTGGTCAGTACCCAGTCAATATGATAGAAGGCCAAACATATACAGCTCAACTCACATTCTTTAGAGAGCCCATGCGATAGAAGGAGTCATTACTGGGAGAAACAGGGGATAGGTCGACATAGGTTCCCACATAGGTCGACTCAGTCAGAAGTTTGGCCTTGTTACAACTCTTACACTTTCAGTCTTGGTCACACTTATTACCCTATGAGCTTGAGGCCTGACCATTTGCCAAATGTTTCAAGAATGTTTGCAAGGTAATGAACTGAATCAATGTCATTTTGAAGAAAAATAATTAAGTCATCTGCAAAAGTAATATGAGAAACATGGACTTCAGCCGTCTTCGGAACCTTGAGGTGACCTTGGTACACCGCTTCCTCCAACAAACAAGTGAGGCCTTCCATAGCAATGGTAAATAGGTAAGGGGACAGTGGGTCTCCTTGCATAATGCCATTAGAGCTTTTAAAATAGCCAGCAAGGGAACCATTGAATAGAATAGAGAACATACAGCTCTCAATGTAGCTTCTAATCCATTGGATCCAGTTGGCCGGAAAACCAATTCTCGTACATATGATATATAAAATGCCTATCAACAGAGTCAAACGCCTTCCTCAGATTAGCTTTAAGGCCAATTATTCTTCCCTTGTCCTTGGAAGGTAGATCTTTAGTCAAATCATTAGCAAGTAGGATGTTGTGGGTAATGCTTCTACCTTTGATGAATGCAATCTGCTGGGGACTAATGATCTTATTAATCACCTTCTGAATTCTATTAGCCATAAGCTTTGAAATCACTTTGTAGATGAAGTTGCATAATGAGATTGGCCTAAAATTCTCCAGGTTGTCAGCCCCCACCACTTTTGGGATCAGCGCTATAAAAGTGTTGTTGAACTGTTTGTAAAGATGTCCCGTTCTGAAAAAGTGAAGGCAGGTGTTGATCACATCATTACCAATTATATGTGAGGCTGATTGGTAGAACTATGCTGGAAAGCCGTCGGGACCTGGGCTCTTATTTTTTGGAGAGTGGAAAATAGCTTTCTTAATTTCTTCTGAAGTGAAATCAGCATTGAGAATTACCCTGTCTTCTTCAGAGAGTTGCAAAGAAGGGTTGATGTCATGAGCTACCTGCATTGAAGATTGGTTCAGTAGTTGATAATAGTAATCGATGGTGTGCTCCTTTACCTGATTACTGGCATTGATAGCATTTCCATGGTGATCTTTAAATTGTCTGATTTGGTTTATTGTTCTTCTGGCCGCCATGCCAGCATAAAAGAATTTAGTATTGGAATCACCCAACGTCAGCCAGTTCTATCTTGATTTCTACCTGATAAAGTTTTCCTCTAGCTCTAAAGCATTCAAATATCCTTTTCTTGCCTCCTTCTCTTGGTGAATTCGGTCATTGTCAAGGGGGCTATCAAGAAGATTAGTCTGAGCTTAGTGCAGGTTCCTCTTAGAGGCGGCCACCTTATTCTGTACATTACTAAAGGTGGTCCTATTCAAATCCTTAAGAGCAAGTTTGCAAGCCTTAAGCTTCATACAAAGGACATGTGGAGGAGACCCTACTACCGGGGTTTCCAAGGCCGCTTTAATGACTTTAAGAAATTCTGGATGAGAGGCCCACATGTTGTAGAACCGAAATGGGACCTTGCTCTTCATAATATCTTTATCTGTATTGATAAGCAAGAGTGTATGGTCAGAAAAATATTCATTCCCGTATTCAAGCCAACTATCCAGGTAAGATGCAGTCCAGTGAGAGTTGATGAGACATCTATCCAATCTTGCCATGATTTTGCGGTGAGTTTCTCCCCTATTTGTCTAGGAAAACTTATTGCCACAGCAGGTAATGTCCTCAAGTTCCGAATGTTGAATGCACAGGTTAAACTCCTCCAACATGGACTTAGTCATCATTCGCCCACCCAACTTTTCATGGGGGTATCTAATTGTGTTGAAATCACCAATTACCATCCAAGGAGTATTGATGTTGTTGGAAAGATAGATAATGTCCTTCCATAAGCTGCTCCTGTCAGTGGCACAGTTGGATGCATATACACCAGTAATCGTGAATTCCCCAAGATTTAACTTATTCCTACATCGCAAATGAAGGAATTGATTGCTACCCGCAGCCAAATGAGCATCAATGAGATTGTGGTTCCAAAGGATCCAGACTCTCCCTTTGCCACCGTATAGGTCATTAGTAATAACTTCAGCTTCTGGCCAAATTAAGTTTTTATAATGCATAACATGGGCAGAGTTTATCTTAGTTTCAACTAGGATAACTAAGGCACAGGCTTTGCTTCTGATCAGTGTATTTAACTCTCTACATTTCTCCCTCTTATTGAGGCCTCTAACATTCCAGGCAATAATCATCATAGTAAAATACTGGTGGAAAGAGGATGTAAAATTAGATGCTTTTGGGCATTATTGCCTGACCATCAGCATCTTTGCTCTTCGGTCTTGATTTTATTCTATCCATCTCGTCCATAGCCTGCAGATTCCTAAAAGATGAATGATGGGGCTTATCTTGGTTGATAGTGGGGCGGTGTGGAGCAGGTTGAGCTTGCACACTATAATTGCCAGCATGTGGTCCCGAATACTTGTCCCCTCTATGTGTAGTTGGTGCTGCTCCATATTTGAAGAGGTGCTAGGCTGGTGCGTCCTAGGAGTGCGCCTCATGATGCTTGGCGGTAGGTTCCTTGTGGTGCACCTCATGGTGTGAGGAGGACGGTGGGGCAATGCCTATAGCATGGGCAATGGTAGGAGCTGGGTCACGGGTAGGACCACCGCGAGTGCGAAGGCTACCAGCTGTGGCAGGAGGTGGCACTGAGCACGCGACAGGAGAAACACTGAAGGCAGCAGTACCACACGCCCCTTCCACTAAGTCATCAGTTAAGGCGCCACCAGCAGCAAAAGCAATAGCAAGTGGCGGGTCCGATGGGCTAGCAGCAGCCTGGCTATTCCGGCCATGACACTGCGCATTCACATGCACAAGGTTGTGTTCCTGGTAAAAAGAAAGGCCGATGGCAGCATCATGGTCTTCACGTGAAGGACAGCAGCTGCTTTTCAGGTTATGGAGGTTGGCGGTCCCCCCATGTGGAGTGGAGTTATGTGCTGCTCCATAATGTGCTTCCTTTGAGTGCGCCGAATGGGAAGGACATATGTTTGTTGGGTTGGCGGCCCTTCCAAGAGAAGTGAAGGCTGGAGAAGCTCCATATTTGAAAACTTGATGTGCTCGAGCTTCTTTGGAATGTGCCTCATGAAGTGGGGAGGACGGTGGGGCTGAGTGTAAAGCAATGCCAATGGCTGTAGCTCGGTCCTCATGGGAAGGATAGCCACTTTGCAGGTTGGCATCAGGACAGCTATGATTCATGTGAAGGACAACAGGTGGGTCTACAAGTGAAGGACCGCTATTATTCTTGTTGGCGGGATCCAAATCCTCAATAATAGACGGTAAGTAAAAACTTGCAGAGAGTGCGTCAGCCATAACCACTGGGTTGAGTACCTTCACTTTAGAAAGATGTGAATCCCTTGGTGTGTATCTTCCATTAGGATCCTTGGTGGATATGGTAATCTGGCTGGCCTCAGGGTGATTCACGAGCTCAGCCCTCTGAGTCCTCTGAACCGCAAGGTCTTTGTGCGGCTCAGAGATCTGAGTTCCTGGGACACCAAGACCCTCCAGAGCACCATAGTCCTCCGACTGTAGAACCTCAAAGGAGTTATGAGTGTGCACATAATCATCGGATGGATTCGAGCGTGCCTTTGGTTTGAATACCTGAACATGCGATTGTTTATTGTGGAGGACTGGTTTACATGCTCCATCTACGTGCCCAAAGGAACAGCACATAGAACAACATCTTGGCCTCCATTGATAGGTTACTTTAATCTTCTTGATGATGCCGTCAAGATCTTTATAATGAACGAAATCAGGCAACTCTTCCCCCGATGAGATCATGATGCATGCCCTCACATAAGCTAGTCTCTTGCGCTCAGCCGTTAGCTTGTCTAGATACAACGGTTCGCACAGGATGGAAGAGATCTTCGCAATAAAATCTCGGGTCCAAAGGTGGAGCGGGAGTCCGTGGAAGGCCACCCATAGGGGAATACTCGTGAGACTATCTAGTTCCATTCTTAGGTCAAGACTCCATCTACGAAGTATCATGGGATGACCTTTAATGGTCCAGAACCCCTCAACAGCCCGGCGTAAATCCTCTTCAGAATCAAATTTGTAGACAAAAAAATCATTCTATAGAAGATGGAGTTCAAAAGCATTTGTTCCCCACCGGGACTTAATGAATGAATGGAGAGGGCTGAATGATAAGTGCAGGCCTACCGCGTACCCTACCAAGGCAATGGACCAAGTTGCTAAAAGATCCTCAGAGTCGGCCTTCTCATAAACGGTGATCTTGACTCCATTATTAGTTTCCGGAGGAACGAAATGGAGACCTAGATCTTGAGATCCAGTTGGGGCCTTGAAAAGGGAGCTCCAAGTCACAGATGTGGAAGAGATTGGGATCGGACGCTTCCCTCTTTAACGAGATCTTCCTCTCCGTCTGTCTTGAGATGGATACCTGAAGGATGTTGTTCCGTGCGGTGGGGGAGGGCCAAGTGAAGAGGAAGCAGTGCCTGGCCCGCTGGTATCCTCAGGGCTGGCCTCCTTGGAGGGATCTCCACGCGGAGAACCCCCTCTAGCGCCTCCATCCGCAGAGCTTCTCACTCCTCCTGGCATGCCTTAGATGACTTTGGATGTTGTGGGCCAAAATTTGCATTTTTTGCATTTTTACACTAGTATTATATGAGATTCACATGTTGCCTTCTGCATTGCATATTACATGCTCTCACTGTGTACTTGCATGTTATTATATATGCTATTCACCCCCTTCCTCGTAATTTCTATGACCTTATGCCTTCTTGTTAAATAACTTTACATCTGAGTCATCACTGGAGTGTTTATTGTCATACACTCAGGGGGAGTAAAGATTTGATAAGTGCATCTAGATAGGGGGGGCTGCATTATTATGTGCTCATAATATTTTTGATATACATGCTAAATCAAATTCGCACACTTCATCCACAAAATATGAAAATGAGTGTTACACATAAGGATATAAGAATTTCTTTTCAACACTCTTGAGATATTAAACTTGTTGCATGAATGTTAAAGAGGCAGTTGAGGAAAAAGCTGTCTACCTATTTTTTAAAGAATCTGAAAAGAAAAATGAATGACAGAGCAATGCTCAGTCTCACTGAGTAAACAAGATACATGTCACCTGACACGTGAGTGGTTCATTTCTGAAAAGTGTTGTACTAGAGTATCTATGTTCAAAGTGAAGTAAGATGGTCAATGTTCCGAGTAACCGAGTAGTATGGCATGAGCTTCATGTGTCTCCTCGTGTAAAAAGGAATTATTTGAACCTGATCACTCTAAGAAAAATTCAGATTGTCATTGTGAAATTTTTTGAGAAAAATTCTGATGAAAAATTGATTGAGGCAGAGCGAAGCCTCCAATACGCTATTCTCTAGATTGAAATACAGTATGTGTAATTACTCATGTGTTGAACTGAAAATCTGGATATCCATATGGCTAAAGCCTATTTTCATGTTATTCACTTACACATCTAGTAATTTGATTTAATATGTATTCAAAAAATTGATTGATTGCATTAGCTTTTTCTTAATTCTCCTATATGATTGCACAATCCCCTACGTGAGACACATGGACATTTTTGGTTGTACTGACTCACCTGCACTTTTTGTACACCTGTCCCTTCACATTAAATAAAATGGGGGAGCTGTATTGCATGTATATACATTTATCTGCTTGGAGATCAATCATACTTGATCATTCTACTTGCACTCTGCATGTTCATATTGCCCATAACTTGCATTTCAAACTTGTGCATAGCATTAACGCATGCATATTTTGAATTGCATCTTTTTGAATATATTGTGCATATGATTCTCTTAATAACCCTATTGTCCGTCGATTTTTGTTAGTGACAAAGGGGGAGAGATAGTAATTCTGTGCTTAATTCATGAACATAGTATTTTGCATTTTCCATGTGCATTGTCTTTGAGAATAGCTCTGAAATTCTCCTGCTCAAGTTTTGATTATGCATGTCCGTTCTGATTATGTGAAAGGGGGAGAAAACTATGTTGGTTTTGGTTTGCTGCTATCATGAATTCCCCATCCTGATCTCCATTTCTGATTATGTCAAAGGGGGAGAGAGCATTAATGCATAACATTTTGTAATCGTCAAAATGGGGGAGATTGTTGTGTATGTGATTTTGATGATTACAAAATGACTTTGTCGCTTGACTTTGTGCTTGAATGGCTTTTCATGTTTTCATGTGCTTGAATCTCCTTATACTCTTGTTATGAAGTTTGAAATTGAAATATGGTTGTGGAGATCTAATAGTGTGACTATTGTAAGATGAAAACTTATGTTGCATAAGGATTAAAGTCATTGAGTTTAATGCTATACTAATGTGGGTGGTGTGTTTGACTTGCCAATTTGGTAGACTTGTTGTGAACGTGCAAGTTTTTATGTCTTGAACTCAAATTTAACTCTTGAGATCACGACATTTGAGATGATGGAGTTCAGGGTTGATTTGCATGACATATTGTTCATATTCAATCTAGAAATGCTTGTTTCAAGAGAAAGGGTTAATTGAATTTCAAATACTAACTTGGTATTCTTATGATTTTTCAGGTTCAAATCTTTAGTATGAACCCTCCAGAATCAAAGGGACTTTGGTCTCATTCATCCCATTGGACTTATATGGCTTAAAGGGGTAAAAACTAATTTTTTCAATACCTCCTGCAGAGGGGTCGACCCTCACTGGGCCTTGGTCTGTCTGCAATGCAGACAGACTGGGCAGTAGTGAAGGGGGTCGACCCAGGGGTCGACCTCTTCTGGCCTGGGTTCTGTCCTGGGTCATTTTTTGTGTAGAAACTGAGGGAGTCGACCCCCAGGGTCGACCCTTTCTAGCACGGGATTGACGAATCCTTTCTAAACCTATTCTAAACCCATTGGAACTTTACCAAACTACCCCCCAAAGGTTCCTAAAGTTATGAGGGTGTTTCTAACATGTTTTAGGAAGGCTATATGGGTCATTTGGCCACTCTCTCTTGTTTATATATATGAGCTACGATTTTATGAGACATAAGAACCTTAAATGCTTATTTGTTCTATCTTGTAGGTGAAGAAAAGGGGGAAAGGAAGGAGAAGCTCTTGAGGAAGGGTTTTCATCTCCATCAAAGGGTTTTTGGAGCTCGTGATAGAAGAGAAAAAGGAGCGGCTCGAGGAGAGAAACAAGATGATGTCAGAATCGTGATCATCCATCAACGAGCCAAGAAGAACCAGATCGTTTTGTGAAGGGGGAGCTTTACATTTCATATATGTTCTTTGTTTCAGTTTTTAGAAGTTATTTTGGGCTAATTGTATCCATTTCTGAACGTTCTACTCATTCCTAAACGAATATTCTATGTGTGGGTTTGGAGAGTGGATTCTCCGAGTGTTTGTGTTCATGCTTGGCGTCATTTTGTGCGGTGGGTATCCGCGTGTGTGTTGGGGTTTTTACCTCATGTGTGTGGGGAGAAATCCCTATGTTTGCTGCATTCGCAGCGTGTGTGTTGCGGTTTTTACTCCGTGTGTGTGGGGAGAAATCCCCGTGTGTGCTGCATTCGCAGCATGTTAGTGAAGCCCTACCGGTTTCGTAAGGGGTGGACGTAGGGAGCCGGTCGTGGTCCCGAACCACCTTAAAAATCCCCATGTCCTGTGATATGATCTATGTGATTGTGTGGTTCACTATCTAATCTCGCTTATGTGATCGTGTGAGCTCGGTGAGATTGAGAGAATTAAGTTTATCCTGCTTAGTTTAAATTCCTCAATCTAATTAATCTTGTTAATTCCGCTGTTAGTAGGTTTGAGATTTTAATTGGTCATATATTTTTATAGAGGGATCTATTCACCCCCCCTAGATCCGTCTTCCTGTGTCTTCCTGTACTACGGGACCCAACACCCTATGTTCTAGTTCAATGGGAAGGAGACATGCCAATGGGAGTTTTATAGGCAGTCCTGTAGGCCCACAAAGCATCATCTAGCCTATCTGGCCAATTCTTTCTATCCGGCCTAACAATTTTATGCAAAATATTCTTGATCTCCCTATTGGACACTTCAACTTTTTTTTTGATCGGTAAAGTATTAAATATTATAGAAGTGTAATAGTATGTACAATTGGTGAGCAATGTCTAGACATACCTAGACTGATTGCTCTTGAGATTTTGTAGTCCATGACCACACAAGCCGTGGTCTATGGTGAGGAAGGGAAGTAAAAAATAGCATAGGTAGCAGTCCTTCCATAATATAAAAACCAATAGGCCAGAGCTAGGAGAGGTTGAAGTTATAGCGTGTGAAAATCTGTTTCTCCCTGGAGGTGAGCTGGTCAATCTTCAGTTCATTTTCCAAACAGCATCTGATTTCATACAGAATTTCAATTAAAAGGCTTGCATATCCTTTTTCCTTATTCTCAAAGATCTGAATGCACCTCTCCCTCCAAATCCACCAGATCGTGCAGCGGAATAATAGCTTAATCAACTTATTGAGGTGACCTTTGATGGGGAAGGAGGCCTCAAGGGATTGAAGCTCACTTAAAAGTGAGTTCATTGGATTCCTGTGGATGTCAAATTTCTATAGAAATTCTGTCCAAAGCTTTTCGGAGTAATTGCAGGAGCAGAATAAGTGGTCAACATTCTCCTCAGCCCCATTACAAAGGACACACATATTAGCAAGTGAATAGCCTTTTTTCTGAAGCATATCCAAAGTTGGCAATTTGTGGTGAAGTGCTTGCGAACAACATAAGGAATGCTTGGGGCATAGATGCCTATCTCAAACCCAACTCTCCGGATGCCAAAGCTGCCTTTGTCTTAGCTGATGCCACGCAAAAGTGCAGGAAAACTTTCCATTGTCATGAAGCCATATCAGATTGTCAGTAAGTTCATTATCCAGAGGAATAGCAGAAATAATTGGCCAGAGTTCAAACATGTCGGGGGAGGTTGGAGTAGGAAGATTACAAGAACCGTTACAAATGAAATCAGAAATAGTTATGTTCATGTTTGCTCCCAGATCTTGCCTGATACGATCCCCATAAATCTGAAAGATGCTCTTCCCATTAACCCAAGGGTCATACCACATGCTAATAGACATACCATTAGAGATAGAAAATTTATTTTGCATGAGCAGCCATGCTCTCATTTGAAGGATACCTTTCCAAGCTGCAGAGTGATAAGGCATAGCTTTAATGTGCCAGAAATTACATTTGGAGATGCATTTGCTATGAATCCATTTTATCCACAATGTATCATTTTTATGCAAAATATCCCAGCACTATTTCACCAAACAAGCTTTATTCCAATCCCATCGGTCTTGTTCAGATTTTCTGAACAAGGCCAAAAATGGCTATGACCCAGCTACGGTGACAAGAGAGAGAGAAGGAGGCCACCAGAAAGAAGAAACCAGATACGTCCACTGACGACTTACACTGCGTCTCAAGCATCTACGCAAGTCTGGATCGTGACAAGCGAGATGCGTAACAATACCAGAAACAAGTAACTAGTCAGAGTAACACTCGTTAGTGTCAGTCCAAGCCTCTGACCACGTGTGCACACATCGGCTCGTCGCCTCGAACCAAGCCTCTAGCTAGTTCCCCCCCCCCCAAGTAGGACGCTACTGTTAAGCAGGGGCCCACAGAAAGTAGCTTAAAAATCGTAAAACGGGACTACCCCACCACCTCTCCTAGGTGGGATCGACACTACAGGTCGTCGGGGTACGACTAGTGGTTCCATCACAATGGAAGAGAATATAATTCTATTGGGATCTAAAAACATGTCACAGTTTGTAAAATAACTTAAACATGGTGAATATTCAAGATTAAAAGCAGAATTAACTAAATATAATAACAATTAAAATCTGCGGGAATTAAACAGTCAAGCGAAAACCGCTCCAGTTGTACACGGTCGTACGACTGGCCGCTTAATGGCCTTAAACGGTCACGATGGAGCTGTTCCATACTAGCCCCTATTCGGATTTCAGGGTATAGGCAGTTTAGTCTGGGCCGTTCAACGGACTGAACGGTCCATCGACTGGCCGCTCAATGGAATGGGTGGCCAATTGGACGATCCCGCGACTGGCCGTTCCGTGGACTGAACGGACTGGTCTGGGCCGTGCCATGGAATTGAACGGGCCGTACTAAGCCGTGCTATCTACACC
This sequence comes from Amorphophallus konjac, assembly GCA_022559845.1. NCBI lineage: Eukaryota > Viridiplantae > Streptophyta > Magnoliopsida > Alismatales > Araceae > Amorphophallus > Amorphophallus konjac. The sequence continues at coordinate 267,147,292 of CM040127.1, forward strand.
GCCTTATTGTTCAATGGGATTAAGCTGTCTAGTGTTAGCCGTCCTATGGTTTGAACGGTCTATATAAGAACCGTGTGAAAGGTTGAAACGGTCGGACGGTAGACCGTGGTCTACTGGACGGTCACGCGAAGGACCGTGCCATTACCGTCACGACAAAAACGGGATGAACCCCATGGGTAACCCGCCCGATCGGTCCAAATGGACGACAAAACCTGTCAAACCTGCCAAACCACAACATATAACCACCATACAACCCTCCCAAGCCCATAAAACATAAAGACGATGGACATGCTATGTTTTTCATGAATTAAAACACAAATACAATGCCCATGGAATTTTGCACAGGAATCCAGGAAAACGAAGGGCAATGGGGGTGCATGGGGTACGGGAGCGATCCTAGCGAGGAGAGGATTCCATCCCCCTACCTCGTTCGCGATGAAATCGTCGATCCGACGCAGAATGGCCGAGGGAAGCCGCGTCGTCCTCTCGCACGTACACGTCTCCATGCTCCGCGGATCGAGACAAGGTTAGCGTCAACGTGATCCTCGCGTCACGAGCAACCCGATGACGTGCTCCACACCTCCGTCTGTGGCCCGGTCGGACCACGCCACCGAGAGAGGGGGAGAGCATCGTCGTGAAGAGAGAGAGAGAGAGAGAGAGAGAGAGAGAAATGTGAGGGGAGAGAGAGGGTCGATCGAATGAAAAAAACATTTTTAATATATTTTTTTATTTTTAAACCTCTTTTGCACATTAAACCCTCCAAGAAGCATAATTGTAATTATGCCCATAAAATTTCTTAAAAGCTTTAACTAATTAGATTAAATACTAGAAAAAGTCCATAAATTCAGAAAAATCGCCTAAATTCACATAATAAATTCTATTTTAATACCGGTAAGGATCCGTTAATGAACGGGCCTTACAATTTCTGCCTTCTAAGATATATGTAGAAGGTATATATTTTTGCTTTCTATTCCTTTTAGACGGCAAATTTTTTTGCCTTATAAGTTGTTAAAATAAGTCAATAAAATGTAAAATTTTTTGCCTTCTATACTAACATCAAAATATAAACTATTATCTTTTAAAAGGAGTTTTGTTCTCCATATAACCTGTTATATTTAATGATAATTCTTTTATAAAAAATTCTCACGAATAAAATTTAATGACAAATATAAATTTCTTTTAAATATAGAATATAACTATTTTCTCACAAAGGAAGATTACAAATTTTAAAATATAGTATTAGATGACAAACTGATACAAAGTCATAAGTCACAATATGACATCCATAATGACATCTAGAATATGATATCCATATGATTCCGATAACATGCACTCAAAGTGCATTTGACATATACAACTCTAGTTTATACATCTTTAAAAAAAATATCCACAACTATCCAAATATAACAACCACATAATCTTCATAACTTTCTAAGCATTCTTCATCATCTTCTCTCGGAGGTACCTACAAAAAGATCAACAACTATTTTTAAAAAGACATTGTAAAAATTACTATGAAATAGACACATTTTATATGAAATTTATAAAATACTTACAGTGGCATAAGAGATCATATAGTTATACTGAGTACCCCTTAGTTAATCATTCCTCTCGAACTACTAAAATAAAATTTAAGTGTGAAAAAATAATAAAAAGAATGTAGAAATCATTTCTCTCGCTGGATCACATACCTTTGTGAGATTACGATAGTCTCAACTTTGACCTTTAACTGGACAACAATCACAATTTAAGAAAAGTTTTCCTCAACTCACACCTTTCTTGCAATAACCTAAAACATTGAATAATATAATAATTGACAAATATTAGTAAAGTGCTTCATGATAGAAAATTTCTCAATGTTGGTTAATTAACAACCCATTACTACAAAATCGAAAAGAAAAGCACCAACCCTCTCTTTAACAAAAAATACAATTGTAAACAAATTATGAAGATGCACTCAAAATTCTACTTCCAAAAAGAGAGCACAATCCACCTTGCTACCTAATATCTTATAGTTGTCATTGCCATAAAAACGACCAATGCACTTATCTGGATGTTAGATAAATAATATGAAGCACTGTTAAATAGCTCATTATTAACTTCAATGCCAATGTCATATATATATATATATATCACACACTGAAAACATGATTTAAAAAGGGACCAAATTTTAAAAAGAAGTTGAATTCCTCCACCAAAACATGTTTCTATGTGTTAAAATAAACAAATATTGTCAGAAAGGCCTTTTTATATAAAGGCACACACCTAGGTGATATATGTTAATTATCAACAAAGATCACATGAAATGATTGAACTTTGTGAAATAAAAACTCCCAAAGCCATAGCCCACTTGATGGCATGACCTAAGAAGTTTTATCTCGAAGCTTCCACAAACATGCGGTTATATACATAACCATATAAAAGCATAGACTAGAGAATTTAATGTACTTTTTAAGACTCATGCCCCACCTTAAATTATTCTTGCCCGATGAAAAAGGAAAATGTATCATTATTCCTTATTCTTTAAAGCACCTCTAACTCTTCAAGAGGGATGTTTGCAATAACCCAAAAGTCATCCTGCATGTTCATCAAGATCATGGTTTAAAAAAACTGGACTCGGAATTGGAATTAGCAAAGACGGATGGGTTCTGGTTCAGGCCTGAGATGGCAGGATTAGTTTTCATGTACATAAGTCATTTATGATATAGATATGTTAAGAAACATTTAAAACACACAAATAGCAAAAATAAAAATAAAAGTCTAATTCTGGGAAAATAAAAGTCAGATTCTGGGCAGCCTAGAGCTAGTTTAGGCCAAGTTCACATTGATTCAGGCCTGGAATAGTCCAGCTCTGCCTGGTTCAAAGCCGCTTTTAGCCTCTTTTTTTATTTTTCTAATGTGAAGCTGACAAATTTAACCGTAAAATCAGCAGAAACAGACTTGTCTATTCCAGACGGTTTCTTTAGCCATGTTCAAGCCATAGTCACTAGGGTCAGTGGCACAGAACAGAATATCAAATGGCAAAAACTCAACTATTGCCAGCTTTACAGCTCACAGTAAAGCATCCAAAAAGAGATGTATGAAGGCTGCCATGCAGTTGTCATGATCTCATATTTTCATTGGAATGGAAATGTTACTTGGCCGTCGATTCAAAACAACCAAAATGACGGTACATGGTTAAAGAAATGCGAAGTTTAGGATGTTAGCCAGCATGTGCTGAAATTAGTACACATTACTCTAATTTTCATCCGAGTCAACCATATACCAATGTTTGATGGTTGTAACTTTGAGTTGTGGTTAGGAAGAATGTGCAGTCTAGTCAACTCATACGATCCTAAGCTATGGAAACTTATTTCACATGGTCCTTATGAGTTGCCTAAAGATGAATCAGTCTAGATTGCATATTATGAGTTCAAACATGATCAAAATTGCTTGGTTCTAAGTTTATTTATTGTTGCAATTAATCCCAATAGTTTTCCCTTTGTCTCCCGTTGCAGCTCCGCAAAGGACATACTAGATGGCTTAGTCGGCTTCCATGAAGAGAATGAGGAGAAATGTCTTATGGCAGGTATGAGTGATCACGACAGTGATCAGCAGAATGGATCACCCTCGGAGGTAAATTCAAATTCTAAAAATCTGAGAGCTATTAGATGCATACAGTGAGCTTGCAAGTAAATATATGAAGCTAAAATCTGAGAATAAAAAATTGAAAAAGAAAGTTGAATAAAACAATTGTGATTCCTCCTATAAAAAATGCTCACATTTAGAGGAATTGATTGAGACTCATGTGTTCGACATTGAGTTTCATAAAGATCAAATTTGCTCAAGAAATGAGAATCAAGAACTAAAAGAAAAGATAAACTCAATGGCCAATGATCAAATCTTGATAGATGAACTCGTTCGTGATGAGAAGCTTATGAAAGAAAATGAGAAACTGAAGGAATTGAACACGGCTATTTTTGAAAGATTGTTGGTTTTAGAAAAAGAAAAATTTGTGGCCATAAATGATTGTGAAGATGTGGATGGATTAAAACAGGAAGTTTATAGCCTCAAGAATACCAATGTATTCTTGAATGTCAGGCTTGCTACTTATGAAGAAGAATCTGCTAGTGCAAAATTGCACATTTCATCTCTTCAATCTGAAATCCAGGACTTGAATAATTTACTATCCAAATTTATAGATGGACAAGATAAACTGGATAAACTTTTGGGCATGAAAGTTAATTTTCAAAGGGAAGGGCTTGACTACAATCCTATAAAAAAGAAGTCTTTTGTGAATAAGGTTTATACCTCTTTTGTCCAAAGTTTAAATATAGCCATTACCTCAACTTCACCCCCAAAGCAGTCTTCTGCCCAAGAGATTCAAAAAGAAAATAAAAATTAGAAAATTAATTTGCATCAAAAATCTATAAATGCTGCTAGCACCACTATGTATGTTAAACATACTTCTTCCACACACACACATCCACCTATAAAGAAAATCTCATATTTTTATTGTGGAAGACATGGACATGCCATGCATGATTGCTTTACTATGAAGAATGATGATTTGGAAGCATACAGAAATAGAATGAACAATGGAAAAGGCAAAGGTAAGTCGACGCACCCCAAGGCTAAACAACACCACATGAAGGAAAAGGATTGGGCAGGTCTACACTACAAACCCATGGTGTTAACACATCCTATGTTCTGGACCCATTATCCTCCGCTAAAACCAAGGGAAGGTCGACCTAGGATCTCTAATGTGTTTAACACACCTCTTGCCAATTGAAAATAATATTGGAACAAAAAGTCACATGCTTCAAATAATCTTCATACTTTTCAGTATTCCAAGTCATGCTGTAATTATTGTGGTAGGCATGCCAACCATGATTGTTTTCTAAGAAAAAATGATGAATTGAATGCTATCAAAAAGTAGAAACCACGTGCCAATTTTGCTTCTAATTCATAAGGACCCAAGATGGCTTGTGTATCTAAGAATGTAAAATGAGAAATCGATTTTATAGGTGTGCCATGGGAATATGAAATGTGAAATATGTTTTTAGTCAAGAAGGTAAGGCTCACTGGCCAAGCGACATAAGTTTGGTTAAAAAAAAACCAAAAACTAAAATCTGGACACTCAGGTGATATCCCTCTTACTCTCTAGCAAATGTGCCGTCTTAATTTATTTTGTGCTGAACAGTTATGTGATCATGCATATGTATGTACATGCATTTCATCCACATTTGGCTGCATATCTCTGTGCATATCACTTGTCATATAGCATATTGTTGAAGAGGAGTTTGGAAACTTTCAAATTAAATTTCGTTGCATATATTGAGTCTCTATATGTTTTTCACATTCTGTCATGCAAAAGTTGAACATTGTGAATTCATGTCATAATGTATTGTAATCCTCTTGCCTTCATCACATCTATGACTGCATAGTATATCAAATGGTGACATGTGAAATGACAGGTTAAGCTTGTTTGGAAACTATCACTATGCCTGAGGTGGTCTTCGGATCTAAGTCCTCCGCCCAGTACTATGAGTCAATTATCTAAAGGCTACATGTCGCATTAAAATTTCACTAAATATTTCACATTCTTGCACACATTGAGGGGGAGTTGCCATATTAGTCATGTGAACTGAGTGCATAGATTCGCTCTGAGCTATGCATTTAAGTGTAGAATTTTTTAAAGGGAACTCTAGTTGCTAAAGGAACTCTTTATGTAATTGTTGATAAATCTGAATCAAAATTGACAAATCAAATCACCTCAACTTTGGATGTAGATCACACTTCCAAAAATTCGAGTGACGTTGGGCCAGCCATGGCCAAGCTTGAATCAACTAAAAAAAATCTTGCAAGGATGAAGATGATGAGAATTCTCTCAACTGCTATCAGAGATGGGTAGTGATTTTGATGAATTTTTTGTACTGATTGCTAGATCAGAAGCAGTCCTGACTCTTCCGTCCTATGCTTGTTCACTGAACTTTGAATTATCTTAAAATGGGTGTTAAAACTATTGTTCTTAATGGGAACATCAAGAGGATGTTTCTGAACAACCTCCAGGATCAACTCAACATCCAAAACATGTGTACAGGCTATAGAAAGTCTTGTACGGACTGAAGCAAGCACCAAGGGCATGTATGAGAGGCACACCTCATTCTTACCTGAAAATTGACTCACGAAAGATAAGGTTGATCAGACCCCATTCACAAGAAATCCAGGTAAAAGACATGTTAGTGGTTCAAGCTCGTGTATACGATATCATCTTTAGAGTCACTAACAATGCCTTATGTGTTGAATGTGTAGAAATCATGCAGGGTGAACTTGAAATGAGCATAATCGGTGGATTGACATTCCTTCTTGGCTTGCAGGTAAACTTCCAAAGGAATCTTCATAAACTAAGCCAAATTAATACACTATGGAGCTCTTGAAGTAGGGAGATTGTACTTAAACCCTAAACAAAGCCCTGAACGAGTCCCGCTTAATAGGTACAACGATTTCAAATGACCTAAACAACATAACAATGTGAGAATGATAAATTATCCACAAGCGATTTTCCCCATAACTGATAAATTATGTAAGTTTTCACACCTTGATGTCACATTGTTGAGAATAACTTAAACCCATATGCGTAAATTATGCATTCTCACATTGTTATCCCTTAGTCAGATTTGAGGTCTAAGAATCAAATTGGTAGTGAGATGGATAATTTATCAGTATCTAAGAATGACAAACTGATTTTGGTTTAGTCAGCGGGTCGCATCATCGATCTCTGGATGAGATCGAGCCACCTTAAATTTTCTTGTCTCCGTGGTTTGGTTAATTGCGTTGTCTACGCTCTACATCATTGACTGTTCGAATTAATTGCTAGATCTGTTGTGTGTTTGTGATTGCTGCATATATATACATCTGGTTGATATCTTGCTCTTTTGATTCACACATTGAGTATTCAAGAGAGTGAAGAAGGTATATCAAAAGGTACTACTCGAATGATAAGTTAGGCTTATCTAAAAAGTGGTTTATCTTGCGTGAGAGACTCGTTGAGTTCAACCTTCGCCAAGTACCTCTTCACATCTCATCTATCTGGAATTTAAATCTACTACTATTTAGTTTTACTTGTCTATTTGAATTCACTCATTCTCTCTATTGTTAGCTCATACACAACATTTAAATACGTCTTCTATTAATTCAGTGGCTCTAGTGATTCTCTTTGGCTGTTCTGATTAAGCAATTTTTAATTCCGCACTTATCTGCTCAATCTTGCTTTTAAATTTGGGGTAGATCTATTCACCCCCCTAGAGAGATAGACATCATGGATGCTAGAGGAATGACAGCCGAAGGACACTCTACAAGCAAGCCGCCATACTTTGATGGTTCAAACTAGGCATACTGGAAGAACCGTATGCAAGTTTTCTTGAGGGCAAAAGATCATGAACTTTAGAAAGCTGTTAGCAAAGACCCCTTCGAACTGTCTGAGGATGAGGATTTATGGACAAGAGAGCAGATTCGAAGATCAACACTTAACTGGAGTGCTATCAACGCCATCCACTGTGCCCTTTATCCCACGGAGTTCTCCAGGATCTCATCCTATTCAACAGCTAAAGAGATGTGGGATAAATTGGAGGTTATATACGAAGGGACACCCAAGTGAGAGAGACTAAAGCCAACATGCTAGTCTCTGAGTATGAGGCGTTTAGGAGGAAGTCGAATGAGACTATCATAGAGATGTATGCTTGCCTCATGATTATCACCAATGGACTCAGCAGTCTTGGTAAAGTGTACTCTGAATATGAGCTGGTGAGAAAGATTCTATGTTCCTTAACTCCGATCTGGCATACAAAGGTGACTGTTATTGAGGAGTCCAGGGACTTAAAGACCACCAAGGTCGATGAGTTAATCGATTCACTCATGACATATGAGATGAACTTGCCAAAGGCAGATGAGCTGGAGAAGAAGAAGAGACCCATTGCATTAAAGGCCAACTCTTATAAAAGTGGGTCATCCAGCGACCACAGCTCCTCAGGGTCAGAAATTGAGGGTGATCAGCTCGCTATGTTGACTCGACAGTTCAGAAGGTTTCTAAGAAAAGAGGGAAGAAACTTTGGAAGAAGACAGCATAGTGACAGAAGATAAATAAGGTATAAAACTAATCCTACCAAAAGGACTGACACAACTATTTTTTATCATTGCAAAAAGGCAGGCCACATGAAGGTAGAATGCACGGAGCTCCAAAAACTGAAGGAAAAAGCAAAGAATAAAAATATGAAAGGCAAAGCTATGATAAGTACTTAGAGCGATGAGGATGAGGGCAATCTCAGCTGCACCTCGGAGAGTGAAAGAGAAGGAAGTCAAGTATGTCTGATGGCCAGGGATTGTGATAAAGAAGGATAAGATGATGAGGTAACATCTCCTTTCGAAAATTACACAATTGCTGATTGGGAAGATGCTTATAGCTAATTGTTAGATAAAGTTGATGATATCAGAAAAGACTATAGATAGTTAAAAAGAAAAGTAAAATCACTTGTTAATGATACTACTATGTCTGACAGAATTGCATTTCTTGAAACTGAGAATAACTGTCTGAAAAATTCTACTGCTGAAATTGATGAATTAAAATCTATCTTAATTGATGCTAGAAAGGAGAATGATATGCTAAAAAATGTGATTGATGATTTAAAGCTGAGATTTAAAAATTGTGAGAATGATATGAAAATTGTCAATGAAAAGTATGAAGCTATCTTGAGTGTTAATATTGAATTGAAGAAATCAATTGTCTTATGGTTTGGGGCATGGACAGCCCCATCACTCGCCTTCCTAACAAAAATGGGTATGTTAAGCTAATTAATGATTCAAAACTATGTAAGATAAGCTTCCATAGCTTAGGGTCATATGTGTTGACAAGGCTTCACATTCTTCCTAACCACAAATCGAAGTTAGAACCATCAAACACAGGTGGAGAATCCATAGAAAACACTTTGGTAGTCATTGATCTGGATCTTGCTCTAGATCGTTAGATCTATGAAAAATAGAGCCTTATCTCTGATACCAATTGAAGTCCCGCGATCAATGACACCCAAGAGGGGGTGAATTGGGTGATTCAATATTTTATGAAAACTTTTACTCGATTTAAAACAGATGTGATAAAGCAGCAATTAGAAATTCAGATCTGTATAATTACAAATTAGATCTATCAAAATCTATCACCACGATAGTTCTTTGGTACTAGACGGAGGTGTTGACACCCGTTTTAGCCCACAAGTTGTGTCATTTCTCTTATTCATCATTTTTGATGTCTCGAATTAGCCATTATTTTGGAGCTTCCTTGGATGGATTTTGAGCCCATTTTTACCATTCCCTATCCTTTGAGTCTTGGAGATCATGATTTCTTAGAGCCCTGGAGCTTATCTTATCAAATTCTGGCTTCTAAGTCGACTTACGGCCCATTTAGGTCGGCTTCCCTCAAGTAATCGGCTCTCTCTCACTGTGTAGTCCTGAAAGTGGTCCTTTTTCACCCACTTCCTGTCCTATATTCAAAACGTTGTCTTCACCAAAGTTGTTCCTCTTTCAAAGATATACAACTTCTTCTTCTACGCCGTTGGCCCGTTCTGCCCCGATTGTGAGGTATTCGCATTTTTCCGGCGTGCTGTGCTGTTCACCTATGTCCCAGAATTTTCCTCTCTCTTCCAGCCCCAATTTCTCCCTCTTCTGATCATTTTCTCAACTTGCTTTCTTCATGAAAATTGTTCCTCTCTCAGTTATCTACAATTTCTTCTTCTACCACTTTCGCTAGTTCTGCCCCGTTTGAGAGATACGCTTCAATTTCTAAAGTCGCGCGCAGTCTGCTCATTTTTTTTCCTCCATCAATGTGACGGCCCTACATAGGTGCGTTACATCAGTGTGACGGTCCTACGATAGACAGTTACACCGAAACTTACCCGAAACACCCAGTTCAACACCCAGAATGTGGCGGTCCTACCCTAGACCGTCAGCGTCCATGTGACGGTCTAGTATGGGTGCGTTACACCGAAACATATCTGAAATCGCCCCGTTCAACCCCCAGAGTGTGACGGACCTACCCTAATCCGTTACATAACTCTGACGGTCCTAAGATAGACCGTTACACACACCTGAGAGTCCAATTCGTGTTGGACTCTGCTCTGTTTCTATGCGTCGTGGCCCTCTTGAAGAGTCCATAACTTCTTCAATTCTTATCCAAATTGATCCCCATTTTTTCCTACTTCTAGCCGTTTATATTATCTTGAATTTGGTTCATAGGAATCAAATTTCCATTGACAATATCTCTCGGGATCTGGGTCGCAAGATCAGGATTTAAGTATCCTGGTTCAACTAAAACTCTGCAGATAAGGCTCCGGGGCTACCTTCCAAGAGCTATGTCTTCTAGAATCCTCCTCCGAATTGATCCCCGTTTGTTCTTATCTCTTGTCCTTAGTATTATCTCGAGTTTGATCTAAAGAACTCAATTTATCTTGACTCTATCTCCAGGAATCATGATAAGAAGATGAGGCTTTCTTACAAAACTCTATAAAAACTGCCTAGTTCGCAGTCGCGACGGGGGGCTCTTTCCGGACGTGCGGCGAAGCCATGCTGCAACGCCGACTCACAACTTTGACCCTATCTTGAAGAGGGAAGTATTAGCTTTCCATTGCATCATTCTGGACTTGATTTCATGGTCTACACTCTTAGTTCTAGTCTCCTCAAAATCACAAATCATCACAGTTTTCTGCACTTTCTGCTACACATGTGTTTTTCTCTATTTTGCATCAATGATTTCTCTCTATTCTCTCAATCAAATCTCGTGATTTCAAATCTCATGCATGCACAACACATCCACCTATCTTTTCCACCCTTCCACAGGGGTTAAAAACCTCCCCCCAGTGCGTTCTCCCCCTTTTATTCATGCTATTTTATCACTTTGGGCAGATTTCTACACTTCATGTTCTAATGGGTTTTTGCCTTTGTGTTTCATCTTTGTTTTGTAGGAGAGCATGAATACAACGTGAGGCCCTCTTCATCTAGCCGGCTGGAAGAGAGGAGGTTTGAATCCACAAATTCCCCGCACCCCGTTTTAAGCGCGATCAAGTTTTCTTTCCAAGATACACGGCGCCGTTCTTTACACTTCTTCATCCTTTGGCGTTGTTGGAACCTTGGTGGCGATCACGGTTAGTATTTCTCATCCTTTCATCCCCTTTGTCTTTGATTCACATGTTTATGCACGTATGTATGTATTTAAAGGGGGCGGGATAGGAATCTAATTAAAAAAACAAATCAACAGTTTTTTGGCGATCATGGTGGGACACCAATGCCCATCACGCTTGTTTTCATGCTCTTTTGTAGGTTGGGTGGGTGCATGTTCATGTTTAGGTAGTATTTCCTCCATTCTCCCACTATTTTTGGTGTTTTATGGGCTCTGGTTATGTGACGGTCTTATGGTAGACCGTCACGGTCATATAACGGTCATTTGGTAGACCGTTACAGCTTCTGGCAGTCTTGCGCGTATGCTCACAGGGCCATATTCATCGAGACATAACTTTTGATCCCAGAGTCCGATTGAGCTGATTTTTATTCCGTTGGATAGCCCTTTGTATTGTCTTTCCATCCATATGTCATTTGCATCATTTGGTTAACATTTGCATATTCTAATATTGTCCAACTTTTTGAATTTTGTGCATAAGTTCTGCAGGCAGGCTCAGGGACAGGTTCACAGGTACATCTTTACTCAGTGATTTGACTGCCTTCTCGGTGTCTGATTACAGTGATTTTTGTTCCATTGGATAGTCCTTTGTATTGTCTTTCCATCCATAGCTTATTTGCATCATTTGGGTCTCATTTGCTTAGTTAAAAATTGTCATCATTTTAGCATTTTGTCCATAAAATCTGCATGTGGTCTACGCATAGGTTCACGGGGGCATCTTTGCTCAGTGATTTGATTGACCTCCCGGGGTCAGATTGATCTGTTCTTGGGCCCGTTGTGCAGACCTTTGTATTATCTTTCCATCCATATACTATTTGGCTTAGTTGGATCATGTTTGCATAGTTTAATTTTGTCTTGATTTTCTAGTTTTAAGCTAGAATTTGCATGCACTCCGGTGCACATATGGCCATACATCGCATATCATAGTTCCATTTCCTACCTTGGTAAGTGATCCTCTCGCCTCCATATTCCTTGGAGTCGACTAGGTGATCTTATCCGGGACCTCCATAAGTCCCCGTGAGCCGTGGATTCCCACACGGACACCGGGCCGGTTGTACCTTTCCACACCTTAGGCTTGCATTTGCATACGTGTAAGGGAGTTAACCTTAGTCAACACAAAGTTTGGACCTTATTCCCATAGGATTCCTATCTTGAGGGAATTTTTCCTAATTCAAATCATTAAAAGGTCTATTAAAATCACTAAAAGATTTCCCATCATATCAACTTGTTTGACTTGGGTGAAAACTCTCACATTGCATTGTTTGTGTTGTTTGGGCTTGTCCAAGCCCATTAGTGATTTTTGTGTTGCATTCTTTCATCATTCATATGTTTTGTTGTTGTTAGGCCCATTTAGCTTAGCCCATTTTGTGTGTCCATTATCTAGTCCATTGTCCCCTGATCCGTTGTCCATTAGTGGGTCAGTCCCCTCTTGTCCTCGAGCCCATTAAGCCATTGCTTCCCCACTTGTATTCTCCTTGATATCCTTGTATTAAGTCTCCATTTGCCCTCATGGAGCAGTATTCTAACCGCTTGTATCATTCTTCTTCCCAATCTTCTTCTTATTCCCGCGTGGAATCCTCTTCTCACGCGGGCCCATCTTCCCGTGGTCCTTCTGATCCATCCGAGGAACAGGCTAATCTCATGGCCCATCTTTTAAGCCTTATTCATCAAATGGACCCGGCCCAGGCCCAACGCATCATTACGTCTCATCTTAATGGGCCTTCTTCTCATAATGGGCCATCTTCTGTTCATGGGCCTCTTTCTTCTCCTTCATATGCTACTGGCCCGATTTCTAATGGGACTTATTCTCTTAATGGGCCTCATCCTTCTGCCCATGTTGCTGCCAGCCCAATGGGTCCTTATGCTCATGCTTCTTCCAGGCCCACATATCCTTCCATTCTTGGAATGGGCCCTTCTTCTTCTCACCCCGGATCCTCTTATCCGGCCCATTACCATCATACTGGTCCTAATTCACAACCTCTTACTCAAGTTGGCCCATATTCTTCTCGATGTCTCCCTACCCAGGAGATGATTGCTCAAACCCAACGCCAGCTTGATGAGCTTCAACGTCGGATCGATCCCAAATCCTCTTTAAGTGTTCCGTTCGCTTTCCAAGGTCTTCGGCTCCCACCTCCATCACAAATTCCCACATATCACCGTTATAGTGGAGTCGGTGACCCGTATGTGCACTTGAAGGAGTTTGTTTATGAGTCGGCCCAATTTCGACATGACCAACACTTGATGGCTTATCTGTTTGGTCTGTCATTGGAAGGCCCAGCTCGGGATTGGTTCTTCTCTCTTCCGCAAGAGCAAGTCGTGAATTTTCAAGCCGTGCAAGGGAAATTTCTTCAGCAGTTTCAAGGCCAGGTTGGGCCCAAGTACTCTATTGTGGATCTGGCCCATGAGATGATGAAGCCCGAAGAGGAGTTTTCTACCTTTGCCGATCGTTGGCGTCGCCTTGCCGCGCAGGTCCCGGGGCACATACCGGAGGGAGAGCAAATCAAGATGCTGATATCCAATGCCGTGCCCGAGTATCGGTTCATCTTAGCCCTCAACGACATCACCTCCTGGCAACAATTATACAGTCGAGCCCGCTTCATTCGCCAACAAATCCAAGATTCCCTTGACCCCGAGTCTCCACCATCCACCTCAACATATCAACCTTCACCCTCCACGTGCCAATCCTACGCTCCCATGAGCCGGCCCGCCATGAGTCAGCCTTCCGCCACATATCTCTCTACGAGCCAACCTCCCGCCTCTACGTACCCATACGCCTCCGCATATCAACCTTCCATGAGTCAGCCTCCCGTGTCCACATACCCATCTCCGTCTCCACTTTCGGTCAAGGGAACACCACATCCCGAGCAGGTGGATGCCGTCTACATACCTCCCCACTCCGTTCCACATATGCCTTCACCAAATCCCTCCACCACTAGCCACACACTATTGCCTACGCAACCTCCACTTCCGTCTCCACAACCATCTCCATCACATATCCCTCAGCATTCACCTTGCCTGAAGCGGGCTCCTTATCCTCCATTGCCGGAGTGCTTTATCGACATTTTTAGGGCTTTGATGGCCACTCACACATTGCCGCTCTCTCCGGTTGTGCCTTGTCGACCCGCGGTCGGGGATATGCTTCAGTTCTGTGATTTTCACTGCCAACAGGGTCATTTGGTTGAGGATTGTCCCGAGTTCCAGGATTATGTTTATGACCTGGAAGCTAAGAAAAGGATTGATTGGGCCGCTATGCATAAAGTCATTTTACATCTCCGCAGCCAACAGCAGCAGCAAGAAGTTCAGCCTGGGCAGCCGTCTCCGTTACTTCAAGACCAGGGGCACCCCTGTGGTTCTTTATCTAGCAATGCACCCGCTCCATCACCTACTCAGTTACCTCTGTCATCTCCTATCCAATCTCCGCAACCTCCACAAACCCAAGCCTCTGCTCAGGCTAGTGCCTCCCCTTCTTCTCCCGCCGCAACTACCACTAATTCTATCCCTAACACCACTCGACGCGTTGTGTCGACACGTCGACGGTGGACACCACAACCACCCTCTTCACCCTCTCCACCTCCATGTCCACTACCCCCATCGCCTTCATCACTATCCTCACCATCTCCATTGCCATCACCATCATCTCCATCTCCACCACCAGTGCTTCCATCACCACCTCCATCTCCACCCTTGCCTCCATCTCCGCCATCACCTTTGCCCGAGCCTGAGCAAGCCACACATTTGCCTTTACCTTTACCCTTAGCCACGCTTTCACCTTCGCCTTTGTCGCCACCCGAGCCTATCATCGCCACATTGCCTGCGCCTTCACTTTACATCACCACTCCCGTTGGAGCCTCCATGCCTTCCAAACCTTCACATGTTCCACCCAAACATATTCCCTTTACTTCTCCAACCACTTCCACCCCACGGAGCGGGTGTGCGCTTCCTTTGGTGCCCCTCGGGTCTAATCCCCAGGGAGACAATAAGCCAAGTCAGGATGATTCAGTGTCGGCCTTGCATTTCAAGATTCAAGATTTTATCTGTCGGATGCCGGTTCGTGTCCTCGTCCCTGGTTATTTTGGGGATGATGCGCCTCTACTTTCAAAGATGAGAGTTGCTAAGAAGATTTCCCTTGAGTTGATGCCAGTTTCTTCCCGAGCGAGGCCGGTGGCAATCTCCTTGCTCGCCGGAGAGTTCACCGTTGATGTTATTATTTCTCCTCGCTCTATTGCTGTTCAGATGACAGGCCAAGAAGGGTTCTCTACCGGTGTTGTGCTAACGCATACGGTCGCCAAGCAGATTATGCACTCTATGTTTAAAGGGCAATTGGCCGTATCTTCTATATTCTCCATGGACATTCTGCACATTCTATGCAATCTCCCTTTGTTCATTAGCAACCCGGCCATGTCAATGCCGCGCATTACTCTCCCTCAGTTTCGTCCTACTCTTCTGGTAAGGGAGTTATGCTTCGTGCCCAGTTGCCGAGTGGAGATGCCGAATCTCATGCTACTTGTGCCAAGTAACAAGACTCCATGGTTTTATGATATTCAACATTATGAGGAGTTAGTTGTTCAAGAATGTCCATCTACTGTTGTTAGCACTGGGTGTCTAGGGGCAACTGCCCTGATGAAGCTGCATATTCACGACCGGGCCAGGCCATCTATCAGGTGGACCCGTTATCTGAGAAGGTATTACAGATTAAGAAGGCCGAAGGTCCGAGTCCGCGCCAGGCGAGTCCATGTTCAAGAAGTATCAGCTAAGAAGAGGCGGTGGCGTAAGTTTAAGCGTCAATTGTGCACTCAGGGGTCCACTTCTCTTCCTTCTTCTTCATTTCACTCGTCATTTCTTCTGCTCGGTTCCCACCCCTGGGTGGTGTATCTGCCCTCTCCTAATTCTCCCTCAACGATTCTCTCCTCCCATCTTAGATCCGTGAATCCCCGTTCTTCCTTTTCCTATCCGGAACCTTCGAACTTTCCATCTCCTCACCATTCTCGGCCTTAGTCTATGTCCTCCTCCGATTCTTCTCCTCTGGTATCTCCGGGTTCTCCTTCTTATTCTCCAACCTTGTCGAGTGTTTCCCATTCTCCTTCTCCGGCACTATCGGATGATTCTCGTCCCTCTTCTCCGACCACGTCGGATGATTCTTCTTATTATCTTTCTACTCTCTCCTCCTCACCCTTTCAGGATCATTACCCTTTTTCTTACTACTTTCAAGGCTTTAGTCCGCCTTGATCTTAGCTAATCTGGTTTCTTCTGTAATTGGTTCCTTATTATCAAGGTCTCTGTGCCTTAACGAGGGAGTTCTAGCCCTCGTCTCTCTTCCTTTTTATCCTTATTCGTCTAGTTTAATGTCTGCCGCTCCTCCATGTAGAGGAATCTTTGATCCTTTGCTATCCTCTCTCTTTCATCCTGTCAAGCAAGGAATATGAAGCTCGTGCTGTGCGAAGCTCGATGATCACGATTGCTTCAGGATGCTAGTTTCGTTCCGTGGATTTGCAAGGTATCTTTATTTTGTGCAAAGAACATGCTATTATTATCACTTATTTACTCCTGCACATTGTTAAGATTAACGTTGGTTCCTTACATGGTTAAGTGGCTTTTAAAAATTTGCTTAGTTCATTTAAAATGAGTTCGCTTCTGCAGCATCCTTAGGCTGGTGATAGCTCCGCACTGGGAGTCCAGTTCATTCCCCGATCGTTGAGGGTGACCTTTGAGCATGGGTTTTTCACACACTACACGGCAAGCCATAGCCAATCTCTCTAGTGCAACACCGTTGCTGCTTTGGCCATACTTTTGGTATGCACGAAGGCGTTTTCTCTACTCTACTCGGCCAAGTGTAGGGGCAAGAGATGGATGGATGAGATGACTGACCTAGGTGCTCCCCAATATGAGAGAGGTCTCAAATAGGGGTAGTCTTGACCCTCGAAAGTGAGCTTTCATGCAATATCTAGCCAATAAGGGATGTCAAAATCATATATGGACGAATCAATGATGAATCAAAAAGTAAGATTATGAATCAAAGGCATGGCAAGAGTGGCAGTACAGTTCCCCGCGGGATGCTATGAGCCCGGTCGCATGCGTGCTTGATAAATATGGGTCTCAAAATCAAAGACACAAAGCCCCGGCGCAACAGACCTACTCTTTGAGGGGTGGTGCCCTGGAAGGAATTCAAGTCCTGATGTCTCCCATCCTGCATAAAGTTTGTCTCCAATTTTTCTTCTATTTCTCCCTCTTAGGCTGGGTTGTATCCCGGGTATAGCCTTAGTAGGGGCACCATTCTTTAGAGGCGGTTGGTTATGGTAAGTCACCCTAACATGCACGCCCTACTTAAGGGAAGTCTTTAATGAAAGGGGTAGGAACGACGATCCCTGACCAGTAGTTTGAGCCCGTCTTTGGGTGCTGCAGATTGCTTTGTCAAAATCTAAAAAATGAAATATTATCAAAATCTAAAAAAAATTGAAATATTATTAAAATTCAAAAAACAAATATGTCAAAATTCCAAAAAAAATCAAATATGTCAAAATTCCAAAAAAGAAATCAAATATGTCAAAAAATCCCAAAAATTTGAATATGGCAAAAAAATCGAAAATATAAAAAATCCAAAAATACTTCTTTTTTGTTCCTTTTATTTTATCTTGAGGACAGATACGTAATCTGTTTGCTAAGTGTGCAGGCTGCAGGTTCAAGCTTTCTTTGCTCTATCTTTCGCTCTGCCTCCTGCTCATATTCTTCGATATATTCTCATCTCTTCAATATCTATTCTGAAGCTCATGGCCTTCTCAGCTTTCGCTTATCTACTTAATCATATCTCCATGAGAGGCATTGTCCCACGATTTTGAACCTGGCGGTTCCGCTTCATCTGATCTTGGACTTTGATTGAAGAATGTGTTTGTTGCCTTTATCATGTCTATGGTCCTCCATGTCTTTTGTCCCGATGTGTCCTTGTCATATGTGTCTATGTCCTCTCGTGTTGGTCGTATCTTTATCCCACCGTGTCATTCATCACGCGTGTCTCCATCCTGCCATATCATTCATCGCACGTGTCTTTGTCCTCCGTGGTATTGTCATCCCACGTGTCTTTGTCCCACCAATGCGTGTGCTGTCCCTCCGTGTGCGTATTTTCTTGTCCCACCGTGCCTTTAGTCGCATGTATGCTTGCCATTTGTTTGTGTGTTATGTTTCATCCATCTTCGTTATGTTATGTTGTGCCATGTTTCGTTCATATTTCTCTTATTATGTTGTGTTCATGTCATGCTCGTTCATATTCGTTCATGTTCACATCATGTCATGTCATGTGGTTGTGTCTTATGATGAAAATCCATAAAAGTAGAAATTAAAAATTCTAAAAAAGATGCCGTTTCGCTTGGCAGGTAAGTCAGGTATGGCTCTCTATCCCTGCTCATTGTTGCATTACTATATGATATATAGGTTATTATAGCCTCTCAAGGACCGGCTAGTTGGCCGTGTGTTCTAGGATCTGATGTTCCCCTTTAACAAAAACGATGATGATCTAGGAACATATGGTTAATCGTTGGATAGGCCGCTCGGTTGAGTCGAGTGGGGGACGATGTACTCTGTCTCGCACGCCGTGGTTGCAAGAAGACACTTGACCCCATTTTGCTCAGTCTAGCAATATTATCCTTGAGTACTTTCTATTTTATCTTTCTTTGCATTCGTTTTAATGATTTCTTTATTTTAGCCCAGCATGCATCATGTCATTTTGAGCATTCACGTCTCATGATTCTTTCATGATTTCTCCTCAGCAATGGTTAATTGCACTTAAGCTCTCTTGGATAAGAGATTCTTCATTCCACTCTGAATTCAAACGATTTCTCTGATTTTGTCGCTCGGTCTGGTTGGCCAGCGTGATTCCTGTCTGGATTTTTTTTTCTCAGTCTTATCTTTCCTTTTCCAGCTCTTATGCTGTGTTCCTGCCGACCCACTCATTGTCCGTGGATTGTGTCCCCGATGAGGTTGGTCGTGTTTCCTCTCCTTAGTCAGTTCTCCAGACATGTCTCATCGTTGTCAATCATTCCTTGTGGTTAGTTCGGCGTTTTCGGGAGAATTCCTGTCGCTTGTTGGTTGTGACGGGTGTCTTTTTTCCTTGATGCCCGCTTATCAGTTCTCTCCGCTTCATCTCCATTTCACGTCGCTATCGCTTTCGCTCCATCTCCTTTCTATTCCATTTCGCCTTCGCGTCGCTTTCGCTCATTCCCTTGCAAAGCAGACATCAAGGAGGGGCATCTGTTGACACCCGTTTTAGCCCACAAGTTGTGTCATTTCTCTTATTCATCATTTTTGATGTCCCGAATTAGCCATTATTTTGGAGCTTCCTTGGATGGATTTTGAGCCCATTTTTACCATTCCCCATCCTTTGAGTCTTGGAGATCATGATTTCTTAGAGCCCTGGAGCTTATCTTATCAAATTCTGCCTTCTAAGTCGACTTACGGCCCATTTAGGTCGGCTTCCCTCAAGTAATCGGCTCTCTCTCACTGTGTAGTCCTGAAAGTGGTCCTTTTTCACCCACTTCCTGTCCTATATTCAAAACGTTGTCTTCACCAAAGTTGTTCCTCTTTCAAAGATATACAACTTCTTCTTCTACGCCGTTGGCCCGTTCTGCCCCGATTGTGAGGTATTCGCATTTTTCCGGCGTGCTGTGCTGTTCACCTATGTCCCAGAATTTTCCTCTCTCTTCCAGCCCCAATTTCTCCCTCTTCTGATCATTTTCTCAACTTACTTTCTTCATGAAAATTGTTCCTCTCTCAGTTATCTACAATTTCTTCTTCTACCACTTTCGCTAGTTCTGCCCCGTTTGAGAGATACGCTTCAATTTCTAAAGTCGCGCACAGTCTGCTCATTTTTTTACCCCATCAATGTGACGGCCCTACATAGGTGCGTTACATCAGTGTGACGGTCCTACGATAGACAGTTACACCGAAACTTACCCGAAACACCCAGTTCAACACCCAGAATGTGGCGGTCCTACCCTAGACCGTCAGCGTCCATGTGACGGTCTAGTATGGGTGCGTTACACCGAAACATATCTGAAATCGCCCCGTTCAACCCCCAGAGTGTGACGGACCTACCCTAATCCGTTACATAACTCTGACGGTCCTAAGATAGACCGTTACACACACCTGAGAGTCCAATTCGTGTTGGACTCTGCTCCGTTTCTATGCGTCGTGGCCCTCTTGAAGAGTCCATAACTTCTTCAATTCTTATCCAAATTGATCCCCATTTTTTCCTACTTCTAGCCCTTTATATTATCTTGAATTTGGTTCATAGGAATCAAATTTTCATTGACAATATCTCTCGAGATCTGGGTCGCAAGATCAGGATTTAAGTATCCTGGTTCAACTAAAACTCTGCAGATAAGGCTCCGGGGCTACCTTCCAAGAGCTATGTCTTCTAGAATCCTCCTCCGAATTGATCCCCGTTTGTTCCTATCTCTTGTCCTTAGTATTATCTCGAGTTTGATATAAAGAACTCGATTTATCTTGGACTCTATCTCCAGGAATCATGATAAGAAGATGAGGCTTTCTTACAAAACTCTATAAAAACTGCCCAGTTCGCAGTCGCGACGGGGGGCTCTTTCCGGACGTGCGGCGAAGCCATGCTGCAACGCCGACTCACAACTTCGACCCTATCTTGAAGAGGGAAGTATTAGCTTTCCATTGCATCATTCTGGGCTTGATTTCATGGTCTACACTCTTAGTTCTAGTCTCCTCAAAATCACAAATCATCACAATTTTCTGCACTTTCTGCTACACATGTATTTTTCCCTATTTTGCATCAATGATTTCTCTCTATTCTCTCAATCAAATCTCGTGATTTCAAATATCATGCATGCACAACACACCCACTTATCTTTTACACCCTTCCACCGGGGTTAAAAACCTCCCCCCGGTGCGTTCTCCCCCTTTTATTCATGCTATTTTATCACTTTGGGCAGATTTCTACACTTCATGTTCTAATGGGTTTTTGCCTTTGTGTTTCATCTTTGTTTTGCAGAAGAGCATGAATACAACGTGAGGCCCTCTTCATCTAGCCGGCTGGAAGGAGAGGAGGTTTGAATCCACAAATTCCCCGCACCCCGTTTCAAGCGCGATCAAGTTTTCTTTCCAAGATACACGGCGCCGTTCTTTACACTTATTCATCCTTTGGCGTTGTTGGAACCTTGGTGGCGATCACAGTTAGTATTTCTCATCCTTTCATCCCCTTTGTCTTTGATTCACATGTTTATGCACGTATGTATGTATTTAAAGGGGGCGGGATTGGAATCTAACTAAAAAAACAAATCAACAGGAGGTATGAACCCAAGGATTCTGCTCACACAAGGTGCTATCATCTTGACAAGACTGGCCTTGTCAATTCAAAAACACTTTTCGATATACCAAAGATATACTTATATAAAACAAGGTGCTATCATCTTGACAAGACTGGCCTTGTCAATTCAAAAACACTTCAAAACGCGGAAGAACAATATGCATGAACAATCACACAGAAGGGAGGTAGAAGAATTGAATCAAACCACACAGCTCAAACCACAAGACATAAAGAATTTTAAGGTCGTTCAGATGCAACGATGGCAACCTACGTCCACCCCTCACCAAAACCCGGTGAGGCTTCACTGCTGGAAAACTAGCAATGGGATAAATTCCTAACACAGAGTTAAAACTCCAACAACATGCTGGTCGACGCCTGCACACACACACGGGGAACAAACCCCAACACACACACACGGAAATAGAGTTTCCAACACGATCCGATTACCGGATCAATAACACACGCACACGCTGCATATGACACAGCACTCCACACACACAAATACCTGGATCTAGATAGATCCACACATACACGTAGATCTGAGGAGATCCACGCACACACACGGATCTGAACAAAACACCACACACAACCATAGATCTAGATAGATCCATACACACATGAATGTTTAGAGATTACAAGAACACACACTTGAAGCTCAATGAAAAATAGAAGTAGAAACACAAATGAAAACTTCAGATTTAAGCTCCCCCTTAGTGAATGATGCAGATCTTGGACTGATGTTGCTTCTCCACTTGATTTGCTTCAAATCAATCTTCAAATGCTTTGATGTTGATGAAGAGTGGCTGGGCAGAGTACTGTTTACACAGTGCTTCTGGTTCTTGCAGCAGCTCACTTTGTTCCTTTGATGGCCTCCCTTGGATCTCCTTGAGTGATTAGGGTTTCTTGCCCTAAGAAATATTTTTTATATCACTTGGGCTGGTCAAGGGACATGCCAAAACAAAGATCGACGAATTTAGGCAAGTCTGGTGGCTTTGGAAACCAAAAGTCCAAAAGAGATGGCAGCCCACATTGTAAAAATGAAAGTCAACAATGGATGCCTCGAAGGGTTCGGTCAACCGAAGATTTCGGTCGGTCGACCGAACTCTAAAAATTTTCAGAGTTTTCCGTCCTAGAAAACTAGGTCGACCGAACTTTCTCAGAGTTCAGTCCCTTAGTTGCTGGAAAATTAGGTCGACCGAAATTGTCCCATAGGTCGACCGAAATCTGGAATTCCTGCAAAACAGAGTTGTTAGCCCAGCAAAACATATCCAAATGAACAAGGTAATGTATGCTCATGTTGTTTCAATCATTAAGGGCCTTGAAACCTTTTTGTCAACTCAAGTTTTCTCAACCAAAAATATCTTCTAATAGCCATGCATTTTGCAAACAACTTGCAATAACCATGCATTTAGACAACATGTATGAGCCTCAAAATGCATGAAAGAAATACATGTGAATCACATTAACAATTTGATCATTCTTCTCAAACGTCAATCAAAGCATGAGCTAAATCTCAAACACTTTACAATCTCGACCATATTCGAACATACAAAATCATATGCAAGTACACACAACATACAACATTTGGTATCATCAAAAACATAACACAACACTGCGCCCAGTCCTCATGCTTCCCCTCCCGCGGCCACAACCTTTGCTTCCATTGAAAGCTCTCCTTCTGCGTCGTCTTCTTCTGCTGGAGGTTTTATTAAACCACCTGTTATTTACCAAGTCCTCACGGTGCCCAGTTTCGAGCCGTCTTGCCTTGCAGACTTCAGCCGGCTTCATGCTAATTGGGTGGGCGACTATGGATGTGATCATTCTAGGCTGACCTCCCCGCCAGAGAGTGCTCGCTCTAGATGTTCTCTGCGCAGGACCAGCTCCGCCAGCTCCACACGTGATAAAGATTGATCTGCTTCCTTTTTTTGGTTTCGGGCTATATGGGATATGCCCCTCGTTGTAGTTTTCTCTGGTACTCTAAGTTGGGCCCTTTATTATGGTTATCAGACCCCTATGTGTAGGGCGTCTATTCTTTGGCCTAGGTTCCTCTTGTATTTTCTTTTCTTCTATTTTTTTATATTAATAAAATTGCCTATCTGATCCTCGGATCTATCTAAGTATCACCTTAGTTAAAAAAATCGTTGAAATTTTACCCAGATCGAGATGGTTACTCGCGGGAGAGGGCCTGGCCCTCCCCCACCCGTCCTTCCTCTTCCTGCGGCCTCATCCCCTCATGTGGGTTCTCCTTCAATGCTTGATGCTCCAACCTCCATCCCTGCTCCTGCTGCAGCAACATCGGTGTCCTAGCATCTTATCCTCTCGGCACTGTTGCTCCACCAGATGCCTCTCCTACAGCCGCGATCCACGCCGCTTCCTCTTCTGCATGGATCCCAACACCTCTTGTTGTTGCACCATCGGTTCCTCCTCTTGCGGAAGCATCCAACGTTCATTTTTCTACTGCATGGAGACCAGGTGCTCATGGTTC
Organism: Amorphophallus konjac; assembly: GCA_022559845.1. Classification (NCBI taxonomy): domain Eukaryota; kingdom Viridiplantae; phylum Streptophyta; class Magnoliopsida; order Alismatales; family Araceae; genus Amorphophallus; species Amorphophallus konjac. The sequence continues at coordinate 267,171,298 of CM040127.1, forward strand.
TTTTGCGTAGATTGTCCGATAGTCCATGGCACCTCCAGCCATCTCTGTCCCCGTTTATCCTCTAGCCTACACAGACATGGGTGACCCTACAACATTTTTTTCCCTGGCTGAGATCGATGCTTCGTGTAGGCCCCCTTGAGCATGCCATCGTTGCATATACCCCTCAAGGCTGGCCACCGTTCCTTGAGCTCCGATCACTTCTCGCACAGCGTTTCCAATTTCAGAAGGATTTTACGATTAGTGCATTGGACAACCGTCATCTCCTCCTCTGGTTTCTCTATCATGAGGACTCCATCAAGGTTCTACTGAAAGGGTCATTGCTCATCCTTGGGCGATTGTTCAAGTTCTAACGTTGGTCGCTGGAGTTCTCCCCGGACGTCGACTCCCCGATCGTTCCAGTGTGGATTGTGTTCCCTGGCCTCCCTGCTTATTTCTTCATCGATGCCATGATCAAATTGATTGCAAGGAGCATTGGCTCTGTCCTGCATGTTGATCTCGATACAGCCTCACTTTCTCGATCCCATGCAACCCGTGTTTGTGTTCTTTTGGATGTGTCTCAGAAGGTCCCAGACCGTGTTTGGATTGGTATTGGTTCTGATGGCTTTTGGCAAGCTGTTGTATGCCCCCATCTGCCATCGTTTTGTTCCTCCTGTCATCGTCTTGGCCATGTTCCCAGCAACTGCAAGAAATTGGAGCTCGGCGTGGCCACGCTAATGGTCCTTCCGGCGGTGCTTTATAGAATCCATTTTCTCATTAGTTCCACCAAATACACGAGAATATACGATCCTAACATCTTATATTCTAAACTTCATATTTCTTTAACCACGTACCATCATTTCGGTTGTTTTGAATCGACGGCCAAGTAACATTTCCATTCCAATGAAAATATGAGATCATGACAACTGCATGGCAGCCTTCATACATCTCTTTTTGGATGCTTTACTATGAGTTGTAAAGCTGGCAATAGTTGAGTTTTTGCCATTTGATATTCTGTTCTGTGCCACCGACAATAGTGACTATGGCTTGAACATGGCTAAAGAAACCGTCTGGAATACACAAATCTGTTTCTGCTGGTTTTGCGGTTAAATTTGTCAGCTTCACATTACATGATCCTTGTAATGTTTCATGAAATATTAACATTACAATATGCAGGTGTGAATTATCACCTGCATTACCTGACACCCTAAATCTTACATGTGCAGCCTTGTTAAGGGTTTAGCGGTGGTTTAGGGTTTAAGGATTTATGTTTAAGTGCAGTTTTTAGGGTTTATAGTTGTTAGATTTAGGGTTGAGGGGTAGTTTAGTGTTTTAGGCTTTTAGGGTTTAGGGTTTTTAGGGTTTAGGGCTTTTAGGGTTTAGGGTTTTACGATTTTGGGCTAGGGTTAGGATTTAAGGATCAGGGGTTATGGTTTACGAAGGGTTTCAGGGTTAATGGTTTAGTGGTGGTTTAGGGTTTTAGGATTTATGTTTTAATTGTGGTTTTTAGGGTTTGCAATTGTTAGATTTAGGGTTGAGGGGTAGTTTAGTGTTTAGGGTTTTAGGGCTTAGGGTTTTGGGTTTGGGGGTTTTGGGGTTTAGCGATTTTGGCGTTAGGGGTGGGGTTAGGGGAGGGTTTAGGATTTTAGGGTTTTAGGGTTTATAGTTTTAAATTATTTTAGGGTTTTACGAGTTAAGGGGTTTGGGGTTTAGGTTTTAGGGTTTAGGGTTTAGGGTTATTTAGGATTCAAGTTTTAGGGTTTAGGGTTTGTGGGCTGGTATTTAGGTTGGTTTGGGTTTTGGGTTTGGCGTTTGGGTTTAGGGTTTAGGGTTTGGGATTTAGGGTTTAGCAATTTGGTGTTTAAGGGGTTTGGCGCTTGGGGTTTAGGGGTTAGGTGTTAGGGTTAGGGTTTTGGGGGTTTGTGGTTTAAGGGTTTAGGTTTAGTGGGTTTAGTGTTTAGGGATTTTAAGTTTTAGGGTTTACGATTTTTTAGGTTTTTAGGGTATATGGTTTTTAAGGTTTAAGATTTTTAGGGTTTAGGGTTCAAGGTTTAACATTTTTAGGATTTAGGGTTTAGGGTTTCAAGTTTAGGGTTTAGGATTTTTCAAGTTTAAGGTTTTTAAGGTTTAGGGCTTTTAGGGTTTGGGGTTTAGGGTTTTAGGTTTAGGTTTAGGTTTTTGGCTTTTTAGGGCTTAGGGTTTGATGTTTTTATGGCTTTTAGGGTTTATAGTCTAAGGTTTAGGGTTTAGGGTTTTAGGGTTTAGGGTTTTAAGGTTTAGGGTTTTTTAGGTTTAGGGTTTTATGGGTTTTGGGTTTTTAAGGTTTAGGGTTTAAGATTTCGGATTTAGGGTTTTTAAGGTTTAGGGTTTAGGGTTTTAGGTTTAGGCTTTGGATTAAGTTATAGGGTTTTTAGGGTTTAGGGTTTAGTGTTTTTAGGGTTTAAGGTTTAGTTTTTTGGGTTTTTAGGTTTTAGGGTTTACGATTTTTTGGGATTTTAGGGTTCTAGGTTTAGGTTTTTGGGTTTTTGGGTTTTAGGTTTAGGTTTAAGTTTGGGTTTTAGGCTTTAGGGTTGAGATTTAGGGTTTAGGGAGGGTTTAGGGGTTAAGGGTTTAGTAGTGGTTTAGGGTTTTAGGGTTTAGGTTTTAAGTGTTAGGGTTTACAATCGTTAGGTTTAAGGTTTAGGGTTTTTAGGGTTTTTAGGGTTTATGGTTTTTAGGGTTTTTTGGGCTTTTAGGGTTTAGGGTGGGGTTTTAGGGTTTTGGGGGATTGGGGTTTGGGGTTTGGAGTTTGGGTTTTAGGGGTTTAGGAGTTAGTGGTTTAGGGGTTCAAGTTACGGTTTTGGGTTTTGGGTTTAAGGGGTATTGGGTTTTTTGGGTTTGGGGTTTAAGGTTTAGGGTTTAAGGTTTTTGGGTTAGGGGTTTCAGGATGGTTTAGTATGATTTTAAGAGTTTTAGGATTTAGGGTGCACGATTTTAGGGTTTTCAGGGTTTTAGGGTTTAAGGGTTTGGGGGGTTTAGGGGTTTGGGTGTTTAAAAGTTAATATGGGGATTGTTTAGGGTGCTTTTCATGGTTTTAGGGTTTATGGTTTAGGGTTTATGGTTTTACGGTTTTGGGGTTTTAGGGTTTGGGGTTTAGTGGTTAGGGGTTAATATGGGGGTTGTTTATGGTGTATTTAAGGGTTTTAGAGTTTAGGATTTTGGGTTTTGGAGTTTTGGATTTGGGGTTTAGGGTTTTGATGTTTGGGGGTTTAGGGCTGTTAAGGGTTATAGTTTAGGGGAGGGTTTAGGGTTTAGGGTTTTAAGGTTTTAAGGATTTTGGTTTTAGGGTTTAGAGGGTTTTGGGGTTTAGGGTTTAGGGTTTTAAGGTTTTAAGGGTTTTGGTTTTAGGGTTTTGGGGTTTAGGATTTAGGGTTTAGGGTTTTATGGTTTAGGGTTTAAGGGGTATTGGGTTTTTTGGGTTTAGGGTTTTAGGGTTTAGGATTTAAGGTTTATGGGTTAGGTGTTTTGGGATGATTTAGGGTGGTTTTAAGAGTTTTAGGGTTTAGGGTTTATGGTTTTCAGGTTTAAGGGTTTAAGGGTTTCAAGATTTTCGATTTATGGGTTCATATGTGAGTGGCTTAGGGTGGTTTTAAGTGCTTTAGGGTTTTAGGGTTTAGGGTTTTAGTGATTTAGATTTGGGGTTTTGGGGTTTTGAGAGTTTAGGATTAAGGTTTAGGGGTTTTGGGGTTTGGGGGTTAGGCATTTAGGGTTAGGGGTAGGGGTTAGGGGAGGGTTTAGAGTTTAGGGCTTTAGGGTTTTAAGGGTCTTGGTTTTAGGGTTTGGGTTTTGGGATTTAGGGTTTAAGTTTTAGGTTTGGGTATGTGGGTTGGTGGTTTGGGTTTGGAGTTTAGGGTTGGGGTTTACGGTTTGGGTTTACGAATTTTTGGTTTTGAGGGTTTGGGGTTTGGTGTTTGGGGTTTAGGGGGGATGGTTTATGGTAGGGTTTTAGGGTTTTGGGTATTAGTAGTTTTTAGGGTTTTGGAGGTTTGGAGTTTGGGGTTTGGAGTTTCAGGTTTAGGGTTTAGGGGTTAGGGCTCGCATTATGAGTTTTGGGATTTTTGTTTTGGGTTTTCAGTTTTTAGGGTTTAGGGGGTTTAATGCTTAGCGTAGTTTTGGGGGTTGGCGTTTGGGATATGTGGTTTGGGGTTTACGGTTTACGGTTTTTGGGTTTTAATGTTATTTTAAGGTTTTAGGGTTTTATGGTTATTAGGTTTTGGTGTTTTAGGGTTTTTAGGTTTGGGGGTTTTGAGGTTTTTGGGTTTTAGTGTTTGGGGTTTTTAGGTTTTAGGGTTTGGGGCTTTAGGTTTAGGGGTATAGGGGTTTAAGGTTTTGGGGTTTTAGGGATTTAGAAGTTAATATGGGGGTGATTTTGGGTAGTTTTAATGGTTTTAGGGTTTAAGATTTAGGGTTTAGGGTTTTATGGTTTTGGGGTTTAAGGGTTTACGGGTTAATATGGGGGTGATTTAGGGTGGTTTTAGGGTTTATGGTTTAGGGTTTTGGTGTTTTGGTTTTGGGGTTTAGGGGTTTTGATGTTAAGGGGTTAGGGTTTTGGGTGGTTAAGGGTTAGGGGTTAGGGGAGGGTTTAGGGTTTTAAGGGTTTTGGTTTGTGGGTTTTGTGGGTTTTGGTGTTTGGTGTTTGGTGTTTGGGGTTTAGGGTTTAGCATTTAGGGGTTTGCAGTTTTGGTTTGGGGTTTAGGGTTTTAGGGTTTTGGGGTTTTTACGGTTTGGGGTTTAGTGGGGAGGGTTTAGGGTAGGGATTTGGGGTTTATGGGTTTTAGGGTTTTTTGGGATTGGGATTTTGGATTTAGAGTTTGGGGTTTAGGGGTTAGGGGTTAGGGTTTGGGATTTGGGTTTTGAGATTTTGGTTTTGGGTTTTGGGTTTTTAGGCTTTAGGGTTTAGGGTTGGTTTGGGGGTTTGGGGGTTGGCGTTTGGGGTATGCGGTTTGGGGTTTAGGATTTACGATTTTGGGGTTTCGGGGTTATTTTAAGGTTTGAGGGTTTTTAGGTTTTAGGATTTAGGGTTCAGGGTTTTTAGGTTTTGGGATTTGGGGGTTTAGGTTTAGGGGTTAATATGGGGGTAGTTTAGGGTGGTTTTAAGGGTTTTTAGTTTTGGGTTTAGGGGTTGTAGGGTTTGGGGTATAGGGGGGTGAAGGGTTAGTGCTTAGGGGAGGGTTTAGGGTTTTAGGGGTTTAGGGTTTAAGGTTTAGGGGGTTTGGGGTTTTGGTTTAGGGTTTAAGGTTTAAGGGTTCAAGGTTTAGGGGTGATTTAGCATGGTTTTAAGAGTTTTAAGGTTTAGGGTTTTAGGGTTTTAGGGTTTTCTGGGCTTAAGGGTTAGGGGTTTGAAGGGGGGTTATAGGTTTCGGGGTTTATGGGTTTAGGGGTTTAGGGGTTATAGGGTTTGGGGTTTAGGGGGGTGAAGGGTTAGTGCTTAGGGGAGGGTTTAGGGTTTTAGGGTTTTAGGGGTTTTGGGTTTTGGTTTAGGGTTTAAGGTTTAAGGGTTCAAGGTTTAGGGGTAATTTAGCATGGTTTTAAGAGTTTTAAGGTTTAGGGTTTAGGGTTTTGGGGTTTTCAGGGCTTAAGGGTTAGGGGTTTGAAGGGGGTTTATAGGTTTAGGGGTTAATATGGGGTTGTTTAGGGTGGTTTTAAGAGTTTTAGGTTTTTAGGATTTAGGGTTTAGCATTTTACAGTTTTGGGGTTATAGGTTTGGGGATTAGGGGTTTTAGGATTTGGGTTTAGGTCTTTTGGGATTTAGGGGTTAGGGGTTTAGGGTTAGGGGTTAGGGGAGGATTTAGGTTTTAGGGTTTTAAGGGTCTTGGTTTTAGGGTTTATAGGGTTTTGGGGTTTGGGGTTTGGGGTTTGGGGTTTGGGTTTTGGGGTTTGGGGTTTAAGGGTTTAGGGGTTTTAGGGTTTAGGGGTTTTAGGGTTTTAGGGTTTGGTGTTTAGGGGTTAATATGGTGGTGGTTTAGGGTGGTTTTAAGGGTTTTAAGATTTTAGGGTTTAAGATTTGGGGTTTTAGGGTTTTGGAGTTTTTGGGTTTTAGGTTTAGGGTTCAGGGTTTTTAGGTTTTGGGGTTTGGGGGTTTAGGTTTAGGGGTTAATATGGGGGTAGTTTAGGGTGGTTTTAAGGGTTTTTAGTTTTGGGTTTAGGGGTTATAGGGTTTGGGGTATAGGGGGGTGAAGGGTTAGTGCTTAGGGGAGGGTTTAGGGTTTTAGGGGTTTAGGGTTTAAGGTTTAGGGGGTTTGGGGTTTTGGTTTAGGGTTTAAGGTTTAAGGGTTCAAGGTTTAGGGGTGATTTAGCATGGTTTTAAGAGTTTTAAGGTTTAGGGTTTAGGGTTTTAGGGTTTTAGGGTTTTCAGGGCTTAAGGGTTAGGGGTTTGAAGGGGGTTTATAGGTTTCGGGGTTTATGGGTTTAGGGGTTTAGGGGTTATAGGGTTTGGGGTTTAGGGGGGTGAAGGGTTAGTGCTTAGGGGAGGGTTTAGGGTTTTAGGGTTTTAGGGGTTTTGGGTTTTGGTTTAGGGTTTAAGGTTTAAGGGTTCAAGGTTTAGGGGTGATTTAGCATGGTTTTAAGAGTTTTAAGGTTTAGGGTTTAGGGTTTTAGGGTTTTCAGGGCTTAAGGGTTAGGGGTTTGAAGGGGGTTTATAGGTTTCGAGGTTTAGGGGTTAATATGGGGTTGTTTAGGGTGGTTTTAAGGGTTTTAGGTTCTTAGGATTTAGGGTTTAGCATTTTACAGTTTTGGGGTTATAGGTTTGGGGATTAGGGGTTTTAGTATTTGGGTTTAGGTCTTTTGGGATTTAGGGGTTAGGGGTTTAGGGTTAGGGGTTAGGGGAGGATTTAAGGTTTAGGGTTTTAGGGTTTTAAGGGTCTTGGTTTTAGGGTTTATAGGGTTTTGGGGTTTGGGGTTTGGGGTTTAAGGGTTTAGGGGTTTGAGGGTTTAGGGGTTTTAGGGTTTTAGGGTTTGGTGTTTAGGGGTTATAATGGTGGTGGTTTAGGGTGGTTTTAAGGGTTTTAAGATTTTAGGGTTTAAGATTTGGGGTTTTAGGGTTTTGGAGTTTTTGGGTTTTAGGTTTAGGGTTTTAAACTTACCACAAAAATAAGGTTTTGGGGTTTAGGGGTTAGGGGTTGTGGGTTTAGGGTTAGGGGTTATGTGAGGGTTTAGAGTTTAGGGTTTAAGGATTTTTAGGGTGTTGGTTTTAGGGTTTAAAGGGTTTTGGGGTTTGGGGATTGGGTTTAGGGTTTAGGGTGGGTTTGTGGTTTAAGGTTTGGCATTTAGGGTTTACGGTTGAGGGGTTTGCGGGGTTGGTGGTTTGGGTCTAGGGTTTAGGGTTTGGGTTTACTGTTTTTTGGTTTTGGGGTTTGGGGGATTTGGGGTTTGGGATTTAGGGGGGAGGGTTTATGGTAGGGTTTTGGGGTTTTGGGGTTTAGGTGTTTTTAGGATTTTTGGGGTTTGGTGTTTGGGGTTTGGAGTTATGAGTCTAGGGGTTTGGGGTTAGGGTTAGCATTCTGGGTTTTGGGATTTTGGGTTTGGGTTTGGGTTTTGGGTTTTTGGATTTAGGGTTTAGGGGGTTTAGGGTATAGAGTGGTTTTGGGGGTTTAAGGGTTGGCATTTGGGGTATGTGGTTTAGGGTTTAGGGTTTAGGGGGTTTGGAGTTTGGGTTTTAAGGTTTAGGGTTTAAGGGTTTAGGTGTTTGGGGGTTTCGGGGTTAATATGGGGGTGGTTTAGGATGATTTTAAGGGTTTTAGGGTTTGGGGTGTCAATTTTGGGGTTTAGGTTTTGGGGTTTTAGAGTTTGGGGTTTGAGGTTTTGGGGTTTTAGGATTAGGGTTTTGGGGTTATGAGTTTAGGGTTAAGGGTTAGGGGTTAGGTGATACGAGACGGGACGCAAACCTGAGACTCTACCTCATGGACGTCCCTAAGCGAGGGAAACGCATGGATCTGCGCAGTTGAGAAACTGACAATGAGTCGTGGGTATCGGCTTCTCCGCGTGTACTCGGATTAAGTCACAGGATGGGTCACACTCACTCTCTCGCAGTGATGATTGAAATAATTATAATGAGCTAATTAACCTATCACTCATGCAGCGGCATATAAATATATATACGAGTAAAGTAAATTCCAAAGAGGGGATCGAAAACGATACCTCCACGTTTCCGCTGCATGGGGAAGACGACCGCGGCCGAAACTCATACTCCCGGTACACAGTAAATAAGTAATTACATGAATGAATTTAATTGCCCACTCTACGCAGGGATGTAAAGGGCTACAATGGGACCCGGGAGGAGCGAACTTGGGTTGACGGGCAGCAAGCCGGAAGGGCTTTCGGGCCAGAGATGGGCTGCTGGTCCGACTCGTTACTATTCCAACTCGGTTCAGTAACTCAGTTCAGCCCACTGGATAGCAAGCGAACTTGGCTGCTAGGACGGCAGCTTCCAATCACCTTCTGGTCACGGTGGCTGGCTGGGACGCCGGTGGAACACTCCTCTTCGATCCCTGAAGTCGGCGGCGGCCGAATCGATGGCCAAGTAATTTTGTAAGAATTGAGTCTAAACTTCACATTTCTACATAAGTGTGAAATGTATCTTCAAGGTGTGAAAGGAATAATTGAGTTAACTCTAAACCTGAACGATTATGGGGATTGAGATGGCCCGTTCCTGAGTTTTGCTTAAATGCATAACAGTGATATATCATAACTGATTAATGATAAACAACTTGCCGAACGTCTCCCAAAAGCTCAACCTCATTCCTTTGCTACCTATTGCAAACTTCCGAATGCTTATTTTCCCCCGCGTTTCAAAGCCCCCAAATATCGGAAGTATTATGGTTCCACCGATCCACATGAACATCTCTCTTGTTTTCTAATGGATTCTCACCAATGGCTTTACGATCGGGTCCTCCTAATTCATCTATTTCAAAAATCTCTAGAAGGAGAGGCCTTTAGGTGGTTCTCTTCACTCCCAACAATTGATCTCATCAACTTTGACATTGTGTCCGAGCATTTTATCGCTCATTTCAGCCACATGGCTAGTGTAGCCCCCACTCTCACAGACCTTATCATGGAAAAAATGAAGTCCGACGAGGACTTCATTCAATTTGCTAATCGGTGGAGAGCTATGGCTTGTAGATCTAGGATTGCCATTCCGGAATCTCAAGCCATCACCATTCTAGTCAATAACACAATTCCTCAGCTCCGTGCTATCTTGATGCTTAGCGAATTTCACACATTCGCTCAGCTCTACAAATGAGCTCATGTTGTTCAAACTCAACTCAAGAACTCCTCCTTTCCATTCCATCTAGATGATTACGATGTCCCAACATCAGAAGGGGCAAGTTCCAATGATCATGTCAATCTTTTCAACCATCCTCTTTATCTCACCCACCATGAGGTTGCCACTGCATGCCGCGGGGCGCCCATGAGTGGGATGGAGAACATCCCCGTAAGGTCGGGAGTTTGGGTATCCACCCGTGGACCCTATACAACCATTAGTGCCGGCCAACTCATTCCGGTCTAGTCACCATGTTGACACATTGGATGACCATATTATGGGATTATACTCACAAATGACGTTGACGTATATGTTGGCCCGCGGCTTCGACCAACCCAATAGTCGTAGCTTCACACATCCAGCCTTAGGGTCCATTACCTCCGTGTGCATCGTGGGTCATGTCACTACGGAGGTTCTTTTATTCCTCCCCATGCCGGTCAAGCCTGATTTCATTCCACTTGTCCGAATGGAGGAACCATATCTCCTATATGAATTCATCGTCCCATCTATCCCAGTGCATGAAGGTGACCATCTACACCTTCAAGAGTTCTAAACATGGGACCGTGTCATCTCGAGGCGTCACACTTTCTTTGATCCTTTCGACCCCTTCCCAAGTGAACCTTGTGACCCACCTTATCCATTTCACCTTACTAGGGAAGTCTCCTATCACACACTTCCCCACAGGCCGGGCCATCTACACCCAACAAAGCCCGTTCACTGGCGAGATATACATACATATAGGGGTGATGAGAAGGTGCATTCAACTCTCCTGGCCCACCCAAACCTCCCAAATCCAAAGGGCCGTCAGTGCATGAGTGGTGCATTTTGGGATATCTAGGAGTCCATGATTCTACTGACATTTGGTTGCGTCTTGTGTATGCATGGCACACGTTCTGATGTCCTAGTCCACCATTGCATATGTATGGGTCGGACTAACAGTAGGTTTGTCTAGGGCCATGTGTGAGTCCGTGTCTTTCTTTATATGTCCGGTTTGTCAAGATTGTCTAGTGCATAGTGAGTCTGCATGTGTCGAGCATATTAGGAGTTGCATAGTCAGTCTCATGTCTGCTCGCGATGTCAGTCCCTTTCGAGTGTGAGGTAAGTCGGGTCTAATGCGTACGTTGTAGACTTACCAGAATTTGGGATCAGCTCTACCATTCTATGTCTCGGATCCAGTCACATAAAGGGACCCAACGGTGATTCCTAGTGAGTCATTGAGCCGTCTCCTTTCTTTGAGAGTGACCCAACCCCGGAGTGTCCACCACTAGCCTCATTCCCACAATAGCATGTGCATATCGAATATATACGGGATGAGCAGGTGATGATTACTTGGAGTGGAGCATACTCCGCACTACCTGATATGGTGTCCGATCTGCAGGAGCCACCCGACCAGCCGCACCCCTTACCTGACGGGGTCGAGTTCTTCCCACCCGGGGAGAATTGATGGGAATCAACACCGAGCACTAACATTTTATTTTTGCATTTGTGTCCTTTTGTTTACATTTATATCCTTGGCTAATTGGGTTTACAATTGTAAGGCATTATAAGCCAACTTGTTAGTCTTTAGTAATCTTTGGGTTTCTTTGCAAAAGGGCCTTTGGGTTTCTATGTAAAATACCAGTAGGTCCAGTAGGGTCCCCCACCCTCTTTTCCATTAGTCCACCTAGGATCTAGGGCTCATGTGGGGCTAGTTCAAAGTCCACGGTGGGCTTAGACTAGACTTTTCAAAACTGGACCAAGCAAAGTCCAAGATGCCACCCATTGGTCCAAGGGGCGCCCCCCCTTTAATATAGTTTATTCATATTGTATTTTATTAATTTTGGTCATTTGACCACATGGGGGATTAATTATCCTATCCCTTGTTTACCCCTCCCTAACCCTAGATCTGAGGGTAGTTTAGGTCTTTTTTCTATTTCTATATAATCCATGTATTTTGTGAATTCTATAGCAATTTAATGAAGAAAATCCCATTTTGTTGCTCAAACCCAAGGGCGCAGCCCTCTATCTCCTCTCTCCCCCCATGGAGCTGTGATAGCTCCGAATTTCAGAGGTGTGAAGCCTCTCAATTACCCCCTCTCTGAGTGAGAAGCTCAGCACCGTCGCCGCCGCCACCATCGCACCACCACCACCGCCTCGTCGGAGTTCTGTCCACCCCTGGATAGAAGCTTGAATCCGGATTTTTATCTCCCAATCAGGAGATCTGTTCGACCTCAAATTTTGTGGGTTTGTTCTTCCTATCAGCCCCCATCCCCAGTTCAAATTTCGTGTCATTTCGTCTTCGTTTAGTATTTTTCCTGTAATTAAGTTTCCCCCCCATCAATCTACTAGTTTGCAGATCTGCGAGATAGTATCTTGTTGTTGTATTTTTCCTGCCCCCTTAGTCTTCTCAAAAAATTCCCAAAAAACTCATATGTGTTCCTCACATTCCCCTCTTCCTCCCATATATTTCTCAGAGTCTAGATCCATCGTTTTTTGGTCGGTCAAAATTCTGTCTCAGGTAAATCCTGTTCTGTCCTGACTGTCTGTAATTCGAGTCAGTAAAAAAATCTTTGGAACAGTCATTTTCATTTCTAATCCATCTACTGGATAGATCTGAAATAATTATATGTTGTAGCCCTTTGCGTCCTCTATCTATCGGTATCAATTTTGCCTCGATCCGACACCAGATCTGGGGAAAAAATTCTTTTCGTGGAAGGGTGCATTTTTTATCCGAGAACAGGCCAGCAAAGGCAACAGCAAGTTAATTCTTGCAAAATTACTTCAGCGTCGATTCAGCCGCCGCCGATCTCGATAATCGAAGAAGAGTCTTCCACTGATGTCCCAGCCAGCCGCTGTGACCAGAAGGTGACTGGAAGCCGCCGTCCCAGCAGCCAAGTTCTCTTGCTGTCCAGCGGGCTGAACTGAGTTACTGAACCAAGTTGGAATAGTACCGAGTCGGACCAGCAGCCCGTCTCCGGCTCGAAAGCCCTTTCGACTTGCTGCCCGTCAACCCGAGTCGCTACTCCGGGTCGCCATTGTAGCCCTTTACCTCCCTGCGTGGAGTGGGGCAATTAAATTCACTACTGTAATTATTTAATTACTGTGTACCGAGAGTACGAAGTTCGGCTGAGGTCGTTTTCCCCGCGCCCGGAGGATGGAGGTACGTTATCACTCCCTCGTTGATGCATTTGCTTATATCGTATATTTTTTAATGCCGCTGCATAAGCGATTGTTAGGATATTAGCTCCTTATATTATTTCATCGCCGCTGCGAGCGAGTGAGTGGACCTCGTCCCGTGACTCAATCTGAGTACACGTGAAAAAACCGATACCCCGACTCATTGCTGGTTTCTCAACGGCGCAGATCCACGCGTTTCCCTCGCTTAGGGATGTCCGCGAGCTAGAGTCCCAGGTTCGCGTCCCGTCCCGCATCAAAAATTTATGTGAAGTGCTTCATGTTAACTATGTTCATATGATCAAATCTGTAGAATTGATTTCACTGAGTAGCTGGGGGTACTGCGTCTAATAAATGTGTACCCTTATGCAAAAAGGCGTAATCATGACTGATGTTTTTGATCAGAGACAGATGTGGTATTTTATGCTTAATAACTGGGGGTACTTGCGTCTAACCCACGTGTACCCTTAATGTCAAAGACATAAATGATACCTGTATGTTCAACAAGCTAAGTTTTCAAATCAAAATTGAAAAAGGTTTGTTGTAACCCTTGCAATTCCAGGTTTACTAAGTGTCAAATTGTTTAACCTCAATACATACCTTAGTTACTCCCATAGATATTCATTGGCTCTGAAATTAGTAGGATATAGTTTTGACCAAGTCTATCATGGTTATATGACTTGGGTTTATTGCTATAAACGGATACTGCAACCTTATCTAAGAAATTCAGTGAATCTACTCTACCTTTTTTCACTATTAAACCAGACATTTGTCAAGAATGCATAGTCTTGATTCTTATGACCGAAGACTTTTCCTCTAATTTGCTTATCTACTGAACTATTGCACAGGGTGTTACTTTGTTCTCTTCCACAGTATTCCTCACTCCTTGTTTGCTGATGGAAAAGGGGGAGAGAGTTGCATTTCAGAATAATTCTGTTAAAAAGGGGGAGAGAAAAAGGACTTCGTGGTATTTTGATTAAGGGGGAGTTGTTGTTTTTGGATAATCTTGCTAAAGGGGGAGAGAAAAAGGATTTTGTGGTGAGACTTTCTTCAGGTGGTAGAGTCACTTGGCTAGTTCAGGGGGAGAGCTTATTAATTGTTATCAGATGGATCATATATGGTTTGGCTATGGCAAAGAAGGAGATTGGCACGTAGATCACTATCTTCATTCCATTCTGTGTTAAGTCTGCATCTGTAATTTTGTCTATTGCATTGTTTGACTGTGCTTCATGATAAATACACCTTACATTGGATTAAACTTGTCTCATCAAAATACATCATAATTTTGGGTGTTGCCATCATCAAAAAGGGGGAGAATGTTGGGTCTCCTCAGGAGTTGATCAGCAGTGTGGAAACTGTTGTGTGTTGTTTGTGTTTTGAATGATTGGCAACAGTTGAGTTGACTTGGTTGACTGTAGAGTCGACTTTGGTGACTTTATCTTGACCATGCTAATATTGTGTATTTTGATGAATTTCTAATATGTCATACTTTTTCATAAAACACTTCTGCACACTTTGTTATTCTGCATTTAAGGTCAGGCTGGCATTACAGGTCCGTGCATGTGGTCAGTGTGAACATCTAAGGTCAGTGCTAGCATTAGTTAGTCTGCACAAGGTCGATGCATAAATTACAAGGTATTTATAGAGGACTCTTGAATCTCTTTTACAACGATTTTTAATGGATAAAATAATTGTCATCCATAAAGCCCTAAAAATAATTGAATGATCACAAGGACAATCTGACAAAAAGAGATCTGGGGGACTCTGGATGATATTTCAGCCTTAAAGATACACGAGGTAAATTAATACCTTAGTTAACAACCCATATGCATAAATACAAACAGCGGCATTGTTATTCCTTTTGGATACCGGTATTGTTTTCCCCATAACTGCGCCATAATTTGACCATTTGATTATGGGAATGATTATATTGAGATTCACCTAGTAACCTTGAACCTCAAACATTAGACCATATTCATTGGTTCGGTCGACCAATTTTTCCAGGGATCAGAACTATGTGAATTTATAGAGTTCGGTTGACCTAAATAGGGAGTTCAGTCGACCTAAATTTCTAGCAACGAAAAATCTACAGGGATTTATAGTTTGGTCGACCGACCGGATATTTCAGTCGACCGAACCCTTCGAGGTAGCCAAGTTTGACTTTGTTTTCACCAACGTGTTCAAGCCTCTCTTGTGGACTTTTCAGTCTTCTAGCCTCCAAATTCGCCATGAAACGTGGATCTATGTTTGGGGATGTTCATTGACCAACCCAAGGCTTGTAAAAATACCTCTTAGGGCAAAGAAACCCTAATGATCCAAGGATTCAAGGGGAGGCTGCAAAGGGGAGAAAGTCAGCTGCTAAAAGCACTGCATGAATAGTGATTCGTCCAAGGGATTCTTCATCCATCTCTAAGCTTTTCAAGTTCCATCTAAAGCCAATCAACCTCAAATCAAGTGAAGAAGGAAGCCTTGTTCAAGATCTGCATCATATACTCAGGGGGAGCCTAAATCAGAAGTTTTTCTTCTGTGTCTCATTTGCTTTTGTGTTTTGAGCTTCAAGTCTGTGTTCCTTGTAATCTACAAACATCCATGTGTGTGTGGATCGAGTCCGATCCATGGTTGTGTGTGTTGTCTTGATCAGCTACGTGTGTGAGCATGGGTCTCTTTAGATCTCTGTGTGTGTGTGGATCTCAGATCTACGTGTTTGTGTGTGTAGAGTGCTGAGTCTGTTGTAGCGTGTGTGTGTGTTGTTGATCCGGTCTTCGGGTCGTGTTGGAGACTCTGTCTCTGTGTGTGTGTGTGTTGGGGCATGTCCCCATGTGTGTGCAGGTGTCATCCTATGTGGTTATTGTAGCTTGGCTCTATGTTGGGGATTCATCCCCGTGCAGGTTTCCAACAGTAAAGCCTCACCGAGTTTTGGTGAGGGGTGGATGTAGGTTGCCGTCGTTGCATCCGAACCACCTTAAAAATCCTTGTGCCTTGTGGTGTGAGTTGTGTGGTTTGGTCCATCTCTTGTACCTCCTTTCTGTGTGATCATACATATATATTGTTTCCTCCATATTGTATTCGTTCGGATCTAGCTTAATTAGTTATCATGTGTGCTAGATCTTTAAAATGTTTGCTGATGGTGATCAAGTGAGGACAGCCAATGTTCGAGCATCCTATGTGCAACCTGAGAACTTAACTCACGAGGAACTCAAAGTACCAGGTTAATGGCACATGATCCAAGGCAAGGCTCAAAATAAGCGATCCTGCCACGTGGAAAGCAAAAGCGCTATGATTATGACACGTGGAAAGAAGAGGATTAGATCTGCATAAAGGTTTGGGCGGGAAACGTGATTTCCATGCGCCCATCGCCTGCGGCCTATAAAAGGAGGCAGATCACACGAGATTCAGTGAGAATCGAGGAGAGCTTCACTCATAGAAGATAGAAGAGAAAACTGAGAAGAGTTTTGGAGTGGCTTTGAAGGAAGGTGTGCTGAGAGAGGTCTGTGAGAGCAGCTGGGTCGATTTGGAGAAGAAACATAGTATAGGTATAGAGAGTGATCGTGAAGCCATGAGAGGTCAAGGTTGCAGCAGCTTGTGAAGAGAAGGAAGAAGAAGAAGAAGAGGGATCCTGGTCAAGATACCCTACAGTTTGATAGTGGTCTTGGATCAGACCCTTACCACTTTCCTCCGAGTGAGCTATAGCTTTTGTGCTTTCATTTCTAGCTTTCTATTGCTAGCATAATCCAGTTTTCTTTATTTTCTTAAACCTTTGGCACAAGCTGTTAGTCAGCGGATGGCATAAGCTGTAAGGCCCAGCGCAAGCTGTCAGTCAGCGGATGGCTTAAGCTGTAATGCCCAGCAGTTGAAGCTGTGAATCAGCGGTTGTAGGCAAGCTGTGAGGCCCAGCCGTTTAAGCTATGTATCAGTGGAATTCACATTCTTGTTGGAGTGTGGGGTGGACGTAGATCTCTAGATAGAGATCGAACCACCTAAAAATCCCTTGTACATCGTGTGATTGTTGTGTTTCCAATCTGCGGATAGATGTATGCATAGGATCGTTGAGTGCATCATCCTAACGTTTAGATTGCACAGTGAATAAAGATTTCATCTCTATTAGATCTCGTTGAGGTTCTTCTCTCAATAGATGAATGTTTAGAAACACTGCCAATGGGTTTTAATCATATTTGATCGATCTCCTGATTATTTGAGTAAACTGCATAGGTGTTTTCACTATCACCTGAACTGTGATAGTTTCTTAATCTGCCAAGATTTAGTTTAAGTGCTATTTCCGCAAGAATTTCTAAGGGGGATTCATTCACCCCCCCCCCTCTGAATCCTGGTGTGCATCACCATATCATTCCAACATGTTTTAGTAAGGTCGGTGCATGTTTTGTCCCAAGCTAAGTAAGGTCGGTGCATGTTTTGCCCAGGCCAAAAGTAAGGTCGGTGCATGTTTTCCCTATGCCATAGTAAGGTCGGTGCATGTTTTAGTAAGGTCGATGTATGTTTTGCCCAGGCCAAAAGTAAAGTCGGTGCATGTTTTCCCCAGGCGATAGTAAAGTCGTGCATGTTTTTTCCCAAGCTAAGTAAGGTCGGTGCATATTTTGCCCAGGCCAAAAGTAAGGTTGGTGCATATTTTTCCCAAGCCATAATAAGGTCGGTGCATGTTTTAGTAAGGTCAGTGCATGTTTTGGCACAGGCCAAAACTAAGGTCGGTGCATGTTTTCCCTAGGCCATAGTAAGGTCGGTGCATGTTTTGTCGCAAGCTAAGTAAGGTCAGTGCTGGTTTTGGCCCAGGCTGAGTAAGGTCGGTGCATGTTTTGCCCAGGTCAAAGTGAGGTCAGTGCATATTTTGTCCAAGCAAAACTAAGGTCAGTGTACATTTGGCTCATGCATAGGTAAGGTCGGTGCACTTGTGTTGAAGTTCTTGAGGCAAGTCTGAGCAGGTCCAGGTAAGGTCGGCGCACCTGTGGGTCTGCCAAGATTTTCAGAAACACAGAAAAGGAGAGTTTTGAAAGGGCATTTTATTTCATAAAAATCTGAAAAATTAGAAAATGGTAGAAGGATAAGTTAGTAACCCACTATAAAAGTTTCATGTACCCAGAAATTCTGTACTTTTAGATATAAGTCATTTTCTATGCATGTGTAGCCTAGAAGGATGAACCTGTACTTTCTTATAGTAACATGAACATGACTATGGGTGTGTTTAGCCATCTTAATCTATTAGCAGCATATCTATGAGCATGAGTAACAACACATTAGAGGCATGACTATGAGTATGTTTAGCCCTCTTAAAATCATGAAAATATGTTTGATGAGCATCATGCTAGTAATATCATGTAAGAATATGTATGCCATGAAGGGAGAACAACAACATTCTGTGAGGTTGGACTTCGGTCCCTTCTGCGGGACGGTGATACGCAATGCCGCGGAAGTAAAAAATCCTAGGGGGTGGCGATACGTAATGCCCTGTTTTAAAATTCTATTGATTCAGTCTTCGGTCCCATTGTGGGGCGGCCTTTGTGGGATGGCGATATGTAACGCCACTGTGCCACAAGAATCTAGGTGGGAGTTCGCTCTCGGGTCTGCGCAGTACTCTTTCGTTCGTTGTGCGTGTGGGCCTCCTGTGGTTGCGGCAACTGTCCAGTTCCATGAATGTCAATAATATGAACTCTCATAAAATATGATAATATGTCATTGTTCTTGTGCTAAGGTCTTGCTGCGTGCATGGGTGTTCATACACTAGTTAAAGAATCTGTACTTTCCTTGTTTAAGTTATTTTAAGTAGATGATATTGTTGAGTATATCCAGGTGATTTTGATGATAACAAAACCCAGCTTATATGTTTTATCACGTGTAATGTTTCAACTATCAAGTTCGAATTTAACACGCATTCAAGCTACTCCACCATGTAATAAGCTTAATTGTTTAAACCCGTCCAAATGCATAAATCATTGTTTTGGGTTCTAAACCACCCAGGCTAAGCTTAAACCCACTCACCTTGATTGGAACAAGGTAGCCATAAAATGTTCATTCATATATATTTGATTGGCTAACCTTTTATTTTTTGCAGAAACCCCAGCCAGCGGTTGATCGCCAGATTCTAGCGGTCGATCGATTTTCCCAGCAACGAATGGGCAATTCCCTGTAAAATTCCGGTCGACCGCCAGCTTCGAAAAGCCCCTATTGTTGACTTTTC
Source organism: Amorphophallus konjac (assembly GCA_022559845.1). Classification (NCBI taxonomy): domain Eukaryota; kingdom Viridiplantae; phylum Streptophyta; class Magnoliopsida; order Alismatales; family Araceae; genus Amorphophallus; species Amorphophallus konjac. Next base: position 267,189,912 of record CM040127.1, read on the forward strand.
ATTCTCAACGTGGGAAGTCTCTCTTCAGGGATTTGTTTAATCCCAAAGCCACCAATCTCCCCATGATTTGTGGATCTGGTTCCTGACTTGTCTCTTGACCATTCAAGAGTTATAAAAACATCTCTTTGAGGCTTGTAACCTTAATCAATCAAAGGAGGCCAAGGGAGGCTATTAAGGGGGAGATTCAAGAGCTGGTATTGTAGCTGTGAACAGGCCATGTTGCACACATGTTTTTTTTATTGTTCTTCCCTTTTCGATTATGTCAAAGGGGGAGAAAATTTTGTGTGTGACTCACTATCACTGTTTATTGCCATCATCAAAAAGGGGAGAATGTTGTGCCCCTTAGGCACAAGCATGTGCTATGTTGCTTTGATGATAGCAATGCTATTTGGTTTTGATGATAGCAAGACAGTGAGTGCATTTGAGTGCATTTGATATTGTATTTTGATGATAGCAATGCTATTGTGTTTTGATGATTGTAAATAAACAAAGTGCATTTCTGTGCATTCTTATCCTTGAGCATTCTGCATATGATAGCAACATGAATGATGATGTTTAGCATTGATGGCATTTATTCTTTATATATCTGAATTGCATTTTGTCAGATATCATGTCTCTGCATGTATCTGCATAGTCTGAATGTATCTGCATAGTCTGAATGTCTCTGCATGTATCTGCATAGTCTGAATAGCAGTAAGTGCTAGTCTCTACATTGGAAGTGTGCATCATTTGCATTCAAGCCTTGAAGTCTGTACATCATGTTCATTCATTTCACTTCAAGTCTGTCAGCCGTGTGCATTGGATTCAAAGTCTATACTGCCTCTGCGTGTTCTTTGCATTCCATTCACTGATGTTTACATTTCTCATATGTCATGGGTCGACACATCCTCTGATGGGTCGACTCCTTCAGCAGTCATGCTTAAGAACTCAAGTCCATACACTGGAAACTCTTCAATTGATTGAGTCTATACATTGTCCTAGGCTAAGTGTGTACAGCGTCTCATTCATGCTTTGATTAATGAAGTTTGTACATCAGTCTTCACATTCTAAGTATGTACAGCCGTTGGGTTTGGACTCAGAGTCTGTACACTCGATTCGCCTTTGAATTGGTCAAGTGTGTACACTCCTTCACTGTAGCTTTCACGTATCCAAAGTCTACACATCGTGAAAGTCTATGCATTCTTCACTGACTTTCGTTCAAGGCAAAGTCTATACATTGGGGTCTTTCCCTACGTTTCATAAGTGAAGTCTGTACATCCGTTTCTGAAGCCTGAAGTCTATACACTCCAGCCTATTCCTACGATCAAGGCTTCAGCTACACTCTAAGTCTGTACATTGGCTTCGCTCCATCAAGTCTGTACACTGACTCGCTTCATGTCCCTAAAGTCTGTACATCACAGTGGAACTTCGAAGTCTGTACATCGGCTTCACTCATTCAAGTCTATACATCCACAGTGGATCTTCAAGTCTGTACATCCACAGTGGAACTTCGAAGTCTGTACACTGCTTGAGTCTCAACAAGTCTGTACATCGCCTTAAGCGTTTCAAGTCTATTCATTGGCTCAAGCTTCCAAGTCTGTACACTGGTTCAAAGTCTACACAACGCCTCTTTGATTCTAAGTCTATACATTCGTTTTAAGGCAAAGTCTGTACATTACCTTTGTGCTTCAAAGTTTGTACACTGCTTGAGCCTCAACAAGTATGTACAGCGAGTCCCTTCTCATCTGAAGTCTGAACATTGCTTTACACTATAGCAACTCCATACACTGCTTCAGATCTGATTCATAACGTCTATACATTGGTTCTCAATGTACACACTTATTCCTTGTGCTGCTTCACGCATAAAGTCTATACACTGGCTTTGATGCCAAGTCTATACGTCGACTGGCAGTCTTCAGCTAAGTGTATCCTTTGCTTCATAACATGAAGTCTCTGCATTGCATCCTCATTCAGCGAAGTCTCTACATTGCATACAAGCATCACAAAGTCTGTACAGTCCAATGTCTATACATTGCCTTTGGGATTTAAAGTCTATACAACCATTGTCTGCACTGCATTGCATTCATTAGTTGTAAAGTCTGCACTCGAGTCCAGTGTCTTCAATAAAGTCTATACACTGGCATTGGGCTTCACTTTGAGTCTGTACAGCGGCTGCTAGGAAGTATGTACAGCCGTTGCCTCCTCATATGAAGTCTATACTTTGGGCAAGTCTGTACATTGGATTCCTTTTATGAAGCCTATACATTCACTAAGTCTGTACACTGCATTCCTTCTTATGAAGCCTTTATATTCATTAAGTCTATACACTGCGTTGTGCACACTTTACATTGCTTTCGCCTTCACAGCAAAGTCTATACAATGCAATGCATATACTTAGAACTGATGACTTCGTTTCATCTGTCTGACAGGGACTGAAGAGGCTAATGAAGGGCACGTGATCCGAGGTGCCTGGCTCGTGATCCAAGGATGGACGAGATACCAGGATGCTGCCACGTGGTCCGAATTTTTAGGGCAGGAAATGTGGAAGCCACACGCGCCCAGTGTGCCTGCTGTTGCTGCTGCTATATATACGAGCTTTCTTCCACTAAAGAAGACTGATCGAAAGAAAAGGAGCAAAGCCTATACATCCAGTCTGAGAGTGCAGAGAGGTCTTCGATCCAGAGAAAAAGAAAGAGAAGAGAAGAGAAGAAGAAGAAGAGAAAGAAGAGAAGAGAAGAAGAAGAAGAGAAAGAAGAGAAATAGAGAGCTCGAGCTGAGAGAGAGAGAGAGAGATTGGGTTGTCTGGCTTTTGGATCAAATCCAAGTCAGAAGTGCTCTTCGAGAGCTATATTTGTGCTTCATTGTTTCAGCTTTCCGATTACTGTTTATTTCTATTTTCTGTTTTCCTTTTATACCTTTATCAAGCTGTTAGTCAGCGGGTTTTGCAGAGGTGCTGCCTCTGGACGGCTAAGTTGTATTGCCCAGCGGTTTGCAGTGGAGGATTCCACTGGACAACAAGCTGTGTTGCTCAGCGGGGCGAGGAGGATTCCTCGGATAACAAGCTGTGTTGCCCAGCGGTTGTATGGCAAGCTGTGATGCCCAGTTGTTCAAGCTGTGAGTCAGCGGAATCCACACTCAGTTTGAGTGTGGGGTGGATGTAGGTCTGCTGGACCGAACCACCTAAAAATCCCTTGTGCATTGTGGTTTATTTTGTTCTATTGTGCTTCCGCTAGATGAATGCATAGGGGCGCTCCATGAGTTTGGCTTCTGGTTGAGCAGAAGAGTTAATTAGTCTTCTTAGAGTATTTTAATTTGTCAAGAGAGCGAAATTCTAGTTGAGCTATACTTTGTCTAAATCTGTCTTGTTAGCACTCTAGTGATCTTTCTGTGTGTTTGTTTAGTTCCGCATCTGCCCATTAGCTTTTAAGCTTGTCTAGTTTGCGAACTAGTAACTTTAGTGAGCATCATATTTTAATTGGGTGAAAGATTTTTAAAGGGCTATATTCATTCACCCCCCCTCTGAATACTGCACCGAACCCAACATGTAGTGGTCGCTAATTCTGAGAATTGTATAGGCACGAAGAAATAGCGTCCACTGTGACGGCCGCTAATTCAGTTTTGGCGTCCACTAGCCTGGCCGCCAATTCCAGGCAGGGACAGACTCTCACAGAACACTACAAACAACGCTCCGTGATGGCTAGGGCGTCATATTTCTTCAGAGTGACATGACTAATAAGGTTTCCAGGGTTTTGAGGGTACAACCCGCTCGGCTACCTTGAGGGAATCCAAGACTAGAGGAGACTTACGGAGGCCTTAGAGAAACAAATTCCAGTCCGGTGAAAGTAATATCCGGTGGTGGGTCTTTCAATCTCCAAGAAATAGGGTGTCAACGTGAAACAGGGACTCTATCTTCGGACCTGAGATAGAAGTGCCATAACACCCGCTGTATGGGTCAAAACCCGATAAAACTTTGAGAGCAAGAAATCATGTCCATTCATACAGGTGCTATATCATAAATTAGCGTCTGCTTATAAAGTCGCCAAATCAATATTTCATCGAGTTTTAATAATATTACAATAAATTGGCGTCTGTCTGAAGAGGCGCCAAATCAATAATTTACAGAATTTCAAAAGTTTTTACAACAATAAGCGTCATTGTGTGAGCGTGTCATATCTTTAAATAGCATCCATGTGATGGACGTCAATTCATAATTTCCAGTTTTATGTATAATAATTAATAAATAATAGGATTGGTGTCTGTCCAAACAGGCACTATTTCTTGAGTTGCGGTCGAATCTTACACGGTCGCTAATTCTTTTCTGTGTACAAAACGCGAGGCATCACGCAGATACGTTTATGGGCACAAACCACTATTCATTTCTTTTAAGATGGCATGAACAGTAACATTTTGATGTTTATGGGGATTTTCAAGAAACTAAAGACATGGACTGATAGAGAAAAATATAGGGATTCTAGAAACATGCTCATGTAGAAATAATATAAATAGGTTCCATCGTTATTAAATTTTAAGCATGTGTTATTTATTAAATATGCTGAAAGAAATAATGCGTGTCTAGGTGATGGTCGCTCATTAAATAGCATCCAAGAGACGGACGCCAATTCATGAATCAGTATCCTTCTACACAGATGTTCATTAATTAGCGGCCACTGCCGTGGTCGTCAATTTCTCTTAAAAACGAGACCATAAATCTACGTAGAAAGCTGATAGCATGGAACATGCAGTAATAAGAGGTTATCAAATGTATCAGGGATCACGAGAATGTGGCATGCATGCGGTTTATACGTGTTTTGATTGAAATTGAGATAACCTACCTTTGCTTGGGTTTAAACGAGAAGGCAGACAACGGATGCAGAGAAAAACAGGGAAGAAGACGTTCGCTTCTTCACAGCTCCTCCGCAAATAGGAAGAAGAAGCAGACGAAGAAGATGCAGTACGTCGGAAGAAGATCCTTCTTCACGTACGGCAATAGGAGGAAGACGATGGGAGGAAGAGGAAGCAGACATGCTCCTCTTTACGCACGAGAAGTAGAGGGGAAGACGAAGTTCCTCACGGGACGTCGACGCAGCAGCCAAAGGATGCTTCTGCATCGAATGGGGGCTCTATATATAGAGTTTGGATCTCAAGCTTCCTAATGGGAATTAAATTTCCTACATAGAATCCTAGTGGGTTTAAACCTTCCCATGCTAATCCTTCCCTTGCCCTATCCACGGCAGCTTCCCTGTTAGACTTAAACCTTAATATGCATGCTCCATCGAACATGATAAGGGTTAACCAAAAACCCCTTTTCATAATGGTAATTATTTATATACTCTTATGGCCTTTTCTTATAAGGCCCATTAGCTATTGGGCAATTAACGTGGGGTCTCTACCTACAGTATTGGCTAAGGTCCTATTGAGTTTGGCTCTCTTCTTTTGGAGGACTTATTGGGTAGTACTAGGCTTGTTATTGGGCCTTTAAGTTTATAGTTTGGGGTTTTATTATTTTAAGTCTATTTTTAATCTTTTTTCTATTATACACATATATATATGTACTTTTATTTGGGGCACTACACCATCCCCCACTTAAAAGAATTTGATCCCCAAATTCAATTGTATATAAACTTGGAGGGTGCATAATACTTACAATTAGAATAACTTGGGGAATCTCCTTTGCATAGACTCTTCGATTTCCCATGTGGCTTCGTGTTCAAAGTTTTTCTTCCATTGAACCTTCACCATGGGAATAGTCTTGTTTCGCAGTACGCGGACTTCACGATCAAGGATCTTTAAGGGCTTTTGTTCTTGTGTGAGATCATTTTGAAACACCAGGTTGTCGTGTTCTATGATGCGGAATGGAACGTGAACATACTTCTTGAGCATGGAGACATGAAATACATTGTGGACTTTAGATAATTGTGGTTGCAAGGTGATCTGGTAGGCAACCTCGCCCACTCTTTCTACAACTTCAAAGGGACCGATATATCTCGGTGTAAGTTTACCCTTAACACCAAATCTTCGGATGCCTCGACCTGGGAAAACCTTAAGGAATACATGGTCTCCAACTTGGAACTCGAGGTCTCTCCTTCTAGTGTCGACATATGTCTTTTGTCTAGACTGAGCTGTCTGAAGTCTTTCTCTAATGATCTGAACCTTCTCGGTGGTATCCCTTACCATCTCCGGTCCTAGAAATTGTCTTTATCCCACTTCATCCTAGCATCGGGGTTTGCGGCAACTCCTTCCGTATAGTGCCTCAAATGGTGCCATTTGTATGCTTGCTTAACAACTATTATTATAAGCAAATTCTACTAGGGGCAGATGATCGTGCCAGCTTCCACCAAAATCTATAACGTAGGCCTTGAGCATGTCTTCTGCTACTTGATTTCTCCTCTCGGTCTGACCATTCGTTTGGGGATGAAATGAAGTGCTGAAGTTTAATCTTGTCCCCAAAGAGTGTTGTAGACCCTTCCAGAAGTGTGATGTGAAGCAAGGGTCTCGGTCAGACACGATTGAGATAGGAACTCCATGTAACCTGACAATCTCTTTGATATATAGTGCGGCAAGAACATCAACCGACCATTTACTCTTGATGGGCAGAAAACGTGCAGACTTGATCAACCGATCTATAATCACCCATATCCTGTCATGTCCGCCCTTGGTTTTAGGCAAACCCATGACGAAGTCCATCCCTATGTTCTCCCACTTCCATTTAGGAATGTCTAAGGGATGCAATTTACCTGCGGGCTTTTGATGTTCTGCCATGATCCTTTGGCAGGTAAGGCATCCAGACACAAATTTCGCTACCCCTCTTTTCATGTTGGTCCACCAAAAATTTCTCTTCAAGTCTTGGTACATCTTGGTGGCACTAGGGTGAATAGTATACTTTGACCGGTGAGCTTCTTTTAAAATCTTGTTCTTTAACTCCGGGCAATCTGGAACACAAGTCCTTTCATGAAATAATAATCTTCCATCAGATGCCATCTTGAAGTCAGGTTGTTCATCCAACTTGCCTTTGATTTCTAAGAGAACCGGGTCATCATCTTGTAGCACCTTAATCTCAGAGAGAAGATCTGGATGTAAACTCATGTGTGACGGAGTAATACCCCCTTTTCCCCATCTTTATTTATGTTCAGCTTAGAAAATTGTTTTAACATTCTCCACTCTTGAATCATGCAGCTAGCTAACAATGCTCTTGGCTTCCGACTAAGGGCATCAACTACGGAATTACCCTTTCCTGGATGGTATTATATGGTGAAGTCGAAGTCCTTGAGGTGCTCTAGCCAGTGCCTTTGTCTCATATTCAATTCTTTTTTAGAGAATAAATACTTGAGACCTTTGTGATCGGAGTACACGGTGAATTGTTCTCCATAGAGATAGTGTCTCCAAATTTTCAAGGCAAACACCACCGCGGCCAACTCTAGGTCATGAACCGGGTAGTTGTCTTCATGCTTCTTCAACTGTCGAGAAGAGTAGGCAATAAACTTCCCTTGTTGCATTAATACACATTAGAGGCCAATACCAGATGCATCGGTATATACCTCAAATTTTTCTCATTCGATGGGCAATGCTAAGACAAGGGCAGTAGTCAGACGGTCCTTTAAGGTTTGGAAACTCTCTTCGCAATCTTCGGACAATATACACGGATTCACTGGTAATAACCAGCCAGCCCCAGGAAGCTACGGATCTCGGTAGCATTGGCAGGTCTTTTCCAGTTCTTCACTGCCTTGACCTTTGATGGGTCGACAGAAATCCCTTCTTTTAAAATTACGTGTCCCAAGAAAGATACTTCCTCGAGCCAAAAATCACATTTGATAAATTTCACATATAGCTGATTATTCCTCAATATTTGCAATGTAATCCTCAAGTGCTCTTCATGATCTTCCTCAGACTTTGAATATATCAATATACAACGAACTGATTCAGATGAGGCCTGAATATACTGTTCATTAACAGCATAACGGCTGCAGGGGCATTTGTTAGTCCAAAAGGTATAATAATAAATTCGTAGCACCCATACCTGCTCTGAAATGTGGTCTTATGAATATCCTCATTTTGATCCTCAGTTGGTGGTATCCCGATCAAAGATCAATCTTTGAGAAATATTTTGCTCCTGATATTTGATCAAATAACTCCTCGATCCTCGGCAGTGGGTATTTGTTCTTGATAGTAAGTTGATTCAACTATCGATAATCGATACAAAGTCTCATCGATCCATCCTTCTTCTTGACGAAAAGCACGAGTGTTCCCCACGGGGAAGTACTCGGTCTAATAAATCCCTTTTTCAAAAGCTCCATCAATTGCTCCTTTGGTTCCTTTAACTCAGGGGGGGGGGCATTCTATAGAGTGCCTTAGAGATAGGACCAGCACCCGGGATATGGTCGATGGTGAATGACACCTCCCTCTCCGGGGGTAGCCTAGGTAAATCCTTCGAAAAAATATCAGGAAAGTCTCGAACTATGCGGATATCTTCTAGCTTCGATTCCTTTACCTCCCTTACTGTGACAAGAGCAAGAAAGGCCATGCACCCTTTTCTTATGAGCTTTCGAGCTCGAAGAGCTGAAATAACAGGTGACTTGTTTTGACTTCGAGGACTAATGTAGACAAGGTTCCGGTAATCACTAAAGGTAACTCTACCCTTTCGACAATCTATCACCGCCCTGTGGGTGGACAGCCAATCGACACCTAGTATGACGTCATATCCAACCAAATATAGGCGTATTAGATCAGCAGGTAGGTTATGCCCTTCAACTAGAACTTCACTATCCAGGTAATGATGTGTAATTTTGGATCCGCTTCCAAGTGGAGTAGAAATAATTAGACCCGTTTCTAACCAATTAGGTTCCTTAGATAATGAAGTAGCAAATCGTTTGGAAACAAATGAATGAGTCGCGCCGGTATCAAATAGAACATGAGCAGTCTTGGAACAAATTTTTAATGTACCTTCCACTATACTGCCTTCACTTCGTTCTGTACCATTCGTTCCAAGACTATCAGCTCTAGCAAAAGGGATTGGGAAGATAAGATGAACGAGGCCCTGTGGGCGTACCGTACTATTTATAAAACTCCGATGAGTTGTTCACCCTTCTCTTTGGTGTACGACTCGGAAGCAGTCATCCTTATCGAGCTAGAAGTACCTTCACTATGGGTTGCAATCCAACATGAATTGGTCAAAGACGACCAAACGAACACAGAGCGAAGACTGGAAGAGCTCTCCGACCTAGAAGGGAAGCAACTCCAGGCTCAACAAAACAAACAGGTTTATCAAGCCCGCATATCCTGCGCCTTCGACAAGCTTGTCAAAGGGCGTGAATTCATGAATGGTGACCTTGTGATGGTCAAAAGAAGAGAGGTCATGGCTACCAACCCTAAAGGGAAATTAAATGAGAATTGGCTTGGGCCTTATGTTGCCCAGAAGGTTTACGAAGGAAGTGCAAATTTCGTTGTCAACCACAGGGGGGAAACTCAATTCCCACCCCTTATTGAAAAGCATTTGAAACTATATTATGCACCACTTCCCCAGTTCAATGAACAATTAAATCTCACATCTCACGTGGAGCAAGCATGTTTCTTAGATCTCCCATGAGATCATGCAATACCCATTCAAAAAATAAAGAAAGAAAGAAAGAAAAGATAAAGCTAAAAAAGATAAAGATAAAAATAAAAAATAAAAAAAGAAGATAAAAAAAGGAAGGAAGGGAAAGAAGAAAAGAAACAAAAGAATGTCATCAAAGTCACCGGGGGATATCAATTCATCAAGTCCCACCGAAATTCAAAAAAATCTCTCCTCCGGCCCAAACAATTCATCTCAGCCGAATGACCAAACAACTGCACTCCTTGCAGTCGCAAAAGCCTCAAATACGGCTCGACAGTATAACCTTTTGTCCCACCGACGAATAAGCCTTTGACTCGGATTTTCCGTCCAAGTCAACGAATAAAAAGACCTCCTTCCTTCACCTTAGAGCTTACGTCTGGAGTCGATGAACAAAAATACCCTTACTTTGACACTCACCCCGTCTCAAAAGGCGAACCACGTCAGCCTCCGACACCCTGTCGGCATTGACGAATAAACCTTTGACCCAGACCTTCCGTCTGAGGCCATGAACAAAAAGTCCTTGCTTTGACTCGGACCTTCCGTCTAAGTCAACGAATAAAAAGACCTCTTTCCTTCGGCCCAGACCTCTCGTCTGGATTCGATGAATAAAAAGGCCCCTTTAGACACTCACATCATGTCAAAGAACAAACCACGTCACCCTTCCAGCACCCTGTCGGCACTAACGAATAAACCTTTGACCCAGACCTTCCGTTTGAGGCCATGAACAAAAAGACCCTTGCTTTGACTCGGACCTTCCGTCTAAGTCAACGAATAAAAAGACCTCTTTCCTTCGGCCTAGACCTTCCGTCTAGATTCGATGAACAAAAAGATCCCTTTTCTTTGACACTTACCCCGTGTCGAAGAACAAACCACATCAGCCTCCGACACCCTGTCGGCACTGACGAATAAACCTTTGACCTAGACCTTCCATCTGAGGCCATGAACAAAAAGACCCTTGCCTTGACTCGGACCTTCCGTCTAAGTCAACGAATTAAAAGACCTCTTTCCTTCGGCCTAGACCTGACATCTAGATTCGATGAATAAAAAGACCCCTTTGCTTTGACACTCACCCCGTGTCGAAGAACAAACCACGTCAGCCTCCGGCACCCTGTCGACATTGACAAATAAACTTTTGACTCGGACCTTCCATCTGAGGCCATGAACAAAAAGACCCTTGCTATGACTCAGACCTTCCGTCTACGTCAACGAATAAAAAGACCTCCTTTCTTCGGCCCAAACCTTCCGTCTGGATTTGACGAATAAAAATACCCCTTTGCTTTGACACTTAACCTCGTGTCAATGAATTAACCACGTCAGCCTTCAGCACCCTGTTGGCATTGACAAATAAACCTTTGACTCGGACCTTCTGTCCAAATTAATGAATAAAAATACCTCTTTCCTTCGGCCCAGACCTTCTGTCTGGAGTCGATGAATAAAAAAACTCCTTTGCTTTGACACTAACGTGTCAATGAACAAACTACGTTAGTATTCGACACCTCGTCAATACCAACGAATACATCCTTGGTTTGGACCTTCCGCCCAAGCCAACGAATACACAAATTTTCCTGCCCTGTCAAGCTCATTACAAAGCCTTTGTCTTAGACCTCTTGGCTAAGTCAATGAATAAATAATCCTCTTTGACCCAACATTAGCCATCAATCCCACCGGGATTGACCACACCCTGTTGGCTTAGACTTTTCGTCTAGGTCGACGCATGAAACCCTGCCTCTTTGCTTCGACATTGACCTCATGCCGATGACTGAACCTCCCTAGGGCTAAACTTCTCGGCCCGTGTGCTCACTGCGGTGAAGCGAACCCCTCATCCCTTTGCTGAAAGGGTGAGCGCTTTCCCACGAATTTACACCGGACTGACCATCTATCGGCTTGTGAAAGGAGGTGATATGATGAAGAAGTCTACACCCGTGAGCCCAGCGCACTCGTCCCTAATTCGCGCCACCCACGGGTGGGGGGCATTTGTAGACACCTAAAATTCGCCAGCAAGCACTCCAAGCCTCGCCAAACCAAGCGAGGGCAATAGAGAAAAGAAAGAAAGGATGAGTCGATGCACACATACCAATGCATGCGAGAACAAAAGAAAATAAATAAAATAACAAAAAGGAAAAGAAAAGAGAGAGGGATCAAGTGAGCCGACGGCTCATCCCTTCCCCACTGATCCGACGGCAAGGCTCCAACCGCCCCTCATCCGGCGGCAGGTGAAGGAACAAAAGACAAAGGAAAAAATAAGAAAAGAAAAGGCCAGGGGGGAGAAGTGAACCGGCTGCACTTTGGCAACCCATCCGGCGGCCCTTCCCCCATTAATCCAGCGCGCCCTCCCCATTGACCCGGCGTGGCCATACCCATGAACCGGCAAGAGAAATGGAGGCGCGCCGGTGATTCGATGCCAGTTTGCTCCCGCCGGATCACCGGTTGCCCCCCGTGTTTGCCGATAAATAGGCCACCTTCAGCCCAAACAAAAGGAGAAATGGAGAAATCAACAAGAATAATAACAGAGAGGCGAAAAGATCAGCCAAAAGAAGAATAAGAGAAAAGAAGGAGAGAAAGTGAAGAAGAGAAGGAGGGCATTTGTCACGCCCCGAGATATAAGTAAAGCAAAAGATATTCGGGAATGTGAACAGCCGGCTAGTACGCCGCATGCGAGCAATATAATCAGAGCGCTAACACATCCACATATAAGAATGAATGCATAATAATTTGACAAAACCTTTGTTTTTATTGAATAATAATGATACGTTTACAAAGTGATGACACTTGACTCTTTACATTTCTAGACTAAATAAAAAGAGAAAATTACATGACATGATCAACTTCACCACCTATTATAGTGAAGGAACTTTATTACTAATGGCTCATGACTATGTCTTCTCTTAATCTTTAATCACTCTCAGACTCGTCACTTGAGTAGTCCAAATCCCCGCTAGAATTTTTTGAAAGGTTTGAAAAGGTAAGAAATGAGCACACTTGCTCAGTAGGTATCTTCGTATCAACATGAAGGCAATGTTTAAGTAATTAGCATTTTTGTTCTAGAATGTAAGATAAAAGAAATACGATAAATCATACGCATGCAACCAAAGTAACAAGATATGAAGGTTCATGTAAAATGAGAGCATGATCGAGTAAGAATATAATGTGGCCTTTCATGTATCAAGAATGTACTTGCATGTAACGAGAATGTACTTTTCATAACCATAAAGGCTATGCACTAGAAAGTCATGTAACAAGAATGTATAATTTTATGTAGAGCCAGCCTCGTGGTTTTCACTCGTCTATAAAAAAAGTACTCCCGGCGTAATGTGATGTCAGTGTTCCTCATACCCCATGGTTTATAGCATGTTTCCGATAATCAGTCGAGGGGGCTAGTGTCGAACCCTTGGACACAATCAGTGCCCAATTCGCATCTTCGAGTTATAAATCAAGCTACTTCCACGAGATATAAATAAAGTAGGCCAATAATATAAAGTTCAAACAATAGTTTCATAATAACAATACCAAGGTAAGAATGCACCAATTATGAACATGAGAGTTTAAGGATGAATTAAGAACAAGGTCATGCCACGGAAGAAATCGGTAGCATAACGGTACATTTAATAGTTTTCATAATTCATTAATAACTTATTGACTAAGGTGTTAGGTTCTAGAGAATCAATAGACCATCTAAGATCATAGAAAAATCAACCCTTGGGTCAAACCTCGGGTTAATGACATTCAGACATAAAACGATCATGAATGGGCCGTTTCTTGAATATTGTGGTCATGCAAGGACCGCTAACAGGAATTGGCGGTCAAGTGCAGACCGTTTATTGACAGAGTCGACGCCATAACAAGGAAAGAGTCGACGCAGTAGAGCAGTTGGCAAAAGATGGTCTCGGGAGGGCGGCTATGTGACAATGGCGGTCTCTAGATGACCGTAACCTAGCCAGGGTACAGAAAACACCGGTAAGATAGGTGCTTTCTAATCCATTGGGTATTTAGGGTACAACCAGCTCGGCGTCTTAGTGGGAATCCCAAGCTCGCGGAGACTTACGGAGGTAATGAAACAAGATCACCAAATCCGGTGGAAGGAATATCCAACGGAGATGATCACAAGTCCAAGAGAGTGTTCCTATAAGTGTAAAGTGTAACTAATGACATCATATCGGAATACGTGTCATGTTAAGAAAGACTTCAGAAGAGAGGGAATCGTGTAAAAATGACGATCAAATCATCAATGTAACAAATTCATAAACAATGTGAAAGTAACTTTAATACAAATTATATGGTTTTGGCATGAAATTTGCATAAGTTTTAAAATGTGATTATAACACATAAAGGACATGAAACCTATCCTGATTGAAGCACAATATAACCGAAATTACGAATATAAGGTTATAACTAGGAATAGAACCTGTTTAGCTAAGTTTAACATATGTTTATAAGGGCCGATCTGTAATCTGTTTGAAGTTAACAAAGTGCAGAACACAGAAGCATAAAGCGATCTAGTTGGGACCGCTTATTGATATTGCTTGTCTATCTCGCCTATTAATAGTGGCGGTCTCTGATGTACCATTTCTTTCCTGCTACAAACAGAAGTAAAACCGAAGTATAAGGCTAATTTGAGAGCAATAAATGCATGGAAAACATGCTAATTAGGATGCCTGGATTACATGGATTAAATCAAAATTATCACCTTTTTCATTAAGGGTAGAAATCATGCATGCATGAATAACCTAGATGCACAGTGATAGTAAAACATTAAATACTCCGTGTATGAAGCATGAAATCTTATGGAAACATGGGGCTTTTACTCCTAAATTGATGTTTAAGCCTTTTCATGGGATAACCTACCTTTGATTTGATCCCTAGACATCAAATTTCTAACTAGAAGTCGGTGCTGGCTCCTACGCGTCCTACGTGGAACCGTCGATTTCCTGACCTTCTAACTCTTCAACCTCTTGACCTAAATTCATGAAACTTGGAGGGTAGGTAGAAGACATAAGGGAGAATAACTTCTTTTAAAGGATGGACATGAGATTACCTCGATTAGGGCTTCTTATCTTACGTTCTTCCTCGGACAGAGACACTATTTCCTGCGGGTTCTACAGCGAAACAACAACTTTGGGGGCTTCTAACTTTCCAATGGCTTGAACTCCTAACACGAGATTTGGAGGGGAGTTAGATAAAACTAAAGAGAGTAAAAACTTCTAAAGAACCAAGCTGAGATGATGTCTCCTTACCTTCTAAATACGCGAGCCAAAACAAGGGTTTGTGTAGGTCGAAATTGGGCTCTATTTATAGGGTTTGAGTTAGGGCTTGAAGGATTTGATCGAGTTGGGAGTCCTATAGGGTTAAGATCGATCCCCTAAGAGTCCTAGACATGTTTACATATCTACACACTTCGATCCATGGGGATTATGGTGCCAAAGATTCAAGTTTTCCACGCTTCTTCAATTCACGAAATCGGAAGGAAGTAGCGATCATGGCAGGACCGCTTTCATGAGGTGGCAGTCTCATAATAGACCGCCATTTGGTGTTTAATCCAAAAAATTCAGATTTTCCCATTCATCTATTATTATTGGCCTATTTATCCTACTTAAATCCATAAATTACCCAAATTACGTTTCAAGTAATGGGCTTGGGTCAAAAGGCCATAGAATTGGGTTTGTGGGCCTAATTCATGTGGGATTATTTGTATGGTTCCTAGGTAGGGCCTTGGGATTTATTTAATTAACCCATAATTTATTTTATTAACCAATTGAGCTTTATTAAATGCTCAATAATTCTCATTTAATTTCAGAAAATTCTTAGAAAATTCTGGGGTGCTACACCCTCTCCCACTTAAAAAGAATTTGGTCCCCAAATTCATTGCATGGGTTTTTAGGGAGAGTATACTTACAATCGAATAATTCTGGAAATCTCTTGCACATAACTTCCTCCGTCTCCCATCATCTTGGTCTGAACCATTATTCTACCATATCTTTACCATGGGAATAATTTTATTCCGAAGTTGACGTACTTCCCGATCAGTGTTTTTGATTGGCTTTTACTCGTACGTCAAATCCTTTTGAATCTCCAAGTTATCATGACTTAAATAACATGGAATGGGTCATAGACATACCTTTTGAGCATCGAGACATAGAATACATCATGGACTCCAGCTAATTGGGGAGGTAAGGTAAGCTGATATGCAACTTCGCCAACCCTCTCAAGAATTTCGAAAGGGCCAATGAATCTCGGAGTGAGCTTGCCTTTGATGCCAAATCTTTGAATTCCTCAACTTAGAGAAACTTTGAGGAATACGTGGTCTCCTACTTGAAACTCCAAGTCACACCTTCGATTATCAGCATATGCTTCTGCCTATCTTGAGCCATATGGAGTCTTTCTCGAATGAGTTTCATCTTCTCGGTAGTATCTCGAATGATTTCAGGGCCGAGAAGTTGTCTTTCTCCAACTTCATTCCAGCATATAGGTGAGCGGCAACTTCGTCCATATAATGTCTCGAATGGTGCCATTTGTATACTAGCCTAGTAGCAATTGTTGTAGGCGAATTCCACTAGAGGTAAATGGTCGTGCCAACTCCCACCAAAATCGATAACACATGCCCTAAGCATATCTTCTATCACCTGATTGGTCCTTTCAGTCTGACCATCAGTTTGTGGATGAAATGCAGTGCTAAAGTTGAGTCGGGTCCCTAATGAATGTCGTAGACCCTTCCAGAATTGTGACGTGAATCGAGGGTCTCGATCTGAAATAATGTTGACAGGGACACCGTGTAGCTTGATAATCTCCTTCATGTATAAAGCTGCTAGAATATCCACAGACCATCGACTTTTGATTGGTAGAAAGTGTGCATATTTTGTCAATCGGTATATGATCACCCATATACCATCATGTCCACCTCTTGCCTTAGGTAAACCCATGATGAAATCCATCCCTATACTTTTCCACTTCCATTCAGAAATCTCTAAGGGACAGCTTTCCAGCGAGTTTTTGATGTTCCGCCTTAACTTGCTGACAAGTGAGACAGCGAGATACAAAGTCCACTATCTCTCTCTTCATGTTGGGCCACAAAAATTTTCTCTTCAAATCTTGATACATCTTGGTAGCACCAAGATGAATTGAATATTTGAATTTGTGAGCTTCTTCATGTTCCTCCTTGGTCTTGGAGTAAATGAGAATGTCATCCATAAAAACGACCACAAATCGTTCAAGATAGGGCCTGAAGATATTGTTCATAAGTTGCATGAATGCTGTCGTGACATTAGTTAACCCAAACGGTATTACAACGAATTCATAGTGTCCATATCTGCTCCGAAAAGTAGTCTTGTAAATGTCTTCATCCTTGATCCTTAGTTGATGGTAACCGGACCTGAGGTCTATCTTGGAGAAATATTCCGCTCCAAAAATTTGATCAAATAGATCGTCGATACGCGGCAACGGATATTTGTTCTTGATTGTAAGTTGATTTAGTCGCCGGTAATCGATACATAGCCTGAGAGATCCATCCTTCAACCTGACGAATAAGACCGGCGCACCCCAAGCGGATGTACTAGGTCGAATAAAGCCCTTATCTAGTAATTCTTGAAGTTGCTTCTTCAATTCTTTAAGTTCCGTGGGGGACATCCTGTAAGGAACTATTGAAACAGGTGCTGCTCCAGGAATGAGTTCAATGGAGAAGTTGACTTCCCTTTTGGGCAGTAAACCGGGTAAATCAGATGGAAAGACATCGGGGCATTCATTGACAATGGGGATATCCTCAAGGATGATTTCCTTGGACTCAGTGACGATCACGGAAGCAAAGAAAGCTCACACCCTTGCGAGATGAGTTTGCAAGCGTGAAGAGAAGAAATAATAGTAGGGTGTTTTCTATATTTGACTCTAAGGAAAGAAAATCGTGGAAGATCCAATTTACGGAAGGAGACCCATCTATTGCGGTAATTAATATAGGCATAGTGATCAACAAGCCAATCTATGCCTAGAATGGCATCATAACCTTCCATGTCAAGGCATACTAAGTTTGCGGGAAGATTATGACCCTCTGTTGTTACCTCATTATTTGGGTAGTGAGTAGTAAGTTTAGTTCTAGGACCTAAGGGTGTTGTAATCGTTAGGTCCAAAGGTAGGGGAACAGGTGAAACAAGTAAAGTTTTTGCAAAAGTAATAGATATAAAGGAATGAGAAGCACCAGTATCAAATAGTACAAAAGTAGGATGGGAATAAATTTGAACGGTACCTTCCATCAACCCATCATCTTTGGGTGCTTCTTCGTCATCTAGAACGGTATTAAGATGAGCCTGCCGCTTGTGTCCGTCATTTGAAGGTTGCTCTTTCATGAGAGGGCAATCGGGCATACGGTGCCCCCGACTCCCATAACGTAAACAAGCGCCAAGGCGCTTCCAACATTCCTCGGTCGAGTGGCCGAATTTTTCGCAAAACGAGTAAGCTGTCATGACTTACTTTTCTTCTTCTTTAATTCTCTTGTTCTTACCATTCCCGTTGCCATTACGGGAGCGCTTCTTGTTGTCATGGGATTTGTAGGGGCCCGTGATGCTGAACTTCTCTTCCCTTCGTCCTCGCTTATCAAACTTGCGACTTGACTCCTCGTTCTTGCCTTTGAATTTTTTGACCTTCTCCAAGGTCCTTTCACATAGATGCGCCAGTTGGACCCACTGCGTATATGTACGGATATTTCAGGTCCAAGTTGAGAAATAAAACCCGGCCTTAGGCCGTCCATGAACCGGTTAGCCTTTAATAGATCGGTACTAACCAGGTGAGGAGGATATGGAGCCAGACGGGAAAATTGAAGTTCGTATTCTGCTACGGACATCATCCCTTGCCATAAGGAAGCAAATTCCACAGCTTTCTCTCCTTGACGTGCTCGGAGAAGTATTTCACTCGGAAGGGAGTAAGGAATTCCTCCCATGTAGGTTGAGCATTTTGAGGTTGTGCCAAAGTGGCCTTCCACCACGTACGCGCATCTTTGTTTAATTGGAAGGTGGCGAGACAGACCTTCTCTTAGTCGGAGCATTGCGTAATGTCGAATATCCTATTCATCTCATCGATCTAATTCTCCATCTCATCGGGGTTGGAGGATCCAGAGAATCTCGGAGGATTCATACTAAGGAAATTCCCGTGCAAATTACCCGCGCCAGCCCTGGCGCCAGCTTGGGCCACAATTTGTAGGGCTTGGGTAAGACCCGCAATTGTTTGTTGCATCGTTTCCCAATTAGCACGATTAGCGGCACGTTCAGCGGCCATTATAAGAGTGAAGTGCCTGAAAGACATAAACAGGTAATTAACTCCTATGGAATTGAAGGGAGTTAACCCAGAGATAATTTCTAAACAACTATTCCATCCCGGGCTCTACCCAATCTCTCATAGGTGGGAAATTTCCTCCCTTAGTTCAAAGGTGTGGGTCCTTAAACCTTGGACTTAGCCTACGACATGACATTTTCCTAGGACTTACTTATGCGTAGGCTCTGATACCACTTTAACTGTCACATCCCGAGATATAAGTACAGCGAAAGATATTCAGGAACGTGAATAGCCGGCTAGTACGCCGCAAGCGAGCAATATAATCAGAGCGTTAACACATCCACATATAAGAATGAATGCACAATAATTGGACAAAACCTTTGCTTTTATTGAATAATAATGATAAGTTTACAAAGTGATGACTCTTGACTCTTTACATTTCTAGACTCAATAAAAAGAGAAAATTACATGGCATGATCAACTTCACCATCTATTATAGTGAAGGAACTTTATTACTAATGACTCATGACTATGTCTTCTCTCGATCTTTAATCACTCTCGGACTCATCACTTGAGTAATCGAATCTCCGCTAGAATTTCTTGAAAAGATTGAAAAAGTAGGGATTGAGCACACTTGCTCAGTAGGTATCTTCATATCAACATGAAGGTAATGTTTAAGTAATTAATATTTTTGCTCTAGAATGTAAGATAAAAGAAATGCGATAAATCATATGCATACAACCAAAGTAACAAGATATGAAGGTTCATGTAAAATGAGAGCATGATCGAGCAAGAATATAATATGACCTTTCATGTATCAAGAATGTACTTGCATATAACGAGAATGAACTTTTTCATAACCATAAAGGCTATTCACTAGAAAGTCATGTAACAAGAATGTATAATTTCATGTACAGTCTCGTGATTTTCACTCGTCTATAAAAAAAGTACTCCCGGCGCAATGTGACGTCAGTGTTCATCATATCCCATGGTTTATAGCATGTTTCTGGCAATCAGCCGAGGGGGTTAGTGTCGAGCACTTGGACACAATCAGTGCCCGATCCGCATCTTCAAGTTATAAATCAAGCTACTTCTATGAGATATAAATAAAGTAGACCAATAATATAAAGTTCAAACAATAGTTTCATGATAACAGTACCAAGGTAAGAATGCACCAATTATGAACATGAGAGTTCAAGAATGAATTAAGAACAAGGTCATGCCACGGAAGAAATCCAGCAGCATAATGATACATTTAATAGTTTCCATAATTCATTAATAACTTATTGAGTAAGTAAGGTGTTAGGTTCTAGAGAATCAATAAACCATCTAGGAACATAGGAAAATCAACACTTATGTCAAACCTCAGGTTAAGAACATTCAGACATAAAACGGTCATCACTGGGCTGTTTCTTGAATGTTACGGTCATGCAAGGACCGCTAATACAAATTGGCGGTCAAGTGCAAACCGTTTATTGATAGAGTCGATGCCAGAACAAGGAAAGAGTCGACGCAGTAGAACAGTCTGGCAAAAGACAGTCTCAGGAGGGCCGCTACTTGACAGTGGCGATCTCCAAATAGCCGCAACTTAGCCAGGGGACAGAAAATGCCGGTAAGATAGGTGCTTTCTAATCCATTGGGTTTTTAGACTACAACCAGCTCGGCGTCCTAGTGGGAACCCCAGGCTCGTGGAGACTTACGGAGGCCTTGAAACAAGATCACCTAGTCTGATGGAAGGAATATCCAACGGAGAGGACCACAAGTCCAAGAGAGTGTTCCTATAAGTGTAAAGTGTAACTAATGACATCGTATCGGAATACGTCCCATATACTTAAGAAAGACTTCAGAAGAGAGGGAATCGTGTAAAAACGACGATCAAATCATCAATGTAACAAATTCATAAACCATGTGAAAGTAACTTTAATACGAATTATATGGTTTTGACATGAAATTAGGATAAGTTTTAAAATATGATTATAACACATAAAGGACATGAAACCTATCATGATTGAACCATAATATAACCAAAATTATGAATATAAGGTTATAACTAGGAATAGAACTTGTTTAGCTAAGCTTAACATATGTTTATAAGGGCCGATCTACAATCTGTTTGAAGTTAACAAAGTGCAGAACACAGAAGCATAAAATGATCTAGTTGGGACTGCTTATTGATATTGGGAGTCTATCTAGGACCGCCTATTGATAGTGGCATTAGAAAGTGGCGGTCTCAATGGACCGTTTCTTTCCTACTACAAACAAAAGTAAAACCGAAGTATATGCCTAATCTGAGAGCAATAAATGCATGGAAAACATGCTAATCAGGTAGGTAAGGCATGATAGATCAAAGTTACATCATGAGGATGCATGGATTACATGGATTAAACCAAAATTATCATCTTTTCCATTAAGGGTAGAAATCAGGCATGCAGGAATAACCTAGATGCGCAGTGATAGTAAAAAATTAAATACTACATGTATAAAGCATGAAGTCATAAGGAAACAGGGGGATTTTACTCCTAACTTGACATTTAAGCCTTTTCATGAGATAACCTACCTTTGATTTGATCCCTAGACTTCAAATTTCTGACTGGAAGTCGGTGCTGACTCCTGTGCGTCCTGCATGGAACCGTCGATTTCCTGACCTTCTAACTCTTCAACCTCTTGACCTAAATTCACGAAATATGTAGGGTAGGCAGAAGACATAAGGGAGAATAACTTCTTCTAAAGGATGGACCTGGGATTACCTTAATTGGGGCATCTAATCTTACATTCTTCGTCGGATGGAGTCAACATTTCCTGCGCGTTCTGCTACGAAACTGCAACTTTGGGGGCTTCTAACTTTCCAACGACTTGAACTCCTAACACGAGATTTGGAGGGGAGTTAGATAAAACTAAAGAGAGTAAAAACTTCTAAAGAACCAACCTAAGATGATGTCTCCTTAACTTCGAAATATGCGAGCCAAAACAAGGGTTCGTGTACGTCGAATCTAGGCTCTATTTATAGGGTTTGAGTTAGGGCTTGAAGGATTTGATCGAGTTGGGAGTCCTATTAGGGGCTAAGATCGATCCCCTAAGAGTCCTAAACATGTCTACACACTTCGATCCATGGGGATTAGGACGCCAATGATCCAAGCTTTCCACGCTTCTTCAATTCACGAAATCGGAAGGAAGTAGCAGTCATGGCGGGACCGCTTTCATGAGGTGGCGGTCTTGCGATAGACCACCATTTGGTGTTTAATCCAAAAAAAATTAGATTTTCTCATTTATCTCCTATTATTGGCCTATTTATCCTACTTAAATCCGTAAATTATCCAAATTACGTTTCTAGTAATAGGCTTGGGTCAAAAGGCCATAGAATTCGGTTTGTGGGCCTTATTCAAGTGGGCTAATTTGTTTGGTTCCTAGGTAGGGCCTAGGGATTTATTTAATTAACCCCTGATTTATTTTATTATCCAATTGAGCTTTATTAAATGCTCAATAATTCTCATTTAATTCCAGAAAATTCTTAGTAAATTCTGGGGTGCTACAGCATTTAATGCCCGTTCGGCGGACTATCGAAGGATGCCTGCGTAGACAGTTTATACACCTCATACGGAGCAGTGAACGACGTTGACGTCACTGCCAGCTCGCCTCAACCAATCCCAGGAAGACACCCCGCTAACCTCCTGCCCCCCTACACGTAGGCCCTCGAAGGCTTCGAACATGGAGAGTGAGTTGAGGGAGTCCAAGGTGTTCACGTCCACTCCTATAAAAAAGACGCAAGCTCCGTTGGAAAAAAAAGAGAGATGGGCAGGGGAGATCGATCAACAAAAAAAAGTAGAAGGGAGGAGAGAGCTGAGAGCCTGTTTGCACCCGCATCGATAGGGTGAAAAGAAGAAGAAAAAGACTGAAAGAAGGGTCGGGGAAGAGAGGTGAGGTTTTCGGGGGTGAGGAGTCCATGCTCCGTCCCCCTCCCCCCCCTTGCAATATATTTTTTTGTTGTTATTCTTTGTTTTCCCCCTCCCCCTTTTCCTCTTATGTAATCTATGTGTCTCTTTTGGCGCCTTTAAAAGAGAATGAAAGAAACCCTTTGGAGTGGTCATGTTGACGACGTATGTGTTTTTTGGTTGTTTGCATGATCACTATCATCTTTTTTTTGGTTCCCTATTTTTCCACAGAGCGATTCTAAATGCATTAAGCTCCCCTCACTGGCAATACTGCGTTTTCTCCGGATTTTTTTTATCACTCCGGGCTCCCAGGGACTTACTTCTTCATAGTATGGTCCCTGGAGAACCCCATCTGGAGAGTGAACAACAACAGCCACCTGTCTGGCAACATGATAAACCAAGGTCCTAGAATTTCAGAAACTATGGCCCCTGGGTCATTGGATCCCCTTGTAGGCTAGTCCTCGGGGTTTTCATGCTCAATTTGTGTTGCAGGGTAGCTGTTCTCAGCTCACCCAAGAATTTTTGAGGCCGTCTCGGTTCACTCCGTGGGCGGGGTCTCTCTTTCACCCCCCATGAACCCTGGGTCTAGAGAGATGCTGCCGGAATTCCACCAGGGCTGTAACCAATAAACCAAAAAACTGATATTGAAATAAACCTAACTCTGAAAAGAAATAAGAACACAGTAATAATAACACTAAGATTGATGATAAACAAAACATCAAAAGGGATGATAAAGCTAAACACTGAACAAAAGACCGAGTGAAGAATGAACACAGGCAGAGCGGTGCATTGAGAATAAACAGGAAATCAAATGCATCTGCTGAACATTTCGGCTGTTGAACTGTCATGAGTCAAAAGCATAAGATTCTCTGCATTCAAATGCATATTGAGTACCTCTTCTTCGTGTACAGGGAGTTCAGCATTTTTCACAAACATGGCATGGTTTCATACATGCATAAGGACACCTAACTAACTCTGCTAGACAGAGTGGAATGGCCGTGAGCTTCTGGATATTTGTGTTACAAACATGGAATTTTTACATTCAGCACAAGCATGGCATCATCCTATGCATAAATCTGTACACAAAATATATCTCTGCAAACCCCATGCACATATCAAGTTGCATATAAATTCCTTGCTTTCCCCCTCATGAACACCAACAAAAAAAGGGAGAAGGAGGTTCATGCATTCATCACAAATATGAGTATATTATGCCCTCTGCATGCACATTTGAGCTTGTTGTCTAGATCTGCACAAAATCTACAATCCCGATGTAGAGGACAGATAGGAGGAGGTGAAGAGACGCTAGCCAGGCATCTTGCATCAACGCAGCCCCGTGCTTGGTCGACGCAGGATTGGTTCCCCCCCACTGTGCCGTGCAGACCTGTGAGCTGTGTCGACGCAGCCTTGCTCCAGTCGATCGAAGCCCAGGGGTTCGGTCGACCGAATCGAGGCCTACCCAAAAAAAAGGAAAAGATAAAAAGAAGAAGAAAATGAGAAAGGAGAGGTGATCCGACGGTGTCGGATCAGCGTTTCTCGCGCCGGATCACCCCCCTCCCATTCTCAAATAAAAAGAAGAAGAAAAAAAGGAGGAAGAAAAAAAAGAAGAAAAAAATGGGGAAGTGATCCGGCGACAATGGTCGTGCCGGATCACCCCGCCCTCTTCTCATCTCTGTCCTCTACCTCCTGCCGATTAGTAAAAAACAAAAGGAGAGGAGGAGAGAGGGGTGGGGAAGTGATCTGGCGGCAGTCACCCCGCCGGATCACCCCCCCCCCTTTGTGTTTCAAAATAAAAAGAAAAGGAAATATAAAACAAAAGAAAACTAAAAACAAAACAACAACAGCCAAAAATGACAAATGCATAAATAGATAGTGGTTAAAAGAATACCAAAAAAGGGAGAGATGTTATCAAAGGAAATTATGATAAAAATAATAATAAACGAACAATAAAATATATACATTGTTACATATAAAAAAAATGCACGCATGCAGCTAAATAAAATCGAATAACCAAACAACAAGAATAATAATATCTATTCTGGAACCCCCGCTTCCCCAGACCCGGTGTGAAGGGAATATAAACGACGCCTCGGTAAGTTGTGTTTGGACCTCGGGGACCACCCCAATACGGCCATGACCCAATATTGCGCCGGGCTAATAGCTCGCTAAATCTGACCTGTGCCCACTGGGATCTAATCCCACTCTCTTATCAAACTTGCCGTACATTTGGCAGACATTCGTGGTGGTTTTATCTTTATATCGCCGTGCTTTCAACTCGAACTCCCGTCCGGACATGAAATGGTCAATAAGTGACTGACATGATTCGAATGTTTTTGCCCCATCGAGGGGCATTCTAACGCAATTTGATATTTTTATTATCTCATTTCATTAACATTAATTTTAGGCTGTAAGGCCCCTTTTCCTTGCGACTAATCAAGGATTTTTCCTCCTCCGGAGAGATGTAATTAACGTCGTGACCTTTACAGCACGGTGGGTTTTAGTCCCGACATGACACTCACTAATATCTGACTGGTCGACGGGGCGCACCAATGGCTTCGGAGCATCCTGGTTCGGAGCTCGAATAAATCGTCACTTTCTGACTGGCACGCCCACGCACTAAATAAATGAAATAAATAAATAAATAAATAAACGAACAAATATATGAATCCCAAAAGTGCATCACACCACAAGAAAGTTCGCAAATAGCGACCGACATATTCGGTCTCTATTCAGTCGTTCTTCGGTCGCAAAATCCAATAGCGACCGAACAGACACCACTTAGCGACCTAATATTTCGGTCGCTATATACTAGTCGCTAAATTGCGACCGACATAAGTCGGTCGCGGATACGGTCGCCAATAGCGACCGAATAACTTCGGTCGCCGAATCAGTCGTACATAGAGACCGATATAACTCGGTCGCAAGAACGGTCCCAGAGTCAATCGGTCTCTATTCGGTCTCCATTCGGTCTCCATTCCGTCGCCAATTTTGTAGTATTTTTTTAAAAAAAAATTATATAAACGACTATATGGTCTCTATTCGGTCGCTATGCGGTCGCCAAAGTTAATATTTTCATAAAATAAGTAATAACTTCGGTCGCTATTCGGTCTCCATGCGGTCGCTAATTAAAATTTTTTTTTTCAAAAATTAATATAAAGCTACTATAAATCACCTGATAAATAACAATTTAATAAAATAAATAACCTGTTACATAACAATTTCATAAAAACATATAAATCAACTACACAACTCATAATCTCCACAAATTTCAAATTCATCACATACAAACACACAAATTAATCATACATCCATAATAAAATGGCAACATACAAATAACTAAAATGAAATCACAAATCCTCCGCATATGTGTCATCCTGGTCGTCGTCTCGTCCAACATCTCGCGACGGATGATCCTGTATATCATTTAAAAAAATTAAAATCAATTCTTTAATAAAGAAATCAATTATTCTTGAAAATTAAAAGCAAGATGTTTTTCATTGAAGTGAAATTGACGAATGATAATTTTAAACGTTTTGCTCAAATCGATAGTCCGATTTAGAATCCGTCAGCTCTGACAAGTCACGTCTACCTCCCAGGTCGTGTTGGAATGATCGGAATGCCGATCGGATCAGTATTTCACATTCTGGACCCCCGGACCCCGACGGCTTTGATTATAAACCAAGTGCATTTGCAAATTGCACTTTTGAGCGTCGGGCTCAAACCGGATGTCCGATTTAGAATCCGTCAGCTCTGACAAGTCACGTCTACCTCCCAGGTTGTGTTGGAATGATCGGAATGCCGATCGGATCAGTATTTCACATTCTGGACCCCCGGACCCCGACGGCTTTGATTATAAACCAAGTGCATTTGCAAATTGCACTTTTGAGCGATTTGCTCAAACCGGTAGTCCGATTTAGAATCCGTCAGCTCTGACAAGTCACGTCTACCTCCCAGGTCGTGTTGGAATGATCGGAATGCCGATCGGATCAGTATTTCACATTCTGGACCCCCGGACCCCGACGGCTTTGATTATAAACCAAGTGCATTTGCAAATTGCACTTTTGAGCGTCGGGCTCAAACCGGATGTCCGATTTAGAATCCGTCAGCTCTGACAAGTCACGTCTACCTCCCAGGTCGTGTTGGAATGATCGGAATGCCGATCGGATCAGTATTTCACATTCTCGACCCCCGGACCCCGACGGCTTTGATTATAAACCAAGTGCATTTGCAAATTGCACTTTTGAGCGTCGGGCTCAAACCGGTAGTCCGATTTAGAATCCGTCAGCTCTGACAAGTCACGTCTACCTCCCAGGTTGTGTTGGAATGATCGGAATGCCGATCGGATCAGTATTTCACATTCTGGACCCCCGGACCCCGACGGCTTTGATTATAAACCAAGTGCATTTGCAAATTGCACTTTTGAGCGATTTGCTCAAACCTAAATCTAAAATCCTAAAACCTAAACCTATTCCCAAATCCCTAAACCTTAAACCCTAAACCCGTAAAAATTGTAAACCCTATAGAAAAAAAAACGTAAGCCCTAAAACCCCTAAAAACACTAAACTGCAGACCCCGAACCCCCTAAATCATAAAACCATAAAACCCTTAAAAATTATAAATCTTAAACCCTCCCCTAACCCCTAACCCCACTACGATCCCTTAAACTCCTAAACTGCTAAACCACCGATTGCTAAACCCCAAACCCTCAAACTAAAAATCCCAAACCCTAAACCTTAAAACCCTAAATCTTGAGTTACCCCTAAAACTAGAAACTCTAAAATCCTTAAAAACCACAAACATAAAAGACTAAATCTGAAAAACCCTAAATCCTAAACCTTAAACCCTAAAACTCCTAAACCTAAAAATCAAAAATCTTAATACTATAAACTCTAAACCATAAACCATAAATTTAAAATCATAAACCCTAAAATCACTAATAACATCAAACCCTAAATAAAAGAAACCCAAAAATGTAAACCTATATGTAAAACCCTAAAAGCCCCAAGAACCTTAAACCTTAAAAACATTAAACCCTAAACTCAAAACATTAAACCATAAATCTTGAAAACCTTAAACCCTAAACCCTAAACCTTAAAAATATGAAACCATAATATCTATAAACCATAAAAACTCGAAAAACCCTAAACCCTAAAAATCCTAAATTGTAATAACTATAAACCCTAAAAACATGAAAAACCCTAAACCCTAAAACCTAAAATCCTTAGAAACTAGACCCACTAAACCAAAAACCCCTAAAGCCTAAACTCTCAAAACCGTAATCCACCCCCCTAACCGCTAAACCAAAAACCCCAAATGCTAAATCCAAAACCCTAAACTCATATGCCAAATATAAAATGCAAACAAACCTAAACACCAAACAACTAACCCTAAACCCAAAAACCTAAACCCTAAATAACCCTAAACCTTAAACCCTAACCCTATATGTTAAACCCTAAACATAAAAAAATAAACTCATAACCCCCTAAACTGTAAAACCCTAAAATAATTAAAAACCATAAAATTTAAAACACTAAAATCCTAAACCCACATTGAACCCCTTACCCCACCCCTAATACATAAACTACTAAACCTCAAAACTGTCAAACCTTAAACTTTAAATCTTAAAACCGTAAGCCCTTAAACCTTAAACACTAAACAGCCCCTCAACCCTAAGCCTAGCAACCGTAAACCGAAAAACCCACACTTAAAATCGAAGTCCAAAAACCTGTAGCCCTGAAACCCTTCCTAAACCCTAACACCTAACCCTTAAATCCTAACCCTAAAGCCCCAAACCCTAAACCATAAAGCTTAAAATCCTAAACCCTAAACCCTAAAAGCCCTAAACACCTTAAACCCTAAAAATCCTAAACCTTAAAAGAGTAAAACCTAAATCTAGTACCTAAAACCTAAATCTAAAACCCTAAACCTTAAACACTAAACACTAAACCCTTAAAAACCTTACACTAATCATTAGGAAAGGAGAGGTGAGGCCAATCCAAATACAACACATGTTTGTGAATATATTATCATGCTAACACACAAAAATGACTATTTACATGCACTGGTATTTTACTACAAAAAATGGAAGGTCCATATGACTGTTAATAAAGGCAATATAAAGCACCCAAACACCTGAAAAGTGCACAAAATAATATTCTATCATATTAACAATAACATGGACTATGAAATGCCCTAAACAAAAAATTAGCATGGCCTAAACAAAATTTTCACATTAAATTCCCTGCAGGGGGTTGGGGTGGGGGGGCCGCGGCGGGTTGGAGAGAGAGAGAGAGAGAGAGAGAGAGAGAGAGAGAGAGAGAGAGAGGGGTACCTGTGGGGGGGGCGGGTTGGAGAGAGAGAGAGAGAGAGAGAGAGAGAGAGGTACCTGTGGGGGGGGGGGCCGCGGCGGGTTGGAGAGAGAGAGAGAGAGAGAGAGAGAGAGAGAGAGAGGGGTACCTGTGGGGGGGCGGGTTGGAGAGAGAGAGAGAGAGAGAGAGATACCTGTGGGGGGGGGGGGCCGCGGCGGGTTGGAGAGAGAGAGAGAGAGAGAGAGAGAGAGAGAGAGGTACCTTGGGGGGGGCAGCGGCGGGTTGGAGAGAGAGAGAGAGAGAGAGAGAGAGAGAGAGGGCAGCGGCGGGTTGGAGAGAGAGAGAGAGAGAGAGAGAGAGAGAGAGAGAGAGAGGGGTACCTGTGGGGGGGCCGCGGCGGGTTGGAGAGAGAGAGAGAGAGAGAGAGAGAGAGAGAGAGAGAGAGAGAGAGAGGTACCTGTGTGTGAGAGAGAGGAAGCCGGCGACGACGGCGACGGCGAGCGGCGACGGCGAGGCGAGCGGCGCGGCGACGACGGCGAGGCGAGCGGCGCGGAGGGGGGCTCCGGCGGAGGGGGCCTCGGGCGGGAGGCCGCACGGGGAGGGGGGCTCGGGCGGAGGAGGGGGGCTCGGGCGGGAGGCCGCAGGGGGAGGGGGGGCTCCGGCGGAGGGGGGCTCGGGCGGGAGGCCGCAGGGGAAGGGGGGACTCCGGCGGAGGAGGGGGGCTAGGGCGGAGAGGGGGCCGCAGGGGGAGGGGGCCGCAGGGGAAGGGGGCTCGGGCGGGGGCTCGGGCGGGAGGGTGGAGGGGGGGCTAGGGCGGAGAGGGGGCCGCAGGGGGAGGGGGCCGCAGGGGAAGGGGGCTCGGGCGGGGGCTCGGGCGGGAGGGTGGAGGGCGGGAGGGAGGGCTCGGGCGGGGAGGGGCTCGGGCGGGCGGGGGTCGCAGGGGGGAGTATAACGGGATCAGCGACCGATTGGCGACCGAATTTAGTTCGGTCGCTAATCGGTCTCAGATGTGCGACCGATTATTTCGGTCGTCGAATTGGTCTCTATTTGGGACCGACTAGCGACCGATTAAAGCGGTCGCTAATGCGGTCGCTATAGCCACTTTTTCTTGTAGTGATCAACACCTGGCTAACCTCTGCCCTACACGAGGGACAACCAACACTCAGCTTCAACCAGCTCACACAGTCATCTCAACTCACTGCCACAATCTGTCGGCTCTGCGCCATGAAACATCTCATACCTGGCAAGCCGAACGCCAATCACAGCACTGGACCAGCTCCGGTCCGAACACAAACCTTCCACAGATCCCAGATCCAATTCTGGGAGAAAGGTATATCTCATACCCGGCCACCCAAGGCCTCACTTGCACACGGCTCTCGCCATTCTCAATTCACTACAACCGGCAACTTTTGTCTGTGAAAATCCATTCGCCGATCACCAGCTATTCGTCAACGGGAAACCCTTGCTTGCTCAACTTCCTCTTTCCTACTCCTTCATCAGGCCCAATAAGCACAATCCAAATCTCGACAGGCCATCCGTTGACTCTCACACCGACCATTACCGCATCTCGAGCCGATCCTCACTCGGACATCGCATTCGATCTCGATCCTCACGCCAACTCTACCCTCTCAGGGGAGCATGGCGAAACCAATTGACAGATTCCACAATCCTCAGACCACAACAGCACTCGACTCTGGCTTATAGGGAAATCCTCCCATGCTGGTCACAAGACCAAGGCTCTCATCCAACGAGATCCCTCCAGGGACCTCCATACTCAGGTATCGTCCATTACATAGTCTCATCCCATCTTCATCACAATTATTCCAAATGGACACCTGTCAATCCTCGGCTCTGCTCTCACCACAGAGCCACAGGACACAATCTTAACAAATCACAGCACACATCTCTAGGACAGAAAAGTGTCATCTGCTACCACAACAACCTGGTCAACGACGCCACGACCAATGCACACGGATCTCCAAACATCACAGATCCTTGCCATAGCTGACCACCCGGCTAGCCACACTAGCTTCTCACAGCTACCAACCAAAAAATAGGGTACTCATGCGGCAAACCTACCATCATATCTCCCCAACTCTCCATCCGACCGGTGCCACAAACCACAATGCCTCAAGTAATGGCATGACAATCGACACGGCTCACTCAGCCAGAGATAATCACACACCGAGGAGATAATCCTCCAATGCTCCACAAATCCTCGGGAATCCGCCTATATCGACCAATGCTACGATCCTAGACCTATGGGTTATGAACCCAACAGGCTTCCTCTGTGCACTCTGATCCACACACACAACCATCACAGATGACTCGGGGTCTGCCATCCTGACAATCTTCAACTCAGCTAGCTAACTCCAGAAAATAGGGTGAGGAAAGCTCAATTATCTCGAACCTAGAGCACAGATTCTCTCTCTTAGTCTGGCAATCCTCCTACAACTCCACAGGCTCCGACTCACAATGCATCAGGAATCACAACACCAGCCACAAATTCTCACGAGCACCGCCCAACTGGCACTCATCCTTCCAGAATGATGTCAACACACCCTTACGCATCAAGGGAAAGGGCAACGCTTCTCATAGGCATCCATATTGCCAAAACACAAAACATGTCTCGCACGGACTTCATGGCACACGAGAGGCCAACCAATCCGAACGCACCATGCAAGACGACGAAACTTAACAAAAATGGGATCCTCTCCGACTAAGGAGAAACCAACATATTTCTGACAAAACGGGAGATCTCCACGCTTGACCTGACCTTGAACCTCGTGCATGCTGGAAACCGCACCTTCCAGCACTAGGACAACCATCACAAGCACCAGGTCAGTTCCTCTCACAACACTTGCCAAGTGTCCAGTCGGACCACACTGGTAACATCTCCCAGCGCACCATCATTGCAATTCCCCGAACTGCAACTCACCTATCCTCGAGCACTAACTCTACTTATCGCCAGTCACACTCTGCCACAGCAGTTGAGCTAGCCGCTGCTACACGCTCCCACCTATACCTGCCTCTGATCCTAGAACCATTTACATGAGAAAACACTTACCGAGGAGCGAAGAAACCACAAAAGATGCTAGGCTTGAAGGCTGCTACACTTCTAGCCATCGGACATTATTCCCTCGAATCTGTCCTTGCTAACACCAATCCATTCTCAATTCTTGGGCCCTCAAAATATCCATCTTCTGAGCTGCTGCCGCACGAACCACGACACCAAGAGCCACAACTCGAACCACGATCGGCACCTGCCAACGCTCATCCTCAGATCCTGAATCTACCACGGAACCTTCACATCTCACCTACCACCTCACACGGCACATCCAAGAGCAATGCACTATGGCCCCAAATACCACAATCTAGGCCATGAACCAAGCCGCCACCACACAATCTCGAACCAAATCCAGAACTAACATAGCCCATCTATGTGCTAGCATGCAGGACTTAGAACTTATTGGGTCATCTCTGCCCAATCCTGCCTCAAAATCTGCAAAAACAATCGGGACTGACACCTCATCTCCGACGCCATAGAGCATGACGAGAGAATCAGGCTCGGCAATCAGCAGCTCACCAAGAAGATCTTTCGCTCACCCGAGCACATCTCTCGATCAGAACATCCATTCTGTCACCTCAAACCATGATCTCGACGCCTCAAGGGCTGGCTAAACCTCAAGCTGGGGTGGCCAAAGTGGCATTAACACCTCAGAGCACACGCTAGGCCACCTAACTGCAAACAATCCTTGCCAGTCACCTAACCACACCACAGATTCCTCGAATGCAGCACCGTAAACTCGCACCAACCGGCAAACTCTGCTCAACACAGCACAACCGAGGTCACCTCTGCTGGGGAAGGCAACTCTCTATCTCATTCCTCAGGCCCCACGCTGGCACTCCGACGAAAACAACAATTGCCTTCACAATGCCAACACAGCGCACTCTAGCTCCCATGCGAGAAGCATAAACAGTAAATAAACACAAAAGAGCGGCCGACTGTACTGGACCTTATGGACTATGAACACTGTAATTATCTCAAATTCACATGTACGTCTACAACCACTGCTCTAATACCATATATAATGACCCAAGATCTAGATACCGGGAATAACCCGATACCATTCGAATCCTGGCCCGCCACCGACGAGCCGGAGGGCTCGAAAGGGTTAGAAAGGTGTGTAGAGGTACATTGAAATTTGAAATAAAGCAGGCACAATTATATAATTAACAATTTAAATAACAGAAAATAAATTGCATTTTCAATTAAATAACTAACTATAGAGTCCAGTCCAAGAAAATTACAGTCTACAGGGAAGGAAACGTACTCTAACGTCGGGTGAACACCCGACTCTGGCGAGCTGGCAACTACGAACCTCCACGCTGCGCCTACGAACCTCGACGAGGAACCGCTGCACCTAAAAAGTAGGGGTGAGCCACATATCAATGGCTCAGTAGGGGTCCCGTGGATCCCCACCACAAAACAATAGCGGTAAATGACAACCCTTGAAAGAACAACAGCAATAGTAGGAGTAATGGCGGAAGGGACAGCCATAACAAAACCACGGTAGCCCCTGGAACCACGGCTTTCTAAACTACTCCTACGGTACCGAAAGCAAATCTTGATCTCACAGTCGGGAGACCACCAAACTAACAGAAAACCCTGGCTACACTGCCAGAAGAAACATCACAACACCTCTGTCGTGGAGGCCCGTCCTCACGGATGATGGCCCAACCCGAGACTGCGCAATCCGGGGGTACGGTCACGACCTCGCTATCGTGAACCCTACACAGTCTACGGGTGAAACCTCGGTAACCCTATTGGAAACCCTAGACCACGGTGTCAAGAAGACACACGAAAGCTACACATAAAACCACATCTCACAGATGGAAAATTAAACCTTGGGTCACGAGAGTCACGCGTCGCGTGACGGGAGTACCTACCCACCAGAAGCAAGGCCGGATGAGTCCCCTGACATCTTAGTCTGCGCCCCAGGGGTGGCTTTGGTATGGAGTTAAGCTAAAGATGGGCTAAGTCAACCCGATTAAAGTAGCCCGGAATTAACCCATTTTTGATTTGGTAGGAGGGTAGTTAATCTGGGAGTAAAGATGTGGGCTAACCTAATTTTAATCTAGTATGATTTGGTAAATAGTAGGTTAACCTAGTAATAATGAGAGAGAGAAATAGCATTTATTATGAGAGAGAGCGACACATTTAATTGAGCATTTATTGAGGTAGGAGGTTAACCCACCTTAACCCACCCTTGGGTGTGGGTTTCAAAACCTAAGAATATCTCTGGGTTAGGCCTTAACCTAACCCGACTAACACTAACTCCTTACCAAAGCACAAAAAAACTTATCCCGGAGTTAACTTAGAGCTAACCCCGGGATAAACCAATACCAAAGAGAGGCCAGGTGTCTCCTTACTCACCCCAGGAGGAAACTAAGACACCGTACAAGTAACACAAGACAAGGGTCTAGTCGGGTTCATGCTCGTCAGCACGCGTTTGTAGTCCCCGACCACGTGTGTGATAAGCGCCTATCTGTTTATACTTATTTATATCACACACATCATTTTTGGGGCTTTAACGAAAGTAATTATATAATTTTTATGTGATAATCTCGGTCTCACATAAAATGAAATTTTTACTATAATTAATGAGACTTGAGACAGGGTTAAAAAAATAAATAAATAATTATATAATTAAATCTTGATAAAGTTATTATGTGATGATTATTTTTGAAGAGGCGAGACATAAACTTATTTGTTATATTCTTGAGGGGCCTAAGTATAATTTTTTACTTTTTTTTACCTTGTGAACAGAAGTCCACAGTGACAGGAATTATACCACCAACAACATTTTCAGTGTGATAATGATTCCAGAATGGCATGGGAATGGAGATGGACCAAAATTAATGGAAGGATTTATGGAAGAGAACTGTGGCTAGCCCACCCCCTCACCCATAAAACACCCCCTCTCCCCATTTCCCAGGCATCTCTCTTCTTTCTTCTTGTAGACACACACACGTAGAGTTTTTTTTAGGCTCTCTCTCTCACTTTCTCCCTGCTCTCTTCTATCCCATCGCACATCCATCCCCCCCTCTCTCCCTGCTAACCTCCGCAAGCTCTCACTCTCTCATATTCTCTCACTCCCTGCACCAGACCTTCCCTCTACGCACTCTCACACACCACACACCGCTGCGGCACACAATCTCACACCCGCGAACACTCCCGCGGCCACCTTCTCATCTCCTTCTCCCATGCCATAGTCCCTTCGCCGGAGCCCCTGCTAGCTGGCGTCGACCTATACACTCCCACATTACCCTCTTCACCTCCCTCTCTTCCCCTCTCACTCCTTTCTTCTCACTCTCCCTCTCTCTATTCTGTAAACACACACACGCAGTACGCAGACCGCCACCGCGGCCTCCACTGCTACTCCAACCTCCCGTCGGCCGCTTCACTCCCCCTCTCTTTGCCTCTCTCTAACTTCACCTTCGCAGCATCATCCCGAAGGCCCTCTCCTGCGCCTCTCCCTCTCTCTGCTCTCCCTCTCTCTTTCTCTAGCCTGCATCATCGGACTCTTCCCTGCTGGCCCTCTCTCCCTCTCTATCTAACCCACACACCGCTGTGGTCCTGCACTCTCTCCACCGGCACCGCAACCACCACTACACCGTCTGCATCCCCCCTCCCCCTCCGTGTCTCACCCTCTCTCTCCGTTCCCTCTCTCTTTCTCTCTCTAACCCACACGCACCACCAACATCATCATTCCCTCTCCCTCTCTCTCTCGTTGCCCCCGATCCCTCTCATTGCGTCGACCTCTCTCCCCCCTTTCACCCTCTGCTTCTCCCATCGTAGCACCATGTTCCCAACCAACACCCCTCCTCGCTGGTGTCTACCACTCTCTGTGATCCCGCACGTCTGCCTGCCCTCCACCTTCGCCGGCCGTAACCCCCACGATCACCGCGGCCCTGCCTCCCCTCCGTCTTCGCCGGCGTCGCTCACCCGCGACAGTCGCGGCTTCTCCCTCTCTCGCCTCTCACCGGCCTCCCGTACCCACCCTCTCACCATTGCAGAGCCCGCTTCCCCTACACTCTCTCTCTAACTCCTCCACGCACATTCCCCCCCCCCTCCGTGTCTCACCCACTCTCTCGGTGCTCTCTCACCTTCTCTCTCACACCCACACACACACGTGCACTCTGTTCTCTGCCTCTCGCCCCCCACTCACACTATCTCTCTCTTTCTCTCTCCTATGCCCTCTCTCGTGTCTCTCTCCATCTCTCTCTTCTCTCTCTCTCTCTACTCAACACATGCACACATAACACACACATCTCATATACACGGCCCCCTCCTCCTCTCTCCCTTTTGTCCGTGCCACTCCCTCCTACACGCACACGCACCTCCGTGGGTCGACCCCCACACCCGCGGAGTCGGCCCCCTCATACTTCCCTTTCTCCCGCTCTAACTCTCTCTTCTCACACACACGCACGATTTTCATTTTAATCCTTTTTTTCTCTTTTATTTTATGTTTATTTAAATCCCACCTCCCTCTCTCTCTTCATCTCTCAAAAGTTCTCTCCCTAAATCTCTCTCTAAAACTCTCTCTCTCACAACATCATCCACATCGGGTTGGACGGTTCTCCAAGACTCAAAGGAGTGTGCGACGGCTTCTTCATCCACGTCACGGCTACCCCTTCACCTTATTTCCTTATTTTTAATTTAGCTAGATTTTATTTGGGGTTGTAATTGTTATTTTTTCTTATAATCTTGTAACAACTTTATTTTTGAGCAATAAATTAGATTGGTGTTATTTTCTCTCTCTAGCACTTTTTATATCTCCCCTCTCTAGTACTTCTTCCTTTCTCTCTATATTTCTCTCTCTAAACCTTCTAAATTTCTTTAGGTAGATTTACATTTATGCAATTTTAAATTTCAACCTAAAAAAATATTCCATAATTTTTCTCTTCTCAAAATATAAAGTTTTCAGCTTTGGAATTCTAACCTCCTCGTGGGATCGACTCGTATTCACCACTACGCTCAAATTTTAATTTTATTGTGTGTGAGTGGGAATTTTTGAAATTATGTGCGCGGTGTTTTTAACGATGAGCATCCACTCGCATCAATTATTTTGGCGCCATTGCCGAGGATGTTTTGAGTTTTAGGTTGATAGCTTTGTATTATCTCTTGTATATATATAAGTGCTAACTCTTATCTCTCTCTTTATTTTGCAGGAAAAAAATGTTGCAAGAAGCAAGAAACCGTAGGTAACATTTTCATTTAGAAAAAGAAAAAAAAAGCACAAAAAAATCAGAAAAGAAAAAAATGTTGGGTGTCTTACTCACTGTCCATCTTCTTTTTCAAAAAAAAATGAACGAGGGATTACGATTCAGGTAAGCATCCTAACTTGTCCTCTTTTGATTCAATTTCCTTTCTTGGTTAGGTAGGATCATTAATTTAAAAAAAATTGAACCAGAAATAAAGACTTCATGTTAAGAGTAGAAACCATACCTTCATATTGTAGGACATGCATCATTTAGGCTTGCATTTTTAGTTGTCTCTATTCTTATTCAATTTATTTTTGTTGAAGATTGCGGGGGACAAGGTGAGATATTATAAATAGCCTGCTCATGCATTTTCATGATTGCATAGAACACCTTGTTTGAACTTCGATTGTTGCATTTCACTTCAAAATATTTTAAAGGCAGCACCCCCTAATCAAGATAAGGGAGAGATTTCATCACCCTTCCTCGGCCCAAAATAACTCCATACATCTTTTGCATCCGCCAAACTTAATAAAAATCAGTAGATGTTGGCCTTAGGATCACACTGAGATTAGGTGCAGTTTAAGTTTATAATCATTTTTGTAAACTGGTGTCGAAGGCTAGAGGTTAACAGTAAATGCAAGCGGGTAAGTGATTTTTAATTAGGTCCTTGCAAAAGTAAGGGCAGCCTCCCACTTCCCCACCTCTTACCTGGCCAGTGGACAGACTTAAGAATAGACTCAGGCTGTATTTATATCACTTTGTGAAACCAAACATTTAGGTCTAGATCACACCTAGGTCGTTAAGTTAATTTGTGTGTTAACTTATTTATCTTTGCCTAAAAGAAAAAAATAAAAAATAAAAAATAAAAAATCTGTCTATTCTCTTCTTTTCGTCCTAGTGTATGCAAGATAGAAGATCTCTACATCCTAAGTTACTAGGATCAATACTTGAAATTGAAAGGGTCTTACACCAAAGAAATCAACATTAAATGGTCGACAACCAAGACCCACCTTAGCAAATGAAAGATTATTTCACTCCCAATCAACATCAACCTTCATATGGCATTCAGCTTCCCCAGAACCAGGCCATTCAAATGTTACCCTCATTCTATGAAAAAATAAATGAGGACCCTTACAGGCACCAAGATGAGTTCCTACAAATTTGCTCCACTGTCAAAATTCAACATTTTTCTGATGATGCCCTTAGATTGACTCTTTTCCCATTCTCTTTAAAAGATAAAGCTAAATATTGGTTGGGAACTTTGGGGAGACCTATTGAAACTTGGGCTGATATGTAGAAGGAATTTCTTAAGAAATTTTACCCCATAGGTCGCACCAATACAATGAGAAGGGCTATCACAGGGTTCACTCAAAACCCAGGGGAGCAAATCCATGAATCTTGGGATAGACTAAAGGAATTGTTTGATTTGTCTCGGTGGCAAATCGTTCAAACTTTTTATGAGGGATTGTCTGATAATATTGGCAAATGGTGGATACATCATGTGGGGGGGCTTTCATGAGCAAAAATGAGGATGAAGCCTATGAATTGTTTGAAATGCTCAATGAAAATTCCATCAATCATGCCTCTTTATCCTATGAAAGATCAATTGGGCCCTCAAAACGGGCTGGGCTTTATGAGATAAAGAATCATGGGGAGCCCGAGGCTAGGATGGACATGAATTTCATCACCCAAAGATTGGATAAGATGGATATCATGGCACAGAAAATGGAGAAGGTAGAGTCAATGGCCCATAAGTTAGACCAACTCCTGGCTCTTAACAAGCAAGAGCCCACCTTCCAATCCACACCAAATCTATACTCGGATCCCACACCCCATGAGGTGTGTGTTCTATGTGCTAGCCCGGACCACCATGTGTCCGATTGTCCAACCGTAGCCCAACTCCCACCTTTCATCCAAGAACAAGTTTAGGCTGCTCAGGGGTTCTTCAAACCCAATTATGATCCTTACTCTAACACTTACAACCCAGGCTGGAGAAATCACCCCAATTTTTCTTGGAAAAATCAATCAGTTCCACCTCAACCAACAAATCCCTCCACTTCTCAGACCCCAAAACAATCCATCCAAAATCAATTCCAAAATCAAAAGAATTTTCAAGGAAATACCTATGCTCGAGAGTCATAGGCCCAATATAGTACTCCAACCTAGGCCCAGTATCCTCAGTCCCAATACCCTCCTTTCCGACTCAATCAGCCCAAATTCCATACCAACAACCTTCTCAGCCCAATTTTGATGAAAAATTTGAGCAACTCCAACAATTTATATTGACTCAACAACAGTCCATTGCAAAGTTGGGAAGCCAACTCAGGGAACTTGCAAAAACTAATATGAGGAGAGAAGCGGGTCAATTGCCCAGCCAACCTGTGGCTAACCCGAGAAATCAGCCTCCAAGTTTTCCTCCACGAGTGGGTCTCCTACCTCAACCTGACCCGCCACCACCTCCACCTAAAGGTCCACAATTTGAAAATGCTAAAGCCATTTCAACCTTTAGGAGTGGTAAGACCTTGGAATATCCCTACAAAACTAGGGAGGAAGGAGAAACTAGAGCCCATGAGACTCAACAAGACGAGAAGGAGACCGGAGAAGAACCTATGTTGGAGGCTGATCTTAAAGGAAAGAAGAAAATAGGAGAGGAGCCTGGCACTTACCAACCTAAGGTACCATTCCCAGATGCGTTAAAATCAAAGTCCAATAAGAAGCCACTAGCCCAAAATGAGGAGTTAATGGAACTATTCAAACAAGCGCATATCAACATTCCACTCCTTGATGCCATCAAACACATCCCGACCTATGCCAAATTCTTAAAGGAACTTTGCACTCCAAGAAGGGAACCAAGAACGGCTCCTAAGAAAGTTATGTTGTCTGAGGATGTAAGCGCAGTGGTGATGAACCACCTCCCAAAGAAATTGAAGGACCCCGGAGCTCCACTAATTTCTTATAACATAGGTGGTGTGACATTTGAGCGAGCACTCCTTGATTTAGGGGCTAGTGTCAATCTTTTACCCACCTTTGTCTATGAAC
This sequence comes from Amorphophallus konjac, assembly GCA_022559845.1. Taxonomy (NCBI): domain Eukaryota; kingdom Viridiplantae; phylum Streptophyta; class Magnoliopsida; order Alismatales; family Araceae; genus Amorphophallus; species Amorphophallus konjac. Next base: position 267,230,273 of record CM040127.1, read on the forward strand.
AATTTGATTTAGGGGAGCTTAAACCTACCTCCATCATCCTTCAACTTGCTGATAGGTCTATCAAGACCCCACGGGGACTCATAGAAGATGTCATTATTAAGGTTAATGAGTGCTACTTACCCGTGGATTTCTTGATTCTTGACATGGCCGCGTCCAAGAACTTAGTCACACTCCTATCATTCTGGGACGTCCTTTCTTGGCCATGGCTAAGGCCAATATCAACTGTGCTACAGGGATGATGGATATCTCCGTTGGAGGCCAAAAAGTCTCGTTAAATGTGTTTAAAGCTTCTCAATACCCAGGCCAGGATGAAGAATGTCACTCTATTGACATTATTGAGGAATTAGTGGAAGATGCTCCAAGTTTTGTCCATGACCCTTTAGATGAAGCAAATGCTTTACATGATTCTCTGACTCTTCCAATGACATGGTCCATGGTCGAACCACTTCCTGTTTTGCAAACTGCACCTGCTCTTCCTTCGCTTGAAAATCCTCTGCAACTTGAGCATAAATATCTCCCAGATTTCCTCAAATACGCCTTTTTAGGTCCCGATCAAACCTTGCCAGTCATCATTGCCTCTGATCTCACCCCTACTCAAGAAACTCAATTGCTAGATGCGCTTAAAGACTCATAGGGGTGCCATAGGTTGGACGATGGCCGATCTTAAGGGATTTAGTCCTTCGACTTGCATGCACCACATTTATTTGGAAGAGAATGCTAAGCCAAGCCGAGAGATGCAAAGGAGGTTAAACCCAAACATGAAAGAGGTGGTAAAGAAGGAAGTGGTTAAGTGGTTAGATGCTGATATCATATATCCCATTTCAGATAGCAAGTGGGTGAGCCCAACCCAAGTGGTACCCAAGAAATCTGGACTTACTGTGGTTAAGAATGATGAAGGAGAGGAGGTACCCACTAGACTTACTACATGGTGGAGAGTGTGCATTGACTATCGAAAGCTCAATGCCATGACTAAGAAGGACGACTTTCTACTCCCATTTGTGGATCAAATTCTTGAAAAATTGGCTGGACAAAAATTCTTTTGTTTCCTATATGGATACTCCAGCTATAATCAGGTGGCAGTTTACCCTGAAGATCAAGAAAAGATAACATTCGTGCCCCTATGGCACGTTTACTTTTAGGAGAATGCCATTTGGCCTCTGTAATGCACCTGCTACTTTCCAGAGGTGTATGATGGCAATTTTTTCGGACATGGTGAGAGAAGCCCTCGAAATTTTCATGGACAATTTTTCAATATTTGGGGATTCTTTTGAAAATTGCCTTGCAAATTTGAGGAAGGTACTGGAAAGGTGCATTGAAACAAATCTTGTGCTAAGCTGGGAGAAGAGCCATTTTATGGTCAGAGAGGGCATAGTCTTAGGCCACATTGTGTCTGAATGAGGTATAGAGATAGACAAGGCAAAAATTGATCTAATCTTTAATCTTTCTCCCCCTGCCTCCCTAAGGCAAGTGCGCTCTTTCTTAGGCCATGCTAGTTTCTATCTCCAGTTCATTCAGAACTTCTCCACAATTGCTCGACCTTTAACTCGTCTCCTATCAAAAGATGTCCCATTCCACTTTGACGAGTCATGTCTGGAGGCTTTTAATTCCTTAAAGGCGGCCCTCACTAAAGCTCCAATTCTACAAACTCCAGATTGGTCGCTACCTTTTGAAATTATGTGCCTCAGATTTTACAGTGGGAGCTGTTTTGGGGCAAAGGTTTGATAAGCGTCCCGTAGTGATCTATTATGCAAGTCGCACACTTGCCGATGCTCAAATGAAGTACACCACTATGGAGAAAGAGTTGATGGCTATAGTTTTTGCCCTAGAAAAATTCAAATCTTACCTTTTAGGGGCAAAAGTCATCATTTACTCTGATCACTCGGCCTTAAAGTATTTGTTGTCTAAGAAGGAAGCCAAACCCAGACTCATTAGATGGATTCTACTACTTCAAGAATTCGATTTGGAAATTCGAGATAAGAAGGGGTCAGAAAATGTTGTTGTAGATCATCTTTCCCATATAGTTATAACATAAAGTGAACCGATGCAAGACTCCTTCCCCGATGAGCATCTCTTGGCTATCTCTCACACCTCTCCACCATGGTATGCTCACATTGTCAATTATCTTGCAGTGGACAAAATCCCTGAGGGATGGTTTAAGTAGGAGAAGGAGCACTTTTTCTCTAAAGCCAAGTCCTATTTCTGGGAGGACCCAAAACTGTTTCACATGGGTCCAGATCATATCATCAGGAGATGTGTCCCTGAGGAGGAGCATCAAAGTATTCTGAATTTTTATCACACTCTAGGTTGTAGGGGACATTTTTCAGGAAAGAAAACTGATGCTAAGGTCTTGCAAAGTGGGTTCTTTTGACCCACTCTTTCTAAGGATGCCTATGAATGTAGCAAGACCTGTCTAAGGTGTCAAGCTGTGGGGAACCATTCTAGGAGAGACATGATGCCACTCAGGGACATCTTGGTTGTTGAATTTTTTGATGTTTTGGGGATTGATTTCATGGGACCATTTCTGCCATCATTTGGAAACGAATACATTCTTGTGGCGGTAGATTATGTGTCTAAATGGATAGAAACAATAACCACTCGGACCAATGATCACAAAGTTGTGATGAAATTTATTCATAAGAACATCTTCTCTAGATTTGGGTGTCCTAGGACTATCATCAGTGATGGGGGCTCGCATTTCATTCACTCCCAATTCTGAGCTTTGCTCAAGAAATATGGGATCACTCACAAAATTGCTACCCCCTATCATCCACAAACAAGTGGCCAAGTAGAAGTCTCCAATAGGGAAATCAAGAACATCTTGCAAAAGTCAGTTAGGCCAGATAGGAAAGATTGGTCTGAGAGATTGGATGATATTTTGTGGGCCTATCGGACTTCATACAAAACTCCCATTGGTATGTCTCCCTACAGGCTAATTTTTGGAAAAGCTTGTCACCTTCCAGTTGAGTTAGAACATAGGGCATACTGGGCCATCAAACAAGTGAATCTGGATTTGGCCCAAGCTGGTTCCCATAGAGCTCTTCAACTTAATGAGCTGGAGGAATTGCACAATGAAGCCTATGAAAATTCCAAGATCTACAAAGCCAAGATCAAATGTCACATCCCGAGCGTGGAAGGAACCCGGCACGCGTGACGAGTTTATATCAATCAAGTCAATCAGAGCATAAGGAAGTCGACCTTATAGACAGAGTGCGCAAAAGTAAAGATGATAAACCAAATCCTTTATTCATTAATAATACCAACATCCAAAAGTATGACCTTTACATAATCCATGGATGACTAGACTCAAAAAAAGGGAAAAGTACAATAATTGACTCAAGAAAGTAGAAAAGACATGACTAGATAATAACTCCAATAGTTAGAACGGCTCTACGCTCTTCACTCATGTCCGTCCCCATCTGAATGAGCTTCGTCATCGGAGTTACCTAAAAAATAGGGAAAAAACTAGGGTGAGCGGCCAAATGCTCTACCAGTGAGCTATGGACCCAAACCAGCGAGAGATTAGGGCATGCTAGGAGGAGAGAGAAGCTCTGCGGATGGAGGCGCTATAGGGGGTTCTCTGCGTGGAGACCCCTCCAAGGAGGCCAACCCAGAGGTTACCAACGGGCCAGGCGCTGCTTCCTCACCACTTGGCCCTCCCCCACCGCACGGAACAACATCCTCCAGGCATCCCTCCCAAGACAGATGGAGAGGAAGATCACGTTCAAGAGGGAGGCGTCCGATTCCAATCTCTTCCAAACCTGTGACTTGGAACTCCCTTTTCAAGGCCCCATCTGGATCTCAAGATCTAGGCCTCCACTTCATTCCTCCGGAAACTAATAATGGAGTCAAGATCACCGTTTATGAGAAGGCCGACTCTGAGGATCTTTTAACAACATGGTCCACTGCTTTGGTATGGTACGCGGTAGGCCTACACTTATCATTCAGCCCTCTCCATTCATTCATTAAGTCCTGGTGGGGAAAAAATGCGTTTGAACTCCATCTTCTACAGAATGGCTTTTTTGTTTGCAAATTTGATTCTGAAGAGGATTTACGTCGGGCCCTTGAGGGGTTCTGGATCATTAAAGGTCATCCCATGATACTTCGAAGATGGAGTCCTGACCTAAGAATGGAACTGGATAGTCTCACGAGTTTTCCCTTGTGGGTGGCCTTCCACGGACTCCCGCTTCACCTTTGGACCCGGGATTTTATTGCGAAGCTCTCTTCCATCCTGGGCGAACCTTTGTATCTGAACAAGCTAACGGCTGAGCGCAAGAGACAAGCTTATGCGAGGGCATGCATCATGATCTCGTCAGGGGAAGACCTGCCTGACTTCGTTCATTATAAAGATCTTGACGGCAGCGTCAAGAAGATTAAAGTAACCTATCAATGGAGGCCAAGACATTGTTCAATGTGATGTTCCATTGGTCACGCAGATGGAGCCTGTAAACCGGTCCTCCAAAATAAACAAGCGCATGTTCAGGTCTTCAAACCAAAGGAACGCTCAAATCCATCCTATGCTTATGTGCGCACTCACAACTCCTTTGAGGTTCTGAAGTCGGAGGACTATGGTGCTCTGGAGGGTCTTGGTGTCGCAGCAACTCATATCTTTGAGCCTCCCAAAGCCCAAGCGGTTCAGAGGACTCAGAGGGCTGAGCTCGTGACTCAGCCTGAGGCCAGCCAGGTTACCATATCCACGCAAGAGCCTTCTTTGGAAAGTTTTCATAATACTATACATACTAATGGAAGAATCAAACCAAGGGATTCACAATATTCAAAAGCCAAGGAGCACAAACCTATGGTAATGTCTACCACACTCTCTAAAAGTGTTTATTTACCTTCTCTTATTGAGGATTTGGTGCCATCTTTTGAGCCCGCCAACCTGAAAAGTAGTTGTCCTTCCCTTGAAGACCCAGCTACTGCCATCAGCCATGCTTTAGCCACAGCCCCACTGTCCTCTCATCATCATGCAACGCACTCAAAGGAAACATCCCTGCAACCTTTCAATAATGGAGCAGCACCAAACTCCACTTCTCTTAGAGGGGCCGCCAACCTGAAAAGTTGCTGTCCTTCCCATGAGGACCTAGCTGCTGCCATCGACCATGCGTTAACCATAGCCCCATTGTCCTCTCCACATCATGCTTTAGCCACAGCAACCAAGATAAGCGCCATCATTCATCCTTCCCATGAGGACCCAGCTGCTGCCATCGGCCATGCTTTAGCCACAGCCCCACTGTCCTCTCCACATCATTAGGCGCACTCAAAGGATGCAACAACAACCTCCACTTCACTTAAAGGGGACAAGTCTTCGGGACCACATGCTGGCAACATTATTGTGCAAGCACAATCTGCTCCACACCGCCCCACTATCAACCAAGATAAGCGCCATCATTCATCTTTTAGAAATCTATATGCTGTGGACGAAATGGACAGAATTAAATCAAGACCGAAGAGCAAAGAAGCTGATGGACGGGCTACAATGCCCAAAATCATCTAATGTTAGATCCTCTTTCCTCCATTGTTTTGTTATGAAGATTCTTGCATGGAATGTTAGAGGCCTCAATAAGAGGGAGAAATTTAGAGAGTTGAATAGATTGATCAGAATCAAAGCTTGTGCTTTGGTTATCTTAGCTGAAACAAAAATAAACTCTGTCCATGTTATGCACTATAAAAACTTAATTTGGCTAGAAGCTGAAGTTATTACTAATGACATGTACGGTGGCAAAGGGAGAGTCTGGATCCTTTGGAACCACAACCTCATTGATGCTCATATGGCTGCGGGTAGCAGTCAATTCCTTCATATGCGATGCAAGAATAAGTTTAAGCTTGGGGAATTCTTGATTACTACTGTATATGCATCCAACTGTGTGACTGACAGGAGCAGCTTATGGAAGGACATCATCTATCTTTCCAACAACATCAGTATTCCTTGGATGGTCACTGGTGATTTCAACACAATTAGATACCCACATGAGAAGCTGGGTGGCCGTCTGGTCACTAAGTCCATGTTGGAGGAGTTTAATCAATGCATTCAATATTCGGATCTTGAGGATATTACCTGTTGCGGCAATAAGTTCTTCTGGACCAATAGAGGCAAAGCTCACCGTAAAATCATGGCCAGATTGGATAGATGTCTCAGTAACACACACTGGACTACTTCCTACCCAGACAGTTTGCTCGAGTATGAGAATGAATATTTTTCTGACCATACACTCATGCTTATTAACACAGAAAAAAGTTTGCCGAAGGGCAAGCTCCCCTTCCGGTTCTACAACATGTGGGCCTCTCATCCTGCATTCCTTGACGTTATTTAAGCAGCCTGGGAAACCCCAGTCGAAGGGTCACCTCCCCATGTACTTTGTATGAAGCTAAAGGCATGTAAGTTTGCTCTTAAGGATTGAAATAGAAACATCTTTGGTAATGTTCAGAATAAGGTGGCCGATTCTAAGAGGAACCTTCACCAAGCTCAGAATAATCTTCATGATAGCCCCCTTGACGATGCTCTTATTCACCAAGAAATGGAGGCAAGAAATAATTACCTGCATGGTTTAGAGCTAGAGGAAAACTTTCTCAGATAGAAGTCAAGACAGAACTGGCTAACGTTGGGGGATTCAAATACTAAATTCGTTTATGCTTCCATGGCGGCTAGAAGAACCATTAACCAAATTAGGCATTTTAAAGATCAGAATGGTGATACTATCGATGACAGTAATCAGGCGAAGGAACACACTATAGACTTCTATTTTCAACTGCTGAATCAACCTCATGTGCAGGAAGCCCATGACATACACCCTGCCTTGCACCTCTCTGAAGATGACAAGCGATTTCTTAATGCTGATTTCACTGCAGACGAGATTAGGAAGGTTGTTTTCCAATCTCCAAAAAATAAGAGCCCAGGCCCTGATGGATTTCCAGCTGAATTCTACCAGTCAACTTGACAAATTATTGATAATGATGTGATCAAAACTTGCCTTCACTTTTTTAAAATGGGGCAACTTTACAAATAGTTCAATAACACCTTTATTGCACTACTACCTAAAGTGGTGGGGGCTGATAATCTGGAAAACTTCAGACCAATTTCATTATGCAATTTTATCTACAAAGTGATTTCAAAGCTTATGGCTAACAGAATTGAGAAGGTGATTTCAAAGATCATTAGTCCTCAGCATACTGCATTCATTAAAGGTAGAAGCATTACCCACAACATCCATCTTGCTAATGATCTGACCAAAGACCTGCATTCCAAGGATAAGGGAAGGATAATTTGCCTTAAAGCTGACTTGAGGAAGGCTTTTGACTCTGTTGACAAGCGCTTTATTTACCATATGCTCATGAGAATTGGGTTTCCTGTCAAGTGGATCCAGTGGACTCGAAGCTGCATTGAGTGTTGTATGTTCTCTATTCTCTTCAATGGTTCTTCTGCAGGTTACTTTAAAAGTTCTAATGGAATCAGGCAAGGAGATCCCATGTCCCCTTACCTTTTTACCATTGCTATGGAAGGCCTCACTTGTCTGCTGGAGGAAGCGGTGAGCCAAGGTCACATCAAGGTTCCTAAGTGTGCTGAAGTGCATGTTTCTCATATTACTTTTGCAGATGACTTAATTATTTTTCTCAAAAATGACATTGATTCAGTTCAATACCTTGCAAACATTCTTTAAAAATTTGGTAAATGGTCTGGGCTCAAGCTGAACCACTCAAAAAGCAATGCATACATTGGTGCCATGGTCCAAGACAAAACTGCAATTACAAATGCTTTGAGGGTGGATGAAGGTAATCTACATGTTCCTTATTTAGGTCTACCTCTTATTCCAGGTTCACTAACATCACTTGAGTGACATGGAGGACCAAATATGGATGGAATGATACATTTGCTCTAGCTCTTGCTATTACCTTTTCTTTAGTTTCTTTCCTCACCATAGTCCACGCATTGTGTGGTCATGGACTTCTCAGGAGCAATCAGTCTAGGCTTGTCTAGACATTGCTCACACATTGTACACTCAGTTATACCTATATAGATTTTACCATTTTACCGATCAAAAAAAAAGGTCTACCTCTTATCTCCACTAGTATGAAAAAGAATCACTGCCAACCAATCATTTAAAAAATCAAAAATAGAATTAGCTCTTGGAGAATGAAGCTTCTCTCTAGGAGTGGGCGGTTGGAATTGATTAGATCTATCTTGTCCACCTATTCCATCTATTGGTCTATGGCATTTCTTCTACCTTCAAGATTAATTCAGGAGATTGAAAAACTAATGGCTAATTTCTTTTGGCAAGGGATAGGTGATAAAAAGGCTCCTCATATGATCAAATGGGACACTATATGCAGACCGAAGAAGAAAGGTGGTTTAAATTTGAGAAGGTTAGCTGATTGGAATAAAGCTTGTTTGGTGAAAGACTGCTGGGATATTTTGCATAGGAAGGACACTTTTTGGATAAAATGGGTTTATGGTAAATACATCTCCAAATGTAACTTTTGGCACATTAAGGCTATGTCTTATCACTCTGTAGCTTGGAAATGAATTCTTAACATGAGAGCATGGATGATCAAACAAATCAACTTCTCTATATCCACTGGTACTTCTCTTAGCATGTGGTATGACCCTTCGGTTAACGGGAAGAGCATCTTCCAGATTTATAGAGATCGAATCAGGCAAGATCTGGGAGCAAACATGAACATCATTATCTCTGATTTCATTTGTAATGGTACTTGGAATCTTCCAACTCCAATCTCTCCTGACATGTTTGAACTTTCGCCAATTATTTCTGCTATTCCTCTGGTTAATGATCTTACTGACAAATTGATATGGATTCATGACAAAGAAACATTTTCATGTACCTCTGCGTGGAATCATCTCAAGCAAAGACATCAGATTTGGCATCCGGAGAGTTGGGTTTGGGATAGACCTATATGCCCAAAGCATTCATTATGCTGTTGGCAGGCACTTCACTACAAACTGCCAACTTTGGATATGTTTTAGAAAAAAGGATATTCTCTTGCAAATATGTGTGTTCTTTGTAATGGGGCTGAAGAGAGCGTGGACCACTTATTCTTCTCCTGAAGTTACTCCAAACAGATTTGGACTGATTTTTTAGAGAGATTTGACATCCACAGGAATCCAAGGACCTCACTTTTATGTGAGCTTCAATCACTTGAGGCCAACTTCCCCATCAATGGTTCCCTCACTAAGCTGATTAAGCTATTATTCCGATGCACGATCTGGTGGATTTGGAGGGAGAGATGCATTCGGATTTTCGAGAATAAGCAAAAAGGTTATACAAGCCTTTTAATCGAAATCCAATTTGAAGTCAGATGCTGCTTGGAAAATAAACTTAAGTTTGATCAGCTCACCTTCAGAGAGAGACAGCTCTTAAAACGTTATAACTTTAGCCTCTCTTAACTCTGGTCAAGTGATTTTATATATGCACCCCATTTGCTTGATTCATTCTAGGTTCATAATGGATGGAATGATACCTTTGCTCTAGCTCTAGCTCTTGCTATTACCTTTTCTTCTATTTCATTCCTCACCATACACGCATTGTGTGGTCATGGACTTCTCAGGAGCAATCAGTCTAGGCATGTCTAGACATTGCTCATACATTGTACACTCTCTTATATCTATATAGATTTTACAATTTTACCGATAAAAAAAAAACTAGGGTGAGCGAACGCTCAGTAGGAATTATATCTCAAGATCAAGCTGGCTTTAAGTAAATTACATGTTCATTAATGCAGTCTAGCTATGCATGTTTACATTATAATGACGAGAGAGAGAGTATGGAGTATCAAGAGTTAACCGAGATGAACTAGCAAGATTTCAAGATAACCATGTAAAGACTAACAAGATTTGCCAAGCATGTAAATAACAAGTCAAGTCATGTGAATTGGCTATTATAATATCAAGCAAGTAAATACCCATTCCGGGTCACGCAAGTCAAGTCAAGCACGAGTCGTGGAATATCAAAATCTAGCAAGTCATACATTTCGGTGCAATGCCACACCGTGATCAATCGACTCCTATGGGCACAAGTACTTTCGGGTGCTCCTCCCAAGATCAGATCGGGCCCTATATGTGTAAGCATTGAGTCATGTATATTTTTAGACATCCACTATAGTTATAGCCAATATAGAGTTTCAAAGGAATAGCCATTGTAGGATGATAAGGTAGATTTCATGAATGAAGGAGTTCAAGGACAGAACTAGAACAAGTATGACACATTGTTAAACCGCATGAAAACCAAGACATATCATGAAACTGGGTAATTGGCATCCACTCAGTCGCCATCAATTACAGAAATAGCGCCCACTGTCTGGTCGCTAATTTCTGTGAACAGTACAGGCTTGATGAAATAGCATCCACTCCACACTTTGGTCGCTAAATCAGGGAAATAGTGCCACTGGCCTGGCCGCCAATTCCTTCTAGTGCCCAAGGCATGGTCGCTAATTACTGACAGAAACAGACTTCTCAAAGAGGCTAGAAACAGCGCTCTATGCGGGCTAAGCATCACGTTTCTTCAGAGTGACGTGACAAATGAGGGTTCCAGGGTTTTTATGGTACAACCTGCTCGGCTGTCTTGAGGGAATCCAATGCCAGCGTAGACTTACAGAGGTCTCAATGAAGAAAGTACCAGTCTAAAGGAAGGAATATCTCGTGGAGGGTCCAATCATCACCAAGAATTGAGTGTGTAATCAATAGAAACAAAAATAGGGACTCCATCTACGGATGTGAGATGAGAGTGCCAAGTAAACCCGCGATATAGGTTAGGAAACGCGAGAAACTGAGAGAGACGAATTGGCGTCCATTCAGAGGTCGCTATATCCAAAAATAGCGGCTTCCTGAAAGGTCGCTCAATCTGATATTTACAGAAATCCCACTTAAATCACTAAGAATCAGCGACTCTATTAACGGGCGCTAATTCTTGTAATTTTCCAGAATCAACATAATTTAATTCTAATTGGCGACCATCCACAATGGCGCCCAATCTTTAAATAACGTCTACTGTCATGTCATAGAATTATAATTTCCATATATTTCATTTTTACTAAATGTTTTACAAATCAACGCCACCGTATAGGGGCGCTCATTCTTTAAATAGCGACTATGTGAAGGTCGCTCATTCTTTGTTTGATGCTGCTACACATCAGGCAGATACAATCTTAGACACATGGTACTATTCATAAACTTTGAGTTTACATAATCAGGAAAGTAAAGACATGAATAGACAGAGAAAAATATCAAGAATCCAGGAACTTGCTCATGCAATAATTTTAACGTCATGTTACATAGATATTTAATTTTTAACATGTAGTATTTATTACATTGCACTAAAGGAATTAGCGACATGTCTAAATCGCTCATTAATGGGCGACCAGACTACTGTCACAAATTAAGAATTTGCGACCCTCTGCATGGTCGTTCATAATGGGCGGCCAGAGATTGGTCGCTATTTTCATGCAGGCAGGAAAATAGTAAAACTGAAGATCGTGATTATAAAATGAGATGTTATGATCGTATATGCATGATCTATGCTATTTATTATCTTCTTGGGCTTTAGAGCTTGAGAAAACCTACCTTTTTGGCTGGTTTGAATGACGAACGGAGAAGAATATAGGATATTAAGAGCAACTGCGGCAGCAGCAGCTCATGATCAGGAAGAGAGCTTGCTACGGCAGCAACTCATATAGCAATAGCAAGAAAGAGAACTGCAGGCTTCCTCTTCACGCTTGATGGACACAGGTTGAAGAAGATGCAGCACGACGGAGAAGGAAGAAGCAAGGCTTCTTTCTCTACAGCCGTAACAGTAGCAACGACAAGGATATGAAGAAGGATGAAGCAGCAGTAGCTTTGCACGCGAGCAGCAGAGGATCAGCAACAACAGCTAGGGAAGAAGCAACGTACAGCAGCGATGGAGGAAGAAGAAGAAGTATGAGGAAAAGCTCCTTCTTCACCACACCACCGTAGCAGTACGATGGGCAACGTTGACGCCAAAGGATCAATATGAGCAGCAGCAGTAGTCGGAGCTCGATGGAAAGAGTGTTTATTTATATAGTTTTGGAGAGATCTAAAGGTCAGAAACCTAATGGGAATTAACCTTCCCACGCAAGAATCCTAATAGGTTTAGAGTTTCCCATGTTAATCTCTTCTCATCCCAATCTGCAGTCACCTTCTCGGTCGGATCTAAAACCCTAAATCCTATTCACATACAAGCTTCGAACGTGGGTTTTGGGCTTTGTTGAAACATCCCACAATATGCATATATATGTGTATATACCCTATGCAGTTTTATTCAGGCCCACTTATATATAGAGGGTAAGGCTTTTTAATGTGTGTGGGTTGGGTTTCAAAAGCTACGCCCATTTTGTTATATGTGTTGGGCCCCCTTTGTCTTGCTTTAATTGATTTAGGAAAATTTTATTCCTATATTTTATCCGGATTGCTACACCCTCCCCCACTTAAAAGAATTTGATCCCCAAATTTAATTCTATATAGACATGGAGGGTGCAGAGTACTTACAATTTTAAAATAAGTTAGGGAATCTTTTCTTCATAGATTCTTCGGTCTCCTAAGTAGCTTCATTCTGAGCACTTGCTCCATTGAACCTTTACCATGGGAATCGTCTTGTTCCTTAGTACACGAACCTCGTGATCCAGGATCTTCAAAGGCTTTTGTTCAAATGTTTTTGTATCACCAGGTTGTCATGATCTATAACGTGAGTCGGATCATGAACATACTTCTTGAGCATGAAAATATGGAATATATTATGCACTTCGAATAGTTGCGGTGGCAAGGCGACTCGATAGGCAACCTCGCCAACTCTTTCTAGTACTTCGAAGGGACCGATATACCTTGGTGTAAACTTACCCTTAACACCAAATCTTCTAATACCTCGTCCTGGAGAAATCTTAAGAAAGATGTGATCTCCAACTTGGAACTCGAGGTCTCCCCTTCTAATATCGGCGTAAGTCTTTTGTCTAGACTGAGCCATCTTGAGTCTTTCTCTAATGAGTTGAATCTTTTTAGAGGTGTCTCTTACCATGTCTGGGCCTAGTAGTTGCTTTTCTCCGACTTCGTCCCAACATAGTGGTGAGTGACAACTCCTTCCGTACAATGCCTTGAAAGGTGCCATTTGGATACTTGCCTGGTAACTGTTGTTATATGCAAACTCGACCAGGGGTAGATGATCATGCCACCTACCACCAAAATCAATAATACAAGCTCGTAGCATGTCCTCTCCTACTTGGTTCGTTCTCTCGGTCTGACCATCCGTTTGAGGATGAAAGACTGCACTAAAGTTGAGTCTCGTCCCCAATGAATGTTGTAGACCCTTCCAGAAATGAGAAGTGAAGCGCTGGTCTTGGTGAGACACGATCGAGACAGGAACTCCATGTAGTCTAACCACTTCTTTGATGTACAATGCAGCTAGCACATCAACTGACCATCGGCTCTTTATAGGCAAGAAGTGTGCCGACTTGGTCAAACGGTCTATGATAACCCATATTCCATCATGTCCGCCTTTAGATTTGGACATACCCATAATGAAGTCCATGTCGATATCCTCCCATTTCCACTTGGGAATGTCTAGAGGATGTAGCTTACCGGCAAGCTTTTGGTGTTCTGCCTTGAGTTGCTGGCACGTGAGACAACGAGAAACAAATTCTACTACCTCCCTTTTCATGTTAGGCCACCAAAAGATACATTTCAAGTCCTGGTACATCTTGGTAGATCTGGGATGAATTGTGTACCTTGATCGGTGAGCTTCTTATAAATTTTTCTTCTTCAATTCTGGACAATCCGGTACACAAGTCCTTTCTCGAAACAATAATCTTCCATCTGATACTAGCTTGAAATCAGGTTGTTCTTCTAACTTGCCTTTTATTTCTACTAACATCAGGTCATTAACTTGAAGTCCTTTGATCTCGTAGAGTAAATCGGGTTGAATCTTCATGTGTGATAGAGTAATACACACTTTCTCCTTGTCCGTGCTTATATCCAACTTAGAGAGTTGTTCTAGTAACTTTCATTCTTGGATCATACAGTTGACTAATAACGCTCTCGGCTTTCGACTAAGGGCATCGGCTACGGGATTACCCTTTCCAGGATGATATTGTATTATGAAGTCGAAGTCCTTGAGATAGCCAACCTCTTGTCTCATGTTTAATTCCTTCTGAGAAAATGGATACTTGAGACTCTTGTGATCTTAGTACACGGTGAATTGTTCTCCATAGAGATAGTGTCTCCAAATCTTTACGGCAAATACTACCGCAGCCAATTCTAGGTCGTGCACCGGGTAGTTCTCCTCATGCTTCTTTAATTGTCGGGATGAGTAAGTAATGACTCTCCCCTGTTGCATTAACACACATTTGAGGCTACTCCCAGACGCATCGGTGTATACCTCGAACCTCTCTCCTTCAGTTGGTAAAGCCAAGACTGGGGCAGTTGTCAGATGATCCTTCAAGGCTTGAAAACTTTTCTCACAGTCTTCGTCCCACTTATAAGGAATCTCTTTGCGGCTCAGCCTAGTAAGAGCAATGGTGATCTTGGAGAAGTCTTTGATGAATCGCCTGTAATAGCCAGCGAGACCTAAGAAACTTCAGATTTCAGTTGCATTTGTAGGTCTTTCCAAATTCTTTATAGCCTCGACTTTTGACGAATCAACAGAAATCCTATCCTTCGAGATCACATGCCCTAAGAAAGATACTTCCTCGAGCCAGAAGTCGTATTTGCTGAGCTTGGCATAGAGTTGATTCTTCTTTAAGATTTACAATGAAATCCTCAAATGTTCTTCATGTTATGCCTTGGTCTTTGAGTATATCACGTGTTACATGATCGTTCTCTACTTGAAATCTTACTCTTGACGTCTTATCCACTTGGGTTCTTATATACTTGCATCTCATATACCTTCCTGTTCATGTTTCATGTTTTAATTACATTCCTCGACATAGCACATTACTTTATTAAACATGTTAATCACTTAAAGTTGCATGATATAGAGATATAAATCCTACTGAGTATTTCGCTCACCCTGCGTTTTTGGTTAATGTTTCAGGTAGTTCCGATAAGGAACCACAAACTGATGGGAATGGGCAAGAGTGAAAGGAGTGACTGAGCTTATCCTAGAACCCTTATCTTCATATTGTTGCTTTTGCTAGAATTAAGTGTTATTTGAAAGTTATAATTTAATTATGACCATTTGAGACATAGTGATGTTGTAAAACTCTATTTTGACTTAGTGTTAGTTATCCTTTCCTTATTAAATTTTCCCTTGTGGTTGGACCCCTTATGCATGCTCTGATCGACTCGAGTGTTACGACTCGTCGCGCTTCGATTTTTCGCGTCGGGGCGTGACATAGATCTTAAAAATTCAGGGAAAATAGCAGAACAAGCAGGAAGACAGTAAAAAGTACGATGGGCACTAGGCGTCCAACCGTGATCGTCAGAAAGGTGTAAGCACTAAAACGACCCCCGAAGGAGCGAATAGGAATGTATGAGTAGAAATAAGCACAAGGAAGAGCAAATAAAGATGACCATGATTGCCACCAAGGGCTAGCAATGCAAACGGTAATAAGGACTACTAATCTATGCCACATACCTTGGAAAAAGAGTCCAGCCTGAAAGAAGCTTAACTGCCCCTTGACTGGGGAACACGGTCTCTGTAGAGACCGCGACCATCTGAACGTGGTTCCTGGGGCCGCATCCTTTGACATAAAATTGGGAGTGAGTTCTCTTCCTCTTCTCTCTTCAGTTGGCCAAAGGGAGAGGGCCTCGTGCTTGCTTACTACCTAAACCTACGAGAAAGTATGAGAAACACAAAGAAAAACACTCAATTAGCCTGAGAATTAAGCATAGTATTTATTCTTCAATTGAAGAGAACTCATAAGAGGAAGGGGCTTTACCTGGGAGGTTTGGTTTTGTAACCCCTCTTTGGGAGCCAGCAAAAACTTGGTGTGTGTGTGTGATATGCAGTGAATAGAAAGGAGGAAAACGAGATATAATATGCTATGAAGAAGTGCTAAGAGGATTAAGAAGAACTAAAGAAGAACACTAAAACAAAGAAGAAGGAACTTGAACAGAGGAGGATGACGAAAATCATCTGATTGAAGCTTGGATGTAGATCGCGACAGCAATTCGTGGCAAGCTCCAGATGTCCTCCCTTTTTGCCAACCCTAGGGTGAGGGGTCTTATTTATAGAGAGATGAAACCCTAATTCGAAGATAAGAGATAAACCTCAGTTTTAAGAGTCCTAGAGCCATAAATCCATGAAAATTAGGTTGGATAAAGACTTGAGGGCCTCTATCTTCTGTGCAAAGTGAGACTCTAGGGTGCCCATGATCGGAGAAGACAGAGTTCTGCTAGAACAAGACTTTTCTGATAACGCGGTCAGTCAGGCGACTGCGACCTGATGAACGTGGTCGGTCGACTGACCGCGATCCGGTTGAATTGACTAGACCGTTGAAATTCGAGAAAATTTAAAAATTGGGGTCTTTTAGGGTGGCAAAAGGATTGAAAATGGGCTCAAAACTTGCCAAAAAGTGGCTCAATAGCTAAAGATAATTCGGGACATCAATAATATGGATAAGAGAATGGCCCAGATTGCGGGTGTAAAATGGTGTCTACATAAGTTTGTGAGAGTATCAAGTTAGAAATAACTTTGCAAGAAATTCAAGAACAAGAAACAAGTATAATTTCACTAGCAAATTGGCCATATCACAAGCATTAGCCCACAAGGGCAACATGTATAAGTTAAATAATTCATTCGTCATGAGTGGATTGTCTTAGATCATTCTAACACACATATAATGTTGTAATGTTACACCTGATCATTCAATTCTCACGGGCACAAATATTTTTAGACGTTTCTTCTAAGATCAGATTAGACTTTATAATTATTGGGTATTGAGATCATTGGACCGAAGACTCGAGTAATTATCTAGACAATCATATGAACTAGACGTGAGAGCGATGACTCTCTACATACAGTATGATTCATGTGAGGACAAAATCATATAAAGTGTAAAAAATTACAATGATTAAAATCAAAATATCATTTAGGTGTAAAATTTATCATTCAAAGTTTTGGATAATATATATCCTCATTTTATTCTTACGTTGTTTTACTTATTTTTTAAATTTACATTTAAATCACAACAACCGATGTAAAAAACTCAACGTCAGTTTTCTCGCACGAGACCATATAAAACTTGACAGGACGATGGTGAATTAATGTGCGTGGGCATCACGCGAATCTGCCCCCAGCAGGTGCCCCCCCCCCCCGCCCAACCTTTCGAGGCTGCCCGGGCCACACTCCCCTGTCCCCTCCTCTTTAAAAGGCCTCCGGAGTGGGGAGCCGGATGCCCTGTTAAATTCCCAGTTTCCTCCTCCGCTGCTTCGACAGCGGAGGAGAAACGAGCACCGACTTCGAAGCTTCGTCTCATTTCGTCGTCGGAAGCCCCGGTTGCTGGTCGCTGCTGCGGTGCTCTCCTCTCCTCCCTTCGTCAGTGGGCAGCCTTCGCCTCTGGTTTCCGGCCTTCTCTCTCGCCAGATCCATCTCTTTCCCTCTTCTCTCTCCTTAGTTTCATCGCGGATCCTGATCTGCCAGATCCCTACTCCGCTACAGATCTTGAGGTTTCAGATACCTGTGCCGGCGTTTATTTCCGATTTTTCTAGTTCCGAGGCTATTGTGACTAGGATCCGTCCGTATCTGCTCGGCTTTGTCGATCTAGGTTAGGTCGCCGGTTGATTCCTCCTCTTCTACCACCGGTGTTGGATCTGGGATTCGTTGCTAGATTTGTGAGGAAATTTTTGTTTTCATCGATGTTGATGCAGTGTGGTTGGCTTTCTGGTTTTGCGTCTGCAGGTGAACGAAGATGGGGCTAACGTTCACGAAGCTCTTCAGCCGGCTCTTCGCTAAGAAGGAGATGAGGATCCTTATGGTCGGGCTTGATGCCGCCGGTAAGACGACCATCCTGTACAAGCTAAAGCTGGGAGAAATCGTCACCACCATTCCCACCATCGGTCAGATCTCTCTCCCGCTCTGACGAATTCCTGATCGTTTTGTCTTCCTGCTTTTCTAACTTGTGTCCTGCTAAATTCTGGGAGCCTTGGGTCTTTTGAAGCCTAACCTTGCAGATTTAACTGGGATCTGATGTCTTTTTTGGAAGATCGCAGAACATGGCTTATTAAAACTAGAGTAAAATGTACAAGATATAAAAAAAATGAACAATGCGTCTTCAACATACCTTTATTTTCCATCAAACATGTGGCGTAATCAAAACCCTACTTATCCAAATGTACAAACCAAATCCTTTGTCACTCCATTCTAGCGGGGTCTACGTTGTTTTCCACGCTAGACTCCGCCAGTTCGTCTGGAATCAGATTGGGTGCAGGGAAAGCTCAATCGTTATTATAAGTCCTCTTACCTTTGGACTTCTTAACAACTTAGTTTCCATCATGTGTCTCCGCCACAATGCTCTCTGGCCCCATAAAGACAATACATGTTTTCTTGTTAAAGTTCCTTGTGCTTCCCTTTTCCATATTTAAACTTTTCTAAGCTTCTTGGTGCCACATCTCCAACCCTGATTTTTATGTTCAGACTTGGATCTTGTAGAGATGCTTATGGCCATGTTTATAGGCATAAGTAAGGATGACAAACACGGGCTCGGCCTCCAGATCAGTCAGCCAATGAGCTGATCCAATTGGCTGCTCCGAATTCGAAGTTGGCCCAATCATGGTTGGCAGCACTCAAAATTGAATTTTTCATTATCCAAGGATGGGGTATCCATGCTTTCATGTAGTATGTTCTCTTGGTCTTGGGTGCCATCTACAGTAGTACAAGATAGGAACTGTACAATCATCTTAGATTTGATGCAAAGTTGTCAAATACAAGCTACACGATCATCACATGCTTCTACTTGAAAGAAAGTAAATGGCATAGATAATGCAAATGGTAGTGTACAAATTGGCACATGATTGCATTCATAATATCTTGAAAGGTTGTTGGGGGCTTTGCTTAAGCTGCTAAGGCTCCAGCTATCCACTGCTGGCCAATCCAGGCATATCCTAGGAAAGTCTCCAAGGCTGCAACTATCGATTGCTGGTCAATCTAGGCTAATCCTTGAACCACACTTCTGTTGACCCATGTGGATCTGGCAGGTCTAGTTCCAGGGATCAGAAAGGCGGACTGCGGTTGACACTGTTTGCCAAAAAATATACGTTTATCTGTTGCATATGATACCTTACAGATATCATATGGCTTTCAATTTTGAGATTGGATATTTTTTAATTCTTTCTTGGATGAATTTGAGGCCACAGGTTGTGAATTGATCACAGTTTTAGGATGGAAGGCAATGCCATATTTATGACATCCTGCTTCATGATGAAAATGCGCATGTGTGCTTGAATACATACGTGAATGATAGGTGTCTCTGGATGAAGCTCTTTATTGGATGCCATTTAGAGCTACTGTAGGACAACTAATGAGGCCCTGGGTATTTGTGATTGTATTCTCTTCATGATGGTGTTGTTACAATCCATTTAGGACTATAAGATTTTAATGACAATTCTTCAGAAATGCACTTTCTTTTTTAATGAGGAAGCATGTAACATTAGGAAATGCATGAGAAGAGCTCCTTAAGTGTGCTTTTCCCTTTTCTGTTGTTATTTCTAGAGATTACTTAGGTTTAGAAATAAAGATGAGCTTATTCTACAGTGCTGGAATCGTTGAAGGTTTCCTTCTGCCATTAATGCAGATTTTTCCTTTCCTTTGGGTGATGGAAATTAACTTCTGTCTGCTTGCTCCTCTGTGCTTTCCTGTTGATCCTTTCGTCTTCCCATTGCAAAAACAGAATCTTGTGTGACAAGGCCCTTAAGCTGCTATATTTATTTTCTTTCAGGTTTTAATGTAGAGACTGTGGAGTATAAGAACATTAGCTTCACCGTTTGGGATGTTGGTGGTCAGGACAAGGTATATTGTGTATTGCAATTTTGTCTAATCAGATACTCCTGTCGTTTCTATAATCAATATATAGTTGCCTTCGGTACTCTTCTTGATATTGTTTTTATGAATAGAAGTGGAGCAAAGACAAAGGAATTAGCATGGTTGCTTATTTATTATATTGTAGACTAGACTATTCCCAACCATCCTATCATTATTTACAAGTAGACTGTTTAGGTCAGAGTCTCATGACAATTTCTGGTCTGATATTATGAAAGTAGGATGTGCAAGTTTTGTTCTACAGAGGTTTTTGCACTAAAAATTGCAAAGATCCTGCTAATTCAGTTTTGTTGATTTATTACTTTCTGTAAACAGATCAGGCCACTTTGGAGGCACTACTTCCAAAACACACAGGGCCTTATCTTTGTCGTGGATAGCAATGATAGGGATCGTATCGTTGAGGCGAGGGATGAGCTCCATAGGATGTTGAATGAGGTAAGGTTATGTTGTGAACAATGACTGAACTGTGACCCCAACAAAAAAAGGAGAAAAAAATGTAAAAATGGCATGCTATCGATCATTTTAATAGCATAGAGGTACTTGGATCATATTTTGACACTGAATCATTGATCTTCGTGTCATTTTGTTTTTTGCCTGCAAATCGTACATAATCGTGAAACAGATATGTTCATGATTGTCTGAGTTCTTTTAGATTTAGGATTTTTTTGGCGTAATAGCTGTCTGACAATATTTGAGCATGGTAGGATGAATTACGTGATGCTGTGTTGCTCGTTTTTGCAAACAAACAAGACCTTCCAAATGCAATGAATGCTGCTGAAATTACTGATAAGCTTGGCCTGCACTCCCTGCGTCAGCGACACTGGTGAGGACACTGTTCTGTATGGTAAACCTCTTTTTAAGGAGACGGCATAGAGATGACATAATATATATTTAATCACTCAATATAGAAGCACTGCTTGGTTTCAATTTTCAGTTCTGTGATAGAAGTTATCTTCTGTAAGTGAACATTTAGTGCTATGAAGGGCCAAAGTTTTTCACAATTCATTATTCTAAATTAGTTACCGATATGGATAGGTTTTAGTATATATCATCATGTATCCGGTTGGGGTTAGGAGACAGCATCAGTGATGCATGTCCATGTTTGCGATGGCTGAGGTCAACGAGAGTCGTATCTCGATTGTGCCACTTGGCTGTTTTGGCAGCCTGCTTTGTGCCTCGTTACGCTAAATTAGTTACATCTGTTATGGACGGTCGCTAGTACATCGTCGTGCGGTCTTTGGTTAGGAGACGCTTGCGATTCATGCGCTTGATTGTCATGGCCGCATGGTCTAAAGGGGAATATCTTGACTGCGCCACTTGGCTGTATTGGCAGCCTGCCTCCTCGAGGCCGCTACTAGGATCAGCACTCAAGATATTCCTCTGCTGGTCAGGAAGTTTGCCTCGAAATAGAGTATCTGGGGTTGAATGTGACGTGCTGCAGGCTAATGCAGCAAACAGAAGCTGTAAGAGATACGTGCCCTGTGCAGCTTTAGTTGTATAACGTACAATACGTGCTGCTCCATTGGAATTGACTTCTGAGGGAATGAGAAAGTTACAGGTTTACGATTTTCTTTGCCATGTGCTTCGTAGCTCTACTCTAAATTTGTTTTATGCATGGTTTTTTAATTATACCTGGGCGATGTGGATGCCCTTCTTGTTGGAATATATGATCACATTACGACCCTTTGTGATGATGTTGATCTTTGTTATCCTTTTCTAGGTATATCCAGAGCACGTGTGCCACCTCTGGTGAAGGACTTTATGAGGGGCTAGATTGGCTCTCGAACAACATTGCCAACAAGGTGCCGTTGCCCGTTCTGTAACCTGAGACAACGAAAGGACATCAAATAGTCAAAATTCCATTTTTTATGGGGGAGTTACCCCCCTTTTTTTAACAATGCGTGTCTATTTTCAGGCTTGAAGATTTCTTCGCAGTACCAGGCGTTGAGGAAAATGTTTGACTACGATGCTGCTAGTACTATTTAAAGGCCGGCACGTGGAGCTTTTCTGGAATCCTGCTGCTGTATTTCTTTATCGTCATCTTTATTTCTTTCATTTCATTGCCACCCAATTATCTAAGAACGTCCTTGGGGACAGTCGACATCCATCTCCAGTCTGTGTAGTAGTAGCTAAGATACCTCTGTTGAATTTCTTAAGAGTTTGTGATGTTTTGTACCATAACTATAGATGGGTTTACGAGTGGTATTGTGTTTATCTGGTCTGTGCAAATACAGGTGGACATTAAACAACATGAATAGTTGAGAATATTTTTGGCCATTCTTTTTCAAATTTGCTTTCCTGCAAGTTTAAGAATCATGCATCGCTATGACTACTTGATTAACCCGTTAAATGTTTGTATTAAAAATGTGCCCTTTATTTTATTTTATTTTTATATTTGGCATTAAGCTACGGAAGTTGCACCTACAGAATTGAGGCGTTGGTTTAATTGACCTCCCCGTTGACAAGGCGGGGGAGGAATTGTTGCACTTGGGGCCGGGCCAGAGTCCAGAACCAATACCAGGCCTCTCGAACTGTCAGGTGGATGCTGTACCGGTGATCCCTGCTGAATGCAAATAACGTTATTAATTTAGGGATGTCAACGGGTTAGATATGATATGAATAATAGATTATCCTTATCTGATAAGGAAGAATTTTATCTGTTTGTTGTTAGTTAATTATTAAAAAAATAGTGTATTTGAAATTATCTAGTATTTAAAAATACGTTTAGTGAATAATTATTAGTCGTAAGAGTATATATAAGATTAAAATTTAAGATGTAAATTAATTTAATTATAAAAAAAATTTAAATTGAAAAAATAATTTATATATATGGTAATAAATATATTTTAATTTATTTTTTTGTATTATCATCATTCACGAGTCAACGTAGAATGAAATTAAAAGTATAAAATTATATAAAATTATAATAATTTTAAAGACAAGACGAAACATATTAAATAAAAAAATAAAGTGAAATAATATTCTTAGACTTTATATCTTTATCGTCTTTTTATTCTTTACATATTTTATATAAAAATAAAGAATATATTAAGTTATAATTCAAAAAATTATAAAAATATTTTATCATCATTAAAATAAAAATGACTTAGATTATATATCTCTCATTTTTAATGCATTTTTTCGAGACATTAAATTATTTGAGTTAAATTTAAACTTATGTAACGGTAATGGACGGATACGGATTTAGAATGAGATGTATCTGTATCGTTAAGAAATCGGATATATCTATATTCGTATTCGTTAATTTATCGGATAGAAAAATATTATTCATTTGTTCGTTAAATTAATGAAACGGACGATTATGAAATTATCGATTACTATTGACATCCTAACTTACATCCCGCTTTGAAACCACGTCCAAGAAAGCAATTAATTTGTCGTTCCCGAGCATCAGATTGCATATGGCATCACTATCACCGATTGATTTATGAATTGACACACGGGATCCTATGGCATCAAGGATCGAATGTCTTCCTCAATGTCTTCCTCTAAACCTCCACCATGGCACAAATATGTTTTTTGTGCCATCGGATGGAACCTGGAAGCGATAAAAATAGAGAAGAGTGTCATATAACTGTCTAGGGTTTGGGTTGTTGCATATTTTGATGTGCATTGTATTTAAATTTTTTTATTTTGAAGTGACTCTCAAAATATCTTAAATTAGAGTGTAAGTTATGTCACCGTTCGATTATTTAAAAGATTAAAAATAAAATAAATTTATTTTTAAAAGAATAGATTTAATATTATTTATTTGATTTGATTTTTTAATAATTTAACAGTGACGTAATTTGTACTTTAAATTTGAATATCTTGAGAGTTATTTTAAAAAAATTAAAAAAATTAAAGATATTGTACATCCAAGATGTGCACTGAATTTTACTCAACTGTCTATCATAGCACTGTTACATATTAAAGAGTTCAACACCTACACATGAAGATGAATCTGGATAAAATAACATTATTTCTCATTTTTCTAATGGTCCAGAGAATAATATTATGGGAAAAACACACGTTTCTGCCATAATAACTTAGACACTTGTAGAGCTCTACCTCTACAAAATTATGAGATATCTCGACGGTTGAGAGGGTTGAGTATGGCGCCCCGCACACCAAAAAAAATTAGGCCAAAAATGAGCTTTCGAGAGGCAAAGTAAGCCCTAATTTGTTAGAGGGTTAGTTCGGATTTAACCTAGAGTTAACTCTATGCTATTTGGTAGGCGGTTTAGTTTAATTGAGGCAAAAAGGTGGTTAACTCAGGAGTTAGTTTAGATTACGAAACCTCCTCGCGAGGTGGGTTAAGTCACCCCCCCGGGGCAATAATGCCCGTACCCAATTTTACCGTAGTTGCCACAATCCTTGGGACTAATGTTCGCTTCCCTCTTCCCCTTTCTCTACATCGATCGCCTTTTACCATTCCCATTCATCTCTTCCCCTTCCTCCAGATCAATCACCTTTACATTTTCTTCTCCTCTTCCCCTTCCTTTGAACCCCCATCTGTCGTGTGATCCAACGTCGTTTCTATCGGTCCTCCTCCTCTCGGCCTATGGACAATGATAGATCCCGGATCCTCCCCATCGTAGTGAGGTTCTTTGCCATCCTCGCTCATGTGTGTCGAAGTAGGCCATTTGTGACGTTGCGGTGGAATTCTTGACACTCGACAATACCCTTCTGGCTAGTGGTCTTCTTGATGCGTAACAGGTGTGGGAATCCTATAATAGCTTTGCATCGTGCCATCTCTTCTGCCAACTATGCGTAGGCGGTGGCATGGTCACGAGGTCGACCTTTCTCGTGAGTGAACAAAAATATTATGATCTCATTTTGTAGTATCCTGAATTTTTAATACCGAATATCACGATATTATTTAATTATTGTATTATTTTCTTGGCTCAGATTTCAAAATTTTAATAAAAATATAAAAAATATGTATCCTGTATAAAACGTTATTTCCAGCAACTTTGTCTTAAGAAACGAATCCAGAATAAAATTAGATTAAGCCCAATTTCAAATTTAAAGCTAAAAATCGTAGCTTTATAAGAACAACTTAAATCGCCTAAATTGGATCTTAATTCTCACCCTAATGGGCTCTAATCGAAGCCTAACCCTAACCTTAGACTCTTCAATTTGGCGCGGCGACGACGGATTTGCTCGACCCCAAATTTTTCGTCATTTTCCCTCTTTGGACTCTTCAGCTCGATTCGATCGCTAGAAGCGTCCTTAGACTATTAAAAGGTGGCCCTCGACCCCTGGAAACCCTATTTGCTTCGACGACTGGTGGCGTGCTCGATCGTGGGAGGATCTTGGCGTGAGGAGCGGTTCTAGTTAGGGTTTCGACGACCTTTTCTCTTCTTCCTTTCATCAATTAAAGGTAGGTTTCTCTCAGACTGAACTAATAATCAAGCATGCCATCTTGTTCATCTCTCAGCCCTCTTTCATTTGATACTAGTTTGCCTAATTTTTGTGTACCATGTCCATCTAATTCTGTAGTTTACTTCGAAGTATATCCTAATGGTTGCCTCGCATATTAGTTCATTTTATGGTAGTTTAACTTAGCCTAATCTCAAATCAAAGCATGTTATCTTGTTCGCCTTTGAATGCACTTTCCAACGGTACTTTTTTGCCTAAATTTCATTCATTATATTGCTCGTAATCGCTATTTTAATCAAAGTTTGTCGGGGTTCGCCGTCGACGGATCTCAGTGGTAAAAACGGTCGCACTAGTGACCGCATGGTGATGAAACGGTCGCGTAATAGACCGTTTTCCTCTCCCCAAATTTTTTCAAAAAAAATTAATATTTTAATTGACACGTCCTATCTCTAAGACACCTCTATGACAATTAATTACTTTAATAATTATAAGATTTTATTGACACGCCCTAGTAGTCTGACGCTTTCTCTTAGGCGCGTCTAGCCTCACCGACGCGTTCATGACTGAAATATATATATAAAAACTAGCGGTCTTCCTGAGACCGTCTAATGCCGGTTGCGGTCTGCAGAGGACTATTTTTCTCTTATTTTCAGCTTTAAAGTCGGCTCGTTTTGCTGCATTTTAGGCTAGGTTTATGCTGTCTTTTTGCGCACTGTTGAGGCTTAAAACACTACAAATGTGATTAGTTAGGTTCTGAAGTTATCAAGTTCGAATTTCCATATTTTCTTATTTTTCTAAGGTTGGAGGAAATGACTTTATATTAGTTTAACATAAATGGTCAAATCATGGTTTAACTTGTAAGATTTTTGGTATTATTCTTCAATTGTTACTCATAGCTTGATGTCTTCTTAAAGATTGATTGAGGGTCGTGCCACTCCGGTGGTTCTGACTTACCGCTACACTCGTTTCCATGGATTTTTAAGCCATTTATTGTTGGGTATCGAATACCTCTCCGTCGGATATTCCTTCCGTCGGACTAGGTGTTCATGTTCCGAGACCTCCGTACGACTCCGTGAGCCTGGGATTCTCACTAGGACGCCGAGCAGGTTATACCACCAAGACCTGAACCCATTTGAAAGTTTATTTTGGCGGAACAAGGCTCTGCCAAAATTCTACCAAGATCCTATCAGATTTATGAAAATGGTCCTTCCAAGATCGCCATTCCTTGGCTGCGGTATTGACTAGACCGTCTTCTTCTCGGAACCATGTGGCCAGTTTTGACCCAAAATGCGTTCATGATTTGGATCCGACTCTTGTTTAACCGGTTCGGTCTAGCCCTACTGGAAGCGGTCTCCCTGTGACCGTCTCTTTCCAGTGGCGGTCCATGGCCGATCGTTTCTTCTCTCAACAACCTAAAATCTCTTATTTTTCATAATTATTGTATCCAGCCTTTTAGGGCTGCCGTACCTCGACTTTCGACACTATTCTAGGTCAATTATTGGAACGGTATTCCAATAAGTCCCTCTCAAAGCCATTTTCTTAAATGACTCATTCCATCGATGAAGAGCTTATTGTTTGAACTTCCTCAAGAAATCTATACTCCTACATGGAAATGCCTTGATTACATGGTTTAACCTTATGAAAATGGTCCTTCCAAGATCGCCATTCCTCGGCTGCGGTATTGACTAGACTATCTTCTTCTCGAAACCATGTGGCCAGTTTTGACCCAAAACGCGTTCATGATTTGGATCCGACTCGGTTTAACCGGTTCAGTCTAGCCCTACTGGAAGCGGTCTCCCTGTGACCGTCTCTTTCCAGTGGCGGTCCATGGCCGATCGTTTCTTCTCTCAGCAACCTAAAATCTCTTATTTTTCATAATTATTATATCCAACCTTTTAGGGCTGCCATACCTCGACTTTCGACACTATTCTAGGTCAATTATTGGAACGGTATTCCAATAAGTCCCTCTCAAAGTCATTTTCTTAAATGACTCATTCCATCGATGAAGAGCTTATTGTTTGAACTTCCTCAAGAAATCTATACTCCTACATGGAAATGCCTTGATTACATGGTTTAACCTTGAAAATATTGGCTATTTATATAAGTGAATGTCTAGATTGGGATCTATGATCCAACCTCTTCAGTACCAACGCATCATAAGGGCCCGGTCTGATCCTGGGAAGAGCGTCCGAAAGTACTTGTGTCCCGTAGAGTTTGTAATGACAAGGCGTGACATTGCACCGCAGTACATGACTAGCGTGTTAATCTACGACATTCTACTTCACTCAACTACTTGAGATTCTTGCGTGACATGACGTGCGTGCTTGACATGGCCAATTCATATGGAAATTATATTTGAAACCTTGTGGAAAATTCTTGTTATTCTTGCACTTGTTCCTTTAAATTGAAGTCTATCTTTTCCTTCTCTTATCTGTCATTTATCGCCTGTTTATATGTTCAGTATGGTTCTTTTATCGCATTGTCATACATGATGAAATGATTAATCACTTAAATTATGCCTGATGATAGAGATATAAAATCATACTGAGCTCTCGCTCACTCAGTTTTCCCCACCTTTTCAAGTAGCTCGGATGAGGAGACGCAAACAGATGGGAACGGGGGAGAGTGATGGCGGGAGCGAGCCAGTTAGTGTCGATCATGTCGTTCGTTATAGTCATTGTAGTCACTTCAATAGTGGACATCTTGAGTCATTGTAGGACTTAGGTTTTTCTTCTTTTTCTTTTATGTCAGTTATTGTTAAGTTAGTAAAGTCCACGAGATGTCGGTTGTAATAAGTACTTTTCATCTTTATTATCAATAAAATTTTAGTTACTTGCATTTAATTGTTGGCCTTTTGGTGTATGGTCTCTTGTGGCAATGTATGCTCTGATTGACATGAATGTTATAATTGCTGCGTTCTGATTTTTCACATCGGGACGTGACAGTTTTGTAGTATCAGAGCCTAGGTTTTCTTTAGACCCTAAGTTTCAATAAGTGTCATAGAACCCGTGACATTAGTAAAGTCTGAAATCCGACCCGGTGAGATGGGATAGAGACTCGGGTTAAGTTAATTAACCAACTCTAAGAAAATGAATCCGGTAGAACGTTCTTAATTAGTTCTCTTTACGTTGTAGGAATTTCTCGCGATGGCAGCTGAGCGCGCACTGTGGCGAGACATGCAACGCACGGTTCAGGGCCTCACGAAGGCCTTACAGTAGGTGGCGCAAGGTTGCGCGCATCATGGAGCCGGTGATCTCCACTGGAACTTTCGCGGCTTGAATCCCCCACGTTTTGGCGACACCGCAGACTCCGATGAGGGAGAGCACTGGCTGAAGGAGATGGAGCGTATCTTCAGAGTTATGCAGTGTGGTGACCAGGACCGAGTCCTTTTGACGACGTTTCAACTGGAGCGCGATGCACGTGCTTAGTGGGAAGCCGTGGAAGCCACGCTTGGTAATAGGCGTGCGACGTGGGATGAATTTAAGGAGCATTTTAACAACAAATATTTCTCAGATCGTGTGCAGGAAAAGAAGGCGGCGGAGTTCGCTTCGTTGAAACAAAGGAATTTATCAGTTGCTGAGTACGAGGCAGCGTTCGCCAGATTATGCCGCTATACGCCGCACTTGGTATCTACGGAGAAGATGAAGGCCAAACAATTTTTGAATGAATTGAAGCTTCAGTATATTAACCAATTGGCATCTTTGGAGATTCACACTTATGCTGAGATTGTGAGAAAGGCCCAAGTTCTCGAAGATACGATGGAGATGAAGGATCAGATAAGAGGTCGAGACAAGAAGAGAGAGCAGACTACCAGCTCCGGGAATTTTAAACCCACAAATGGCAAGAAGAGGCCCAATGGCGGGCCGAGTTTTTTGAAAGATAAGAAACCGAAGGAAGGTGATAAGAGGGCTGGATCGACTGCTCCATCCAAAGTAGTCTGCAGGTACTATGACCGCCCGGGCCACAAGATGGAAGAATGTTAGCGCAAGCTGGGCGCTTGTTTGAGATGTGGTAGCAGGGACCATCGAATCCCTGTGTGTCCCCTCATTAATGAGCAGGTGACATCCGACAAGCCGCAAGGGAGTCAAAGGCGGCAGGGCAAGCTCCAAGCCCTCCAAGATGCAGAGACTGAAACCGAGGCTACCGAGGAAGGAGGTATTGTCGAAGGTACCCTTACTATTCTTTCCAAGCCAGCATTTATACTTTTCGACACTGGCGCTACTCATTCATTTATATCTCAGAAATTTGCTAAGACTTTATCTATGAAACCGGTATTATTGGATTCTCATCTTGTGATATCAACCCCTATTGGTTCAGGGTCAGAGATTAAAAATTATTACCCCTCTAGTGAACTTTTGATTAATGATTGTAACTTATCTGCTGATTTGGTATGCATGAAGATGAAAGATTATGATGTGATTCTAGGAGCAGATTGGTTAGCTAGACATGGAGCTAGTGTTCATTGTAAATCAGGAGTAGTGTCTTTCCCTGGATGCCCTGAGCTTTTCTTTTTTGGCTCTAGGAAATCTAAGTCCGTGCCACTTATTTCGGCACTCCGAGCAAACAAGTTGTTAAGGAGAGGGTGTCAGGCATTCTTGGCCTTGGTCTCTTTGACCAATAAGAAGGAAGTGGAGTTGAAGGACATCTCGGTTGTTCGAGATTTTTCTGAAGTGTTTCCTGAAGATTTGCCAGCTCTTCCTCCTGAGAGGGAGGTGATTTCCTCCATTGATTTAATTCCTGGCGCTTCACCTATTTCTAAAGCTTCGTATCGTATGTCCCCTACTGAGTTAAAGGAATTGAAGGAGCAGTTGTTGGAATTGCTAGAAAAAGGGTTTATTCATCCGAGTACATCCCTGTGGGGTGCCCCTGTGCTTTTCGTAAGAAAGAAGGATGGTTCGTTGAGGCTGTATATTGATTATCGCCAGTTGAACCAGCTCACTGTTAAGAACAAGTACCCGTTGCTGAGGATCGATGAGCTGTTTGATCAGATATCTGGAGCCCAGTATTTCTCAAAAATCGATCTCAGATCGGGGTATCACCAGTTGAGGATAAAGGATGAGAATATTTATAAGACGACGTTCCGTAGTAGGTATGGACATTTTGAAATTGTTGTAATGCCGTTTGGACTAACAAATGCTCTTGCAGCTTTCATGCAGCTAATGAATAGTGTGTTCCGACCCTACTTAGATCAATGGGTTGTGGTATTTATTGATGATATTCTTATATACTCCAAGAGCAAGGAGGAGCATGAGGAGCACTTAAAGATGGCGTTGCAGATACTAAGGGATCATCAGTTATACGCCAAGTTCCGTAAGTGTGAGTTTTTGCTGCAAGAAGTGTCTTTTCTGGGACATATTATTTCCAAAGATGGAATTTCGGTTGACCCTTCTAAAGTAGAGGCGGTACGTAATTGGGAAAGGCCTATAAATGCAACTGAAATCAGGAGTTTCCTAGGCCTAGCAGGTTACTATCGGAGGTTCATTAAGGATTTCTCCAAGATCGCAGTACCCTTGACTAGATTAACTCGTAAGGAGAATCGATTCGAGTGGTCGGAAGATTGTGAGAAAACTTTACAAACTTTGAAGGAGTGTTGACCACTGCCCCAGTGTTGACTTTGCCATCTGGAGAAGGAGGTTTTGAAGTATATACCGATGCATCAGGAATTGGCTTAGGTTGTGTGTTGATGCAGCGAGGGAAAGTGATAGCTTATTCTTTTAGGCAGTTGAGGAAGCACGAAGAGAATTACCCTATTCATGACCTGGAGCTAGCGGCAGTTGTGTTTGCTCTGAAGATTTGGAGACATTACCTATATGGGAAAACTTTCACCATGTACTCTGATCATAAGAGCCTAAAACATTTATTCTCTTAGAAGGAGCTGAATATGAGGCAGAGAAGGTGGTTCGAGTACTTAAAGGATTTTGACTTCTCTATTGAGTATCATCCTGGAAAGGGGAATGTTGTGGCAGATGCTTTGAGCAGGAAGCCAATGGCTAGATTAGCAAGTTTAATGCTTCAGGAATGGAGGTTGTTAGAGCAGTTTGCAAGCTTAGATCTTAATGTCGCAGAGAAGGAAGATCGGGTTATGATTGCTCATGTCCAACTTCATTCAGAGTTGCTGGAAAAAATTAAGCAACTGCAGGATAATGACCTGTTGCTAGTGGAAATTAAAGAACAGATGGCTAGTCGACTAGACTTTGTGTTGGCCGATGATGATAGATTGTTGTTCCGTGGTAGAACTTGTGTCCCTGATTCTGCGGAGGTGAAGAAAAAGACTCTCGAGGAAGCCCATAGGTCCAAGTACACCATTCATCCAGGAGCTACAAAGATGTATCGAGATTTGAAGAGGATCTTTTGGCGGCCGAACATGAAAAGAGAAGTGGCCGAATTTGTAAGCAGATGTTTAGTATGTCAGCAAGTCAAGGCCAAACATTTTAGGCATGCTAGAAAGTTAAAACCTCTTGAAATATCATAATGAAAGTGGGAGAGTGTTGGCATGGATTTTATCATGGGCTTACCTAGAACTCGTAGCAGTTTTGATGTAATTTGGGTGATTGTTGATTGTTTGACTAAGTTCGCGCACTTTTTGCCTATTAAATCTAAGTGGACCATAGATGTTTTGGATGCACTGTATATGAAAGAAATAGTGAGGTTGCATGGAGTTCCTGTATCCATCATATCTGACAGAGACCCCATGTTTACCTCTCACTTTTGGAAAGGCCTGCAAGCATCCTTGGGAACCCGTTTGAACTTCAGTACTACGTTTCACCCTCAGACTGAAAGGACTAATCAGATTGTTGAAGACATGTTGAGGGCTTGCATGATCGACTTTGGAGGTAGTTGGCACGAACAATTACCGTTGATCGAATTTACCTACAACAACAGTTACCAGTCCAGCATACAGATGGCACCATTTGAGGCTTTGTATGGTAGAAGCTGTAGGTCCCCTCTTTGTTGGGAAGAGATCGGTGAGAAGCAATGGCTCGGACCAGATATTGTTTCAGACTCATCCATGAATATTCAAGTCATTAGAAACCATTTGAAGATTGCTCAGTCTAGGCAGAAGAGCTATACTGATAACAGAAGAAGGGATTTGGAGTTTCAGGTCGGTGAGCATGTTTTTCTGCAAGTCTCACCTTCAAGAGGAATTCGAAGATTTGGAATCCGAGGCAAGTTGAGCCCGAGGTTTGTGGGCCCGTTCGAAATCTTGGAGAGGGTAGGCAAAGTTGCCTATAGACTGGCGTTACCCCCATAGTTATCGGGCATTCATAATGTCTTCCACATGTCTATGTTACGGAAGTATGTTTACGACCCTTCGCATATCATCCAACATACGGACTTAGAGCTGAAGGAGGATTTATCCTACGAAGAGAAGGCTATCAAGAATTTAGACTTCAAGCAGCAGCAACTCAGGAATCGATCCATTCCGATGGTCAAGATCTAGTGGAGTCGGCGCGGAACTGAAGAAGTCACGTAGGAATCCGAATAAGTGATTAGAAAGTTGTATCCTGATTTATTCTAAGGTTGGTATTCGTTATCTTTATTAGTCAGATTCGATGAATTTGGAGGACCAAATTCCTTAAAGTGGGGGAGGGTGTAGCATCCTGAATTTTTAATATCGAATATCACGATATTATTTAATTATTATATTATTTTCTTGGCTCAGATTTTAAATTTTTAATAAAAATTTGGAAAAATATATATCCTGTGTAAAACGTTATTTCCAGCAACTTTGTCTTAAGAAACGAACCCAGAATAAAATTGGATTAAGCATAGTTTCAAATTTAAGGCTAAAAATCGTAGCTTTATAAGAACAACCTAAATCACCTAAATTGGACCTTAATTCTCGCCCTAATGGACTCTAATTGAAGCCTAACCCTAGTCCAACCCTTGATGATCGATTATTCTTCGTAAACCCTAACCCTAGACTCTTCAATTTGGTGCGGCGGCGGCGGATTTGATCGACCCTGAATTTCTTGCCGTTTTCCCTCTTTGGACTCTACAACTCGATTCGATCGCTAGAAGCTCCCTTAGACTCTATAAATAGGTGGCCCTGGACCCCTGAAAACCCTATTTGCTTCGACGACTGGTGGCGTGCTTGACCGTGGGAGGATCTTGGCGTGAGGAGCGATTCGAGTTAGGGTTCCGACGACCTTTTTTTTCTTCTTCCTTTCATCGATTAAAGTTAGGTTTCTCTCAGGATGAACTAATAATCAAGCATGCCATCTTGTTCATCTCTCAGCCCTCTTTCATTTGATACTAGTTTGCCTAATTTTTGTGTACCATGCTCATCAAATTTCGTAGTTTACTTCGAAGTATATCCTAATGGTTGTCTCGCATATTAGTTCGTTTTATGGTAGTTTAACTTAGCCTAATCTCAAATCAAAACATGCTATCTTGTTCGCCTTTGAATGTTCTTTCCAACGGTACCTTTTTGCCTAAATTTCATTCATTATATTGCTCGTAATCGCTGTTTTAATCAAAGTCTGTTGGGGTTCGCCGTCGGTAGATCTCGGTGGTAAAAACGGTCGCACCAGTGACCGCATGGTGATGAAACGGTCACGCGATAGACCGTTTTCCTCTCCCCAAATTTTTTCAAAAAAAATTAATATTTTAATTAACGCGTCCTATCTCTAAGACGCCTCTATGAAAATTAATTACTTTAATAGTTATAAGATTTTATTGACGCGCCCTAGTAGTCTGACGCTTTCTCTTAGGCGCGTCTAGCCTCACCGACGTGTTCATGACTGAAATATATATATATATATATATATATATATATATATATATATATATATATCCTGAGACCGTCTAATGTCGGTTGCGGTCTACAGTGGACCGTTTTTATCTTGTTTCCAGTTTTAAAGCCGTCTCGTTTTGCTGCATTTTAGGCTAGGTTTATGCTGTCTTTTTGCTCACTATTGAGGCTTAAAACACGACAAATGTGACTATTTAGGTTCTGAAGTTATCAAGTTCGAATTTCCATCTTTTTTTATTTTTCTAAGGTTGGAGGAAATGACTTTATATTAGTTTAACTTAAATGGTCAAATCATGGTTTAACTTGTAAGATTTTTGATATTATTCTTCAATTGTTACTCATAGCTTGATATCTTCCTAAAGATTGATTGAGGGTCGTGCCACTCCGGTGGTTCTGACTTACCGCTACACTCATTTTCCGTAGATTTTTAAGTCATTTATTCTTGGGCATCGAATACCTCTCCATCGGATATTCCTTCCGTCGGACTAGGTGTTCATGTTCCGAGGCCTTCGTAAGACTCCGCTAGCCTGGGATTCTCACTAGGACACCGAGCAGGTTGTACCACCAAGACCTGAACCCATTTGAAAGTTTATTTTGGCAGAACAAGGCTCTGCCAAAATTCTGCCAAGATCCTGTCAGATTTATGAAAACGGTCCTTCCAAGACCGCCATTCCTTGGCTGCGGTCTTGACTAGACCGTCTTCTTCTCGGAGCCATGTGGCCAGTTTTGACTCAAAACACGTTCATGATTTGGACCCGACTCGGTTTAGCCGGTTCGGTCTAGCCCTACTGGAAGCGGTCTCCCTGTGACCGTCTCTTTCCAGTGGCGGTCCATGGCCGACCGTTTCTTCTCTCAGCAACCTAAAATCTCTTATTTTTCATGATTATTGTATCCAGCCATTTAGGGCTGCCATACCTCGACTTTTGACACTATTCTAGGTCAATTATTGGAACGGTATTCTAATAAGTCTCTCTCAAAGTCATTTTCTTAAATGACTCATTCCATCGATGAAGAGCTTATTGTTTGAACTTCCTCAAGAAATCTATACTCCTACATGGAAATGCCTTGATTACATGGTTTAACCTTGAAATTCTTGGCCATTTATATAAGTGAATGTCTAAATTGGGATCTATGATCCAACCCCTTCAGTGCCAACGCATCATAAGAGCCCAGTCTGGTCCTGAGAGGAGCGTCCGAAAGTACTTGTGTCTCGGAGAGTTTGTAATGACAAGGTGTGACATTACACCACAGTGCATGACTCGCATGTTAATCTACGACATTCTACTTCACTCAACTATTTGAGATTCTTGCGTGACATGACGTGCGTGCTTGACATGGCTAATTCATATGGAAATTATACTTAATACCTTGTGAAAAATTCTTGTTATTCTTGCATTTGTTCCTTTAAATTGAAGTCTATCTTTTCCTTCTCTTATCTGTCATTTATCGCCAGTTTATATTTTCAGTATGGTTCTTTTATCGCATTGTCATACATGATGAAATGAATAATCACTTAAATTATGCCTGATGATAGAGATATAAAATCTTATTGAGCTCTCGCTCACTCAGTTTTCCCCACCTTTTCAAGCAGCTCGGATGAGGAGACGCAAATGGATGGGAACGGGCAAGAGTGATGGCGGGAGCGAGCCAGTTAGCACCGGTCATGTCGTTCGTTATAGTCATTGTAGTCACTTCAATAGTGGACATCTTGAGTCATTGTAGGACTTATATTTTTCTTCTTTTTCTTTTATGTCAGTTATTGTTAAGTTAGTAAAGTCCACGAGATGTTGGTTGTAATAAGTAATTTCCATCTTTATTATCAATAAAATTTTAGTTTCTTGCATTTAGTTGTTGGCCTTTTAGTGTATGGTCTCTTGTGACAATATATGCTCTAACTGATATGAATATTATAATTGCTGCGTTTCGATTTTCTGCATCGGGACGTGACACATTTTAAGTACATCATCGTCCCCCTTCGCAGCGAAAGCTTCCCGACCGGTCCCCGTTTCTCCTTTACGTTCGTACCCCGATTACGGTGGTGATGGTGATGGTGCTGTCGCCCTCGCTGCCGATTGTTGTCCCCGGTGGGTGATTTGCCCATCGATGATTTTCAGACATCAGTGGGATGATGCTGTCAGTCATTTCTGCCTAAACACTTACCCATAAGGTTTTCGCCCTTACTGTTAAGTCCCCGTGATGAAAAAAACATTGTATATTTTGGGGTGCTTTACTCTCGTCGGTGAGGGGAACAGAAAACTACATGTTTAAAATAACTTGCAAGTTTAGAATCATGTGCAACATTCCTGATTTATCCATTGTTTGTGTTTTATTCTGCATATCTTTGACATGTGAATTTAAGATTTTGTATTGTTCATATAATGTTCCCTCGAGGTGATTCTTTGACTATATTTAGAGTAAAAATTGCTTTATTCATATAAATGTTCATTTATACCTTCGTTCATTACATGTCCATAGAGTGGAGTGGTAGATTGATACAGTCCAAGGATAACAGCCACTGGGAATAATAATAAAATCCAATGCATGAAAATAAAACATAGGGGTGAGCTGATACCATACATAGTAGGCCTCTCGCTCAAATTTTATGATCAACCCGCCCTTCTGAGCAGTCCATCGCCCTGATTGTGCATTGAGCCATTGACCTCCCGCACATTGTCACCCATTGATACGGTTGCAATGATCTTTCATATACAGTTGCCAGCAAGAACTGCATCTCGCTGGACATTTGGTGATGGGAGATAGGGATTCCTAATGGAAATGGATAATGTAAACTATTAATTTCATCATATAAAAGACTATCAAAATGAATCGCCATGATATGTATCAATAGATGCAAATATAGAGTCCTCTCTGGCCTTCAATATGACATGTATCAATTAATAATAACTAGGCTTGTCTTGGAGCTCTTTTATATGGAATTGGCCTGTTGGGGCTTTGGTTTCACCAGTTTTATGGTCGGGACCAGCTGAGGATTGAAAGAAATTGGTACTTGTCTAAGTGAGCAGAAATGGTTGAAGTGGTTGATGTCACGTCGTGACGCGTAATATTAGAGCGTGATAGTTATAATCATTCAATCAGAATAATAATCGAAAATTTCAAATGAACAAGACACATAATGCAACTAACAATTCTAAACAAACTTTTTTAATAATTACAAAATTCCAATATTACATAAACCAAGTTTCATCGTACTAAGAAGAAAGGAGTACTATAATTCACTTCCAACCTACAACTCCAAAACTTTATTACAACTCATAAACTCCTTGACTCATTACAACTTGACAATTTTAATAGACTCAAATGACACTAGTCTTCTAAGAGGCCGCTCTTGATCATTCCAATCTCAGCCCGTCCGATTGAGATTCCTCTTCATCAGAACAACCTAAAAAATATTGAAAACACTTGGTGAGCTAACGCTCAATATGATTTACTTCTCTTGAATGAGGAAGAGTTTAAGTAATTAACATATTCAATGTACTTTCATTAACACGTTGTCACTACTATGCAAAAGAAAAATGATTGTAGAAAATGTGGAACAATCTATCAAAGGAATGCTTTAGATAACGAATAAAAAAATGAAGGAGAATAACAATAAGGTATAGCAGTCAATGAAGAAGATATCCGGAACATTTCAATGGACAATGTTCAATCAAGAACATCATTCAATTCAAATAAGATTGGACATTCATTCATTGGGTCAATAACAATATCAATCATTCATTCCATATTGAATTATCCAGATCAATCATACTTTTCATTCTGGTGCAATGCCAATGCCACACGACAAGTCAATACTCCCGCAGTTGAATGAATAATTTGGGTGCTCCTCCTAAGACAGACTTGACCCTATACGCACGGGCATTGGGGTTGTTAGACCGTAGTCCCATTCAATAGTTTCCCAGACAATTCATTCATTTCACTATGGCCAAAGGAGTTTCAATAACAAGCTTATGTAGTCAAGGAAATCAGGGGATGGAAATAAGAATTTTCCAAGGATTCCCAAAAATTCAAAATCAAATAGTAAGTCATTGGAGAAATGACTTTGGAATGGAAGTCAAACATATAAACTTGTCATTTAGGAGTGTGACCCCATGAAAAAGGTCGGAGATGTTAAGGAATAATAGCCATAAAAAGGCTGGAACTGATACTTACAGGTCACAATCAAGAGACAAAAATTTTGGGAAAATTGGTTGAACGTGGTTGCCTCCAGGGCTGCGTTGATACATGACACGGTCAGTCGCATGGCTGCGATCATAAAGAGACGATCATATAGATGGGATGGAAACTGGACAGCACGTGGTCGGCATACCCACCGCGATCATCATGAATGCGGTCAGTCAGTTGGTGGCAATCCAATCAGGGTTTGAAGAGAACGCGGTCTAAGTGTCATCCGCCTTCTCAAACAGAACTTGAATGCGGTGCCCGTACAGGCCGCGTTCAGAACAAATGCAAAAAATGCAACCAGAACCTCGTTCTGACATTCTAATGACCGGTTGAACCCTATCCTACATAGTAGGACGAGGATTCCAATGGTGTACAGGATTTTTGTGATACAACCTGCTCGACATCTAATGGGAATCCCAAGCTCGTGGAGACTTATGGAGACCTTGATGAAATAGTTCCAGTTCGATGAAAGGAATATATGATGGAAGGTCCTAATTTCACCAAGAATTTGGGTGGAGTATCATTCGAAAAATAACAGTGCGGTAGGTCAAATGTCACCAGAGTGACATGACCCCCAAACAAAAAATCTAACTCATCTATTTGACGAAACACCAAATAATAACATGGTTAACATGCCATGAGATTATAGAAGACCAGAAAGGTAACATCTAAACAAAATCTCAGATTAATTCTACTCTTTTACTGAAAAGTTGACATGGAGATGCAGAGCGAATCAAGAGATCACATGAGAGTATGGATATTAAGCATGCTTTTAAGAATTTAACTTTTCTTCCATTATACCTAGTTTCAAGAATTTTTCAGATGACATTTATAACATAAAACATGCTTTTAACCGAAAGAAACGGACTGGAAAAACTAGGGTTTTCCTGGAAACCCATGCCAGAATGCAGTTGTAACAGGGGCTACGATCAAGATAGATGTGGTCTATCGTGATGCCACGTTCATGAAAATTTAATGATTAAAAAAAAGAACTCTCCTAAATGTGGTCTATCAAGGTGCCGAGTTCAGAGATGCGGTCACTGTTAGCACCGTGATCAAGAACAGAGGGTTCGTTTCCGACGGGAAACGACTGATCTTGATTCAATCGACTCATACATGTATTAGGGCTTATAAAAATTGGGCAAAATACTTTCTAGAACACCTATACATGCGAACTAACATGATTTGAACCCTTAATTATGTTGAGCCTCAGAGAAACCTACCTCTTAAGTCGATCTAAAGGGAAGAGCACCACCCACGCACTTGCCTGCGAATGCTCGGTTCTTGGGCCTTTCTCTCCCAAAATCTACTGTTATCTTCTGCCTCTTTGACGTTGCACGATCTATGGTTCGACCAGTCACCTCTAGGGTCCTATATATATAGGGATTTGGCCACCCAGAACCCTAGTTAGATTGGGATAGAGATAACCTCCGAAAATCTCGCCCTTACTCCTTATAGTGCCAACAAAAAAATCCTGTTCCAACCCTAATCTCATCACGAATTTGAAGGAAAATATTCTCCTCAAAGTGGGCTAGGGTTTACCTATGATCTAGGGCCCAGTAGGCTAGGTTTAAGCCACCAAACCCACTAAGAATTAGGGATTACGAATTAATCCTATTTTTAGGGTTTATTGGCCCATTTATTACCCAATTAAGCTTTAACTCTTGCCAAAAAGAACACTAATTCAAGCCCAAATAGCCCATTTGATTTATTCTAATTTTATTTTTATGATAGTCGATTTATTTAAGCACTTATATAATTATCTTTATATTATTGCAAGAGAAAACCATAGAACAATTCTTATTGATATAATAAAATATATAACTGGGTTACTGCACCCTCCCCCTCTAAAATGAATTTGGCTCCCAAATTCATATGATAAGAAAAAAGATCGGGGCTTATGGAAACATACGAGCAAATAACTCTGGGTACTTTTTCTTGATTGTCTCTTCCAATTCTCACGTAGCCTCCTCCTAACCATGCCTGCTCCACTGGACATTGACCATATGTATAGCTCTATTCCTCAATTGTTGAAGCTTTCGATCCAACACCTTGATAGGTTTCTCCTCATAGGACATATCTTTTTACAACACCAAATCATCAAGGCGAATTACATGTGAGTGATCATGAACATACTTTCTGAGCATAGACACATGAAATATATCATGCACACCAGCCAACTGTGGGGGCAAAGCTAGTCTGTAAGCAACTTCACAACCCTCTCAAGAATTTCAAAGGGACTAATGATTCTTGGACTCAATTTTCCCTTAACTTCGAATCTTTGAATGTCTCTTGTCAGTGAGACCTTTAAAAAGACATGGTCTCTTACTTGAAACTCCAAGTCCCTTCTTCTATTATCTATGTAGCTCTTCTATCTAGACTGCACGGTCTTTAACTGATCTCGGATGATCTGAATATTCTTGGTTGTCTCTTGAACAACATCAGGACCAATCAATAGCTTCTCGCCAATCTTGTCACGCCCCGAGATATGCAGCGGAATTAAGTCGAGAGCGTGAATAGCCGGCAAAATAAACCTCTAGCTGGCAAGTCAATCAGAGCACTATACACATTCACACAACAGAATGAATACACAAGATATAATAAAAAACATTCACTTTTATTGATCAAATAATCAAAGTTCACAAGATAACACTTGACACTGACTCTCTTTGACATAATGACTCGCTTGACTCAATAAAGGGAAAAATTACATCAAATTGACTTTCAACTAACAAAACAGACTCATGACACTTTGACTGGTGAGGACACACGGCGCTATCCTCGACGGAGCACCCGGCACACCGCTACCTCCTTGTGGCTCGGCGACGGCGGCACCTTCTAGTTATCTTTTCATCATGTTTAGGCCATGTTGGGCCTTGGATTAGTCCCTGCGTGGACATTGCTTTCTAGTTGTGGGCCCTTGTAGGCCAATTGGACATTTTTTTATGCTTTGTAGGCTTATTTAGAGGGCAAAGGGTTAGTGGGCCATCTTGTGCTCCACTCCTCCTTGGCCCATGTGGGGACTTGCGCACCCACCCCTAGGGTTAGGGTTTTGGGCGCATCCCACCTCCTCCAAGTGGAGGAGGTAGCAGCCGCCTTCCTTTTTGGGCGCCCCCCTCTCCCTTCCCCTTTTCCCCTCTCCTCCTTTCCCCAACTCCATCCCTTCCTTCTCCCACTTAGATTTCTTTCTTATTTTCTAAGCTTGCTGAATTATGGGCCGCCTTTCTCTCCTTGGAGCTGGGCGCACCCCTCCCCTTCTAGCTAGATTAGGGTTTCCCCATCCCCTATAAGTAGTTCTCACCTTGTACCGATTACAGTTTACACATGAATTTGAATACAAGTGGAGTATTGTGCAAAAGCTTTTTGCGCCCCTCTCTCTCTCTCTTTCTGCTCCTGCGACGGGAGAACGGCGGGGTGTGACGCCTCAGCCCTCGGTGGACTCCGGGGTTCCCTCTTATCCTCATCTTCTTCCTCAACGGTTCGTGTTCGTGATTCCAGATTTCTGCCCCGACTTGTAGCAGAGCTCGCGCCCCCTTCCTGGACGAGTTTTGCCACGACCTATTTTCTGGAGATACGTCTGCGGATCAGCTTCGCGTCGGCGCCCATTTTGCATCAATCGGAGATCGGCACTGCCCGTACCGATTTTCTCCGCCGACCTGCGCCAGCACCACTTTCTCTGCTCGCCCAGCGGGGAGGCCCTGATTGCGAATTTTCCCCAGGCCTCCACACTGCGTCTTTTGCCCTGGTTTCTTCAGGGTTCGTAGATCTCCGAGTCAACTTTCCAACGCCGCCGACGGCGTCGCGTTTCGACATCGTCACCGTCCGTGGCGGTCGATCTCGTGGGGTTGCGCCAGCGCGTCTGCCCAGTCCGCCCAGCGAACCAGCCCCGACTTTCAGCGACTCCTGCGGCTCGCACCGGCGTCGTCTGCCAGCGCCATTTGGCCGAGGGCGATCTCTGCCAGTCAGCTTTCACCCCCAACCGGCCCGGACTTGTTCAGGCACCAGAAGGCCGATTTCCAGATTTTACCGTCGGCGAGCGCAGTTCTGCGCCCACAGAACCTGATCTGACTTTCAGCAGCGCCCACGGTCACCACCGGCGGATCCAGCGCGCCCCCTTTGGCCGGAGCGTTCCTCCAACAGTCAGCGACGCGTCCTCTCTGACGGTGCCTCAAACGGGCGTCGTATCAGCCCGTGAGACCCCCCCTCCGCCCAGGCGCGCGCGACACCGGTTTCTGCAGCGTTGCACCCGAACCTCCTCGTGGCCGACCCGTCACCGAGTGCAGCCCGTCAACCCGTGTCCGGCAGCCCCGAACGTATTGGTTGTAGCCTTTTACCTTCCTGCGAGGAGTGGGCCGTTATTGGGTTGTATTTTATTGACCTCTGGTGTATCGGGGTTGTTGGTTCACGGCCGGGGTTCCTTCCCCACGCCTAGGCGTGGAGGTACGCGCTCCGACTCCCCTCCTTTTGCTTGCTCTTTTAGTATGTGATTGATTATGCCGCGTGAGAGAGGGTAGGCGCCTAGCCACTTATTGCCATCACCGCGGATCGTGAGTGAGAGCATCCATCCCTAGCACTAGTCGAGCACCGAGCTAGGACTCGACTCCCCTTGTCTTTGGAGGTCGACTATACGCCTAGACACGTGCGCTTCCCTCCTTGGGACGGCCGAGGTCGGAGTTTCTGTTGAGAGACGTCCCTCATTCTGTGGGATATCACGGTGGTCAGCCACTTGGCGACCCTTGAGCGCGCTACTGCTGGCCTGAGTTAGAGTCTTTTGTGAGTCTTAGCCCGTGTCGGTCCCCGTCCCGCGTCAAATTTGGTATCAGAGCATGGTTACCAACTTGTCCTTACAGGTTGGGTCTTAGGGTCGTGTCTAGGTTTTGGTCGTGTCTTGTTTGAGTCTTGCATCTCTTTGCATTCGTGTCCCTCTAGGTCTTAGGGTGTCAGCCTACCCTCCACTTAGTCTCCTTTGCATGCCCACTCGGGGTGGTGCGGATTATCATCGCCCGGACGCCATGGGTGACCAACACCCACCTCAGGGACGCCCATCTCTAGAGGATCTGATTACCCAACTTATGACCCGTATGGACAGGTCCGACCAGTCCATCAAGGAGTTGACGGAGCATCTAGATGGCCGTCTGAAGATCATTGAGGATCGTGCCAGAGTGTCTGACTTAACCATCCAGGGCCTTGTTGGACGGTTTGGGAGAGTTGATGAAGTGCCCCACCAGGACCCTCCTAGAGCCGATCGTGCCCCTCTAGTTGCTGCCGCTCAAGCCCCTCGGGCTCAGGAGCGACGTCCCCGAGCCCCCGACTTTGATGACTATGGGTCCGAGAATGATTTTGAGGGGAATGGGCGCCAGTACCGTGGTCGTCGACCACATCAGGATGAGGATGATAGGATCCTTAGGACCGTCCGTGCCGATCCACCCACTTTCGAGGGGTCCCTTGACCCAAAAGTCTATATAGACTGGGAGAATAGCATGGATAGGTATTTCGAATGGGTTGAGATGTCTGAGCTTCGGCAAGTCCGATTTGCCAAGATGAAGCTCGTGGGGAGAGCCCAGACCTACTGGAGGAATGTCGAGAGCCTGATGTTGCAGAGGCAGGACCCACCCATAGAAACCTGGATTGACATGCGGCGTAAGCTCCGCGAGAAGTATGTCCCTCCTTCTTACCGCCAGAGGCTCATCGACCGATGGCAGACCCTTAGTCAGGGCGATCGGTCCGTGACCGAGTACATCGCCGAGTTTGACGAGTATTATTTGCGATGTGGAGTTGATGAGGAGAAGGGCATGCCTGTTTCGCGTTTTCGCCGTGGTTTGAGGCCCGAGTATCAGTATGAGCTCTACCGTCGCCAGGTAGACACTTTAGAGCTGGCTTACCAGGTTGCCCTAGAGTTAGAGCAATTTGAGTTGGAGTTTGGTCCCACCTTTCGTCAGGGGATGCCTAGTCAGCGGGGTCTTGACCCTCGCTCCACTTCCACCCAGTATGGTCGATATCCGGCGGCTCGGCCCGCGGAGCCTCTTCGCCAGGACCCCACTGGTCCCAGGCCTCGT
The DNA here is from genome assembly GCA_022559845.1 of Amorphophallus konjac. Lineage (NCBI taxonomy): Eukaryota > Viridiplantae > Streptophyta > Magnoliopsida > Alismatales > Araceae > Amorphophallus > Amorphophallus konjac. The sequence continues at coordinate 267,274,639 of CM040127.1, forward strand.
CCACCCCTTCCTAGGGACCCGTTTCCTCCACCTCGCCAGCAGCCACCCTACCCCCCCACACGCCCTACACTTCCACCTCCCGCACACCCTGCGCGTTCTCAGCCTTTACTCCCCGCGCCCCGTCATGATGACAAGGGCAAGAGTCCTATGACCGCTGGAGCCTCATCCAGTGCGGGCGCACGTAATAATTGTTACCGGTGTGGCGGATTTGGCCACTTTGCTGATAGATGCCCCACTCGAGAGAGGAAGGCCCTTGTCATGGCAGACCCCACTTCCACTGAGTCCCCCACTGAGCCTATTCCTGTTAGTTATGAGGTAGACCAGGACTTGGTTGAGGAGTTCTTCGATGATCTGCTCGAAGGAGAGCAGGATGGTGCTCAGGGTAGCCACTTTCAGGGTGACCCACAGTTAGGGGTAGTTAGGTGCATCCTAGCCCAGCCCCAGGTGAGTGACGACTGGCGTCGCACCACCATTTTTCACACCTTTTGCAGGCTTGGGGGTAAAGCTTGCAAGGTTGTCATTGATAGCGGGAGTTGCATCAACGCCATATCTACTGGCACTGTTACCCGCCTTGGGTTGACCCCAGTTGACCACCCTGCCCCCTATAGGGTTTCGTGGGTCGATTCTACCTCCATTCCTGTTAGACTCCGTTGCCTGGTGCCCCTTCAGTTCCAGACCTATCAGGATGAAATTTGGTGCGATGTTCTACCTATGGAGGTAGGTAGCATTATTTTAGGGAGGCCGTGGTTGTTTGACATGGATGCCACCCTACAGGGTCGTGCAAACACTTGCACATTTGATCACAACGGCCACAGGATCACCCTCCACCCAGCCCCACCTAGGGACCCTACTGTTAGGGGACCAGCCGGCCCTAGTGCCACGACCACCCCTCCCCAGGGGAAGGTCAGCCCACCACCACCACCACCTCCGGTGTCAGTTTCCACCCCCTCTCCCACCCTCACCATAGAGGCCCCTCCGACTAGGAGGTTGATGATCATCAGTCCCCGAGAGATGGAGAGAGAGGTTGCTAGTGGTGTCCCTCTTTTAGCTGTGGTTGTCAGGGAGACGGGTGAGGTGGTCCCCAGTCTCGAAGGAGTGACAGACCCTCAGTTAGCTGAGATGTTGCGAGAGTTTGCTGATATTTTCCCGGAGGACCTTCCCGAAGGCCTTCCACCATTGCGTGACATTCAGCATGAGATTGATCTTGTCCCAGGCTCGTCCTTGCCCAATCTTCCACATTATAGGATGAGTCCCGCGGACCACGCTGAGCTACAGAGGCAGGTTGATGAGTTGATGAGTAGGGGTTCCCTTCGGGATAGCAAGAGTCCCTGTGCTGTTCCCGCCCTGCTAGCGCCGAAGAAGGATGGCACATGGCGTATGTGCATCGATAGCCGTGCGATCAATAAAATCACGGTTAAGTATAGGTTTCCCATTCCCCGGCTGGATGACTTGCTTGATATGATGTCGGGAGCCACGATTTTCTCGAAGATCGATCTTAGGAGTGGCTATCACCAGGTAAGGATCAGACCAGGTGATGAGTGGAAGACTGCATTTAAGACCAAGGATGGTCTTTACGAGTGGTTGGTCATGCCCTTCGGGCTGACTAACGCCCCTAGCACCTTCACGCGGTTGATGACACAGGTGTTGCGTCCTATGATTGGAGTGTTCTTGGTCGTCTACTTCGACGACATCTTGATTTATAGCCGCACTAGGGAGTTACACCTAGACCACCTTAGGCAGGTGTGTGTTGTTCTGAGACGGGAGAGCTTGTTTGCCAACCCTAAGAAGTGTAGCTTCATGACTGACCAGGTTTCTTTCTTAGGGTTCATTATGTCCCGTGACGGAGTCTCCGCTGATCCGGAGAAGATCCGTGCCATAGTGGAGTGGCCCGAGCCCCGCTCACTCCACGATGTTAGGAGCTTTCATGGTCTGGCGACATTCTATCGCCGTTTCATTAGGGGGTTCAGTTCTATCACCGCCCCGATCACGGATTGCATCCGTAAGGGCGAGTTTACTTGGACGAAGGCTGCTGCCACAGCCTTCCAGACTATCAAGGATCGCATGACCCAGGCACCCGTTCTTACACTTCCTGACTTTTCTAAGGTGTTTGAGGTTACATGTGATGCCTCAGGTGTAGGCATAGGAGGTGTGCTTAGCCAGGAGTCCCACCCTATAGCCTTTTTCAGTGAGAAACTCAATGATGCCAAACTGCGTTACTCTACTTATGACAAGGAATTCTACGCAGTTGTCCAGGCTTTGCGCTATTGGAGGCACTATCTCCTCCACCAGGAGTTCGTGCTCTTTTCTGACCACGAGGCTTTGAGATTTCTCCACACCCAAAAGAAGTTGAATGCCAGGCATAGTAGATGGGTGGAATATTTGCAGGAGTTTACATTCGTTCTCAAGCACAAGGCAGGTGCTGAGAACAAGGTGGCCGATGCTCTTAGCCGGCGGGTGATGTTGATATCCACCATGAATGTTCAGGTGGTTGGTTTAGAGAAGTTGAAGGAGGCCTACATTGATTGCCCGGACTTCGGTCCCATCTATTCTGCCCTTCAATCAGGACCGTCCCGTGAGTTTAGCGAGTATGTCCTTCAGGATGGTCACTTATTTCGAGGTGATAGGTTGTGCATCCCACGGACTTCAGTTCGTGATTTTCTTACGTGGGAGCTTCATGCAGGAGGTCTTGCCGGCCACTTCGGCCGAAACAAGACCATAGAGGCTGTTGAGCACCGTTTCTGCTGGCCCAGTTTGAAGAGGGATGTGGCCCGCATAGTTGCCCAGTGTCGTATTTGTGCCCTAGCGAAGCAGAGGAAACAGAACACTGGCCTTTATACCCCTCTGCCTGTCCCTGATAGTCCTTGGCAGGATATCAGCATGGACTTTGTGCTTGGTTTGCCCCGTACTGCACGGCGGCATGATTCTATTTTTGTTGTGGTTGACCGCTTCTCCAAGATGGCCTTGTTTATTCCTTGTTCCAAGACATCGGATGCCTCTAGAGTTGCCAGGTTGTTCTTCACCCACTGTGTGTCCAGGTTTGGGTTGCCACGTACCATTGTTTCTGATAGGGATGTGCGTTTTACGAGCTATTTTTGGAAAACCCTTTGGCGGATGATGGGCACCCAGTTGAAGCTCTCCACCGCATACCACCCCCAGACTGACGGTCAGACAGAGGTAGTCAATAGAAGTCTAGGGGATCTTCTGAGGTGTCTAGTGCGTGATAGACTTGGAGATTGGGACCTTGTCTTACCATTAGCAGAGTTTGCATATAATGATTCGGTCAATAGGTCTACAGGGTTGAGTCCATTTGAGATTGTCACTGGTCGAAGACCTAGAAAGCCGATTGATTTGATTCCCTCCCCCATTCAGTCCCGAGTCTCTGAGTCAGCTGAGTCTTTTGCGGAGCATATTAGACAGTTGCATGACCATGTCCGTCGTCATATAGAGGCCAGCAACGCACGTTACAAGGAGTTAGCTGACGCGCACAGACGCACACGTGAGTTCCGCGAGGGAGAGTACGTCATGGTCCGGGTTAGACCGGAACGGTTTCCTTCGGGAGCCGTAAAGAAACTCCAAGACCGCGGTGCAGGACCATTCAGAGTGTTGAGGCGTATTGGGTCGAACGCGTATGAGATCGAGCTACCAGACGACTACGGGATCAGTTCGACGTTCAATGTCTCTGATCTGGTAGCTTATCGGGATCCCGCGGTGATACCCAGTGAGTTATTTGGGCCTGACCCTCCTGTTGTGAGTGATACACCTACTGAGAGTCCACCTCCTCCAGCCCCATTACAAAAACGCGAGCATATAGATTGCATACTGGATGAGCAGGTGACTACTACCAGGAGCGGAGCCTACCAACGCTTCTTAGTGCGTTGGAGAGGGCGCCCCGAGTCGGACAACACCTGGATTACACGTGGAGAGCTGGAGCGGATCGATCCGGACCTGCTGGAGCGGTACCTCAGCGACCGTGACCCTTACTCGACGGGGTCGAGTTCTTCCCACCCGGGGAGAATTGGTGAGGACACACGGCGCTATCCTCGACGGAGCACCCGGCACACCGCTACCTCCTTGTGGCTCGGCGACGGCGGCACCTTCTAGTTATCTTTTCATCATGTTTAGGCCATGTTGGGCCTTGGATTAGTCCCTGCGTGGACATTGCTTTCTAGTTGTGGGCCCTTGTAGGCCAATTGGACATTTTTTTATGCTTTGTAGGCTTATTTAGAGGGCAAAGGGTTAGTGGGCCATCTTGTGCTCCACTCCTCCTTGGCCCATGTGGGGACTTGCGCACCCACCCCTAGGGTTAGGGTTTTGGGCGCATCCCACCTCCTCCAAGTGGAGGAGGTAGCAGCCGCCTTCCTTTTTGGGCGCCCCCCTCTCCCTTCCCCTTTTCCCCTCTCCTCCTTTCCCCAACTCCATCCCTTCCTTCTCCCACTTAGATTTCTTTCTTATTTTCTAAGCTTGCTGAATTATGGGCCGCCTTTCTCTCCTTGGAGCTGGGCGCACCCCTCCCCTTCTAGCTAGATTAGGGTTTCCCCATCCCCTATAAGTAGTTCTCACCTTGTACCGATTACAGTTTACACATGAATTTGAATACAAGTGGAGTATTGTGCAAAAGCTTTTTGCGCCCCTCTCTCTCTCTCTTTCTGCTCCTGCGACGGGAGAACGGCGGGGTGTGACGCCTCAGCCCTCGGTGGACTCCGGGGTTCCCTCTTATCCTCATCTTCTTCCTCAACGGTTCGTGTTCGTGATTCCAGATTTCTGCCCCGACTTGTAGCAGAGCTCGCGCCCCCTTCCTGGACGAGTTTTGCCACGACCTATTTTCTGGAGATACGTCTGCGGATCAGCTTCGCGTCGGCGCCCATTTTGCATCAATCGGAGATCGGCACTGCCCGTACCGATTTTCTCCGCCGACCTGCGCCAGCACCACTTTCTCTGCTCGCCCAGCGGGGAGGCCCTGATTGCGAATTTTCCCCAGGCCTCCACACTGCGTCTTTTGCCCTGGTTTCTTCAGGGTTCGTAGATATCCGAGTCAACTTTCCAACGCCGCCGACGGCGTCGCGTTTCGACATCGTCACCGTCCGTGGCGGTCGATCTCGTGGGGTTGCGCTAGCGCGTCTGCCCAGTCCGCCCAGCGAACCAGCCCCGACTTTCAGCGACTCCTGCGGCTCGCACCGGCGTCGTCTGCCAGCGCCATTTGGCCGAGGGCGATCTCTGCCAGTCAGCTTTCACCCCCAACCGGCCCGGACTTGTTCAGGCACCAGAAGGCCAATTTCCAGATTTTACCGTCGGCGAGCGCAGTTCTGCGCCCACAGAACCTGATCTGACTTTCAGCAGCGCCCACGGTCACCACCGGCGGATCCAGCGCGCCCCCTTTGGCCGGAGCGTTCCTCCAACAGTCAGCGACGCGTCCTCTCTGACGGTGCCTCAAACGGGCGTCGTATCAGCCCGTGAGACCCCCCCTCCGCCCAGGCGCGCGTGACACCGGTTTCTGCAGCGTTGCACCCGAACCTCCTCGTGGCCGACCCGTCACCGAGTGCAGCCCGTCAACCCGTGTCCGGCAGCCCCGAACGTATTGGTTGTAGCCTTTTACCTCCCTGCGAGGAGTGGGCCGTTATTGGGTTGTATTTTATTGACCTCTGGTGTATCGGGGTTGTTGGTTCACGGCCGGGGTTCCTTCCCCACGCCTAGGCGTGGAGGTACGCGCTCCGACTCCCCTCCTTTTGCTTGCTCTTTTAGTATGTGATTGATTATGCCGCGTGAGAGAGGGTAGGCGCCTAGCCACTTATTGCCATCACCGCGGATCGTGAGTGAGAGCATCCATCCCTAGCACTAGTCGAGCACCGAGCTAGGACTCGACTCCCCTTGTCTTTGGAGGTCGACTATACGCCTAGACACGTGCGCTTCCCTCCTTGGGACGGCCGAGGTCGGAGTTTCTGTTGAGAGACGTCCCTCATTCTGTGGGATATCACGGTGGTCAGCCACTTGGCGACCCTTGAGCGCGCTACTGCTGGCCTGAGTTAGAGTCTTTTGTGAGTCTTAGCCCGTGTCGGTCCCCGTCCCGCGTCATTGACCATCTATGGCTTCTCTCTTGGCTTTAATCTCTTGGAATCACCACTTGAGTACTCCGACTCCGAGCCATTAGAACTTCCTGAAAAGATTGGAAAAGTAAGGAATGAGCGCACTTGCCCAGTAGGTACCTTCGTATCAACATGATGGCAATGTTAAAGTGTAATTAACATTTTAGCTCTATAGAAAGGGCAATAATGAAAGTGCGATAGATCATGCGGATAAAATCAAAGTTACACTAATAGCAAGTTAATCTCTATAGATGTGAGAGTTCAAGTATGTAACACCCCTGAAATTTTTTAGAATTTTTCAAGAATTAAATAAAATTATTAAGTATTTAAAAGGCTTAATGGGATATTTAATAAATTATGGGTTAAATAAATAAATTTAAAGGCCCAACTATTAACTAAAAGATTGAGCCCACTTATAAAAGGCCCTTAAACCCAATTCTAAGGCTTTTAGGCCCAAGCCTAACACTAGAGACATAATTAGGATAATTTCCTGATTTTATTAGATAAATAGGATTGGAATTTGATTAAAATTCAAATTCTGGCGCCCAGACAAGTGGCGGTCTATCGAGAGACCGCCACCTGATGAAGGTGGTCGGTCTAGAGATGACCGCTACTTTCTTCTGGAAACGAGATCTGTAGAAGCATGGAAAAATGAGATTTTTACAATCCCAATCGCCATGGATTGATGTTATCCAATGAGAAAATATGTCTAGGACTCTTGGAGATCGATTCAAACCCCAATAAGGACTCCTAGTTCGATCTAATCCCTCAACCCTAGGCCAACTCTATAAATAGAGCCCAGAATCGACCTGCGCGAACCCTCGTTTTGGCTCGCGTGGTTCGACGGTAAGATGATGATATTTCATGTTAGTCTTTTAGAAGTTTTTATTCCATTTAGTATCTTCTAACCCTCTGCCAAATTGCATGTTAAGAGACCAAGCATCCAGAGAGTTAGAGGGATCGGAAATAGCTGTTTCTCTGCAGAACGCACAAGAACGAGTGTATTCTTCCGGCAAAGATCCAAAGTTTAGAGACTTTAGCAGCGGTAATTTCATATCCAACCTTTAGAGTTAATTGTTCCCCTTTATGTCTTCTAACTTTCCTCTAAGTCTCGTGCTAGGAGAACGAGTAGCTAAGGAGTTAGAAGGTCTGGAAGTTGTGGGTTCCACATAGGACGCGCAGGAACGGGAGCGTACTTCCATTGACAAATTCAAAGTCTAGGGATCAAATCAAAAGTAGGTTATCTCATGTTGGCTTAAACATCAAGCTAGGAACAAAAGCCCTCTATTTCCTCTTGATTTCATGCATCATACCCGGAATATTTCATATTTTCTTAGGACTGCGCAACTAGGTTCTCTCTGCATGTTGTCAATGCCATGTTAACCCAAAGATAATAACTTTGATAGGAATCTTACTTCTTCATGCACTAGATCCATGCTACCATGCTCTCTACCTCAGATTTTACATGTTTTCTGTAGTTATTAGCCTTACAAACAGCCCTGCAAACTGCCGAGGTTTCTATCAGATTACAGGATGATAGCGGCCAGCCCAGAGACCGCACCCATTAGACGGCGGTCGTCCCTTGACCGCTACCTACATAAGGCGGCCTTCCAATGACCGCTACCTACTTTATGATTGTTGTTCACCCTAAACAACAGCCAGATCGCCCCTTTTTGGTCCATGATTATACTATCCCTCATGCTATATTTTATTCTAAGTCTACTATGATATGTTTTTTGTTATATTATAAGTTCCAAGGTTCTGTTTTATAACACATTATGTTTGGGAACTTATCTTAATCTTATGTTAATTTCATGCCAAAATCATATAGTATTAAAGATATTTTTCTATGTTTTGTGGAACTCGCTACATGGGTATTGTGATCACTGTTTTGATACATTCCACTCTCATCTCCGATCTTTCTTAAATACATAGCACATATTCCAGTACGTTGCTATTAGATACACACGCACTTGGTAGGCACACTCTCTTGGACTTGAGATCTTGTCTGTCGGATATTCCTTCCGCTAGATTAGGTGATCATGTTTCAAGGCCTCCGTAGTCTCCGCGATCCTGGGATTCCCACTAGGACGTCGAGCTAGTTGTACCCTTAAAAACCCAAAAGTCTAGAGAGCGCTTGAGTTTCTACGTTTTCTGTAACCCGAACTGATTGCGGCCATCCCGTGACCGCCACTTTCAAGTTGGGACCAGGCCACGACTGCCTTCAGGTTTTAGTTTGCCTGAGTCGACCCCGCTCGTCCTTTGGAGTCGATGCATCCAGATTGCAGTCTTCACATGACCGTCTTTTCTTAGAGGCGGTCTCCAGATGACCGTCTTCTTCTATCTTATGCCCAACAGTGGTTTGACCCAAGGGTTGGTTATACTCTGTTCCTAGATGGTGCTTTGATTATCTGGAACCCAACACTTCGTTCAATAAGCTATTAATAAATTATAGAAATCTATAAATGTTTATGCTGACGAAATTCTTCCATGGGATAATGTCCAATTAAATCATTATTGATCTCATGATTCCGTTTGGTATGTTCTCACTTTGGTTGTTGTTATCATAAAACTATTGTTTGACTCGATATTATTGGCCATACTAATATTTCTCGTGGAAGTAGCTTGATTTATAACTTGAAGATGCAAGAACAGGCACGAACAGTGTCCAAGGGCTCCACACTAGTCCCCTCGACAGATGGCTGAAAACATATTGTAAACCATGTGGTATGATGAATACTAACGTCGCATTTTGTCGAGAGTACTTTTTTTATAAACGGGTGAAATCCACGAGGCTCATCATGAAATTATACATGCTTGCTACATGACTTTCTAGAACATAGCCTTTATGGTTATAAAAAAAGTACATTCTCGTTACATTCTAGTACACTCTTGTTACATGAAGGGCCAACCTTACATCTTTACTTCAATCTTGCTTGATCATGTTCACTTGTCTTGTTCGTACCTTGTTATTAATGTTACTTTGGTTTTTATCACGTGTTTTATCGCATTTTACATTATTGACTTTTCATAGAGCTAAAATGATAATTACTTAAACTTGCCATCATGTTGATACGAAGATACCTACTGGGCAATGAGCACACTTGCCCAGTAGGTATCTTCGTATCAACATGAAGGCAAGTTTAAATAATTAACAATTTAGCTCTAGAATACAAGGTAAAAGGAATGCGGTAAATCATACGATACGAACCAAGTAACACAAGTATCATCATGATATGATCAAGATAAGATCTAGGAGAGCATGATCGAGAAAGAATATAACATGGCCTTTCATTAACGAGAATGTACTAGCAAACATGTAAAGTACACAAGATACCTATTGGGTGAGTGCGCTCATTCCCTACTTTTTCAATCTTTTCAGAAAACTCTAGTGGATCAGATTTGGATTACTCGAATGATGGATCCGAGGGCGAGAGCGATTGATGGACGAGAGAAGCCATAGCTAGTCGGCCATGAGTCTTGTTATAGCTAAGTTCCTTCACTGTAATAGGCGGTGAAGTTGATCATGTTATGTAATATTCTTTTATTGAGTCTAGCGAAACATTATGCGGGAAGGAGTTAAGTGTCTTGTGTAAACTTGATTATTATGATTCAATAAAGTTGAAATTTTGAGTATATGACCTTGTGCATTCATCTTTTATGTGTGAATGTTTTAGCGCTCTGATTATATTGCTAGCTTGAGGTGTATTGCAGACTGTTCACGTTCCCGACTTAATTCCGCTGCATATCTCGGGACGTGACAGTTAAGTTGATATCAGAGCCTAGACTTAAGTAAGTCCTAGGAAAAAATGTCATGTCATAGGTTAAGTCCAAGGTTTAAGGACTCACACCTATGAACTAGGGAAGAAATTTTTGAACCCATGTGAGATTGGGTAGAGCCCGGGATGAGATAGTTTAATTAGAAATTATCTATAGGTTAATCCTCATAAATTCCAAAGAGAATAACTAATTAATTATTTTCTCAGGCACCTCACTCTCACAATGGCCGCTAATCGTGTGAACTAGGAAGCTATGCAACAACCTGTTGCGGGTCTTACCCAGACCCTTCAAACGGTGGCTCAGGCTGGCACCCGAGCGGGCGCCGGTGATCTACATTACAATTTTTGAAGTATGAACCCTCCACGGTTCTCTGGATCGTCAAATCCAGATGAAGCAGAAAACTAGATCGACGAGATGGATCGGATCTTTAATATCATGCAATGCGCGGACCAGGAGCTATAAGGTCCTATTGGCCACATTCCAACTCAATAAAGATGTGCGCACATGGTGGAAGGCCACCTCGACTCATCTACAAAATGTTTAACTTACTTGGGAAGAGTTTCTTGAACTCTTCCGAGAGAAATATTTCTCCGAGTATGTCTGGGAGCAGAACGCTGCGGAATTCACCACCCTTAGGCAAGGAATGATGTCCGTAGCAGAATATGAGTTACAATTTTCTCCCCTGGCACCTAATTCTCCACACCTTGTGGCTATAGAACTCCTCAAAGCCAATCACTTCATTAACGGATTGAGGCCCGTCTTTGTCAAACAACTTGGCCCTCAAAACATTAGGACCTATACCGAGATGGTCCATCGAGCTCACCTATGCGAGAGGACCTTGGAAAAGGTAGAGAAATTCAGGGGAAAAGATGAAAAGCCGAGTCGAAAACATGATATGTGATAGGAAAAAAAAGAAAAGTTTGGCATCACGGAGGATTACGAACCCCGTAACAACAAGAAGAGGTCCCGCAATGGCAATTGTAATGGCAAGAATAAAAGAGTCAAGGAGGAAGAGGAGAAGCAAGTCATGACGGCTTGCTCATTCTGCGAGAAATTCGGTCATTCGATCGAAGAATGTTGGAAGTGTCCCGGCGCTTGTTTACGATGTGGAAGCCGGGAGCATCGCATGCCCACGTGTCCCTCATAAATGAACAATCTTCAAGGGATGATAATGGACGTAGGTGGCAAGGCCGACTTAATGCCGTCTTGGATAGTGAGGGTAAAATGATTGAAGGTACCATCTTAACCTCCTCGCACTTGGCATTGTTTTAATTGCTAGTGGAACTAATTAACTATAAGTAAAATTACACTCTCCTTAAATGCCATGCAATGAATTTGGGGACCAAATTCTCTTTAAGTGGGGGAGGGTGTAACACTCCTGGAATTTTTTAGGATTATTCAGGAATTAAATAAAATTATTAAGTATTTAAAAGGCTTAATGCACTATTTAATAAATTATGACTTAAATAAATAAATTTAAAGGCCCAACTATTAACTAAAGGATTGAGCCCACTTATAAAAGGCCCATAAACCCAATTCCAATGCTTTTAGGTCTAAGCCAACTCTAGAGACGTAATTAAGATAATTCCCTAATTTTATAAGATAAATAGGGGATAAATAGGATTGAAATTTGATTAACATTCAAATTCCGGTGCCCAGACAAGTGGCGGTCTATCGAGAGACCGCCACCTGATGAAGGCAGTCCAGAGATGACCGCTACCTTCTTCCGGAAACGAGATCCGTAGAAGCGTGGAAAAATGATATTTTTACCATCCGAATCGCCAAGGATCGATGCTATCCAATGAGAAAATATGTCTAGGACTCTTGGGGATCGATTCTAACCCCAATAAGGACTCCTAGTTTGATCTAGTCTCTCAACCCTAGGCCAACTCTACAAATAGAGCCTAGAATCGACCTGCACGAACCCTCGTTTTGGCTCGCGTGGTTCGATGGTAAGATGATGATATTTCATGTTAGTCTTTTAGAAGTTTTTTATTCCCTTTAGTATCTTCTAACCCTCTGCCAAATTGCATGTTAGGAGACCAAGCATCCAGAGAGTTAGATGATGCGGGACGGGATGCGACTCGATGCCAATTTGATGCGAACCTGAGACTCTAGGCGAACTCCCGACTCGTCCCTAGCGAGAGAAGCGTGCGGATGTACGCGGTTGAGAAGTTGGCAATGAGCCTGGGGTGGTATACTCTCCTTCGTGTTCGGATCGGGTCACGGAATGGGTCACGTGCACTCTCTCACAGCGGTGATAAAAAGATATCAACCTAGATTATCCTATCACTCTCTCATGCAGCGGCATTCAAGAATATATACGAGATAAGCAAATGCGATAAAATGGAGGAGCGAGAACGATACCTCCAAGCTCCGGGTGTGGGGAAGGCTATCTCGGCTAAGACTCGTACTCCCGATATAGTAGAATTATCAAAAATTACAAAAATGCATTTTACTGCCCACTCCACGCAGGGAGATAAAGGGCTACACATGGGACCCGGGAGTATCAAGCTCGGGTTGACGGGCGGCATTTTGAGGCAGCTTCGTCGATGCTGACGCGGTGCTACTTGGTGCTGGCAGGGTGGCGCGTACTGGCGATCTGGCTAATCACGCTCCGGTCGGAGGGCCGATCGGACTGGAAGTTGTATCGTTGCGAAGAGGACTCCTGGAGGAACGATCCCTGTGACGCGATCATCCTGGATCGCCTTGTGGAAGGCGAGGTGACCTGATTTGTGAGGCGTTGTTGTTTGCTGTCCCAAACCTGCTCTGCAGTTTCCGAGCGGCGCGACCCGGCGAGAAAAATTGCTGCGGTCAGATCCGATGTCGGATTAACGCGAAATCGGTGCTATTGCGAAGCTATTTCGCAGATCTAAGAGAACCTGGTGTTGCAGGAATTTTCCTGTCTCTGTATTTGCTGTGGTGGAATTTTGAATATGTAAACTCACTGACTCAGTATAGACTGGGCAGACTGGGATCTACCTGATAATGAGGTTTGACCGAGGGGTAAACGGTGGATCTGGGACTTGAAAATTTCATGGATGAGAGAGGGAGACGTGAGAGTCATGCAAAAATTTTTTGGTAATTTTTTGGAGGTGGTTTGAAGGGTGTAAAGGATTTTATGGTAGGGGAGGTCAGATCTGGACTGCAGGGGGCAAAATAAAATCTGGTTTAAACAGAGGATTTTGAGAGGGGTAAACAAACTCCTAAAATTGTGAAAAAAATTATGGAGAGGGTGTTTGGTGGACAGAAGTCCCAATCCAAATTTTAGGTTGATCTGAAATTGGGAAGGGGGTGAAAGACACGAAATGGTGGGTTGCTGGAAGGTGGATCTGCACAGGGACAAATTGTGTAGATCTAGAAGATTTAAATGGAACGGGTAGCAAACAAAGGTGGTTTGACTTGGGAATTATTTTGGTAAGAGGAAACCACGGGAAGTACTCACCCTCAAATTTTCAGATCGATCAGATCTGTGGATGTGGAGGAAGAAATCGGGCTCCAAGCTGCTGTCCAGCAGAGAGCATAATGGAGACGGCGAGGCGGCGGTGCTGAGCTTCTCACCTAGTAGATGAACCGATAAGGAGGCTTCTCACCTCAAGGAGGGCTGCTTTATCAGCTGCAAGGGGTGGGAGAGGAGAGATGGGGGCTGCACCCTTGGGCAATTGTGCATAATGTAGTTTTTTCTTCATTAATTCTTTGGAAATCACAAAATACAAGGGTTATGTAACTCTAACTAAAAGACCTAATTAACCCCAGATCTAGGGCTAGAGAGGGGCAATTAGGGGATAGGAGATTCTTCCGCCAAATGGTCAAATTAATACAAACATAAAAAAATTGCTAAAGCGGGGGGGGGGGGGGGGGCGCCCTCTCCAAGTGAGCAAGTGGAGAATTTTGAATTTTCCTCTTGGTCAATATTCTCCCATGGAACAAAGACCAGCCCCCGTGGGCCCTAGAACCTAGGTGGCCCAATGAGAGAGAGGGTGGGGGTCCCGCTAGGCCTTCAAGGCCTTTTGTAAAGAAACCCACTAATTCCTAAGGACTAACACATTGGCTTATATTTACCATACAATTGTCCCAAGGATAAAAATAAATAAAATGTTAGTGGCCTTGCTTTCATGTCCCCATCATTAGAGGGATCGGAAGTAGTTGTTTCTCTACAGAACGCACAAGAACGAGCGAATTCTTCCGGTAAAGATCCAAAGTTTAGGGACTTTAGCAGCGGTAATTTCATATCTAGCCTTTAAAGTTAATTATTCCCCTTTATGTCTTCTAACATTCATCTAAATCTCGTGCTAGGAGAACGAGTAGCTAAAGAGTTAGAAGGTCTAGAAGTTGCGGGTCCCACGTAGGACGGGCAGGAACGGGAGCATACTTCCAGTGACAAATTCGAAGTCTAGGGATCAAATCAAAGGTAGGTTATCTAATGTTGGCTTAAACATCAAGCTAGGAACAAAAGACCTTTATTTCCTCTTGATTTCATGCATCATACACGGAGTATTTCATGTTTTCTTAGGACTGTGCAACTAGGTTCTCTATGCATGTTGTCCATGCCATGTTAACCAAAAGATAATAACTTTGATAGGAATCTTACTTCCTCATTCACTAGATCCATGCTACCATGCTCTCTACCTCAGTTTTTACATGTTTTTTTGTAGTTATTAGCCTTAGAAATAGCCCTGCAAACTGTTGAGGTTTCTGTCAGATGACAGGATGATAGCGGCCAGCCCAGAGACCACTACCATCAGACGGCGGTCGTCCTTGACCGCTACCTACATAAGGCGGCCTTTTAATAACCACTACTTACTTTTTGATTACTGTTCATCCTAAACAGCAGCTAGATCGCCCCTTTTTGGTCCATGATTATACTATCTCTCATGCTATATTTTATTCTAAGTCTACTATGATATGTTTTCTGTTATATTATAAGTTCCAAGGTTCTATTTTATAACACATTATGTTTAGGGAACTTATTTTAATCTTATGTTAATTTCATGCCAAAATCATATAGTCTTGTATTAAAGATATTTTTCTATGTTTTGTGGAACTCGCTACATGGGTATTGTGATCGCTGTTTTGATACGTTCCACTCTCATCTCCGGTCTTTCTTAAATACATAGCAAGTATTCCGATATGTTGCTATTAGATAGACACGCACTTGGTAGGCACACTCTCTTGGACTTGAGATCCTCTCCATCCGATATTCCTTCCGCCGGAATAGGTGATCATGTTTCAAGGCCTCCGTAAGTGTAACGACCCAAGATCCGGATACCGGAAAAGGAACCCGATACCATTCGAATCTTGGCCCGTCGCCCACGAGCCGGGACTCGGAAGGGCTAAAAAGGGGTGTGGAGGTACAAAGAAATAGGAAATAAAGTAGGACAATTCAACAATTAACAGAAATAAATAAACAACTACAACAAAGTCCAGTCCAACAGAAAGTACAGTCTAAGGCAGGAAACGTACCAAACGCCAAGTGAACACTCGGCCCGGTAAACTGATGACTAAGAACCTCTGCACAGCACCCTCGAATCTCGAGGAAGAACCGTCGCACCAGAAAGGCAGTGGTGAGCCTCATGTCACTGGCTCAGTAGGGATCCGGCGGAACCCCAACCGAGAACAACGGCGGTAGCGGAAAGGAAAGCAGCTACAATAACAATAGTAACAGCGGGAACAGTAACTACGGTGGCTGGTAAAACATCGGCTCTACAGCTACTCCTATTGTATCGAAAAGCCCGCATCCCGATCTCCCAGTCAGGGGACGACCGAACTTACGGGGAAACCTCTGGCTACGCTACCGGAAGAAACATCACGACAATAATGTCATGGACGTAACACCGTCTAGGGAGAACCCTCGGTGACGCTCATTGGAACCCTAGACCTCGCGAACACACCCAGAACTACACGTAAAACCACGTCTCACAGACGTGAAGCGAAAACTCGACTCACGAGAAACTCACGTCACGTGACGGGAGCACTGTCCACCAGAAGCAAGGCCGGATGCGCCCATTGACGACTTAGTCCACGCCTCAAGTGTCTCGCTGCGACGCCCCAGGCGGAGACAGAGACACTACAGTTACCAGTACCACGAACAAGGACTAGCCGGGGTCGCGCTCATCAGCACGGGTCGAACAGCCCCCAACTAAGTGTGCACACATAGACCATCCGCTCTAGGTCAGGTCCTTTAGCTGGTTTTCCCCCTAGTCGGACTCAGGCTGCAAAGACGAGGGGCCCTACGATAACCAGCCTAAAAACTATCTCTCTCGGTTAAGCCGCTCCACCACTCCCGGGTGGGTTAGCACACGCATGCCGTAAGAAGGCTACGACAAGTGGGAGGTCACTAAAGGTGAACGCGTGCCCAGAGATAGACCGCTAGGCGCTGTGTCATGCCAAAGTGGTTCTTCGTGCTTGCCGCGATCGTTTCGCGTTGTGTAGGTTCCTGGTCGACCCGGTTGGGACCCAGTGGTCGACTTGTGGTCTCTTGGATGTCCCAGACACCCCGAGGGTTTTGTGTCCGTGTTTTGAGGGTGTTGGGAGGACCGTGCTACCTTGTTTAGCATTCCCATGGGTTCGAGAGACTGCGTGACTCTTCGTGTTCCAGGCTTTTGTGTTACGCTTGATCGAGTCACCGTGCGTCGGTGCGAGTGCGGCGAGGGTTCCCCACACGTCGTGAGTTTCTTCGGGAAGAGGTTTCTGAGTGGGCCATGAGTAAGGCCTTAGATTGCGAGTCCAGTTGCCCAGCCTGGGGCTAGAGAGTTCCTGCTTTTCCCTGAGAGTGGGATTCGGTTTGGCGGCCTGTGAGCTACCTTGGGAACTGTGCTTCTGTGTTTCTGCGTGGCCGGGTGCGTGGCCCGTGGACTATGAGTCTCGTTTCTTCTCCGACTGTTGTCACCGTGCGACGGTGCTGGTACGTGGGACGGTCCCCGTACTTCGTCGGGTTTGGATGTTATTTTCCGTTGACTTGAGAGTCTACTCTCTCAGCGAACCTCCACTACTGGTCCCACCTGGGAGTAGGTGGAGAGGCTTACCCTGAGGATGGTCTTAGACTGGTTTTCGTAGGGCCCCGCGTCTAGCAGCCAGAGTCCGGCTGAGGGGAAAACCGGTCAGAGGGCCAGACTAGGGACGGACGGTCTGTGTGTGCACACGTGGTTGGGGGCGATTGGACCCACGCTGACGGGCGTGAC
Organism: Amorphophallus konjac; assembly: GCA_022559845.1. Classification (NCBI taxonomy): domain Eukaryota; kingdom Viridiplantae; phylum Streptophyta; class Magnoliopsida; order Alismatales; family Araceae; genus Amorphophallus; species Amorphophallus konjac. The sequence continues at coordinate 267,291,680 of CM040127.1, forward strand.
CCCAGCTAGTCACTTGTTTGTGGTTACTTTTACGGTGTCCGTGCCTCTGGTAGGCGCTACCACGTCAAGCAGGGCACCTGCGATGCGGTGTAAGACGTCAGGGGACGCTACCGACTGTGCTTCTAGGGGGAGGTACTTCTGTTCTGGACAGAGAGTGACAGACCGTCAGCTTCAGTGACTTCTACCTTCGGGTTTTTGGTCGTGTTGACCGTTGAGTCCAGGTTGTTTCACCGTGACGTGTGTGTCGATTTTTGTGCTGTGAGACTGGTGCTAGTAGCTTTATCGAGATTACGTCTTGTTGTGCGGTACCCGTGACCAGGTGGTCAGGGTTGCACCATGGACAGCGTGTCCAGGTTGGCCGTGTCCTGGGAGACAGGCCTCTACGGCGTGGTTGCCGTGGGTTTTTACTTCGGTAAGTGATACTAGTGTGGTTCGGTAGCCCCCGACCGTGAGATCGGGGTGTGTTCTTTGGTACAGTAGGAGTAGCTGTAGTGCTGAGTTTTGACCAACCACCGGCTTGTTGTTCCTTCTGTCGTTGTAGCTTTCCGTTTCGCTACCGCCGTTGTTTCCGGTTGGGGTTTCGCGGGATCCCTGCTGAGTCTCTGTTTTGGAGACTCATCCCTTCTTTTCAAGTGTGGTGGTTCTTCCTCGAGGTTCGAGGGTGCTGTTCGGAGGTTCTCAGTTGCCAGCTCGCCGGGCCGAGTGTTCACTCGGCATGTGGTACGTACTGCTTGAGACTGTACTTTCTGTTGGACTGGACTCTGTTATAGCAGTAGTTGTTTATTTATTTTTGTTAATTGTTGAATTTTTCTGCATTATTTCCTATTTCATTGTGCCTCCACACTCCTTTTAGCCCTTCCGAGCCCTCCCGGCTCGTGGGCGGCGGCGGGTCAGGGTTCAAATGGTATCGGGCCCTCCCGGTATCCGGATCTTGGGTCGTTATAGATGATATCAGAGCAGTGGTTGTGGACGTACATAGGAATTCGAGATATTACAGTGATCAGAGTCCATAAGGTCTAGTACAGTCGGCAGCTGGCTTAGGGTTTTGTGTTTGCTTTCCGCCTAGTTTCTTGCTTGAGAGCTTGACTGCGTTGTGCGGCGCTGTGAAGGTGGTTGCTGTCTACGGCTTTCGTGCCAGTATGGGGTCTAAGGATCGAGGTCGAGAGCCTTCTCCCTCATCGGTGGTGGCCCTGGTTGTGCTGCATTGGGCAGAAGTTGCTGGCAGGCGTGAACTCGCGGTGCTGCGTTCGAGGAATCTACAGCGTGGTTAGGTGGCTGACGAGGATTGTTCGTGGTTAAGTGACCGTGAGCGTGCTTTGAGGGAGCTGCTGTCGATTTTGGCCACTCCAGCTTGAGGTCTATCCAGCACCTGAGGTGTTCAGGTCGTAGTTTAAGGTGGCAGAGTGGGTGTTATGATCGAGAGGTGTGCTCGGGTGAGCGAAGGATCCTCTCGGTGAGCTGCTGTTTCGTCGAGCCTGATGTTCTTGTTGTGCTCTATGGCGTCAGAAATGACGTGCTGGTCCCGATTATTCTACGGATTTCGAGATAGGATTGGGCTGTGGTGTCCCAGTAAGTCTTGCCCCTGCGCTCTTGTGTGCGAATGGATTGTGTTCGCCTTGGATTTAGTATGAGATATGAAAGTTCTGTGGCGAGTTCGGGACTCGAGGATGAGCGTTGACGATCGTCGGTTATGGCTCGTGTTGCGGCTCTTGGCATGGTGTGTTGCAGTTTTAGGAATTGCAGCGGGGGTGCATCTAGAGATGTTGTGATTGTGGTCCGACGTGACACTTGCTGAGTGTGTCGTAGGCGCTGACCTGATGGAAGCGATGGTTTTCTTGGTGCTGAACAGTTCTGTTTCCAGCGTGCGGAAGGTTTGAGGCCAGGTCGAGCGTGGAGTTTTCCGTTGGTCGGAAGTGTGTTTGGTTTCTCCATTGGCTGGAGAGAATTGTGTTTGGCTAAGGTTCGTCATCTTGCATCATGTGTCAGGATTGGTTGGCCTTGTGTGCCATGAAGTCCGTGCGAGACGTGTTCCTTGTCTTGGCCAGGTGGTTGCCTGTGAGAAGTTGTGCCCATTCCCTTGTCGTGTGAGGGTGTGTTGGCACTTTTCCGGAAGGACGAGTGTCGGTTGGGCGGTGTTTCCGAGAGTTTGTGGCTGTGCGCTTGGGTCAGAGTGCGCAACGGAAGCCTAGTGGGCCCATAACCCACTGGTTCAGAATCGTAGCGTTGGTTGCTACGGGCGGATTCCTGAGTTTGCATTGAGCATTGGAGGATTGGTTCCTCTGTGTGAGACGTGTTGTTGCCGTGCTGTTGCTTGAGGTATCGGGGTTCTTGGCACTGGCAGGATGGGGTGTTGGGGAAGAATGTTGGCAAGTGCGTCGCATGAGTACCCTGTTCATGTGATGGAAGCCGTGTCAGGCGTCGGCGTTAGACCTGGATGGGGTTGTTGAGGATGTCGCCTGATGGAGGTCGAGGACGTGTTGGTCAGAGTAGGTAGCTTCGTGCCCGACTTGTATTAGAGGTTGTGTCCTCGGTTGAGATCATGTTTTGAGGAAGTGATCTCTGAGAGATTTTGGGTTCCGGTTGGTAGCTGTGAGTGACTGGTAAGGTTAGTCTCGTAGTCGACCACGGTAGGATGTGTATTGATTGGGGACCCGTGTGCATTAGCCGCAGCGTTGGCGACCAGGTTGCTGTGAGATTGGATGGCACTTTTCTCCTCTAGGGACGTGTGCCATGAATCGTTCTGGTGGTGTCCCGTGGCTCTGTGGTAAGGGCGGAATCAGGATTGGCAGGTTCCACTTGGATTAATTAAGTCGAGGGATGTGATGAGACAAGACGGAAGAGTGACGCCTGTGGGCGGAGGCCTTTTAGTGAGATTGGCGTCGGATTGGTGGTCCTTGATGGGATGTTGGTGTCACAATGGTTATCCCTGGTTTGGTGACCAGCATGGGATGGTTCTCCTGTAAGTCTGAGTCGAGTGAGGTGATGACTGAAGACACCAAGATATTATCATTTGGTTTCATCGTGCTCTCCTGAGAGGGTCGAGTTGGTGCGATGATCGAGTTCAAATGCGGTGTCCGAGAGAAGTTCAACTCGAGATGTGGTAATTGTCTGTGTGTGAGTCAGCGGATGGCCTGCTGTGGGTTGGATCATGCCCGTTGGGTCGGTGGAGGTTTCCCGTTGACGTGTGTCTGGTGACCAGTGGATGGTCTTTTCACAGATAGAAGATGCTGTTGGTTGTGCATCGTGAACAATGAGGGCCGTGTGCAAGTGAGACCTTTGGTGGTCGTTTTTGTGATGTGCCTTTCCGGACGGGATCTGGGCTTTGTCGAAGTTGTCTTCTGACAGAGTGGGCACAATGATACGTCTGACTTTTTGGCTTGCCAGGTGTGAGGTGATCCTTGGCGCTATGCCGGTCAGCTGGTTGTGAAGCTAATGTGTGTTCTGTCTGCCGACCATAGGATGGATCGGTAGCTGTTTCTTGTGACGAGGACTGTGTCTCCTCGGTGGGCGACATGGTGGCAGCGGTGCCATGATTGGGTTGGTTGTGACTGAGGTGATGTCAGGCTGTGTCCTTTGATGTGCGCCTGCTCTGATTGCTGGTGTGCGCGGCATGCGGAGCGAGGTGTTGTTTATGATTGTAAGTCTGGCTGTGTCCCTCAGGATCGGTGCTTTCGTGAGAATCGAGGTTTCTGTGCTGGAGCCTTGACAGCGTTGTCAGTTGGCTGAGGCGTTCTTCTCCTATGACTTGGTGCTAGTCCTGAATTTTGAGGATGAAATTCCTTTAAGGGGGGAGGGCTGTAATGCCCCGGGTTTTTCAGATCTGGATCTGTGGGTTTCAGATCGTCTTTTCGCGGATTTTGAATTGTGTCCGTTTGAGTTTCGGACTATTTTTACCGGGTTGTCGGACCCACCGGTGGTGTGCCCGTGAGTTTCCTTGGGTCCGTGGTGTGGTGAGGAGCACGCCAGTAATTTTTTGTAATTTTCAGAGCGCCTTTGTGGGTCCCGGGTTACGTTTTGGGTTTTACGCGTATTTTCTGTCTGTCGGACCTTCGGAACCCCGTACAGGGTGAACCGTTACGTTTTCCGATGCCGGGACATTACCACGGCGATCAGCGTGTTCCAAAGATCGCGGGGGTGTATTTTTCTATTTTTTGGTATTTTCTAGAATTTCTGGATTTTCTATATAAACCCCCCTCCCTTTTTCTCTCTCCCCATCTCTCCTATCTCTCTTCTCTCCCTCTCTCTTCTCTCACGCTCTCTTTCTCCCCTCTCTTCTTCGGCGGCCCACGGAGTGAGGCGGGGGCGAGGTGGAGGTGGCGCAGGTGAGGATGCGGGCGAGGACGGGCGAGGATCGAGGCGGTGGAGGCGTGACGATGCTCGGGGGCGTGTTCGTGAGCCAGCGAGGGTTTCGCGGCGATTTCTTCGTGGATGGCAGGGAGATGGACCCCCAGCTCGTGCGCTTCCTTTCTCGCAAGTTTTGTAGGCCGCGGTGAGCCGAGCGGGCGTAATCGAGGATTTTTGTGAAAATTCCATGTTTTAGGGCATGTGGGCCGATCTACCGTTTCATCACGTTTTTGGCCGATGCGAGGCCTTAGATGCATGCTAGGGGCTATTTGGGGGCTTCCCTCTTGTTTTCCCCCTCTCCCGTGGAGGTATGGGGGTGTGGGATGATTTTTGGGTCGTTTCCCGCCGTCCCGCTCTCGGGACGGTGTGACAGTCCTTCCAGTGACCGTCACAGGCTGTGACGCCCCAGGGTGGGTGCGTTACATGTCGTGGCGCCCCAAGAGGGGTGCGTCACAGAGGTTGTGATGTCGGCAGGGTGTCGGTCGCTCTGGCGGTCTTACGATAAACTGCCAGAGGGTGTGACGCGCCTGGGTTCGACCGTTACATCCGTTATTGTGATTGTGACCGATCGAGGTCACGAGACTCTGACGCACCAGGGGTGGACAGTTAGAGCCTTGTGACGCCCATTCTTGGGTGCGTCAGAGTGGACGTATCCCTCCTTCTAACGCACCTGGGTAGGTCCGTTATGGGTTGTGATGCCCCGAGGGGTGTGCGTCACAACCTGTTTTGGTCTATCTTCTAACCCACCAGGCTTGGTCCGTTAGAGGCTGTGACGCCCCAAGGTGGGTGCGCCACAGCCAGTGTTGCCCGTTTCATGTAACGCTCCTATGTTGGACCATCAGGGTGCTGTGACGGCCTATCCTTGGACCGTTACAGCTGTGACGGCCCAAAGATAGACCGCCAGGAGCTGTGTCATGCCAAAGTGGTTCTTCGTGCTTGCCGCGATCGTTTCGCGTTGTGTAGGTTCCTGGTCGACCCGGTTGGGACCCAGTGGTCGACTTGTGGTCTCTTGGATGTCCCAGACACCCCGAGGGTTTTATGTCCGTGTTTTGAGGGTGTTGGGAGGACCGTGCTACCTCATTTAACGTGCCCATGGGTTCAAGAGTTCGGGTGATTCTACGTGTTCCGGGCTTTTGTGTTACGCTTGATCGAGTCACCGTGCGTCGGTGCGAGTGCGGTGAGGGTTCCCCACACGTCCTGAGTTTCTTCGGGAAGAGGTTTCTGAGTGGGCCATGAGTAAGGCCTTGGATTGCGAGTCCAGTTACCCAGGCTGGGGCTGGAGGGTTCCCGCTTTTCCCTGAGAGTGAGATTCGGTTTGGCGGCCTGTGAGTTGCCTTGGGAACCGTGCTTCTGTGTTTCCGCATGGCCAGGTGCATGGCCCGTGGACTGTGAGTCCCGTTTCTTCTCCAACTGTGGTCACCGTGCGATGGTGCTGGTACGTGGGACGGTCCCCGTACTTCGTCGGGTTTGGACGTTATTTTCTGTTGACTTGAGAGTCTACTCTCTCAGCGACCCTCCACTAGTCGTAGCCTGCTTACACGTTTAGTGGTCCCACTTGGGAGTAGGTGGAGAGGCTTACCCTGAGGACGGTTTTAGACTGGTTTCCGTCGGGCCCCGCATCTAGCAGCCAGAGTCCGGCTGAGGGGAAAACCGATCAGAGGGCCAGACCAGGGACGGATGGTCTGTGTGTGCACACGTGGTTGGGGGCGGTTGGACCCACGCTGACGGGCGTGACCCCAGCTAGTCACTTGTTTGTGGTTACTTGTACGGTGTCCGTGCCTCTGGTAGGCGCTACCACGTCAAGCAGGGCACCTGCGGTGCGGTGTAAGATGTTAGGGGACGCTACTGACTGTGCTTCTAGGGGTAGGTACTCCTGTTTTGGACAGAGAGTGATAGATCGTCAGCTTCAGTGACTTCTACCTTCGGGTTTTTGGTCGTGTTGACCGTTGAGTCCAGGTTGTTTCGCCGTGACGTGTGTGTTAGTTTTCGTGCAGTGAGACTGGTGCTAGTACCCTTACCGAGGTTACATCTTGTTGTGCGGTACCCGTGACCAGGTGGTCAGGATTGCACCATGGACAGCGTGTCCAGGTTGGCCGTGTCCTGGGAGACAAGCCTCTACGGCATGGTTGCCGTGGGTTTTTACTTCGGTAAGTGATACTAGTGTGGTTTGGTAGCCCCTGACCGTGAGATCGGGGTGTGTTCTCTGGTACAGTAGGAGTAGCTGTAGTGCCGAGTTTTGACCGGCCACCGGCTCGCTGTTCCTGCTGTCGTTGTAGCTTTCCTTTCCGCTACCGCCGTTATTTTCGGTTGGGGTTTCGCGGGATCCCTGCCGAGTCTCTGTTTTGGAGACTCATCCCTGCTTTTTAGGTGTGGCGGTTCTTCCTCGAGGTTCGAGGGTGCTGTTCGGAGGTTCTCAGTTGCCAGCTCGCTGGGCCGAGTGTTCACTCGACATGTGGTACGTTTTACTGCTTTAGACTGGACTCTGTTGTAGCAGTAGTTGTTTATTTATTTCTGTTAATTGTTGAATTGTCCTGCATTATTTCCTATTTCTTTGTACCTCTACACTCCTTTTAGTCCTTTCGAGCCCTCCCGGCTCATGGGCGGCGGGTCAGGATTCGAATGGTATCGGGCCCTCCTGGTATCCAGATCTTGGGTCGTTACAGATGGTATCAGAGCAGTGGTTGTGGACGTATATAGGAATTTGAGATATTGCAGTGATCAGAGTCCATGAGGTCCAGTACAGTCGGCAGCTGGCTTAGGGTTTTGTGTTCGCTTTCCGCCTAGTTTCTCGCTTGAGAGCTTGAGTGCGCTGTGAGGCGCTGTGAAGGTGGTTGCTGTCCGTGACTTTCGTTCCAGCATGGGGTCTAAGGATCGAGGTCGAGAGCCTTCTCCCTCATCGGTGGTGGCCCTGGTTGTGCTGCGTTGGGAAAAGGTTGCTGGCAGGCGTGAACTCGCGTTGCTACGTTCGAGGAATCTACAGCGTGTTCAGGTGGCTGGAGAGGATTGTTCGTGGTTAAGTTGCCGTGAGCGTGCTCTAAGGGAGCTGCTGTCAGTTTTGGCCACTCCAGCTTGAGGTCTATCTGGCCCCTGAGGTGTTCAGGTCGTAGTTTAAGGTGGCAGAGTGGGTGTTCTGATCGAGAGGTGTGCTCGGGTGAGCGGAGGATCCTCTTGTTGAGCTGCTGTTTCGTCGAGCCTGATGTTCTTGTTGTGCTCTATGGCGTCAGAAATGACGTGCTGGTCCCGATTGTTCTATGGATTTCGAGACAGGATTGGGCTGTGGTGTCCCAGTAAGTCTTGCTCCTTCGCTCTTGTGTGCGAATGGATTGTGTTCACCTTAGATTTGGTTTGAGATATGAAAGTTCCGTGGCGAGTTCGGGACTCGAGGATGAGCGTTGATGGTCGTCGGTTATGGCTCGTGTTGCGGCTCTTGGCATGGTGTGTTGCAGTTTGAGGAATTGTAGCGGGGGTGCATCGAGAGATGTTGTGATTGTGGTCCGACGTGACACTTGCTGAGTGTGTCGGAGGCGCTGACCTGATGGAAGTGATGGTTTTCTTGGTGCTGGACGGTTCTATTTCCAGCGTGTGCAAGGTTTGAGGTCAGGTCGAGCGTGGAGTTTTCCGTTGGTCGGAAGTGCGTTTGGTTTCTCCTTTGGCTGGAGAGAATTGTGTTTGGCTAAGGTTCGTCATCTTGCATCATGTGTCCGGATTGGTTGGCCTTGCGTGCCATGAAGTCCGTGTGAGACGTGTTCCTTATCTTGGCCAGGTGGTTGCCTGTGAGATGTTGTGCCCATTCCCTTGTCGTGTGAGGGTGTGTTGGCACTTTTCCAGAACGACAAGTGCCGGTTGGGCGGTGTTTCTGAGAGTTTGTGGCTGTGCGTGTGGATCAGAGTGCGCAGGGGAAGCCTGGTGGGCCCATAACCCACTGGTTCAGGATCATAGCGTTGGTTGCTACGGGTGGATTCCTGAGTTTGCATTGAGCATTGGAGGATTGGTTCCTCTGTGTGAGACGTGTTGTTGTCGTGCCGTTGCTTGAGGTATCGGGGTTCTTGGCACTGGCAGGATGGGGTGTTGGGGAAGAATGTTGGCAAGTGCGCCGCATGAGTACCCTGTTCATGTGATGGAAGCCGTGTCAGGCGTCGATGTTAGACCCGGATGGGGTTGTTGAGGATCTCGCCTGGTGGAGGTCGAGGACATGTTGGTCAGAGTCGGTAGCTTGGTGCCCGACTTGTGTTGGAGGTTGTGTCCTCGATTGAGATCGTGTTTTGAGGAAGTGATCTCTGAGAGATTTTGGGTCCGGTTGGTAGCTGTGAGTGACTGGTAAGGCTAGTCTCGTAGTCGACCACGGTAGGATGTGTATTGCTTGGGGACCCGTGTGCATTGGCCGCAGCGTTGGCGACCAGGTTGCTGTGAGATTGGATGGCATATTTCTCCTCTAGAGACGTGTGCCATGAATCGTTCCGATGGTGTCCCGTGGCTCTATGGTAAGGGTAGAATCGGGATTGGCAGGTTCCACTTGGATTAATTAAGTCGAGGGATGTGATGAGGCAAGACGGAAGAGTGACGCCTGTGGGCGGAGGCCTTTTAGTGAGATTAGCATCGGATTGGTGGTCCTTGATGGGACGTTGGTGTCACAATGGTTATCCCTGGTTTGGTGACCAGCATGGGATGGTTCTCCGTAAGTCTGAGTCGAGTGAGGTGATGACTGAAGACACCAAGATCTTATCATTTGGTTTCATCGTGCTCCCCTGAGAGGGTCGAGTTGGTGCGATGATCGAGTTCGGATGCGGTGTCCGAGTGAAGTTCAGCTCGAGATGTGGTAATTGTCTGTGTGTGAGTCAGCGGATGGCCTGCTGTGGGTTGGATCGTGCCCGTTGGGCCGGTGGAGGTTTCCCGTTGACGTGTGTCTGGTGACCAGTGGATGGTCTTTTCACAGACAGAAGATGCTGTTGGTTGTGCATCGTGAACGATGAGGGCCGTGTGCAGGTGAGGCCTTTGGTTGTCATTTATGTGATGTGCCTTTCTAGACAGGATCTGGGCTTTGTCGAAGTTGTCTTCTGATACTTCTGGCTCGACAAATCAGTAGCTCAACAGAAGATCCTCCGCTCGCCGGAGCGTAATTCTCGACCAGAGCACCCGCTCCAACTCCTCAAATCACAATCTCAACACCTCAGAGGTGGATAAATCTCAAGCTGGAGTGGCCCAAACGCCAATAACAGCTCCCTCAGAGCCACGCTCAAGGCCACTTAATCACAAGCAATCCTCGCCAGCCACCTGACCTCGCTACAAATTCTTCGAACGCAGCACCGCAGCAACACGCCTGCCGGCAACCTCTGCCCAATGCAGCACAATCGAGGCCACAACCCATCGGAGGAAACCTCTCTATCACATCTCTCAGCCCCACGCCGGCACTCCACGAAATAGCAACCGCATTCACAGCGCCAACGCCGCGCACTCGAGCTCTTACACGAGAAACCAAGCGGGAAAACATTCACAAAACCCTATGCCAGCTGCCGACTGTACTGGACCTTACGGACTCTTATCACTGCAATATCTCGAATTCCCATGTACGTCCACAACCTTGCTCTGATACCAACTGTAATGACCCAGGATCCGGATACCAGGAAAGGAACCTGATACCATTCAAATCCTGGCCCGCCGCCCACGAGCCGGGGCTCAGAAGGGCTAAAAAGGAGTGTGGAGGTACAAAGAAATATGAAATAAAGTAGGACAATTCAACAATTAACAGAAATAAATAAACAACTACAACAGAGTCCAGTCCAACAGAAAGTACAGTCTAAGGTGGGAAACGTACCAAACGCCAAGTGAACACTCGGCCCTGCAAACTGGTGACTAAGAACCTCTGCACAGCACCCTCGAATCTCGAGGAAGAACCGCATCACCTGAAAAACAGGGGTGAGCCTCCTGTCACTGGCTCCGTAGGGATCCCGCGGAACCCCAACGGTGAACAACGGCGGTAGCGGAAAGGAAAGCAGCTACAATAACAACAGTAACAGTAGGAACAGTAACTACGGTGGCCGATAAAACATCGGCTCTACAGCTACTCCTACTGTATCGAAAAGCCCGCATCCCGATCTCCCAGTCGGGGGACCACCGAACTAATGGGGAAACCTCTGACTACGCTACCGGAAGAAACATCACGATAATACTGTCGTGGACCCAACACCATCTAGGGAGAGCCCTCGGTGACGCTAACTGGAACGCTAGACCTCTACCTCAGGAACACACCCGGAACTGCACGTGAAACCACGTCTCGCAGACGTGAAGCGACTCACGAGAAACTCACGTCACGTGACAGGAGCACTGCCCACCAGAAACAAGGCCGGATGCGCCCACTGACGACTTAGTCTGCGCCTCAAGTGTCTCGCTGCGACGCCCCTGGTAGAGACAAAGACACTATAGTAACCAGTACCACGAACAAGGACTAGCTAGGGTCGCGCTCATCAGTTCGGGTCCAATAGCCCCCAACTAAGTGTGCACACATAGACCATCCGCTCTAGGTCGGGTCCTCTAGCTGGTTTTCCCCCCAGCCAGACTCAGGCTACAAAGGCGAGGGGCCCTACGGTAACCAGCCTAAAAACCGTCTCTCTCGGATAAGCCGCTCCACCACTCCCGGGTGGGTCAGCACACACATGCCGTAAGAAGGCTACGACTAGTGGGAGGCCACTAAACATGTACACGGAAAGCCACTCACGCACCCATCGCGAGTAACACGGAGTAACAGGTGGCACGACGCCACCAGACTCTGGACAGCCCACTAGACCTACTAATTCTAACAGTCTTTGAGTCACAAGACTCGGGTCAAGACCGTTGTACAAGGATAGCTCCACGCTGTCAATCTGCCCTATGCCTAGGTCAGAAACCACGATAGCATGAATACCGAGGCAGCTCACAAGCCACCAAGTCGATCCCCTATCCAAGGGAAAAGCGAGAAACCGCCAGCCCCAGGCTGGGTGACTGGACTCACAGTCCAAGGGCCAAACCCACGGCCTACTCGAAAACACTTATCGGGAAGCCAATGACGTGCGGGAATAACCCACCGCACACATGCCGACACATGGCAACTCGATATAGCAAATGCACGAAAGCCTGGAACACCTGGGGTCACCCAGACCCCAAAAACCCATGGGCATGCTTATCGAGGTAACACGGTACCTCCAGACACCCAGAAACACGGACACATAACCCACGAGGTGTCTGGAACATCCACGAGGCTGAAGGTCAACCATTGGATCACAACCAGGTCGACCGGAGACCGACACATCGTAAAACGGGCACGGCAAGCACAAAGAACCGCCTAGCGGTCCTCTCTGGACAGTTAGGGACCCTAGCGGTCTTCACCAGGACCGCAAGGGCTGGCCTGGCGGTCGATCGCGAGACTGCAAGGAACCCAAAGCACTAAAACCCCAAGCGGTCACCCCAGGACCGTTAGGAAGGGTGGCGGTCATCCCCTTGAACGCTTGGCATAGCCTAGCGGTCAGTCGCGAGACCGCTACCCCACCGACCTCGACTGACCCAAAACATAGACAAACGGTCATGCCCTGACCGCAAAGCAGAGCCTAGCGGTCTCCACCAGACCGCTAAGGCACCTGGCGGTCCATCGCGTGACCGCAAGGCTCGAACCGACATAAGGGGGACCCTAGCGGTCTCCACACGACCGCTTAACGCCCAAGCGGTCGCTGGAACGACCGCTAGGTCATCTCGAGTGTGAAAACGGCGAAAACGGTGGGAACTTCATTCCACGCCCCATTCACACCCATGTGAAGGGGAAAATAATGGGAAAGTAGTCCCCAACCTCTCTAGCATAGAGAGGACCCATTTAGACCCCAAAAATACGATCAAAACTCTAGATCGAGCTCACACCCCAAAACATTCTCTTTTCCCCAAAACGCTCAAATAAGCCCACTCGGCTCACTACGACCTATCAAAATCACGGGAATGGAAGTACAAGGGTCAAGGATCCGTCCCCCAACCTCCACTGAAGATTCGACGCATCGTGGACGCCAATCCACGAAGAAAACACCGTTAAAGCTCCACTAGCTCGCGATCTCACGAACCGCCTCCACCATCGTGATCCTTGCTCCATCCTCACAGCTCCACGTCCCACGATCCTCGCCGCCTCGCCCTTGTCCACCTCCGTCGGCCGCCGGAGAAGAGAGGGAGTGAGGAGAGAGCGTGAGAAGAGAGAGGGAGGGAAGAGAGAAATGAGAGATGGGGAGAGAGAAAAGGAGGTTAATATATATAGAAAAGCCCAAAAATTTTAAAAATTACAAAAAATTACCTCTGCGATCATCGGGAAGAGCACAACGCGCTGGTCACGTCCCGAAGTCGGAGAACACAACGGTTCACCCTGCACAAAGTTCCAAAGACATATCAGGGAAAAACACGTGTAAAACACAAAACACACCCCGTGACCCACGAAAATATTCCAAAAAATATCCAAAAAATCTGGGGCGTTACAGTAAGTCTCCGCGAGCTTGAGATTCTCACTAGGACATCGAGCTGTTATACCCTTAAAAACCCAAAAGTCTAGAGAGCACTTGAGTTTCTGCGTTTTCTATAATCTGAACTGATTGCGGCCATCCCGTGACTGCCACTTTCAAGTTGCGGCCAGGCCACGACCGCCATCAGGTTTCAGTTTGCCTGAGTCAACCCTGCTCATCCTTTGGAGTCGACGTAAACAGATTGTGGTCTTCACAGGATCGTCTTTTCCTAGAGGCGGTCTCCAGATGATCGTCTTCTGCTATCTTGTGCCCAACCTGTGGTTTGACCCAAGGGTTGGTTATACTCTGTTCTAGATGGTTTTTTGATTATCTCGAACCTAACACTTCGTTCGATAAGCTATTCATAAATAATAGAAATCTATGAATGTATCGTTGTACTGTTGGAATTCCTCCGTGGCATAATGTCCAATTAAATCATTCTTGATCTCATGATTCTATTTGGTACGTTCTCTCCTTGGTTGTTGTTATCATAAAACTATTGTTGGACTCGATATTATTAGCCATACTTATATTTCTCATGGAAGTCGCTTGATTTATAACTTGAAGATGCAGGAGCGGACACGGTTAGTGTCCAAGGGCTCCACGCTAGCCCCCTCGGCAGATGACCGGAAACATATTGTAAACCATGGGGTATGATGAATACTGGCGTCGCATTGCGTCGGGAGTATTTTTTTTTATAAACGGGTGAAATCCATGAGACTCATCATGAAATTATACATGCTTGCTACATGACTTTCTAGAACATAGCCTTTATGGTTATTAAAGTACATTCTCGTTACATTCTAGTACACTCTTGTTACATGAAGGGCCAACCTTACATCTTTACTTCTATCTTGCTTGATCATGTTCACTTGTCTTGTCCGTACCTTGTTATTAATGTTACTTTTGTTTTTATCACATGTTTTATCGCATTTTACATTATTGACCTTTTCATAGAGCTAAAATGATAATTACGTAAACTTGCCATCATGTTGATACAAAGATACCTACTGGGCAATGAGCACACTTGCCCAGTAGGTATCTTCGCATCAACATGAAGGTAAGTTTAAATAATTAACAATTTAGCTCTAGAATACAAGGTAAAAGGAATGCAGTAAATCATACGATACGAACCAAGTAACACAAGTATCATCATGATATGATCAAGAAAAGAGCTAGGAGAGCATGATCGAGAAAGAATATAATATGGCCTTTCATTAATGAGAATGTACTAGCAAGCATGTAAAGTACACAAGATGGCCTCATGGTTTTCACCCGTTTATAAAAAAACTACTCCCGGCACAATGCGACGCCAGTGTTCATCATACCCCATGATTTATAGTATGTTTCCGGCTATCTGCCGAGAGGGCTAGCGTTGAGCCCTTGGACACTGACGTGAGACGAGCCTCCGAGTCCGAGATTTTCTTATCTTTTCATTTTTTTCTCTGATTTTTTTTTCATCTCTTTTTTTTTAACCTTCACTTTTTTTTCCAAACCACAATTGACGTGAAACGATGCCCCAAGTCTATGATTTTCTTCCCTGAGCTCTGTTGCTCGTAGTTCTGGGTCCCTTGCTTCATAGTCTTGTAGCAGCCTGATACGCATGGTTGGGAATCCAGTGAACACAATGATAGCATTGTCAACTTTTGTTTCATCCTTGGGGGGGTAATTCACGCCATCTTTCCCAGATACTACACACACTAATTCTTGGCATGATCTCTACCATAGAACCAGCATAAATAGGTGCAAACAGGGTATTAAAATAGGCCGTGATGTGAGGATAGGTAGTGTAGAACTTGATCTGATGATGAATAGCCCCATCCCTTTGTAAAAATCTGAACCTGAGCGCTTAAGCCTTTGTGTGTGTGACCACACCCATGGGTTTATCGGTGGTACCACTCGTGTAGATAAAAAGTGCATTGCTATTTTCTTCTACTTTCTTTGAATCTCCTGCTTCTTTTCTCAATGAGTCCAAGTCAAATTGCATTTCTTGCCATGCATCTCACGTAACTCCAAATGAGAGAAGGCAACGTTAACACATGCACCAAAGGAAGCCATGCACTCACGTAGCTCCTTCTCCTTTCACTTTTTTTTCCTTTTGTTTACTTCTCAAAAGAACTGTATTGAGAGAGAGAGAGAGGGTGAGAGGAGGAGGGATATAATGGTAGAGTGGGAAAGAGAGACCACGTGGGAGGGTTCTGTGTTTTTTTTTTTCCAGAAGGTTGGTGGCTGTGGGTGGGGGATGTAATTAGAGGTGAAGGGAGAAGTCTAGCCGGGGCCTCTCACCCGACCCCATCTCAGGGCCGACGCGGCTGGACTCCTCGATCCATCTCTGTGGCGGTGGCGGTGGCGGTGGGATTTGAAGTTGAATGATGGCGGCGGAGGTGGGCATGAACGGTGGCGATGAATGGCGAAGGAGGACGACCGGTAGCTTTGGATGGGGCCTCTCGCCCGCTCCCCTCTCAGGAACGGTGCATCCGGAGCTTCAGATCTTCCTCATGGCGGGATGGACGTGGTTGTGGGCTTCTCACCCATGGGGTTCCAAAAATTAGAGAACACAAGTAGCCATGGCTAAAAGATCACATTTCTCATTCTATATTTTTTTTCCATCGTGGGTTTACAGGTGTTTAAATAGAAATCACATGGGAGGGGAAAGGCCACCTTGGAATACCAAGAGGCTTTGGTTCCCACGTGGAGTCCTACATAAGTGCATATAAACACATTATATATATTACTTATGACAAAAGAAAAAAAGGCCACCTAGTAAACCCAAGGGGCTTGGGTTCTTACGAGGACTCCTTCATAATGGGATGGATAATATATATATATATATATATATATGATTACAAAACATAACGTCATAGGCCCACTTATGTGGCCCAATAAACAAAAGGAAAATCAGAAATAAACAAATATATTTGATAGTTTGCCGATGCCGCTTGATGATTTCGTTGTCACTTGATGATCTCGTCATACTCCTTTACTTGGAGTAGGTTCGACCTTGAACCTTAAATTTCTAACTAACGATCCCGTCAAATCCCTCCGCTTGGAGGAGGTTCGACCTCGAACCTCGTAGCTCAGGATCCCGATCTGATGGAACAGCCCGGTTCCCTAAGCTCTGATACCATTTGACTGAGACGAGTCTCGAGTCCGAGATTTTCTTATCTTTTCATTTTTTTCTCTGATTTTTTTTTCATCTCTTTTTTTTTTGAACCTTCACTTTTTTTTTCCAAACCACAATTGACGTGAAACGATGCCCCAAGTCTATGATTTTCTTCCCTGAGCTCTGTTGCTCGTAGTTCTGGGTCTCTTGCTTCATAGTCTTGTAGCAGCCTGGTACGCATGGTTGGGAATCCAGTGAACACAATGATAGCGTTGTCAACTTTTGTTTCATCCTTGGGGGGGTAATTCACGCCATCTTTCCCGGATACTACACACACTAATTCTTGGCATGATCTCTACCATAGAACCAGCATAAATAGGTGCAAACAGGGTATTAAAATAGGCAGTGATGTGAGGATAGGTAGTGTAGAACTTGATCTGATGATGAATAGCCCCATCCCTTTGTCAAAATCTGAACATGAGCGCTTAAGCCTTTGTGTGTGTGACCACACCCATGGGTTTATCGGTGGTACCACTCGTGTAGATAAAAAGTGCATTGCTATTTTCTTCTACTTTCTTTGAATCTCCTGCTTCTTTTCTCAATGAGTCCAAGTCAAATTGCATTTCTTGCCATGCATCTCACGTAACTCCAAATGAGAGAAGGCAACGTTAACACATGCACCAAGGGAAGCCATGCACTCACGTAGCTCCTTCTCCTTTCACTTTTTTCCCTTTTGTTTACTTCTCAAAAGAACTGTATTGAGAGAGAGAGAGAGGGTGAGAGGAAGAGGGATATAATGGTAGAGTGGGAAAGAGAGACCACGTGGGAGGGTTCTGTGTTTTTTTTTTCCCCGAAGGTTGGTGGCTGTGGGTGGGGGATGTAATTAGAGGTGAAGGGAGAAGCCTAGCCGGGGCCTCTCACCCGACCCCATCTCAGGGCCGACGCGGCTGGACTCCTCGATCCATCTCTGTGGCGGTGGCGGTGGCGGTGGGATTTGAAGTTGAATGATGGCGGCGGAGGTGGGCATGAACGGTGGCGATGAATGGCGAAGGAGGACGACCGGTAGCTTTGGATGGGGCCTCTCGCCTGCTCCCCTCTCAGGAACGGTGCATCCGGAGCTTCAGATCTTTCTCATGGCGGGATGGACGTGGTTGTGGGCTTCTCACCTATGGGGTTCCAAAAATTAGAGAACACAAGTAGCCATGGCTAAAAGATCACATTTCTCATTCTATATTTTTTTTCCATCGTGGGTTTACAGGTGTTTAAATAGAAAGCACATGGGAGGGGAAAGGCCACCTTAGAATACGAAGAGGCTTTGGTTCCCACGTGGAGTCCTACATAAGTGCATATAAACACATTATATATATTACTTATGACAAAAGAAAGAAAGGCCACCTAGGAAACCCAAGGGGCTTGGGTTCCTACGAGGACTCCTTCATAATGGGATGGATAATATATATATATATATATATATATATATATATATATATATATATATATATATATATATCTGATTATAAAACATAACGTCATAGGCCCACTTATGTGGCCCAATAAACAAAAGGAAAATCAGAAATAAATAAATAGATTTGATAGTTTGCCGATGCCGCTTGATGATTCCGTTGTCACTTGATGATCTCGTCATACTCCTCTACTCGGAGTAGGTTCGACCTTGAACCTTAAATTTCTAACTGACGATCCCGTCAGACACTGTCTGTGTCTGCTCTTGCATCTTCAAGTTATAACTCAAGCTACTTCCACGAGATATAAATAAAGTTTCGGCCAATAATGTACAATTCAAACAATAGGTTCATGGTAAAAATATCAAGGTAAGAATGCACCGAATATGAAACATGAGAGTTCAAGGATGATTTAATTGAACATTATGCCACGGAAGAAATCCGGCAGCATAATGGTACATTCAATAGTTTTCATAATTCATTAATGTCTTATTTTGTCTCGAGGGATGTGAGCCAGGGGTTTTATGGCGGTGGTACAAAAAAGGAGTGGCTTGATGCGTTGGGTAAGACTCGAACTCGAGTGGCCCTATAATCGCTCAGCTCTCCGTACCACTCTGCTAGATTCCCCGTTACCAAAAAAAAAAGTCTTATTTTGGGTTCTAGATAATCCATAGACCATCTAGGAACGTAGAGGGGTCACACCCCGGGTTAGGGCACAAGCCAGAAGAACGCGGTCATGAAGGAACCACTATCATAAAGCCGCGGTCAAGAAGGAACCGCTTCTAGACGGAGTCGACGCCAAAGAGAAAATAGTCGACACAGTGAATGCTGGATCCAGAACGCGGTCGCGCCAGAACCGCTTTCATGAAGTAGCGGTCTCAGTAAAGCCGCGTCTAGGCAGTTCACAAAAATTCCGTAAAACTCAAGTGCTTTCTAATCCATTGGGTTTTCATGGTACAACCGGCTCGGCATCTTAGTGAGAATCCCAGGCTCGCGGAGACTTACGGAGGCCTTGAAATAAGATCACCTAGTCCGGTGGAAGGAATATCAAATGGAGAGGATCACAAGTCCAAGAGGATGTTCCTATTATGTGCAAAGTGTAACTAATGACATCGTATTGGAATACGTGTCATGTACTTAAGAAAGACTGAGATAAGAGTGGATCGTCGTGTAAAATGACGATCAAATATCAATAAGACAAGTCCACAAAGCGTGTAAAACATAGTTTAATACAAGACTATAGGGTTTTGGCATGAAATTAACATAAGTTTAAAATAAGTCGCTAAAACATGTAAGCCCTGAAATTTAGTATGATGGATGCACAATATGACCATTAATAGGAATGTAGAGTCATAATCAAGAATAAAGCCTAATTACCTAGGGTTAACATATGTGTATAAGGTCAGTTCTGCATTCTGTTTAGAGTTAACAAGCAGTAGAACCCGAAACATGAAGGCGGTCAGCTTAGAACCGCTTCTATACAGTAGCGGTTATCTGGGAACCACTACTAGACAGTGGCGGTTCCTGTGGAGCTGCCTTCTTCTCCCTGTAATAGGCAGAAGGTATAAGATGCAAGCTAGGCCTATTCTAGGGTAATATATGCATGGAAAACATGCTAAACAGGTGGGTAAGTCATGATAGATCAATATTAAATCATGAAAATGTATGGGATTACATAAATTAGGCCAAACTTATCATCCTTTTTATTAAGGGTAAGAATCATGCACACAGAATTAGCTAGACGCGTAGTGATAGAAAAACATGAAACACGCCATGTATAAGGCATGGAATTACATGAAATCAAAGGGCTTTTACTCTTAACATGTTGTTTTAGCGATCCATGAGACAACCTAGCTCTAGTTTGTCTCCTAGACTTCAAATTTCTGACTGGAAGAAGGCCCCTATCCCTGCGCGTCCAGCGTGGAAACCCCAACTTCCAGTTGCTCTAACTCTTTATCCTCTCATCCTACATTCGTGAAATTGGGAGGGTGAGGAGAAGATATGAAGAGGAACAATTAGTTCCAAAGACTCAACATGAAATTACCTCTGCTAGGGCTTCTAACCTCACGATCTTCCTTGGTCCGACACACTGTTTCTTGTGCAGACCGCAGCAAAACGGCAACTTCGGGGGCTTCTAACTCTTTAACAGCTTGAGATCCTAGCATGACATTTTGCAGAAGGTTAGAAGATAATAAAGGGAACAATAAAGTCTAAAGGACCAACATGAAATACCCATGCCTTACTGTCGAACCAGGCGAGCCAAAGTAAGGGTTCGCATAAGTCGAATCTGGCTCTATTTATAGAGTTTGCTAGGTTTTTTTTTTTATCGGTAAAATGATAAAATCTATATAGGTATAACTGAGTGTATAATGGGTGAGCAATGTCTAGACAAGCCTAGACTGATTGCTCCTGAGAAGTCCATGACCACACAATGCGTGGACTATGGTGAGGAAAGAAACTAAAGAAAAGGTAATAGCAAGAGCTAGAGCTAGTGCAAAGGTATCATTCCATCCATATTTGGTCCTCCATGTCACTCAAGTGATGTTAGTGAACCTGGAATAAATTAAGCAAATGGTGTGCATAATATAAAAAACCCTTGACCAGACTTAAGGGAGGCTGAAGTTATAACGTTTTAAGAGCTATCTTTCCCTAAAGGTGAGCTGATCAAACTTTAGTTTATTTTCAAAGCAGCATCTGACTTCATATTGTATTTCAATTAAAAGGCTTCCATAACCTTTTTACCTATTCTCAAAAATCCGAATGCATCTCTCCCTCCAAATCCACCAGATCGTACATCGGAGTAATAGCTTAATCAGCTTAGTGAGGGTACCTTTGATGGGGAAGTTGGCCTGAAGTGATTGAAGCTCATATAAAAGTGAGTTTCTTGGATGTCTGTGGATGTCAAATCTCTCTAAAAAAATCAGTCCAAATCTCTTTGGAGTAACTGCAAGAGAAGAATAGGTGGTCCACGCTCTCTTCAGCCCCATTATAAAGAACACACTTATTTGCACGAGAATATCCTTTTTTCTTAAGCATATCCAAAGTGGGCAGTTTGTAGTGAACTGCCTGCCAACAGCATAACGAATGCTTTGGGCATATAGGTCTATCCCAAACCCAACTCTCTGGATGCCAAATCTGATGTCTTTGTCTGAGATGATTCCACACAGAAGTATAGGAAATGTTTCTTTATCATGAATCCATATCAATTGGTCAGTAAGATCATTAACCAGAGGAATAGTAGAAATAATTGGCCAAAGTTCAAACATGTCATGAGAGATTGGAGTTGGAAGATTCCAAGTACCATTAGAAATGAAATCAGAGACAGTGATGTTCATGTTTGCTCCTAGATCTTGCCTGATTCGATCTCCATAAATCTGGAAGATGCTCTTCCCGTTAACCCAAGGGTCATACCACATGCTAAGAGAAGTACCAGTGGATATAGAGAAGTTGATTTGTTTGATCAGCCATGCTCTCATGTTAAGAATTCCTTTCCAAGCTACAGAGTGATACGACATAGCCTTAATGTGCCAAAAGTTATATTTGGAGATGTATTTATCATGAACCCATTTTATCCACAAAGTGTCCTTCTTATGCAAAATATCCCAGCTGTGTTTCACCAAACAAGCTTTATTCCAATCAGCTAACCTTCTCAAATTTAAACCACCTTCATTCTTCGGTCTGCAGATAGTGTCCCATTTGATCATATGAGGAACCTGTTTATCTCTTGTCCCTTGCCAAAGGAAATTAGCTAGCAGTTTTTCAATCTCCTGAATTAATCCTGAAGGTAGAAGAAATGAGACCAATAGATGGAATAGGTGGACAAGATAGATCTAATCAATTCCAACCACCCACTCTTAGATAGAAGTTTCATTCTCCAAGAGCTAATTCTGTTTTTTATTTTTTCAATGATTGGTTGGCAATGATTCATTTTCATACCAGTGGAGATCAGAGGAAGACCTAAATAAGGAACATGCAAATTACCTTCATCCACCCTCAAAGCATTTGTAATTGCAGTTTTGTCTTGAACCATTACACCAATGTATGCCTTGCTTTTTGAGTGGTTCAGCTTCAGCCCATACCATTTACCAATATTTCAAGAATGTTTGCAAGGTATTGAACTGAATCAATGTCATTTTTAAGAAAAATAATTAAGTCATCTGCAAAAGTAATATGAGAAACATGGACTTCAGCACACTTAGGAATCTTGATGCGACCTTGGCTCACCGCTTCCTCCAGTCGACAAGTGAGACCTTCCATTGTAATGGTAAAAAGGTAAGGGGACATTGGATCTCCTTGCCTGATTCCATTAGAGCTTTTAAAGTAACCTATAGGAGAACCATTGAAGAGAATATAGAACATACAATAGTCAATGCAGCTTCAAATCCACTGGATCCACTTGGCAGGAAACCCAATTCACATGAGCATATGGTAAATAAAGCGCCTGTCAACTGAGTCAAAAGCCTTCCTCAAGTCAGCTTTAAGGCAAGTTATCCTTCCCTTGTCCTTGGAATGCAAGTCTTTGGTCAGATCATTAGTACGAAGGATGTTGTGGGTAATACTTCTACCTTTAATGAATGTAGTCTGATGGGGACTAATGATCTTAGATATCACCTTCTCAATTCTATTGGCCATAAGCTTTGAAATCACTTTGTAGATAAAATTGCATAATGAAATTAGTCTGAAGTTTTCCAAGTTATCAGCCCCCACCACTTTAGGAATTAGTGCAATAAAGGTGTTATTGGACTATTTGTAAAGTTGCCCCATTTTAAAAAAGTGAAGGCAAGTTTTGATCACATAATTACCAATAATTTGCCAAGTTGATTGGTAGAATTCAGCTGGAAAGCCATCAGGGCCTGGGCTCTTATTTTTTGGAGATTGGAAAACAACATTCCTAATCTCATCTGTAGTGAAATCAGCATTAAGAAATCGCTTGTCATCTTCGGAGAGGTGCAAGGCAGGGTTTATGTCAAGGACTTCCTGCATATGAGGTTGATTCAGCAGTTGAAAATAGAAGTCTATAGGGTGTTCCTTCACCTGATTGTTGTCATTGATAGTATCGCCATTCTGATCTTTAAAGTGCATGATTTGGTTAATAGTTCTTCTTGCCGCCAGGGAAGCATAAACGAATTTAGTATTTGAATAACCCAATGTCAGCCAGTTCTATCTTGACTTCTGCCTGAGAAAGTTTTGCTCTAGCTCTCAAGCATGCTGGTAATTTTTTCTTTCCTCCTTTTCCTGGTGAATGAGAGCATCGTCAAGGGGGCAATCATGGATATTATTCTGAGCTTGGTGAAGGTTCCTGTAAGACCCCGAATTATTTAATTGAGCCCAATATATTTATTAAGCTTTTATTAATTAATAATTGAATTTTTATTGAATTAATAATTGAATTTCAGATTTATTAATATTTAATTTGCTAGAAATAGAATAAGTGAAAATCCGACTACCTTATAAAAATCCATAAAAATAGTAAACAGGTTAAGGTCAATGTAGATAACAACTTTATCTTCTGTCATTAAGCCATTATAAATCCTTGGTTAGATCTAATTAGGGTTTAAGACCAAAAGTGCACACTTTTTGACCCTTACCTAACCTTAGTTTAAAACACGAAATTAAGGCTTAATACTTAACCAAATGAGCTCAAACTGGAGGCAAATGAACGGCCATGATTTGAGGATCAAAAGCCCTCTACCAATTTCTCGAAACCCTAACCCTAGAATGCGCAGCCGGCCGAGTTTGGTTGAGTCAACCTTTTCGGCACCGTTTCTAACACGTCACTTGCCCCGTCGAATTCTCTCAGCTCCGAACTCTCCAGAAGATGTGTGAGCTATAGATAGAAAGCTCTTCGACCCTAGTTTCATTTGGTACCAGCTGTGTCTGCAGAGGAGTCAGATCTGGGGAGATATCCGGTGATTACTGAAGGTGTGTCGGCAGGCCATCGTCTACCTTCTTCCTTCCTTGTTTCTTCAATTGAGGTAGGAATTCTCAACCAAAATTCGAACATAAATACATCATTTTATTCCTCTCGATGAGATCTATCCAGTGGGACTGAAAGCCCCAATTTTTATCAGGTGTCTAGAGAGCTATCGAGATTTTTGTGAAGGGTTAGCAAGTTCGTTCTTCATATCTAGCATCTTCATTTGAGGTAGGTTTAACATGCCAAACTCTAATTAACTTAGAAGATATAATCATCATGTTGTTAGCTTTCTTTAGGCGTAGAAAGCCCTAAATTTAATGAAGCATGTTTAGATAATTTCTGTTCGTAGTAATAGCATGTTTAGACCTAGTTTTTGATGTGTTCTTCCGAGTTGATTTCTGATTTCGAAGTATTAATCCTGATCCACATGAACCATATTATATATGGTTGGATTCAGCATCGTAGTAGCTTTCTTTTGATGTAAGAAGCCCCAAATTCGTTCTATATGTTGAGAGAATTTTACAATTTAGTCACAGCATGTCAAAATTAGGGTTTCCCGTGTTCTTGCCTTAGTAAATCATGATTTCAGTAAGATAATTTGAAATTGGCCTCACTATTAGATAGTATTCTCTGTTAGCTTTCCAACGGTACCAAATGCCCCTTATTTGGAGTCCATTTCCATTAGTTATTAGCGCTTTAGTGCAACCCTATCAACCCCCTTAGCTTCCCGGTGTTCATCGGACGCGGTAGGGATGACCGGAGACGACCCAGAGATGAACGATCTTACGATAGACCGCACAACTCAAGCCTAAACTTTGACTATTTTGACCCTGGTATAACTATAGATAAATGGTCTTTCAGGAACCACACATCCCAGGATGAACAGTTCAAAACTAACCACATATCTAGATATAAGGTCCCAGAGCAACCACATAACTTGGACGGTCCAGAACGAACCACACATCCAGGAGGATGGGCGGTTGACCCAGAGCCGCACAACCCCTTTGGGCGGCCCAACAGGAACCGCCCAACCCTTGGGCGGCCCTGACAGAACCGCCCAAGTCCCTGGCTTGGCCATTTGACCCCCCCGTTCAGCCCTGTGAGTCCAACAGGATATAAGGTCCATCCAGAACCGTTTATCCCCTCAGAGAATGACTTAATACATGTTCTAATTGATTCATTTTCATGTCATTAATGGTAATTAGCAAAATAGAAACCCACGTGATAAATGCTTAATTATGCAACTAAATTTCTGTTAATTACTTGTTATTCGTGCATACGCGACTTACGCGATCTTGTTCATTAGCTTATCATCTTGAATCATTCTTTTTGGCATCTTGACTTAATGTATAACTTAATCCTTGTTAATTTGACATGAAATTAGGATTAATATGGTCATTAGCTTGCTGTTTAGCTGTTGTACTACAGTAGAACAGCGTGTTCAACTTTTAGACTTTTAACAAGTCGTTAGCCAATTAGCGTGCTAGTCTTGGTTTTACCCTCGAAAACTCTATCCGACGGCATTACCATCATCACGGGATTTCTTTATATCCCTGTTATGAACCTAATGAACTATCAAAATATCGTTTTATGTGTTTAAATTGCTGGTTTAAGTCTTGGATCAAATTGGACGACGAGAGGCATGCGCGGCTAGTAGTTGACCGCATATCCTCTTCGGCGGCCCGATTATGACCGCATATCTTTATACGGCCCAGTATGGACCGTATATCTTATTCATGGGTCTAATGTCTTCTAGACATGAGTGGCCCATAATGCACCATTCATACCTTCGAGCGGCCCACTGTCAGCCGTTCTTTCTTGACCTCGTAGGCTGAGTTTCAGCCAGTTCTGTATGCACGGCCCGGTGTTAGCCGTACATACCCTTGCGCAGCTTCTGTATGACCGCACATCTCTTGGAGATGAGTTTGACCGTGTTTTTGTGCTCTTGAATCCAAGGACAAGGTTAGTCCTTTAAATCTTGAACTTATGGCAGTAATTCCTCTGATTAAATTGGCCATTAAAATTGACTGAATGTCTAGACGCGTGGGATCTTGGATCCAATAAATCGATGCCAACACACCGTAGGGGCCCGGTCTGGTCCTAGGGAGAGCGCTCGAAAATTATTGAACCCATGGGATGTTAATGACATGGTGAGGCATTGCACCGAATACTTGCTTGCTTGTTACGTCTATGATAAAAATCTCTTGTTACTTGTTACTTGATCGTGATTGAATTGATGTTAATTACTGCTTGTTGGCCAATTCTTTATTACTATCTCCTGTTGTAAATTCTTGTACTTGTTATCTTGTTAATTCTTGGCATCTTATATTTCTTGACCTTGCAAGATCTTTTTATTACGTCGTTTCATTATATCGTTATCGTCATTTATTTCTTTTTAGCATGGCATGTGAAAATGTAATTAACTTGTTAATCATGTAAACTTACCTGTTACTTCCTACTGAGCGTCAGCTCATAGTTGTTGTTTCCCCCCTTTCCAGGCTATTCAGGTGACGAGCTTACCATCAGGGATGGGCAGGAGTGATGTCTGAGTGCACCAGTTCTAGAGTGGTGTTGGCAGTGTTATCCTATTAGTTGTGCTTTAGAGAGTATTTAGCTTCAGTTATGTTGTTAATGTTTAGTGTTTGCTGTCCCAGTTGTATTAAGTTGGTTTGAGGATTATTGTATCAGTTATGGATTGTTTAATGATCAATAAGTTATTTCCATTTCATAGCACTTGTGTAATATTTAGATTAGCTCTCTCTCTCTCTCTCTCTCTCTCTCTCTCTCTCTCTCTTCCAGCTAGCTAGTTTCTTACTGTACGTCCCGAGTTTCCGCATCGGCGCGTGACAGTTTAGTTGGTATCAGAGCCCTAGGTTTCACATTCCTAGGTTTCTCTAAGTGCTAGGTTTATTAAGTTCTAGGGTTCTAGTGTTCTCGTAGAACCCCTGACCTTGTAAAAGTCTAGAAACGACTTGGTGAGATTGTGTAGAAACTTGGGTTAAGTTCGTATCTTGATCGTGTAATTATCTATCTTATTAGACCTAAGTAATCGTGTTCCCCGTGTAGGTTTTTGCAATGACAACTGATCGCGCTGAATGGAGGAACCTGCAGCGCACAGTTCAAGGCCTTACTCAGGCTCTACAGTAGGTGGCTCAAGCAGGAGCTGCACAGCATGGCACCGGTGATCTATACCGGAACTTCCGAGGGATGAATCCGCCAAGGTTTGCGGGTTTGACCGACCCCGACCAAGCCGAGCACTGGCTAGATGAGATGGGAAGGATCTTCGAAGTTATGCAATGCACCAACCAGGAATGTATCCTTTTGTCTACATTTCAACTGGAGCGTGATGCACGTACTTGGTGGGATTCTATCAAGGCAACTCTCGGTGATCAATAGGTTACATGGGAAGAGTTCGAGGAATTCTTTAACAGCAAGTATTTTTCTGATAGAGTACAAGAGAAGAAAGCGGCGGAGTTCGCGGCCCTAAAACAGCGAGATCTATTCGTGGCGGAGTATGAGGCTCAATTTGCACGGCTTTCTCGTTATGCTACACACCTTATTTCCACCGAGAAGATGAAGGCAAAGCGTTTTCTCAACGGTCTGAGGCTGCATTATATCAACCAATTGGCACCGATGGAAATTTCCACTTATTCCGAGATGGTGAGAAAAGCTCAAGTTCTGGAGGATACTTTAGAAATGACGGAGAGAATCTGTGTAAGAGGTGCAAAGAAGGAACAACCTACGGGTTCCGGGAATGTTAAACCCGATTATACCAAGAAGAGGCCCGTTAGTGGACTTGGTTCGTGGAGCGGGTCCGGATCGTGGAAGGGCAAGATGCCGAAGCGTGAAGATAAGAAGCCTGGCCCTATTGTCCCATTTACGGGCGTGTGCAAGTTTTGTAATAATCCTGGTCACAAGATGGAGAATTGCTGGCGCAAGCTAGGCGCATGTTTGCGATGTGGAAGCAAGGAGCACCGTATCTCTGACTGTCCTCGTTTATCGGAGCAAGCTACCCCGGCGAAACCTCAAGTCTTCAAGAAACCACAAGGCAAGCTCCAAGCTCTGCATGCAAGTGAAGCGGAAACAGCCGAGGATGGTGGACTCGTCGAAGGTACTCTTATTATACTCGACAAGTCAGCATTTGTTCTTTTTGATACTGGTGCCATGCATTCATTTATTTCTCGGAGATTTGCTAAGTCTTTAACTGTGGAACCTATTTTGATGGATTCTCCGTTAGAGATATCAACCCCTATTGGTACTAGATCAGCAATCCAACATTTCTATCCTTTTAGTAAGGTTATGATTGGCGAACAGAACCTTCCAGCTGATTTGATTTGCATGGACATGAAGGATTATGACGTAATCCTAGGAGCAGATTGGTTGGCTAGATATGAGGCCAATGTTCATTGTAGTTCTGGCTCGGTGGCTTTTACTAGGCACCCAAGGCTTTCTTTTGTGGGAGTTAAGCACCATAACTCTGTATCACTTATTTCGGCTCTTCGAGCTGATAAGCTGATGAGGCGAGGATGCGAGGCTTTTCTAGCCTTTGTCTGTGCAACCCCTGAGAAGCAGATTGAGATCAAGGACATTCCTGTTGTCCAAGATTTTCCTGATATCTTTCCAGAGGAACTACCAGGACTTTCGCCTGAGCGGGAAGTTATCTTCTCTATTGATCTCTTTCCGGGCACGTCTCCTATTTCCAAGGCTCCTTATCGTATGTCTCCTGCGGAACTGAGGGAGTTGAAGCAACAGTTGATGGAATTACTCGAGAAGGGCTTCATTCGTCCTAGTACTTCTCCGTGGGGAGCCCCTGTATTATTCGTCCGGAAGAAAGATGGTTCGATGATATTATGCATCGATTATCGGCAATTGAACCAGTTGACTGTCAAGAACAAATATCCATTACCGAGGATTGACGAGTTATTTGACCAGATAGCGGGAGCTCATTATTTCTCTAAGATCGATCTTCGATCTGGATATCACCAGTTACGGATTAAGGAAGAGGATATCTATAAATCAGCTTTCCGCAGCAGGTATGGTCATTTCGAATTTGTCGTTATGCCTTTTGGTCTAACGAATGCTCCAGCATCTTTCATGCAGTTGATGAACAATGTATTTCGGCCCTATCTTGATCAATGGGTCGTGGTATTTATTGATGACATCTTGATCTATTCCAAGAATGAAGTGGAACATGCTGAACATCTGAGGTTGGCTTTGCAATTATTGAGAGATCATCAGCTATATGCCAAGTTTAGTAAGTGTGAATTCTGGCTACAAGAGGTGTCCTTTCTCGGACATATCATTACGAAGGAAGGGATTTCTGTTGATCCTTCGAAGGTCGAGGCAGTGAAGAATTGGGAGCAGCCTACCAGTGTGACGGAAGTTAGAAGTTTCTTAGGCTTGGCAGGCTATTACCGAAGATTTATTCAGGATTTCTCTAAGATTGCGATACCTATGACAAGATTAACCCGCAAGGAGAACAAGTTTGATTGGTCAGATGACTGCCAGCGAAGCTTTCAGACTTTGAAGGAATGTTTGACCACTGCACCTGTTTTGGCTTTACCTTCGGGTGAAGGAGGTTTTGTTGTTTATACTGATGCTTCAGGTATTGGCTTAGGCTGTGTTCTCATGCAGCATGGGAAGGTGATTGCCTATTCTTCTAGGTAGTTGAGGAAGCACGAAGAGAATTACCCTGTTCATGATCTGGAATTAGCAGCAGTGGTGTTCGCATTGAAGATTTGGAGGCATTACTTGTATGGAGAAACCTTCACAGTGTTTTCAGATCATAAGAGTCTGAAATACTTATTTTCTCATAAGGAACTCAACATGAGACAGAGGAGATGGTTGGAGTACTTGAAAGACTTTGACTTCTCGATTGAGTATCATCCTGGCAAAGGCAATGTTGTGGCAGATGCTTTAAGCCGGAAGTCTGTGGCTAGATTGTCCAGTCTCATGTTACAAGAATGGAAGTTACTGGAACAGTTGTCTAGTCTGGATCTTAATATTGACAATGATCGGGTTATGATTGCTCAGATTCAACTTAAGCCCGAACTGTTGATGGAAATCAAGTCCTTGCAAGATAATGATCCCGAGCTGGTAGAGATCAAGAGAAGCTTGAGCAGCAGACCTGACTTCATGTTGGCTGAAGATGGAAGATTATTATTCAAAGGCAGAACTTGTGTACCTGATGAAGCTGGAATAAAGAACAAGATTCTTGAGGAAGCTCATAGATCCAGATACACCATTCACCCTAGAGGCACTAAAATGTACAGAGATTTGAAGAGATCCTTTTGGTGGATGAATATGAAAAGGGAAATTGCAGACTTCGTGAGTAGACGCTTGGTTTGCCAGCAAGTTAAGGCCGAACATTTCAGACCGACAGGAAAAATGAAACCACTCGACATACCCCAATGGAAGTGGGAAAGCATTGGCATGGATTTCATTATGGGTCTACCTAGGACTCGTGGTGGATTTGATGCGATATGGGTGATTGTCGATCGATTGACTAAGTCGGCTCATTTCTTACCAATTAAGTCCAAGTGGACAGTTGATGTATTGGCTGCTTTGTATTTGAAGGAAGTGGTAAGACTCCATGGCATACCAGTCAGCATTGTGTCTGATCGAGACCCCAGATTTACTTCACATTTCTGGAAGGGACTGCAAGAGTCTTTGGGTACTCGTCTGAATTTCAGTACTACTTTTCATCCGCAGACAGATGGACAGACGGAAAGAACCAACCAGATAGTGGAAGATATGCTTAGAGCATGCATGATTGATTTTGGAGGCAGTTGGAGTGATCACTTGGCATTGATTGAATTCGCCTACAACAACAGTTACCAATCCAGCATACAGATGGCTCCTTTTGAAGCATTGTATGGTAGGAGTTGTCGTTCTCCGTTATGTTGGGATGAGGTAGGTGAGAAACAGTGGCTTGGACCGGATCTTGTCTCAGAATCATCACAGAACATACGTATTATCCGAGACCGGTTACAAGTAGCCCAGTCAAGACAGAAGAGTTATGCCGACAACAGAAGAAGAGCATTGGAATTTCAGGTTGGCGAGCATGTGTTCTTAAAGGTCTCTCCGACGAGAGGGATCCGAAGATTTGGTATTCAAGGCAAGCTAAGTCCGAGATACATTGGTTCATTCGAGATTCTGGATAGAGTGGGAGAAGTTGCTTACAGACTGGCTTTACCACCGCAGTTGTCCGGCGTGCACAATGTTTTCCATGTGTCTATGTTACGGAAATATGTGTACGACCCCACTCATATCATTCAGCAAGTGGATTTCAACTGAAGGAAGATTTGACCTATGAAGAAAGACCTATCGAGATTCTGGACCGGAAGCAACAGCAACTCCGGAATCGTTCTATACCGATGATCAAGATTCAGTGGAGTCGGCGTGGGACCGAAGAAGCTACATGGGAGTCTGAAGAGACTAGGCGGAAGCGGTATCCCGATTTATTCTAGGTGAGCGATCTTTTTCCCGACTCTCAGTTTTAGTGCAGTGAATTTGGAGGACCAAATTCCTTTAAGTAGGGGAGGGTGTAAGACCCCAAAATATTTAATTGAGCCCAATATATTTATTAAGCTTTTATTAATTAAGAATTGAATTTTTATTGAATTAATAATTGAATTTCGGATTTATTAATATTTAATTCGTTAGAAATAGAATAAGTGAAAATTCGACTACCTTATAAAAATCCATAAAAATAGTAAACATGTTAAGGTCGATGTAGATAAAAACTTTGTCTTCTGTCATTAAGCTATTATAAATCCGTGGTTAGATCTAATTAGGGTTTAAGACCAAAAGTGCACACTTTTTGACCCTTACCTAACCTTAGTTTAAAACGTGAAATTAAGGCTTAATACTTAACCAAATGAGCTCAAATCGGAGGCAAATGAACGGCCATGATTTGAGGATCAAAAGCCCTCTACCAATTTCTCAAAACCCTAACCCTAGAATGCGCAGTCGGCCGAGTTTGGTTGAGTCAACCTTTTCGGCGCCGTTTTTAACACGTCACTTGTCCCGTCGAATTCTCTCAGCTCCGAACTCTCCAGAAGATGTGTGAGCTATAGATAGAAAGCTCTTCGACCCTAGTTTCGTTTGGTAGCAGCTGTGTCCGCAGAGGAGTCAGATCTGGGGAGATATCCGGCGATTACTGAAGGTGTGTCGACAGGCCGTCGTCTACCTTCTTCCTTCCTTGTTTTTTCAATTGAGGTAGGAATTCTCAACCAAAATTCGAACATGAATACATCATTTTATTCCTCTCGATGAGATCTATCCAGTGGGACTGAAAGCCCCAATTTTTATTAGGTGTCTAGAGAGCTATCGAGGTTTTTGTGAAGGGTTAGCAAGTTCGTTCTTCATATCTAGCATCTTCGTTTGAGGTAGGTTTAACAGGCCAAACTCTAATTAACTTAGATGATATAATCAGCATGTTGTTAGCTTTCTTTAGGCGTAGAAAGCCCTAAATTTAATGAAGCATGTTTAGATAATTTCTGTTCGTAGTAACAGCATGTTTAGACCTAGTTTTTGATGTGTTCTTCCGAGTTGATTTCTGATTTCGAAGTATTAATCCTGGTCCACATGAACCATATTATATATGGTTGGATTCAGCATCTTAGTAGCTTTCTTTTGATGTAAGAAGCCCCAAATTTCGTTCTGTATGTTGAGAGAATTTTACAATTTAGTCACAGCATGTCAAAATTAGGGTTTCCCGTGTTCTTCCCGTAATCATGATTTCAGTAAGATAATTTGAAATTGGCCTTATTGTTAGATAGTATTCTCTGTTAGCTTTCCAACGGTACCAAAAGCCCCTTATTTGGAGTCCATTTCCATTAGTTATTAGCGTTTTAGTGCAACCCTATCAACCCCCTTAGCTTCCCGGCGTTCATCGGACGCGGTAGGGATGACCGGAGACGACCCAGAGATGGACGGTCTTACGATAGACCACACAACTCAAGCCTAAACTTTGACTATTTGACCATGGTATAACCATAGATAAACGGTCTTTCAGGAACCACACATCCAGGATGAGCGGTTCAAAACTAACCACATATCTAGATATAAGGTCCCAGAGAAACCACATAACTTGGACGGTCCAGAACGAACCACACACCCAGGAGGATGGGCGGTTGACCCAGAGCCGCACAACCCCTTTGGGCGGCCCAATAGGAACCGCCCAACCCTTGGGCGGCCCTGACAGAACCGCCCAAGTCCCTGGCTTGGCCATTTGACCCCCGTTCAGCCCTGTGAGTCCAGCAGGATATAAGGTCCATCCAGAACCGTTTATCCCCTCAGAGAATGACTTAATACATGTTCTAATTGATTCATTTTCATGTCATTAATGGTTATTAGTAAAATAGAAACCCACTTGATAAATGCTTAATTATGCAACTAAATTTCTGTTAATTACTTGTTATTCGTGCATACGCGACTTACGCGATCTTGTTCATTAGCTTATCATCTTGAATCATTCTTTTTGACATCTTGACTTAATGTATAACTTAATCCTTGTTAATTTGACATGAAATTAGGATTAATATGGTCATTAGCTTGCTGTTTAGGTGCTTTACTACAGTAGAACATCGTGTTCAACTTTCAGACTTTTAACAAGTCGTTAGCCGATTAGCGTGCTAGTCTTGGTTTTACCCCCGGAAACTCTATCCGACGGCATTACCATCATCACGGGATTTCTTTATATCCCTGTTATGAACCTAATGAACTACCAAAACATTGTTTTATGTGTTTAAATCGCTGGTTTAAGTCTTGGATCAAATTGACGACGAGAGGCATGCGCGGCTAGTAGTTGACCGCATATCGTCTTCGGTGGCCCGATTATGACCGCATATCTTTATACGGCCCAGTATGGACCGTATATCTTATTCATGGGGCTAATGTCTTCTAGACATGAGCGGCCCATAATGCACCATTCATACCTTCGAGCGGCCCACTGTCAGCCGTTCTTTCTTGACCTCGTAGGTTGAGTTTCAGCCAGTTCTGTATGCACGGCCCGGTGTTAGCCGTACATACCCTTGCACGGCTTCTGTATGACCGCACATCTCTTGGAGATGAGTTTGACCGTGTTTTTGTGCTCTTGAATCCAAGGACAAGGTTAGTCCTTTAAATCTTGAACTTATGGCAGTAATTCCTCTGATTAAATTGGCCATTAAAATTGACTGAATGTCTAGACGCGTGGAATCTTGGATCCAATAAATCGATGCCAACGCACCATAGGGGCCCGGTCTGGTCCTGGGGAGAGCGCCCGAAAATTATTGAGCCCATGGGATGTTAATGACATGGTGAGGCATTGCACCGAATACTTGCTTGCTTGTTACGTCTATGACAAAAATCTCTTGTTACTTGTTACTTGATCGTGATTGAATTGATGTTAATTACTGCTTGTTGGCCAATTCTTTATTACTATCTCCTGTTGTAAATTCTTGTACTTGTTATCTTGTTAATTCTTGGCATCTTATATTTCTTGACCTTGCAATATCTTTTTATTACGTCGTTTCATTATATCGTTATCGTCATTTATTTCTTTTTAGCATGGCATGTGCAAATGTAATTAACTTGTTAATCATGTAAACTTACCTGTTACTTCCTACTGAGCGTCAGCTCATAGTTGTTGTTTCCCCCCTTTCCAGGCTATTCAGGTGACGAGCTTACCATCGGGGATGGGCAGGAGTGATGTCTTGAGTGCACCAGTTCTAGAGTGCTGTTGGCAGTGTTATCCTATTAGTTGTGCTTTAGAGAGTATTTAGCTTCAGTTATGTTGTTAATGTTTAGTGTTTGCTGTCCCAGTTGTATTAAGTTGGTTTGAGGATTATTGTATTAGTTATGGATTGTTTAATGATCAATAAGTTATTTCCATTTCATAGCACTTGTGTAATATTTAGATTAGCTCTCTCTCTCTCTCTCTCTCTCTCTCTCTCTCTCTCTCTCTCTCTCTCTCTCTCTCTCTCTCTCTCTCTCTCTCTCTCTTTCCAGCTAGCTAGTTTCTAACTGTACGTCCCGAGTTTCCGCATCGGGGCGTGACAGTTCCTCTTAGAATCAGCCACCTTATTCTGAACATTACCAAAGATGTTTCTATTCCAATCCTTAAGAGCATGCTTGCATGTCTTTAGCTTCATACAAAGTACATGGGGAGGAGACCCTTGGACCGGGGTTTCTCAGTCTACTTTAATAACGTCAAGAAATGCAGGATGAGAGACCCACATGTTGTAGAACCTGAAGGGGAGCTTGCCCTTCGGCATACTTTTATCTTTGTTAATAAGCATTAGTGTATGGTCAGAAAAATATTCATTCCCCTACTCGAGCCAACTGTCTGGGTAGGAAGTAGTCCAGTGTGTGTTGATGAGACATCTATCCAATCTAGCCATGATTTTACGGTGAGCTTCGCCTCTATTGGTCCAGGAAAACTTATTGCTGCAGCAGGTAATATCCTCAAGATCTGAATATTGAATGCACAGATTAAATTCCTCCAATATGGACTCAGTGACCAATCGGCCGCCCAGCTTCTCATGTGGGTATCTAATAGTGTTGAAATCACCAGTTACCATCCAAGGAGTATTGATGTTATTGGAAAGACAGACAATGTCCTTCCATAAGCTACTCCTGTCAGTCGAACAGTTGGATGCATATACACCAGTAATCATGAATTCCCCAAGGTTCAACTTATTCCTGCATCGCATATGAAGGAATTGACTGCTACCCACAGCCAAATGAGCATCAATGAGGTTGTGATTCCAAAGGATCCAGACTCTCCCTTTGCCATCGTACAAGTCATTAGTAATAACTTCAGTTTCTAGCCAAATTAAGGTTTTATAATGCATAACATGGGCAGAGTTTATTTTTGATTCAACTAGAATAACCAAAGCACAAGCTTTGGTTCTGATCAGTGTATTTAACTCTCTACATTTCTCCCGCTTATTGAGGCCTCTAACATTCCAGGCAAGAATCTTCATAATAAAACAACGGAGGAAAGAGGATCTAAAATTAGATGCTTTTGGGCACTATAGCCCGCCCATCGACATCTTTGCTCTTCGGTCTTGATTTTATTCTGTCCATCTCGTCCACAGCCTGTAGATTTCTAAAAGATGAATGATGACGCTTATCTTGGTTGATAGTGGGGCCTAACTTGGGGTTAGAATTAATCCACAATAGTCCTAGATAGGTTTACATGCCAGATATCATCGAACCTTAGGGATTGGGATGGGAAAAATCTCAATTTTCCACGCTTCTACAACCTGCGATCACGGAACATGGTAGCAGTCATCGCGTGACCGCTATTGTGAGAACGCGGTCGCCCAGCTGACCACGTTTAGCGGCTAGATTCGAAATTTTTGGATTTTTCTAATTATCTCCCATTTACCTCGTTTATTAGTCTACTTATCCAATTTAAATCCGAAAAGAGCCCTAATTACGGCTCTAGAAGTGGGCTTGGGCTCAAAGTCACAGAATTAAGTTTATGGGCCTACGTTAAGTGGACCTAATTAATTGGTTATTATTTGGGCTTTCATAATAATTTATTTAATCTCAAAATTTATTTAATAACCCATTAGCCTTTCTTAAATGCTTAATAATTCATTTTAATTTGAGAAAAATTCTAGATAAATCCCAGAAAATTCCTAGAAAAATCTGGGGTGTTACAGTCATGTAACAAGAATGTACTAGTGTTGTACCCAGACATTTTCCCAGCAAACATATCAAGAAATAAGGACTCAGGAATTTCCTCGAACACCTTTAAGGCGTTATTTACCCAGCTCTTTCTACGTCGCGTCGGGCCCAACCAAGGGTCCTAACCAGCTAGCCATGACCCACGAAGACACCAACAATGGATTGGGGCCATCCCCGATTACCCAGTTTGCATGTATACCCGCTTTCAACCAAGCAACCCGGGCCAACCCGGGGGCACCCTGACTACAAGCCACACGTGACACCCAGCAACGAGACCGGGGTCTATCCCCAAGATGCCTCCCTCCAGCCCTATAAAGTCAAAGGAAGACTCATCCCAGTCAACCCAAGCCCGCTCATACGGCCCATGCATGTGTGCCGGGAATTTCCCCGAACACCTCGCAGGCGCGCACATTCCAACCATTCTATAGCAAGCCGGGTGCTAACCCGTGGCTCGAACACGCCAGTCGTGTCCTACAGCAACCCTCTAATAGGTTGGGGCCACCCCCAACCCTCAGATACACGGCGTTGGGCTATTTACTTTCAGCACCCGGGCCGACCCAGGGCTGCCCTGTTATCCCGCCGTCCAACGTGACACATATCATAAAGGATGGGCCCACACGCCCGAAATGCCTTCCCATGGCTCCCACGTGCTACGCTACCCGTCCTCGGGCCAAACCTGAGGCCCGCCGGCCCACTACCTAAGCCGGTTGACAACCCGAGGTGTGTCGGGAGTTTCCCCGAACACCTTGCGAGCGGCAGCAACAACACCAGACGATTGACCCCTACGGGCCAATCCCAGCATCTTGAAGCACTAAGTCCTTCAAAGGACAACCCATAAGAAGAATGGGAGGTTGCCCCGACCACCCCTCGTGGCCATGGTGTGCCCCGGGGGGAGTTCGCCGCAGGCGCGGCCACGCCCTGGTGGGGGAGAACTACTCCAGGGTGGGGCTCCCCCTCACCCAGCCCAGCCAGTCTCCGTTCGAGTCCGTCTCGACCCCAGGTTCGTGCGAGAGCGATCGACGTACCAGCTTGGAGGCGTTCGTGAAGACGGAGACTTGGGAGAGTACGCGTCAATCCCCTCGGTCCACGTGCACACCCAACCAGTCGACCAGTCCAAGCCTTGTATCCTTCGTCCTCTTGTGGTCACACGGAGTCAAAGTGGGCCCAAAAGGGGTAAAAATGGGATTTTATTGACCCATAGGGAAAAACCCCATTTCTAGCCTACGTAAACCCCCCCTGGGGGGGGGGGGGTTATGCGGACTAGACCGCCCCCCCCGGTCCAGTCCGTGTTAGCCCTCCAGAAAATAAAAAAAGATTTTTTTTTACTTGGGGGAAAAACTCCTTTTCCAGTCCGCGTAAACCCCCCTCCCCCACTCCGAAACAATATATATATATATATATATATTCCAGGGGGTTTATGCAGACCAGATCACCCCCCAATCCAGTCTGCGTAAATCCCCCCTGACCTTTCAAATTCCCCTATTTAAAACCCCCCTTAGAAGCTCAAGGGGCATAAGGGCATACGGAGGACTAACACCAGGACTTTCAGGCATTCAAGGACTCAAGCTCCAAGGCTTCTGGCAAGAACGCGAGGAGCTAAACGTGTGTTGAGTGCCTTGTCGATCAGCTCGTATACGCCGAGGATATGTCAAACGTACTTCCCTCACATGGTGTCTAGCAGTCTCACTCAAGTCCATCCCTCCGCACACAAGGTATTATGTTAATGGCGAACACACCCGCACATCGGGTCCGCCCGCGTACGGCGTGACATGTCAACAAAGCGCACTCCATAATGTCAAAATTGCCCCTGTCATGGGACCACGTGCCCGCTGCTCACGTCGAGCCGGCCACCGACCGTCCCGAGTTAGCCGGACCATGGCCCAGAAGTAACATTCCCGGGATCGGCCCTAACTCCCCAGCATGAAGACACCCGCCTCTCGGGATCCAGACCTGACTGCTCATCCCGAGCCGCGTCCGACCTCCCTCAAGTGCCAGCCACCGCCCACCTTTGCCATCCAGTCCAGCCCGCCCTTTGATGAGCCGGGAACGTCCCTAGCCCCTTGTAGAGGGCCCCTGTAAAAATACGCGGATAATCCACTTTGCCTTGCATTGACCCGGGGACCGACCCACGAGTCAGAATTGTCCCGCGGCTTGCACCAGTTGTATTTCGGCTCTTTCGGCCCCTTTGTAAAGCCCACGCGGCACCTATAAAGCATGCAACCCGTTAAATATGCTTACCCATACATGGGTCCCAGTCTCTTACTCGCACTAACCAGTGTGCGACCAGTCTCCCGGACCTCAGTTTACCAACCCCGCTAGTCAAGCACAATTGTCACCCTACAGCTGTAGGGGTACCCGGTTCCCTGTCCTTGGCTGTAGAAATATCTAGGCTCTCCTTTAGCACAGAACAAATGTGTTTGGATTCAATCTGATGTAAATAAACACCGACGGCTTACGATTGGTGGGAAAAGACGTTCCGTACATGAATCCCCACAATCGCCTGCACACTTGCACCCGTGGAACCTCCCTTCTGTCCACGTGTCGCCCGCAACCATGAGCCCATGTGCTGCGTCCTGGCGACGCTTCCCCAGCCAAAATTTGGTTCCATAGGTGATTGCTGAGAAATCAACTGGCACGCCCGCACCCTGTCCGGTCACCCTGTCCTCCCGGAAACCTCTCATGCAAGTTGACCCTTCTCGACTTTCCTAAAAAGGAGAGTGTACAGTACTGCCATAAGAGGCATATAGCTACAAAGGAGAATATCCCCGAGATAATATCCACTCCCTTATTTTCCTTGATCGGTTTATTCCCCCTCTCACTGTGGTCACTGACTCACTTTCGCCCGCCGCGTCAAACGGCGGCGAAACAAAAGTCGGCACACCCGATGGGACATCTCCCACCTTTCTTCTTTCTACTAAAGAGAAGCCTGTGCCAGCCCTGAAGCCGTGGTGCCTTTTCTTATCCTTGAAGGAGAGGTAGAGGAGGGACACACACCCCTACGGCTTCCAGCAAGCGTTTCGACAACCGGACCATGCGCGACGACCATCTTCTACCGTCGCTCCCTTCCAACAACTATGGAGGTCGTGACTTATGGCCCCATCGTCATCGCCACCCATGCACGTGTGGGCTACTTGGCGAAGCCGATCACTTTCGCGACTTCGGCCCGGTCATCGGATTACCCTACTTCTTGGGTGTTGTCCCTGTGGCTATTCTGCAGCCGATTCCAGTTCTTGTTCCTACTCGTGCGGTCGATGTGCCGCGCTCTTCTCCAGTACCGGTGGCCCGTTCGAGCGTCAGACTTGGGGCCTCCACTACTGGCCCCCGCAGGGGTCCTAGACCGTCTCATGCCCAAACAAACGTCTGCTGTTGGGCCCAGCACTGCTCCACGCCTCGTACTTCGGCTACTACCACAACATTTCGCTCGGGTTCCCAACCCCGAGTCCCTGCCAAATCGGCACTCGACACGGGCTTCCCGCCCCGGGTCCCCACCTCCTCAGCACTTTACTCAGGTTCCCAACCTCGAGTCCTAGCCAAGCTGGCACCCGACGTGGACTTCTTGCCCTGGGTCCCCAGCTCCACAGCTCTTCACTCGGATCTTCAACCCCAAGTCCCTGCCAAGTTGGCACCCGACATGGGCTTCCCACTTCGGGTCCCCGGCTCCTCAGTACTCTACTCGGGTTCCCAACCTATAGTTCTCGGCTCTCTGACCACCAGTCCAGCTCACAACCCCGGACCCCAGTCGGGTCGGTCCCCGATGTAGGCTTCTTGTCTCGGGCTTCCAACTTCCCAGTGCCGCAATGGGGTATATACCCCCATGATCCGGCAATGCCGATTCCCAGCATAGGCTTCCCGCCGCAGGATATGGCAACCTCAACACCCAGTATGGGCCCTCGGCCCCCGATTCCAACAGCACCGACACTCAACACAAGTTCACAACCTCGAGTTTTTGGCTCCCTAGTATTTCTCACAAGGTCGATTCTCAGTGCAAGAGTGTTAGCTCAGGCATCAGCAACACTTCTATCAACCCGGGCAAAAGCCTACGCTCGGGTCACTCAGCCCTCGGCTCTCGGTGTGGGCATCATGCCTCGAAGGCCGATCCCAGCACTCTTCGCTGATAGCAACCCACTGCCGCAACCAGCAATTCCGGCAAGACCTTTCTTGTCGGCGACCTAAGGATTCATCTCAATAGAGGCGAACCAATCGTATCTCAAGATCGGACCGTGCCTACAGTCCCCACTACCATCCGCTTTAGCCTCCTGCAACGAACATGAGGGTATAAAGAGGAACTAAGAGAAACACGTGCCTCGGCACCAAGCTAGGGGCACCTACACCAGTTCGGCACCCAGACTCCCAAGTCTCGTTGAAATAATTGTGACACGGAAGGTCAGCAAACTAGCGTGAGAAGAATCTGGGTTACCCCAGAGGAGGCTCAAGCTGTTCGGAGGGGACATATTAAGAACCCTCGTTGAATGCCCGGGAGCGGCGTCGAGCGAGGTGTATCCGAGTCTACATCGACACAGTCTGACGGCACCGGGCCACTCAGCGTCTCTCGCCTAAATAGGCGGAAACAAAGAAGGGTTCGATTTGGGCCCCGCCAACATATAGCCTTAGGCTCTCCTCGGGTTGACTCCACCACTGAGGCGCAACTTCAACGGGCCTCAGTCTTTGATAGACTGGGGGTACTAGTCCACTATGAGAAGCATTCCCAGTAGAAGCAAGGGGTTCGGCTCCTCAATGATGTGGTTTGAGTGTTCGTGTGTTATGGCACCGGACACCAGCTCGACACTCAGTCCGATGACCAGAACCAGCCTCTGGCCTAGCTCAGGAGGCCTTGTCCTCAAACTCAACCCTTAGTGCTGTTGGGTCACATCGGCACCTCCTCCGGACCTCAGGCGTCAGAACGTGCAGAAGAAGTTCTAGCCGAGGACCGTGGTGCTCCTGTCAACGCAGATCCAGTCAACAATGATCCGCCGGCGAATGAGGTTCAAGAGGTGACTCTAGAGGCCCTCATGAAGGAGAACCAACACTTGAAGGTGCAAGACCTTCTTCAAGAGTGAGACCTTCACCCTTAGCAACTCGCTCGGCCTTTGGCCGAAGCACCGGCACTACCAGTTGGGCACAATGGTGCCAACGCCTCAGCAGCAGCTGCTCGAACCCCTATAGCAGGAGGGCTCGGCACGCCTCTAGTTAAGGCTCATCCGCGGGCATCCAACATGCCGGTGCCAGGGCATCTTGTGGCGCAACGGCAGATGATCAACCGGATCATCGAGACGAAGCTCGCCCAGTATGGGGAAGGGGTTGCCACTATGGACCTCTACAGTGTACCCTACCCACTACATCACCAGTTGAAAAAGTTTCCCCCTGAGTACACCAAGCCCCCGAAGCTGCAAAAGTTTGACGGGCAAGGGTCTCCACATGAGCACTTGGCCTATTACATCACGGCCATGGGCGAGCTAGCGTTGGACGAGTCATACCTCCTATGCTAGCTACTTCGCCACTTCACTTACGGGGAAAACCTTTCAACGGTATTCCCGCCTGAAGCCCAATTAAGTAGTCGACTGGGCAGATCTCCAGAAGAAGTTCCTCGACCATTTCCAGACGTCCGAGCGCAAGGTCTCCCTGGTAGAGCTCTACTCTCTTCGACAGAAGAAGGGCGAGGGCGCCGTCGACTTCATCAAGAGATGGTGAGACCTTAGTATGAGGTGTGTCAATCCACCAGCCCAGAGGCCTGGCAGTCGAGGTCAGCGAAAAGCTTCTCGGCACCAATATTAAAGGCTTCGACCAACTCAACTCGACAGTCGCCGAAATAGAGATATTCTTCACCGATAACCTGAGCTTTTCTTCAGCAAAGGGTAAATATGTGCGAGAACGTCAACCTGGTAAGGAGGAGAACATCATTGAGTTCACCCCCACCGCCAAAGCCAGCAAGGAGGGTGAGTCAAGCGGCTCCGATAAGAAGCCAGCAGACAGGCCAGCCGCTCCTTCTTTCTCGGAGCATATGAAGACACCTTTCTCTTTTAAGAAGGAACATATGAAGATGCTCTTCGACGTCTGTATGGCGCAGAAGATTATCGAGTTGCCAGAAGTTTGCAAGCTAGATGATGCCCAGAAAGCCAATGATCCTTGCTATTGCCCATATCACCACCGCATGCTAGGTCACCCGCTTGAAGATTGTTACGTCTTCAAGACTCAGGCACAAAAACTGATCCGAGACGGTCCCATCAAAATGAAGAGGGGTCTCGTCGATCCCCCATAGCCACATGCGTGGTCCAAACCTGCCAAGACGGCACGTGTGATTCACTACACAGCTAGTGTGATTCACATGATGGCCGATTCTCTCTCTCTCTGATGTTGAAGTAGAGGAGCCCAGCACCAGCCAATGTGAGCACTCATTATTGTATCCGGGGTGGAGAACCTGGCATGACCGCAGACCTCTCTCCTTTCCAAAAGAAAGGACCAGGCGGCTCTTCGATGTCCTCATCGGGAGGGGGCAAATCATGGCCCGTGAGCCGCCAGCAGATTATACACTCAATGGGACTTTAGTCATCCCCAGTACTGCCCTTTTCACGCCTGAATCTGCCACACGATCGAATCCTGTGAGGAAGTTCAACACTTAATCCAGGAACAGATCCAGTGGAAGCAAATTGATGCCGAGGGGAACTCCATGGCCACTCTAAGACTTCAAGAAGCTGTTGAAGAAACCCTGGGCATTGCCAGAAATGCACCAGATCACTCAGATCCTCCTCAAGCGAATGTGCACGGATTGCCTTATCGACATGTCTTGGAGTGGCTCGAGTTTCAAACTGATAATCGAGAAGCTCTTGAGTGACCGCGAGGCCGTAGAAGGCAGGAAGCCAATCAGGAGATTGAACCGAGTAATTTCTCGGTCAACGTCATCCATCCTCCGGCCACCCCAGCACTCCGTGCTAGATACCGATTACCAGTTGGCCAGTTCCTGCCACTTTGGCCTCGTGATGGCGGCCCTGGCAAGAGATGGAGTCTCTTCCATTC
Source organism: Amorphophallus konjac (assembly GCA_022559845.1). NCBI lineage: Eukaryota > Viridiplantae > Streptophyta > Magnoliopsida > Alismatales > Araceae > Amorphophallus > Amorphophallus konjac. Next base: position 267,334,700 of record CM040127.1, read on the forward strand.
TCTAAGGAGGATACTGCCAGTCTACTCTACGTCCTTCTCGGCCGAGAGGATGTCCTGGTAAGCGAGATGACGATGGGTGCCCCAAGCTCCTGTCTCTCCCCTCCTACTCTGCCTCCACCTTCTGTACTAGGAGATAAGAAGGGGAAGCAAAAGTAGGGTGAGGCCATGGCGCGATCGTGCCGTGGCGCGACCATGATCCTATGGAACCTCTCCGTATACCCTGCAACCCAGTCTAGATCATAGAGAAGACATCTTCGGATTCTTCAGCGACCTTGGCCAGCAAGTCTGGTCCTTCACCACAAGGCCCAGTCAATGCACGAAGTTGGGGTGACTACTAGGAGCGGCGATACCCCTCTTCATCTTTAGTTGCCACCAGACACCGCTCCAAGCCAAATAGTAAAGGCAAAGCCAAGGAGCAAGACTCAGAGCGAGTCCCCCAACCTACATCTCAGCAAAGAATTTTGCCACTGCGGGTAAGGCATCAAACCACGCATACGTCTTCCGACGCCGGCCCCAGTATACCAGCTTATCAAAAGCTGCCCTCTTTGCCACTGCGGGTAAGACATCAAACCACGCATACGTCTTTCGATGCTGGCCCCAGTATACCAGCTTATCAAAAGCTGCCCTCTTCGCCACAGCAGGTAAGGCATCAAACCGCGCATACGTCTTCGAACGTCGGCCCCAGTATAGCAGCATATCAAAAGCTACCTCCTTCGCCATTACGGGTAAGGCATCAAACCCTACATACATCCTCGGATGCCAGTCCCAGCATCCCAGCATACCAAGAACTACCACCGGAGGTCATCGAATAGGCGATCAAGGCCACCTTCCAGATACAACAAGCGGAAGGTGCCTGGATTGAAATCCGGGCAAAGAAAAGCTGTCGACCTCCCTTTGCTAAGACATTATAAGCTCAGAGAAATCCTCCTGGGGATCTGTCAACTCCGGCTCCAGTATCCCTCCCTCCTACTCCCCTGGAGGCGGCCATCGCCAAGCGACATGAGATGAATAGGAGGAGGAACCTCAAAAGATGGCTCAAGAAGCAAGTTGAGCAAGCGACCGCCTTACAGTTTCCAGCCAAGCTAACGCCTCTCCAAAGGCTGCAGCGGCTCATCAACGACCTGGAGGAATATGTTCCTCCTCGTCCCTCTGGTGCTCTCCCACTTGATAGTTATATCCTGTGCGAAGAAATGTAGAAGCGAGCTCACCTCAGAGGCTGGGTCCAAGAGATGATCCAGAAGATCAAGAATGGTGAGAGGCTCCTCATCCCAGAAGAACTCTCCTTGTTCTACAAAGATAATGAGATTACCACAGAGCAGTGCTGCTAGAAGAAATGCTCCAAGGCTGCACCTGCAATATGGTGGCCATTCCACCCTGGATAACATCAACGCTTCTCGATGAGGTGAGCCAGTGGCCTCCCGAACGAGACAAAGAACTACCGCCCCGCTCGATCTACAACCAACTCCGGAAAGCATAGGCCGTGGTAGAGGCCGGAGGAGGACTCCCGAGCTACCTCTCCACCCGTCTACCTTCGACCCAGAGTGAATTATCCTCTTTCGAGGGGAGGAACCAGCCCCCATCCCAGAGATAGAAATTTGGAAAGGGCCTAGCATCTTCGATCCCTCCGGCACGGAGGAGATCGTTGCCAGCATTCCAGTCTGTTGGGTCCCCTAGTTAAATATGGAATTTGGTTTTAATGATAACAAACAATGTGTGCTTGCTTGAAGAACTTGATTGACATTGTCACGCCCCGAGCGCGGAAGATACCCGGAGATGCGCGACGTGTCTATATCAATCATGTCAATCAGAGTGGTCATGTATTCGACACAAAGACAGAGATGCGCAAAATAGCAAGATAACCCAATCCTTTATTTCATAATGGATAGACTATTACAAATCCAATACTCTGTTAAATAAAAAGGAAAAGAATACATAGTTGACTCAAGAAACTATGGAAAAGACTAGACGACACTTGTAGAAGCTCTATCACTTTCACTCTTGACCATTCCCATCCGATTGACTTCCATCGTCGTCGGACTTACCTGAAAAGTAGAAAGGGACAAACGGAATGAGCGAACGCTCAGTAGGAAATTATATCTCAAGTACTAGCGAGGGGTTTAAGTAATTATATTTTCATGAATGCAATAAAGCTATGCATGCTCGCATAAAACGACAAGATAGAGAGAATGTAATATCAAGAAAATAAGATGAACTTAGTCATGAACTTCCAACAAGATAACAAGTTTATTCGAGATATTCAAGCAAGTACATTTAACAAGTCATGTCAAGAACTTTGGCTATCATGTATCAAGCAAGTAAATTACCCCTTTTCGGGCCACGCATTTCATTTCATGTCAAGTACGAGTCAAGTACAAGATGTGTGTGGAATGTCCAATCAAGCAAGTCAAGTACTCGGTATAATGCCAGATACCTTATCATTTTAACTCCCATGGGCACAAGTACTTTCGGGTGCTCCTCCCAGGACCAGATCGGGCCCTATATGCGCAGGCATTTATCATGTGTTTTGACATCCACTCTTGTTTATATAGCCAATATAGAATTTCAATAATCAAGCTTGTAGATACGTATGACAACTTTGATAGAATAGAGTCCAAAATATGACAAAGGACATAGAATGGCGATAATAACGGTATAATCACGAGTTCGATAAAACTAGGTAGAATATGGTTCCCTTAACTTAGGTACCATGACAAATCAATATGGACATTCTTTATATAGAATTGAGGTCCACATGAACAGTATATCAAAGGTAAGATACCCTCATTCTTATCATAGAATTGAGGTTTACAAGAACGACATGATATGGCATGATATCATCATCCCATTAAGAATTTCTTATGATATACTCTTTGTATAATCATAAGGGCCGGTATACCATGTTTCTTTAGATTGACATGGCAAAAACTGTGTAATGGGTTTTTAGGGTACAACCAGCTCAGTCGGCCTTGAGGGAATCCAAGGCTACGAGGAGTCTTACGGAGGTCTCTATGACTAACTTGCTAGTCCAAAGGAACGGAATGTCCAATGGAGAGCTTGTATGTCAATGAGAGTTGAGTGTGATCGATAAATCAACATGAAACGTGGGACTATACTCACGGAGTGGAGAATAGTGCCGATATATATATATATGGATAATATGAAACCATCGGTAATAGAATCAGGATAAAATCAGTTTACAGTAAAATAACGACTTAGGTCAAGTCGTGTCTCAAGTAATTAACGCCTAACAGAAGGGCGTTTACATATATTGCCAATTTGCAGAATTTCCATTATTTCATTAATTTATCAAAAACACGCCTTTCCTGGGGGCGTTTCTTCAAAGTTGACGACTGCAGAGGCAGGCGTCTCATCATTTACATTTTCGACAGGATATAATTATTCTCAGAAATTTATCAAAAACGCGCCCTTGGAAGGGGCGTTACTTTCTAATTCCATTTTACAGAATATGTGAATTTCAGGTTTTTAACAGATACACGCCCTAGGAAGGGGCGTTACTTTTCAGATTCACGCCTTGTACTGGGGCGTTAGAATATGGAAAATGACTTTGTCCAAGTCGTGAATTTCAAGGGATTTACGATATTTTAATAAATAATATTTCGAGAGACAGGAGACATGTCATGGCAGTAAAATTTAACAGGAATTCACAGAGTCATGCAAGATATTAAAATTCAATATTTCATATGTATTGTAATTTTTAAACAGGATCAATTATTAATCACGTGCGATTCTTATGAAATTAACGCCTGCATAGAGGGCGTCAAATATTAAATTGACGACCACTAGCGTGGTCGTTTCTTTTAAATTAGCGCCCTAATCAAGGGCGTTTCTTTCAAAATTTTGCAGAAAACGTAATAAAACCTTATAAACAGTATGCATGCCATGCTCATATACGTATGTATAGATATCTTGCATTAATTCTTATTTGGGCTACAATAACTTGAGAAAATCCTACCTTAACAATGGATTTGAAGATGACCGTGAGGGTTTTTGGCTAGCAGAGGATGATGGCTTTGATGAAGAACCCTTGTTCTTCGGTTCTGTACTCCTACAGGAACAGAAGAAGAAACATTTATTAATTTCTTCACCTATCAGAACAGAGGAGATTAGAAGAACGTTACCTTGTTCTTCACTTATGCTGCTGCGTCCTCAACCTGTAAGAGGAAAAGAGGATGAAGAACTATTAGTTCTTCATGTAACCGAAGCAAAGAGAAACTTATATGAACTGCTATTTCGTTCATAAGGAAAAGAAGAAGAAGAAGATATGTTCTTCACGTACCTGTGCGGTTCGATCGTCCAAATAGGTTTAGGGTTTGTTCGATCAAGATTATATATAGGATTTTGGACGTCCTGTTAAGGTTAGTGTTCTAGTAGAAGTAATGCTTCCAATATAGAGTCCTTACTCTAATAGACACTTACTAGATTAGGTTAATCTTTCCTTGGATAAGTTCTGGGTTCGAACGGTTCACGAACTGAATTAACGCCTTAGGTCAGGGCGTGTATTCTTTAATTGACGCCTTTCTTTAGGGCGTTTCTTAAAAAGCGCCTTGACAAAGGGCGTTTCGTGTTTTAAAACACGCCCAAGATAGGGGCGTTTCTTTTACTTACCCATTTGGTCGCATGAGAACTGACGACCGCATGTGTGGGCGTCCTTTCTTTAGTCACGCCATGTATAGAGGCGTTTCTTTATAAATTAACGCCCTAATAAGAGGCGTTATTTTTAATTTGTTTTATTTCGTCCAATTAACCCTATTCCTTTTATATATATTACTTCTGTAATATATATGTTTTAATTCATTTCAATTATTCATTTATTAGGGTTGCTACACCCTCCCCCACTTAAAAAGAATTTGGTCCCCAAATTCAATATATATATAATTATACATGTGGAGAGCGTAGAACATATACCTCTTAGAATAACTCGGGAAATCGTTTCTTCATAGATTCTTCGGTCTCCCATGTCGCTTCGCGTTCAGGATTCTTATTCCATTGCACCTTAAGCATGGGAATAACCTTATTCCTTAGAGCTCGTATTTCTCGATCTAATATCTTCAATGATGTGACACGGTCTACCTAGGATGATAATGACCCTTAGACCTATGCATCCACAAGCATACAAGCTCTCAATTCGGCTCACCGTGCGACCTATCTCACGCGACGCACATGCGCTCCCGGTGGGTCCGAGTGATGCCGGCGAGGATCCGGGGTGGGACCCTAAGGTTTCCACCGGTTGGTGGGCTTATGGCTGACCCCTAATGGGCCTGGGATACCCAATTTATGGGCGGGCTAGCACGCTGGGGCGTGGGCTTGGGTGGCGCTCTCTCACTTGCCACGGTGGTGCGCTCGTGGTTTCACAAACAATCAAGTCCGGGCACTCAATTACCGCCAACGAGCTAATGGAAACGATACTAGCTAAGCAAAGTAAATGAGGACCAGGAGAGGGACCAGAAGCTCACCTGATCGGTGTGAAGACACCGATCCCGGCCGGAGACGATGGGCGCGCCGGGAGGCGTGGGTATGCACCCGAACGCCGCGGCGGGGTAGCTTGACCTGCTGGTTAGTTAATTACACAACTACGCCTCTCGCAGGAGGGGGGATCTCGGGGTGGGGGTTATGGAGTTTACACCAAACACTACCACCACGCAGGGTGGGGCCTTCAGCCGGCCAAGCGGGGTGGGGAAAATTGGTTAATTATCACACCGGCGGTCGATACCGAAACCTGTCCGGTTCTGGGATTCTGGACCAGCAGTCACTGATGTAGCCGTAGAACACTTTCTGGAATTTTGCCTGAGGCGCGGTCGGTGTCGTTGGCTTCGTAACAGAATAGGGGTGCGCCTCAAATTTTATGGATTTTCTTTCTGCACGAGCCGGGCTGCCACGATCGACCGAACGGGGTCCCTGTTCAGGACCTGCACAGGTTCAGCTTCTGAACAGCAGATTGCCGAGGACGCCACGAACGCTCCCGGGCTCTGTTTTGCAAACGGCCGGTGTCGATGGAAGCGTGGGGAAGTCTACTTTCCAACGGAGCCGGCCTCGCCACTGTCTGAAGTCCGTGTGGACAGGATGGTCCCGTTGAAGGGGGACAGGTCGGGGAAGACAGACAGGAGGCAGAACGAACGCCCGGCGGTATAAAAATGGTAACTTCCACTTACGGCGTTCAAACGATGCTCCGTCTTCGGCTTCTGAAAGCTGACAGGGGGAGGAAGAATTTTGATGAAGAGTTTGATGACCGATTCCTCCAGTCTTGGCCGCTGCACGAGGGTCGAGCAGAGATGGCCTTCTGGTTGAGCCCCCAGTGCGCAGTCGCGGTAGAACGGAGCTAGCGGCCGGCCACGATCTTGGAACGGAGCGATTCCAACTCGCCTGCGGAGAAGACTCGTGGATGCACAAGTTTGCTGAAGCGCTTGGATGCCGAATCCTCCTGGAACGGGTTGGAAAATGCTCTGCAAGTTGGGGCCAGAAACTGCCTGCGGGCTGGAATGGATTTGTGGAGGGGAGGCTAAGGTGGTGGTGGTGTATGTGGGTGGAGGTGGAGGGGGGTGCGACCCTAGGAGGGAGGGGAAGGGGATGGACGACCTAGGGAGGTGAAGGGGTCCCTTGGAGAGGGGAAAGGGGTCTTGGGTGGAGGAATATGGCTTGGGAAGGGTGGGGAGTGGCCTTGGGAAGGTGAAAGGGTGCCTGGGAAGATGAAAGGGTGCCTAGGAGAAGGGGTTTCCACCTAGGGGTTGGAGGGGGAATTGAATGAGTGTATAGGGAAGGGGGAGGGGTCTTAAAGAAGGGTGATTAGGGAGGAGAGAGAGGGGATTTCGAAATTTAGAGAGAGAGAGGGAGAAGTAGTGAGAGAGAGAGAGAGAACTATAGAGAGAGGGAGAGAGAATACTTGAGGGTTTAATTTTTCAATTCATCAAAAGTTGTTACAAATGGGAGAGGGGGGGGTCCTTATATAGAGTTGGACCATTTGCACAAAACCCCCTAACAAAGTGCATAAATGCAAAAGACCAAGAGACAGGGGGGGGCGCCCATGGGCCAAGCCCACTAACTGGGCCCAATGTCCTCAACTAAGGGTCCAAATGACTCAAGACTTGGATAATTAACTCTAAGACCTAGATAATGGACTCAAATAAAGGAAAATTACACATGATATGACTCAAATAAAGAAACTACATAAGCAACAAATAAAGATAGCCATGAGGACCACATCTCCAAGGGGTCACGAAGTCGGAGTCGCCTCGTGCCATAGGGAATGCCGGGAGATGTCCTCATCAAATCCCCCGGGGTGGGGAGAACTCGACCCCGTCGAGTAGGGGTCCAATCGGCTCTCGTACTGCACCAGCAGGTCCGGGTCTAGGCGCATCAAGTCCTCTCGGCTTACCCAAGCATCCTCGGTCGGGGAACGGCCTTTCCACCTCACGAGGTAGCGCTGGTAGACCCTGTTCCTGGTAAGTGTGCTCTGCTCATCCAGTATTGCCTCCACTTGCTCAAGTCGGCCTCTCAATCGGGGTGGTAGTTTCGCTCCGGGAGGGTCACTCACAAGGGGGGGTAAAGGCTCGAGATCCTGACTGGGTTCCACCGTGGGGCCCTTATAGCGAACCAGATCCGCCACATTGAAAGTGGGGTGAACCCCAAAGCCCTTAGGTAAGTCGAGCTCATAAGCATTGGTACCAACCCGTCTTAGAACCCGAAAGGGTCCCAAACCCCGTGTCCTCAATTTGGAGGCGGGCCCTGGGAGGAGCCGCTCCGTTCTCACCATCACATGGTCTCCCACTTGGTATTCATAGTGACGACGATGAGCATCGGCCTGCCTTTTGTAAGCCTCGTTGCTTTTGCCTATATGCTTGCGGATGTTTTCATGTATCTTTGTGGATGTTGACTCACTAGGAGATAATGGGGGTCCTGGACAACCAAAAGTGGACCTATCATGCAGTGGTGCTACACAGACTTTGGTAGACCTAGGAGGCTTATGCGTCTTGTCAAAGGGGGTGGGGATGGAAGACCCGGAAAACCCATAAAGGGACCTATCATGCCATGCCATGTAGGCCCTAATAGACCTAGGTGGGCCAGGACAACCATAGATGGATCTATCATGCATGGTGGTGATAATTACCGGGGAACCCGAACTTCCTTGAATATTTCTCTCATGCCTAAGACTTGCGACGAACGAGGGTGGGCCATTACATCCGTACATAGACCACTCATACTTCTTACATGTCATGTGGGTGATTTGAATGAATGGACCCGACTCATGAATCATGTCAAGCGGTGTGGTGTGTCTAGACACATGCATTCCTTCCCAAATGGCATCCCTAATGTGTATGGCTTGGTGTGGGAGTTTCCTCTCATAGGGGTCAAATGGGTCTGGGAAAATAGAGTGGGCCTGGTCTATTAAGGTGGGTGAGGGTAGGAAAGGGTGGGTGGTGGGTAAGGGGGGTGGGTTGCATGGGGGTCTAGACTCCCATAGGAAGGGGTCAAAGGGGTCATGGTAAGGGTCCCCTAGGGAGAGGAACTCCAGGTCCTCATGTAGCGGTGAGTCATCCTTCTCTAAAGAAATAATTGGGCCGAAGTCTTTGGTGGGTGGATCAGCCAGGAAGGGATGGTTTGACACTCTACCCGAGATAAGCAATTCTAATTCATGGAGAGCAGCAGGCTCATCCGGTGTAGGGAGGATTAGAAGGAGGTCGCTAGTGTAGCAACCTACAGTGTAAGCTGTGGTGATGGATCCGACACATAGATGTAGGAGGTCAACGCTCCTAGGTTGGTCAGCCATTGTGGCCAACATGTCGGTCAACTCTATTTGCCATGCTAGGCCCTTAAGAAGGTCATCCCAACTCTCAACCTCATAGGAGGATTGGATAGTGGTGTGATAAGAGGAGAGAGGGACTATGGGGAGGTGTTGTTCCATGGGAGGGTAGGCATGGGCCATTATCTCTCTAATTGGGCTACCCATCAACCAGCTAACAAGGGTCTCTCCTAAAATAAGCTCGGTCCCATCTAGAGAGGGTGGTGTAGGGTGAAGGTTACCATGTGAGTTTTTTTCTTCAATTTGGACATGTGTGGTCTCCATGTTGGGAATTGGGTCCGGGGTGTTCACCACTTTGGGGTCGGGTATGGGTTCCTCCTCCAAAGAGGTGAGAGAGTATGTTCGGGGTGGGGTGGTGATGGTAGGTGCATGGCGCCCCCAAGGTGATGAGCAAGGTCGGAATTGGGTTGGGGTTGGAAGTGGAGGTAGTGGGAGTCTAGGTTGGGGTAGGTTTGTAGTTGGAAGTGGAAGGTGGGTTGGGTGAAGACAGTTGGATTGGTCGATCTTGGGTGGGGCATCCCTTATAGGGGATAATGGAGGGGTAGTAGTAGGGGCTACGGGGGTTTGGGGAGTATGGGTCTCATGGGGAATAGTGAGTTGCGGGGTGGTGACCGGTGCGGGCCTAGGTGGAGGGGTGGGCACGGGATCTACTTGGGTTTGAACGGTGAGGGTTATGGAAGTGAGTTTTAGTTGGGGAAGGTTGGTGGGGATTGGGTTTTCCTGACTTGACTCTTGGCATTGTGCCTCAAATTCTTCCTCCCATTCAAGGGGAGCTTCATGAACTTCAATCACTTTCTCAACTCTTTGGGGTGGAGGGGTTTGGTAGGGATTTGTGGGTTGGAGGGTGGTGGTCTTTGGGGGCCTAGGTGGAGGGGTGGGTAGTTGGGACAGTTGGGTTCTAAGGGAGAGGAGTTGGTGGCGAAATGTGGAGAGGGGATCGGTTAGGGGTGGTGGGGGCGGAGTCCTATGGATGGTCTTAAGTTGGCCGGGTTGGGATTGAGTAGTGGTGGTGCTCCTCGGGCTAGGGGTGTGTGAGTAGGAAGAGTAGGAAGGTTTTGGAATGTAGATTTTCCTAAGTTCTCTCGTCATCTCTTCCCACGAGTGAATGGGCTCTTGCCTCTCAATCCTTCTTATGGCCTCTATGTGTTCCAATTCTATCTTGGCTTGACCCCGAATTTGTCCCTTGGCCCTACAAACTCTTGTGTGTCCGTATACCCGATTCCTCTCAAAGTTCCTTTCCATTGCAGCCTCCCACTTGAGGTAATCACTAGCATGCGACCCATCAAAGGTAACACCCTCATCTCGAATAATGTCCCAAAGTATTGGGTTGATCGGATCCCGGTAGTGGGCCGAGTGGGATGGGTATGTGGTAGCCATGATTCATGAACTAGATGACAATGCGCCCTAGGACTAGACTTAGTAGAGACAAGTCTAAAACTGGCTCTGATACCATTTGATGTGACACGGTCTACCTAGGATGATAATGACCCTTAGACCTATGCATCCACAAGCATACAAGCTCTCAATTCGGCTCACCGTGCGACCTATCTCACGCGACGCACATGCGCTCCCGGTGGGTCCGAGTGATGCCGGCGAGGATCCGGGGTGGGACCCTAAGGTTTCCACCGGTTGGTGGGCTTATGGCTGACCCCTAATGGGCCTGGGATACCCAATTTATGGGCGGGCTAGCACGCTGGGGCGTGGGCTTGGGTGGCGCTCTCTCACTTGCCACGGTGGTGCGCTCGTGGTTTCACAAACAATCAAGTCCGGGCACTCAATTACCGCCAACGAGCTAATGGAAACGATACTAGCTAAGCAAAGTAAATGAGGACCAGGAGAGGGACCAGAAGCTCACCTGATCGGTGTGAAGACACCGATCCCGGCCGGAGACGATGGGCGCGCCGGGAGGCGTGGGTATGCACCCGAACGCCGCGGCGGGGTAGCTTGACCTGCTGGTTAGTTAATTACACAACTACGCCTCTCGCAGGAGGGGCGATCTCGGGGTGGGGGTTATGGAGTTTACACCAAACACTACCACCACGCAGGGTGGGGCCTTCAGCCGGCCAAGCGGGGTGGGGAAAATTGGTTAATTATCACACCGGCGGTCGATACCGAAACCTGTCCGGTTCTGGGATTCTGGACCAGCAGTCACTGATGTAGCCGTAGAACACTTTCTGGAATTTTGCCTGAGGCGCGGTCGGTGTCGTTGGCTTCGTAACAGAATAGGGGTGCGCCTCAAATTTTATGGATTTTCTTTCTGCACGAGCCGGGCTGCCACGATCGACCGAACGGGGTCCCTGTTCAGGACCTGCACAGGTTCAGCTTCTGAACAGCAGATTGCCGAGGACGCCACGAACGCTCCCGGGCTCTGTTTTGCAAACGGCCGGTGTCGATGGAAGCGTGGGGAAGTCTACTTTCCAACGGAGCCGGCCTCGCCACTGTCTGAAGTCCGTGTGGACAGGATGGTCCCGTTGAAGGGGGACAGGTCGGGGAAGACAGACAGGAGGCAGAACGAACGCCCGGCGGTATAAAAATGGTAACTTCCACTTACGGCGTTCAAACGATGCTCCGTCTTCGGCTTCTGAAAGCTGACAGGGGGAGGAAGAATTTTGATGAAGAGTTTGATGACCGATTCCTCCAGTCTTGGCCGCTGCATGAGGGTCGAGCAGAGATGGCCTTCTGGTTGAGCCCCCAGTGCGCAGTCGCGGTAGAACGGAGCTAGCGGCCGGCCACGATCTTGGAACGGAGCGATTCCAACTCGCCTGCGGAGAAGACTCGTGGATGCACAAGTTTGCTGAAGCGCTTGGATGCCGAATCCTCCTGGAACGGGTTGGAAAATGCTCTGCAAGTTGGGGCCAGAAACTGCCTGCGGGCTGGAATGGATTTGTGGAGGGGAGGCTAAGGTGGTGGTGGTGTATGTGGGTGGAGGTGGAGGGGGGTGCGACCCTAGGAGGGAGGGGAAGGGGATGGACGACCTAGGGAGGTGAAGGGGTCCCTTGGAGAGGGGAAAGGGGTCTTGGGTGGAGGAATATGGCTTGGGAAGGGTGGGGAGTGGCCTTGGGAAGGTGAAAGGGTGCCTGGGAAGATGAAAGGGTGCCTAGGAGAAGGGGTTTCCACCTAGGGGTTGGAGGGGGAATTGAATGAGTGTATAGGGAAGGGGGAGGGGTCTTAAAGAAGGGTGATTAGGGAGGAGAGAGAGGGGATTTCGAAATTTAGAGAGAGAGAGGGAGAAGTAGTGAGAGAGAGAGAGAGAACTATAGAGAGAGGGAGAGAGAATACTTGAGGGTTTAATTTTTCAATTCATCAAAAGTTGTTACAAATGGGAGAGGGGGGGGTCCTTATATAGAGTTGGACCATTTGCACAAAACCCCCTAACAAAGTGCATAAATGCAAAAGACCAAGAGACAGGGGGGGGCGCCCATGGGCCAAGCCCACTAACTGGGCCCAATGTCCTCAACTAAGGGTCCAAATGACTCAAGACTTGGATAATTAACTCTAAGACCTAGATAATGGACTCAAATAAAGGAAAATTACACATGATATGACTCAAATAAAGAAACTACATAAGCAACAAATAAAGATAGCCATGAGGACCACATCTCCAAGGGGTCACGAAGTCGGAGTCGCCTCGTGCCATAGGGAATGCCGGGAGATGTCCTCATCATTCAAGGGCCTCTGTTCATATGTGAGATCTTTCTGGATCACCAGATCTCCATGCTCAATAATATGTGACGGATCGTGCACATACTTCTTCAACATAGATATGTGAAATACATTGTGTACCTCGGACAACTGAGGAGGCAACGCGATGCGATAAGCAACCTCGCCAACTTTTTCGAGTACCTCAAATGGTCCGATGAATCTTGGCGTAAGCTTGCCCTTAACACCAAATCTTCGTATGCCACGTCCAGGGGATATTTTAAGAAATACATGATCTCCGATTTGGAATTCAAGATCTCTTCTTCTTGTATCTGCATAAGTCTTTTGTCTGGTCTGAGCAACTTGTAATCTTTCTCTGATTACCTGTATCTTCTCAGTTGTATCCCTTACCATGTCTGGACCTAATAGTTGTTTCTCTCCAACTTCGTTCCAACATATGGGAGATCGGCAACTCCTTCCGTATAAGGCTTCGAAAGGTGCCATTTGGATACTAGCTTGGTAGCTATTATTATATGCAAATTCAACTAAAGGTAAGTGGTCATGCCAGCTTCCTCCAAAGTCAATAATGCATGCTCTCAGCATATCTTCAACAACTTGATTAGTTCGCTCGGTCTGACCATCCGTTTGTGGGTGAAAAGCAGTACTAAAGTTGAGCCTTGTCCCCAACGAATGTTGTAATCCCTTCCAAAAATGAGAAGTAAAACGGGGATCTCTATCAGACACGATTGAGACAGGAATTCCATGTATCCTGACTATTTCTTTGATGTATAGTGCAGCTAGCACATCAATTGACCATCGGCTTTTGATTGGCAAGAAATGTGCCGATTTAGTCAATCGGTCAATGATAACCCAGATTCCATCATGTCCTCCTTTAGATTTAGACAAACCCATGATGAAGTCCATACCAATATCCTCCCATTTCCACTTAGGAATATCTAGAGGATGTAGCTTTCCCGCAGGCTTTTGGTGTTCCGCCTTGACCTGTTGGCATGTGAGACAGCGTGATACATAGTCCGCTATTTCTCTTTTCATATTGGGCCACCAAAAGTTCCTCTTTACATCTTGGTACATTTTAGTTGATCCAGGATGAATAGTGTATCTTGATCTGTGAGCTTCATCTAAGATCTTCTTCTTTAATTCCGGACAATCGGGTATACAAGTTCTATCTTTGAATAATAATCTTCCCTCGGAAGTTAGTTGAAAGTCAGATTGTCCTTCTAATCTGCCTTTGATTTCCACTAATATAGGATCATCATCCTGAAGTGCTTGTATCTCAGATAATAAATCTGACTGTTCGCTTACATGAGATAATGTGATAAATTTGGCTTCCGTGTCCAAGCTTATATTGAGCTCGGAGAATTGTTCGAGCAACCTCCATTCTTGCATCATACAATTTGCTATCATTGCTCTCGGCTTTCGACTAAGGGCGTCAGCAACATAATTACCCTTTCCGGGATGGTATTGTATATTGAAGTCGAAGTCCTTGAGATATTCTAGCCAGCGTCTTTGTCTCATGTTTAACTCTTTTTGTGAAAATAGATATTTGAGACTTTTGTGATCGGAGTATACAGTAAACTGTGCTCCATATAAGTAGTGTCTCCATATCTTTAGGGCAAATACTACCGCGGCCAGTTCTAAGTCATGGACGGGGTAATTCTCCTCATGCTTCTTCAGTTGACGAGAAGAGTATGCTATGACCTTCCCATGTTGCATTAGAACACATCCGAGGCCAATGCCAGAAGCATCAGTGTAGACCTCGAATTTCTCTCCTTCAATTGGTAGGGCTAAGACCGGAGCTGTGGTGAGATGATCCTTGAGAGTTTGGAAACTGCTTTCACATTCCTCACTCCATTCATATCGGATCTCCTTACGAGTTAATCTTGTAAGTGGTACGGCGATCTTAGAGAAATCTTTGATAAATCGCCGATAATAGCCTGCAAGACCTAAGAAACTTCTGATCTCGCTTGCATTAGTGGGTCTCTCCCAGTTTCTCACAGCTTCAACTTTTGACGGATCCACAGATAAACCGTCCTTGGATATGACATGTCCGAGAAAAGTCACTTCTTCAAGCCAGAACTCGCATTTGCTGAGTTTAGCATATAATTGATTTGTCCTCAAGACTTGCAATGCAATCCTCAAATGCTCTTCATGTTCTTCCTTAGTCTTAGAATATATCAATATATCATCGATGAAGACTACTATGAATTGATCCAAGTAAGGCCTGAATATGCTATTCATTAACTGCATAAAGGCAGCAGGGGCATTTGTTAGTCCAAAAGGCATAACAACAAATTCGTAATGGCCATACCTGCTTCTGAATGCGGTCTTGTGAATGTCATCATCCTTGATCCTTAATTAATGATATCCCGACCTGAGATCAATCTTGGAGAAATATTTGGATCCTGAAACCTGATCAAATAACTCATCGATTCTCGGCAGTGGATACTTGTTCTTGATAGTAAGATGATTCAACTGTCGATAGTCAATACACAATCTCATGGATCCATCCTTCTTCTTTACAAATAAGACTGGTGCTCCCCACGGGGAAGTACTTGGTCTAATAAACCCTTTTCGGATTAGTTCCATCAACTGCTCCTTCAACTCCTTGAGTTCAGCAGGGGACATTCTATATGGTGCCTTTGAAACCGGACCAGCACCAGGGACTAAGTCGATGGTAAAGGCCACATCTCTTTGCGGGGGTAATCCCGGCAATTCTTCCGGAAATACGTCTGGGAATTCTCGTACTACTTGAACGTCTTCTATCTTGGTTTCCTTAGCTTCTTTATTAGTGACAAAAGCAAGGAAGGATACACATCCTTTCCTGACGAGCTTGCTTGCTCGAAGAGCCGAAATAAGAGGGGATTTGCTTCGACTCTTAGAACTAGTATAAGTCAGTTCTGGAAATTCTTTGAAAACAATCTTGCTATTACGGCAATCAACCGTTGCCTGGTACTTAGATAACCAATCTGCTCCTAGTATAACATCATATTCTTTTAGATCTAAGCAGATAAGATCAATAGGAAAATTCTTTCCTCGAACCAGCACCTCACAGTTTTGGTAATGATGCGTGATATCCGTCTCGTTTCCGAGAGGAGTAGACAATATTAACTTCATCCATTCTGGTTCTAGAGGTAATGGGTCAGCAAACTTCTTGGAAATAATGGAATGCGATGCACCCGTATCAAATAAGACATGTGCATATTTGGAACAAATTTTTAATGTACCTTCCACCAATCCGCCTTCTTCTTCTGGTTCGGTCTCTTGGATTGCATGAAGACGCGCGTTCCTTGTCACTGGGCGTTTACCCTCACCGTCTTGGTCATTCATTAATGGACAATCGGGAATCCGATGTTCACGACTCCCACAACGGAGACATGCTCCTAATTTCCTCCAGCATTCTTCTGTTTTGTGACCAGCCTTGTCACAATGCTTGCATACTACGTTTGAAGGTGTAGTGGTGATAGAGAAAGGCTTGGATTTCTTGAACTTCTGATCTTGAGAGGAAGAACCTCCATTATTGGGCCTCTTCTTAAAGTTGGGTTTAAAAGAACCCGAACTTGTGACTTGCTCCTTTTTGTCTTTCCCACGGATCCTATCAGATAGTTCCGTGGCATCTTCAAGCAACTGAGCTCGGCGCACTATTTCAGTATAGACTTGAATATCCATAGGCGCCAGTTGAGTAATGTAGTGGGGCCTAAGCCCATTAAGAAATCTACGGGCTTTCATCTTTTCCGTGCCAATTAAATGCTTAGCATATCTAGACAGTCTAGAGAACTGTGCTTCATAATCAGCCACCGATAAAGATCTTTGCTTTAATGCGGCAAATTCGGCGGCCTTCTTTTCCTGGACCCTATCAGAGAAATATTTGGCGTTGAAATGTTCAACGAATTCACCCCATGTAACTTGAGTTGGGTCAATAGTAGCTTCAATCGACTCCCACCAGCATCTAGCATCCTTTTCTAACTGGAAAGTAGCTAATAAGACTTTGTCCTGATCCGTGCATTGCATGACACGGAATATACGTTCAATCTCCCGAACCCAATGCTCGGCATCGTCTGGATCGGTCGATCCCATGAACTTCGGGGGATTCATATTCTTGAAAGCTTGGTGTAAGCTTCCAGCTCGTGGAGCACCACCTTGTGCTACCTGTTGTAGCACTTGGGTCATCCCTTGAAGGGTACGCTGCATGTTGCGCCATTGAGCACGTTCGGCAGCCATTATCCTACAATTACAATAGCTATGTTAGTATTATATCACTATGATCTTATAAAGGACTCATTGATCATTTAACCCTTGGTTCTACCCACTCTCACTTGGTTAAAGGTTTTGAAACCTATCCTTGGACTTGGGTTTCCTAGGAATTGAATACCTTAGGCTCTGATACCACAAAGACTGTCACGCCCCGAGCGCGGAAGATACCCGGAGATGCGCGACGTGTCTATATCAATCATGTCAATCAGAGTGGTCATGTATTCGACACAAAGACAGAGATGCGCAAAATAGCAAGATAACCCAATCCTTTATTTCATAATGGATAGACTATTACAAATCCAATACTCTGTTAAATAAAAAGGAAAAGAATACATAGTTGACTCAAGAAACTATGGAAAAGACTAGACGACACTTGTAGAAGCTCTATCACTTTCACTCTTGACCATTCCCATCCGATTGACTTCCATCGTCGTCGGACTTACCTGAAAAGTAGAAAGGGACAAACGGAATGAGCGAACGCTCAGTAGGAAATTATATCTCAAGTACTAGCGAGGGGTTTAAGTAATTATATTTTCATGAATGCAATAAAGCTATGCATGCTCGCATAAAACGACAAGATAGAGAGAATGTAATATCAAGAAAATAAGATGAACTTAGTCATGAACTTCCAACAAGATAACAAGTTTATTCGAGATATTCAAGCAAGTACATTTAACAAGTCATGTCAAGAACTTTGGCTATCATGTATCAAGCAAGTAAATTACCCCTTTTCGGGCCACGCATTTCATTTCATGTCAAGTACGAGTCAAGTACAAGATGTGTGTGGAATGTCCAATCAAGCAAGTCAAGTACTCGGTATAATGCCAGATACCTTATCATTTTAACTCCCATGGGCACAAGTACTTTCGGGTGCTCCTCCCAGGACCAGATCGGGCCCTATATGCGCAGGCATTTATCATGTGTTTTGACATCCACTCTTGTTTATATAGCCAATATAGAATTTCAATAATCAAGCTTGTAGATACGTATGACAACTTTGATAGAATAGAGTCCAAAATATGACAAAGGACATAGAATGGCGATAATAACGGTATAATCACGAGTTCGATAAAACTAGGTAGAATATGGTTCCCTTAACTTAGGTACCATGACAAATCAATATGGACATTCTTTATATAGAATTGAGGTCCACATGAACAGTATATCAAAGGTAAGATACCCTCATTCTTATCATAGAATTGAGGTTTACAAGAACGACATGATATGGCATGATATCATCATCCCATTAAGAATTTCTTATGATATACTCTTTGTATAATCATAAGGGCCGGTATACCATGTTTCTTTAGATTGACATGGCAAAAACTGTGTAATGGGTTTTTAGGGTACAACCAGCTCAGTCGGCCTTGAGGGAATCCAAGGCTACGAGGAGTCTTACGGAGGTCTCTATGACTAACTTGCTAGTCCAAAGGAACGGAATGTCCAATGGAGAGCTTGTATGTCAATGAGAGTTGAGTGTGATCGATAAATCAACATGAAACGTGGGACTATACTCACGGAGTGGAGAATAGTGCCGATATATATATATATGGATAATATGAAACCATCGGTAATAGAATCAGGATAAAATCAGTTTACAGTAAAATAACGACTTAGGTCAAGTCGTGTCTCAAGTAATTAACGCCTAACAGAAGGGCGTTTACATATATTGCCAATTTGCAGAATTTCCATTATTTCATTAATTTATCAAAAACACGCCTTTCCTGGGGGCGTTTCTTCAAAGTTGACGACTGCAGAGGCAGGCGTCTCATCATTTACATTTTCGACAGGATATAATTATTCTCAGAAATTTATCAAAAACGCGCCCTTGGAAGGGGCGTTACTTTCTAATTCCATTTTACAGAATATGTGAATTTCAGGTTTTTAACAGATACACGCCCTAGGAAGGGGCGTTACTTTTCAGATTCACGCCTTGTACTGGGGCGTTAGAATATGGAAAATGACTTTGTCCAAGTCGTGAATTTCAAGGGATTTACGATATTTTAATAAATAATATTTCGAGAGACAGGAGACATGTCATGGCAGTAAAATTTAACAGGAATTCACAGAGTCATGCAAGATATTAAAATTCAATATTTCATATGTATTGTAATTTTTAAACAGGATCAATTATTAATCACGTGCGATTCTTATGAAATTAACGCCTGCATAGAGGGCGTCAAATATTAAATTGACGACCACTAGCGTGGTCGTTTCTTTTAAATTAGCGCCCTAATCAAGGGCGTTTCTTTCAAAATTTTGCAGAAAACGTAATAAAACCTTATAAACAGTATGCATGCCATGCTCATATACGTATGTATAGATATCTTGCATTAATTCTTATTTGGGCTACAATAACTTGAGAAAATCCTACCTTAACAATGGATTTGAAGATGACCGTGAGGGTTTTTGGCTAGCAGAGGATGATGGCTTTGATGAAGAACCCTTGTTCTTCGGTTCTGTACTCCTACAGGAACAGAAGAAGAAACATTTATTAATTTCTTCACCTATCAGAACAGAGGAGATTAGAAGAACGTTACCTTGTTCTTCACTTATGCTGCTGCGTCCTCAACCTGTAAGAGGAAAAGAGGATGAAGAACTATTAGTTCTTCATGTAACCGAAGCAAAGAGAAACTTATATGAACTGCTATTTCGTTCATAAGGAAAAGAAGAAGAAGAAGATATGTTCTTCACGTACCTGTGCGGTTCGATCGTCCAAATAGGTTTAGGGTTTGTTCGATCAAGATTATATATAGGATTTTGGACGTCCTGTTAAGGTTAGTGTTCTAGTAGAAGTAATGCTTCCAATATAGAGTCCTTACTCTAATAGACACTTACTAGATTAGGTTAATCTTTCCTTGGATAAGTTCTGGGTTCGAACGGTTCACGAACTGAATTAACGCCTTAGGTCAGGGCGTGTATTCTTTAATTGACGCCTTTCTTTAGGGCGTTTCTTAAAAAGCGCCTTGACAAAGGGCGTTTCGTGTTTTAAAACACGCCCAAGATAGGGGCGTTTCTTTTACTTACCCATTTGGTCGCATGAGAACTGACGACCGCATGTGTGGGCGTCCTTTCTTTAGTCACGCCATGTATAGAGGCGTTTCTTTATAAATTAACGCCCTAATAAGAGGCGTTATTTTTAATTTGTTTTATTTCGTCCAATTAACCCTATTCCTTTTATATATATTACTTCTGTAATATATATGTTTTAATTCATTTCAATTATTCATTTATTAGGGTTGCTACAGACATAACATGGTTTCATGAGTGAATGATTTGCTTGTGTATGGTTTTTATGAAGAAACCATGATTGGGTTTTAGGGTATGATGCTTTATACAAAAATTGTTCACTTGGTGAAAATGGGGTATTTGATGTTTACATATATTGCTCACATGCATGACTAAGTGATTTCACCTTTAGCTAAAGTTCTGGGTGGTTTTTATGCTTAACTTCCATGAGGTCTTAATGCTTTGAAAGTGTTTCATGCATTTTACAAATGAGGTTTTTGGGGTTTTTAATGTCCTTAATCTATTCACATAAAACTTGTTGGAATATGGCTTGAATGCTCCATTATACTTTGTTGAATGCATGGTAATTAGATCTTGATTTTTGGATATAGTTTTAATGCTTAAATGGGGCTTAACATGGAGTTTTCAGACCCTTTAGGGAAGGGGTCGACCCCCTCCAGACAGTGTTCTGTCTGGGGCTTTTTTACTTGCAGATTGTGTAAGACCCGGGTCGACCCCCAAGGTTGACCCCTTCCGGCACGGGAGTTGCGAAACCTATCTATACCCATTCTTTTCACTTTCAAACTTTACCAAAATACCCCCAAAAGTTTCTTAGTCATATAAGGGTGTTTTTAACACATATTAGAAGGGGTATTTGGGTCTTTTGGGCACTCCAACTTGAATATATATGTGAACTCCGAGTTCGATGGATTTAACCCTAATGAGCTTATGTTTCCTATCTTGTAGGTGAAGAAAGGGGAGAAAAGAAGGAGGAGATCTTGTGGAAGGGTTTTGATGTACATCAAAGGGTTTTTGGAGCTCTTGGTAGAAGAGAAAGTGGAGCGGTTTGAAGAGAGGATCTAGGAGATGCTCAAATCGACGCCATCCGACTTCCCTCCGACCTAGGCTTCAAGGACCTTCTTCTATCGGCTTATGGAGCTCAAGGGGATACATTCTACAACCTTCCATCATCTATCTACGATGCTCTTCATTGTTTACTTTTTGGTTTGAGCTGTATTGATCATATTTCTGCATTTTCTGAACTTAAAAATACATTGTGGGTGGATTGTCTACGTACGGTCGTGTGGTTATTGCTGCGATTCTCGCAGTGTGTGTGTGTGTATATAGATCCCGGTGTTGGATCGTTGTTGAGATGAAGTCTCCGTGTGGTTGGAGTTTTTACTCCGTGTGCTTCTTGCCAAGCGAGTGAAGCCTCAACATTTTGGTGAGGGGTGGACGTAGGGAGCCCATCATGGTCCCGAACCACCTAAAAATTCCTTGTGCATTGTGTGTGGTGTGTGTTTACTTGTTTCAATTTCTATCATGCTCGTGTGGGCTCAGCGAGATTGAGAGATCGATTTCATACAAATTTCATTTAGTTTTTATCAATCTCGGTAAGTCTGCAAATTAGTTTTAAAATCTGTTATTTCGCTTGGGGGACAATTCAAACCCCCCTTCTTGTTCGTGCGCATATCTGGGCCAACACAGTCATTGCTCCGGTTCTGGTCACTTCCATAGAACAAGCAAGTCCGTCCGGCAAGGATGAGCCAGCTCGCCAGCCACTCCTAGAAGAGCCATCCTTGGCACCCCTGTTCCAAGAGCCCACGGGCGATCAGAGTCAGTCTAATCCCGGTGGCAAAGGCAAGGCGGTGCAACTCCCCGATGGGGAGCAGCGCGATAGCTCGTGCAAGACTCTACCAGATATACTACCCTCATTGGAGGATGCTCGTGCTCGAGCCAACCGGAAGGTCCTCCACCAGATGAAGCAGTTTCCCACCAGCATTACAATGAGGGAAGCCATTGCTTGGAGTAAGGAGCTGAGAGAAGCTCTTATTAAAATGCTCCAAGAATTGAAAGTCTATGAAGCACATGCCTCGGAGATGAAGGCGGTGGCATATGAAGCCTTCATAGCCACCATTTCCTTCATGGAGAAAGACATGTTACTTTCTCCCCCGTGCCATAATCGCCCTCTCTATATGAGGGGAAAACTTAATGGGCATGAGGTGAATCGGATCCTGGTGGATGCCGGTGCCGCTGTCAACATCATGCCGCTGAAAACCTTCAAGACTCTGTACTTGACCCCATACCTTCAGAAGGTTCAAGCGGTCAAGATATCAGGCTTCAATCAGGACACCGAAGACGTCCTCGACCGAGTAGATGTAGATCTGGTGCTCGACGATTTCACCTCCAAGGTGACATTCTATATCATCGATGCCAACACTTCTTACAAAGTGCTATTGGGCAGGCCCTGGTTACATGAAAATCGGGTCATCCCATCAACCCTCCACCAATACATCAAATATGCAAAGGATGGAGAACATCATACGGTCTTTGCAGACCTATTGCCATTCACTCCAGTAGAATGCAATCTTGCCGATGCTACGCTTTATTTAGGGAGGCTCAGTCCATACCCCGTGATCAAAAGCAAAATAATGGCTGGCTCTCAGAGGAAGATGATGATGATCTCTTCTCCGTTGACGAGAAGGCCAAGCTTCATTAGCTACGCCTCAACTCCAAGTCAACTCCAGATCACCCTGAGAGGCATAAAATCAGCTTCGAGACTAACCTTATTAGCCGAGCCATCGACAAAAGCATATGCTTGCTATCAAACTGCATACAACTCTCATTTGCATCAGAAGAGCACAAGGTCGAGCCACTCACAACATTTGTCGTTACTTGCAAACGAGAACTCAGAAGCAAGAAGAAGGCTAATAAGGATAAGCCCATTGTCCTCTACAAAGGAGACATGGCCCCGCAAGCCCCCACCAGAAGATGACTTCGGTTGGTCTAAATGAGTCAATGACACCCCTGAAGTAGTCCAAGTAATGGATGACCTGCCACAGCATATTCGGGAATGTGCCTAAAGCAACACATTCCTCAATGGCAAGGTTCCTCACAGCGAAGATATTTTCACCAGTTGTGGACCCCTTCCTAGGTCCGGGGGCAACTCCCTTTCTCCAATAAAGATACCAGGGGACTCAGCTATGACCAAGACCCAGACTTCCGCGTCTACTACGCGGTTAACGTTGTGGGCACGGCACAGCGAGTCGGCGACCAAGCTTATGTCGATACAAAATTCGACAGCTCCGGGGACGAGGAAGAGGAGATCCTGATCTTGTTCCCCGCCAGGGCCAGTACCCTAGTTCAAGTAATCAATGAATCTTCGCCGCCCTCTTGCGAAGACATTAGGGCTGAAGAAGCTCCCCCGGCCTCCCAGCCGGTTAAAGAATCCAGTTCAACAAACTTTCCCGATGAGGAAGGTGCCCAGAGCACTGGCCATGAAGTGTTGTCAGCTTTAGCAAGTAACCCCAAGGAAGCTTCCGCGGCACCAGTCGGCAACTGCCAGCCAGGCACTAGCGATTCTGAACAATCCTTGCCAAAGCCTAGTGACAACACTTCCCCAGCTCCACCAGCGTCGACCAGTGGCTTCAAAAATCAAGAAGTACATGAAGCTGACACTGATGATGAACTTCATCGACTTCGAACCCGCTCCTCCCGTGTTGGGTCCCGTGAGGTGTAAACGGATCTAGAAGGGGGGGTTGAATAGATCCTTTCACAAGCTTTGGCCTATTTAAAAACTCTTAGCTAGCGGAAGCTTAAACCACTCTTATAAAGTGAATGAATCACTTAGACACAATGCACAGCAGAATTAAGTAGAGTGACTCAAATGAAAAGACTTGAATTACAAGCTATGAAACGTCCACACTTCTTTAAGCACATTTGTGATCTTGAAAGAAATAAGCCTTGTAGTGCAGGGATCATAAAGCATAACACTAAAACATGCAATAGCTTGCAACAACCGTGCTTGTGTGTGTGTGTGCTATGATGATCACTCAAAGTGCATATGTGTGTGAACAATCTAACCAAGTATGTAAAGCACACGAACCTGTGAATGGGGTTAGAAGATATAGATCAATCACACACGATAAATAACCCACAACACAGGAATTTTTAAGGTGGTTCGGTTGCAACCCCGCAACCTACGTCCACCCCTCACCAAAACCCAGTGAGGCTTCCTTGCTGACTCACAGCTTGACCTGGGGACACGCCCCAAACCACAGAATAGAGAAAACCCTCTTTCTGTCTTCCTACACAAAGCCGGCAGGGACGGCTATACCGCAGATCGGAGAACTCCCGATTGCCTTCCTACTAACCACCTGGTAGGGACGTCAACCGCAAATTGGAATACCCTCCAATTACCTTCCTACTAACCACCGGTAGGAACGAATCACGACTTCAATGTTTAACAATATTGAAAGTAAAACAAATGTGAAGGAATTAAAACAAGAGATTGAGTAAGAAGGAATTGGCCCTTGAATAGAGATGATTTGTTGATCAGCAACAGGGATCTCTTCTTCTTGCAAATCAATCTTCTTGATTCACCCTTGAATGGATGAATGTTCTTCACGGAGTACTGTTCATGTGAACAGTAACTGTTCTTCCAATCTTCCTCTTTTGATCTTCTTTTTGATCTCTTTGAATGGATGAAGAAGTGAATAGATGCTACCTTGATCCTTGCTTCCTTCTTCACAGATCTTGGAAGATGATTGCTTTGATATGAACTTTGAATACCTTGGATTGGATGAAGATGTTCTTCGCGGAGTACTGTTCATGTGAACAGTAACTCGAACTCCTCTTCCTTGAACACACCCTTGCAGCCTCCTTTGATTTCCCTTGTTAGCCTTACTTTCTTCTACTCTTCCTTGGAGGTTGCTGGATTGAGATATGAGCTTGAATCACCTTGAGTTGATGGAGAGGATATTGGATGTAGCTTTGATCTTCTTTGAATCTCCTTGAGTTGATGAAGAGGTGTATGGATGTAGCTTTGATCACCTTTGCAAGCATTGAATGCTTCTTGCTTGATTTGAGGTTTCTTGGCTTCAGATCTCACCTTGAATCACCTTGGAAGGATGAAGAACTCCTGCCCGAAACACTATTCACGGTGGTGCTACAGTGCTCTCGAAATGGCCTCCCTTGATTCACTTCATCAACTCCATCAACTAAGGTTTCTAACCCTCTCATGTTGGTTTTATAACCCTTGGAATGGTCCTTGGACACCCTCCAGACCAGATCCACAAATCATGGGAAGTTAGGTAAGGTTTGATTAAACAAATCCATGGAAAGGCGCTAGCCACGAGGTTGATTTCGAAGTCAAACAAGGCTGCATCGGGGCTGGCGGTCGACCAGAATTCATGGGCCGGTCGACCGGAACCTGCTGCAGCCAGAACTTTTCGGCTCTAGCAAAACCGGTCGACCGGAATTCATGGGGCGGTCGACCGAAATGTCACAGACCCCGAACCTTTTGGTTCTGGGAATTTCGGTCGACCTAGCTACAGTGCCGCCGGTCGACCTAAAGCTACAGTAAATTCCAGATTAACACAATTCAGCCCCAAATGTCATTGTAACCTTTCCGAACTCTGTGGCATCAAACTCCTTTGATCTTGGGGAATATATATTGAGTGTTTTGGCCTGTAAAATCATATAAAAAGGATTAGAACTATAGCTCAATAATCCATATAATAAATGTATGAAATACACATATGAAATCTCATGAATTAGTTATATGTGAACACTTTGAATCACAAGTGTTCTGAGCTAAAGATCAAGAAATAAGAGCTCAACCACCCCAAGTAAAATATCCATGAAACACACTCATGGAATTTCAATAACAAGAAGGATAGAAAAGCTCATTCCCAAATTAACCAGCTTATTCCCAAATTAACCATCCATATCAAAAGAGCAAGTTCATATGACAATGAATTTAAACGAATGGATGATCATCAAGTAACCCAAAGTTTCAAGATTGATGTGAGCATTCAAGAACCACATGTTCCTTGGTATTAATGCAATGTGAGAACATATAATGCAAGTTGTGAATGGGCATCATGAAACCAAATACATGGAGAGGGATAAACAACAATGACTAATAGTGTTAAGCCATTATCAAAACCAAGAATACCACAGAACTCATATGACTATAGAATGATGTCGAATGACCCAAGAGACCACAGAATGACTCAAATGACCTCAGAGACACAACATCCCGAGCTGGAGGACGACGACGAGGTAAGCATTGATGAACTTGTTGAAATCAACTTGGGTGAAGATGAAGCCGATCGGCTAACATTCGTCAGCACTCTCCTCACCGAAGCAAAAAGGCGGGACTACAAGCAATTCCTGCTCGAATACAAGGACTGCTTTGCCTGGACATACAAGGAGATGTCTGTTGGGCATGTGTGTAACATGCATAATTCTATTATTTTGATGATGTCTGACTATGACGCATTGATGGGTCTGACTTGCATTTTGTGAAGCTGAACGTGCAGTTTGACACACTCTGAGTCAAAGATTAAGTCAAAGTCAACTGAGCAAGGGTCAAAGGTTAAGTCAAGTCATGAAAAAATCAATGAAGCTGAAAAAGGCAGGTTGACAAATCTGATTGAGCATAGACACAAGGTCGGTGCACCTTTCGCTAGCACAAGCCAAGGTCGGTGCACCTTTCGTTAGCACAAGACCAAGGTCGATACACATCATGCCAGTGCAAGCAAAGGTCGATGCACGTTGCTGAAGGTTCGTGCACATGTGAAGGGCAAGGTCGGTGCACATAGCAGAAGGTCTGTGCACATGTGAACCAAGGTCGATGCACATAGCAGAAGGTATGTGCACATGTGAAAGGCAAGGTCGGTGCCCATAGCAGAAGGTCTGTGCACATGTAAACCAAGGTCGGTGCACATAGCAGAAGTTTTGTGCAAATGTGAACCAAGGTCGATGCATATCAACACTTCAACAACTAAGGTCGATGCACATCTCATATCATTGATCATGAAGGTCTGTGCACAAAGTGCAAGTGAAGGTCGGTGCATGTTTTGCCTTCAACGCTACAAAGTCTGTGCACATGTGAACTACAAGGTCTGTGCATGTTGCTGAAAGTCTATGCACATGTGAACTACAAGGTCTGTGCACGTTGCTGAAAGTCTGTGCACATGCAGAGGTCCTGCACGGTCAATGTGACGACTCGGACTCCGAATACCGGATATACCCGATAGAAATACCGAGTAGACCCGATACAACTTGGAACCCGAGAGAGCGGTAAAGCTCCGAAGGGATAAAAGGTATGGCTGGGGTACATTGAAGCCCTAGATAAAGCAGTAAGCAATTAATATTTCAATGATCAGGTTTGCTAAAATAGCAAGAAATAAAATTACATTTTCATTAACAGTTTAAATTAACAGAGTCCAGTCCAAGAAAAGACAAGTACAGCCCAACAGAAATTAAAATGTACCCTCAAGTCGGGGGAAGCCTGACGTAGAGAATGCTGGCACAGCTGGCAACCATGAATGGACGCACCGCGTCATGAACACCAGGAAAAAGGAGAAGCAACTACACCTGAAAAGTAGGGGTGAGCCTCGTGTCACTGGCTCAGTAGGGGTCACGCTGATCCCTATTGAAAAACTAGACAGTAACCCTGAAGCAAAACGGTAGTAGTAGTAAAGCAGGAAAGCTAACTACAACTAGAAAGCTGTAAAAGAAAACCGGAACAGCAGGAGTAGAATTGCTAAAAGAAAAGGGAAAAATAAAGCCGTAAAGAACGAGAACACGACTACCGAGTGAAGCTCAGCTCCCTAAGCTGCTCCACACATCGACAGAAAGGCGACTCTGATCTCTCAAGGCTAAGCAAAGACTCACAAGAAGAGGCAAAAGGCCTAGAAGAGACCTAGACAGACACGAAACACTAAGGCCTACATGACTGGATCGTCGTGCACACACATACACGACTGGATCGTCGCGTATACTACACAGCACCGACCTCGGTTAAGGACAAGAAAAAGGCTAACCGGGAAGGTCACGACACGAAGAACGAGAAACATGGGAGTCACGTGTCACGTGACGGAAGCACCTCCTCACTAGAAGCACAATCAAATGCGTCCACTGACGTCTTACACTACGCCGCAAGTATCTCGCTACGGACGTCGAGAACGACAGAGACTGAGATACTCTCTGAACCAGGAACAGGTTCAGGAATAAGGAACAGCAGTAACGAGTGACTAGTCAGGGTCACGCCCGTCGACGCTCGTCCTAAACGCCCCTGACCACGTGTGGACACACAAGCTCAATGCCATGAGCCAGGCCTCTAGCTAATTTTCTCCCCCAGCAGACGCTACTGACAAGCAAGGGAGCCCACAGAAACTAGCTTACAAACCGTCTGTCGAGAACTGCCCTCACCACCACTCCCAGGTGGGTCGACACTCGAGGTCGTCAGGCTACGACTAGTGGAGGCTCACAAGATACAGAGACTGTGAAACACAAGTGCTGGAGTACAGACAGACGAAACATGCACTGTCACATGTACTACGAAGCACTAGACACGAGGTAGCATACCAGACTGCCACCGGACTCAGGACAGACAACTAGACCTGCTACACAACGATCCTTGAGTCAGAAGACTCGGGGTCAAGATCGTCACACAAAGCGGTACAAGCCGCCAATCGTTCTAATCCTATGCCACAGCATGATAAAACATCGATAAGAAATGACACAGGATCACCTGATCCACGCCTCAGCTTTAACACGAATCATGGAGACCAGAGGGATCACCAAGACCCTCGACGAACATGGACATGCAAATCGAGGTAAGACAACACCTCGAAGCGTCCATAAACATTGTCTCAAACTACCCAAAATAGTCGAGACACACACGGTTACTTGTCAATCACTGGGTCTCACCGGGTCGACCAGAACCTAAACACTGACTCAGAAGACTCAGAAGTAGTACAAAACATTGAGATAAGGACACTCTTGGCCACCTTATCAGGAGGTCATAGCTCTCATAGGACATCAAAAGACATCCACGGGAACAATGGGCAAACCACAGGTCAAGCCAAGATGATTAGAAGTCAAAACAATGGAAATACAGCTCTTTGGAAGTAGGCAGTCTAATGCCTGACCACTCAACAATGTAGGCAGTCAAGTATAAGGCCACTTACCAGCCGCAAAGACGCAGACACTAGGTAGTCGTATGATGGTCCGCGTAAAAGACCTAAGCACGACTCGAGCCACCTCAGCGTGGGGGTACGCCGAGCCACCGGTACCGCACACGGAGCACGACTCGAGCCACCTCAGCGTCCATCTGACTCGGAGACAGCCTGGAGACTCCGCCTTGAGCCTCCCCATTTATCATATTTAGTTAGACTTTATGTGTGTAATTTGTGTTTATTTCGTTGTATTCGGTTTGCTATTTTGATTGTAAGAGGGGCTTATGTGCAATTTGGACCCCGTGGGCCCCACGGGCCCCCCAGGCCCCATCCCATTGAGCCACCTCAGCCTAGGGTCCCATGTGGGGTCAGTCAACCTTCCACATGGAGGCTTCTAGAAGGGTGGGACAAGTGGGGGACAAGTGGCTTGGAAAGTCCACATTTTGGCCACCCACCCCACCTACCAAGTCAGGCCCACTCTCCTTGGTCCAAGGGCCGCCCCCCTCCCCTTATTTTTTATTTATTTTTTTATGTGTGTGTCATATGCCATCCCAGCCCTTCATCTCCCACCCCTTGATCCTACGGTTGTGGATGGATGTGAGATGTAACCTATTTAAGCTTCTATTTTCCATTTTGGAAGAATTAATGCCATTTGAATCAAACAAATTCCAAGAGCAAGGGCTGGTGCGCCCCCCTCCTCTCTCCTCCCTCTCCCCCTTGAAGCTGTGAAGGCTTCCATTCTGAGGTGTGACGCCTCGTGTATCGGTTCCGACGATCGCCGCCGCCGCCACGAGCCGCCACCGCACCACCATCGCCATCAACGGAGTTCTGCCTGCGCAGTACCACAGCAGCTTGTTCGAAACTCACAGGTCTTCTCCGAGCTCATTTAGCTACCAAATTTGGAGGAGTTGTTTCTGGGATGTTCCTCTCCACCCACAAAAATCAGGCCAGCATTCAGATCACGTTTCCTATTTTTTGATTTTCGTCCACTCTTCCATTTCTGTTCTGCCAGAGTTCTGTCCAGGTTCACCTCTGTCCTGAGTTTCATGTCTTAGATCCACTTTTTGATTTTTGTTAGTTCTCCCAATTTTACTAGGGGTTCCATACATCCACCCCTTCATCCAAAATTTTTCTCAATTTTTTATTCGCCCATCTCATATTTTCTAAAAATCGTTCTCAGACCCATCTATAGTTCTGTCCACCTGTTCCCAGATCCAACCACCAGTCACCCCAAAAATCATAACAAATCGCAGCCTCCTCCAAATCAAATTCTTAAAATAGTCCTAGTTCTGTGGTTTGATTCCCTACAACTTCTAAGACGAGCTCGAAGCCTGAATCCAACTGTACGTAGGCGGTCAATGGCCATTTACAAGAAACTGATATGCTGATCTGAGATTTTGGGAGCTGTGGAGCAGAGAATTGAAAAATAGTTAAAGCCCAAGTCCGCGCAGGTTCAGAAGAGTCCACTGTCCCTAGATTGAAGGATTTCGAATATTCTTTCCAACGGAGCTGGTTTCATCGCATTCCGGCGACGGGGCTGATCGCAGCGGCCATTTTCGCCGGAGCGCGTGCTGCTGAAACAGTAACATTAGCTCGTGGACATCACTCTCTCCATTTGGGAACCGGGGCACCCGGCCTCCGGTGAGTGTCGCCGGCTGACCGCCGTCCAGGGAAGCATGCTGCCAGGAGTCCCCATTACAGTGGGACCCACCCCGCCAGACCCGGAGGACAGGACAGCGTGTGGGCCCCACGGCCCATTGATTGCACCGTCCGAAAGCACGAGAACGCGGAGTTCGGCGCGTCGAGACGACATCAAGATGCTGCCCGTCCACCTGATTTGCGTGATCCCCGGGCCCCACATGTGACCTTTTACCTCCCTGCGTGGAGTGGGTCGAATCTCTTTGTACCGCTGTGAATTATGTTAACCGGGGGTCCGTAAGTCAGCCGGGGTGTCTTCGCCACGCCGGGTGCGTGGAGGTAAATGTCTTAACTCCTTGGCGTTACATTGCTTAGCTAGTATACGATCTTAGGCCGCTTCCGAGAGTGTAGGTACTAGCCCGTGTGTCCATGTCACCGCTGTGAGAGTGAGAGTGACCCGTCCCGCGACTCGATCCGAGTCCGGAAGTTGAGTCGGACTACCCTTGACCTCCACCGGTTCCTTAACCGCACACGGTCCGCGCTTTCCCTCGCTTGGGACGACGAGTGAGCTTCCACTTCTGTTAGCGACGTTTCGCCACGAGGAGCTCGTAGTGTCGGGCTTAGTGTCTCCCTGGTGTGTGTTGCTGGTCGCGTCTACATCTAGAGTCTGAGGTCCACCCCATGTAGAGTCGCCTCCCGTGTCCGTCCCGCATCAGTTTGGTATCAGAGCGAGTCGAGTCTAGGGTAGTCGTTGCATATTTCTTGCATAGTATAAGTCAAGTCTAGGATCATCATTTCAAAACAACAAAAAAGAAAAAAATGTGTTTTCAAATTGCATTTCACCCAATAGCTCGGTATATTAAAAGGCGTTGCCCGAACATTAGGTTATGCCTATCGGGAGGGTAGCGTACTTGCGCGAGTGATCTTCGGATCGCTTGTCTCCGCCTCGTACCGGATATTGGTTAGGTCTAAGTGCATCATCTTGTGAGTGTTTGCATTAGTCGGTGTCTTCTAGGTCGTGTGTCTTTACATGCCCACCCGTCGAGGTACCCAATACTCGCCACCATCACCTATGGCGGATTCCCGGGCCCGTAGCTCCGATGAGTCCTCGACGGCCGAGATGTTCTGAGCCATTATGGAACGTCTTGACACGCGTATGGATGGTCTTAGTACGCGTATGGATGGCATAGGAACGCGTCTAGAAGGGCGGATGAAAGCCCTCGAGGATCGGGCCGAGAGTTCGGATCAGTCCATCCAGGGCTTAGTTGGGAGGATTGCTGTCCTAGAGAGGGGCCCAGTAGCAGCGCAACCCGCGCCGACGAACGGCCAACAAGAGCCAGTGCAGCAACCCGCTGTGCCAAGGGCTCAGGTGGAGGATGTCGGGAGGCAACAGGCGCCTATAGTGGATGATTATGCTTCCGACAATGATCAGGGGGGTAACGGTCGTCGTCATCAACGACGAAATCGTGATGACGAGGATGACGACCGCATCCTTAGGGGTGTGCGTGTGGACCCTCCCACCTTTAGCGGGTCCTTGGACCCTAGGGTGTACTTAGATTGGGAGGCCGGCATGGACCGGTACTTCGAGTGGTTTGAGATGACGGACCACCGAAGAGTCCGATACGCAAAGATGAAGCTGCAAGGGCAGGCCCAAACTTATTGGATCAATGTGGAGAGCATGCTCAAGCAGCGACGTCAACCCCAAATTGGTACTTGGGATGATATGAAAATCAAATTGAGGTTGAAGTACCTTCCCGCCTCATATCGCCAACGTCTTATAGACAAGTGGCAAAGCATCTCCCAAGGGAACCGATCCGTGACCGAGTACACCGCCGAGTTCGATGAGTATTACTTACGGTGTGGGGTCACGGAAGAGAGCACCATGACTATATCCCGCTTTCGAAGAGGTTTACGGCCCAATTATCAATATGAACTCTTTCGCCGCAATGCAACCACTTTGGAGCAGGCATATCAGATCGCTCTCGAATTGGAGCAGTTCGAGGCCGAGTTCGAGTCACCCCATCGGTTGGGCTCTTTTCCCCTTCG
Organism: Amorphophallus konjac; assembly: GCA_022559845.1. Classification (NCBI taxonomy): domain Eukaryota; kingdom Viridiplantae; phylum Streptophyta; class Magnoliopsida; order Alismatales; family Araceae; genus Amorphophallus; species Amorphophallus konjac. The sequence continues at coordinate 267,367,310 of CM040127.1, forward strand.
TAGTGTCGAGCCCCGTGGCTCATCTGGCATGTATCCGAGGGCCCCCATGACTCGACCTCAGGAGCCCACTCGCCCCGAGCCCTTTGCTCCTAGGCCTCGTCCTCCACCCCCGAGGGACCTTCCTCGTCCCCAGCATCTTACGGCCCCACCCACAGCCCGTCCATCGGCACCCGCACCTCCTGCACGTCCATTGTTGCCTACGCCTCCTATCCGTCGGGAGGATAAAGGTAAAGGACCTATGATTGGGGAGCCTAGTGGATCACGACAGCAGTGTTATCGCTGCAATGGGTTTGGCCATTTCGCCAACCAGTGTCCCACCCGCCCATCTCTTCACATTGGGGACACACAGGCCGAGGATACCACCCCTACGGGCCTCGAGTTAGTCAGCTATGAGACAGATGAAGAGCTAGCTGACGAGTACTATGAGATGGGAGGTGAGGCCCAGGATGCCCAACATTCGGACGATACCCACGTGGGGGTCGTCAGATGTATCCTCACCCAGCCGCAGGTCAGTGATGACTAGCGTCGGACTACTATCCTTCATGTATTCTGTAGGCTGGGAAAGTAAATTTGCAAGGTGGTCATCGATAGCGGGAGTTGTATCAATGCAATCTCCATGAACGCTGTCGCCCGTCTTGGTCTCACACCCGTAGACCATCCTTGTCCCTATCAGGTATCATGGGTGGATACCACTTCCATTTCGGTCAGGCTACGGTGCTTGGTCCCGCTGCAGCTCCACTCCTACCGTGACGAGATCTGGTGTGATGTTCTCCCCATGGAAGTGGGTAGTATCATTCTTGGTAGGCCGTGGTTATTTGACCGGGATGCCACGCTCCATGGCCGGTCGAACACCTGTACCTTCGACCACGCTGGCCAGCGGGTCACCCTCCAACCCGTTCGGCCCAGGAGCCCATCAGTCAGGGGTCCTACTGGCCCTAGTACTCCGAAGCCTTCCATTCCCGGGCCTAGTACCCCATCCCCAGCTCGAGCTATGACCGTTACCTCTGGCCCAGGAGAGCCCTCGATGAGGAGATTGATGATGATTAGCTCCCGGGAAATGGAGCAGGAGCTTAGTCAGGGCTGTCCGATGTTTGCCATTACGGTCCGAGCGGTGGAGCGGGACTCCGAGGGTGAGCTCCCACCCGAGGTTGTTCCCATTCTGCAGGAGTATGCTGATGTCTTTCCCGATGAGCTTCCCGAGGGACTCCCACCGATGCGGGATATTCAACATGCCATCGACCTTGTTCCGGGCTCTTCTTTGCCCAACCTTCCTCATTATCGCATGAGTCCCACGGAGCATGCCGAGCTTAAACGGCAGGTCGATGAGTTAGTGCAGAGAGGGTCTGTTCGGGACAGCATGAGTCCATGTGCTGTACCCGCATTACTCGCCCTGAAGAAGGATGGCACGTGGAGAATGTGCATTGATAGTCGTGCCATCAACAAAATCACCGTGAAGTACAGGTTCCCTATTCCCCGCCTTGATGACATGCTGGACATGATGGCAGGTGCCACTATCTTTTCGAAGATCGATCTTAAGAGTGGCTACCATCAGGTGAGGATTAGGCCAGGTGATGAGTGGAAGACTGCATTTAAGACCAAGGACGGTCTATATGAGTGGTTGGTCATGCCTTTTGGGTTGACCAATGCCCCTAGCACTTTCATGCGGCTCATGACTCAGGTCCTTCGACCTTTCATTGGAGTCTTTGTAGTGGTGTATTTTGATGATATCCTTATCTATAGCCGCACCACAGGGGACCACTTAGACCACCTTCGGCAGGTCTGTCTACTTCTTCGGCGAGAGCAGCTGTTTGCGAACCCACAGAAGTGTGCCTTCATGACACCTCAGCTTACCTTCTTGGGTTTCATTGTGTCTAGTACTGGGGTCTCCGCCGACCCGGAGAAGGTCTGGGCCATTGTTGAGTGGCCGGAACCCCGTACGGTTCATGATGTCCGCAGTTTTCATGGCCTTGCGACGTTCTACCGTCGCTTCATCCGCGGATTTAGCTCCGTCACCGCCCCGATCACGGATTGCATCCGGAAGGGCACATTTGTATGGACGAAGGCCGCATCTGCCGCCTTCAAGGACATCAAGGAGCGCATGACCCAGACACCTATCCTTCGATTGCCTGATTTCTCGAAGGTGTTTGAGGTCTCTTGTGATGCGTCGGGTGTTGGGATTGGAGGAGTTTTGAGTCAGGAGTCCCACCCGATCGCATATTTCAGCGAGAAGCTGAATGACGCGAAACTGCGATATTCCACGTATGATAAAGAATTCTACGCAGTTGTTCAGGCTCTTAGGCATTGGAGGCACTATCTTTTACATCAGGAGTTTGTCCTATACTCCGACCACGAGGCATTGAGGTACCTCCATTCACAAAAGAAGCTTAACTCGCGTCATAGTCGTTGGGTCGAGTACCTCCAGCAGTTCACCTTTGTGCTGAAACATAAGGCTGGAGTGGAGAACAAGGTGGCTGATGCCTTGAGTCGGCGAGCATGTTTGCTTACCACCATGAGTGCCGAGGTCGTAGGGTTAGAGAAGATGAAGGAGGCCTATGTTGATTGTCCTGACTTCGGTCAGATTTTTACCACCCTCCAGGTCGGACCCTCGAGAGACCTTGATGAGTATGTGCTTCAGGAGGGTTACCTCTTTTGGGGTAGCAGGCTATGTGTTCCCCGAACTTCGATTCGAGATTTCTTAGTATGGGAACTACATGTGGGAGGTCTAGCTGGCCACTTTAGTCGGAACAAGACTATCGAGGCAGTAGAGCATCGATTTTATTGGCCGAGCTTGAAGCGCGATGTTGCTAACATCGTGGCTCAGTGCCGTACATGTGCTACGGCCAAGATGAAGAAGCAAAGCTCGGGCCTTTATACGTCTCTCCCCGTGCCTGATGCCCCGTGGCAGGATGTCAGCATGGACTTTGTTTTGGGATTGCCACGTACCTCCAGGAAGCATGATTCGGTCTATGTGGTGGTTGACCGTTTCTCGAAGATGGCCCTCTTTATTCCTTGCTCAAAGACGTCGGATGCTTCTAGGGTAGCCCGCCTTTTCCTTACGCATGTGGTGTGCAAGTTCGGGTTGCCTCGCACTATAGTGTCTGACCGTGATGTTAGATTCACTTCCTATTTTTGGAAGACACTATGGCATATGATGGGTACTCACCTCAAGTTTTCTACTGCATATCATCCCCAGACAGATGGCCAGACCGAGGTAGTCAATAGGAGTCTGGGAGATCTTTTGAGGTGTCTAGTCAGGGACCGCATTGGGGATTGGGATCTCATTTTACCCATGGCTGAGTTTGCATACAATGATTCGGTGAATAGGTCTACCGGCATGAGTCCATTTGAGATTGTCACAGGTCGTAGGCCTAGGAAACCCGTTGACCTTGTCCCCATGCCTATCCATGCTAGAGTGTCGGAGTCGGCCGAGTCGTTTGCTAGGCACGTTAGGAGTTTGCATGACGACATCCATCGTCACATTGAGGCCAGCAATGCACGGTACAAGGAGTTAGCCGATGCCCAACGACACCACCGAGAGTTCCACGAGGGCGAATACGTCATGATCAGGGTAAGACCTGAACAGTTTCCCTCTAGAACCGTTAAGAAGTTGCAAGCTCGCGGAGCCGGTCCCTTTAGAGTGTTGAAACGCGTTGGATCCAATGCGTATGTTGTGGACCTGCCCGAGGAATATAGTATAAGCTCTACCTTCAATGTATCGGATCTTGTTGCATATAGGGACCCAGCGGTGATCCCTAGTGAGCCTTTTGAGCCATCCCCTCCCTTTGAGAGTGATCCCACACCTGAGTGTCCACTTCCACCTCTAGCCCCTTTTTCACGGCAGCGTGAGCATATAGATCGTATACTAGACGAGCAAGTGACAGTTACCAGTAGTGGATCTTACCCGCGCTACCTAGTGCGATGGAGAGGACGGCCCGCTACTGAGGACACATGGATCACACATGGCGAGTTGCAGTGGATCGATCCGGACCTTCTGGAGCGATGCAGACCCTTACTCGACAGGGTCGAGTTTCTCCCACCCGGGGAGAATTGGTGCGGACACCGGAGCAGTTGAGCGGCGTGATACGCCAAGCCACCGGTACCGCACACGGAGCACGACTCGAGCCACCTCAGCGTCCATCTGGCTCGGAGACAGCCTGGAGACTCCGCCTTGAGCCTCCCCATTTTTCATATTTAGTTAGACTTTATGTGTGTAATTTGTGTTTATTTCGTTGTATTCGGTTTGCTATTTTGATTGTAAGAGGGGCTTATGTGCAATTTGGACCCCGTGGGCCCCACGGGCCCCCCAGGCCCCATCCCATTGAGCCACCTCAGCCTAGGGTCCCATGTGGGGTCAGTCAACCTTCCACATGGAGGCTTCTAGAAGGGTGGGCCAAGTGGGGGACAAGTGGCTTGGAAAGTCCACATTTTGGCCACCCACCCCACCTACCAAGTCAAGCCCACTCTCCTTGGTCCAAGGGCCCCCCCCTTATTTTTTATTTATTTATTTTTGTGTGTGTCACATGCCATCCCAGCCCTTCATCTCCCACCCCTTGATCCTACGGTTGTGGATGGATGTGAGATGTAACCTATTCAAGCTTCCATTTTCATTTTGGAAGAATTAATGCCATTTGAATCAAACAAATTCCAAGAGCAAGGGCTGGTGCGCCCCCCTCCTCTCTCCTCCCTCTCCCCCTTGAAGCTGTGAAGGCTTCCATTCTGAGGTGTGACGCCTCGTGTATCGGTTCCGACGATCGCCGCCGCCGCCACGAGCCGCCACCGCACCACCATCGCCATCAACGGAGTTCTGCCTGTGCAGTATCATAGCAGCTTGTTCGAAATTCACAGGTCTTCCCCGAGCTCATTTGGCTACCAAATTTGGAGGAGTTGTTCCTGGGATGTTCCTCTCCACCCAAAAAAATCAGGCCAACATTCAGATCACGTTTCCTATTTTTTGATTTTCGTCCACTCTTCCATTTCTGTTCTGCCAGAGTTCTGTCCAGGTTCACCTCCGTCTTGAGTTTCATGTCTTAGATCCACTTTTTGATTTTGTTTAGTTCGCCCAATTTTACTGGGGGTTCCATACATCCACCCCTTTATCCACAATGTTTCTCAATTTTTTATTCGCCCATCTCATATTTTCTAAAAATCATTCTCAGACCCATCTACAGTTCTCTCCACCTGTTCCCAGATCCGACCACCAGTCACCCCAAAAATCATAACAAATCGCAGTCCCCTCCAAATCTAATTCTAAAAATAGTCCCAATTCCGTGGTTTGATTCCCTACAACTTTTAAGACGAGCTCGAAGCCTTAATCCAACTGTACGTAGGTGGTCAACGGCCATTTACAGGAAACTGATATGCTGATCTGAGATTTCGGGAGCTGTGGAGCAGAGAATTAAAAAATAGTTAAAGCCCAGGTCTGCGCAGGTTCAGAAGAGTCCACTGGCCCTAGATTGAAGGATTTTGAATCCTCTTTCCAACAGCGCTAGTTTCATCGTATTCTGGCGACGGGGCTGATCGCAGCGGCCGTTTTCGCCGGAGCGCGCGCTGCTGAAACAACAACATCAGCTCGTGGACAGCACTCTCTCCACTTGGGAACCGGGACACCCGGCCTCCAGTGAGTGTCGCCGGCTGACCGCCGTCCAGGGAAGCGTGCTGCCAGGAGTCCCCATTACAGTGGGACCCACCCCGCCAGACCCGGAGGACAGGACAGCGTGTGGGCCCCACGGCCCATTGATTGCGCCGTCCGGAAAGCACGAGAATGCGGAGTTCGGCGCGTCGAGACGACATCAAGATGCTGCCCGTCGACCTGATTTGCGTGATCCCCGTGCCCCACATGTGACCTTTTACCTCCCTGCGTGGAGTGGGTCGAATCTCTTTGTACCGCTGTGAATTATGTTAACCGGGGGTCCGTAAGTCAGCCGGGGTGTCTTCGCCACGCCGGGTGCGTGGAGGTAAAGGTCTTAACTCCTTGGCGTTACATTGCTTAGCTAGTATACGGTCTTAGGCCACTGCCGAGAGTGTAGGTACTAGCCCGTGTGTCCATGTCACCGCTGTGAGAGTGAGAGTGACCCGTCCCGCGACTCGATCCGAGTCCGGAAGTTGAGTCGGACTACCCTTGACCTCCGCCGGTTCCTTAACCGCGCACGGTCCGCGCTTTCCCTCGCTTGGGACGACGAGTGAGCTTCCACTTCTGTTAGCGATGTTTCACCACTAGGAGCTCGTAGTGTCGGGCTTAGTGTCTCCCTGGTGTGTGTTGCTGGTCGCGTCCACATCTAGAGTCTGAGGTCCACCCCACGTAGAGTCGCCTCCCGTGTTCGTCCCGCATCAGAGGGGGACGCGCGCGAATGAAAGGGAGGAGAGAGGAAGAAGAAAGAAAAAGAAAAGAAATTAAGAAATTTTCCTAATTTCTGAAATTCTGATTTTTGGCCCGAAAATCCATTAATTCAAAAAAATACGGAAAAATAGTCGAAACAATCCTCGGAAAGAATGCAACGCAACTGTAGCGTCCTCGAGTTGATGGACTGAACAACAACCTCACCACAGGATTCCATAAGTAGTACGAGAGAAAAACCCACGTGGATCGTCAAACTCAACTGAGGACCCATAAATGTGATCTGAAACTCTCCGAAAAGGATCCGAAAGACCTAATAAGAATCCAGGGTATTACAGTCAAGGTCGGTGCATCGACCTCAAGCAGCAAGTCTGCACAGCTGCACCGACACAGTGGGCTTGTTGCACCGACCTTGCTCATTAGCTGCTTTGACCTCTCTGAAGCAATTTCATCAGCTGCACCGACCTCACCATCAAGCTGCATCAACGCCAGAGCCTCCCTGCCTCGACGCATCAAGCTTCCTGCCTTGATACACCTGTTTCAATGCTTCGACGCATCAACCTTGCTGCGTCAAGGCACCAGAAGATCTCGAGCCTCTCAGCAGCAAACCTTCACAGCTGCATCGATGCAATGGCCTGCTGCATCGACGCAACAGGGCCTGTGAAGCCAGTTTAACCAGTTTTCTGTCAAATCAATTGGAAGAACCAGAGAGCAATATTATATACCGTAAATGCCCAAATAATTCGAGGTCTGGAAGTTGCTCCCATGGTTGAATTTTGGTCTAGTCATCATTACCCTACCAAAACACCTTTTTGGTGGCAGCAATGTCAGGTTCCATACCTGGAACATGACTCTTGTCAGGACCACACTTCTGCTATCATTAAATAGGATATGGTCCCAGAATTGTATAGGGAGCAGAAAGTCAACCAGAGCCAATAAGAAGTAGACAGCAAGATATTCTGCTCTAAGGGTCATTAAATGTCATATTGTAGAGATCAAGAATGGTCTTTGTCAAGCACCTTCTATGGGCTGTCAAAAGAGATGGAGTCTAAAACACTTTTCCTTGTCCCTGCTGGACCAATTAAAGGATAGATTTTTGGAGGAAAAATCTCCTCTTCTAGGCACGCATATCCATGCAAGGTGCTGTACCAAGTGACTTGCATCTGAAGAATAAAAGGGACAGATAAGGTGGAAGCAGGGTGATGAGAGGTTACACAACTCTGAATGCGCTGCCATGATTGTGAGTGCACATCATTGGAGAATAACAGAAGCAAGCGATAGGTTGAGCAAGCAGGTGAAGAAGAAGAAGAAGATCAAAGGCTGAACTGAAGATGTCCTTCTGCTCGTTGCTTTGCAAAGATAAAGCCATAGTCAAGAAACATCAGAATTTCACGTAGCAACGCAAGCTCTCCTCATCTCAGACAAAGGACTTTTGCATCTAGCATTGAGCATCACTCTTCCTGTCTGAGTTTCTAGTTTTCTTCTCTTTAGTTTGATCTGTTTAAAGTAATCTCGAACCATCCCTACCGGTGTGTGTAGGCAGACGGAGGTGTGTTCCGATCTGTGGTGAACCGTCCCTGCCGATTTGTGTGCAGGAAGATAGACAGAGAGTGTTCTCTGGTTTGTGGTTTGGGACGTGTGCCCGGTTGAGCTATGTAACAACTTGTTAGTGTTGCGGCACTAGGGAAGCCTCACTTGGTTTGAGTGAGGGGTGGACGTAAGACTCAGGTTTGACTCAGAACCACCTTAAAAATCCTTTATTCAAGTGGGTTGGTTGTGTGATTTCGTTTGCTAGATGTTTGTTTAGGCCGTTGCTCATCCTTATCCTTGCATCATGTGCTTTAGGCACTTGCTCATTCTCTAGCTTCTATTATTCTGTTGGAAATTGTTTGTATCTCGAAAAAGAGGGGCAGATCTATTCATCCCTCCCCTCTAGATCAGCCATTCCCACACAACACGTGGTATCAGAGCCAAACTCTCATGATGGGGTTCAACGACCTTGAGAGAAATGGTGGAATGGTGTCCAAGGGTCTTATGCCCGAAGGACATTCTGTTAATAGACCTCCCTACTTCACTGGATCTAACTAACCGTATTGGAAAAATTGCATGCAGGTGTTTATCCGCGTCCAAGACTATGAACTCTGGCGAGTGATTAGCAAGGGTCCCTACGAGCTTCCAGAAGATAAGGACGTCTGGACTAAGGGGCAAATAAGAAAATCAACAGTCAACTATGCCAAGCACATCATGCAGTGCTCTCTTCATCCAGTAGAGTTTTCAAGAGTATCAACCTGCGGGACAATCAAGGAGATGTGGAATCGCTTAGAGGTAATATATGAAGGCACATCTCAGGTGTGTGAAATCAAAGCTAACATCTTGATTTCTGAGTGTGAAATGTTTAGAATGAAGCCTGATGAGTCCATTCAAGATATGTATGCTCGTTTAACTATGCTCACAAATAGTCTAACTGATCTGGGAAAGAAATATATAGAGCAGGACATAGTAAGGAAAATTCTCCGATCATTAACCCCGGCATGGCATACCAAGGCCACTGTGGTTGAAGAGTCCAGAGATCTATCAACCACCAAGGTAGAAGAGCTCATAGGGTCACTCATGACCTATGATATTAACTTGAAGAACAAGGAGATAGAAGTGACCAAGAAGAAGCCTTTGGCTCTAAAGGCTTGACCTAGCCGACAAACTACCTCCGAGGAAGGTGACACTTCTACCAGTGAGTAAGATGAGGATCAAGTGGCAATGCTCACACGTAAGTTCTGAAGTTTTCTGAGCAAAGAAGGTAAGGGCTTCATGAAAAGGAAGCCACATGTAAAGAAAGGTTATAGATCGAGCTATGAAAATTTTAAGAAAGCTGACAAGATTATTTGTTACTATTGCAACAAACCAGGACATGTCAAGACTGAGTGCCCTGAAAGGGTGAAGAAAGCTAGCCAATGGAAAGAAGAATAAAGCCATGGTATGCACGTGGAGCGATGAGGAGGAAGATAACGATGAAACAAGCTCCACGGAGATGGAAAAGGAAGACTTCTGCCTAATGGCCAAGAGAGATGAAGACTCTGAAGTACATTCTCTTTCGAGCACTTCATTGCCAGTGACTTGGAAGAGGCCTACATAGAACTCATGGATAAATATGAAATGTATAAGAAAGAAAACAAAGCCTTGAAAAAGAAAATTAACTCAATTGTGCATGATCAAAGCATGCGTGCTAAAACTATCTCTCTGGTATCTGAAATTGAAGTCCTAAAAAAATTGAATGAAGATTTGGAAGATGGTAGAAAAGAAATGGCTGACTTAGAAGTTGAAAATGAAGATTTAAGAAATGAAAGTGATGAAACAAAAATGAAGATGCAAAGTTATGAAAATGACAGCAAACTGTGCAATGAAAAATATGAAGCTGTCAAGTAAGTCAATTCTCAACTTCTTGAAAACATTGAAAAACTAGAGAAAGATCTTATTGACAAACAACAATCCCTTGAAAAATTTGTAGATGGTAGGAAAAATTTAGATGCCTTGGTGCCTAAAATGAATTTCAATAAGGAAGGCTTGAGATTTAATCCCACAAATAAGAAACAAGTTGGTTTAAAAACTGTCACCTTAGTATCCTCAGTAGGTGCCTCAAGTTCCAACTCTCAACCTGCTCAAAACAAAGGAAAAGAAAAGATGGAGAACCTGTGAAAGAAAAATCTGAAATTTCCAAGAAATCTCCTCAAATATCCCAGCCAAAGCACAATGAATCAAAATCCAAGCCAACACACACCAAGACTAAAACTGGGTTAAGGGGTCAGTCAGGTCGACCTTACTCACTGCCTGCGTCGGTGCAGCCAAGAACTATGGCTGGGCAATATGACAGAAGGCAACCCATGCATCGACGCATCAAATACAAGGAGTGGACCTTTCAACCAAACAGAACTCATTATAACTCCAATTTTCAGGGTATGCCCCGAGGCAGTCAATGGGCCAGGTCGAGGCAGTGGCATCATGGAAAAGAGCTCAGTTGGGAAAATCAAGGGGTAGGTCAATGCATGATCCCCTATAGGTGAATGCAGTCGGTTGGTTGGCAAAATTTCAACCCGTATCCCTATAGAAACTATCATACTCATTCCCCCATGAATCCCTACACTTTCTATCAATCAAAAACAAAACAATGGAACCAAAAACAACCCTCTTCAAACATCCATCAAAAATCAAAAGCTGAAAAATAAAAGAAAAATGTGAGAACAATTAATAATAATAGAAATTCAGCAGCAAGCAAGAAAGTCAGAAATGAAAAGAAAATATGGATTCCAAAGACTATGATGTCTTGCTTAGAAGAATTGAAGAGTTTGATGGGACTCAAATTCTGTTGGGTTCCAAACATTGTTGCTTAATTGTCTTGCAGGAATGTCTTGCAGCCGTACATAATAGATGGTACATTGATAGCGACTGTTCAAGACATATGACGGGGGACATAACAAAATTCTGTCTTTTGGTGGAGAAAGAAGCAGGACATGTCATGTTTGGATGGAACAACAAAGGAAAAATCATTGGTACTGACAATGTAGGTAAGAGTCCTTCCAACTCTATTGAAAATGTTTTGTTAGTTGAAAGTTTAGAGTACAACTTACTGAGTATAAGTCAATTATGTGATAAAAGGTCATAGAGTGATTTCTGACTCTCTCGAATGCAAAATTCTGGAAACAAAATCTAACATTGTAAAATTTTCTGGTAAGAGAGTCAATAATGTATATATGATCGACCTAGATGATCCTGCACATATAAATCTATGTCTTGCTGCATCAAAATTTGAACTTGCATGGTTATGGCATCGTAGACTAGGACATGCTAACTACAATGTCCTACATAAACTCATGAAACATTCGATGGTGAAAGGACTGCCTGAACTCTCATTTAAGCAAGATAATAAAATCTGTGATACATGTGCCCTAGGAAAACAAACAAGAAAATCATTTAAAAATAGATCTGAAAGTCTTTCATCCAAACCACTTGAGCTAATTCATATGGACTTGTTTGGGCCAACTAGAACTGCTAGTCTAAGTGGTAGAAGATTTGACTACGTCTTGGTAGATGATTTATGATGGGGGCATCTCTTGCCCTTCACATTTTTCCAAGCTCCTATTGCTCGCCATCATGGCTCCATTGTGTCTGTTACATTTTTCTGAGTCTAGTCATGTAATTTTCTTATTTTATTTGAGTCATATCATTGTAATTTTCCTTTTATTTGAGTCCAGTACCTAGGTTAATGAGTCATCTACCTAAGTTAAGTGTCATATGGTTGATTAGATTAGTTAATGGGCCCAATTCAATGGGCTAAGCCCAGGGGCGTCCCCTTCCCCCTTGGTTATTTGTCATTAGTCTTAAAGTCAGGGACTTATTGTAAAATGTGAGTTCTCTATAAATAGGACCTCATTTCCCCCATTTTAAGTTAATGAAGATCTATTATTGTGAGTCCATAAAATTGAGTTCATTTGGTGAGAAGCCATTAGAGAGGAGTAAGAAACTCCCCTCCCCTAGCCCCTTTCTCTCTCCTCCCCCTCCCACCTATTTTCTCTCTCTCCTCCCCTCATTCAATAGTCACCACAACTTCCCACAACATCTCTTTACTTCACCCCTAGTCCCAAGGGAGAACCCACCAATCTCCAAGCCACCCTCCAACCCCCAACTACCCACTACCCTTTCCCAAGCACCCTTCCATCTCCCCAAGGCTGAAGGGGTTCAAACCCTAGGCCAAATTTGAATCTCCCTCCCTTGCTGGCTGCCCCTCACCCCTCCCCAACACCCCGTTCCTACCCTGGTCGCCCTCCCCATTTCCCCTTGCTTCCCTTGACCATCCCACCCTCATACACAACCCTACACCTTCATCCTATTCCCAGCTCGCAGGCAGGAGAGTACCAGGGACTTTCTGAGGCTGCCATGTCATCAACAAGAAGCTTTAGAGGGCATACCATATACTATTGGAAGCGTCTCCCAGTCCTCTTCGCAACGATGGTGGTCTCGTCCCAGTTTAAGTTCGTGGCTGCCCAGGAGAGCCGACATCGCCGGACTGCGCATCATCCTCCTGACAGTCATCGAGAAGCAGATTGTAGAGGCTACCACGACCAGAGTTCTGAGCTTCTTGGAGCGGCGCTTGGCTGAAACGTTCTCCTCCAAGTCCCCTAGCATCGTTTGAAGCCCGAAGCACAAAGTTTCGAATTTCCTACCATTAGTGCGTAGGTCAGTCTGACCGAAGACAGATCCGACCCCCTCCCACTTCTCAGGCTCTCACGGTCAGCTCCGACCTCCGACAGCGTCCCCGCAGGTCTCCGTTCGAAGAGGGTTCGACCATGAATCCAACGACTCTAGCATCGCCTGAATTAGAGCTCGGGAGCAACTGTGGTGTCCTCGCCTTCCTGCTACTGTGACACAGAAGCTACCAGAATCAGAAGCCTGCAACCCTGTTCACGCCTCTGCCTCGACCGTCGTCGCCAACAAGAAAATCCTCAAAAGTTCTGACGACATCCTGGGTCAACCACGGAGGTTTTGCCGCTTGTTTCGTTGCAAATGGAGTTCAGGGCAGTCCGTAGCGGTGTCAACACCGACTGTCTATCCACTATTCCAGAGGGCTGGTAGAACCGATGATCTTCGTCCACTTCGGCCCCACCCCGCCTGGCCGGCTGACCACCCCTCCCTGCGTGGAGGTACATTTTGGTTGTAAAAACTAATCCCCACCCCTAGTCCAACCCCCTTTCAAGGGGCGTAGTGCATGTAAACTGAAATTTCATGTTGAAGCTTCATCGGCGCAGCGTGCGGGTAAGCCCACGCTTCCTCGCTCACCCTCGTCTCCAGTAGGGATCGGTGTCTTCACACCGGTCAGGTGAGCTTCGGTTACCCCTTTGCTGGTTTCTTTCCATTGCTGGTTTAGTATTGCTACTAGTGCCCGATCCCGAATTACTATTGTGTGAGTGACTACCGCGGGCGAGTTGTGAGAGAGCCATTACCTCCCACGCCCTCAGCGTGCTGGCCGCCCCCGAGAGTGGGCATCCTAGGACCCTTAGGGGTTCAACCTTAAGTTAGCCAATCCCCGGAGCCATGAGGTTCCATCTCGGACCCTCACCACCATCACCAAGTTGCCTACGGGCACTAATGTGCGCATAGCGGGAGTGTCCGCTCGAGTTAAGTTGCCGATCCATGAATCTTGTTTGCTTGCTAGGTCCGAGGAATTGATAGATTAGTTGATGCATTCCTAAGGCTTCATCAAACATCCTAGGTCGTGTCACATCAATTTCTCTAGATCACATGGGTATTTTTCCTTACGCACAAAAATGATACTTTTGAAGAGTTTCAGGCACTCTACATGAAGATAAAGCAAGATGGTGAGTTCAAAGTTTCCAACATTCAATCAGATCATGGTGGTGAATTGGCAATGCTAACTTCTATGATTTTTGTAGGACTGAAGGAATATCACACAAATTTTCATCACCAAGGACCCCTGAGCAGAATGGGGTAGTCAAGAGAAGAAACTGAACACTCATAGAAATGGCTGGAACCATGTTGGCAGAAAGATAACTTCCTAGGAGATTTTAGGCTGAGGCGGTAAATACAGCATGCTATCATTAATAGATCTATGGTAAGGCCTCACACCAAAAAGACTCCTTATGAACTGCTCAAAGGTAAGAAGTCTTCCTTGTCTGATATGAGAGTGTTCGGTTCTAAATGCTTCATACATAATAATGACAAAAGAGAATTGGATAAGTTTGAGCCCAAAAGTGATCACGGCATATATCTTGGCTATTTTGATAGATCTAGGGCTTTTAGAATTTACAATACTAGAACTCTAGTTGTGGAAGAATCACCCCATGTCACTTTTGATGAACTTAATGATGATACAAAAAGTGACAAACCTTGCAGGAAAGATGATGACGATGGGGAGTTCCTATCCACAAAGGAAAAGCATGATCCTCCACAAGAAGAGACAAGAGGAAATGATGACTTGGGGGAATCAAGCAAAACAAGGGATCAAGCTACCAGTGAAGGTAATGACTTTATCGACATTAGAGTTCTTAAAGATCATCCCTTGAAAAAAGTCTTAGACATTTTGAATGACCCACCTAGAACCAGGTCACATTTTAGAATTGTTGAAGAATTAGATCAGATTGCTCTTGTCTCACAAATTGAACCAAAAAATATTGAAGAAGCATTGAAAGATGAAAACTGGATAAATTCCATGCAAGATGAATTAAACCAGTTTGAAAGAAATAATGTTTGGCATCTTGTTCCTAGACCATCATTAAAATCTTTCATAGACACCAAATGGGTCTTTAGGAACAAACATAGTGAAGATGGAAAGATAATAAGAAATAAAGCTAGATTGGTGGCTCAGGGTTATAATCAAGAATTTGGAATATACTTTGAAGAATCCTTTGCCCCAGTAGCTAGACTTGAAGTATTAGAATTTTACTTGTATTTGCATGTTCACATATAATAAAATTGTAACAAATGGATGTAAAGAGTGCATTCTTGAATGATCAAGGAAGAAGTATATGTAGAGCAGCCCCCTGGTTTTGATAATTCCAATCGTGAAGATTATGTTTATAAACTAGACAGGGCATTCTACGGCTTGAAGCAAGCACCAAGAGGTTGGTATGATAGACTAAGCTCATTCCTCACCGAGAAAGGGTACGCAAAGGTAAAGTAGATCAAACACCTTTCACCAAAAAGCAAGGTAAATACATCTTGATTGTTCAAATTTACGTTGACGATATTGTGTTTGGATCCACAAAATCTGAAATGTGTGAGGAACTTGCAAATCTTATGACTAGTGAGTTCGAGATGAGTTTAATGGGTGAACTTCAATTCTTCCTCGGCTTGCAGATCAGTCAAAGTGTAGATGGGTGCTTCATAAATCAAGCTAAATACATCAAGGAGCTGCTGGAAAGATTTGATATGACAGAGTGTAAGACAATTGCAACTCCTATGGCAACCTCTACTTCACTAGATGCAGATGAGAAAGGTAATTTTGTGGATGCAAAAACCTACAGAGGTATGATTGGTTCACTGCTATATTTAACTGCATCTAGACCAGATATCCAATTCAGTGTATGCCTATGTGCTAGATTTCAAGCTAGTCTAAGAGAATCCCACTTGATTGCCTTCAAGTGTATCCTTAGATATCTTGCCGGGACTCAAGACTTAGGATTGTGGTATCCGTCATCCTGTGAGCTTTCTCTTGTTTTCTATTCAGATGCAGACTACGTTGGATGTAAGCTGGATCGTAAGAGCACTAGTGGCTATTGCCAATTTTTGGGCGGGTGTTTAGTTTCTTTGGCCTCCAAGAAACAACGCTCGGTTGCTCTCTCAACCGCAGAGGTAGAATATGTTACTGCGGGGAGTTGTGGCACCCAAGTGTTGTGGATTAAACACCAACTCCCAGACTACTTAGTGGATCTTAGCTATGTCCCAATTCTGTGTGATAACACTAGTGCAATCCATCTTGCCAAAAATTCTGTCCAGCACTCTAGGACTAAGCATATTGAAATTAGGCATCACTTTATTAGAGATGAGGTTTTTAAGAAAAATTTTGAGTTGCACTTTATTGATACATTGAATCAAGTTGCTGACATCTTTACCAAGCCTTTGTGTAGTGATAGGTTTTCAACGCTTAGAAGAGAGCTTGGTCTGTGCAAGTCTCAAGTCAACAAAAGTTGAATTTCTCTTGATATCTCTCACTGATGTTGCTTTTGTTGCATTGAAAATCTGATGCATATGTTTTTCTTGTATATACATGTCCTCATGCATTACCATGCATTGTATAAAAAGTCCATGCTCATAGTGCACTGCATTGCTTACTGCATCTTCCATAATTGACCATGGCATATTAAATGGTGATTTGCAAAAAGGCATGCTATGCTTGCCCGGATGCACTCACTATGCGTGAGGACACACCTCCACCGAGTACCATGAGCCAACATTGCATTAGGTCACTGTGTCAGGGGGAGAAAATTGGGTTGAGATGGTCTTGCATCCATGTTGTCTTTATTTTGTCAACTTTAATAAGCGTACAACCATTGGCATGCATTTCTACATCATTTTCTGGAACTGTCTGTATTTTGTTAAGGGGGAGTGTCTGCTTTCTATCTTCTTATCTTCTACATCTATCTCTGGCTGTTTTGACTCCTTCCCTGAAAAATCTGAAAGTCAGTTGCTTCCAATCCTGATACTGTGATCATAAAATAAAGTGAACTTCCTTGTAAGAATCTCCTATTATGTGACCTTGTACTTGTCCATCCAATAAAATTGGTTCAAGGTTAATGACTTCATTGAAGTCTGAGATAAACATTTTTAAAATCATCTATGTTTATCCTTTTAATAGACCTTAACTAGTGCTTACATGTTGTGCCCTAAATGATACTTTCTGAAATCTGCCAATTCTGATCTCAAGGCAAGTTTGGTTGAGATACTGAAATTAAGTATTGTTTTTAAACATCATGAACTATTGAAATTCACAAATGCAATATATTGTCAGAGCAATGACTCTGGTTCACTGAGAAACCATGTCCCCTATCCAAGAAGACAATTGGGGTTGTGTCATGAGGTGCCTCTGTTAACTTTGCACTAAATTGCAAACCAAAATTTTCCGGCAGAGCAATAGCCCAGTTTCTGAGAAACATGTCTCCTCATCAAAGAAATGAAGATAAATATGTCATGAGGTGACAATGCAATCTCTGTTCAAATTGAGGCATGACAGTTAGTCACACCAAGTACTAGGGATACTGGCGTCTAAACAACGTGTATCCTCAAGATACAAGACATGCGTGGACTTAATTACTCGTAACATTACTCTTGTGCTCAAAAGATCTCTGAAGAATCATGCAAAAAATTCCTAAGAATTCCATTTGAACTTCATGCTTGTTTACCCTCAATACTAGCTCGTGTAACTCCTAAAGGAGCCATTGAAGCTGAATGAGTAAGGTGACGGATGATTATATAAAGAGTAAACATGTGGTTCTAGTTTCTTTCTATTAAAACTTGCATGCAGATCCTTTTGAATTCTCCTGTCCAATTCTGATATCATTAGCTTTGAACCATGCCAATTGAGGACTGCATAATGGTAGATTCTGGACATAAATATTCTCTGTATTATGTCATTTGTATTAGAATGTGAAGTTTCTACTTTGTTGAGTTTTATCCTTCCAGAAATCCCTGGCAAACTCCAACCTGGATCTGATCACTATTCTTTGCACCCTTTCCTATTCCTTCTTGATGTTGTCAAAGGGGGAGAAGTTTTTAAGTCATTGACTGCATCTGTCATTCATTGTCTACTTCATTACATCTCTCTTGAAAAGTGCTTATAATGACTCATAGTTGCCATCATCAAAAAGGGAGAGAATGTTGGACATGTGTGTAACATGCTTAATTCTATTATTTTGATGATGTCTAACTATGACTCATTGATGGGTCTGACTTGCATTTTATGAAGCTGAACGTGCAGTTTGACACACTTTGAGTCAAAGATTAAGTCAAAGTCAACTAAGCACGGAAGATTCAGTCAAAGTCAACTGGGCAAGGGTCAAAGGTTAAGTCAAGTCATGAAAAAATTAGTGAAGCAGAAAAAGGCAGGTTGACAAATCTGACTGAGCATAGACACAAGGTCGGTGCACCTTTCGCTAGCATAAGCCAAGGTCGGTGCACCTTTCGCCAGCACAAGACCAAGGTCGATGCACATCATGCCAGTGCAAGCAAATGTCGATGCACGTTGCTGAAGGTCCGTGCACATGTGAAAGGCAAGGTCGGCGCACATAGCAGAAGGTCTGTGCACATATGAAAGGCAAGGTTGGTGCACATATCAGAAGGTCTGTGCACATGTGAACCAAGGTCGATGCACATCAGCACTTCAACAACTAAGGTCAATGCACATCTCATATCATTGTTCATTAAGGTCTGTGCACATGTGCAAGTGAAGGTCGGTGCATGTTTTGCCTTCAATGCTACAAAATATGTGCACATATGAATTACAAGGTCTGTGCACGTTACTGAAAGTCTGTGCACATGTGAACTACAAGATCTGTGCACGTTGCTGAAAGTCTGTGCACATGTGAACTATAAGGTTTGTGCACGTTGCTGAAAGTTTGTGCACATGTAGAGGTCCTGCACGGTCAAGGTCGGTGCATCGACCTCAAGCAGCAAGTCTGCACAGCTGCACCGACGCAGTGGGATTGTTGCACTGATCTTGCTCATCATCTGCTCTGAACTGAAGCAGTTTCATCAACTGCACTGACCTCACCATCAAGCTGCACCAATGCCAGAGCCTCCCTGCCTCAACGCATCAAGCTTCCTGCCTTGATACACCTGTTTCAATGCTTCGACCCATCAACCTTGCTGCGTCAAGGCACCATAAGATCTCGAGCCTCTCAACAGCAAACCTTCATAGTTGCATCGATGCAATGGCCTGCAGCATCGACGCAACAGGGCCTCTGAAGCCAGTTTAAGTAGTTTTCTGTCAAATCAATTGGAAGAACCAGAGAGCAATATTATAGTAAATACGTAAATACATAAAATTCGAGGTCTAGAAGTTGCTGTCATGGTTGACTTTTGGTCTAGTCATCATTACCCTACCAAAACACCTTTTTTGGTGGCAGCAACGTCAGGTTCCATACCTGGAACATGACACTTGTCAGGACCACCCTTCTGCTATCATTAAATAGGATATGGTCCCAAAATTGTACAGGGAGCAGAAAGTCAACCAGAGCCAATTAGAAGTAGACAGCAAGATATTCTGCTCTAAGGAACATTAAATGCTCAGATTGTGGAGATCAAGAATGGTCTTTGTCAAGCACCTTCTATGGGCTGTCAAAAGAGATGGAGTCTAAAACACTTTTCCTTGTCCCTGCTGGACCAATTAAAGGATAGATTTTTGGAGGAAAAATCTCCTCTTCTAGGCACACATATCCATGCAAGGTTCTGTACCAAGTGGCGTGCATCTGAAGAATAAAAGGGACAGACTAGGTGGAAGTAGGGTGATGAGAGGTGGCCAAGTCTGAATGCGCTGCCGTGATTGTGAGTGCACATCTTTGGAGAATAGCAGAAGCAAGCGATAGTGTGAGCAAGCAGGTGAAGAAGAAGAAGAAGAAGAAGATCAAAGGTTGAACTGAAGATCTCTTCCTTCTGCTCATTACTTTGCAAAGATAAAGCCAGAGTCAAGAAGCATCAGACTTCCACGCAGCAACTCAAGCTCTCCTCATCTCGAGCAAAGGACTTTTGCATCTAGCATTGAGCATCACTCTTCCTGTCTGAGTTTCCAATTTTCTTCTCTTTAGTTTGATCATGTTTAAAGTAATCTTGAACCATCCCTGCCGGTGTTTGTAGGAAGACAGACGGAGGTGTGTTTCGGTCTATGGTGAACTGTCCCTGTCGGTTTATGTGCAGGAAGAGACACAGAGGGTGTTCTCGGGTCTGTGGTTTGGGGCGTGTCCCCGGTTGAGCTGTGTAACAGCTTGTTAGTGTTGCGGCACTAGGGAAGCCTCACTTGGTTTGAGTGAGGGGTGGACGTAGGACTCGAGTTTGAGTCTGAACCACCTTAAAAATCCTTGATTCAAGTTGTTTAGTTATGTGATTTCCGTGCGTTAGATGTTTGTTTAGGCCGTTGCTCATCCTTATCCTGGCATCGTGTGCTTTAGATTATATCCCTCTTGTAAAAATTTGGCTCTTGCTCATTCTCTAGCTTCTATTATTTCGCTGCAAACTATTTGTATCTCGAAAAAGAGGGGCAGATCTATTCACAGATCTATTCACCCCTCCCCTTTAGATCAGCCATTCCCACACAACACGTGGTATCAGAGCCAAATTCTCATGATGGGGTCCAACGACCATGAGAGAAATGGTGGAATGGCATCCAAGGGTCTTATGCCCATGTGTGATCATCTTGAAAGGTAGGTGGTGTTAAGGAGCTTGGGCACAATGGAAAGAATTGATTTTGGGTCAAGCAATCACTTTGATTGAAAACTTGATCCATATCTTTTTTATTTTTTTTATTTTTTTATTTTTTTTTGACACTAACTAGGACGAAGAGAGAGAAGAGGAGGATTTTTTTATTATATTATTATTATTATTATTTTTTATGCAAACACAAATAAGTTAACACCCAAATTACTTAATAACCTAGCTGTGACCTAGACCTACAAATGGGGTTTCACAAAATGATTAAAGTACAACTTAAGTTCATCAATATTTTCACTGGCCAGGTAGGCGTGGGGTAGTCGGAGGCTCCCCCTACTTTCGTAGGGACCTAATTATGGAACCACTAGCCCGCTTAAGGGGTTTGTCGTCCGACCGTCTTACCTTTGGCACCAATTTTCACAAGAGGGTAAGCCCAAATAGCACAAGAACTACAGTGTGAACCTAGGGCCAATGTCTACTGAATTTTATTTAAAGCTTAGGACATGCAAAGATGCAAGGAAAATGTGGTTTGTGGGCTAAGGAAGGGTGATAAAATCTCAACCTTATCTTGCTTATGGGTTGTTGTGTTGGGTTCGTTGTGCTCCCTCTTGGTTTTGATTTTGATGATAACAAAATATTGTATGTGTATGTGGAAGAACTTCATGCATGCTTGCATATGTTTCTATGTTTGCATGTAATTTTGATGATAGTGTGCATTCATAATTATACTTATTGCAATTCTTACATGGACCTTGTTTTCATATGGTTGAGATGTAAATGGTCCTTGAGACGCATGCATCTTGGTAGAATGCATGGATTATGAAGTTGATTTTTATATGAGAGTTTTGGGTTTGCTATGTACTCTCATTGGTGCATATACTTCATTGGCTTTCTCATGTGAACCTTGGAATGAATGAACTTTTAAGTGTGATAAATGGTTTTTCATGCTTGTTCTTCATAAGGCTTTTCTAGCCAATGTTATGAACCCCTCATGCATATCTTAATGGGAGTTGAGTTCTTAAATGGTTTTAAGGCTCAAACATGTTGTTTAGTTGCTTGGGTTATGAAGTTGATTTTTGGTTGAGAAAAATTAGGGTTTCAAATGGTTCTAATGCATTGAATGAGTCCCTTGTATAAACCTTGGTTGAGCTTGGTTAAATGGTATTCTTGCATATTCATGAAAGGGTTCAAATCATCTATATCATTCATGTGGAGATTACTTTCATGATTACACTTCATGCTAGGCTGTGGTTGCCATGTTTTTCAAAGTGCTCTTATACTTATTGAACATGGACTTTTCATGAAGGGTTTCTAATTGATGAAAACATGTTTAACTGAAACAAACATTGTTTGTGTTTTGGCATCATGTTAAGTATTCATGTGAGTTAAGAACTTGGATAAATTGATCTCATTTTTGGTGAGCAAAATGTTGGTTTGAATGGTTCTCATATTGCTTGAATGATCCTTGTCCAAATGGACCTTCACGTACATATCTCATGTTCTTCAACCTTGGCAAGAGTCGACCTCTTATGAAGCAAGAGTCGACTTCTAATGTGAACGGACTTGTCATGTAATTTCTATATGAGGCTTTTGAGATTGAATGTGATTAGGCCTATTAATAGGAATCTTGGCTTCAAAGTGATTGAACTTCATTTATCTTATCATGCAGGTTTAAAATGGAATGCCAATCCATATGCAAAGGTATCAAGATTCATGGTGAGAACTTGACACTTTGCATGTGTATGTTTTTGGGAGAAAATGGTAAGTCTTCACTTTGAGTTTTTGATTTTGATGGAAGTGGTTAGTATATATTTTTACATTGTTTAATACCAAGGAACACTTGGTTGTTAGTCATTTATCATCTAACCATTTCTATATTTCATTGGGTTTTATTTCATTGGACTGAATGTGCAAAATTCGGAATTCACTGAATTCCAGTGTACTGCCCCACTAACCCAGTCGACTGGATCTGTCAAATTGTTCTGGTCAGCTTCGCACAACCCCTAATTTGTTTCTTTTAAGGGACTTCACCGTTCGGTGTGAGTTTCCTCATATGTCTCAATGGGGATTCCCGACTACTTGGATTCATCACACATGTGGATTTTTGCTTTACGTTTCGACGTGAGTTTCCTCATTTGTTTCACTAGGAATTCCCGGCTACTCGGTTACACATACCACTTATTATTTTTGTGGGGTATGTATTTTATGATTTTGCCTACATTCATAGTTTATGTAGTACTCCTAGTTGTGTATGCACAAATCTCTTAGTTATGCTTCATGCCTTACATTCTGAATTTGAATCACATGCTCTTTTGTTAACCCGTGCCTCATTTAGGGGGAGTTACTATGTGTAATATTTGTGTGCATGATGATTGTGCTTGTGTGTTTGCATGTTCATGCATTCCTCTTGAGTCTAATTCTGAGCATAAATCTTGCATTTGAAGGATAGAAGTCATCATGTGCATAGCTTCATATCTTGCATGATTAGCATTCACATAGTGCATATTCATTGCATTTGAAAGATGACGTTCATCGTGTGCATATTTGCATATTTGGTATTTTCAACATTAATATAGCTCATACATGATATCATCTTGAACAATTCATACTTTCCAACAAGTGGTTTAGTTCATTTTGAAATGTATCATCTTGAACACATCATGTTGCATGAATGCTGAAATGAGTTCTTCCAACTTTTGGTATCACATCTTTGGGCCAACTCTTCAAGATTGGAAATTACAAATCTTTGGGCCTTTAATTTGACCACAACAATTGGTATCAGCCAATTTGACCACCAATTGACATCTGAACAACATTTGGTATCATACTTTTGGGCCTTTGATTAGCATCACTTGGCCTTCACATTGATATCATATCTCTGGAACCAACAAGAACTACATATTCTTTCATTTTGCACTGCATATTGCATCTATTCCCATTGTGTGCTTGCATGCTACTATATGCTATTTACCCTCATCCTTGAAATTTCTAGGACCTTATGTCTTCTTTCTAAATAATGTTGTGTTTGAGTCATCATTAGTGTGTTTCATGTCACACACTTAGGGGGAGTAAATACTTGATAAGTGCATCTATTTAGGGGGAGTTGCACTGTTATGCGTTCATGATATTTTCGGTATATATGTTGAATCAAATTCATAAACTTCATGCACTAAATGTGAAAATGAGTGTTAAACATAAGGATATAGGAATTTCCTCTCAACATTCTAGAGATATTAAACTTACTACCTATATATTAAAGAGGCAGTTGAGGAAAAAGTTGCCTACATATCCTTGTTGAAAAATTTGAAATAAAAATGAAAGGTAGAGCAATGCTTGGTCTCACTGAGTAAACTAGATGCACGTCACCTGAGACATGATGTGGTTCATTTCTGAAAAGTGTTGACTAAATACCTCTGTTCAGAATGAAATGAAATGGTTTAGTATTCTGAGTAATCGAAGATTCTGGCATGAGCTCCATGTGTCTCTTCGCGTAAAAAGGAATTATTTGAACCTGATCATTCTTAGAAAAAATCTGATTGTTCTTGAGAATTCGTTGAAAAATTATTGAGGTAGAGCGTAGCTCCGATACGCTATTCTCATAAATTGAAATGGAGTCTGTGAAATCTCTCATTGTGTTGATTTGAAAATCTGAATATCCATATGGCTATAGTCATTTTTCATGTTATTCACTTACACATTTAGAAATTTGATTTAATATGTATTCAAAAAATTGATTGACTGCATTGACTATTGCATGACTCTTAGATGTGATTGCACAACCTTCTAGGTGCTATACATGATCATTCCGGTTGTCATGATTTTCATGCACTTTTCTTACACACATTCTCTTCTTAAATAAGTAAGGGGGAGATATGTTGCATGTATATATACATATCTACTTGGTTGCATCATATGCATCTCATGCGTCATGATTAGCATACATCTTGCTTCATGCATCTCATAGAAAACTAAAAATATGAAAAATAATGAAAATCTAAAAATTGAATGGACTTCCCATGCCTTGCATTTGTTAGAATCATGCTTTACATTTGATGTGTCATCTTGTCCATACTTTGCTATTGCATCACTGAGATTTTATTGATTCATGAACCCATCTTATTCATCTTGATGAAATTTGACCTCCATTGCTTTCACCACCACTTTTTGATAATGCCAAAGGGAGAGAAAAAATTGGATTGTGATTGACGCCACAATATTTTCCCATCATAAAAAAGGGGGAGATTGTTGTGTTGGGTTCGTTGTGCTCCCTCTTGGTTTTGATTTTGATGATAACAAAATCTTATGTGTGTATGTGGAAGAACTTCATGCATGCTTGCATATGTTTCTATGCTTGCATGTAATGTTGATGATAGTGTGCATTCATGATTATACTTATTGCAATTCTTACATGGACCTTGTTTACATATGGTTGAGATGTAAATGGTCCTTGAGACGCATGCATCTTGGTAGAATGCATGGATTATGAAGTTGATTTTTATATGAGAGTTTTGGGTTTGCTATGTACTCTCATTGGTGCATATACTTCATTGGCTTGCTCATGTGAACCTTGGAATGAATGAACTTTTAAGTGTGATAAATGGTTTTTCATGCTTGTTCTTCATAAGGCTTTTCTAGCCAATGTTATGAACCCCTCATGCATATCTTAATGGGAGTTGAGTTCTTAAATGGTTTTAAGGCTCGAACATGTTGTTTAGTTACTTGGGTTATGAAGTTGATTTTTGGTTGAGAAAAATTGGGGTTTCAAATGGTTCTAATGCATTGAATGAGTCCCTTGTATAAACCTTAGTTGGGTTTGGTTAAATGGCTTTCTTGCATATTCATGAAAGGGTTCAAATCATCTATATCATTCATGTGGAGATTTGTAACGACTCGAGAATCTGATTACCGGGAGAGACACGATAACCCGAGACTCGAACCGCCGCCTACGAGCCGGGAGGGCTTAGAAGGGCTAAAAGGAGCGTGGAGGCACAAATAAATAGGAAATAAAGTAGGATAATTCAATAATTAACAGAAATAAATAAACAACTACAGCTACAACAGAGTCCAGTCCAACAGAAAGTACAGTCTAAGGCAGTAAAAACCTACCACATGCCGAGTGAACACTCGGCCCGGCAAGCTGGCAACTGAGAACCTCGGCATCGCGCCCTTGAACCTCGAGGAAGAAGAACCGCCTCACCTGAAAAGTAGGGAATGAGCCTCCAAAACAGAGACTCAGCAGGGATCCCGCGGAACCCCAAGCAGAAACAACGGCGGTAGCGAAAAGGAGAGCTACAACTACAGCAGGAACAGCGAACCGATGGCCGGTCAAAACTCGGCAGTACAGCTACTCCTACTGTACCAGAAACACAACCCGGACTCACGGTCGGGGGCTACCGAACTACACTAGTATCGCTTACCGAAGTAAAAACCCACGGCAACCACGCCGTAGAGGACTGTCTCCCAGGACACGGCCAACTTGGACACGCTGTCCAAAGTGCAACCCTGACGCCTGGTCACGGGTACCGCACAACAAGACGCAACCTCGGTAAAGCCACTAGCACTAGTCTCGCGGCGCGAAAATCGACTCACGTGCTACGGCGAAACAACCGAAACTCAGCGGTCAACCCGGCACGAAACCCGAAGGTCGAAGTCACGGAAACTAACAGTCTATCACTCTCTGTCCAGAACAGGATTACCTCCCACTAGAAGCACAGTCGGTAGCGTCCCTTGATGACTTACACCGCACCGCAGGTGAACTGCCTTGCATGGTAGCATCTACCAGAGGCACGGACACCGAACAAGAATCACAACGAGTGACTAGCTGGGGTCACGCCCGTCGACGTGGGTCCAACCGCCCCTAACCACGTGTGCACACACAGACCATGCGTCCTAGGTCTAGCCCTCTGACTGATTTCCCCCCATAGCTGACTTTGGCTAACGACGAGGGGCCCGGCGGAAACCAGTCTAAAACCGTCCTCAGGGTAGCCTCTCCACCACTCCCTGGTGGGACCACACACGTGTAAGCAGGCTACGACTAGTGGAGGGTCACTGAGAGAGTAGACTCTCAAGTCAATGGAAACAGCGTCCAAACCCGATGAAGTACGGGGACCGTCCCACATACCAGCACAGTTGCACGGTGACCACGGTCGGAAGAGAAACGGGACTCACAGTCCACGGCCGCGCACACACCCTGCGCGAGAGTCGAGAAAATCCAAGTGACGCTAAGCCACTAGACTCTGGACAGTCTTCTAGACACACTACAGCCAACGGTCCTTGAGTCACAAGACTCGGGGTCAAGACCGTTGTACGCAACAGCACATGGCCGTCAATCTAGTCCAATCTCTAGGTCTAAAACCACGGTAGCATGAATACCGAGGCAGCTCACGAGTCGCCGAGACCATTCCCTCGAGAAGGGAACTAAGAAGCCTTCCAGCCCCAGGTAGGGCAACTGGACTCACAGTCCAAGGCTACACACGGCCCACATGGAAAGCACACAAGCACGATTCCCAAGGCAGCGCCCAAGCCGCCACATCGATAACTGGACTCGCAGTCCAAGGCCAAACACATGGCCCACTCAGGAATCATCTTCCAGGTAAACTCACGACATGCGGGGGAACCCCACTGCACACACACCGATACCCGGTGACTCGATCGAGCGTAACACGAAAGCCCGGAACACGCGAGAAGTCACCCGGACTCTCAAATACACGGGCTGGCTAAGCGAGGTAGCACGGTCCTCCCGACACCCTCAAAACATGGACACAAAATCCCACGGGTGTCTGGGGCACTCACAAGACCGCAAGTCGACCACTGGGTCACGACCGGGTCGACTAGGGACCGACACAATGCGAAACGATCGCGGAGAGCACGAAAACTCATCTCGGCACCACACAGAGCTGACGGTCTAAGCTTGGGCCGTCACAGGCTATAACGGTCCAATGCTAGACCGTCACAGCAGTCTGGCGGTCCAACAGGAGCGCCACACGAGAGGGGAAAGAACGGCTGTGACGCACCTGCCCTGGGGCGTCACAGTCTCTAACGGACCAAGCCTGGTGCGTTAGAAGACAGAACAACACAGGCTGTGACGCTCACCCCTCGGCGCGTCACAGCGTCTGACGGTCCTACCTGGGCGCGTCAGAAGAATGGGCTGTGTCAACTCTGACGGTCTCATGAAGGGGCGTCATAAGGCTCTGACGGCCTTACCTAGGTGCGTCAGGGACTCGTGATCCCAACGGTCCGAAGACACGAAAATGGATGTAACGGTCGGACCCAGGCGCGTCACAGCGCCGTGGCGGTCTGTCGTGGGACCGTCACACCCACAGACCACCAATTGGATGCACGGCCCCTGTGACGCACCCACCCTGGGGCGTCACAGGCTGTGACGGTCACTGGAAGGACCGTCACACCCGTCTGAGCGTGAAACGGTGGGAAACAGCCCAAAAATCCGATCCATGCCCCAATGACCCCCGGGTGATGGGGAAACAAAGGGGAATCCATCCCCAAGCCCCTAGGCATGCATCTAAACCCCCGGATCGGCCAAAAACACCGTAAAACCAGAGATCCAGCTCACTCTCCCAAAACATGGATTTTCCCCAAAATGCGAAACTAAACCCGCTCGGCTCACCACGGCCTACAAAACTCGCGGGAAAGGGAAAGTACGAGCTGCGGGTCCATCTCCCTACCTCCACCGAAGAAACGACGCGCCGTGGACGCCGATCCACAAAGAAATCACCGTGAAACCCTCGCCGGCTCACGATCGCGCCACCAAGCTTCGCCTCGCCTCCACAGCCTCGATCCTCGCCTGTCCTCGCCACCTCCACCTCGCCTCCGCCTCGCTCCGTCGACCGCCAGAGAAGAGAGGGGAGAAAGAGAGCGTGAGAGAAGAGAGAGGGAGGAAAGAGAGAAATGAGAGGGGAGAGAGAAAAGGGGGGGGGTTATATAGGAAAATCCAGAAATTCCAGAAAATATCGAAAAATAGAAAATCATGATTCTGCGATCCTCGGAACGCACCGATCGCAACGGTACCACTCGCGCCCAGGTGAACGGCCCGGTTCACCCGCAACGAGGTTCCGAAGGAATTACCGAAACACACACCGGGAATCGAAAAACACACGCGAAAAAGTCGCGGAACGCTTCCGGGCCTCCGAAACAACTCCAGATCGCGCCGATCCGAACACGCAAGATGTCCGAAATGAAATTTCAGACACACCAGAGTCGGACACTTCGAGAAACCAGATCCGAGACCCACGAATAAGGATCCGAAAAATTCGGGGCATTACAGCCCTCCCCCCTTAAAGGAATTGCATCCTCAAAATTGAGGACCTAGCACGAAGTCACAGGGAAAGAACACTGAACCAACTGACAACGCTGTCAGAGCCCCAGCACAGAAAACCTCGATTCTCACAAAAACACCGATCCTGAGGGACACAGCCAGACTTACAATCACAAACAACACCTCGCTCCGCACGCCGTGCACATCGGCCATCAGAGCAGGCATATACCAGAGGACACGGTCTGACATCACCTCAGACACCACGAAAACCAACATGGCACCGCTGCCACCAACTCGCCCACCGAGGAAACACACCCTCGACAGGAGAAACATCTACCGATCCATCCTATGGTCGGCAGACAAAACCCACATCAGCTTCACAACCAGCTGACAGGTCGCACACCATTCTTAAGGGAACAACCAATACAGAGCCTCCACCAGCTCACGCAGCCATCTCAACAGACCACAACCAGCTCATCGGCTCAGCACCAAGGATCACCTCACACCTGGCAAGCTGAAAGCCAGACATATCACTGTGCCAACTCTGCCAAAGCCCAGAAGATAAACTTCGACAGAGCCCATATCCCGTCCGGGAAGGCACATCACAGAAACGACCACCAAAGGTCTCTCCGATACACGGCCCTCACCGCTCACGATGCACAACCAACAGCATCTTCTATCTGTGAAAAGACCATCCACTGGTCACCAGATACACGTCAATGGGAAAGCTCCACCGGCCCAACATGCACGGTCCAACTCACGACAGGCCATCCGCTGACTCACCCAGACAATTACCATCTCTCGAGATGCACTCCTCTCGGACTCCGCATCCGAACTCAATCATCGCACCAACTCGACCCTCTCAGGGAGCACGATGAAACCAAATGACAAGATCCTGGTGTCCTCAGTCATCACCTCAGTCGACTCAGACTTACAGGGGAACCATCCCATGCTGGTCCCCAAATCAGGGATAACCATTGTGACACCAACGTCCCATCAAGGACCACCATTCCGACGCCGACCTCACAAAAAGGCCTCCGCCCACAGGCGTCACTCTTCCGTCTGGTCTCATCAAATCCTTCGATCAATCCAAGTGGACACCTTCCAATCCCGATTCTGCCCTTACCACAGAGCCACGGGACACCACCTGAACAGTGCTCACGGGTCCCCCAAGCAACATACATCTCACTGTGGTCGGCTACGAGACTAGCCTTACCAGTCACTCGCAGCCACCAACAGGAACCCACAGCCAGCCAGAGATCATTTCTCCAAAAATGATCCCATCGAGGACACGATTGGGAACACAAGTTGGGCACCAAGCCACCGACTCTGACTAACACGTCCTCGACCTCTGTCAGGTGACGTCCTCAACAACCTCATCCAGGTCTAACACTGACACCTGACACGATTTCCATCACAGGAATAGGGTACTCATGCGGCACACTTGCCAACATATTCCCCAACACTCCACCCTGCCAGTGCCAAGAACCACGATATCTCGGGCAACGGCATGGCAACAACACGTTTCACACAGAGGAACCAATCCTCCAATGCTCAACGCAAACTCAGGAATCCGCCCGTAGCAACCAACGCTACGATCCTGAACCAGTGGGTCACAAGCCCACCACGCTTCGGCTGCACACTCTGATCTACGCGCGCACAGCCACGAATTCTCGGGAACACCACCCAACCAGTACTCGTCCTTTCGGAACAGCGCCAGCACCCTTACACGACAAGGGAATGGGCACGACTTCTCACGGACAACCACCTTGCCAAGACAAGGAGCACGTCTTGAACGGACTTCATGGCACACAAGGCCAACCAATCCGAACACGCAATGCAAGATGACGAACCTTAGCCCAACACAATCTCTCCAACCAAAGGAGAAACCAAACGCACTTCCGACCAACGGAAGAAAACTCCAGGGCGAACATAACCCATCCACTGACAGAAACGCAGGAGCAAAGACTTACCAGGACATCTATGCCAAATCCTGCCTCGAAATTCGCAGAACAATCGGGACCGACACGTCATTTCTAACGCAACAGAGCACGACAAGAACATCAGGCTCGACGAAAGAGCAGCTCACTGAGAAGATATTCCACTCACCCGAGCATACTTCTCGATCAGAACACCTCAGGAGTTGGACAAACCTCAAGTTGGCGTGGCCAAAACCGACAGTAGCTCCCTCGAAGCACACTCACGGCCACTTAACCACGAACAATCCTCTCCAGCCACCTGACCACGTTGCATATTCCTCGAACGCAGCACCGCGAGTTCACGCCTGCCAGCAACCTCTGCCCAACGCAGCATGACCAGGGCCACCACCGATGAGGGAGAAGGCTCTCGACCTTGATCCTTAGACCCCATGCTGGCACGAAAGCTGCGAACAACAACCACCTTCATAGCGCCACGCAGCGCACTCAAGCTCTCAAGCGAGAAACTAGGTGGAAAACAAGCACAAAACCCTAAGCCAGCTGCCGACTGTACTGGACCTCATGGACTCTGATCACTACAATATTTCGAATTCCTATGTACGTCCACAACCTCCGCTCTGATACCAGCTGTAACGACTCGAGAATCCGATTACCAGGAGAGACCCGATAACCCGAGACTCGAACCGTCGCCCACGAACCGGGAGGGCTCGAAGGGCTAAAAGGAGTGTGGAGGCACAAAGAAATAGGAAATAAAGTAGGGTAATTCAATAATTAATGGAAATAAATAGACAACTACAGCTACAACAGAGTCCAATCCAACAGAAAGTACAGTCTAAAGCAGTAAAAACATACCACATGTCGAGTGAACACTCGGCCTGGCAAGCTGGCAACTAAGAACCTCCGCACCGCGCCCTCGAACCTCGAGGAAGAAGAACCGCCTCACCTGAAAAGTAGGGAATGAGCCTCCAAAATAGAGACTCAGCAGGGATCCCGCGGAACCCCAACCGGAAACAACGGCGGTAGCGGATAGGAGAGCTACAACTACAACAGGAACAGCGAACCGGTGGCCGGTCAAAACTCAGCACTACAGCTACTCCTACTGTACCAGAAACACATCCCGGACTCACGGTCGGGGGCTACCAAACTACACTAGTACCGCTTACCAAAGTAAAAACCCACGGCAACCACGCCGCAGAGGCCTGTCTCCAAGGACACGGCCAACCTGGACACGCTGTCCAAAGTGCAACCCTGACGCCTGGTCACGGGTACCGCACAACAAGACGCAACCTCGGTAAAGCCACTAGCACTAGTCTCGCGGCGTAAAAACTGACACGCACCACGGCGAAACAACCGAAACTCAGCGGTCAACCCGACACGAAACCCGAAGGTCGAAGTCACGGAAACTAACAGTCTATCACTCTCTGTCCAGAACAGGATTACCTCCCACTATAAGCACAGTCGGTAGCGTCCCCTGACGACTTACACCGCACCGCAGGTGAACGGCCTAGCGTGGTAGCGCCTACCAGAGGCACAAACACCGAACAAGAACCACAACGAGTGACTAGCTGAGGTCACGCCCGTCGATGTGGGTCCAACCGCCCCCAACCACGTGTGCTTACACAGACCATGCATCCTAGGTCTGGCCCTCTGACTGATTTTCCCCCGTAGCCAGACTCTGGCTAACGACGAGGGGCCCGACGAAAACCAGTCTAAAACCGTCCTCAGGGTAGCCTCTCCACCACTCCCTGGTGGGACCACATGCGTGTAAGCAGGGTACGACTAGTGGAGGGTCACTGAGAGAGTAGACTCTCAAGTCAACGGAAATAGCGTCCAAACCCGACGAAGTACGGGGACCGTCCCACGTACCAGCACCGTCGCACGGTGACCACGGTCGGAAGAGAAACGAGACTCACAGCCCACGGCCGCGCACACACCCTGCGCGAGAGTCGAGAAAAGCCAAGTGACGCTAAGCCACTGAATTCTGGACAGTCCTCTAGACGCACTACAGCCAACGATCCTTGAGTCACAAGACTCGGGGTCAAGACCGTTGTACGCAACAGCACAGGGCCGTCAATCTAGTCCAATCTCTAGGTCTAAAACCACGGTAGCACGAATACCGAGGTAGCTCACGAGCCGCCGAGACCATTCCCTCGGGAAGGGAACTAAGAAGCCTTCCAGCCCCAGGCAGGGCAACTGGACTCACAGTCCAAGGCCACACACGGCCCACGTGGAAAGCACAGAAGCACGATTCCCAAGGTAGCATCCACGCCGCCACACCGATAACTGGACTCGCAGTCCAAGGCCAAACACATGGCGAACTCGGAATCATCTTCAGGTAAACTCACGACATACGGGGGAACCCCACCGCACACACACCGATACACGGTGACTCGATCGAGCATAACACGAAAGCCCAGAACACGCGAGAAGTCACCCGGACTCTCAAACCCACGGGCACGCTAAGCGAGGTAGCACGTTCCTCCTGACACCCTCAAAATATGGACACAGAATCCCACGGGTGTCTGGGGCACTCACAAGACCGCAAGTCGACCACTAGGTCACGACCGGGTCGACTAGGGACCGACACAAAGCGAAACGATCGCGGAGAGCATGGAAACTCATCTCGGCACCACACAGAGCCTGACGGTATAAGCTTGGGCCGTCACAGGCGGTAACGGTCCAATGCTAGACCGTCACAACAGTCTGGCGGTCCAACATGAGGGCCACACGAGAGGGGAAACAACGGTTGTGACGCACCCGCCCTGGGGCGTCACAGTCTCTAACGGACCAAGCCTGGTGCGTTAGAAGACAGAACAACACAGGCTGTGACGCTCACCCCTCGGCGCGTCACAGCGTCTGACAGTCCTACCTGGGTGCGTCAGAAGAATGGGCTGCGTCAACTCTGACGGTCCCATGAAGGGGCGTCACAAGGCTCTGACGGCCTTACCTAGCTGCGTCAGGGACTCGTGATCCCAACGGTCCGAAGACACGAAAACGGACGTAACGGTCGGACCCAGGCGCGTCACAGCGCTGTGGCGGTCTGTCATGGGACCGTCACACCCACAGACCACCAATTGACTGCACGGGCCCTGTGACGCACCCACCCTGGGGCGTCACAGGCTGTGACGGTCAATGGAAGGACCGTCACACCCGTCCGAGCGCGAAACGGCGAGAAACAGCCGAAAAATCTGATCCACGCCCCGATCACCCCCGGGTGATGGGGAAACAAAGGGGAATCCATCCCCAAGCCCCTAGGCATGCATCTAAACCCCCGGATCGGCCAAAAATGCCGTAAAACGAGAGATCCGGCTCACTCCCCCAAAACATGGATTTTCCCCAAAATGCGAAACTAAACCCGCTCGGCTCACCACGGCCTACAAAACTCGCGGGAAAGGGAAAGCACGAGCTGGGGGTCCATCTCCCTACCTTCATCGAAGAAACGACGCGCCGTGGACACCGATCCACGAAGAAATCGCCGTGAAACCCTCGCCGGCTCGCGATCGTGCCACCAAGCTTCACCTCACCTCCACCGCCTCGATCCTCGCCTGTCCTCACCCGCATCCTAGCCCACGCCGCCTCCACCTCGCCCCCGCCTTGCTCCGTCGGCTGCTAGAGGAGGGGAGAAAGAGAGCGTGAGAGAAGAGAGAGGGAGAGAAGAGAGAAATGAGAGGGGAGAGAGAAAAAGGGGGGTTATATAGGAAAATTTGGAAATTCCAAAAAATATCAAAAAATAGGAAATCACGTTTCCGCGATCCGCGAACGCACCGATCGCAACAGTACCACTCGCACCCAGGTGAACGGCCCGGTTCACCTGCAACGAGGTTCCGAAGGAATTATCGAAACACACACTAGGAATCGAAAAACACACGCGGAAAAGCCGCGGAACGCTTCCAGGCCTCCGAAACAACTCCGGATCGCACCGACCTGAACACGCAAGATGTCCGAAACAAAATATCGGACACTCCGAGAAACCAGATCCGGGACCCACGAACAAGGATCCGTAAAATCTAGGGCATTACAAGATTGCTTTCATGATTACACTTCATGCTAGGCTCAACCCATGTTTTCCAAAGTGCTCTTATGCTTATTGAACATGGACTTTTCATGAAGGGTTTCTAATTGATGAAAACGTGTTTAACTGAAACAAACATTGTTTGTGTTTTGGTATCATGTTAAGTTTTCATGTGAGTTATGAACTTGGTTAAATTGATCTCATTTTTGGTGAGCAAAATGTTGGTTTGAATGGTTCTCATATTGCTTGAATGATCCCTGTCCAAATGGACCTTCACGTACATATCTCATGTTCTTCAACCTTGGCAAGAGTCGACCTCTTATGAAGCAAGAGCCGACTTCTATTGTGAACGGACTTGTCATGTAATTTCTATATGAGGCTTTTGAGCTTGAATGTGATTAAGCCTATTAATAGGAATCTTGGCTTCAAAGTGATTGAACTTCATTTATCTTATCATGCAGGTTTAAAATGGAATGCCAATCCATATGCAAAGGTATCAAGATTCATGGTGAGAACTTGACACTTTGCATGTGTATGTTTTTGGGAGAAAATGGTAAGTCTTCACTTTGAGTTTTTGATTTTGATGGAATTTGTTAGTATATGTTTTTACATTATTTAATACCAAGGAACACTTGGTTGTTAGTCATTTATCATCTAACCATTTCAGTATTTCATTGGGTTTTATTTCATTGGACTGAATGTGCAAAATCTGGAATTCACTGAATTTTGGTCGATCGCCCCACTAACCCGGTCGACCGGATCTGTCAAATTGTTCTGGTCTGCCTTGTGCAGAACCAGAACTGGTTGACCGCCCCACTGAGCCGGTCGACCGGTTAAATCGAGACAGAACCAAGTTCTGTCCGGTCGACCAGCCCAGTGAATCTGGTCGACCGGATTTTATCTACTACGCCCAAAACAGAATGTTTGATGGCCCGGTCGACCGCCCCAATGACACCGGTCGACCGGACTTTCTCTACTATGCAAACGGGCTTCACAAAATGTATCCGAAACCCATCTTTTGGGGATCCATTTTGGGCCAAACTTGACCCTTATGCCCCTAGGGTTAATATACAAATGTTTAGAGGGTTTTCTATGAGTTTATTGAAGGGTTTATGTGTCTTTTGGGCTCTCTACCTTGGCTATAAAGATGAGTTACGAATTTGAGAAGAAAAGAACCCTAATGAGCTTATGTTTCTTATTTTGTAGGTGAAGAAAGGGGAAAAGGAAGGAGGTGCTCTTGGAAGGAGGTTATCATCTACATCCATGAAGATTTGGAGCTCGTGCTAGAAGAGAAAATGGAGCGGATCGACGAGAGGATCAAGAGGACGCAAGAATCATCTTCATCCGACTTCCCTCCCACCCGAGCATCAAAGAACATCATCTTCCGGCCATTAAAGACAAAGGGGGATCATCTCTATATCTTTTGTTTGTTCTTTGGGATGTGTTTCATGACCCGCACTTACGGAGAAACCCGTTAACTAAACTTTCTCTTAATTAAGCATATAAATCCTTGAAAGCCCACTAACTATTTTCCCCCTTCTAAACCCCTTAACTATATGTACAGGGAGGCCAACAGAAAATAAATATGTATACCCATATACATAATATGGACCTTATAACCAACCCACGTTCAAATATCCAACCATATATGTGGGCACTCTTAAACCCAACAGGATAAGAAGGCATGGGCCTTGTGAATACCACTGTTAGCCCACGTCATTGGCCAACCCATATGCATGTTCTAACGTTGCATGGGTGGGACATTAGGGTTTCACTTACAATATATGGCAGGCAGCTGCTGAATGAGAAGGGAAAGAGAAACGTTTGGAAGGTTTTCGACCTTGCTCTCAATGACCTTTGACCCCCACAATGGCTCCTTTCCCCTATAAATCAACCCCTTAGTCTAACGTGAATGGGCTATGGCTGCTTTTGCGTTCGAAAGGGGGGTTGTGCTTCTGCTACGTGAAGAAGCTTGCTTTTCTTCCCTGCTTCCTCCTGTACGTGAAGAAGGAAATGGCTCCTGCATCCTTCTTCATCTCCTGGCTACTATTGTTGGTGGTTGCGACGGTCATCTCCTTCCTCCTGCTTCCCTCTACTTCCTTAAACTTTCGTTCATCGTTCTTCACTCAAAAGGTAGGTTTTCTCAATAATTGAAGCCCAAAGATAGTAGTAATTAATTTTGCATGTTTAAAACTCATATTTTGTTATCATCGTTTAGCTTAAGTTTAATTTACTGTTTAATTATCTTAATAAATTAAATAACCTCATCACGTTAAAATCTTTATAATCAAGTAATCACACACCAAAAATTCTAGATAAATATACTTTTAAAATTCTCATGATTACTCCTAAATTTTTATGCCTTATATGGTGTATTTACTATAAGCTTAAACAAGTTAAATGATTTAATATATATGATCACGTTATTCAGGTGAATTCTAAAGATTTCTATAACATGTTAGTTTTAGTTTTTGTCTTTTGACGAACTCGTTTCTAATCACCGGAGCGTCCTTTGGCTATGAAACTTTATGGGAGTGTTATTGGGGTAGAGACCGAGATAGTGAGAGTGGTTACACCATTTTTCGTGCCTCCTATCTCAAGATCTCTCATCTCTCAACGAAAAATTATTTTGAATGTCCGGTTAGGTAGAGTTTTTCGAGCCCGTCATTTCGATATATAGAACGCGTGATTCCGACACGTGTACATCGAGAACGGGAAGATCAAAGAATAGACACAAATTGTTAATGACGACAATTTGATTGTCGTCAATTTCTTTGGACGACCGTAGGAAAAGGTGTCAATTCTTATATTATATATATATATATAACTTGTGACTATATCTTTAAAAATCCATATCTATTAAACTATGTAACATAAAATTATAAAAAATATATATTTGGAATCCTTGAATTTTTCTCCTAATTATCATATATTCTATTTTTATAAATTATTTTATATAAGAAAATATGTCTTTGAATATATGTTTTTGAAATTATTCAATTAAATAGATATAAATGTGAATTCTTGCTAAATAAATTAAGTTAAAAATCATAAAATTAACGTCCCTCCAAGAGAACGCTAATTAATAAATGACGCCACCCACGGGCGTCAAATAAAATAAGTTTATTTAATTATAGATAATTATAGAATTGGATGGACATGAATTCTATAATTAACACATTCATGTTCTCACAGTTTTCTTCTGATTTTGACCCATACCGCGGGTCTTCTGGCACTCTCATCTCACGTCCGTAGATGGAGTCCATGTTTCATGATTGGTTCACGTTATACACTTCAACTCTCGGTGACATACGAGCTCTCCGTTGGACATTCCGTTCTTTCGGACTAGCAAGTTAGTCATCGGGACCTCCGTAAGTCTCCTCGTAGCCTTGGATTCCCTCAAGGGCGACTGAGCTGGTTGTACCTTAAACACCTTGTACCCATTTTAATGCCACGTCACTCTAGAGAAACGTGATAACCTGACCCTTTCATGGTGCTGTTCTTGGCCCATGAGAGAATTCTCTTAGCCAGTGGAATGAGTGATCATTCCACTAGGCGATATATTGAATTGGGTATCTTATGGTTAGGTGCCAATCCTTCAGCTTGCTTCGTGTCCATTGAATTGGTGACTATCTTGTGAGTCATCTATTCAAGTTATTCATGGCAACCTATCTAGGTGCCAATTCCACCCAGTTTTTTGACATGTCATGGTTTCTATGCTTTCACGTGGATTTTATTGCAAGTCTATCCTTACTCAAGGGCCTTGTCCTTGAATTCCATAAAAATCTTATCTTATCATCCTATTAAAGCTTGTTCTTGAAACTCCTTATTGGCTATGAACTATTGTGGATGTCTAGATCTATCTTTAATGCTGCGCATATAGGGCCCGATCTGGTCCTGGGAGGAGCACTCGAAAGTACTTGTGCCCATGGGAGTTATATTGATCACGGTGTCTGGCATTGCACCGAAGTGCATGACTAGTTTGATCTTTAATGACGTGCATTTAGGGCCAGATCTGGTCCTGGGAGGAGCACTCAAAAGTACTTGTGCCCATGGGAGTTATATTGATCACGGTGTCTAGCATTGCACCGAAGTACTTGTCTCTCTTGATCTTTGGCATTTCACACACACTCTCTCTCTCTCTTTCGTGATATTACTTGCATGCGTGACTTGACTTGCGTGACTCGACTAGCGTGGCCCAGAATGGGCAAGTACTTGCGTGAAATAGCCAATATTCTATAAATCTCTCTTGGATATCTCTTGCTTGAAAGTTTTTACATGAAATTGTCAAATTCTTGCTAGTTTTGTTTCACTTGCTCGGTTAATTCTACATGCATAGCCTTACTGCATTTACATGTGAAAGATGTAATTACTTAAACCAATTGCTTGTTCTTGAGATATAATTCCTACTGAGCGTTTGATCACCCAGTTTTATTCCAACAATTTTCAGGTAATCAGGTGGCTAGCGAGACCGAGACTCACATGGGAGGGACAAGTGTGCAAGCGAGCTTCGAAAACTTGTGAACATGTGTCTTTTATCTTTCTTGAGTCTAGCATGGTGTCTCTTATTTAGTTATCTTGTCTAAGTCTGTTAGAGCGTCATTTCTTTTTTCTTTTTTCATTGTGATGTGGTTGAGTCTTCAAGTTCTGAAAATATAAATTGTAAGAGACTTATATTAGAAATAAACTTTTATTATTGCTCCAAATTATTTGATCTCATGCCATTGCTCTTGATCGGTCACGACTGTTTAACTGCCACGTTCTGAGCAAACGACACGTTCCGCTGCTATCGGTTCGGGGCGTGACAGAGGTGGTATCAGAGCTTCGGCTTTCACATCCTCAAGTTAGTAGGTCCCAATGATAGGTCATCCTTGTCAGTCATATCAGAGCTTCGGCTTTCATATCTTCTAATTATTAGGTTCCAGTGATAGGTCAAGTATCCTTGTCAGTCATATCAGAGCTTCAGCTTTCAAATCCTTAGGTCATTAAGTCCAAGAGACAGGTTGAGTCATCTTTGTTGGTCATCCTATAAGAATTCCGTGAGAGATGGGTAGAATTTGGGGTTAAACTTATAAAAGAAAGATAAGATATTTACATTTCATTAACATTAATTCTTGAGTCGATAAATTATCTCCCCACTTATTATTGCAGGAACATAAATAGAATGGAGACATCTAAGCCAAACTTTATCCCCGAGATGGTCTTAGTGGACGTTCAAGCTTATGCGGACCTCGTTAGAAGGGTCCAGGAGTTAGAAAAGGTGGTAGAAGAAAAAGAGAGAGTTGAAAAAAGGAACCAAGCCGTTAATTCTAAAATGCCTATCCCAGCTAAGAAGAGGCCCAATGAGGACTACAATTCTCAAAGGTACAAGAAATGTAAGAAGGGGAAAGCTGTGGTAGCCCCTATTGACCCATCGCAAGAAAGATGTAAGTTCTGCGGGAAGTTTAATCACCAATCGAAGGTCTGTTATCGAAGGATGGGAGCGTGTCTCCAATGTGGGAGCCTCGAACATAGGATAGCCCAGTGTCTTATTCAGAACTAGAGACTCCAAGAGGGAGCCCAAGCCTTACTGGAAGACGGGTCTGCTAAAGGAAAAGCTATGGAAGGTATCCCTCGTCCTCGATCCTAAATCGATTCTTTCGATATGTTTAGATTTCTTCTTTCACTTATGTGGTATCATAATGAATTATAGCTAGTCCCCTGTCTGGAGTGGAAGGTGAGGTGAATTTGGGGACCAAATTCTTTTAAGTGGGGGAGGGTGTAACACCCAGTAATTTTGAAGGCTAAAAAGGAATAAATATATAAATGTATATATGTGTGTTATAACTCAACCCAATAACCCCAAAGCCACACATATGGGCTTTTACCATTGACAGAACCCAAACTCACACTAACCCAAACCCAAACCCAACCAATTAACCATATATTCCATATACATACCATTATGTATCTAAACCGTTTAAATACCCATATGGGCCTATACCCGCACTTACGGAGAAACCCGTTAACTAAACTTTCCCTTAATTAAGCATATAAATCCTTGAAAGCCCACTAACTATTTTCCCCCTTCTAAACCCCTTAACTATATGTACAGGGAGGTCAACAGAAAATAATATGTATACCCATATACATAATATGGACCTTATAACCAACCCACGTTCAAATATCCAACCATATATGTGGGCACTCTTAAACCCAACAGGATAAGAAGGCATGGGCCTTGTGAATACCACTGTTAGCCCACGTCATTGGCCAACCCATATGCATGTTCTAACGTTGCATGGGTGGGACATTAGGGTTTCACTTACAATATATGGCAGGCGGCTGCTGAATGGGAAGGGAAAGAGAAACGTTTGGAAGGTTTTCGACCTTGCTCTCAATGACCTTCGACCCCCACAATGGCTCCTTTCCCCTATAAATCAACCCCTTAGTCTAACGTGAATGGGCTATGGCTGCTTTTGCGTTCGAAAGGGGGGTTGTGCTTCTGCTACGTGAAGAAGCTTGCTTTTCTTCCCTGCTTCCTCCTATACGTGAAGAAGGAAATGGCTCCTACATCCTTCTTCATCTCCTGGCTACTATTGCTGGTGGTTGCGACGGTCATCTCCTTCCTCCTGCTTCCCTCGACTTCCTTAAACT
The DNA here is from genome assembly GCA_022559845.1 of Amorphophallus konjac. Taxonomy (NCBI): domain Eukaryota; kingdom Viridiplantae; phylum Streptophyta; class Magnoliopsida; order Alismatales; family Araceae; genus Amorphophallus; species Amorphophallus konjac. Next base: position 267,408,424 of record CM040127.1, read on the forward strand.
TTCGTTCATCGTTCTTCACTCAAAAGGTAGGTTTTCTCAATAATTGAAGCCCAAAGATAGTAGTAATTAATTTTGCATGTTTAAAACTCATATTCTGTTATCATCGTTTAGCTTAAGTTTAATTTACTGTTTAATTATCTTAATAAATTAAATAACCTCATCACGTTAAAATCTTTATAATCAAGTAATCACACACCAAAAATTCTGGATAAATATACTTTTAAAATTCTCATGATTACTCCTAAATTTTTATGCCTTATATGGTGTATTTACTATAAGCTTAAACAAGTTAAATGATTTAATATATATGATCACGTTATTCAGGCGAATTCTAAAGATTTCTATAACATATTTTAGTTTTTATCTTTTGACGAACTCGTTTCTAATCACCGGAGCGTCCTTTGGCTATGAAATTTTATGTGAGTGTTATTGGGGTAAAGACCGATATAGTGAGAGTGGTTACACCATTTTTCGTGCCTCCTATCTCAAGATCCCCCATCTCTCAACGAAAAATTATTTTGAACGTCCGGTTAGGTAGAGTTTTTCGAGCCCGTCATTTCGATATATAGAACTCGTGATTCCGACACGTGTACATCGAGAACGGGAGGATCAAAGAATAGACACAAATTGTTAATGACGACAATTTGATTGTCGTCAATTTCTTTGGGCGACCGTAGGAAAAGACGTCAATTCTTATGTTATATATATAGATATATAACTTGTGACTATATCTTTAAAAATCCATATCTATTAAACTATGTAACATAAAATTATAAAATATATATTTTTGGAATCCTTGCATTTTTCTCCTAATTATCATATATTCTATTTTTCTAAATTATTTTATATAAATAAATATGTCTTTGAATATATGTTTTTGAAATTATTCAATTAAATAGATATAAATGTGAATTCTTGCTAAATAAATTAAGTTAAAAATCATAAAATTAACGTCCCTCCAAGAGAACGCTAATTAATAAATGACGCCACCCACGGGCGTCAAATAAAATTAGTTTATTTAATTATAGATAATTATAGAATTGGATGGACATGAATTCTATAATTAACACATTCATGTTCTCACAGTTTTCTTCCGATTTTGACCCATACCGCGGGTCTTCTGGCACTCTCATCTCACGTCCGTAGATGGAGTCCATGTTTCATGATTGGTTCACGTTATACACTTCAACTCTCGGTGACATACGAGCTCTCCGTTGGACATTCCGTTCTTTCGGACTAGCAAGTTAGTCATCGGGACCTCCGTAAGTCTCCTCGTAGCCTTGGATTCCCTCAAGGGCGACTGAGCTGGTTGTACCTTAAACACCTTGTACCCATTTTAATGCCACGTCACTCTAGAGAAACGTGATAACCTGGCCCTTTCATGGTGCTGTTCTTGGCCCATGAGAGAATTCTCTTAGCCAGTGGAATGAGTGATCATTCCACTAGGCGATATATTGAATTGGGTATCCTATAGTTAGGTGCCAATTCTTCAGCTTGCTTCGTGTCCATTGAATTGGTGACTATCTTGTGAGTCATCTATTCAAGTTATTCATGGCAACCTATCTAGGTGCCAATTCCACCCAGTTTTTTGACATGTCATGGTTTCTATGCTTTCACGTGGATTTTATTACAAGTCTGTCCTTACTCAAGGGCCTTGTCCTTGAATTCCATAAAAATCTTATCTTATCATCCTATTAAAGCCTGTTCTTGAAACTCCTTATTGGCTATGAACTATCGTGGATGTCTAGATCTATCTTTAATGCTGCGCATATGGGGCCCGATCTAGTCCTGGGAGGAGCACCCGAAAGTACTTGTGCCCATGGGAGTTATATTGATCACGGTGTCTGACATTGCACCGAAGTGCATGACTAGTTTGATCTTTAATGCCGTGCATTTAGGGCCAGATCTGGTCCTGGGAGGAGCACTCGAAAGTACTTGTGCCCATGGGAGTTATATTGATCACGGTGTCTAGCATTGCACCGAAGTACTTGTCTCTCTTGATCTTTGGCATTCCACACACACTCTCTCTCCCTTTCGTGATATTACTTGCGTGCGTGACTTGACTTGCGTGACTCGACTAGCGTGGCCCAGAATGGGCAAGTACTTGCGTGAAATAGCCAATATTCTATAAATCTCTCTTGGATATCTCTTGCTTGAAAGTTTTTACATGAAATTGTCAAATTCTTGCTAGTTTTGTTTCACTTGCTCGGTTAATTCTACATGCATAGCCTTACTGCATTTACATGTGAAAGATGTAATTACTTAAACCAATTATTTGTTCTTGAGATATAATTCCTACTGAGCGTTCGCTCACCCTGTTTTTTTCCAACATTTTTCAAGTAATCAGGTGGCTAGCGAGATCGAGACTCACATGGGAGAGACAAGTGTGCAAGCGAGCTTCGAAAACTAGTGAACCTGTGTCTTTTATCTTTCTTGAGTCTAGCATGGTGTTTCTTATTTAGTTATCTTGTCTAAGTCTATTAGCGCATCATTTCTTTTTTTTTTCATTGTGATGTGGTTGAGTCTTCAAGTTCTGAAAATTTAAATTGTAAGAGACTTATATTAGAAATAAACTTTTATTATTGCTCCAAATTATTTGATCTCATGCCATTGCTCTTGATCGTTCACGACTGTTTAACTGCCACGTTCCGAGCAAACGACACGTTCCACTGCTATCGGTTCGGGGCGTGACATATATATATAACAATAAATGACGAATAGTGGTGATACATCCTCCATCCAGAGGACCCTTTGCAGGGTCAGAATGGAGTCTTCCTCCAAAGTATCACGGACGAACAAATATCTCCCGACCCTTGTCACCATCGGCAAGGCCGGTCAGCATTTCCTTAACTTGGACCTTCCGTCCTCGTTAATGAATAAACCTCCTTTGCTTCGACATTTGACCAGTGTCGATGAACAAGCCAGTGTTTGACCCTTGTCATCGTCGGCAAGATCGGTCAACGTTTCCCTTAACTTGGACCCTTCGCCCTCGTTAATGAATAAACCTCCTTTGCTTCGACATTTAGCCAATGTTGATGAACAAGTTACTATTGACTCTTGTCATCATCGACAAGATCGGTCGACGTTTCCCTTAACTTGGACCCTTCGTCCTCGTTAATGAATAAACCACCTTTGCTTCGACATTTAGCCAATGTCGATGAAAAAGTTGCTATTGACCCTTGTCACCATCGGCAAGACCAGTCAACATCCCATTAGCCCTCATCCATTCCGAAATTCATTCCGTGAATCAAGTACAAAGAACATAAAAAAATGAGGCTTAAAATAGAGGTGCCTCGCCAGACTTACTCGGATATTCTGAGTACGGGCAAAAATGGATCTAACCCAGTTGCGGTGAAAACCTGAAAGGGTGCCGCAGGTAAAATCGGGTATCCCGTCACGTGAAAACCCACAAAGGCGCGTGGGCAAAAGCAAGAGGGGGCTGGCTTCGGTGAAAATCCGCAAGGGCGCTTAAGTTAGTAATGTGACAAAAAATTGATGAATGAAAGAGAAGCGAATGATGATGATGAAATAATGATGTCATACCCTCATTCGTTACTTGATTCCTACAAAGGTTCCCGTATGAGCTTTGTGCCTATGAACTTACCTTTCCTTCGACATTTGTCCCATGCTGATGAGCTAGCTACTATTGACCCTTGTCACCATCGGCAAGACCGATCAGTATCCCCTTAACCCGGACCTTACGTCCTCGTTAATGAATAACCTATTTTTGCTTCGGCATTTATCCAATGTCGATGAACAAGCTACTATTGACCCTTGTCATCATCGAAAAGATCGGTCAGTACTCCCTTAACTTGGACCCTTCGTCCTCATTAAAGAACAAATCCTTGCCTCGGCATTCATCCAACACCGATGAATAAGCTATCGTTGACCCTTGTCATCATCGACAAGACCGGTCAGTGTTTCCCTTAACCCAGACCTTACGTCCGTATTTATGGACAAACCTCCCTTTACCGTCAACCTTTGTCACCTTCGGTAAGGTCTACAAATAAACTTCTAGTTCTACTCTCCAGCCGTTGATGATTCGATAGCAACCTCTGGCGAGAGTGCCCCGTCTCGACCCTCAATAGCAGGGAGTGGGTGGTCATCATTTTTGGCCCCTCCAACTGTCACCAATGATGATTCGATAGCAAGGGTTGGGGTCGTCGAGCCCCCGATCATCTCTTCCACAATCTCACCTTCCTCTGCCCCAGGGAGGCCCTCTTCACTCTGAAGCAGCTCGTCAGCGATGACAAGTTGCTGCTGCTCCAAAGTCACAACTGACGGCGCAGACCCGGCAACCATCCCCGGTGCCTCCGAGCCCGCTACCATGATATAATCATTCGGATACCGTAGGGCTATAGGTCTCAGGACTGGCGGGAATAATGGCGGATCTGCGTAGAGAGGCAGTAGAGGTATCTTCACGGTGATCACCGGCAAGGTGACCTCGGCCTGACAAGCAGAAGCCTGCAAGAGAAAGAGACCATAAGAATCTCGAAAGACCAGCATGATGGCTAGACGAGAATAAGAGCAAGACTGAAAAGTGTAGCTCTTACCTCAGCCGGCGTTAAGCTCAAGTCTGCAATAACAGGAGCTACCATCTCCACCCCCTCTAGCCCTTCTCCCATTGAAGGACAAGGTGGTCCAAAGCCACTCAGCGTCAGCCGTGGAGGACTAAAAGTTATAAAGTCGCTCTCATAGGCAGAAGACAACGCAGCGTCCTCAGCCTCTGTTCCTGTCAAGGGGAAATCCTCGCCGCTCGAGCCACTGCCATAGTCCACCTGCTCCGACGAGGATGAGCTTTGAACCAACATCGGTTCTTTCTCACTCAAGATTGGTGGTCCTTCACTTGAGAGGTCTCCCCCTGGAGCCTCTTGCTCGAAAAGAGCCTACTCAACCAACTCTGTGACAGGGATAGCAGGCGAACGAGCTTCAGGAGTAGATTGACTTCCCAGAATTACCCCTGGCTCCGTAGAAACTCCCTCGGTTGATTCTACAACAGGGGGAGAAGATGGTCGAATCTCCACAGAAGCTGAGAAAAGGGGAACACCCACGTGAGCCCAGGGGATAATAAACTATGGAAATCTGCAGCCAGATAGGCCATCAATTACCTTCTATTTCATGACTGGGCATGGGGGAGGGCAGTTCTGCCTGCACTATATCCACTCTCTCTCCGGCTCCCGCAGAGATGACAGCCGCTTGTGCGGCCATTGCAGAAAAAGTAGCTGCGGTTGCTAGAATAAGAATTGACCTATGTTGCCGAGGTGACGACTGGGCACAGGATAAGAGGCATACCTCTGGTCATGCGAGCTGAGGGACGAGAGGTCTCGAATTCTTCAAATGAGACCACTCTCGGAAGGACGACCACTGGTGATGGGTCTACAGTCTTCTTCCGACGGGCCCGCTTCGCTCGAGTGACTGCCTCCCGGAGTTGGGACCTCATATGCTTCCGTGAATCACCTGGAGGAAGTGGCGTCGTGGTCGGGGCAGCTTCCGAAACTTCAAAATATGTCAGCTTCTGAGCTTTTATCATTAGCTCCCTGAAATGTTTGGTCTCCTCCGAAGAAAGCCGAACTGCGCATGTGCGAAGGCGAAAGAGAAGAGATGACATACGCAACAGCAGATAGGAAAGCCCAAAGTTGAATATAAGAGAAAGAAAGATATATGTTGGTCCCATATAAAAGGGAGAAAGTGGCCAGTAGAACAGCGAAGGCTCCTTGTCCCTGGAGGCAGCTTCGCGAACCAACAACATATGTCCCCTATCACCTCACACTGTTTGGCCAGCAACGCAAGATCTGCATGGCCATGTGAAGATAGATGATAATACAGGCCAGGATGGTCTAGCCCCCATCCATCGGCATATTGAAATAAAGAAGAACAGGTTGGCCCAATATGCTTTCACTAGGGCCACCCACTGAAATCCCGTGGGAACGCAGCAACGCAAACAACCAGGGAGTGCCCTCGTAAAGCTCCGGCCGTCGGTCTTCTCCCCTGATGAAAGTCCTGTAGAGATAAAGCTGATCATTCTCGGGATGTCAAGAGCTGCAGAAGGCATCGGCTCCTCCACTGGCAAAGGAATTTGTTGAAGGACCAGTCGCTCGCCGCTCAAGCGGCATAGGCCTTCAAGTGTCTTCAAGAAACCATCCTTGCTGATCTCGACAGTTTTGGCTTGATCTTGGATGAACGTTGCTTGGTAGCTTTGCGCGCTTCCAGATAGTTCACCACTGCAGTGTTCTTCCAAGACTTCAACCTCTTCAGGTAAGCCGGGTCGATATCCAGACCAGGCACTGACTGGGAGTCCAGAAATTTACACTCTGCGACAGCCCAGCATTCTCTCCTCGAGTTTCTATAGAAGCCCGTATGAGCATTCCACCATTTGATGTACTCTGGAGTCACACGGGGAAAGCGTACAGGGGACGAACTCTGAATGAAGCTGCCTCTCGGTGGTGAAAATAGTCCCACCATATGCGGGCCTCGTCATTTGACACTTGGCCAGCTCGGGCCCTATTCGGCAGCGCAAATTGAGTGGAAGTAGCTAGAATATGTTGGTCATGGCCAAAAGTTCGACTGAATCGGAAAGGATAATAATGCTCCAGCCACAAGATGCCACTCTTGCAGAAAACAAGGATGCTCGGCCTTATGGACAGCGCCCAATCTATCAGCTCTGACTCCAAAATCAGCCTCATGCACTTGGCATCGGAGATGGGGTGAACATATTCCTCTACCTCGCCCAGGCTGCACTCTCCCATCCTGTTCACCAAAGGACTTGAGTGAGTAGCCAGACTCCAAAAGTGCAGGACCCCCTAGGAATCCAGTGGAACTTTTGTAAGTTTTCCACGAATAGCAAAGAGCTGGTCTGCCACTCGGGTCGGCTCAACACTGGCAAACTCTATCATCCTGGGAACCAGCTGTGCTGACTGAAGCGACCGAGGAGCAGCCTCTGGGAAGAGAGTATAGACCCAAGAATTAAAGAAACGCAACAGGCCCACCCCCCGAAGATTCCTAGGAAGGCGCGAGCGGTGCAAGTCTCCCAGCAGTTTGTATGTCAAACATAGTGCAACAGGGCAAAGCGAGAGCTTCATGCCCCAAGCCATCAAGCAGGCAGGATAAATAGCCTCTGCCCTGATCACGCTCTCGTCAACTTGTGGGAGAGCGAAGGAGCAAATCCAATAAGTCAGAAACGCAACACAATGAGTGACTGCATCGACACCCCTAGGGTTAGGCCCTCTTGGTTGTCCTCCCTCTGAAGTCGAGGGGAAAGCAGCCTGTCGCCGAACTCTTTTCTTCCGCTGAACAGGAGCCGGCACTATCGAGGGGAAATCTATGTATTTCTACTCCCCTCTGAAGAAATGTTGAAGCCATGTGCCTATCCGCACACGCCTCTTCTCTCCAGACTTCCGCACCCCCTTGGTGTCATGCAAAGAACGGCAGAGGCTACGATATGCCTTCATCAGATAGCGGTAGGCGAAATTAGTCAAGTATCGCCTTTCACCATCCGTCTGATCTTTCAGCCAATCTGGCTAGCAGACCTCTTCATACGGCTCACCGTCAATCGGGAGGCCACTTAACTCTGAGAGACTCCAAAGGTCCAATGACGTCTCTCCTTCTGAAGTGTAAAAGGTGTTGTACTCCAGACAGAACACCTCAATCATACCGCAGCAGAGACCCTTTGAGATGGTATAGCGGTACCTTGATGCATACACGCGGTGATACACACCTGCTCTAATCAAGATAGGTGCATAGTGCTGCAAGATGAAATATGTGAATTCTTCTACTCCTGGCCTGAAAGCGTGGGCGTCGGTGGCCTTCAAATCAGTGAACCATCCCACAGAAATATGGTGCTTGAACCGAACTGCTAGACAGTCCAACATGAATGGCTCATCTTACCCCCGCTTTAGCGTGGCCAAAAACAAACCAAAAGACAGCTTCTCCCGGTCCACACGACCCGTAGTGTCGTTCCATCTGGCAGGAACAAATTCAGGGGCCCTAGTTAGCAGCCCGTCTTGTGGAGACAGGTCCTGAAGTCCAAGCACAGCACCCCACTTCCTAGGCTCACCAGGTAGATATATGGGTCTTCTCCTCACAACACAGTCAGTGAGGCTGTCCCGCCCTTCAAGCAGTGCTAGCTCAGCCTTCCGGACGAGGAACAGATCCCACTTTCCCTGAAGATTGAACCACTTCAGAAAAGTCATCAGGTGCTTGTCCTTGGGATGATCTACCCTGCAGCCGTCAGGGCGTTCATACTTGAACGAATCACTCCCGATGATCAGTAGGCGATTTGTGTCCACCGTCTCGGTCTCTGAATCAGAGGACTCTGCTACTATGGCCAGCTTGCCATGGCCTCTATCCAGAGAATGAACGTCCCTCCACGTTACCACAGCACGGGAGGAAGAAGAAGAGTCAGATGCCATGGTATATGCATCAAAGACAAATACAAAGAAAGCAAACAAAATTAGAAGGCAGCTGTTGAAGACAAAGTCTTTCTGACAAAAATCCGGCAGAGTCTCCCCAGCCCGGGAGTTTGCCAGAGTGAAGCGGGAACTCGTCCACAAAGTGACGATCCCTAAAAAAGGTCATGGGCGTCACGCCAGGGCTGAATAGGACACCCAGGGGTGCAGCTCCGAGGACAAGCCTACAAGGAGCCTCCCGGGGCCTAGAAAACACGGGGTTAGACCCCAAAATCCTCACTCACCACTCTACTCTCGCCGCCACGCTCTGGAGGGGAAGGGAAGAGAGAGAAAGTGAGATGCAAATGAGGTTGAAGTGAGAAAGAAAGAGAAGAAGGAAGAAGTTATAAGGGGGCTTCGATGGGCCTAATCCGGCGTGCTAAAAGGCGCGCCGGTTTAACATTTCCCGCCCTTAACATGTTTTTGAAATTGAAATTCAAAGTCTCGAGCTAATCCGGCGCGCTAAATAGCGCGCCGTATTAGCTCCCTTCCCATTCAAAGGGGTGCACCGTATTAGCTCCTTTCCATTCAAGGGGCCGCGTCATTTTAACCAAGGCTCCATGGCCGCGCCGGATTAACCGCCGCACCGGGTTTGAGGGCCATTCCAAGCCTATGTCAGCCAGACGGGAAATCTGCCCAAACGGAGCTCATCCGCTGGTCCCACTTCACTCGTGCCTTGCTCGCAGCACCCGTGGCAGGGGGGCATTTGTTGGCACTCAAAAAATATTCAACGGTGATCAAGTCTCAAAGACAAATGATGCGGCCCACTGAAGCAGAGAAGCCGAAGAAGATCAATACACTGAAGCCGTGTCAAGCTGCCAAAGCCTCAGGTCACCTAGTATGAACGCCGAGGACTTCACCTCAGGAGGATCGAGAAGAATACACCACAAGCGGGTAGTGTCGTCGGGACTGCCCAATGAAGTTGTATCGACTTAGTCATACCGCGTGGACAATATCCGTCGTCCGATCAACAACAAGCATGCATCTGTCGTCCAACCAAGGAAAAGGATGTACCCGTCGTCTGACCAAGGATGAGAATGCATCCGTTGTCCGACCAAGGATAGGGGTATACCTGGTGGCCCACCACCTGAACAAAAAATCCTCCCCAGGTGAAAGAACACCCTTGGCCCTTCGGAACAAGGGACCGAAGGCTCTGTTAGTAGAAGACCCCGATTACCCGGCATGGGTATGGCTTCTCAGCATATTGGGTCCGTTAGTGGCCAAATGATCGCCCAGTCAGGGCGAAACATCTTAGGTGGTATTCCAACCCCTCATGAAAGCTTCAAGCATGAGCCAGGCCGAGCCAATAGCACAAGCCACAGTGTCGAAGGCCATGTCAGCGGAAGCCCCGGACAACCCGACACGGGTACGGCTCCTCAGCAAAGTAGGTCCATTGGTGACCAGATGACTGCCCAGTCAAGGCGAAAGCACCCCGGGCAGTATACCACTCCCTGTGAAAGCTATCAATGCAAGCTAAGTCGAGCCAGTAGCACGAACCACTATGCCGAAAGCCAAGTCAGTGAAAAACCTGCGTGTCTGAGCCGAAGATGCACGAGGTTCCGAAAGCAGCCGTTCAGTGGCCTGGAAGCTTCGTCAACACCCCCACCATGGTTTGGCAAGACCACGGTGAGATGAAGGATCACAGTGACTCCCAGAGCCAGTCCAGGGCCCGCTGTTGGAATCATATCAAGTGAACATGACGAAACGGCTCAAATCCGACGCGCCCCTTTAATCCGACGCACCCCTCTTCTCGGCGCCCATGTTCCCGGCGTGCAACAGTGCGAACCCTTATCCAGCGTGCTAACCCACGCCGGATGAAGGCAGGCCAAAGGTGCTGCTATATATATTAACCATCTGATGTCGAAGAAGGAAGGAAGCCAATAGCGGCCGGTAATAGAAAGAGAGAAACAATCGAAGAGGAAGAAGAGAGATAGAGAGCCAGACATAAAGAGAGCCTTGGAGAGGAAGAAAGGGGAGCGAAAAGCAAGCTTCATTTTTTTGATACTCTGTTTTCTTGCTGCAGCAGACCGATGTGGGTTGGCAGAAGGAGTTCGGAGTTCTACTTCTATCTTTCTTCCTCCTTTCTACTAGGATAGCTCCGCTGAGCGATGTAATATGATGGGCGATGATATGAGCCCTTAGGCTTTCTTCTGGCCGATGTTCTTTATCTCTCTCTGTTCTTTTTTTTTCTTTCCCAACTCGGGGATCGGTTTCGTGCGACAACGGTGAGCCGCCGTTGTATTTGATCTTGATACGGTGCCTTCCCTCTGGCTTTGAATGGATGTGTAGATGCATACTTGAATTCTCTTTCTTATTCAATTGCAGTGCTTTTCCCCTATATCCCGTGTGTGATCTTCTGGTTTTCCAACGTCGAATACACCCTAGTGTTTTCTCTGGGCAACATCAACATTATCACCCCTCCCCCCGGGGTTCGCTTCCCAGTGGTATGCCTGTATCATGTTCCCATCGCCTTGGTGGAGGGTTCAATTGCCCGATGAATATACCTCTGTCCAAACCCCGAGATCTACCCTTTCTTATTCCTTTTATCCCTAGTCGTGGGTTGAGGAGGATGGGAATGTCCCTACAATTTGGATGCGTGCTTCCCTCGAATCACTGTATTCCCTAAACCCTGCACGTCAACTGTATGAAGGGTTGCCTTCTCCAGTCGATTCATCTTAGTGTATGATTTCCGAAGGCTAACCCACTAATCTGCTAACCAATTAACAAACTAGCCAACAAACCCCTTAGTCCTACATGCTCATACGCATATGACCCTCTGTGGTCAGTTGGTCTGCCGAATGCATTCTATGTATCTCTTATGTGCTCTTGCTTTCCTCGACGAGTCTGGTGGCCGGAGAGAGGGGATATTCCCCATCGAAATTCCCACATCACTACAAGGTCTAAGGAGACATGTCCTACAATGACATGTGCCTCTGCAGACCGCCACAGGGTGAATATTGAAAGGGGCTCTTAGCTCGACATCAAATCCACATTCCCTTGGGAATGATGGTGGCTGTGGGAAGGGTACCTCTCGTAGGCTAGCCCTCGAGGTATCCTCCCATCTCGGCCGTCCCTTAATGATGTTTTGACTCGTAGAGTGTTGATGCCCCTCGTAGGCTAGCCCTTGGGTTTTACCTCTATTGAAGTCCGCTGGTCACCGTTTGGCATTCCCGGCTTTAAGGAGCATACCCCAGATACTGTGGGACTGTCTCCACTTCGCCCCCGCAACCCTCTGGGTATGGGGAGGTGCTGCCCAAATTCTAACTGAAGATTTAGTCTAAATTGCAATGAACTTGCACTGATAAGTCTACTTTAGACTATGCTCGAGTGGGAACCTCGCATAAGTCTAGGCTTGTCTTGTTTGCAGGGCATTTGGGACTTAAATAATCCCTCTAGTCTTCTCAAATAATACCCAAGTTCTAAGAAACTTGTCTGGCATTTCATTAGAGCCCAAATTGCCCAAAACTACCCTAATCCGGCGCGGTCCTAAACTGGCCCGCCAATTTTCGATGCGACCCCCCCCCCGTGCCGCTTTAGCCTTACACTCATAACCCAATTTGCTTCCCTTGGCCTCCACCCGGTGCGCCCAGGGCACGCCGTTTTAACCCCAAATGGGCACCGCGCCGGATTAGGCCAACTCTACCTATACATGCACAGACTTCATCCTTCTTGCCTTCCACCGACCCCCTGCATTGCACAGACCTTGGCTTGCGCATGTCCCTGCCTTGGACAGACCTTGGCTCGTGCCCGTGCCTACCTTGCACATACCTCAAACTCTCATCTTGCACCGACCTTCATCTTGCACCAACCTCATGCAGGCATTGACCTTCAAACCCTGCACCGACCTCATCCGTCTGTGAATCGACCTCATACTATGAATCGACCCTTGGTAGTGCATGAAGTGCACCGACATTGACCTTAATTCAAGGAGGATAGTGGCTTAATGCATGGAATGAAATAATGCTCTGACCAAAAAAATAAAAAACATAATAATGCATTGACCTCATGTGCATCTCATTGACTGTGTGTTAATTCTCGATGCTTAATGTTATAGCCCTAACTGATTTAATAAACCTAGCCAAATAAATGAACAAAAAGGGTTTTGATGTCTTCAATTATGATGAGTATCCATCTTCAAATCATGAACATACATTTGCATTGGCATGCATTGCTATCTAAATGAGCATGACTGAACCTTTAATTACATGAATAAATCAATTAATGAACTCGTTGCATGTTTGCACGAATGGTCAACCAAATGACCTCATCCCACAGCATCCATTAGTGCACTTAGTCAGTATTTTCTATGCCTTCGTATCATCCCTCGAGGCTTCCTCTCTTGGCAATTAATCAAGGGTTGTCCTCTCTCTTAGAGGACGTAATTAACGTCATAGCCTTTATGGTATGATGGACTCTGGGTCTCGACACGAACCTCATAATCGACTGACCAAGTCAGATCGAGCACATAATAAACTTATCACATACGTGGCTGGCACGCCTACCCATAATAAAAAAAATGAACGGCCCAGTTCGGAAAGCCAAAAGAAAGAGAATTTTAAAGAGAACACATCTCGGTCCCCCACACTATCAAGAACAAGTATCCACTGCCGAGGATTGATGAGTTATTTGATCAGATATCTGGATCTAAGTATTTCTCGAAGATTGATCCCAGGTCAGGATATCACCAAATGAGGATCAAAGATGAGGACATTCATAAGATCGCGTTCAGGAGCAGGTATGGGCACTACGAATTTGTTGTTATGCCTTTTTGACTAACAAATGCCCATGCAACCTTCATGCAGTTGATGAACAGTATCTTCAGGCCTCATCTGGATCAATTTATAGTGGTCTTCATCGATGACATATTGATTTATTCAAAGACCAAGGAAGAACATGAAGAGCATTTAAGGATTGCATTACAAATATTGAGGACAAATGAACTATATGCAAAGCTCAGTGAGTGTGAGTTCTGGCTCGAAGAAGTGTCTTTCTTAGGACACGTGATCACAATGGATGGGATATCAGTAGATCCATCAAAAGTAGAGACTGTGAAGAGTTGGGAAAGACCGACCAATGCTATAGAGATCTATAGTTTCTTGGGTCTTGCTGGCTATTACAGGCGATTCATTAAGGACTTTTCCAAAATTGTCGTGCCTCTTTCTAGGCTAACCCACAAGGAGATTCGTTATGAATGGAGCGAAGATTGTGAAAGAAGTTTCCAAGCTCTAAAGGATCACTTAACTACTGCCCCGATCTTGGTCTTACCAATTGAAGGAGAGAAACTTGAGGTATTGTGGGGGGAGGAAAGAGATTCTCGGAGGTCCATCTTTATCAAGACGAACGGATCATTTATGGGTCTATTTGATTTGTTTATTAGAGATTTATTCGCATAGGGCGTGCCAGTCACATATGTGACAAGTTTATTATGCGCTCGATCTGACTTGGTTAGTCGATTATGATGTTCGTGTCAGGACCCAGAGTCCGTCATACCATAAAGGTTATGACGTTAATTACATCCTCTAAGAAAAAGGACAACCCTTGATTAATTGCCAAGAGATGATGCCTCAAGGGATGATACGAAGCCATAGGAAATACTGACTAAATGCACTAATTGGATGCTGTGAGGTGAGGTCAATTGATTGACCATTCATGCAAAATACAATGAGTTCATTAATTGGTTTATTCAGGTGATTGGAGGTTCAATTATGATCATTTAGGTAGCGATGTATGCCAATGCAGATGTACGTGGAGAGGGGAAATCTCACCGCCTGTACGGAGAGGCCGAACGAGGTCCAACCCTGACCGAACGAGGCCCAACTCCTCAAAGTGGCAGCCCCCGATCCCACTTACTGTAAAGCCCAAAAACTCACTCGGAACAAGTGCTTCCTAGGCGGCCTTCGGATTGGGAAGTCCGAGCATCAGTCGATCGGGAAAGCTCCCTCCGAGCCCCCTATTCTTTGCCCCGACCCAGCACTTATTGCTCGGGAGACCACTCCTGAACAAGTGCCGTTCGCTCGGGCTCAATGATGGAAGCTTATTAATACGGCCGTTAGGAATCCCTTAATGGCAGGAAGCTCAATGGGACAGGGGAAACCAAGAGTCCATGCGCCGTAAGAGCCCGCATGAAGGACGTAACCCCCCCTGAAACTCCTCCGCTCACAGGGATCAATTCGCACAACAGGCCACTATTTAAACAGGACATGCCCTACTACGATAAGGTAAGCCTAAGCAAGGCAAGAGACAATAACCCTGAGTAGGAACCACTTCACCTGTCGGTGGAGAGGGATCTCACGCTCCCATTTTCCTCCCAACTCTTCTCTTCGCACCAGTGCTCTACTACCTGTGCTGACTTAAGCATCGGAGGGTCTTCCCCGGGGATCTATCCTTGGGCACCTCTGACTGGTTTCCCTTCTTGCAATTCATACTTCAAGGGTATGTGGTCATTCTGATGTGACACCACCTTGGGTGGTAATCACAAAGCCAATACACCTTGGACCTATGACTCGCAAGCAAGCAACTTTGATGATGAAATTACTCAGGTGAGCTCACTCGCTTAGCGAACACTATTGCTCGTGGGCAAATTGGCAATGGTAGGGAGGGTCCAAAGTGGGACCTTGATGTTCATGTTGACACCCGTTTTATGACCAATAAGTCGGGTCACCTCTTTATTCATTATATATGATGCTCCGAGTTGTTCACTCTTCATCGAGTCTCTTTGTTTAGTTGAAGATCATTTCTTGGGTCTTGACTTCTTGATCGGGTGTGGCTCTTTGTGGCATTTCATTTTGACAAAAGCTTAGCAAAACCTTCATTCCTTCTTTTGAACTCCATTGGTAATAACGGTCTGTCCCAGGCGCGTTTCTTCCTTCTAACGGATGGGTCCTGGGCCGTTGCTCCTTGAAGAGTCCTGAAGCTTGAGGTCTTGTTCCAAAGCTTATCCTTTGGCCTATATGTTGAATATAACGGTCTATCGTGCAGCCGTTGTTTCATTATGACGCCCTATGCCTTGGCCGTTGCTTTCTTTACAGAGTCTTATTGTTTTGATCTTCTTCCTGTTGATCTTATCTCTTTGGGATAAGGTTGAAAGTAACGGATGTTCCTTGATGCGTTATTTCACTGTGGCGGTCTGTCGTGCAGCCGTTACTTCCTTCAGAGAGTCCTAGCAGTTCAGGCCTTTTCTCTGCTACTCCGTGGTCGAGATAAGAACTTGGATTGACGATATATCTTCCAAATCTGATCCTCAGGACCTTCTGTTTGATTCTATGGACTCTTGGTGATATTATCTTCAAGGATTTGTTAAGAGTTATCCCTTTATCTTGTTGGATTTTCCTCTGCTCGACCTGAGGGTTTGAGGGTCTATAAATAGAACCCTTGACTTCATGCTCTAGGGGGAGGAAATTCTAGAATTTGCGACGAAGTGCTGCCGCATTTTAGAGTCACGATTGATCAAGGAGAAGTGCTTCTCACGTTCGTTTGCTGCCTGGTGAAGGGAGTATCTGTTCCTCTTGGTTCCAAAGTTCATATTTGTATATTGAATTCCTTTTCCATCACCCTTTCATCATAAGCATTATTTCTCTCCTTTCTCCACATTTTTCACTGGTTTTCATCATCTAAACATCATCCCAATCTTTTAAAATGCCCAGAGGGGTTAAAAAACCAAAACCTCCCGGTATTTCCCTTTCCTTTTGATGATATTGTGTTTATTGAAGAATTGATGCTATATTATCTAAAGGGCTAATTTGGGTTGTTTTCTCTTGCTTTCCATGTCTTTGGCAGGTTTACAGGTCCACCAGCACGAGGCCCAAGTCTTCTAGCCGGCTGGAAGAGTTGGAGTTAAAAGGATTCACGCTTTGCTACTGCAGGTTATTTGACGGTCTTGTGCAGGCGCGTCATATTCTTCCAGCGGTTGTGGACGCACTAAAATTCGGAGGGGGGTTCCGTTCGTTTGTTGGTCGGGGTTAATTCTTCTATTTAGTGCGAGGGCGTGCTAGTCACAAAGTGACAATTTATTCGGGCTTCATGGAAGCCCATGGTGAGCTCGATCTGACTAATCAGACGATTGTGTAGTTCGTGTCGGGACCGAAACCCGCCGTGCCGTAAAGGTCACGACGTTATTTACATCCCCCATACGGGGGAACACCCTTGATTGATTGCCGGAATAAGGGCCCTACGGCCTACAGAGAATATTAATAATGCAGGAGGATAGTGAAAGACGAACTATGCTAGAAACCCGTATCGGGACGTGAATGCTAAGACTATGTCGGCCACTCATGGGCCACTTCGTGTTCGGACGAAGGTCCGTGTTTGTAGTATAAAAGATGGTAGCAAAACCGCGCGAATGTCTGCCATGAACAAGGCAAGTTTAATGAGAATGCGGGATTGGATCCCGGTAGGGATGGGTCAAGTTGATAGACTGTTGGCCGGAGATGATTTCAGATTATGGCCATGTCGGAAGTTCCGTAAACCACGTCCGATACCATAAGGCATCGTTGATTTTCTCTTTGCACCCAGTCCGAGGGAGTGAATTGTTAAATGCGTAGCCCGAGCTCAATAACGTGCGCCCTCACACGCGGATCGACTTGTGCGGTCAGGTCGCGGGGTAATGGAGTTACTTTCATTTTTTTGTTATTGATTTTTGCATTCTTCTTTTTACTTGAGCATTTCTCTCCTTTTATCTTTTTATTATTCCCCCCCCCCCTTTTTCATATAAAGGAGGCACGCCGAGCTTGAAGTGGGCAAGAGGGGAGGCACGCCGGATAAGAGCTTCGAAGGAGGGCGCCGGATAAGGGAGCACAAGGGGGGAGCGCGCCGGCTAAGGTGGCAAATTGGGGCACGCCGGAATATGGATGCCAAGGGGGAGCACGCCGGTTAATGGCAAGAAGGAAAAGGTTCCACGGGCGCGCCGGAATAGGGCAATGAACAGTATAGCGCGCCGGTTAGTGGCAAAGGAAATGAAATGGGTTTTGAGTGTGGGGTTAAACCGGCGCGGGGGGGGGGGGGGGTAGCGCGCCAGATTAACCCACGCCGGATTAGGGCCCGCCGGGTTAAGCTTCTACGAGGTTTTATTTTGCTCTGTTTGATTCTTTTGCTCTGTTTCTCGTTTCTTCAACTTGCAGATTGATATTTTGGTTGGTTTATTCACTTAGTTGATGGATTAAGTTGATAGAGAAGGTGGTTAAAGCTTTCTGATCATTTATTAAGACGAACGAGCATGCGGATTGAATATCTTATTAAGAGGGATTATGCGGGAACTTGTTCAGTTTGATTCAGGGGCAGCTTCAGGCATGAACTGTTCTTATCTTCCGAGGACTTAGCTTGCTCGTTTGTTCGGCTGTTCTCATCCTGGCGAAATTTGGGCAGCACCTCCCCTGGACTGGGAGTTGCCAGAGAGTAATAAGGAACACCAAACGGATAACTCCGGGGTGCACCTCAAATCTAGACCTCATGGCGGTCCAATAACCCAGATGTGAGTGCTGGGGAGCTCGAGGACTAGCCTTCAAGAGCTCTCACAACTCACGGGCGATGACTTCGTGGAACGAGACAGATGTAGGCCGCAGGTGGCCATGACTGTTCACCCTTCGAGCGGGTTCCCTCAGAGTTCATGCCACAGAAGGGCAAGCTCCCGAGGACCCCAGGTGATTCAGAGAACTAGAGAAATAAAACGGAAGAAAAAAGGGGGGAAAGGATCAGAGCCATAGAATACTGCGCATGCTCACAAAGTCGTTCTTTTATTCACCCTCAAGGGAAAGGGAAGGAAGAATACAACGGAGAAGATAAAAGAAAAGCTAAATGTTGAGGTGGGGGAAGAAGATACATCGGCGGGGGAGAAGAAGGAACAGAGCACAAGCTCTCCCCCCCTCTCTCCCCTCTCTTGCTCTCACCCTCTCCCTCTCTTTCTTCACCTTGCAGGCGTGAACGGATGGCTGTAGCTTCTTCTCTTCGGAGGCTGGAGAGCTCTCGAGAAGACCTCTCTCCTCTCCTTCTTCAACCTTCCTCTTCTCGTTTCTTCTGTTCCCTTCTATTGACCTTCTCTTTTCTTGTTCTTCCTCTTCTTTCTTGCAATGTAGCCCCCATTTTATATATTGGCCAGCCTGGGGAGGTTCCTGCCACCTCCACCTCGTCCGCGATGAAGCTCAGAGCTGACTGGCTGTGCTGGACACCGTTGATTCGTCTCGTACACTGCTGCTCGTCCGAGGATGGGACGCTCAGAGATTTGCCAGAGCTTGCCCTGCTGCTACTGCTTGTGTGCTGTCGAACGAAGGTAGAAGCAGAGTTATCGGCATTGAATGTCCTCTGCACGCCATAATGATGCAAAACAGAGCATCAGAATGTAGATGGGACAGCTTGTTTGCGCGCCGAATTAACGTGAGATGCCAAGGAAAGGGTGCGCGCCGGTTTAACCCATATGAAGGGGAAGAGGTGCGTGCCGATTTAGCCCAATATGAAGGCCACGCCGGTTAAACCCATATGAAGGGGAAAAAGGGGCGCGCCGGTTTAGCCCAAGATGAAGGCCGCGCTGGTTTAGATGAAGGCCATGCCTGTTTAACCCAAAATGTAAGGAATAGAGGAAAGGGGCGCGCCGGTCTTAGTGGGGCCGTTTTAAGTGCATATCGCACCGGTTTAAGTACCGAACGGATTCTTTCCAAAATCGAGGCCGTTTGTATGAATGTTGACATCCCCGGCATGTTCTGGTTGCAATGTATGGCCTCCGTAATATTCTGTTCGCAGCCTCCGGGACTTGGTCCCAGACTTTGTGTGACTCTCGGTGTGTGTCGAGATTGTGCCGGAGCTCCCAACTTTTCTCTGATTCAGCTCTCGGCACGGCTGGTCGGAGCGTTGTAGTTGTATCTTCTGCTTAGGGGGCTTCCTTAGCGGGCAGCGGACCACCAAGTGAGTTCTCGTCCTGCTCGGGCGAGGCATGAGGTTTGTTCAGCATTTCCATTTTTGGCTTGCTCTCGAGTGTCGAGACGTGCATGCCGTATGATCCTCATCGACATTTTTTGGTGTCCACAAATGCCCCCCACTCGTGGGCGGCGCAAGCGAGGGATGAGTGCGCGGGGCCCGCGAGTGTAGAGTTCTTCGACAGGACGTCTGTTCTTCCGAGCCAGTAGGATGCTGGTCCGGTGCAAATTCACAGGAAAGCGCTCACTCCTTCAATGAAGGGATGAGGGAACCGCTTCACCGCATACGCACGTGGACTGAGATGTCAGAGTGGGAGTTTAGTCATCGGCATGGGGTGAATACCGAAGCAAGGATGAAGGGTCTATGCGTCATCTTTGGCAAGAGACCTAAAACGACTTAGATGAGGCCAATCCCAAGGGGGAGTTGATGACTCGTGCTGGGTTTAGGAGAATTGTTCATTCATCGACTCGGATGGGAGGTCCAAGCCGAAGGTTTATGAAAGGGCTCCGATGGAGTGAAAAGGATTTTATGCATTCCGGTGGAACGTTCGAAGTGAATGGTTTATTTGCTGGTGCCGACAGGGTGTCGGGAGCTGATGTGGTCTATTCATTGACACGGGATGAGTGCCAAGGCAAAGGGGTCTTTCATTCATTGACTGTGACGGAAGGTCTGAGCCAAGCAAGGAGGGGTTTCTTTATGTTCATGGACTTGGACTGAAGGTCCGAGCCAAGCAAAGGCGGTCCCTCTTTTTTTTTATTCATCGACTTGGACGGAAGGTCCGAGCCAAGCAAGAAGATTCTTCTTTTTTTTTCTTTTTTTTTCTTTTTTTTTGTTCATTGACTGGGACGGAAGGTCCGAGCCAAGCAAGGAGGTTCTTTTTGTTCATCGACTCGGACGGAAGGTCCGAGCCACGCAAGAAGGTTCTTTTTTTGTTCATCGACTTGGACGAAAGGTTCGAGCCAAGTAAGGAGGTTCTTTTTTTTGTTCATTGACTTGGACGGAAGGTCCGAGCCAAGCAAAGAGGTTCTTTTTGTTCATCGACTTAGATGGAAGGTCCGAGCCAAGCAAGAAGGTTCTTTCCTTTTTTTTTATCGACTTGGACGAAAGGTCCGAGCCAAGCAAGAAGGTTCTTTTTTTTTATCGACTTGGACGAAAGGTCCGAGCCAAGCAAGGAGGTTCTTTTTGTTCATCGACTCGGATGAAAGATCCAAGCCAAGCAAAGGCGTTTTCTTTTTTTGTTCATCGACTTAGGCGGAAGGTCCAAGCCAAGGGTCTATTCGTCTGTGGGACTGGAGTTGTAATATTGAGGTGGTTTATTCATTGGCGTGGTTCATTCATTGACACGGGGTTGGTGCCAAAGCAAGGGTCTTTTCGTTCATGAAACCAGACGAAAGGTCTGGGCCACCGGTTTATTCGTCGATGTCGACAGGGTGTCGGAGATCGACGTGGTTCATTCATTGACACGGGGTTGGTGCCAAAGCAAGGGTCTTTTCGTTCATGGAACCAGACGAAAGGTCTGGGCCACCGGTTTATTCGTCGATGTCGACAGGGTGTCGGAGATCGATGTGGTCCATTCATTGACACGGGGTTGGTGCCAAAGCAAGGGTCTTTTCGTTCATGGAACCAGACGAAAGGTCTGGGCCACCGGTTTATTCGTCGATGTCGATAGGGTGTCGGAGGTCGACGTGGTTCATTCATTGACACGGGGTTGGTGCCAAAGCAAGGGTCTTTTCGTTCATGGAACCAGACGAAAGGTCTGGGCCACCGGTTTATTCGTCGATGTCGACAGGGTGTCGGAGATCGACGTGGTTCATTCATTGACATGGGGTTGGTGCCAAAGCAAGGGTCTTTTCGTTCATGGAACCAGACGAAAGGTCTGGGCCACCGGTTTATTCGTCGATGTCGATAGGGTGTCGGAGGTCGACGTGGTTCATTCATTGACACGGGGTTGGTGCCAAAGCAAGGGTCTTTTCGTTCATGGAACCAGACGAAAGGTCTGGCCACCGGTCTATTCATCGATGTCGACAGGGAGTCGGAGATCGACGTGGTTCATTCATTGACACGGGGTTGGTGCCAAAGCAAGGGTCTTTTCATTCATGGAACCAGACGAAAGGTCTGGGCCACCGGTTTATTCGTCGATGTCGACAGGGTGTCGGAGATCGACGTGGTTCATTCATTGAGACGGGGTTGGTGCCAAAGCAACGGTCTTTTCGTTCATGGAACCAGACGAAAGGTCTGGGCCACCAGTTTATTCATCGATGTCGATAGGGTGTCGGAGGTCGACGTGGTTCATTCATTGACACGGGGTTGGTGCCAAAGCAAGGGTCGTTTCGTTCATGGAACCAGACGAAAGGTCTGGGCCACCGGTCTATTCGTCGATGTCGACAGGGAGTCGGAGATCGACGTGGTTCATTCATTGACACGGGGTTGGTGCCAAAGCATGGGGGAAAAGGTTGATTCCCCGACCTCGAACGAAAGGTTCGGCTGGGGTGTTCTTCGTCAGTGCCGACAGGATGTCAGAGGCTGACATGGTTGATTTGTCTGTTGAAATATTCTTGGAGATAAGAGTGAGTGTTAATAAAGGGAGACCGATTCCTCCCCCCCTTTTTCCTCTTTCTTTTTTTCTTCTTTCTTTTTTTTTTCTTTTCTTTTTTTTTCTCTTTTCTTTTCTTTTTTTTTATATTTTTGTTTTCTCTTCTTTTTTTTTCTTCTTTTTTTTTGACATGCACGATGAATAGTGCCCAATCCATCTGGACAATAGTAATGCAAATTCGCCCGGGGCAGGGCAGAGAAAAGCATTATTCTTCGAATGGGGGAATCGGAGCATGGTACAACCTCAGATGCCTACCATTGAGGGGCGGAAATTGAACCTCCCCCCGATGGTCGACGATTACATACGCTCCGCCCTCGTAGACTTTCTGGATCACATAGGGTCCAAGCCAATTCTCATTCAGCTTGCCCTTGGGGTTGGAAGCCATGACTTCTCTTCTCTTCACCATAACAAGGTCGCCCTTCTTGAAATCGCGTTCCTTGACAAGCTTGTTGAAGGCGCGAGCTATCCGGGCCTGATAGACCTGGATGTTCTGCTGGGCTTGGAGCCGTTTCCCCTCCAAGTTGGAGAGCTCTTCGAGCCTTCGCTCGACATTTGTCTGCTCTTCCCTGACCAACCCGTGTTGGACTGCGACTCGGAGGGAGGGTATATCCAGCTCGATAGGGACAATTGCCTCTGAGCCATATACCAGGGAAAAGGGTGAACAACCCGTTGGAGTTTTGTACACAGTTCGATATGCCCACAGGGCCTCGTACATTTTCTCTTCCCAGTCCCTCTTGTTAGAACTAACAATTTTGGACAGGAGAGTGCAAAGAGTCTTATTGAAAGCTTCAGCCAAGCCATTGGCCTGTGGGTTGTAGGGGGTCGACATCCTCCATTCGATCTTGTACTTTTTTGCCAGCCGGTAGACCTTCTGGTTGCGGAAGTGACTTCCATTGTCTGAGATAATTCGGTTCGGAGTGCCAAACCGGAATATGATGTTGCGACGGATAAATCTGGTGACGATCTCCCCGGTCACTTCTCTCAAAGCAATAGCCTCCGCCCAGCGGGAGAAGTAATCAGTTGCAGCCAAGATGTACTTGCACCCAGTTGATGATGCGGGTAGTGGACCCACAACGTCTGTTCCCCATTGGGCAAAGGGCCAGCTGGGCAGTGTTGGATGCAAGGGCACGGGCGGTCTCCTGGGTACCGTCGCGTGCTCCTGGCTTTTTTGACAAGATTTGGCATACCTGCAGCAGTCGTCGAACATTGTCGGCCAATAGCAGCCGAGCTTCTTTATTTCAATCTTCATTTTCGGTCCTGCCTGATGTGCACCAGCTGCTCCAGCGTGAACCTCCTTCATGACCTTCCAAGCTTCTTCAATGGATAAACATCGGAGGAGCACCTTCCGTTTGGCGTCTGCCATAATCCGGAATAGGATCCCGTTCCGGACCTCATAAGAGTCCTTTGTTCTGATTAACTTGATCTTCTCTTCCCTTTGCCTGGGCAGTTGCTGATATTTAAACCACTGCAAAAGGGGGTCTCTCCAGTCGGGCGGGCTAATGGCTTCCACTGTGATGACCTCAAGTTCTTCTTCTCCTGGCCCTTCTATCATGCTAGGCACTTGGCGTTGATTCACCACCCGAATGCTGAGGGATCCATCTGGCGGGACTGCCAATGAACTCGCCAATTTTGCCAGTGCATCAGCTTGTGCATTCTCTCCTCTGGCAACGTGGCCTATCTCAATGAGGTAGAACTGCTGCATGAGCCGTTTCGCCTTAATGTAGTAAGGGAGTAATTCGGGTTTTCGGACGTCAAACTGTCCCTGGACCTGCTTGACGACCAGCAATGAATCGCCAAACACATGTAATATTTTAATCTCCATCTGTAAAGCGACTTGGAGACCAATGATCAGAGCTTCATATTCTGCCTCATTGTTTGTGCAGGGCTTGCTAATGGAGCAGGATGTGTGCAATACTTCTCCCTCCGGGGATTTAAGGACGATGTCGGCCCCAGCCCGTACTTTTGTGTGCCCAGACGGGGTTGTTTATGTTCTCGAAGCTCCATCAAAGTGCAGCTACCAGGCGATCAGTTGGGCTTGGTCCACCTCTAGTGTTTCATCTTCAGGCAACTCCGTGGCCAGTGGGGAATCTTCAGGCACAGGGTGTGCTGCAAAGAAATCGGCCATGGCTTGACCCTTAACGGCCTTCTGAGGCACGTAGATGATGTCAAATTCCATTAACAGTACGGCCCACTTGCCGAGACGTCCCTTCAGTACTGGCTGGGAGAGAATGTGCTTGACTGGGTCAGCCTTAGAGATTAAGCTCACTTCATGCGAGAGCATGTAATGCCTCAACTTCTTGACTGCGAAGACCAAGGCGAGACAAACCTTCTCAATCGGGGTGTATTTTGCTTCTGCCCCCATTAGTCTTCGGCTAAGGTAATAAAGAGCTTGCTCCTTCCCCTCATCATTGTTCTGGGCGAGCATTGCCCCCAGTGAACATTCAGTGGCAGCTATATATAGAATAAGTGGCCTCCCCTTGACAGGTGCCCCCAGCACAGGCGGGGTCTTTAAGTAATCCTTCAGCCGATCAAAGGCCTTCTGACATTCATGGTTCCAGTTGAAAGGTGCATTCTTCATCATTAATTTGTGGAATGGTTGACAGCGCCCCGACAAATTGGAGATAAATCTTCGGATGTAGGCTAGCCGACCTTGCAGGGACCTTAACTCTCCCAAATTCTCCGGAGGAGGTAGCTCCTGAATGGCTTTTATTTTAAAGGGGTCGATCTCGATCCCCCTATATCGGACAATGAAGCCGAGAAACTTTCCACTAGAGACGCCGAAGGCACACTTCATTGGGTTCATTTTCAGCTCGTACTGCCGGAGTCTCTCAAAGATGACTCTAAGGTCATTCAGGTGATCCCCCCTTTTCTTTGTCTTGACGACCAGATCATCGATGTAGCATTCGACTTTGCTATATAGCAGTTCGTCGAATATCTTGGTCATCGCCCGCTGGTAAGTGGCGCCAGCGTTCTTGAGGCCGAAGGGCATCCTTTTGTAGTGGAATATCCCTTTAGGTGACCGGAAGGCCGTATGAATTCGGTCATGTTCAGCTATCCATATCTGATTATAGCCGACGATCCGTCCATGAAAGACAAGGCCTCATGGCCGGTAGTTGCATCAATCATCACTTCAGTGACGGGCACCGGAAAGTCATCCTTTGGGCAAGCTTTATTCAGGTCGCGGAAGTCCACGCAGATCCTGATCTGTCCATTCTTCTTCTTCACCGGCACAATGTTGGCCAACCAAGTAGTGTATTGGTTTTCAGCTACAAAATCGACATCTATGAGCTTGTCGACTTCTTTACAAATCAGTTTTATCAGCTCCGGCCTCATACGCCTGGGGGGCTGCTTCACCGGCTCCACCTTGGGATCAATAGCCAGAATATGTTGAGTCACGCCGGGACTCAGACCGGGCATCTCTTTGTAGTTCCAGGCGAAACAGTCCCGAATTCTTGCAGCAACTTGACATATTGTCCCCTCTCTGTGGAGGAAGAAGGGCACTCAGAAAGGTCGGCCTGGGGTCGCTTTCTGTGCCTAGATTAATTTCAATGAGCTCATCCACTGTGGCCTGGCCGCCATCTTCAAATTCTGGAGGCGCTGGTAGCAGGTCAATGAAATCCTTATCTTCACCATCTTCTGCTTCAAGGACACCATAGGTGTTTTCTTGCTCTGCCTCATTGGGTAACGAGGTTTTGCTTGTTTCCCCCTCTATTAGGCTTGTTGTGTGCGGCTCTGGGGGGCTCTCTTGTGTGGAGAAGTAAAGGACTTCTTCGGGATCTTCTTTGTAATTGTCATAGATGGCTCTTGCAGGGGCTAAGGTGATTGATTGCCATACTGGGGGCTGTTGCTCTGCTGGTGGCTGGGGCCGCCCATTCTCAGCTGCATCTTCAAAAATCTGGTGCTGAACTGACACCATGTAAACACTTCTTTCATGGCCGCCTGCCACATGGGGGCGTGGCGGAGCGACCACATAATCTCCCATTCTGAGCTCATCTCTCTCAATCAGGTCTTGAGCAATGTCCTTGAAGACGTAGCAGTCTTCGATGGAGTGGCCCAGTATTTGGTGATAGGGGCAGAACGAGGGGTCACCGCTTTTGCGAGCATCTTGCGGCCTCTTTGACCTTGGGAGGGAGACCTTGCCATAGTAGCAGGCCCATTCAAAAATTCCTCGGGTTTTATTCCTTGGGAAAGAGTAGGGTCTTTGCATCTTCTCCCGCAGCGTGGGGCTTCGCTCGACTGATCGCCTGACCAGGGAAGCAGCTACATCCCTAGCCTCCCCTTTCAGGTGCCCGGGGGCGTTTGGGATGGTGTTCGGGGACCGGTGCGCGCCGATGCTTTGTCGACAGAGGATGCCTCTAATGAGTACAGTCATTTCGGCCAAGCGAACCTTCAGCATTTCGATCTCTCGCTGTTGCCTGCAGTATAGGGCGAGTAGGGTAGAGTCGCACCGAGTGAGGTTCGGGGCTCGGCCCGCTTCCCCATCCTTTGGGTCAGTGTCAGACGAGGGCGATGGCACCCCGCTGCTGTGGTCATTCGGGATTGGTCCCCCGGAGGAGGACGGGGTCTTCCCCTTATTCCTGCAGGGAGGTGGATTCCATAGGAATATTTCTTCATCTTGTTCTTCGTTGCCCAAAGGCATAAGGTGCTGACGGCCTTTATCCTGCCATGGGCCTGCAGTGCCTGCGTGGCTATTGCAGCCTAGAGCCGAGACTGATATCACATCAGCTTCATAGGAATCTTCTAGTGAAAAGCCCAATCCTGGATGTCGGGTGATTTGCAACAACCGCCGGTCCAGGTTTGGCGGGTTCCACATTCTCTTGAACATTTCTTTCCGACTGGAGAGCTGGCAGAAGGGGATCCCTTGCTTTCTGGCCATCTTGACCACAGGACCGGCTGTGTCAGGAAGTCCCATTATTGGGACGAGTGGGTCGTGCAGCTCATCGGGCAGTCTACAATCATCATCCCCCTTGACCGGGTGCTCCTTGGCCACATAAAAGATGGTAGGCAGACCCTCGGGGTTGGGCACCTCGAAGGTCCTTAACGGTTCAGCCACCTGGCAGTCGGCTTCTGCAAGAGGCTTGATGATCCCGGGAGGGACCCTGATGTCTTCCAGCAAGTCTTCAAGGTATGGTGTTCCCGGTGTAGGGTAGATGGGAAGGTAGGTGGCCCGGAATACCCCTTCTGCTTCAGAAACGAATGACACCTGAGGGGGAGCCACATAGCCAGGCGGTGGTGGAGGGAACCAGCTGTCAAGCTCTGCCTTTTTCTTTCCTTTGTCTTGAGTAGCTTGGGAGGCTTGCTTCGGCTTTTCCAAATAAAGATTAGCATCCGACAAGTGACATTCGAACACTTCAAAAGGATGGAGGTCGGCGAAGATTCTCTCCTCTTTCCCGTTGCCGGGGTACTTGATGCATTGGTGCAGAGTGGATGGTACCACCCTATTTTGATGTAGCCAAGGTCGGCCGAGCAACGCCTTGTAAGAGGTGTTGGAGTTGATCACATGGAATTAGACCTTGGTGGTGAAGTCACCGAGAGAGAGGTTGAACTCTGCGACCCCCATAGGGACTTCGCACTTCTGGTTGAAGCCGGCAATCTTGACGTTCCTGACCTCGACCAGGTGTACGTCAAAGTAATGCTTCTGATACACCCGATAGGGGAGTATGTTCACTGCTGCCCCAGGGTCGATCAAGACTCTGTTGATGGGATGCCCATTCAGCTGCCCCTTCATGTAGAGTGGCCTGTTGTGACTGCAGGTTGGTAAAAACATGTTCTCTTCAGTGAAGGCCACAGGTACCTCAGGTGACATTTCTGCAAGGCAGGCTTCAACATATGCTGGTGTCTGGAGTGCGGCGATGACAGCTTGCCGTGTTTCTTCATCTAAGGATAGGATTTCCCAGACGGTAAACCTGGCTGGGATCTTCTTCAGGTGTTTGACTATTCTGTTGCTAGCTCAGACTTCGAGCAACTTCATTTCTTCAGCTCTGCTGCGCCTGCCCCCAGTCTGGGCCTGGGGAGTCGGCTCAACGGGTGCCTCCTCCACTGGGTCGGATGCCGCTTGAGCTTGTGGGGCCTGCTGGGTCACTTCCTTTTCTTGCAAGAACTCGACAAGATTTGGGACGTTGTCGGGCTCTTCCCTTGGCCGAGGAGGGATTGCTACAGACGGAGCCGAGGGGCTGCCTGCCCCTTTGGTCTGCCGGGACTCGCGGGGGCATGACTGCTCTCCCCTCTGAGTCGTAAGAAATTCCATAAATGAAGGGGCACTCTGGCCACTTGGTTCTCCGGGAGGGGGAATCTCCATGCCTTGGACCCTAGGCTCGGGGATATGATACGGTTGTTCTCCCCTAAGCAGGATGTTGTGGTTGGCCTGAGGAGGGCATCCCCACTTCCTTCCCGACTTGGTGGCATGTTGGGAGGTGGATGCTTCAGCTTGATTCACCTCTGACGGCTCGACGGGCACTTCTTGCTCTTCCTCTCTCAGGGAGAGGGCTGTGTCAAATAATGTTGAGAGGGTGTTGCAAGCGATGACCACCCCACTCTTCTTCTTGTTTCTAGGTCTTCTCTTCTTCTTTTTCTTCTTCTCTTCAGTGGCTGGCAACTGCTCTTGGGGAAGCTCACCCCACAAGAGAGGCTCTTCTTTCATCTCGGCTTCCGCTTTTGGAGCGAGTTCGAGTGACTCGAACTCCTCCCAGGGGACATACTCCTTCAACTCCATAGGCTGGATCTCGGGATGTTCATAGTCTTCAAGCCCATCAATGATGGCCTGGAGCCTTTCTACCGCAGGGCTGGTTTCCTTGTGCACCCGCATCGGGATGTGTTTCTTCTTGTTGTGAGTGGGCCGTCTCATAATGAGCCGGGGGGCTGTGTCATGCAAAACAGGTGTCACCGGTGGCGGTGCTGGTTGGGGTGTAACACCCCTTATGCGAACCTCTGGAGTGGGCCGAGGAGCTTGTCTTCTTCTTCTGTTCTTCGTTGGCGCGGCTTGCCAACCTCCTTGATCATGAGCTAGCGCCATGACGAAGGCTTGATAAGTGGCCTGCGTACTGGACTCTGCCCATTCTTCAGGCAACTATTGGTATAAAGATACCATGTTGACAGTGGTGCCAAGGCTCGGCATCTCGTGCGGCTGCGGAGGATCCACTCTGAGCTCCCCCATGTCCAGCTCTCCCTTCTTGATCAAGGACTCAATGACATCCTTGAAGATGTAGCAATCCTCGAGGGTATGCCCAAGCATCTGATGGTATGGGCAGAAATGAGGATCATCCTTCTTCTTCAAGTCACCAGGCCTCTTTGGATCTGGTAATGTGATCTTGTTGTACCTGGTGGCCCATTCAAATAGGACTCGGGCTTTGTCTCGAGGAAAGGAATACAATTTGTTCCTCATCTTCTCCCGCAGGGAGGGACCTTCCCGCCGTTCAGTGGAGGTGTCGGCCATCCCTTTGGCTTTCTCTTTCTGTTTCTCGAAAGCTTCGAAGTCCAGTGTATGAACTTCTGGCGGTGTTGGCCTCCTCTCGGCCTGCCGGACCCTCTGACTTGATGCAGCTGGAGCGGAGGAGTATCGAGTGAGGAATGCTTCGATCTCTGCCACTATGTTGTTCAGGCGGTCGAACGACCTCACCTCAGCACCGATCATCCTCTCAAGGATCTCCTTCTTCAGATTCTGTTTACAGATCTGCACTGCGTCCTCCTGATGCGGGGGACGTTTGCACCTCATGCTGAGGTTCCTCCATCTCTTTATGTAGTCGAGTGCCGACTCTTCATTTCTCTGTCTCGTGGCGTAAAGCTCTGCCACGGTCACCTCCCGCTCAGCTATGTAGAATCTTTCCTTGAATTTCTTCTGCATATCAGGCCAGTCTGCAATGGACCCGGCGAGCAAGCTCGAATACCACTCGAAAGCGAGCCCGGTAAGTGTCGAGCCAAAGAACTTGAGAAGATAAGCTTCATCCGTAGCTAGATCCCCCATAACATTCACATAATAGGCAATGTGCTCCCTGGGAGACCCTTGCCCATTAAATTTCTCAAACTTCGGCGGCTTGGTAATGCCGGCTGGCAGCCTCTTTGCAGCATAGTGTGCCAGGTAAGGTACCCGGTATACGTCGAATGGCGTGTGATCACCATCGCTCCTCTCTGCCAGCTTCATATCTATCATTTGTTCAAGCATTAGTCTACTCACTGTTGCCGGGTCAACCGGGTTTGGATAGAAATGGGCCGGTTGCATCAGCGGTGTTGTTAACACTGTCGCCTGAGGTGCAATAGTGGACCCTTGGAATGGCAGGTTCGGTGGCGGGGCCGGTGTGACATGTTGTGGCTGATGCAGGGGTACGCCTCCAGTGTAGGTAGGTATTGGGGGAGACACCGTCGCCTGTGGAGAAGCTTTCGAGGCCTGCCCGTTGCCCCCAGGGGTCTCTGGTAATGCTTCAGTCTGCCCGGATGTTGAGGGCTGAGCGGCTCTTTCAGTCAGTTGTTTCTTCAACAATTCGATCTCCCGTTGATATTGTTGCATCATGTGCAATACCGCGGGGTCGTTCATGGGAAGGCTAGGGGTGCCCCCCCTTTCTTCGATCGGCACCTCTTCGGATGAAGTGGATGGTCCTCCCGCCGTGCCTTCTGTAATAACATTGGCAGCCAAGGATGTTGAAGGTTCCTCATAGTTAGCTCCTCCAGTGTGGACTTGTGTCTTTTCAGCTGCCGCTTTCCCTCTTCTGGTAAGAGGTCCTGGCCTTGTGGCAAGCCTGGCTACTTCTTCGGGCTCGGTTGGTAGAGCCCCGTACCGGCCAGATACCCCTGCCATATTGCAGGTATAAACTCTTAGGTCTCTGCCTCTTCTTGTTGTTCTTCTCGATGGCCTATCTGGAAAGACCAATCTATCAAAGACCGCTCTCCGTGGCTTCACTTCTTCCCTTGCCGGGGACTGATAATGCTCCTCAGAGTAGTTTCTTGACTCGGCAGTGGGCACTGACCGGGTCTCTTCTTCTTCAAAGGCAGAGGCTACTACCTCCAGTAATCTCTGGCGACCCAGGGGAGTGCTCCCCGGGCCCCGCAAATAGTTCTTCATGGCTTGCTCTACTCCTTCCCAGTCCTGGTCAGGAGGAGAAGCTGATGATGTCGCCCTGTTGGCAGCAACGGGCATGTGGGTTGCAGGCTCCACACGGGCAGCCTGATAGTGGCATCGGTAGTGTCGACGGTGGATGTTGTCCGGTGGGGCCGGTGTAGTTAATGTCGTCTGGTAGACGGGGGCCGAAGTCTTGACCCGATCTCCTTATTGTGCCCTTGTCGGGCGGAAGGTGCTGGGCCTCGCCTGGGCTGGTGAGGTGAACCGGGCCCCCTTGGGAACCCAAACTTGCTTAGCTTTGGTGGGCCTGGAGGCTGACTGATGTCGCGGCGCTGGGGCCTGAATGGCGGGCGTCATCCTGCCCTTCATCTTCTCCAGTGCCTGAAAAGAGTTGCGCACTGGTACGGCAGGTACAATGCGATCCGGGATCACCTTGGAACGATGTCCGTTAAGATGCACCCGGAAAGTCCCGATGACAGCCGACTTGCCGGTGCTGGAGAACCGACCTCGGTAGGATGTTGTGGCATGGCTCCTTCGGAGCCTCCTTTGGTGAGAGGCCGACCCTGAGTGAGAAGGGCCGGCAGTTTGGTGCACGTGGTGCACGTTGCAGCTCAGCGTCCCACTCGGGACGGTCTTGGAAGTCTCGGCCATCGATCGGCCGACAACAGCTTTGGCGGCCCCCCGGATGGGAGCGTTGCTTTCAGTCCCGTCAGACGCTTCCACGTCCAGCAGGTTCGTGAAGGCTACAGCCTACCGCGGGAGGGAAGCTCCCGAAGCTAAGGGGGACGGCCAAGTAGCCGTTTCGAACATGGCTCTCGACGGCCTGTTGGCCGAACGTAGCGGCCATCATGGTGTTCGGAATGTGACCTGCATTTGCCAATCAAACAATTAGTACTACAAGAAAGGGGCCGTAGGGCCCTTAGTCCCGGCAAAGAGATGAAGGGTAATTTCGGTCCCACCGGGCGTGCCAGACTTGTGGACGCACTAAAATTTGGAGGGGGGTTCCGTTCGTTTGTTGGTCGGGGTTAATTCTTCTATTTAGTGCGAGGGCGTGCCAATCACAAAGTGACGATTTATTCGGGCTTCATGGAAGCCCATGGTGCGCTCGATCTGACTAATCAGACGATTGTGTAGTTCGTGTCGGGACCGAAACCCGCCGTGCCGTAAAGGCCACGACGTTATTTACATCCCCCATACGGGGCAACACCCTTGATTGATTGCCGGGAATAAGGGCCCTACGGCCTACAGAGAATATTAATAATGCAGGAGGATAGTGAAAGACGAACTATGCTAGAAACCCGTATCGGGACGTGAATGCTAAGACTATGTCGGCCACTCATGGGCCACTTCGTGTTCGGACGAAGGTCTGTGTTTGTAGTATAAAAGACGGTAGCAAAACCGCGCGAATGTCTGCCATGAACAAGGCAAGTTTAATGAGAATGCGGGATTGGATCCCGGTGGGGATGGGTCAAGTTGATAGACTGTTGGCCGGAGATGATTTCGGATTATGGCCATGTCGGAAGTTCCGTAAACCACGTCCGATACCATAAGGCGTCGTTGATTTTCTCTTTGCACCCAGTCCGAGGGAGTGAATTGTTAAATGCGTAGCCCGAGCTCAATAACGTGCGCCCTCACACGCGGATCGACTTGTGCGGTCAGGTCGCGGGGTAATGGAGTTACTTTCATTTTTTTGTTATTGATTTTTGCATTCTTCTTTTTACTTGAGCATTTCTCTCCTTTTATCTTTTTATTATTCCCCCCCCCCTTTTTCATATAAAGGAGGCACGCCGAGCTTGAAGTGGGCAAGAGGGGAGGCACGCCGGATAAGAGCTTCGAAGGAGGGCGCCGGATAAGGGAGCACAAGGGGGGAGCGCGCCGGCTAAGGTGGCAAATTGGGGCACGCCGGAATATGGATGCCAAGGGGGAGCGCGCCGGTTAATGGCAAGAAGGAAAAGGTTCCACGGGCGTGCCGGAATAGGGCAATGAACAGTATAGCGCGCCGGTTAGTGGCAAAGGAAATGAAATGGGTTTTGAGTGTGGGGTTAAATCGGCGCGGGGGGGGGGGGGGGGGTAGCACGCCAGATTAACCCACGCCGGATTAGGGCCCGCCGGGTTAAGCTTCTACGAGGTTTTATTTTGCTCTGTTTGATTCTTTTGCTCTGTTTCTCGTTTCTTCAACTTGCAGATTGATATTTTGGTTGGTTTATTCACTTAGTTGATGGATTAAGTTGATAGAGAAGGTGGTTAAAGCTTTCTGATCATTTATTAAGACGAACGAGCATGCGGATTGAATATCTTATTAAGAGGGATTATGCGGGAACTTGTTCAGTTTGATTCAGGGGCAGCTTCAGGCATGAACTGTTCTTATCTTCCGAGGACTTAGCTTGCTCGTTTGTTCGGCTGTTCTCATCCTGGCGAAATTTGGGCAGCACCTCCCCTGGACTGGGAGTTGCCAGAGAGTAATAAGGAACACCAAACGGATAACTCCGGGGTGCACCTCAAATCTAGACCTCATGGCGGTCCAATAACCCAGATGTGAGTGCTGGGGAGCTCGAGGACTAGCCTTCAAGAGCTCTCACAACTCACGGGCGATGACTTCGTGGAACGAGACAGATGTAGGCCGCAGGTGGCCATGACTGTTCACCCTTCGAGCGGGTTCCCTCAGAGTTCATGCCACAGAAGGGCAAGCTCCCGAGGACCCCAGGTGATTCAGAGAACCAGAGAAATAAAACGGAAGAAAAAAGGGGGGAAAGGATCAGAGCCATAGAATACTGCGCATGCTCACAAAGTCGTTCTTTTATTCACCCTCAAGGGAAAGGGAAGGAAGAATACAACGGAGAAGATAAAAGAAAAGCTAAATGTTGAGGTGGGGGAAGAAGATACATCGGCGCGGGAGAAGAAGGAACAGAGCACAAGCTCTCCCCCCCTCTCTCCCCTCTCTTGCTCTCACCCTCTCCCTCTCTTTCTTCACCTTGCAGGCGTGAACGGATGGCTGTAGCTTCTTCTCTTCGGAGGCTAGAGAGCTCTCGATAAGACCTCTCTCCTCTCCTTCTTCAACCTTTCTCTTCTCGTTTCTTCTGTTCCCTTCTATTGACCTTCTCTTTTCTTGTTCTTCCTCTTCTTTCTTGCAATGTAGCCCCCATTTTATATATTGGCCAGCCTGGGGAGGTTCCTGCCACCTCCACCTCGTCCGCGATGAAGCTCAGAGCTGACTGGCTGTGCTGGACACTGTTGATTCGTCTCGTACACTGCTGCTCGTCCGAGGATGGGACGCTCAGAGATTTGCCGGAGCTTGCCCTGCTGCTACTGCTTGTGTGCTGTCGAACGAAGGTAGAAGCAGAGTTATCGGCATTGAATGTCCTCTGCACGCCATAATGATGCAAAACAGAGCATCGGAATGTAGATGGGACAGCTTGTTTGCGCGCCGGATTAACGTGAGATGCCAAGGAAAGGGTGCGCGCCGGTTTAACCCATATGAAGGGGAAGAGGTGCGTGTCGGTTTAGCCCAATATGAAGGCCACGCCGGTTAAACCCATATGAAGGGGAAAAAGGGGCGTGCCGATTTAGCCCAAGATGAAGGCCGCGCCGGTTTAGATGAAGGCCATGCCTGTTTAACCCAAAATGTAAGGAATAGAGGAAAGGGGCGCGCCGGTCTTAGTGGGGCCGTTTTAAGTGCATATCGCACCGGTTTAAGTATCGAACGGATTCTTTCCAAAGTCGAGGCCGTTTGTATGAATGTTGACATCCCTGGCATGTTCTGGTTGCAATGTATGGCCTCCGTAATATTCTGTTCGCAGCCTCTGGGACTTGGTCCCAGACTTTGTGTGACTCTCGGTGTTTGTCGAGACTGTGCCGGAGCTCCCGACTTTTCTCTGATTCAGCTCTCGGCATGGCTGGTCGGAGCGTTGTAGTTGTATCTTCTGCTTAGGGGGCTACCTTAGCGGGTAGCGGACCACCAAGTGAGTTCTCGTCCTGCTCGGGCGAGGCATGAGGTTTGTTCAGCATTTCCATTTTTGGCTTGCTCTCGAGTGTCGAGAAGTGCATGCCGTATGATCCTCATCGACATTTTTTGGTGTCCATAAATGCCCCCCACTCGTGGGCGGCGCAAGCGAGGGATGAGTGCGTGGGGCCCGCGAGTGTAGAGTTCTTCGACAGGACGTCTGTTCTTCCGAGCCAGTAGGATCCTGGTCCGGTGCAAATTCACAGGAAAGCGCTCACTCCTTCAATGAAGGGATGAGGGAACCGCTTCACCGCATACGCACATGGATTGAGATGTCAGAGTGGGAGTTTAGTCATCGGCATGGGGTGAATACCGAAGCAAGGATGAAGGGTCTATGCGTCATCTTTGGAAAGAGACCTAAAATGACTTAGATGAGGCCAATCCCAAGGGGGAGTTGATGACTCGTGCTGGGTTTAGGAGAATTGTTCATTCATCGACTCGGATGGGAGGTCCAAGCCGAAGGTTTATGAAAGAGCTCCGATGGAGTGAAAAGGATTTTATGCATTCCGGTGGAACGTTCGAAGTGAAGGGTTTATTTGCTGGTGCTGACAGGGTGTCGGGAGCTAATGTGGTCTATTCATTGACACGGGATGAGTGCCAAGGCAAAGGGGTCTTTCATTCATTGACTGTGACGGAAGGTTTAAGCCAAGCAAGGAGGGGTTTCTTTATGTTCATGGACTTGGACTGAAGGTCCGAGCCAAGCAAAGGCGGTCCCTCTTTTTTTTTATTCATCGACTTGGACGGAAGGTCCGAGCCAAGCAA
Source organism: Amorphophallus konjac (assembly GCA_022559845.1). Taxonomy (NCBI): domain Eukaryota; kingdom Viridiplantae; phylum Streptophyta; class Magnoliopsida; order Alismatales; family Araceae; genus Amorphophallus; species Amorphophallus konjac. The sequence continues at coordinate 267,444,174 of CM040127.1, forward strand.
GAAGATTCTTCTTTTTTTTTCTTTTTTTTTCTTTTTTTTTGTTCATTGACTGGGACGGAAGGTCCGAGCCAAGCAAGGAGGTTCTTTTTGTTCATCGACTCGGACGGAAGGTCCGAGCCACGCAAGAAGGTTCTTTTTTTGTTCATCGACTTGGACGAAAGGTTCGAGCCTAGTAAGGAGGTTCTTTTTTTTGTTCATTGACTTGGACGGAAGGTCCGAGCTAAGCAAAGAGGTTCTTTTTGTTCATCGACTTGGATGGAAGGTCCGAGCCAAGCAAGAAGGTTCTTTCCTTTTTTTTATCGACTTGGACGAAAGGTCCGAGCCAAGCAAGAAGGTTCTTTTTTTTTTATCGACTTGGACGAAAGGTCCGAGCCAAGCAAGGAGGTTCTTTTTGTTCATCGACTCGGATGAAAGATCCAAGCCAAGCAAAGGCGTTTTCTTTTTTTGTTCATCGACTTAGGCGGAAGGTCCAAGCCAAGGGTCTATTCGTCTGTGGGACTGGAGTTGTAATATTGAGGTGGTTTATTCATTGGCGTGGTTCATTCATTGACACGGGGTTGGTGCCGAAGCAAGGGTCTTTTCGTTCATGAAACCAGACGAAAGGTCTGGGCCACCGGTTTATTTGTCGATGTCGACAGGGTGTCGGAGATCGACGTGGTTCATTCATTGACACGGGGTTGGTGCCAAAGCAAGGGTCTTTTCGTTCATGGAACCAGACGAAAGGTTTGGGCCACCGGTTTATTCGTCGATGTCGACAGGGTGTCGGAGATCGACGTGGTTCATTCATTGACACGGGGTTGGTGCCAAAGCAAGGGTCTTTTCATTCATGGAACCAGACGAAAGGTCTGGGCCACCAGTTTATTCGTCGATGTCGATAGGGTGTCGGAGGTCGACGTGGTTCATTCATTGACACGGGGTTGGTGCCAAAGCAAGGGTCTTTTCGTTCATGGAACCAGACGAAAGGTCTGGGCCACCGGTTTATTCATCGATGTCGACAGGGTGTCGGAGATCGACATGGTTCATTCATTGACACGGGGTTGGTGCCAAAGCAAGGGTCTTTTCGTTCATGGAACCAGACGAAAGGTCTGGGCCACCGGTTTATTCGTCGATGTCGATAGGGTGTCGGAGGTCGACGTGGTTCATTCATTGACACGGGGTTGGTGCCAAAGCAAGGGTTGGTGTCGAGACGTGCATGCCGTATGATCCTCATCGACATTTTTTGGTGTCCACAGCGGTCTATCGAGCGACCGTCACTTCCAAGTGACGCACAGGGTTCTGACCGTTACATCAATCTAACCTGCAGGTTTCTTTGATCTTTCCTCTCCCGTGGGCGGGTGCTTCATCCACCTATTTCCAAGGTATTTTCAGGTCTTTGGCTTGTTTTTACTTTGGTGGCGATCACATCTTTCTTAAGTATTGGGCATTAGCTTTCTCTTTCGCATCTCACATCTTTTATTTCCTTGCTTGTTCCACCCCTTGCGGTGTGTTTCTATTTACTCCTTGCTCCATGCCCCGGCGTGTGTTTTTCCTTTATTCCTTAGCTTAGTTTGGTTGAGATAGCATGCCCATGCTACAGCTTGCTTTGGTTGCCTAGATTCATGATCACATGTTCATAGGTTGAGTGCAGATCTTTGATTATTTGCTTGTCATCTTGCTACATATCATCATTAAGACCCCAAGAAAAAGAAGATAGAGAAGCAAAATAAAATCAACAGATAATTTTTTGGCGATCACGGTGGGACAGCTTGTGCCAATCGTGCTTTTGATTCCTGTTAAACCTACCATCATCTCTTGTGTTGTTCCCCTCCCGTTTTCCTCTTATTTCCTGTTGATCCCGGTTTTCTGAGCATTCTGACGGCCCTGTGTCCCTGCGTTGGAGTCCTCTGACGTAGGGTCATTAGACCGCCATATCTGTTCTACTGCGAGAGTTTTCACGGTCTTTTCCTGTTATTTCTAGTTGATTTTGGCTCTCTGGCTCATTTGACGGTCCTACCTCCCTGCGTTATATTACTTCTGGCGGTCTAGTCTTCGACCGTTATTTTATTCTGACGCAGGGTTCCTCTACCATTATACTCCAGACAGGTACGCATCTGAGGTGCATTTATTTCCGCAGTTTCTGCTATGACTCTTTGCTTGGGTGATACTTGACTTCCTCCTTGCTTTGTTTCATATCTCCATATCATTGCGTGCATCATTGTTTGTTAGATCATAGGCTAGACTTTGCATGCACTCCGGTGCACATAGGGGCATTCATACATTCATATCTTAGATTACATTTTCCTACCTTGTTGTGAGGACCTCTCGTCTCCATATTCCTTGGGGCCAACTAGGAAATCACACCAGGGACCTCCATAAGTCCCCGCGAGCCGTGGATTCCCACACGGACGCCGAGCTGGTTGTACCTTTCCCACCCCGTGTCTAGGGTTGCATAAGTGAAGGAGTGATTACACTTAGAGTCAAGCCAAGTCCCATACCCATCTCCTATTAGGAACCCATTGTTGAGAGCACATTTCAATCAATTCACTAAAGTTCCGAAGGAGAAATCACAAGAATCTTGTTGCATCATCTTAAACAACTTGGTTGACTTGGGGTATCTTCATCTTTTATCACTTACATCTTTTGTTAAAACATCCGAGTTTGGTTACTCATTGTGTGATTGTTTGTGTTGATTGTTTGCATCGTCAAAGTTGTCCGTTGCATGTGGAGTTGTTTTCGTCCGTCCGAACCATCTCCTCAAGTCAATTCCTTCTTCACGTTCTATTCCAATCCTCTCTTCGAGTCCGCCATGGCATCATTCAATCCTCCCCGTTCCCAAGAGGACTCTCTTCCTCAAGGGCTCCTTGAAAACCCTCCTAGGGTTATCACCTTTTCTTCTGGAGAGGGGACTACCCCTCTTCCATCCTCCACTTCTATAGAAGGTGGTCAAGCTACCCCTTCTCTCTCCACTCCTTCCGCGGGCTCCATTCTTCAGATGATGGCCCAATTGGATCCGACCCAACTTCAAGTTCTTTATCAGGCCATGCAAGGGTCCAAAGCATCTCCTTCTAAATCCAACCCTCCTATCGATCCATTTAGAATTAGTGGGCCCTCTGTCTAGCCCACTCCGATTGATCTCACCCCGGTCCAACCCCGGACCATCACTTTCACAGGCATGGAGACGGGCCAATCTTCCAACTCAGCCTATCAATCTTTTGATAAAGGGAAGTCACCAGTCCCTTCCTTTGCTCAGGTGGATCATCATACATCGGGCCCGATAGCTCCGCAAGTTCTCATGGGCCCTTCAGATTTCTTGCGCCCTCAGCAAGGGGTGGCTCAAGCCCATTCTAATCTGGGTCAGTCACAGACCCAATATCCTTCTTATGGGCCCCCCATCTCTACTGTTTATCCCTCCACTCTTGCCTATGGGCTTCCACCTTCTGCCACAATCGTTCCATCTGCTCCTCAAATTCAATCAGCGTCCTTCACTACCCCTGCTCCCTCCTGAGAGTAGGACTTACTTGATAAATGGGCCACCATGCAGCAACAACTCGATTTCCTCCAGAAGCGGGTTGGCCCACAATCTTTGGCAGATGTTCCTGTCCCGAGCTTTCAGAACATTCGGTTCCCTCCGCAATCAGAGCTCCCCAGCTATCGCAAGTACGACGGGAACGGCAATCCCTTCATTCATGTGAGGGATTTTCTATATGAGTCGGCGCAGTTCCAATATGATGATCACCTTATGGCGTACTTATTCCTCCAATCTTTGGATGGTGTTGCTCTGGAGTGGTTTTACTCTCTGCCATTAGAGGAGGCTGAAAGTTTCAAGGTAGTAAAGGACAAATTTATCCAGTGGTTCCAAGACAGGGTCGGCCCGGAATACTCATTTACAGATCTAGTGGCCGAGAAGATGAAGCCAGATGAGGAGTTCGCCACTTATGCAGACAGGTGGAGACAGATGGCTGCTAGAGTGCCTGGCCACATTCCGGAGGAAGAGAAGGTCAAGCTGCTCATTTCAAATGCTACCCCGACCTTCAGGAACATCTTGGCAATGAATGATATAGCTAACATGCATCAACTCTACAGTCGGGCGCGCTTCATACAAACCCAGTTCAAGGATTCTCCCATACACGCCCTATTTGAAAACCAAAAGCCCAAATATCACAAGAAACCACAAGGGCCGGTTACCGAGGGGGTCCAGACAAACGAACAGGTACAAGCCGTTGCCTTTCCATTCCAAGCCGCACCATTCCGCTTCCCCCAAAACCCCCGCACTCCACAAAATCCCGCTTCACAGCACTTTCAAGCCGCTCCACAAAACCCTCCGCCTACCTTCACCACTCCACAAAATGCCTTCGTCGCTCCACAACAACCACCACCACCTCCGCAATACCATAATGTCCCTCCACCCAACGGCTATAACAACAATCCGAACAACAAGCGCCCGGCTCCCAAGAGGGCACAATATCCTCCACTGCCAGAGACCCTCACGGATATCTTCTCGGCTCTTATGTCGGTGAATGCAATTCAACTTCCTCTGGAATGGCCTAACTGGAACCCAGCCGTTGATCAAACGAAATATTGCATGTTCCATAGGCAGCCAGGCCACACTATCGAAGGATGTTATCAGTTCGGGATCTGGTATACGATCTCCATGAGGGCAGAGAATCGATTAGGCCGAGATGCATCGGGCCATTGTTGAAATCAAAGAGAAAGAGAGGTAGCCGCCAAGGCAGCAAGTGCAGCAGCAACAAGCACCGCAGCCACAGCAGCTACCACCACAACAACAACTACAACAGGCTCAGGATCTGGGGATCCATCAAGATCCGATGCCAAGTCATCTCCTGCTCCACAGCAACCCCATCCGCCGGCCCCGGCTCAAGTGAACGTAGTTCAACCTCCGGCCCCTAGTGCCGAGTGGTCTTTTGATGACGATAGCGCCACACCGCAAGTCATGGCCCTCCACCACAACCACCGCAATCCTCTTACCCCCTCCTTCATCCTTCCTCACACCCAATACCCTCTCCACTTGTCCTCCCATTTACGCCCACTCCAACAAATTCACTACCACCCACCACTCCGTCATACCCTTACCACTTGCCTCTGCTACCATCATCACGCCATCGCCTAACCTATCACCTGTCTTGACTCCTCCACCAACACTCCCTCCATCCGTACCATCCACCATCACCATCCCGCCTTCCATCAATCCTTCACTCATCATCTGCTCACCACCACTCACCACCATCACCAACCTCACACCCCACCAAACCATCTCCCCTACACAGCCTACATCGCTCATTCACCCCGCAGGGCCCATCATACTATCCACCGATGCCGCGGCCGCTACAAGTTGTGCTTAAGAAGCGGGAAGATGTTCCATCGGAACTACCCTACTACTTCTAATCCCCAGTATTCTCAGCCGACGGTCGAGCAGGCAGAAACTGAACCTTTACCGGGTACTCAATATGACTTGCTGCATCATCTGGATCGAGTGCCCGCTAAAATATCTGTGCTGGAGCTGATCAAAAGATCTACCCTTCATCAGGATGCACTGAGAGATTTCTTACAGAAGGTAATGGTCAGTGAGGATATGGCAGTCGACAGCTTACCAACGGCACTGGCAACTATCTCTAAAGGGCCGGCAATCACATTTTCAGAATCCGAGCTAGCGCTCCCGGAAGCTCGGCAAATGCCGCTCTGCATTACAATCACTCTGAACAAAGTCAGCATTGAAGCAGCACTGGTTGACACAGGGGCTTCAATCAATGTGTGCCCACTCAGTACCCTCGAGCTTGCAACATATCTGAAGAGTTATTACGACCTACCCCTACCACTATAGCAGCATATGACAACTCAAGGCGAGCATGTCACGGGGTGGTCACTATCCAAGCAGAGCTCGGACCCCTTACAATGGCCGTGGAATTCTATGTACTAGACATCGACCCTATGTTCAAGGCTATCTTGGGTCGTCCATGGATGGATACGCTCGGTGCCGTGCCCTCCACCACACATCAGTGCGTCAAATTCTCTTTCCAAGGGAGGGTCGTCAAGGTCAAAAGCCTATTTACAGTGCAATTGGTTAAGGCCATTTCAGAACAGATTCTTCCTACACTTTGGCCAAGTAGCCGACCCGTCATATCAGTGCTGGATTTAAACTTCCCTTGGGCTTATACACCTCCTAGGCCCATCACTACTCTAGTTAACATCAAGATGAAGCCCCATATCCGAGACTCAAAAGGCTGGAACATTATACTGAAACTGGGCTACCAACCGGGGAGAGGCCTCGGTGCACAATTACAAGGAATGACCAAGCCCATACCCAAGGGAAGAAAGATGGGCAGGAGAGGTCTTGGCTACAAAGAAACCGCATTATCTATGATGGGTGATTCTGGGCCACTCACCTGGGACTACCGTCAGCACTTTGTCTGAGGGCCTCTCCAGCCCGGCACGTTAGCTCTGCAGCCAGCTCCGTTAGAGAGAAGTACAGTATGTCCGATTGCCAGTCCTCCGCCGGCACTAAAAAGGCCAGAACATGATATGCTTGATTATGGTCAAGCCCTTCAGGGGTTGTTTCATGAAGAAGACTGCCAAAAGAAGCAAGAGGTTCGGCTCATGCAATGGAGACCGAAGAAGCGGCCAGACGATGATCCACGGGAGGAGGGGAGCTCGCCGATTGTCTTTTCTTGGTCTCCCTCCCGCTTTCAATCTCTCCTCTAGCAATGGGAGTTCTTACCCCGTCTTCCTCCTATCATGGTAAATCCATCCTTCGTTGATCCGCCCGAGATTCTATTTGTTCCTTGCGCTTGCGGGCACTGCCCGCCCATTGATCTATCCACTCTATTCACTCCTCCTCCTCCCAACGCCCGACTCCATGAGATGTGGTTCTCATCTTCCGATCCCTTCTTTGACTGCATCTTCCCCGAGCTATTCCCTATGCAGCTCCCGCCTCCTCCATCTTGTTGTATAGTCTCTGCTGATCTCCAAAAAAAAACGTCAAATTCAAAATGGAGATCTCAGTGGAAGATTATGCTACCCTGTCTCCATCCTCATCCTAGGGGCACGAGTCCCCTGCTCCTTCCCTTCCACTAGGTCTCCTTTCTCCTAGGTTAGGATTAGGGTCTATCGAGTCTAGGGAAGTAGAATTAGTTAGGTCTAAAGAAGTAGGGTCTTGTTCTAGGTCATCCAACCCTTCCTCCTCTGAGCCGCGCCCGCTTGTGCGTCCTCCCAAATCTGTTCCTGATAGGTTCTTGCAAGACCTAGCTCAGCGCTGTCATGCCCTTTTAAAATGTCCAGAATTTGTTGCTACGACAATTACGATTGAGGATGAAGAAGAAATAGAAGGGGCGTGGGGCGATGACGGACTCGGCGTCTATGAAATCCTGGGTGAAAAAGATCCGGTTAATGAGGACAGCGACGTAGATGACACTGTTGATCTGTACGCGCAAGGACTTAAGAAATTCGTCGAGCCGTCATCAGCAGTGGATGAACCTACGAAAGAAATCAATCTAGAAACCGAAGAAGACCCCAGGCCCATCATTATTGCTGCTAATCTCCATCCACAAGTAGAAGAAGATTTGATCAAAGTTCTAAGAGAGTATAGCGATTCCTTCGCCTGGTCTTACGAGGACATGCTAGGTCTTGACCCCTCTTTAGTGGAACATCGACTTGTGCTTAAACCAGGGGTAACACCTGTCAAACAACGGTCAAGAAGATTTCACCCCCACATGGCCTTGAGGATCAAGGAAGAAGTCGACAAGTTATATAAGGCCAGATTCATCAGAGTTGTTCTATATCCTCAGTGGGTGGCAAACATAGTCCCTGTTATCAAGAAGGATGGAAAAGTGCGTATTTGCATCGATTTAAGGGATCTTAACAAAGCCTGTCCTAAGGATGATTTCCCGCTGCCTCATATAGACGTCCTAGTAGACAACACCGCCGGGTATGATGCTCTATCATTCATGGATGGATATTCGGGCTACAATCAAATCCGTCTCGCTCCCGAAGATCAAGAGAAAACTTCCTTCACCACGCCCTGGGGCACGTACTGTTATGTGGTTATGCCATTTGGTCTGAAGAACGCGGGCGCCACCTATCAAAGGGTGATGATGGCCATCTTCCATGACATGATGCATATCTATATGGAAGCTTACGTGGATGACATTTTGGTGAAGTCAAGAACCAAAGAAGAACACCCCTCTATTCTGGCTAAGGTACTGCAAAGAGCCAGGGAGTACAAGCTTAAGATGAATCCGAAGAAGTGTGTATTCGGAGTCTCCTCAGGGAAGCTGTTAGGTTTCATAGTGAGCAAACGGGGGATCCAGATTGATCCTAACAAAGCACAAGCCATCATGGATATGCCTCCGCCTAAGAACATTACGGAACTTCGAGGATTGATCGGTCGATTGCAATTCATTATAAGATTCATATCCCAACATTCTCAAAGGTGCCGTCCATTTTATGAATTACTTAAGGCGGGGGTTAAGTTTGAATGGAATGAAGATTGTCAAAAGGCCTACGAGGACTTGAAGGAATATCTATCCAATCCCCCGGTTTTGCAACCTCCTGTCCCTGGGAAACCCCTAATCCTATATATCTCGGTCATTGAGGACTCCCTAGGGGCGGTCTTAGCACAAGTGGATGATGAAGGAAAAGAGCGGGCTGCGTATTACCTCTCTCGGTTGTTTAATCCAGCTGAATCCAGATACACCGCTATGGAGAAGACTTGTGCCGCCTTAGTATGGGTAGCTCAGAAGCTTAAACACTATTTTCTTGCCCACCCAGTTAGGTTGATCTCTAGAATGGACCCGATTCGCTATCTCTTAGAAAAGCCCGTCCTTTCTAGTAGGTTAGCTCGCTGGCAGAGCTTCCTCTCTCAATTCGACATCACCTTTGTTGTTCAGAAGGCGGTCAAAGGATATGCCATTGCTGAGCATCTCCCCATTCCTCACACCGATTCCATCCAGGACGATTTCCCTGATGAGCATCTTTCTGTTATCTCTCATCACCCCTTCTGGTCTCTGCACTTTGACGGTGCACTCAATTCTCAAGGCCGAGGGATCGGTGCTGTTCTGCTTACTCCAGAGGGGGTGACCATTCCCTTTGCTTATCAACTTCGATTTCCTGCTACCAACAACATCGCTGAGTATGAGGCTCTCCTGGCCGGATTGAAGCATGCCTATCTCCTAGGCGCGCGCTATTTAAACATTATAGGAGATTCTCAGCTCGTCCTATGGCAAGTTCTGACCACTTACTGTACTCGTGACCCAATATCAAGCCTTATCAAGATCTGGTCACGCTCCTTGCCAGGCAATTCCGTAAGCTGATCTATATCCATACTTCCCGTTCTCAGAACATTCTAGCTGATGCTCTGGCATCCCTTGCTTCTTCCCTATCTTTCCCTCTCAGTCGGAGCACTGAGACTATCATCGTTTAGAGATTGGACGCACCCTCTCCTCAGGACCCTTGGTTCATCAATCTTAGGAAATCTGTAGAGGCAAGAGCTGAGAAGGAAGATCTTAAGGAAGTATCTTTAACAGAGCTAGAAGAGATCCTGGACGAAGAAGAGTTGCCTTGGTATCATGAAATCGAGTTGTTTTGTAAGGAGGGATTGTTCCCAGAAGGGGCAACTGCTGAGCAACGCAAGTCAATCAGAAGAGCCGCCGCAAGGTATACTATTGTCGCAGGAGAACTGTACAGGCGCGCTACTAATGGGATGCTCATGAGATGCTTAGATGATGTTGAAGCTTGGAAGGTGGATGAAGCAGCCCATTCTAGTGAGTGTGGGGGTCATGTCAATGGTCAGGCTCTAGCGAAGAAGATCCTAAGGCATGGCTACTATTGGCCCACTCTAGAGGAATATTGCTCCCTCTATGTCCGGAGGTGTCTTAAGTGCCAACTCCACGCTGATAAAATTCATTCTCCAGCTTCGTCTCTCCATCCTATGACCGCTCCTTGGCCATTCTCTATGTGGGCCTTTGACTTTGTCGGCCTGCTCGGTGATCCTAATTCCCAGATCAAGCAGAAATCCTTTATCCTTACCGCCACTGAGTACTTCACCAAGTGGGCCGAAGCTGAGGCGTACGCAGAGATCAAAGCTACAGCGGTGTGCCGCTTTATTATGAAGAATATCATCTCGCGGTATGAAGAATATCACCGACAACGGACCCCAGTTCGTTTCTCAAGAGCTTAAGGACTTATGTAAGAAGTTCAATATTGCATTGCATCATTCATCTCCATATTATCCTCAAGGCAACGGTCAAGTCGAGGCCACTAATAAAACTCTTCTTAAAATCATCAAGAAAACATGTGAAGCTCATAAGTTTTCTGATTGGCCAGAAAGATTAGTGGAAGCTCTGTGGGCTTACCGCACCTCCGTCCGTACCCTACGGGACAAACTCCCTATTCTCTTACCTACGGGATGGAGGCGGTGCTCCCATATGAGATCCTGATCCCTTCCCTTAGAGTGCAGCTTGATAAGGAACTTAATCTCGATGAACGTCGAGAGGCGTTGCTGGTTCAGTTGGAACTCTTAGATGAGAAGAGGATGAATGCGGCCGATCATGTATCCGTTTATCAAAAGACGGTTTCGCGTTATTTTCAAAAGAAGGTAATCGAACGTAAGTTTCAAAAGGGTGATATGGTTTTGAAACGAAAATTCATTCGGTCTGCAGGTCCCAGGTCTAAATTACAACCTAATTGGGAAGGGCCGTTTGTCGTAAAAGAAGCTTATCCGGGAAATACTTATCGTTTAGTAAACGCGGAAGGTGAGGAGCTCTCTCACCCGTGAAATGGGTTGTATCTTAAGCGTTTCTTTCCTTAGAGTCTAACCATGTGCTACCTCGGCAGCAAGATGTTCCTCCTTTCACTAAAGGAGTCCCGAGTGAGGCAATCACACACTACACGACGTCCCTGGTCAGGTTTTCCACGTTGAGAAAGGACAACGCCTCTCCTTGGCCATGCTTTGGGGGAAAGTCGAGGTCCCTGTCCGTTTCTTCCTTCAGCTAAAATCCGGGGCAAGAGGTGAATAAGGAGGCGATAACCGACCCAAACACCCTCACGAGAGGAGGTCTCAAATAGGGGCAGCCCGTTATGACCTGACGCCACAAGAAACAAAAGAGACAGCGAAGGGGCAATCTCTATGACAAAATCAAAAGCATCACCTCAAAGTCGATATAGTATGAATTATGAATTCCAAAGCTCCAGAAAGGCAAAGCAAGAAAAGCTAGGCATGACAAGAGTGGCAGTACAGTTCCCCGCGAGACGTTATGAGCCCGGTCGCGTGCATGCCTAGGGTGGATTAAGGTTCGATGACGGACTCAAAGCCCCGGCACAACAGACCAAATCTCTAATGGGTTGTACGGAAAGGAAATCAAGTCTTAAAAACTTCTATATCTGGCCTAAAGCTTACCCCCCGTATTCTGTTTTTCTTTTAGGACCAAGATTAGTACCCTGGGTATGGCCCTGGCAGAAACACCGTCATGACAATTGGACCTTGTCCAGGGGTCGTCACCTTCTCTCACACCAACCCCCGGACTCGATATCAACAAGGAAGGGCTCACGTTGCTCGGGAAGCACTGGTTTTCCAAAATTAAAAAAATCTAAAATAAAAAAAATCCAAAAAAAATCAAATATTTTCAAAATCCAAACAAATCAAATATTTTTAAAATCCAAACAAATTAAATATTTTCCAAAATCCAAAAAAATCAAATATTTTCAAAATCCAAACAAATTGAATATTTTTCAAAATCCAAACAAAATCAAACATTTTTTAAAATCCAAAAAAAAATCAAAATATTTCCAAAATCCAAAAAACATCAAATATTTTCAAAGTCTCACAAAAATCAGATATTCTCCAAAACCCCCGAAAAACACCATCATATGCATTGCATGCATTGCATTATTTTTATTATGCTTTCTGCCTATTTAACAAGGCTCCACCCTTTGACCAAATATTAAGAAACGGTCATTATCTAACTTGCTTCAAGGCAAGGGGTTGAGTCTAAGAACAGATCTAACTTGTTTCATGTTTAAAGTGTGCGCAGAACACAAGATCAAGATCAAAGTGAGAAGCTCGCAATTATGCAGATTCAAAGGCTGTAACGCGTCATCACCAGGCCGCTACAGTCATCTAACGGTCATATCCTTACCGTCATTCCTCTTCTTGCATAAGCTTTCTTTTTTTTTTCAGCAGCCATCATTCTAACGGCCAGGGTTATGACAGTTACTTACTCTAACGGCCTGAGTCTTGACCGTTACATCCCTCAGAGAATAGGGTTCTTCGTGCTTCCACTCTGACGGCCTATCGTCAGACCATCGTTTCATTATAGCGGCCCAGTGCACATCCGTTACATACTCCAGAGGCTCTGCCTGTTCACATCATTCCAGACGATCAAGCCACAAAACTCTTGCTCATTCAACTGAGACAATCTCATCTCATTCAATCAGGCTTAATGAAAAAAAATGAATTCACAAAATTCCAACTTTTTGTCATACAACCAACATCTCTCATAAATAAAAAAATATAAATCAAGCTACCTTAACTTTTTCATCTGCAAGAGGGCGGATCTTCCTCAACTCTTTCACGTAGCCTCGGCGTGCTTCATCGTTCTCTTCAACCTCTTCTTACCACGGGCGCACTTTGCTGATCTCCCACATGGTCAGCGCGTTCTGGATCGCTCTTTCATCCTCCTCGGTCCCCATCTTCCTAGATAGAAGGGGAGGGTAGTGTGATAGTGTAGGAGCTTGGGTTCTTGGAAGTCCGATCTAAAGATGGCACCGGTGCGGGTTGTAGATCGCCATTGTAGTGTTCCCCACTAGCTGGAGGTCCAGGCCTTGACGCCGCGGTATTTTAAGAGGAGTGCTTCGAAGGATTCTTGGTCGCATATTGAACTTATCTATTGGCAAAGTATTGAAGAAGAGGCGCCATTCATCCCGAGTTTTCTTATCCGCCGTCTTGCATTCAACCTGTGAAGAGTATCCAAATGCCCCTCCAATGAAGAAGAGAGGGTGGCTCCCGAAGATTCGGCTGGCTGAAGTTATGTCTTCCTTTGGTTGGAATTTGACTCTCACTCCCATCCAACACTCAAGAAAGTATCATGGAGCCGAACAAAGGTCCTCCTAGGCAAGCTGAACTTAGTCCTTCATAGAGGTATGAGAGGATCGCTTGAGAGATGGACGTTCCCCGCCACAACCCACTAATAATGCTGAGATTTTTTGTGTCTAAAAGGTGGTCGGTTGTGGTGAAAAGGAAGACTCCGCATAAGCACACCGCCACCGCCTTGGCTATTGCTTCGTGTCTCTCCCACTTGTTCTTGCAATGGGACACTATCCATTGTGCCAAGAGTATCAAATGAACGTGGTGTGGGCTGATCATGGTCCTCACGTCCTTCGGATTATGGATAAAATCACTCAAGATCAAGGACAGATCAATAGGCTCAATCGTGTAGCAAACCCGGTCTTCATCCCCCACCTTAGTCTTAGGAAGGGCTAGGTAGGTCTCTACCTCTTCTAATAGGACTGTCGCTTCAAAGGAAGGGAAGATGAAGGTATGAGTTTGTGGATGCCATAGTTCTACAAGAGCTGAAATACTTGGCCAACCTAAAGATAATTTCTGGGAAATTTTTGCCTAAGACCAAGAGAGGTTGAAGGTGCCATGCTTTAAGGATTGATGTGACTTCTATAGGGAGTGCCTTTACCATGGGAGCCACCCACTTCAAATTTGAATAGCATCTTGGGCCAGGAAGGGGCTTAAGAAGGGGAAGAAGAAGGAGTCATGAAAGGAATTGAAGTGCAGAAAATTCTGAACTTGGTTGGGTTATTGGGACTTACCACCCTTTGAGCATTAGAGCTTAGGTGCTTGGGAATCGAGGTTAGCCGTTGAAGCTCTCCGTGTTCCTTTCTTGCAGCCTTAGGTCCGATGTAGACCTTCTCCTCCACAGCCATCACCTCAAAGCTTCTCTTCATCTTGATTTCTGCCTTTCGGAGTGGTCTTTCAGCCCTAGAGCAGAGGTTTCAGCAAAGCTACGATTTTTGGTTGAGTTTCCAAGTTTTAAAGGCTTGATTTTGGTTTTAGAAGGATAAGAGGCCTTATCTTCAATCTAGATAAGTTCTAGTGGGAGATTAAGTGGATAAATCTCGGGTTTAGGCTCTCACGGCTCAATCCATCTCGGAACACAACTCAGGCTCCAACGGTCCATCGTGGGACCGTCATTTGTCTCTGACGCACCAGAATGGGGCCGTCGCATTTCCTGTAGGTTCAAGTTCGCCCGATCCTATTCTGTGAAGTCTGACGGTCCAGCGTTTGACCGTCGTTCTTTCGTAACGCGTGAACCCTGAGCCGTTACACCCTCAGCCGTTCAGCTCCTTGGCTTCTGGGCTAAACATTTCCCGACGGTCTTGGTCAGGACCGTTGCTTCACCCCGACGCGTCTCCTTTGGGCCGTCGCATTTCCTGCTAGTTGCCCTGCAAACCATCGCTCTGCCATGATCAACGGTCTAGCATTAGGCCGTTATTTGTCTTTGACGCGCCTTCCGTTGACCGTCACCTTTCCTGCAGCCCCAGCTACAATTTGACCACTATCATGGTTAACGGCCCTTATCTAGCGCGTTATTTGATTATGACGGTCTGAACCTAGACCGTTACATTCTCTGCTGCTGAATTAAGGCTATTTCTTCCTGCCCTTGCCTAGACCTGGCGGTCTTTCACATTTTACACCTCCTTCTCCGCACATTCTCATGCACAACTATTTTCATTTGTCACATACATGCATTCCTACACATGCATTCATACACACATCTTACACATTCATCATCACATACAATCCTTCATTTGTTTTTGGCATTTCACAAACACACATTCCTGCACAAAATAACAAAAGACCAAAAAGAAATTTCATTTTTCACTCCATTTTTCTTTATAAGTCATGTACAAGTGATAACAAAAGGCAAAGAAAAAAAAATATATATCACTCGGCCGGCTTATCTCCCGGGCCGCCATCACTATCTCCGGTACCCTCGGGCTGCCTGGCTGTTGGTCCCATGGTGCTGTGCTCACCCTCTGGATGTCGTCTCTGGTCCGCCTCCTCGTTCCTCCGATGGCCAGAAGAACTGGTAAAATACCCGTGAACTCCGCTGATAGGGGCCACGCTCTGGCTCCGGCTGCTCGTCCCTGACCTCTTCCCTAGAAGCCGGAGTGCATCCTTCAAGGCTCCAATCGCGCCCTTCATCTCGAAGGTCTGCACTCGGAATTGATCTCGCTCGCCTCTTACACGTGCGATGTCAGCCCTGAGTCGCTCCATCTCTCCGTCGTCCGGGCGTCGTGGGGTCTCCGCTCGCAATCTGGCCATCTCTGCCCGCACAAGCTCTGTTTCTGCTCGAGCTCTCTCCGTCTCGGCCCAGCTCCTCTCTATCTTCGCCTGGAGACGCTCTGCCTCCGACCGAGCCTGCCTCGCCTCGGCCACTGCTGCAGCTACCTCTCTCGCCTATAGATTGCATTTCATATAGTTAATCATAAGGCATTTAATTGGCATCATCATGAGTATAAGCATTTTAGCATCTTACCCGCTCTGCGAGGGTGGCCTCCGCCTCCTCGGCCCGAGCAACCGCCCGAGCAAACTCGGCGTCCTGCTCTGCCCTGCCTCCCGCAGGCTGAGAGGAAGACGATGGGGCATCCGGTCCAGCTCGTTGGGCTCTTTCGGCCCGCTGCATTGTCATGATTAATCACATTAAGCATTTCATAAGCATAATCATTTAAGTTTAAGTTTAGAGTCTCACTAGGAGCTCCAGGGCGGTCAGGTACTCGTCCCGCTACTGGATGGTGGAGTGAAGTAATCCCTCCAGCTCGGCTATCCGTCCCTCAGGGTCTAGCTGCATTTAGAAAGCATGTGAGTCATTTACATATAGCATTGCATTTTTTGCATATAAAGAGGTTTAAAGTTTAGAGTTGCATACCAGGTCGTCGGGTACCTCGGTACACCCGGTCACCGTAGAGTCGAGCGAAAGCCTTCAGATATGCCTCGTCGCTCTCATCTCGCTCCTTCACCGCTCGGCCCCGCTTGTTCCATTCGTGGACGTACTTCACCTTTCAGGCGCACCAATCCACGTTGCCACTGATGCCCCTTGCCGACTTGCCTGGGTGGTCATCACTGTGGCGTGGAAAGGTCACCTCAGGATGGTGTAGTCCCCGAGTCCGCAGGATCAGCCTGTAGTGCAGAGGCTCGATGATGTGGATGCAATGCAGCCATATGTCTCGCCCCCTGTACGACAAGGCCGCCTCTACCCACGGCTGTCCCGTGTAACCCTCGCCGTGGTACGGGGTCCATCTCACCTAGAAACATTAAGTCCATTCATCAGCATATAAGTTCATCATGTAGAAGCATTTAAAGGCGTGTAGAAGCATTTAAAAGCATGTAGAAATCATTTCGAGTTCTGGACTTACCGACGTGTGTGGGTAGGAGTCCAGGTCGTCCTGGATCGTCCGGGTCAGTCTGATGATCGACCATGTGTCCCTCGCTACCGTCCATCGCCTCGCGATCGGGATGCGGCCGGGGTGGAGTAGTGTGCCTCTCCCGATGCCCGGGAGATACATGTAGCTCCAGATCTGCATTTTAGAAATCAAGTCAGTCAAATTGCATTGTCATTTGCATGACATTTTTTGCATAATATAGAAAGCATTTAAATTGCACTCACCTACAGAAAAGGCGAGAAGCCGCCCAGCATCGTCTGTGGATCCGTCGTGCTGAGGGACTCGAATAGGAACGCGAGCAATGCTGCTCCCCATGCATATCTCTCGACTCTGTGCAAGTTTTCTATCATCGGAAGTAGTCTGCAGTTGATGACGTCCGCTCGAGTCGTGAAGAGGAGCTTCCTGAATAGCAGCATCAGGAAGCGTCGCAGTACTTTATCCCCCTCAGGTCCTGCCTCCGCCGCCACGTGAGGGCGCACCTGGTCTATCACTCTGCCCAGATGCTCCTCGGGTAGCTCTCCTACGACGATCGCTGCTCCTCTCAACCCCAAGCTCTCCTGCAGTACTGATCTCGAGAGTTGAGATGAGGACTGTCCCGGCCTGATCAGATCCAGTCCGAGTAGCTGCTGTGCCATCTCCCGGTAGTCGCCGTACGTCCATCCTGTCACTGCAGCTCCGTGGACTCTCAATCCCGTAATCCTCGCTATGTCTTCTAGTGTGGGGATCATGTGGCCCCACGGGAAGATGAAGGCTCTGCTGATTGTGTCCCACCTCTCGTGCAACGCGAACAGCAAGGGTGTGTCCATCCGGATCACCTCGATGCTGAGCACCTCGGTGAATCCCATCCTGGCCAGTCTCTCCCTCTAGTAATCGGGCAATGCCTGGTACACTGCCCAGATCTGCAGCCAGGAGATCCGCGTTCTTCTCTTTCCCTGCATTCATGTAGATCATTGGTTAGGCAATTGCATCATAAAATCTCTTTGGGATAAAGTTGAAAGTAACGGATGTTCCTTGATGCGTTATTTCACTGTGGCGGTTTGTCGTGCAGCCGTTACTTCCTTCAGAGAGTCCTAGCAGTTCAGGCCTTTTCTCTGCTACTCCGTGGTCGAGATAAGAACTTGGATTGACGATATCTCTTCCAAATCTGATCCTCATGACCTTCTGTTTGATTCTATGGACTCTTGGTGATATTATCTTCAAGGATTTGTTAAGAGTTATCCCTTTATCTTGTTGGGTTTTCCTCTGCTCGACCTGAGGGTTTGAGGGTCTATAAATAGAACCCTTGACTTCATGCTCTAGGGGGAGGAAATTCTAGAATTTGCGACGAAGTGCTGCCGCATTTTAGAGTCACGATTGATCAAAGAGAAGTGCTTCTCACGTTCGTTTGCTGCCTGGTGAAGGGAGTATTTGTTCCTCTTGGTTCTAAAGTTCATATTTGCATATTGAATTCCTTTTCCATCTCCCTTTCATCATAAGCATTATTTCTCTCCTTTCTCCATGTTTTTCACTGGTTTTCATCATCTAAACATCCTCCCAATCTTTTAAAATACCCAGAGGGGTTAAAAAACCAAAACCTCCCGGTATTTCCCTTTCCTTTTGATGATATTGTGTTTATTGAAGAATTGATGCTATATTGTCTAAAGGGCTAATTTGGGTTGTTTTCTCTTGCTTTCCATGTCTTTGGCAGGTTTACAGGTCCACCAGCACGAGGCCCAAGTCTTCTAGCCGACTGGAAGAGTTGGAGTTAAAAGGATTCACGCTTTGCTACTGCAGGTTATTTGACGGTCTTGTGCAGGCGCGTCATATTCTTCCAGCGGTCTATCGAGCGACCGTCACTTCCAAGTGACGCACAGGGTTCTGACCGTTACATCAAGCTAACCTACAGGTTTCTTTGATCTTTCCTCTCCCATGGGCGGGTGCTTCATCCACCTATTTCCAAGGTATTTTCAGGTCTTTGGCTTGTTTTTACTTTGGTGGCGATCACATCTTTCTTAAGTATTGGGCATTTGCTTTCTCTTTCGCATCTCACATCTTTTATTTCCTTGCTTGTTCCACCCCTTGCGGTGTGTTTCTATTTACTCCTTGCTCCACGCCCCGGCGTGTGTTTTTCCTTTATTCCTTAGCTTAGTTTGGTTGAGATAGCATGCCCATGCTACAGCTTGCTTTGGTTGCCTAGGTTCATGATCACATGTTCATAGGTTGAGTGCAGATCTCTGATTATTTGCTTGTCATCTTGCTACATATCATCATTAAGACCCCAAATAAAATCAACAGTTCCGAGGCTAGGCTTCACTATGGCTGACCCCCTAAGGGGCTGGGATACCCAATTTAGTGGGCGGTCAGCATGCCAAAGGCATGGGTTGTAGGGTCACTCTCACCTCACTCCGCGGTGGCCACTCAATTGGAGGGAAATTTGGATCAAGCACTCACTTACCATCCGACGGAGCTAAAGATAATACTAAATAAGCACGAATAAACCAGCGAGGGAAGTGTCCCGGAACTCACCTGATCAGTGTGAGAACACCGATCCCGACCGAAAGACGAGGGCGAGCGGGGAGGCGTGGATACGCACCCGCACGCCGCGCCGATGCCGCTTGACCCTGTTTAAGTGATTACAACACTACGTCTCTCGCAGGAGGGGGATCTTGGGGTGGGGGTTAACTGTTAATACATCCAAAACTACCTTCACACAGGGAGGGGCCTTTAGCCGGCCAAGCAAAAGGGGGGAAATCGAGCTAAAAGCAAAGAATGGTAGCCGATGCCGATTCTGACCACTCTATGCGCTTCAGGATAGGCAGTTGGTTTTCTTGACGCTGCGGCCACTCCAGAATTTTGTTGATGGCAAAACCTATTGAAAATTCTTCGTTCCTGGATTAGAATGACTCCGGATTTTTCTTGGAATTTTGTGTCGCTGTCGCTGGTTGGGGCAGAGCCGAGAACAGGGGTGGTCTTCACTGGCTCTGGGTACTCTCAGGGTGTTACTGTTGGAAGACGGGGACACTACGAGATGATCTGAACTCTGTTGGAGGCGTGGATGGTACTGATACGATCATGCTCAAGTCCTCTTTCCGTCGGTACCAGTAGCATTGTCGGCAGATGTCGGAGATGATCGTTAAGTCCCAAACAGTAGAGATGTATCAGTTTTGGCTCCCAAAAACTGACCTGACACACTTGGAGTAGAAAAATTGTAACTCTTGATGCCGATGTCCAAACTTAGCTCTGCTTCTTGGGGATGAAAGAGGACTTGAGAGGGAAGCTCTCAGCCAAGTCTTGCGCCAAGATATGCAAGGGAGATGCCATGGTCGAACCGGATCTGCAGCTCTGGTCCTCTACCTGAGTGGTTCTGCGCAGTCGAGGAAGAAATGCTCCCACAGGCAGCTCGGTGCTCGGACGATGACGAAACCACCTCATCTGGGAAGCTCTCTGGACGACCTTTCCATAGGTATATGCCTTGCCACCAGAAGAATCAGGGAAGGGCCGGAGACGATGCAGCTTCTAGGACTAATGCTTGTGGCCTGCGACCTGCTACCGGAGCTGCAACCTTGTGATGGCAAATGGAGTAGGAGGGGGGGTAACACAGCAAGGGGATGATGGCTGATGGATATGGGAGAGGGGAGACGTGGCTGGGGTCTCCAAGGAGGCTGGGGTGGCAGGGATGGGGTTGAGGGGGGGGGGGCTGGAGCTGCTGCTGGTGGTGATAGGGGTGGATGTGCACTAGAGAGGGGTGGGATGGAGAGGAGGTGGAAGGGGGCGACCAGAC
The DNA here is from genome assembly GCA_022559845.1 of Amorphophallus konjac. Taxonomy (NCBI): domain Eukaryota; kingdom Viridiplantae; phylum Streptophyta; class Magnoliopsida; order Alismatales; family Araceae; genus Amorphophallus; species Amorphophallus konjac. Next base: position 267,464,374 of record CM040127.1, read on the forward strand.
CTAAGGGGATCTCCTTGGGTCGACCTAGGGTGTGGGGGGGATGAGAGAGGGGAGGGAATTTAGAATTTGGGCCTTGGGGGGAGTTATTTCAGCCTTGGGAAGGTGGTGGGATGCTTGGGGAAGGAGAGAGGGGTAGTTGGGGGTTGGGAGGTGGGGTGTGGATTGGAGGAGAGCTCTTGGGGTTGGGGTGAGTTAATGGAAGGGTGTGGGGACTAGGGAGAGAGTTATTAGGGGAGGGGAAGTGAGAGAAAGTGGTTGGGAGGGGGAGGAGAGAGAGAATGGGGCGAACTCCTTAGAGAGAGAGAGATAATGAGAGAGAGAGTAGAGAGAAATTTGGTGGAGGAGAAAGAGACTTGAAGGTTTCTTCTATTCAAATGATTCATCAAAAGTTCTTCCATATGAGGGGAGTGGGGGCCTATTTATAGGCTTACATAATTCCATATGACCAAACTAACCTTGACCAAGTGCACTAATGACAAGCAAGTCCAAGGGAGGGGCACCCCTGGGCCTAGCCCACTAGTTGGGCCCAAATGACTATCAAACTGACCCATTAACCTATTAACTGACTCAAATAAAGAAAGATTACACATCTATGACTCAAATAAAATGAAAATTACATGCTACTGCTCAAAATTAAGTGATGGAGATGATGATGCGCCGATGGCGAGCAACCGAAGTCTCGAAAAAAGATGGAGTGACTGTGGATGTCCCCATCATACCCCCGGGGTGCGGAGAACTCGACCCCGTTGAGTGTGGGTCCACCGGGGTAGCAGCACACCAAAGCGGATCCGGGTGCAGAACATCTTCTAAACTCAACCCTGCCTTCATAGCCGAGGGATGGCTCTTCCACTTCTCAGGATAGCGCGGGCACACCCTCTTCCTGGCGATGGTACCTTGCTTATCTAGTATTGCCTCCATGTGCTCATGTCGGGCTCTCGGGCTGATATGTGGAGGCTCTCCGATGGTGTCACTCACAAAGGTAAGTGTAGGCTCAAGATGCTTACTAGGTTCCACCGCGGGGCCCTTATAGGGTGCTGGATCTGCCACACAAAAAGTCGGGTGTGTCCCAGAATCCTTTGGAAAGTTCAGACCAAAAGCATGTTTGCCAATGCCACTTAGAATTCGAGAAGGTCCAAGTCCTTGTGCCCTTAGTTTGGAGTTAGCCCTAGGGTAGAGCCACTTCAATGTCACCATTACCAAGTTGCCTACATGGAATCCCAAGTGCCACTTTCGAGCTGTTGCCCGCTCTTTTTGATCCTCACCGCCCGTTGCTAGATGCTTACAAGAATGCGTATGCCATGCACTACGATGCGATGTTGGTGTGAAAAGTATGGTGTGCAAAGGTGGACCGGGGCAGCCATATGTAGACTGATCATACTTTGATGCCATGAAGACTGTGACAGACTTAGGAGGGCCGGGACATCCATAGATGAATCTTTTATGCATGGATGTGACAAATGTCGGGGGACCCGGACATCCATGTATGCTCCTTTCATGCTTAAGACTCATGATGAATGGAGGTGGACCAATACATCCGAATACGGTCCACTTATGCTTCCTACTTGACATATGGGTGATGTGAATGAATGTACCAGACTCATGAATCATGTCAAGTGGTGTGGTAAGCCTAGACACATGCATGTTTATCCCAAATGTGACTTCCATGTGCATAGATGTGGGATGGCTTTCGAACTTCCATGTGAATGGGTCGAAGGGATCTAGGAAGGTGGTTATGGGGTGGGGCTTTTCATCAATCCCAAGGTGTATGTTGCCTAAGGTCAAGGCTCTCATGGTGTAACCCGATTCTAGGAAGGGAGGAGTTTGGGTAAACATGGGCGATACGGGTAGGGTAAGGTGGGTGGGGGTGAATAGGGTGAGTGGGTTACATGGAGATCTAGGCTCCCATAGGAAGGGGTTGAAGGGATCATGGTAAGGGTCACCTAGATAGGGGTACTCCATGTTCTCAAGGTCCTCAAATGGTGAGTCATCCTCCTCCAAAATAATTGGGCCAAGGTCGCTAATGGGTTGGTCGATCAAAGCACTTGGGATCTCAATGGTTGGGGAGTAGACTAGGATGGGTTCCTCCTCCATGGGAAGAAAGAGGATGATCTCACTCGTAAATTGGCCATTAGTGTAGATAGAAGTGATGGAGCCAACAACGGGGTAAGCTAGGCTAATGGTGCTAGGCTCCGATGGCCTCATGGCTAGCATATCGGTCAAGTGGACTTGCCAATGTAGGTAATCCACTAAGTCTCCCAAATCTTCCATACAATAGGAGGTTTGATAAGTGACATGAGGCTGAGTGGGAATGATTTGGGATTGATGTCCCATAGGTAGGTGGCATGGTTGTGAACTAGGAAGGGTGAGGCCTCGCTTGAGCCATTGGAGTACGGACTCATCTATGGTGATGGTGTCATGGGGAAGGGTGTGTGGCTCTTGAGGAGCTAGGCTAGGCGAGGTGGGTGAGTTGTGTGGCCCTTGGATTTCCTCTATTTTGGGAGGTGGATCCGGATGGGTATCCCTCTCCACATGGGTGGGTGTGTGGGTTGCAACTCCTAAGGATAATGGGGTAGGGAGGTCTATGGTGGGCGTGTTGGTGATAGCTGACGCATGGCGCACCCGAGGAGGTGAGCAAGGTCGGACGTGGGTTGGAATTGGGAGTGGAAGTAGTGGAGGCCTAAGTTGGGGTAGGATTGGGGTTGGAAGTGGAAGGTGGGTTGGGTGAGGAGATTTGGGTTGATTGGTTTTGGGAGATGTGTCCCTTTTTGGGGACGATGGTGAGGTTACGGTGGTGGTCAAGGGGGCTTGTGGGGTACGGGTTTGGTGAGGGGATTTGGGTTTGGGGGTGGTGGCCATTATGGGCCCAGGTGGAGAGGTGGACATGGGGTCCAATTAGGTATGTGGACATATGGTTGTGGTGAGGACTTGGAGGTAGGATGTAGATGTGGTGGTTGGGGTAGGAGAGGTGGGAAATGGTGGGGAATGCGTGATTAGGGTCTTGGGTTGGCCAAGGGGAAATGAAGGAGTTGAAATGCTCTTTGGGCTTCGGTGTTCGGAATGGGAGGGAAAAATATATCTAGCCCTAAGTTGTTCCTTCATGTCCCCCCAAGTGGTGATGGGAGTTTCCCTTCTAAGTATCCTTAACCCGACAATTTGCAACCAATGAGTTTCTGCCCGTTTGGTAAGTTGCATTTTGGCAACCCAAGCCTTTTCATCCTCGGACATGGGATACCAAGTGAAGTACTGGTCCATTGTAGCTTCCCAATCTAAATATTCTCTAGGAGAGGTTCAATCAAAGGTGGGAAGTGGGAGGGGGACCATTCTATCGTCCACCCTTGGGGTGGGCCCATTGTCACCTAATTGGGTAAGTTGACCTTTTATGCTATCTAGGCGATTAAAGGCATTAGTCATGGCCCCCATGAGGTAGTCAACACAGCCGGGGATGTCATGTGTGTTGGTGGTGAGTTTCCCTTGGGGTTTGGGACTCATGGGGAGAGTCGATGGGTTAGGTTGGTATGAGGTGGCCATGCTAGTGGTCAAAAGAGATGCAACTGAGGACTCTAAATGCATAAACATGCCCTAGGACCAACTTGTGGAGAGACAAGTTGTGAACTTGCTCTGATACCACTTGATGTGACACCACCTTGGGTGGTAATCACAAGGCCAATACACCTTGGACCTATGACTCGCAAGCAAGCAACTTTGATGATGAAATTACTCGGGCGAGCTCACTCGCTTAGCGAACACTATTGCCCGTGGGCAAATTGGCAATGGTGGGAAGGGTCCAAAGTGGGACCTTGACGTTCCGAGGCTAGGCTTCACTATGGCTGACCCCTAAGGGGCTGGGATACCCAATTTAGTGGGCGGTCAGCATGCCAAAGGCATGGGTTGTAGGGTCGCTCTCACCTCACTCCGTGGTGGCCACTCAATTGGAGGGAAATTTGGATCAAGCACTCACTTACCGTCCGACGGAGCTAAAGACAATACTAAATAAGCACGAATAAACCAACGAGGGAAGTCTCCCGGAACTCACCTGATCGGTGTGAGAACATCGATCCCGGCCGAAAGATGAGGGCGAGCGGGGAGGCGTGGATACGCACCCGCACGCCGCGCCGATGCCACTTGACCCTGTTTAAGTGATTACAACACTACGCCTCTCGCAGGAGGGGGATCTTGGGGTGGGGGTTAACTGTTAATACATCCAAAACTACCTCCACACAGGGAGGGGCCTTCAGCCGGTCAAGCAAAAGGGGGAAAATCGAGCTAGAAGCAAAGAATGGTAGCCGATGCCGATTCTGACCACTCTCTGCGCTTCAGGACAGGCAGTTGGTTTTATTGACGCTGTGGCCACTCCAGAATTTTGTTGATGATGAAACCTGTTGGAAATTCTTCGTTGCTAGATCAGAATGACGCCAGATTTTTCTTGGAATTTCGTGTCACTGTCGCTAGTTGGGGCAGAGCCGAGAACAGGGGTGGTCTTCGCTGGCTCTGGGTACTCTCAGGGTGTTACTGCTGGAAGACGGGGACGCTACGAGATGATCCGAACTCTGTTGGAGGCGTGGCAGGTACCGATGCGATCGGAGATGATCGTGAAGTCCCGAACACTAGAGATGTATCAGTTCTGGCTCCCAAAAACTGACCTGACACACTTGGAGTAGAAAATTTGTAACTCTTGATGCCGATGTCCAAACTTAGCTCTGCTTCTTGGGGATGAAAGAGGACTTGAAAGGAAAGCTCTCAGCCAAGTCTTGGCCAAGATCTGCAAGGGAGAGGCCGTGGTCGAACCGGATCTGCAGCTCTGGTCCTCTGCTTGAGTGGTTCTGCGTAGTCGAGGAAGAAATGCTCCCACGGGCAGCTCGATGCTCGGACGATGACGAAACCACCTCACCTGGGAAGCTCTCTGGATGACCTTTCTATAAGTATATGCCTTGCCACTAGAAGAATCCGGGAAGGGCCGGAGACGATGCAACTTCTAGGACTAATGCTTGTGGCCTGCGACCTGCTACCGGAGCTGCAACCTTGTGATGGCAAATGGAGTAGGAGGGGGGGGGGGGTAACACAGCAAGGGGATGATGGCTGATGGATATGGGAGAGGGGAGGACGTGGCTGGGGTCTCCACGGAGGCTGGGGTGGCAGGGATGGTTTTGAGGGGGGGGCTGGAGCTGTTACTGGTGGTGATAGGGGTGGATGTGCACTAGAGAGGGGTGGGATGGAGAGGAGGTGGAGGGGGGCGACCAGACCTAAGGGGATCTCCTTGGGTCAACCTAGGGTGTGGGGGGGATGAGAGAGGGGAGGGAGTTTCGAATTTGGGCCTTGGGGGTAGTTATTTCAGCCTTGGGAAGGTGGTGGGATGCTTGGGGAAGGAGAGAGGGGTAGTTGGGGTGTTAGGAGGTGGGGTGTGGATTGGAGGAGAGCTCTTGGGGTTGGGGTGAGTTAATGGAAGGGTGTGGGGACTAGGGAGAGAGTTATTAGGGGAGGGGAAGTGAGAGAAAGTTGTTGGGAGGGGGAGGAGAGAGAGAATGGGGCGAACCCCTTAGAGAGAGAGAGATAATGAGAGAGAGAGAGAGTAGAGTGAAATTTGGTGGAGGAGAAAGAGACTTGAAGGTTTCTTCTATTCAAATGATTCATCAGAAGTTCTTCCATATGAGGGGAGTGGGGGCCTATTTATAGGCTTACATAATTCCATATGACCAAACTAACCTTGACCAAGTGCACTAATGACAAGCAAGTCCAAGGGAGGGGCGCCCCTGGGCCTAGCCCACTAGTTGGGCCCAAATGACTATCAATCTGACCCATTAACCTATTAACTGACTCAAATAAAGAAAGATTACACATCTATGACTTAAATAAAATGAAAATTACATGCTACTACTCAAAATTAAGTGATGGAGATGATGATGCGCCGATGGCGAGCAACCGAAGTCTTGAAAAAAGATGGAGTGACTGGGGATGTCCCCATCACATTCCCTTCCCCGCTCAGGAGCAGCGCGAGATCGCCCCTCTTCATCTGGCGTCATATGTGTGAAACGCACAAAGAGCCATCATGGTGCCAAGAAGTTCTGGCCGTAGGAAGGCGCACCTTCCCTCCCCACGGAGCATTCCCCATCCGGCAACCAAGCCAACGAGCTACCTCCATCGATGGCAGGGGAATAGCTTCCCGGCGGGAGCACCGACGCCCTCCAAACCCTCAACGCAAAACTGGACATCCTCGTGGATCTCATGAGGGCCCAGGCGGCCAGGGAGGAGACGTCGCAGCTCCCCCGGAAGAGTCCCCCACGTGGAGATGCCTCCCAGCAAACTGCTGGAGGCCGTTTCACCCTCCGGGGGCTGCGACTCATTCACAATCCGTCAGGAGGACCATCGCACGCCCCTCCCCCGGAGCAAGAAGCCTCCTCAACCCCGAGGAGGGAGAAGACCGGAGCACGCTGACCATTTCCAGACGTCGAGGCCCCTGAGGAGCACCGGGGTAGCATGCAAGTGCGCCCCCCCAGCCCCTCGGCTCAGCGACAACCAGAACTCTCTCTCCGACTATGAGACTTCGAGAGGCATTTCGCAGAGCAGGAGCGCGCCCTCCGCGCCTTGTAGAAGAACTCTCCTGTGGAGGACGAGGAGAGATCCCCCTTCTCTGACTACATCCTGAAGGCAGAGATATCTCCCAGAATCTCACTTTCGACCTTCAAGTCGTACGACGGCCAGGCAGACCCGGCCGACCATTACGACAGCTTCGACGCCCTGATGGCCTTGCATGGGGCGACCGACGTGATCAAGTGCCGAGCATTCGTGACCACCCTGGTTCAGGGCGCTCAGGCTTGGTTCAGAGCCCTCACCCCTGGCAGCATCCACAACTTCAAGCAATTCGGGCAAATATTCAAGGAAAGCTTAGCGGGCAGCGGTCCACCCCGGTCGGTAGCGGGACTACTAGCCCTCAAGCAGGAACAGGGGGAGAAGTTGTGGGCTTATATTAACAAATTCAAATCGGAAGCCCTGCACATCCCCCGCCTGGACGTGGCCTCTGCCATCACCGCATTGACCGGGGGTACCCGTGACGAAAACCTGCAGCGCGAGCTAGTGCTTCATCCCCCAACCTCCCTTGCCGTGTTAGTGACCTTGGCTCTGCGCCACACCGAGTGCGGGGAAGTCCTCAGCGCTTGCCAAGGCACAACCGGCTCGGGTCAGGAGGGGGACAAGAAGAGACCGTCCGAGCAAGGGACGAGTCAAGGAAAAAGACGGAACCAGGAGGGAGACCGAAAAGAGCCATCCTAGAAGTACGAGCGGTATACCCCACTTACCGCCCCCATCTACGAAATCAACGAAGACATTAAAGGCTCGGGTCTCCTCAACCAACCTGAGCCTATGAAGACCAAGCACAGCAATCGCCGCAAGCATTGCCTGTTCCATAGCGACCACGGGCACCACACCAGCGATTGCCATTAGCTTCAAGATGAGATCGAGCGCCTCGTCCGCCAGGGACACCTATCCCGATACGTGTCCGGGCAGAAGGAAGACCAAGGCACCCCTGAAGAAATTGACAATGCCCCCCGCAGAGTCCACATCAACATCATCATGGGCAGTACGACATCAGGCGGAGATAGCAGCCGAGGAAGAAAGCGTCATGCCGAGCGGGCGAGCCGAGCTTCTGTCGAGGCACCTACGGCCCCACAGGCTTGCGAACCGCAGGCCCTGGTTTTTTCTGACCAGGACCGGGAAGGGCTAACCACCCCGCACGACGACGCTCTCGTTGTATCAGCTACAATAAATCATTATAACGTAGACATGATCTTAGTTGACAATGGTAGTGCCCCTAATGTATTATCCTATGAATGTTTCCTCAAGATAGGAGAGAATCTATCTAAACTCCGCCCGATCCGAACCCCCCTCTGTGGGTTCAACGGCCAGGCTACTTATCCCGAGAGAGCCTTGATCCTACCAGTTACTCTCGGCACCCCGCCCAAAACCGTTACGGTTATGGTAGACTTCATCGTGATTAAGGGAATGATGGCATACAACGCCATCTTCGGCCGAGGCATTCTCAGCCGAATGAAATCGGTGCCTTCCACCTTTGATGGGGACATCACTCAGAGCTCCCTCTGGCTCGACACATCTCTCCCCTCTGGAGACGGATAGGATGACTTGATGGGGCCTCGACGGCACTGGATCTCACTACTATAGACATCTTGATGTATTTTCTCCTTTGTTGAGTCCTTTTGATGTATTTCACTTCTATTTTTGAGTCTTGCCCTAGGTGCTCTTATTAGTGGGTCATCATATTGGACTTGTCTGGTCTTTTGGCCCATTAGGGAGCTAGGCCCATGGGCGCCCCCTTCTTGCACCCTTGGTTATCTGTTATTTCCCTTTTTCTCAAGGGCTTTTGTACAAAGTTGGGTTCCCTATATATAGAACCCCAACTCCCACTTGAGAAGGGAATGAAGATTTGAAGAATTGAGCATAATTGCAATCCCCCTCTCTCTCTCTAGTTCTCTCTCCCTCTCTCTCTCCTTGGGGCGGATCCCCCTCTCTCTCCTCCCCCTTCTCTCTCTCTCCCAAGGGCGAACCTGCCCCTTCACCTCCTCTCTCTCTCCTCCACCTCAGCTGCCACCTCCCCCTCCAACCTTTCACCTCCCCTAGGCCACTTAACCCCCATCAATTCCCTCCCCTTCCCAAGTGACTCTTCCTATTCCCCATACACCTTCCCCACCTCCAATACACCCCTCCCTCTTCCCCAAGCAACCTTCCCACTCCCCCACACCTTCATTCACACCCCAAGACCATTCAAACTCCAGCCCCCCCTCCACCTATTGCGCAAACAGCCACCCCCCCCCTTACATCCTTGCCATGGCCGAACCCCACCTCCACCTCCACTAGCTTCGGCCCCACTTCCTCTCCATCCTCCTACCCCTTCCTCCACTCCCACACAACCCCCCTGCCATCTACGAACACCCCCACCCTCTCCACCTCCACCAAACACTAGCCTCCCTTGCCTCCATCCCACCCCCTCTCCTACATCCTGCCCCACTACAGGTAGCAGAAGAAGACACGTCTTGCAGAGGCTCCCCCGAACTCATACAGTGGCTTCTGAAGGCAAGGCGTACCATTCTGGAAAGGGCTCCCAGTCCTCTTCCCAGGCGAAGTGGAAGCACTCCGTTCCAAGTTCGTGGCCACCCGTAAGAGCCGATCTCCTCCGACAGCGTCTGGAACTAGCTGCAGAGCACTAGAGTCCGACTAGAAGCTCAACCACGATCGACAGAGACAGATCCAGACTGAAGTTTCTTCTCCAAAGATCTTCCTCTCCCTATCCCCGATCAGGAGCAAGAAACGGAACCCCGTTCGGCCTCCGGGAACTAGAGTTCCAAATTTTCTCCCACCGTCATTCGGGTCTGCCTCCTGCTGTCTGCCGTGACCAGATCCCACTCAACGGATCCCTCCTGTCCACCCCAACCTCAGAAGGAGTCTCCGTCAGCTTTTCTGTGCAGAGGACTTGCCCACGGATCCAACAACTCCGACGGATCGAGATTCTGAGTCCGGAACCCCCAGGTACAACTTCTGCATCCGGCTGCATCCATTCTGAAGCTGCCAACCCCAGATTCCGACGTCCTGTTCGAGTCTCCACCACGACCACCAGCGACGGCAGAAGAATTTGACATAAATTTGAGGCATCCCTGTACCTGTTACGAAGCCATCCTCACTGATCTCGTCATCGGAAAAATTCCTGAGAGCAAGCTACGACTGCAACAGCGACCTCCTGTCCCCTCCAACAACAAGTGGGCAGAACCACGTCGGCACCCGTTCCGTCATCCTCGGCGGAATTCTCTCTCTCGCCTGGCCGGCTTAGTGCCCCTCCCTGCGTGGAGGTAGTGTTTGATGTAATTGTGATTACCCCACCCCTAGTTCAACCCTCCTGCGTGGGGTGTAATTCATGTAACTAGCAGCCCAAGCTTCATCGGCACAGTGTGCGGGGATCACACTTCCCCGCTCGCCCACGTCTCCAAACGGGGTTGGTTTCTTCAAACCAACCAGGTGAGCTCTAAAACTTTGCTCCATTTATATTAGTGTCTGTTTGTTTAATATCCGTAGACATAGCTCCGTTGCGCAAGAAAGTGAGTGCCCGTTCCCGGAGCCATCATCATTGAGTGGTCACCGTGGTCATCGTGAGAGAGTGGGACCTTGTGCCCCAAGTGGCACCGGCCAGCCCCAAAGTGTGGGCCACGTACCCTCGGGAGGATAACCCTAGCCCTGCTGGCACTCTACCAGTTAGGGTCTTGATCCATCACCTCCTTCTAGCATCATATAGTTACCCGGGGCTTGCGAGTGTGCGACGGCGTTTCGGTCTCAATTTATCATTTTACTTGCTATGTGATTGTGAATGCGGATTAGGTCCGAGGTTTGCGATTGCTTGCTGCATACCCTATACTTGTGTCACATCAACCTTTCAACAAAAGATGAAGTTCCCAACCAAGTATGGCATGGGGGAAGTTCGAGGTAACCAGGCACTGACTAGACGGTGCTATATAGTCTCGGTTGAAGCCACTAGGTCGAAAGGGAAAAATAATGGAGTAAAGGGAGCCGAAGAGGGACCCGCAACATCTGAGCCTGGTGGCGAGTTGCTAACGGTCTTCCTTAACAGTGACCCGACTCTAGGAGTGAAGATTAGAGCCGAGCTACCACTTGAGGAATAGGAAAAGTATAAAGATTTCCTTATGCAGTACATTTGAGTCTTCGCATGGTCTGATGAGCACCTTCCTGGAATCCCGGGAGACGTAGTGATGCACAAGCTCAACCTCGACCCAACAGTGAGACCAGTACAACAGCGTAGGAGAAAGCACGCCCTAGAGAAGCAAGCGGTCATCAAGGAGCAAGTCATCAAAGGGCTGAAGACTGGCCTCTTTATTCTGGTTCTGTACCCCACGAGGCTTGCCAATGTCGTCCTGGTACCAAAAGCTTCCGGAAAATGGCGAATGTGCGTGGACTTCACCAATCTCAACCTGGCTACCCCGAAGGACTACTATCCACTGCCGAGCATCGATCAACTGGTCGATTCAACCTCTGGCAACGAGCTGCTCAGCTTCCTGGATGCCTACTCCGGCTACCATCAGATCAGGATGGACCCGGAGGACATCGAGAAGACCGCCTTCATCACCGACTTTGGCGTACACTGCTACACCCGGATGCCGTTCGGGTTAAAGAATGCCGGAGCAACATATCAGAGACTGATCAACCGCATTTTCGAAGGACAGCTCGGTCGGAACGTCGAGGCCTATATTGATGACATGCTCGTCAAAACGCCCAAGATCGAAGACCACCTCGTCGACTTAGCCGAGACCTTCGAAACTCTCCTGAAGCACAACACGAAGCTCAATCCCACCAAGTGCGCCTTCGGAGTCAGATCCGAGAAGTTCCTTGGCTTCCTAGTAACTCAGCGTGGAATTGAGGCCAACCCCGACAAGGTTCTGGCCATCCTGAACATGCGGCCACCCACCTACATCAAAGAAGTACAACGCCTTATGGGGCGCATTGCTGCGCTCAACCGTTTCCTATCTCGGGCGGCCGAACGATGCCTACCCTTCTTCAAATTGTTAAGGGGACCCAAAATGGCATCAGCTACATTCGCCTGGGATGAGAAATGTCAGAAGGCATTCGCCGAACTCAAGGAATTCTTGGCCTCGCCCCCAGTGCTGTCCAAGCCAGTCCAAGGTGAAGCTCTACACCTCTACCTCTCGGCGACCCCTTCTATAGTAAGTTCGGTCCTAGTCAGGAATGACGCGGGGGTCGAGAGACCGGTGTATTATACCAGTAAGGTGCTTAACAAGGTTGAAAAAAGGTACCCCGCAACCAAGAAACTCGTGCTAGCATTGGTTACCTCGGCCAAACGCCTCTGACCCTACTTCCAAGGGCACTCCATCGTCATATTGACCGGCAAAATCCTGAAGAAGATTCTCTTTCACCCTGAAGCCTCGGGACGCCTCGTCAAGTGGGTCATCATGCTAGGGGCCTACGATATCTCGTATCGACCAAGCTCGGCCATCAAAGGACAGGCTCCCGCGGACTTCATCGCTGAAAGCACAGTCCCGTTTGAAGAAACACTTCCACCTGCGCCCGAGCCTACTTGAGATCTGTTCGTCGACGGGTCCTCCAATTCGACCGGAAGTGGCACCGATATTCTCCTCAAGTCCCCGGAAGGAGCGGAGCTGTGGTACGCCCTGAAGTTCAACTTCCAGGCGTCACACAACGCCTCCGAGTATGAAACTGTTATCTCAGGAGCCAGGATGGGTCGACAACTAGGGGCTGAACGAGTCAGGATCCACACCGACTCCCAACTAGTCACTAGCCAAATCAACGGTGATTATGAAGATCAAGAAGGACAAATGGTCAAGTACCTCCAGGCGGACAAGAGGATGGCCCAACTCTTCGAGAGCCTTGAGGTAGTCCGAATAACTCGGGAGGAAAACTCTCGAGCGGACGCCCTCTCTCGACTGGCCACCTCACCCGACCCCACAAGTACATGATCGGTCCTCCTCGAACAGCTCGGGCAACCGAGCATCGAGTCCGAGCTTATGACTGTTAACCCGGCACCCTCAAGCGACTGGCGGACCCCCTACATATCCTGGCTCCGGGATTCTCACGAGCCCACCAATCCCCGGGAGGCTCAGAAACTCAAGTACCAAGCTCGGCGTTCCGTCATGCTAGATGGTGCCTTGTACCAAATATCTTTCTCTGGTCCCCTCTTCAAGTGCATCAGCACTGACGAAGCCAGCCGAGCGATTCAGGAAGTTCATGAAGGCATCTGCGGAGCTCACCAAGGAGGAAGATTGCTCACCAGGACTTGCTTCGGCAGGGTTATTGGTGGCCCACTCTCCAGTCCGACTGCTCGACCTACGTGCAGAAGTGCGATCGATGTCAGCGCTTCGACCATCTGATTCACTAGCCCGCAGCAGAGCTCGTCGCCCTTGCCGAGCCATACCCCTTCGCTCGGTGGGGAATCGACATCTTGGGGCCATTCCCCACGGCTCAATCTCAGAAGAAATTCGTCATCGTCGCCATCGACTATTTCACCAAGTGGATTGAGGCCGAAGCCACCACCAGGATCACCGAGTCAGTCGCATGGGTTTTTGTTTGGAAGTCGATCATCTGTCGCAATGGTGTCCCCCGAGTGATCGTGAGCGACACCGGTCGGCAATTTGATTCTCATTACTTCAGAGACAGATGCGCCGACCTAAATATTCGCAATCACTTCACTTCGATAGCCCACCCTCAGGCTAACGGACTGGTCGAGAATGCCAATAAGACCATCTTAAAAGGCATCAAAACCAGGCTCGGTAAGGCCAAGAGAAGCTGGCTCGAGGAATTACCGAGCCTACTATGGTTGCACCGAACTACTCCGAGAACGGCCACCGGCGAAACACCTTTTCAACTGGTGTATGGCACGGAAGCCGTCATTCTGTTGGAGATCGGCAATCCCTCTCTCCGAGTCATCCACTTCGAGCCCGAGGTAAACGTGCAGAAATTGCGAGAGAACCTCGACTTGGCGGATGAAATCCGAGAGATTGCAAGCATCCGAGCAACGGAATACCAACGGCGCATCACTCGATACTACAACTCCAGAGTCTGAGATAGGCGTTTTCAGCTTGGGGACTTCATCCTGAGAAAAGTTGAAGCATCTCAACCACTAGAGGCGGCGGAGAAGCTGGCCCCTACCTGGGAAGGACCCTACCGAGTGGTCGAGACGCTCGGGAAAGGAGCATACCGATTGTCCACCATGGAAGGAACACCCGTCCCTCGAACGTGGAATGAGACAAATCTTCGCAAGTTCTACTTTTGAACATTTGGCAAGCATACACATGTAAGTAAAGTAGAATAAACGCCATTCCTCTCTTCTTTTTAAACTTTGGTGTACATCAAGTATGCCGTAGCCGGTATAGTATACATGTACAAAAAATTACATCCCCTGGTACTATAACGCGAGCAGAACGCTCGGCCGACCCAGTAGGCGCTCCCACATCCAGCCACTGACTCTGCCTCATGCAAAAATTGGCTCGGATAAGGGATCACCGGCTACGTTAGTTTGAGAAAGCTCGGAGGAAAAAGGAAAAGAGGGGAAACAACAAAAAAAGAAAAGAGGTCGACCCGAAGGTGAGGAATCTTGAGAGAGCTTCCCCCCTAGACAACGGGATCGACAGTGGAAAGAGGGGTTAAGTGACAATGAAAGAATGAAGCTGGACAAGCTTCATTCTCCCCTCAGGAGAGCGTCGACAGGACAAGGACAGGAAGGCGACATGCTCTGGCATGAACCTTCCCCCTGAGTGGCCTCCGACTGACGAACCATCTTCCAGACTGAAACAACAAGAGCTTCCCTCCTACCGCCATCTGCATCATCATCTTCTGAAGCGCCTTCCATGCCCTGCCAAGACTAACAGCACAACGCTTCACGGAAGGGAAAGAAGGAGAAAACCGTCAGGAATGGCCTTAAGCGATGAAAGGAAAAGGAGACGCCCCCCGGACCTTTTATAGGCCGAAGGGGGAGCTGATCGCCTTAAATGACTCTCCCCTTTACAAAACATGCTAAAAAGACATTCCCTGAGATGGTTACCTCAATTCCCGACACCCCCCCATCGGGACGCGCGAAGCGGCAAGTCATTAAGGGCGATATGGAAAAATAGAAAGGTGACAACGTCATGTCAGTTATTTGACAGATCGGCGCGCGCAAGATCTATAGAAAATCGGTGCCTTCTTCAAACGACTGCGGATACGGTAGTCAAATCACACCAAAGCGGTAAGAAATAGTCAATTCAACATTTAATACTGCTGCTATTATAGTTTCCAAAAAAGTCTTACCCGGCTACATATGGAAAAGAAAGAAAAAAAGAGGAGAGCTATTAGATTAGGCCTCGGGCCCATCTCCAAGCTCGGCAGACAAGGCTTCTTCGGTACCAGACGATTTGCCCCCAGTTTTCTCGGCGACGGCCGGCCCAGACAATGACCCCACTTGTGTGGGAACTATCTCGGTCGTGTGCCCTCCCGAGGATGCTGGAGTTGGCGGTCGCTCGGACTGAACCGAACTCACCTCTTCGCTCGACGTGTAGTGGGAAGAGTCAGTGGAGCCCCTATCCGAGTCATAGCGCTGACCGGAAGGAAAAATGAGCGAAGTTGACTGGGCCTCTACCTCTAGGATGGCCCGATCATAGCCTTGGGAGAAGCCCTTCCGAAGTCCCCGTCGGTATCCTGACTCGTAATAAGGAAAGGCCGCCTATTGAAGAGCTGCCTGATAAGCCACTGAGCGCTTATGCTGCTCGAGCGCTTCTATCCCAACCAGCTCCGCCTTCCTCTCGAGTTCAGATATCCACTGCTCAGACTCGGACAGCTTCCTCTCGGCCTCGGTCCGCCAGTCCTCAGCCGCCCGGACTCGGTCCTCGAGCCCCTCTCGCTCGGCCCTCCATTGGTCGTCACGCTCGACCTGGTTTCTGCTCTCCGACTCCAAGAGCTCACTCTTCCGGTCGACCATGCAACGAGCCTGGGCTAGCTGCTCCGCCAAAGATCGAGCCTCCGCTTGGCTCGACTGCACCAATGCTTGGAGCGGGGTGATCTCTCGACGAAGGTCTCCAAGATCGAGGGTCAGATGCTCGACCTTCCGATCGAGTGCGCCCTGGGCCCACGAAAGAGTCTCCCACTCTGACTCCACCCGAGCGTACGCGTCCACTGCTTCAGCTCCCAGCTGAGCCAAGACCAGCCCTCCCTCCATAATCTGCTCCAAAAGTGCAGAGGGGGGACCCTTCCGGACTTTTTCCCACAAGCCCCGCGAGGCTAAGGAATTGTACACCCGATATAGAGAAGCCCGGACGTTGAAGGTGCTGGTAGAGGGAGGGGATACCCTCATTGGAGCGACTAGGACTGGGGCACCACCACCGGACAACCCTGCCTCGTGGGCCCCACCGGTTGGCTCGGTGTGAGCGGCCCCACCGCGTACCTCCCTAGCTTCGATCGGTGGAGATCGAGTCACCTCTTCCTGTGACCCTCCAGCATCGACCTGCTCAGACCGGACCCCCTCATCTGGCCCCCCTTCCGTTACGTTCGACGCCTCAGCATCAACAGTGTTCCCTCCTTCGTCGGCCCCCTCTTGCTCGACAGAGGGGAGAGCCGGCAGGGAGTCTTATCCAGACAGACGGGCGACCTCCTCCTTCCCCGCCCGCTTCTTCTCAGCAGGCTTAGCCTGCATCGAAGACCGCAACAGCTTGGCCACGGGATCCTTGCGCTTGACCCCCCGACCCTCTGAGGCATCATCCTGGGCCACCCGCTTGCCCTTATCCCGGGCGCGGGATGAACCCTTTGAAGCTTGAAGGTCATCCGGAGCCGGTGTCTCGTCCAGATCGATGATCTCTAACTCGGACGGAGGTGCCTCCTCCTTGACCGCTCGCCTCGCGTCTGAACCACAGAAAGCAGACTAAGAGAAGGAAGGTTCTTACTCCGCAAGAAGGAAGACCAAGTTCCCAAACTCCTTACCTATCGACGACAGCACGCGAGAATGGTAGCCCTCAATGTTGGTAGAAGTCACCAAATCAGCAGTCTCTTGGCGATTCTACTGCAGAATGGCAGCCTCCTCTTCCACCTCCGGAGAAAACACAGTCTGCTTTGGAGGAAAGTTCGGGTGAAAATTGGGCACCGTCGGGAAATTCCAGACTACACCGATCACCGCCGGGCCCACCCAGAAATATTGGGTCTTCCACCCTTTATGAGAGGAATCCTTCCCGGAGAGGGACACACAACTCCTCCCCCGCTTCACCTGAATGAAGAAGAAGCCCTTCCCCGCATGAAGATTATGCTTCAACTCGAAGAAATAATGGAAAAGATCTAGCGAGGCACGCACCCCGCACTGGCCGCAAAGGAAAATGAATGAGAAGATGAAGGTATAAGAGTTGGAGACAAGCTGGACAGGAGCCAGTCGGTAGAACCGAAGCAACTCGATAATAAAGGGATGAAGGGGCAGACGAAAGCTGCATTTCCAGGCCAGGAGGAAGGAGCAAAAGAGGCCGGAGTGAGTGGACAGGCTGGACTCATGAGGCTCAGGCGCCAGGAACTGAAACCGCCAAGGCAGCCCATACCGACTCTCCAGCCGCTTCACCTCAACCTCCCCCAGCTCACTACAGAGTGGCTTCGGTAGTGTCAAGAAAACCCTGGGGGTCCGCTCTCTCTGCCGCCCCTCAACCTCAGGATGATGGTCCGCCATAAGACAGAGAAAAGAAGAAGGGGAAAGCTCTGAGCCAGAGAACTTCGAAGAAGAAAGGAAGCTTACGAATCGCCGCCTCGGGAAGCCCTTCTAGCTCCGACGGCCACAACGATTCTCCGCTCTTCTGAAACTGCCCTCACAGCGCGGGAGCCTCCCTCAAATATAACTACAAAGAGAGGCAAAACCCTAAAACCCCGGAGATAAAAGGACGCAAAAACGCGCAATGCCTACAAACCCTGATGGGAGGCGGCGCGGCGTCCGATCTCCTGAGGAGGGGCCTTCTCTTACTCATCATAACGGGCGTATTTTTAAGGTGAGCCACGTCATGTGGCCCCTACCAGAGAGATATCTTTACCCAACCAGTGCCACAAACAGTCCAGCCCAAATGCTACTCGTCCGAGCCTAATCTTGGCTCGGGAGTACGAGGGGGACAAGTAGAGAGGGGAAATCTCACCGCCCGTACGGAGAGGCCGAACGAGGTCCAACCCTAACAGAACGAGGCCCAACTCCTCAAAGTGGCAGCCCCCGGGCCCACTTACTGTAAAGCCCAAAAACTCACTCGGAACAAGCGCTTCCTAGGCGGCCTTCGGGTTGGGAAGTCCGAGCATCAGTCGATCGGGAAAGCTCCCCCGGAGCCCGCTATTCTTTGCCCCAACCCAGCACTTATCGCTCGGGAGACCACTCCTGAACAAGTGCCGTTCGCTCGGGCTCGCTGATGGAAGATTATTGATATGGCCATTGCGAATCCCTTAATGACAGGAAGCTCAACGGGACAGGGGAAACCAAGATTCCGCGTGCCGTAAGGAGCCCGCATGAAGGATGTAACCCCCCCTGAAACTCCTCCGCTCACAGGGATCAATTCGCACAACAGGCCACTATTTAAACAGGACATGCCCTACTGTGACAAGGTAAGCCTAAGCAAGGAAAGAGCCAATAACCCTGCGAAGGAACCACTTCACCTTTCGGTGGAGAGGGATCTCGCGCTCCCATTTTCTTCACAACTCTTCTCTTCGCACCAGTGCTCTACTACCTGTGCTGACTTAAGCATCGGAGGGTCTTCCCCGGGGATCTATCCCTGGGCACCTCTGACTGGTTCCCCTTCTTGCTGTTCATACTTCAAGGGTACGTGGTCATTCCCCTCCCCGCTCAGGAGCAGCGCGAGATCGCCCCTCTTCAGTACATTCATGCTTTCAAGATGGATGCTCAACATAATTGGAGACATTAAAATCCCTTTTATTCGCCTATTTGGCTAGGTTTATTAAATCAGTTTGGGCTATAACATTAAGTATCAAGAGTTGACACACAATCAATTATATGCACATGAGGTTAATTCATGTATAGGTGTAATTAGCCTAAAACGGCGCGGTGGCTGGTTGGATTAAAATGGCGCGGTGCCCATTTCAAGCTAAAACGGCGTGGTGCCGATTTGAAGCTAAAACGGCGCGCTCTGGGCATGCCGGGTGGAGGCTAGACAGAGTGAATTGGATAATGAGTGTGGGGTTAAAGCAACGCGGGGGGGGGGGGGGGGGTCGCACCGGAAATTGGCGCACCGGTTTAGGACCGCGCCGGATTAGGGTAGGTTTGATAGGTTTGAGCTATAATGAAGTGCTAGACAAGCTTGCTAACACTTTGGTATTATTTTTGAAGATTAGAGGGTTGATTTAAGTCCCAGATGCACTACAAATAAGACAAGTCTAGACTTATGCGAGGTTCCTACTAAACTTTATCAGTGTAAATCCATTGCAATTTAAACCAAGTCTTCAGTCAAAATTTGGGCAGCACCTCCCAATGCTCGGAGGGTTACAGGGGTGAAGTTGAGACAGTCCCACAATATTGGGGTACGCTCCTTAAAGCTGGGAATGCCAAATAGTGACCGGCGGACTTCAGTAGAGGGAAAAGACCCCGAAGGCTAGCCTGCTAGGGGCATCCATACTCTACGAGTCAAAACATCATTAAGGGACGGCCGAGATGAGAAGGTACCTCGAGGGCCAGCCTACGAGAGGTTACCTTCCCACAGCCACCACCACTCCCGAGGGAGTGTGGGTTTAATGTCGGGCTAAGGCCCTGTTGATGTTCACCTGATGGTTCATATCATCAAGAGATATGACCCTATGGTCCGACGGTGATTGAAAACATTGATGGGGAATGTTCCCCTCCCCGGGCAATGAGTTATTCAAGGAAACGAATCCTCAGATGCGATCATACGCAGAATGCACTCGATCGATGAGTTGACAACAGTTGATAATATGTATATGTAAACATCAAGGTAACGGGTCAGCAGGGAGGTTGACAAACTAGACTGAAGATTCAAAGGTTAGCCAGAAGACTGAGACATTGGAAGGGCAAATAGTCAAACAGTTCAGCAGCTTCTGCAACACGAACAAATACGGCACACAGATTTCAGAGATGGCCCCTTCTCCTAGCC
Organism: Amorphophallus konjac; assembly: GCA_022559845.1. Lineage (NCBI taxonomy): Eukaryota > Viridiplantae > Streptophyta > Magnoliopsida > Alismatales > Araceae > Amorphophallus > Amorphophallus konjac. Next base: position 267,484,011 of record CM040127.1, read on the forward strand.
CAGAATCACGAACAGGGAGATACCGAGGAGTCATCTCCGGGGGCGAAGGGGAATGCACTTATATGCATGCCTCCGGCCCGGAGAGAATACATGCGCATACTGAACATTCGATACGATCTACGCGAATAAAAGACCCCGGGGAGAAGATTATTGATGTAGCCCCTTTGGGATAGCCCAGGGCATACTCAGCACCGCGAAGGTGACATCCGCATACAGACACCTAGAGCACTAGGCATTGAACACAAGCATCGAAAGAACTAGGGGAAGAAGGAGAACATAAGATGCTATTCTGCGTAGCACCAACCCATTATCATTGAACTCAGATCATGACAATACAAGTCTGAGGCGGCATGGCGTTGTCGCTCAAGACCGGCCAGTGGTTATAGAGACAGGGATGAAACTCTGATTGCGGAGAAGGGGAAGACGTCAGGAAAACCGAGCCATAAAAAGAAACAAAGAAAGAAGGGGGGAGGCTCATATCATCCCCCCCCCCGACCTCATACATTCGCAGGGTTCACAGAAGCAGTAGCAGTAGAAGCAACCAGACGGAGGACCATCGGAACCCTCCTGTAGGAACAGAGTGTCGTCGACGGAAGCTTCTTCCCCAGCAACAGGCTACTTCAGATGGGCAGACAGGAAGGGTGGCGCTCCATCTCGCTCTCAAGGAAAATCCCCTTTTCTTCCTTCCCAAGCCCGTTTCCTATTCGATTGTCTATTTCCCTTTTCTCTATTGGTCTCCCCTTTCATTTTTTTCGACATCAGATGGTTGATGTATATATAGAACCCCCGGCCTGGCTTCAATCCGGCGTGGGAGTAGCGCGCCGGGAGTGGGCTGTGATTAGCCCGCTGGGAATGGACTTATGATTAGCGCGCCGGGAATGGGCAAATGGACAAAGGGCGCATCGGATTAAGGGGCGCGCCGGTTTCAAGTCATTCTGTCATGTTTGCTTGATATGAGTCCGACAGCGGGCCCCGGACTGACTCTGAGAGTCACTGTGATTCTTCATCTCTACGTGGTCTTGCCAAACCATGGTGGGAGGTATTGACGAAGCTTTTAGGCCAATGAACGACTGCTTTCGAAACTCGTGCACTTTCGGCTCGGACACGTGGGTTTTCCGCTGACGTGGCTTTCAGCACAGTGGTTCATGTTGTTGGCTCAGCTTGACTTGCATTGGTAGCTTTCACGGGGAGTGGTATGCTGCCCGGGGTGCTTTCGCCTCGACTGGGCGGTCATTTGGTCTCTAACGGACCCAATATGCTGACAAGCCGTACCCATGCCGGGTAATCGGGGTCTTCTACTAACAAAGCCTTCGGTCCCTTGTTCTGAAGGGCCAAGGGTGTTCTTTCACCTGAGGAGGATCTTTCATTCAGGCGGCGTGCCGCCAGGTATACCCATGCCCTTGGTCAGACAACGGATACACGCTCATCCTTGGTCGGACGATGGGTACATCATCGTCCTTGGTCGGACGACGGAGGCATGCTCGTCCTTGATCGGACGACGGGTATATCCTCGCCCTTGGTCGAACGACGGATATTGTCCACGTGATACGATTGAGTCGATACCGGTTCATTGGGCAGTCCCGACGACAATTCCCGCTTGTGGTGTATTCTTCTCGATCCTCCTGAGTTGGAGTCCCCGACGTTCATACTGGGTGACCTGAGGCTCTGGTGGCTTGAGAAGGCTTCAATGTGTTGATCTTCTTCGGCTTCTCTGCTTCAGTGGGCCGCATCTTCTAGCTTTGAGGCTTGATCGCCATTGAGTATATTTTGAGTGTCAACAAATGCCCCCTAGCCACGGGTGTTGTGAGCAAGGCACGAGCGAAGCGGGACCAGCGGATGAGCTCCGTCTAGGCAGATTTCCCGTCTGGCTTGACATAGTCTTGGAATGGCCCTCAAATCTGGCGCAGTGGTTAATCTGGCGCGGCCATGGGGCCTTGGTTAAAACGGCGCAGCCCCTTACTGGGAAGAGAGGCTTAATACGGCACACCCCTTGCATTGGAAGGGGAAGGATGCCTAATACGGCGCGCTATTTAGCGCACCGGATTAGCCTGAGTCTGTTGCATTGAAATTTCAAAAAAAAAATGTTTAAGGGGGGAAATGTTAATCCGGCGCGCTAAAGTGGGGGTATCGAGACGAGCCGTTCCTGTTAGACTATCTAGCAGTTCGGTTCAAGCACCAGATTTCTGTGGGGTAGTTCGCTGATTTGAAGGCCACCGACGCCCACGCTTTCAGACCAGGAGCAGTAGAATTCACAGATTTCATCTTGCAGCACTATGCACCTATCTTGATTAGAGCAGGTGTGTATCATAGTGTGTATGCATCAAGGTACCGCTATCCCATCTCAAAGGGTCTCTACTGCGGTATGATTGAGGTGTTCTGCCCGGAATACAACACCTTCTACACTTCAGAAGGAGAGACGTCATGTGACCTTTGGAGTCTCTCATAGATAAGCGGCCTCCTGATTGATGGTGAGCCGTATGAGGAAGTTTGTTGGCCAGATTGCCTGAAAGACCAGATGGACGGTGAAGGGCGATACTTGACTGGTTTCGCCTACCGCTATCTGATGAAGGCATATCGCAGCCTCTGCCGTTCTTCGCATGACGCTAAGGGGGTGCGAAAGCCTGGAGAGAAGAGGCACATGCAGATGGGCACATGGCTTCAGCATTTCTTCAAAGGGGAACAGAAATACACAGATTTACCCTCGGTAGTGCCGACTCCTATTCAGCGAAAGAAAAGAGTCCGGCGGCAGGCTGCTTTCCCCTCGACTTCGGAGGGAGGACAACCAGGAGGGCCCAACCCCAGGGGCGTGGATGTAGTCACTCATTGTGCTGCATTTTTGACTTATTGGATCTGCTCCTTTGCCCTCCCGCAAGGTGACGAGAGCGTGATCAGGGCAGAGGCTATTTATCATGCCTGCCTGATGGCTTGGGGCATGAAGCTCTCGCTTTGCCCTATTGCACTGTGTTTGATATACAAACTGCTGGGAGATCTGCACCACTCGCGCCTTCCCAGGAATCTTCGGGGGGTTGGCCCGTTGCATTTCTTTAATGCCAGGGTCTGCACTCTCTTCCCGGAGGCTGCTCCTCGGTCGCTCCAGTCAACACAGCTGGTTCCCAGGATGATAGAGTTTTCCAGTGTTGACCCGACCTGTAATGACCCGAGAATCCGATTACCGGGAAGGTCCGATAACCCGAGACTCGTACCGCCACCCACGAGCCCGAAGACTCGGAAGGATTCGAAGGATGGTGTGGAGACTACAAAAGTATCACAAATAATAACAAAAATTAACCAGTTATATGATTAAGCAGAAACTAAATTAACATTCTACATGATATATGGTCCACAAGATATAACAAAATAACAGCAGTAGTCCACGACTAGTACATAGACAAGAAAGAAAAGTACAGCTACACGGGGCATACCCCGGCTCTGACCTCTGGCACTAACACTGGGCACCTGAACCACGCTGAGCCTCAGACGCGCCCTCCTGAAGCCGCGCCTCGCCTGAAACACTGTGAAAACACGCAGGGAATGAGTCTCGGATCAAGACTCAGTAGGGATCACTCGAACCCTACCTCGTAAAATGAAAAACCGCTACACTAGTAGTAAGCGAGTACCTCGGAAGGGAATGCCCTGCAACTACAACACCGGTCTCGCGGCACGAAAAGTGACACACGCGCTATGGCGAGACAACCGGAACTCATCGGGACGAGACTGGAAAGACGCTCAAAAGCGCTGGACAGTAGACACGCTCAAAAGCGCTGACAAAGTCGTCCCACGCAATCTACTCAAGGGGACGAGACTGGAAAGACATCTTCCACTCGAAAGACCACCACACTCGAGCCGTACCCTGCAACTGATTGTAGGCCAACATCACCCTGTCCTCTGCAGTACACCGCATGGAACTGAACACCCGCTCCATCTCGTCGAGCCAACTCCGAGCCAAATCAGGGTCTGTCTGACTGTCGTAGTAAGGTGAATGGAACTGCATGAAATCCCTCACTACTTGGCCTAACCCACCCTTGGTCGACGAGCCCTCACCAGCCTCTCCGCCGAACTACTGCGACATAAGTTGGTACATGCCACGGAAGAAATCCTCGGCCCCCGGAATCCTCGCAGTATCTGCTACCTCGGTGACCGCTGGTGGCACTCTACTATGCTCCTCCTGCTCCTCATGAACCTCCTATCGAACCTCCTGATGGATCTCCTGAGCTCCAGCCGACTACCCCTGCTGAGAGCGAGTGCTCCGCCTCGGCGCCATACTCACCCCTGAAGCAAAGGATAGAAAACACGGAAACGGCAAGGTTAATAAAAACACACAGTGCCCGATGCCAGCGTCAACTGTACATCATCGTTGTGGACTAGTGGACCACTATAATTACTTATGATTCTCGTATAATCCCACAACCGCGCTCTGATACCAGCTGTAACGACCCGAGAATCCGATTACCGGGAAGGCCCGATAACCCGAGACTCGTACCTCCACCCACGAGCTCGAAGACTCGGAAGGGTTAGAAGGATGGTGTGGAAACTACACAAGTATCACAAATAATTATAGAAATTAACCAGTTATATGATTAAGCAGGAAATAAATTAACATTCTACATGATATATGGTCCATAAGATATAACAAAATAACAGCAGTAGTCCACGACTAGTACAGAGATAAGAAAGAAAAGTACAGCTACACGGGACATACCCCGGCTCTGACCTCTGGCACTAACGCTGGGCACCTGAACCACGCTGAGCCTCAGACGCGCTCCCCTGAAGCCGCGCCTCCCCTGAAACACGGTGAAAACACGTAGGGAATAAGTCTCAGATCAACACTCAGTAAGGATCACTCGAACCCAACCTCGCAAAATGGAAAACCGCTACACTAGCAGTAAGCGAGTACCTCGGAAGGGAATGCCCTGCAACTACAACACCGGTCTCGCGGCACGAAAACCGACACACGCGCTATGGCGAGACAACCGGAACTCATCGGTCAACCCGACAAAAGCCCGAAGGTCGAAGTCACAAAGACTGACTGACAGTCTGTCACTCCCGACTCGACAGGAGTACCTCCCACTAGAAGCAAGACCGGATGCGTCCACTGACGACTTAGTCCGTGCCTCAGGTGTCTCCCTCGGCCCAACGGGAACTGAGACACCGTACAAGTAACCACAAAACATGTGACTAGCTGGGGTCACGCTCGTCGGCGTGGGTCCAACCGCCCCCAACCACGTGTGCACACACAGACCATGCGTCCCAGGTCTGGCCTCTAGCTAGTTTTCCCCTCAGCCGGACTCTGGCTGCAAGACGTGGGGCCCGACAGAAACCAGTCTAAAAACCATCCTCAGGGTAGCCTCTCCACCACTCCCTGGTGGGACCACTAAACGTGTAAGCATGCTACGACTAGTGGAGGGTCACAACGGAGTAGACTCTCAAGTCAACAGAAAGTAACGTGCGTGTCCGACGAAGTATGGGGACCGTCCCACATACCAACACCATCGCACAGTGACCATGATCGGAAAAGAAACGGGACTGCGAACCACCCGGTGCAGTCCAGAGCCTGGCGGTCCAACACTGGTGCGCCACAGGCTCTGATGGTCTATCACTGGGCCGTCACAGCCGTCTGACGGTCCAACACAAGAGCGTCACACGTTCGGTGCAAAACTGACTGTGACGCGCCAGTACTGGTGCATCACATGCCCTGATGCACCCATCCTAGTGCGTCACAAGGCGAGCAGAAAGCAACTGTGACGCACACCTCTCGGGCGTCACAGACTGTAACGGACCACCTCTGGTGCGTTACAGGTTGGGGACACGTTAGCTCTAACGCTCCCACACAGGGGCGTCACAAGGCTCTGACGCCCCACCCTGGGTGCGTCACAGACCTTGACCCCCAACGGTCAAAACCAACGGTCGGAATCCCTGTAACGGTCTAACACCCGTGCGTCACAGCACTGTGGCGGTCTATCGTGGGACTGGCAGGCCCACGAACGCCACGCCCAAAAACCAATGAAGTGTAACGCCCCTCCCTGGGCGCGTTACACCCTGTGGCGGTCACTGGAACGACCGCCACAGCGCTCCGACGGCGAAAACGGCGAATAAGCACAAAAATGGCAACCACGCCCCCATACCTCCACGGGAGAGGGGTAAATCAAGGGGGAAGCCCCCTGGGACCCCTAGCATGATCCTAGACCATCAAAACGCTAAATCGCTGCTCAAATCTATAGATCGGGCGAACTCTCCCCAAAACAAGATTTTGCCCCAACCCACTCAAAAACGCCCCTCTCGGCTCCCATTCGGCCTACAAATCACGGGGGATGACGGGATGAGCATAGGGATTCGTCCCCCTACCTCAATGGAGCGAAAGCTCCACCGAATCGTTTCCGAAATCAAAGAAGACGCTTTGAGAACCCTCGTTCCTTCACTCCTCCCACGAATGCCGCACGCCCCCGGGGTCGTCTCGCCGCCGCCTACATCATCACGCCGTCACCCACCTGCATCTGCAGCCAGAGGGGAGCTCGCCGCGGTCGTCGTTGGTCGAAGAGAGAGAGGGAGGAGCGCTCACGGTGGGGGAGGAAGAAGAAAGAGGAAGAAGAAGAAGAAAAGGTGGGGGAGAGAGAAAAGAAGGGGGTATTTATAGAAAATCTAGAAAATCCAAAAAATACTAAAAAATAGATAATCACGTTTCCGCAATCCTCGGGACGCACCGATCGTAACGGTACCACCCTCGTCTAGGGGAACGACCTGGTTCACCCGCAACGAGATTCTGAAGGATTAGCCGGAACCCGTACCGGAAATCGGAAAACACGCGCAGAAAAGCCACGAACGCACTCTGGGCCCCCGAAACAACTCCGGATCGCGCCGATCCGAACACGATAGATGTCCGAAATGGAATTTCGAGCACAACGGAGCGGGACACTCCGAGAAAGTAGATCCAAGACCCAAAAGGAAGGATCCGAAAGATCCGGGATATTACAGCCCTCCCCCTTAAATAAATTTCGTCCTCAAAATTTAAGAACAAAACTCAGGGGAAGAAGAGGGGACTCACTCGAACAAGTAAGAGAACTGCTGACGCATCTCGTCCACACGTTCCCAAGAAGCCTCACCACCAGAGTGTCGCTGCCACATCACCTTAACCAAGGGGATGACCTTGTTCTGCAGGCGCTGCTCTCGCCTATCCTCAATGCGGACGGGAAACTCTGGGAGAGAAAGATCTGGAGTCACCTCGGGCCAAATAGAATCCTCAATCACATGAGAGTCATCGGGCATATACTTCCGCAACATCGAGACGTGGAAAACGTCATGCACCGACGCCAACTCAGAGGGTAACTACAACCGATATGCTACCTCACCAATGCGCTCTACAATGAGGAAAGGACCAACATAGCGGGGACTCAGCTTCCCACTCCGTCCAAAACGCATTACCCCCTTCATCGGAGAAACTCTCAAGAACACACGATCGCCAATGGTGAAAGTGAGAGGCTGTCTCCTCCGGTCAGCATAGCTCTTCTGCTAACTCTAGGCTGCCAACATGTTCTGACGAACCAGGTGCACGACATTCACACACAGCTGAACCAACTCTGGTCCTATCAAAACACGCTCACCAACCTCGAACCAATCAAGTGGAGTCCGACACGGACGCCCATATAATACCTCATAAGGAGCCATGCCGATGCTTGAATGATAGCTGTTGTTGTAGGTAAACTCCACCAACGGCAGATGGTGAAACCAACTCCCTTGCTATACCAGGCAATAGGATCTCAACATATCCTCCAACGTCTGAATGGTCCTCTCTGACTGACCATCTGACTGAGGATGATACGCTGAGCTAAAAGCTAACTCCGTACCAAGAGCTCGTTGGAAACTCCTCCAGAATCCAGAAGTGAAATGCGGATCTCGATCTGACACAATGAAAATGGAATTTCATGCAACGGGACGATCTGCTCCACATAAAGACGAGCCAAATTGGTCACGCTCCAGCTGATCTTGACCGGTAACAACCGAGCCACCTTCGTCAGCCTATCCACCAGTAACCAAATGTTGTCCTGCCCACTCAGAGTCCTCGGTAATCCCACCACAAAATTCATGGTCACGTGATCCCACTTCTACGTGGGAACATCCAAGGGCTACAGCACACCTCCTGGTCGTTGATGCTCTACCTTCACTTGCTGACAGGTTAGGCACCTGACCACAAACTCGGCAACATCTCTCTTCATGCCAGGCCACCAGAACTGTCTCCGCAAGTTCTGATACATCTTCGTCGCGTCTGGGTGTACGGTGTATCTGCTCCCATGAGCCTCGCGCAACACCGCATGACGAACTTGTTCCTCGGCGGGGACGTACAGCCTGCCACGGAACGTCACAGCACCGTCCTTGCCAAGCTCCACATCAGCCATGGCCAAAATCCGGGGTAACTCAAGGTCTGCATGCTGAGCCTCTGTCACCTGACAGCGGATAGCAGGAGTGACAGTCAGACTCGTAAGCACCGGTAACCTTGGCTCTTGGGGGATCTTGAGCCTGAATGACACTTCGGGCACTTGTTCCCAGAGCCTCCACTTCCTCAACATCAAGGCACTGACCGCGGCCTTCTGACTCAAAGCATCGGCGATGACATTCATCCTGCCTGGCTGATAAGACAGGGTGAAGTCATAATCCTTCATATACTCCATCCAACGCCTCTGCCTGAGGTTAAGGTCCCTCTAAGTGAACACATACCTCAAACTCTGATGGTCAGTGAACACCTCAAACTTCTCACCGTACAGATAATGCCTCCAGATCTTCAACGCGAAGATCGCAGCCGCCAACTTCAGGTCATGGGTAGGGTAGTTCTCCTCATGTGGCTTCAGCTATCATGAAGCATACACCACCACTCTACCATGATGCATCGACACAGCACCTAATCTGACCCCAGAAGTATCTGTACACAGCACAAAACCTCCCGATCCAGAAGAAAAAACTAACACAGGAGCCGAGGTGAGCAACCTCTTCAGCTCCCTGAAACACTGCTCACACTTATCAGTCCAGATGAAAGGCACATCCTTCCGCGTAAGTCTGGTCATCGGAGCCGCAATGCGAGAAAAATCCTGGATAAACCTTCGATAATAGCGCGTAAGTCCCAAGAAACTCCGGATCTCCGTCATAGACCTCGGCCTCGGCCACTGCATCACTGCCTCAACCTTGGTGGGATCCACGGAAATACCATCATCAGAGATCATGTGCCCCAAAAAGTACACCTCGCGAAGCCAGAACTCACACTTACTGAGCTTCGCATACAACTGGTGATCTCGCAACGTATGCAGCACCACACCCAAATGGTACGCATGCTCCTCAGCAAACCGTAAATAAACAAGGATGTCATCCACAAACACGACCAAGAACTGGTCCAGATAGGGATGAAACACCCTCTGCATCAAATCCATAAACGCTGCGGGGGCATTGGTGAGCCCAAATGGCATCACCAAAAACTCATAATGCCAATACCTCGAGCTGAATGCAGTCTTCTCCACGTCAGACTCTCGAATCCGGAACTGATAATAACCGGACCGCAAATCAATCCGCGAGAACACTCAAGCAGACTGAAGCTAGTCAAACAAGTCATCAATCTGCGGCAACGGATACTTGTTCTTAACGGTTACCTCGTTCAACTGTCGTGATGAGGGCATCACACCACATACCCTCTGGCTTGGCACTTCTCTCCCTCCCGGAGGTAGCTAGGGAGCAGCCCTTCTTCAGACGGAACATTGGTGCTTATCATCCTATTACATTTTCCTATTTTCTTGAGTCATTTTGATGTATTTGCCTATGTTTTGAGTCATGTTACTAGGTTATCATGTTATTTACTTATGCTTGTATGTAGGCTAGTGGGCTAATGGGGCTAGTAGGTCTTATTGGGCCATTTCTTTGGTCTGGCCCATGGGCGCCCCTCTCCCCACCCCTTGGTCTTCCGTCATTTGTCCATTTCATGAGGACTTCTTTGTAAATTGGGTTTTCCTATATATAGGACCCCAAACACCCTCTTTTGAAGCTAATGAAGTATTAAGCAAATTTGAGCCACTTAAGTGCATCTCTCCCTCTCTCTCTAGCTCTTTTCTCTCTCCTCTTCCCTCTCTCTCTAAATTTCAAAATTCACTCTCTCTCCTCCCTATTCTCCCCTAATTAAGACCCCTCCCCCTTCCCCATACCTCCCATTTAATCCCCCTCCAACCCCTAGGTGGAAGCCCCTCTTCCAAGGCACCCCTTGGCATTCCCCATACACCCCCTCACTTCCCTAAGCATCCCCTTCACCCCTCCCAAGCTAAAATTCGAATTCTCCTCCATTTGGGACTGCACCACATTCATTCCCAGCCCCCCTCACCTCCCTAGGTCGCAGCCCCCAACCCCCCTTCCCATTGTTCTTCCTTTGGCAAACCAAGTTCTTCTACCCCTCTCCCCCCCTTTGATCAGTCTGCAGGTGGCTGAGGAAGGTACGACTTGCAGAAGCTTCCCCGGATTGCCACGGGGACATCCAGAGGCGTACCATACCTTTCTGGAAAGGGCGTCCAGTCATCTTCGTAGGCGAGGTGATCCCGTCCCGTTCCGAGTTCGGGGCTGTCCGGGAGAGCCAATCTCCCCCGACTGCGCAGAGCTCCGTCAGCAGAGCTCCTGAACCCGGTTCAAAGCTGCACCACGGCCGACAGTGGAAGATTCAAGCCACGAGTTCTTCTGTAAATATCTTCCTCCACCAGTCCTCTTTCTGGATCAAGAAGCGGAAGTGCATTCGGCGTCTGGAGGTCAGAGTTTTGGTCTTTCTTCCACGACTGGTCGGGTCTGTCTCCCACAGGTGGTAGTGACCTGCTTCCACTCATCGGCAACCCCCAGTCCACCCCGACATCGGACGGCTTCCCCGTCCATTTTTCAGCACAGAGGGATCGTCCACGGTTACAGAAACTCTAACGGTTCAAGATTCGGCATCCGGGAGCGGCCGGGACAACTTCTGCAATCCACTGTTCCTATCTGGTAGTTGCTGCGGCCAGAACCTGCAACCCAGTTCGTCGCCGCACCACGACTAACCGTGAAGGAATCAGACTGAAGTTCCTTCTTCAAAGATCTTCCTCCCCCTGTTCCCGACCAGGAGCAAGAAGCAGAAGTACATTCGGCATTCGGGAGCCCCAGTTCTGATTTTTCTCCTTCAGTCACGCAGGACTACCCTCACCAGTCTTCTGCGACCAATAGTCACTCATCAGCATCCCCCAGGACACCCCGACCTCCGGCAGCCTCCCTGCCAGTTTTGCTGCAACGAGGGCTCGACCACGGTTCCATAACTTCTGACGGCTTGAGATTCGGAGCTCGGGAGCCCAAGGTACAACCTCTGCATCCTACTGCCTCCGGTCTGAAGCTGCCAGCCCCAGATTCCTTCATCCTGTTCGAGCCTCCACCACGACCAGCGACGACGTCAGAAGAATTCGATAAAATTCAGAGGTGTCCCAGCCCCTGTTACGAAGAAATCCCCTCTGGTTTCGTCGCCGAAAAAATTCCTGAGGATGAACTACGACTGCAACAGCGGCATCCTGTCCCTTCGCACAGCAAGTGGGCAGATCCACGTCGGCTTCCGTTCCGTCATCCTTGGCAAGTTTCCCCCTCCTGCCTGGCCGTCTTAGCGCCCCTCCCTGCGTGGAGGTAGTGTTTGATGTAAGTTTAATTCCCCCACCCTCCATCCAACCCTCCTGCGTGAGGAGTAGTTCATGTACTAAACAGCTCAAGCTTCATCGGCGCAGTGTGCGGGGAACCCACACTTCCCCGCTCGCCCTCGTCTCCGACCGGGGTTGGTTTCCTCAAACCAACCAGGTGAGCCTCCTGCCCTTGCCTCCTTATACTTGTTTATTTAATATCTGCGAAACATATCGGCCGGTAGGAGAGCGAGTGCCCGATCCCGGCACCACCTTTCAGTGTGGTCACCGTGGCTATAAGTGAGCGAGTGACCCAGTGCCTTTAAGGCATCCGGCCGCCCTTGTTTGTGGGCTTTCAAACCTTCGGGAGGGCTAACTAAAGTGGTGCTGGTCCTCTAACCAGTCAGGGGCTATCTCCATCACCTCGACTCGGCATCACCGGGTCACCACGGGAATCGTGTGCGCACGGTGCGTTGGTAGCTTTAACATATTCTCGGCGCCTTATAATTGTGATTACGAATTAGGTCCAAGGAATCAAAGTCTCCGCTGCATTTGGTGTCACATCAAATTGGTATCAGAGCAAGTTCTAGACTTGTCTCTACTAAGTCTTGTCCTAGGGCATTTGCATTCATCACCCGATCCTCATGCATACCCCTCGCTGGTCACATGGTCCGATTGACCCCCTCCACATGGACTACATTGTAGATGAGGACCTTCATTTTGATGGAATTTATCCTCATGCCTATCTTAGGTGGGAGAATACCATGGAAAGGGACTTTGAAAGTACTTGGGTATATGGGTACGAGAGAGTCCGCAGGGCCAAGGCACGACTTCGGGGTCTAGCTAAGAAAATGTGGGAACACAAAGAGAGATTCAGAAGGGTTTGGGGACAAGAGCCCATCCACTCATGGGAAGAGATGAAGAGTGAGCTCAGGAAGATGTAAGCTCCTCGACCGTCCCACTCCTACCGTGAGGACTTGAACCCGAGGAGCACTCCCACTCCCCCTTTTCCTCCCAGTCAACCCAAGGCCTCCATTAGGACCCAAACCCCACCACCCAAAGGACCCCTAGATTCATTGGAAGAGATAAGGGTTGAGATCAGGAAGATCTTCACTTCCCTTAGGGCCCAAACTCCACCACCCCAAATGACTCCTATCCCGATCACCACCACCATTCAAACCGAATTGGCCACCACCCAACCCAACATTCCCCATCAAACCCACACCCCACAAGCTTCCACAAATCCTCATCCCACCCATTTCCAAAAGGAACTTACGGAGGTGACCGAAGACTATAAGGCTCCCCTAGATTGGGAAGAAGAATATGAGGCCCAAATAGGTCAAGAGAACTCATTCCTACCCAAAGAAGACCCAGTGAGCCAAATGGGGTGCACCCTCCCCCATGAGTTACAAGATGCCCAACCTAGGCCTCCACTCCTACCCCTCCCCATCCTATCCCAAGTCCCCCATTACTCACCACCCCAAAAGAGCCACATGCCAGTCATCATCACCCCACAAGTAATGGACTTACTCACCTCCTTGGTGAAGTAAACCATGATCCCCATACCCAACCCCATAGTGGTGAGTACTCCGGACCCAACCCCCGCCATGGAGATCACCCATGTCCTGGAAGAAGAAGAAACTTCACATGGTGGACTTCACCTTACACCACCCTCCCTAGTAGGGGCCGAGCTCATCTTAGGAGAACCCCTTTCACGTTGGCTAAAGGAGAACCCATTTGGAGATCTCATGGTCCATACTTACCCACCCATGGAGCAAAACCTTCCTATAGTACCCTTATCCACCTATCACACCACAATCCAATCATCCTATCAGGTGGAAACATTAGGGGATTTTCTTGAGGGTCTAACTTGGCAAATGAAGCTAACTGGCATGTTGACCACTGTAGCCGACCAACCTAGGAGTCTTAACCTCCTACATCTATGTGTCGAGTCCATCTCTTCCATTTACACTGTGGGTTGCTACACTAGCGACCTTCTTTTATCCCTCCCCATTCCCGAAGAGCCCGATGCTCTCCACAAATTAGAGTTGCTTATTTCGGGTAGGATGCCAAACCCTCCATTCATGGCCAACCAACCCGCCAAGGACTTCGGTTCAAATACCACATTTGAGGAGGAGGACTCACCATCATTTGAAGATTTGAGGAGATAGAATACCCCTTCCTTGGTAACACATTCCATGACCCCTTTGATCCCTCCCTATGGAAGACATTGAACCCATGGGACCTAACTGCCTTACCCACCACCCACTCCCTCCTACCCTCATCCACCATGTTGAACCCAACCCACCCATTCCACTACTTAGTTCACACTATGAGAGCCATGACCGAGGGTGACGTCCACCTAGGAAATGAGGAAGTGACCTATCCCAAAATGTCCACCTTCTTGGACCCCTTCGACCCCTATGAGTGGAAACCCCCAAATCCACCCCCACCTAAAGATGGGGCCATCTTGATTGTAATGCATGGGCCACAACATTTTGCCCCACCTGGTAGGGATAGTCATCTCATTTGTGTCTCATACACACTAGGTCCGGTGCATGACTGGTTCACATTTGGATATGTAGGTCCACCCCCATTCATCGTCCATCTTATGCATGATAGGAGTCTACATGGAAGTCCAGGTCCTCCGGCATTCATTGCACCCATACCTGATAGAGCCACATTTGGACATACTGGTCCTCCCCCACTCTTCATCCACCTCAGGCATGATAGGGCCATTTGTGGCTGCCCCGGTCCACCTAAGTGCATCAAGGTCCACATGACTCCTAAGCATGATAGGTTTACATTTGGTTGTCCAGGACCCCCATTATCCACTAGTGAATCAACATTCGCAGAGTTGCATGGAAACATTCGCAAAAACATCAACAAGAGCAACGAGATTTACAAGAAGTCTGCTGACTCCCACCGTCGCCACCAAGAATTCCAGATTGGTGATTTTGTGATGGTGAGAACTGAGAGGTTGTTCCCTGGGAATACTTCGAAGTTGAGGTCGCGTGGAGCTGGCCCCTTCCAGGTGCTGAGACGCCTTGGCACCAATGCTTACGTGTTGGACCTCCCTGAAGAGTACGGAGTAAGCCCCACATTCAATGTGGTTAACCTGGTGCCCTACAAGGGCCCCACGGTGACACCCGGTGAGGAAATCCAGCCTACTCCCTCCTTTGAGAGCGCCCCCACACCCCAGAGAGCTCAACCCCATTTGAGAAACCGGCGTGATGAAGTGGAGCAGATATTAGATGAACAGGTTACCATCACAAGGAGCAAGGCGTATGAGCGCTACCTGGTCAGGTGGAAGGGACGACCACCCTCGGACGATACCTGGGTGAGCCGGGAGGATCTCCAGCAGCTGTCCCCCGATCTCCTAGAGCAGTACCGCAGCAGGGAGGGCCTTTACTCGACAGAGTCGAGCTCTCGTCGCCCGGGAGAATTGATGAGGGCATCACACCACATACCCTCTGGCTTGGCACTTCTCTCCCTCCCGGAGGCAGCTAGGGAGCAGCCCTTCTTCAGACGGAACATTGGTGCTTATCATCCTATTACATTTTCCTATTTTCTTGAGTCATTTTGATGTATTTGCCTATGTTTTGAGTCATGTTACTAGGTTATCATGTTATTTACTTATGCTTGTATGTAGGCTAGTGGGCTAATGGGGCTAGTAGGTCTTATTGGGCCATTTCTTTGGTCTGGCCCATGGGCGCCCCTCTCCCCACCCCTTGGTCTTCCGTCATTTGTCCATTTCATGAGGACTTCTTTGTAAATTGGGTTTTCCTATATATAGGACCCCAAACCCCCTCTTTTGAAGCTAATGAAGTATTAAGCAAATTTGAGCCACTTAAGTGCATCTCTCCCTCTCTCTCTAGCTCTTTTCTCTCTCCTCTTCCCTCTCTCTCTCTAAATTTCGAAATTCACTCTCTCTCCTCCCTATTCTCCCCTAATTAAGACCCCTCCCCCTTCCCCATACCTCCCATTTAATCCCCCTCCAACCCCTAGGTGGAAGCCCCTCTTCCAAGGCACCCCTTGGCATTCCCCATACACCCCCTCACTTCCCTAAGCATCCCCTTCACCCCTCCCAAGCTAAAATTCGAATTCTCCTCCATTTGGGACTGCACCACATTCATTCCCAGCCCCCCTCACCTCCCTAGGTCGCAGCCCCCAACCCCCCTTCCCATTGTTCTTCCTTTGGCCAACCAAGTTCTTCTACCCCTCTCCCCCCCTTTGATCAGTCTGGAGGTGGCTGAGGAAGGTACGACTTACAGAAGCTTCCCCGGATTCCCACGGGGACATCCAGAGGCGTACCATACCTTTCTGGAAAGGGCGTCCAGTCATCTTCGCAGGCGAGATGATCCCGTCCCGTTCCGAGTTCGGGGCTGTCCGGGAGAGCCAATCTCCCCCGACTGCGCAGAGCTCCATCAGCAGAGCTCCTGAACCCGGTTCAAAGCTGCACCACGGCTGACAGTGGAAGATTCAAGCCACGAGTTCTTCTGTAAATATCTTCCTCCACCAGTCCTCTTTCTGGATCAAGAAGCGGAAGTGCATTCGGCGTCCGGAGGTCAGAGTTTTGGTCTTTCTTCCACGACTGGTCGGGTCTGTCTCCCACAGGTGGTAGTGACCTGCCTCCACTCATCGGCAACACCCAGTCCACCCCGACATCGGACAGCTTCCCCGTCCATTTTACAGCACAGAGGGATCGTCCACGGTTACAGAAACTCTAACGGTTCGAGATTCGGCATCCGGGAGCGGCCGGGACAACTTCTGCAATCCACTGTTCCTATCTGGTAGTCACTGCGGCCAGAACCTGCAACCCAGTTCGTCGCCACACCATGACTAACCGTGAAGGAATCATACCGAAGTTCCTTCTTCAAAGATCTTCCTCCCCCTGTTCCCGACCAGGAGCAAGAAGCATAAGTACATTCGGCGTCCGGGAGCCCCAGTTCTGATTTTTCTCCTTCAGTCACGCAGGACTGCCCTCACCAGTCTTCTGCGACCAACAGTCACTCATCGGCATCCCCCAGGACACCCCGACCTCCGGCAGCCTCCCCGCCAGTTTTTCTGCAACGAGGGCTCGACCACGGTTCCATAACTTCTGACGGCTTGAGATTCGGAGCTTGGGCTCCGATCTGAAGCCGCCAGCCCCAGATTCCTTCATCCTGTTCGAGCCTCCACCACGACCAGCGACGACGTCAGAAGAATTCGATAAAATTCAGAGGTGTCCCAGCCCCTGTTACAAAGAAATCCCCTCTAGTTTCGTCGCCGAAAAAATTTCTGAGGATGAACTAGGACTGCAACAGCGGCATCCTGTCCCTTCGCACAGCAAGTGGGCAGATCCACGTCGGCTTCCGTTCCGTCATCCTTGGCAAGTTTCCCCCTCCTGCCTGGCCGGCTTAGCGCCCCTCCCTACGTGGAGGTAGTGTTTGATGTAAGTTTAATTCCCCCACCCTCCATCCAACCCTCCTGCGTGAGGAGTAGTTCATGTACTAAACAGCTCAAGCTTCATCGGCGCAGTGTGCGGGGAACCCACACTTCCCCGCTCGCCCTCGTCTCCGACCGGGGTTGGTTTCCTCAAACCAACCAGGTGAGCCTCCTGCCCTTGCCTCCTTATACTTGTTTATTTAATATCTGCGAAACATATCGACCGGTAGGAGAGCGAGTGCCCGATCCCGGCACCACCTTTCAGTGTGGTCACCGTGGCTATAAGTGAGCGAGTGACCCCGTGCCTTTAAGGCATCCGGCCGCCCTTGTTTGTGGGCTTTCAAACCTTCGGGAGGGCTAACTAAAGTGGTGCTGGTCCTCTAACCAGTCAGGGGCTATCTCCATCACCTCGACTCGGCATCACCGGGTCACCACAGGAATCGTGTGCGCACGGTGCGTTGGTAGCTTTAACATATTCTCGGCGCCTTATAATTGTGATTGCGAATTAGGTCCAAGGAATCAAAGTCTCCGCTGCATTTGGTGTCACATCATGCCGGTAGTCAATGCACAGCCTCAGACTAGCGTCCTTCTTCTTTACGAACAATACTGGCGCACCCCAAGGGGAAAAGCTAGGACGAATATACCCCTTGGCCAACAACTCCTACAACTGCGCCCTCAACTCCCTCAACTCAGCGGGAGCCATACGGTAAGGAGCCTTCACTAAATGTCCCGTACCAGGCACAATCTCGATAACGAAATCGATTTTTCGCTGGGGAGGCAATTCAGGTAAGTCTTCCAGAAAAACATCGAGAAACTCGCACACCACCGGAATGTCCCCGACATCCAGTTCCATCCGGTCTGCCACGACCACAGAAGCGAGAAAATCCTGGCAACCCTCGCCAAGCAAACGACGAGCCCTAATAGCCGAAATAAGAAAGTGGGAAGAGGAAGACATAATATCTTAGAAATAAAAGGTGGGTCCACGAAGTCGCCAAAAATAAACCCTCTTCGAGCCATAGTCCCCCAAAGCATGATGTGCATCGAGCCAATCCATGCCCAAAATCACATCAAAGTCCTGAAGCGGCAACGCATAAAGCCTGGCCGGCAAACTCCGCCCTTCAACCCACACCGAAACCTCATCAAAATAATACGGAGTGATCATAAAATCACCTGAAGGCAACTCCACTGCCGAATCACAAGACAACTGGGTCACCGGCTCCTTGACACTCAGTGCGAAATCCTCCAAAATAAAAGAATGAGATGCGCCAGAATCAAACAAAACCTGAGCCGCGCAACCCAAAATCTGAACGGTACCTTCCACGAGCTGCGACGCCACTGCCTCTGCCCTGGTCATGTGTGTGATCTAGCCTCGAGCTCTCTGCCTGCCTCCCACACTCGTTGACCTGGTAGTGGCGGATACTGCCCCTGCTGCTGCTGCTGATGTGGCCTCTGCTGCTGGGGATACTGTTGCTGCGGAGGGAACTGCGACTGCTACTGCCTCTGGGGACAGTCACGCTCCATATGCCCTGGCTGGTCACACCTGAAACAAATCACCGGTGCCGTGCATGGCCTGCCTGGATGGGACTCGCCACACCGGGGACACGGTCCTCGCGATCCACCCATTGATCCCTGACGCTGAAAAGAGACTGGCTGTTGTACATTGCCCGATGACGCCTGCCTCTGATCCTTGCGCTTCTTACCGAAACCCTTCTTGAGAAACTTCTTGACCTTCGAGCCAAAAGGCACAGATCCTGTACCTGACGCCGCCGGTGTCGGCACTCCTGAACCACCTGTCACATCCTGAAAAGAGCCCAACTGCTGGGTAGCCGACTGGCGGTTGCGGCCAGACAAGCACTACCCCTGGCTAATCGGTCCCTGAGTCCTCTGCATATCCATCTCCAAGGACGCCGCTACACGAGAAGCTGTCTCCAAATCAGTGGCAGCATTCGCGATCAAGTGGTGCCTCAGCTCCTGCCTCAAGCCCTGCACGAACTGTGCGGTCTTCACCTTCTCATGCTCCATGATATGAGGTGCATAACGACCCAGCTCAACAAATCGGGCACGGTACTGCAACACGGACATGTCACCCTGGACCAGCTCCAAAAACTCACGCATCCTCTGCATAGCAATATACTCTGGACAGTAGACACGCTCAAAAGCGCTGACAAAGTCGCCCCACGCAATTTGCTCAAGGGGACGAGACGGGAAAGACGTCTTCCACTCGGAAGACCACCATGCTTGAGCCGTACCCTGCAACTGGTTGTAGGCCAACATCACCCTGTCCTCTGCAGTACACCGCATGGAACTGAACACCCGCTCCATCTCGTCGAGCCAACTCCGAGCTAAATCAGGGTCTGGCTGACTGCTGTAGTAAAGTGAATGGAACTGCATGAAATCCCTCACTGCTTGGCGTGGCCCACCCCTGGTCGACGAGCCCTCACCAGCCTCTCCGCCGAACTACTGCGACATAAGTTGGTACATGCCACGGAAGAAATCCTCGGCCCCCAGAATCCTCGCAGTATCTGCTACCTCGGTGACCGCTGGTGGCACTCTACTATGCTCCTCCTGCTCCTCATGAACCTCCTACCGAACCTCCTGATGGATCTTCTGAGCTCCAGCCGATTGCCCCTGCTGAGAGCGAGTGCTCCGCCTCGGCGCTATACTCACTCCTGAAGCAAAGGACAGAAAACACGGAAACGGCAAGGTTAATAAAAACACACAGTGCCCGATGCCAGCGTCAACTGTACATCATCATTGTGGACTAGTGGACCACTACAATTACTTATGATTCTCATATAATCCCACAATCGCGCTCTGATACCAACTGTAACGACCCGAGAATCCGATTACCGGGAAGGCCCGATAACTCGAGACTCGTACCACCACCCACGAGCCCGAAGACTCGGAAGGGTTAGAAGGATGGTGTGGAGACTACACAAGTATCACAAATAATTACAGAAATTAACCAGTTATATGATTAAGTAGGAAATAAATTAACATTCTACATGATATATGGTCCACAAGATATAACAAAATAACAGCAGTAGTCCACGACTAGTACAGAGACAAGAAAGAAAAGTACAGCTACACGGGGCATACCCCGGCTCTGACCTCTGGCACTAACACTGGGCACCTGAATCACGCTGAGCCTTAGACGCGCTCCCCTGAAGCCGCGCCTCCCCTAAAACATGGTGAAAACACGTAGGGAATGAGTCTCAGATCAACACTCAGTAGGGATCACTCGAACCCTACCTCGCAAAATGGAAAACCGCTACACTAGCAGTAAGCGAGTACCTCGGAAGGGAATGCCCTGCAACTACAACACCGGTCTCACGGCACGAAAATCGACACACGTGCTATGGCGAGACAACCGAAACTCATCGGTCAACCCGATAAAAGCCCGAAGGTCGAAGTCACAAAGACTGACTGACAGTCTGTCACTCCCGACTCGACAGGAGTACCTCCCACTAGAAGCAAGACCGGATGCGTCCACTGACGACTTAGTCTGCGCCTCAGGTGTCTCCCTCCGGCCCAACGGGAACTGAGACACCGTACAAGTAACCACAAAACATGTGACTAGCTGGGGTCACGCTCGTCGGCGTGGGTCCAACCGCCCCCAACCACGTGTGCACACACAGACCATGCGTCCCAGGTCTGGCCTCTAGCTAGTTTTCCCCTCAGCCGGACTCTGGCTGCAAGACGTGGGGCCCGACAGAAACCAGTCTAAAAACCATCCTCAGGGTAGCCTCTCCACCACTCCCTGGTGGGACCACTAAACGTGTAAGCATGCTACGACTAGTGGAGGGTCACAACGGAGTAGACTCTCAAGTCAACAGAAAGTAACGTCAGTGTCCGACGAAGTATGGGGACCGTCCCACGTACCAACACCGTCGCACGGTGACCACGATCGGAAAAGAAACGGGACTGCGAACCACCCGGTGCAGTCCAGAGCGTGGCGGTCCATCACTGGTGCGCCACAGGCTCCGACGGTCTATCACTGGGCCGTCACGGCCGTCTGACGGTAAAACACAAGAGCGTCACACGTTCGGTGCAAAACTGACTGTGATGCACCAGTACTGGTGCATCACATGCCCTGATGCACCCATCCTAGTGCGTCACAAGGCGAGCAAAAAGCAACTGTGATGCACACCTCTCGGTGCGTCACAGACTGTAATGGACCACCTCTAGTGCGTTACAGGTTGGGGACGCATCAGCTCTGACGCTCCCACACAGGGGCGTCACAAGGCTCTGACGCCCCACCCTGGGTGCGTCACAGACCTTGACCCCCAACGGTCAAAACCAACGGTCAGAATCCCTTTAACGGTCTAACACCCTTGCGTCACAGCACTATGGCGGTCTATCGTGGGACCGTCAGTCCCACGAATGCCACGCCCAAAAACCAACGAAGTATAACGCACCTCCCTGGGCGCGTTACACCTTATGGCGATCATTGGAACCACCGCCACAGCGCTCCGGCGGCAAAAATGGCGAATAAGCTCAAAAATGGCAACCACACCCCCATACCTCCACGGGAGAGGGGGAAATCAAGGGGGAATCCCCCTCGGGACCCCTAGCATGATTCGGGCGAACTCTCCCCAAAACAAGATTTTGCCTCAACCCGCTCAAAAATGCCCCTCTCGGCTCCCATTCGGCCTACAAATCGCGGGGGATGATGGGATGAGCATAGGGATTCGTCCCCCTACCTCAATGGAGTGAAAGCTCCACCGAATCATTACCGAAATCAAAGAAGATGCTTTGAGAACCCTCGTTCCTTCACGCCTCCCACGAATGCCGCACGCCCCCAGGATCATCTCGCCGTCGCCTACGTCGTCGCGAAGTCGCCCACCGCCGTCTGCAGCTGGAGGGGAGCTCGCCGCGGTCGCCGTTGGCCGAGGAGAGAGAGGGAGGGGCGCTCACGGTGGGGGAGGAAGAAGAAAGAGGAGGAGGAAGAAGAAAAGGTGGGGGAGAGAGAAAAGAAGGGGGTATTTATAGAAAATCCAGAAAATTCAAAAAATACCAAAAAATAGAAAATCACGTTTCCGCGATCCTCGGGACGCACCGATCGTAACGGTACCACCCTCGTCTAGGTAAACGACCCGGTTCACCCGCAACGAGATTTCGCAGGATTAGCTGGAACCCGTACCGGAAATCGAAAAGCATGCGCGAAAAAGCCGCGGACGCACTCCGAGCCTCTGAAACAACTCTGAATCTTGCCGATCCGAACAGGAAAGGTGTCTGAAATAGAATTTCGGGCACAACGGAGCTAGATACTCCTAGAAAGCAGATCCGGGACCCAAAAGGAAGGATCCAAAAGATCCGGGATATTACACGACCTGAGTGGCGGACCAGCTCTTCGCTATTTGTGGAAAACTTACAAAAGTTCCACTGGATTCCCCGGGGGTCATGCACTTTTGGAGTCTGGCGGCCCACTCTAGTCCTTTGATGAACAGGATGAGGGAGTGCCGTCTGGGCGAGGTAGAGGAGTATGTTCACCCCATTTTTGACACCAAGTGCACGAGACCGATTTTGGAGTCAGAGCTGATAGATTGGGCGTTGTCCATAAGGCCGAGCGTCCTGGTTTTCCGCAAGAGTGGCATCTTGTGGCTGGAGCCTTATTATCCTTTCCAATTCAGTCAGAATTTTGGCTATGACTAGCACATTCCAGCTACTTCCATCCAATTTGCGCTACCGAACAGGGCCCGAGCCAATCAAGTGTCAAATGACGAGGCCCGCATATGGTGGGACTATTTTCACCATCGAGAGGTAGCTTCATTCAGAGTTCCGGTCCCCGCACGCTTTCCCCATGTGACACCACAGTACATCAAATGGTGGAATGCGCGCACGGGCTTTTATAGAAACTCGAGGAGAGAATGCTGGGCTGTTGCAGAGTGTAAATTTCTGGATTCCCAGCCAGTACCCGCTCCAGATATTGACCCGGCTAACTCGAAGAGGTTGAAATCCTAGACGAACAATGCAGTGGCAAACTATCTAGAAGCGCGGAAGGCTGCCAAGCAGCGTTCACCCAAGGTCGAGCCAAAACTGTCGGAGATCAGGAAGGATGGTTTCTTGAAGACACTTCAAGGCCTGTGCCGCGTTAGCGGCGGGCGACTGGTCCTTCAACAAATTCCTTTGCCAGTGGAGGAGCCGACACCTTCTATAGCTTCTTGGCTTCCCGAGAATGATCAGCTTTACCCCTACAGGACTTTCATCATGGGAGAAGACCGACGGTCAGAGCTTTATGAGGGCACTCCTTGGCTATTTGCGATGCTGCGCTCCCACGGAATTTCAGTGGTTGGCCCTAGTGAAAGCATATTGGGGCAACCCGTTCTTTTATCTTTCAAATATGTCGATGGGTGGGGGCTAGACCACCTCGGCCTGTATTACCATCTATCTTCACGCGGCCATGAGGACCTTGCTTTGCTGGCCGAACAGCGTGAGGTGATAGGGGACATATGTTGGCTGGTTCGCGAAGCCGCCTCCATGGACAAGGAGCCCTCACTGTTCTACTGGCCACTTTCTCCCTTTTATACGGGACCAGGAGGTATCTTTCTTTCTCTTGCCTTCAGCTTCCGGCTTCCCTGTTTGCTGTTGTGTATGTCATCTCTCCTTCTTTTGCCTTCGCCTATGTGTAGTTCGGCTTTCTTCGGAGGAGACCAAACATTTTAGGGAGCTGATGATAAAAGCTCAGAAGCCGGCATATTTTGAAGTTTCAGAAGTTGCCCCAAACACGACGCCACTTCCTCCAGGTGATTCACGGAAGCGGACGAGGTCCCAAGTTCGGGAGGCAGTCACTCAAGCGAAGCGGGCCCGTCGGAAGAAGACTGCAGACCCAGCACCAGCGGTCGCCCTTCCGAGAGTGGTCTCATTTGAAGAGTTCGAGACCTCTCATCCCTCAGCTCGCGTGACCCAAGGTATGCCTCTTATCCTGTGCTCAGTCGTCACCTTAGCAACATAGGTCAATTCTTATTCTTACAAATGCAGCTGCTTCATCTGCAATGGCCACGCAAGTGGCTGTCACCTCTGCGGGAGCCGGAGAGAGGGAGGATGTAGTGCAGACAGATCTGCCCTCTCCCACGCCCAGTCATGAGATAGAAGGTAATTGATGGCCCATCTGGCCGCAGACTTCTATAGTTTATTGTCCCCTGTGCTCACATGGGTGCTCCCCTTTTCTCAGCTTCAGTCGAGATTCGACCATCTTCTCCCCCTGTCGTGGAATCAACTGAGGGAACCTCTGTGGAGCCAGGGGTAATTCCAGGAAGTCAATCTACTCTCGAAGCTCGCTCGCCTGTTATCCTTGTCACAGAGTCGGCCGAGCAGGCCCCTGTCAAGCAAGAATCCCCTGCGGGAGGCCTTCCAGGTGAGGGACCACAGGTCTTGAGAGAGAAAGAACCGATGTTGGTTAAAGTTCATCCTCGTCGGAGCAGGTGGACTATGGTAGCGGCTCGAGCGACGAGGATTTCCCCTTGACGGGAACAGAGGGTGAGGATGATGCAGTGTCTTTCGCCTATGAGAGCGACTTTACAACCTTTAGTCCTCCACGGCTGCCGCTGAGTAGCTTTGGATCCCCAGGTCCTTCAGTGGGAGAAGGGCCAGAAGGGGTGGAGATAGTAGCTCCTGTTGCTGCAGGCTTGAGCTTAATGCCGGTGGAGGTAAGAGCTACACTTTTTAGTCTTGTGCTTATTCTCGTATGGTCATCATGCTAGTCTTTCGAGATTCTTATGCTCTCTTTCTCTTGTAGGCTTCGGCTAGTCAGGCCGAGGTCACCATGCCGGCGCTTGTTGAGTTATGATTTTGATGTTTGTTGGCGTTATGGTTTTGATGATAACTAAACTTAATGTGTGATTGAGTGATGATAACTAAAGTTATGGTTGATTGCACATTCATGTTTAAATATGTTTGAGATGACAAATGGCAATGGTACATGGTCTTGATTCATGCTTGATTGAATTGTTTTTACAAGAGGCAAGAGGTTTCATAACCTCTTTAATGTGAACAAGCATGGTATTAACCTTAACTATCTTACTTGCAGGATCAAACATGACAGTCACCTGGTGAACTAAACTTGTGGATAAGCACCCTACTCCTCTACAATCCAAAATAGGTGGTATATGTCATTTACTATCAAGAACCATTGGTGAGACTCTTACCTTGTGTATCTCATGCTTAGCATCGATCTCACCTTGTGTATCTTATGTATACACCTCTTTCATGCACATTCAACGTGAAACCCTTCTGGCCATCGTGCGCCCTCGCCCGCGGATCGACCTGCGCGGTCAGGTCGAGGAACAAATTTTGATAAATGCTCAAATGGTTTGCATGAACTTCAAGCATTTATCATATGGATGTTTAAGCTATAGTTCTAATAAACTATCCATGTGTTTGCAGGTCAAAGACTCAGTTGACACCTTCAAGACTATCAAAGTCGATGCCACAGATGAGAATGGGCTGCTAAAGGAGTTAAGCAGTTGAGCTAATGGCTTAACGGATTGAACCGGGAATCCTGGGGGTCTGCCCAGCTGGCGGTCGACCGCCAGCTTAGGGGCGGTCGGCTGCCCCTGCCAGGAACCCACTACCTGCAGCTCTCTTAGTGGCGGTCGACCGCCAGCCCAGTAGCGGTCGATCGGAATTCCCAGGGATCATCCATTTACAGGTTTTTCAGTAGCGGTCGACCGCCAGAAGCTGCAGGTCGACCGCCAACCCCGAGCTGCTCACAATTGTTGACTTTTTCCACTTCGAGAAGAGGCTTTCTCCTTGTAATTCTTTAATCCAATGACATCAAATCACCCACAAAATGTGGATCTGGTCTGGGGGATGTCCATAGACCATTCAAGGGCTATATAACATCTCATTTGGAGCTATAACCCTAACCATCCAAGAGATCTAAGGGGAGGCTGTCCAAGGAGGAAGAAGAGGGTACTGTAGCTCCGTGAACAGTACCTCGTGCAGCAACAATCTTCATCCAACCTCAAGCCATTCAAGGTAGATCTGAAGCCAACATCCTCCAAGGAAAAGAAGCAAGCAAGGAAGCAAGGATTCAAAGGAAGATTGCTCAAAGAAGAAAGAAGAAGAAGCAAGCAAGCAAGCAAGTAAGCCATCCAAGGGGATTCAAGTGGAGATCAAGAGGAGGTGTTCAAGTGAAGATTGAAGATATGTTCAAGATCCGTAACATGCATTCAAGGGGAACCCAATACAGGAGTTTTCTAAACTAAGCCTCATCATATTTATGTTTTTGGGTATTGTATTTATGTTCATCATAAACTGAAGAATCTATGTGTGTGTGGATCGTGTTGGATCCGTGGTCGTGTGTGTGTGTTGTTTTCCATTCGTGTGTGCGTAGATCTTCCTAGATCTACGTGTGTGTGTGTGCGGATCTCTTAGATCCAGTTGTTTTAGTGTGTGGTTTGCTGCACTTGTCGCAGCGTGTGTGTGTGGTAGTGATCTGGTTGTCGGATCGTGTTGGAGTTCATCTCCGTGTGTGTGTGTGTTGGAGCTTGTCTCCGTGTGTAGTTTGGGACGCGTCCCCGTGTGTGTGTGCAGGTGTCGTCCTGCGTGTGTGGTTGGAGCGTCGTCTCCGTTTGGGGATTTATCCCCGAGTGGAGCCTCACCGAGTTTGGTGAGGGGTGGACGTAGGATTGCCGTCGTGCATCCGAACCACCTTAAAAACCGCTGTGCATTGTGCTTGTATTGTGTGGTTTGCTCCATTTCCTCTATCTCCATTCTACATAAACGTTAGTTTAAATTGTTGTTCTGGTTTTATCTTCGTCTATCTTGCTTAATCTATATCTTATTATATAAAGTTTCTTAAATCCAATTTGTGTTCAAATAACTTTGAATCTCCTAACTAGCTTTGTATCACATATTTTATAAAAGGCCAAAAGTTTTCGTAAAATTGGTAATCACCCAATTCACCTCCCTCTTGGGTGTCATTGATCACGGGACGTCAGCGCTCACAGTGAAGATACCTCTGCCGCCTCTCGGCGCAGATTTGCCATTGTTCCCGCCGATCCTGAGGCCCATAGCCCTGCGGTATCTGAAGGATTATATGATGGTAGCGGGCTTGGAGGCGTCGGGGATGGTTGTCGGGTCTGAGTCGTCAGCTGTGACTTTGGAGCAGTAGCAACTTGTCATCGCCGATGAGCCGCTTCAGAGTGAAGAGGGCCTCCTTGGGGCAGAGGAAGGCAAGATTGTGGAAGAGATGATCGGTGGCTTGCCGACCTCAACCCCTACCATTGAATCATCCTTGGTGGCAGCTGGAGGGGCCGAAAATGGCGTCCAACCGCTCCCTGCTATCGAGGGTCAAGACGTGGCGCTCTCGCCCGAGGTTGGGAGAGAAGTAGCTATCATCGACAGTCCCGCCGTTGCATTGTCTGCGGGGGCTAGTCTTGGTGCGGGTGCCTTGCAAGACATGCCATCCTCGTCTTCCGCACCGGGCGACCATATTTGGGCTACAATTGACAGCCGTGTAGAATTTCAACTCCCGGATACGCCGTCACTTGGTTTGCAATCATCGAGTAACCTAGTGTGGCAGTATCTGGAGACATTACGGGAGACCGTGACAGCTCACCCAGCCTTAACTTATGCGTAGTTGAGGGGTCTTGCAGAACACCTCTCCCGCTCTTTGTTGGCTTTTGGTTGCCCCATGGAGGATTGGGTGCAGCGAGTAGTTCTGCTCCTGAAGCACGTGAACAGGAGGGAGTTCATCGGCCACAGCTTGATAGATCAAATGGTGGCCGTAAAACTTGAAAGGACAGAGTGTCAGATTGCCCTTCAGTCATTGAGAGGAACTGCCCAGTGGATGTGGGATGCTGTCGACGATTCTGGCCAACGCCGGGCTTCGTTGAAGACTCGGATAATTGAGCTCTGTGCCGAACTCGATCGGGCTGAAGTAGAACTAGCACTGTTCAACCAACGGTGGGTTCAACACACAGAGTCGGCTGAGCTGGCAGAAGGGCAGGCCACATCGCTTGAGGAGAAATTGGTGCGACTGCAGGACGAGGAAACCCGTCTACAGGAGCTGGCCCGCTACCCGTCCTTGGGGCTGCTGGAGTTCGAGGACATCTTCCGCCGCTCGCTGCAATAGCTCTATCATTTTCTCTTCCTTTTGCGAACTTCCACGTATTCCGGGGGGTGTATGCCCGGGTAACATGTATTTTTCCTTTTATGTTTGAATGGAAAACTTTCATTCCCTTATTTTGCACATTTGTTTGCTGAGCCAATTCATTTAATTCGGAGTATGTCAATTGCTAGGGTAGGAGAGCGCTCACACCTTCAGGGAAGGGGCGAGGGGTTCGCTCCACCATGACACGACGTCTCCTCGGGACCGCTAATCTGCCTAGGCCGAGCACCTGGGGATAAAGAGAAGGTTTACGGGCCACCAAGGGCCAGAGGGTAGAACTAGAGGCTTATTTGTAGACCTTGCCGAAGGTGGCAAAGGCTGATGGTAAAGGGAGGTTTGCCCATAAACATGGACGTAAGGTCCGGGCTAAGGGAAACACTAACCGGTCTTGCCGATGACGACAAGGGTCAATAGTAACTCATTCATCGGCATTGGATAAATACCGAAGCAAAGATAGATAAGGTCCGGGTTAAGGGAATATTGACCGGTCTTGCCGATGGTGACAAGGGCCAATAGTAACTAGCTCATTGGCATGGGACAAATGCCGAAGCAAAGGTAGGTTCATAGGCACAAAGCTCACATGGGAACCTTTGTAGGAATTAAGTAACAAATGAGAGTATGACATCATTATTTCATCATCATGACTCGCTTCCTTTTTTATTCAAAAAAAAAATTGGCACATTACTGACTTAAGCGCCTTTGCGGGTTTTCGCCGAAGCCAGCCCCCTCTTGCTTTTGCCCACGCGCCCTTGCGGGTTTTCACGTGACGGGGTATCCGATTTTTCCTGCGGCGCCCTTTCGGGTTTTCACCGCAACTGGGTCAGAGCCATTTTTGCCCTTACTCAAAATATCCGAGTAAGCCGGGCGAGGCACCTCTATTTTAAGCCTCCTTTTTTTTATATTTAATTTTTGATTCACGGAACGAATCCGGAATGGATGAGGGCTAATGGGATGTTGACCGGTCTTGCCGATGGTGACAAGGGTCAATAGTAACTCGTTCATCGGCATTGGCTAAATGTCAAAGCAAAGGAGGGCTTATTCATTAACGAGGACGAAAGGTCCAAGTTAAGGTAAACGTTGACCGATCTTGTCGATGATGACAAGGGTCGAACACTGGCTTGTTCATCGACATTGGATAAATGTCGAGGCAAAGGAGGGCTTATTCATTAACGAGGACGAAAGGTCCAAGTTAAGGAAATACTGACCGGCCTTGCCGATGGTGGTAAGGGTCAAAAGGTATTCATTCATCGGTGGGACTTTTAAAGGAAGACTCCGTTCTGACCCTACAAAGGGTCCTCTGAATGGAGGATGTATCATCACTATTCGCCATTTATCAGATTACTGACTTAAGTGCCCTTTTGGGTTTTCGCCGAAGCCAGCCCCCTCTTGCTTTTACCCACGCGCCCTCTCGGGTTTTCACGTGGCGGGGTACCCGATTTTGCCTGCAGTGCCCTTTCGGGTTTTCGCCACAGCTGGGTGAGAGCCCTTTTTGCCCTTATCCTGGTATAGGAACAAGTCCCGCGGGGCACCTCTATTTTAAGCCTCATTTTTATATATCATTTTTTTTCATTTTTTTTCGAACTCAATTCACGGGCCAAAGCTGCAATAGACGAGGGCTTGTTAGTTATCAACGGACGGGGAGACCGAGCTGAGGAGATGCTGGCCGACCTTGCCGATGATGACAAGGGTTGCAAGGATGCTGACCGATCTCGCCGATGATGACATGGGTTACAAGGAAGTTGACCGATCTTGTCGATGATGACAAGGGTCACAAGGGAGTTGACCGATCTTGCCGATGATGACAAGGGTCGCAAGGAGGTTGACTGATCTTGCCGATGATGACAAGGGTCATAAAGAAGGTTGACAAATCTTGCCGATGATGACAAGGGTCGCAAGGAGGTTGACTGATCTTGCCGATGATGATAAGGGTCACAAAGAAGGTTGCCCAATCTTGCCGATGATGACAAGGGTCACAAGGAAGTTGACCGATCTTGTCGATGATGACAAGGGTCACAAGGAAGTTGACCGATCTTACCGATGATGACAAGGGTCAAAAAGAGGTTGACCGATCTTGCCGATGATGACAAGGGTCACAAGGAGGTTGACCGATCTTGTCGATGATGACAAGGGTCACAAAGAAGTTGTCCGATCTTGCCGATGATGACAAGGGTCATAAGAAAGTTGACCGATCTTGCAGATGATGACAAGGGTCACAAGGAAGTTGACCAATTTTGCCGATGATGACAAGGGTCACAAAGAAGTTGACCGATGTTGCCGATGATGACAAGGGCCACAAGAAAGTTGACCGATCTTGTCCCTGATGACAATGGTCACAAAGAAGTTGACCGATCTAGCCGATGATGACAAGGTTCACAAGGAAGTTGACCGATCTTGCCGATGATGACATCGAAAGGAAGCCGAGAACTTTAAATCATCACTTTACTGACTTAAGCGCCCTTTTAGATTTTCGTCGAAGCCAGACCCCCTCTTACTTTTGCCCACGCGCCCTTTCGGGTTTTCACGTAGCGGGGTACCCGATTTTACCTGCGGCGCCCTTTCGGGTTTTCGCCACAGCCAGGTTATAGCCATTTTTACCCTTATCCTGATGTAGGAACAAGTCTGGCGAGGCACCTCTATTTTAAGACTCATTCTTTTCTTTACTTATTTTTTTTCTTTTGATTGATTCACGGAACAAATCCGGGATGAACGTGGACTCGTTTGTTAACAACGGATGAGGGATCCGGGCTAATGAGACGTCGACTAGCTTTGCTGATGATGGTAAGGGTCGAGCACAGGTTTGTTCGTCGACACTGGTTAAATGTCAAAGCAAAAGTTGATTTATTAGTAAGGACGGAAGGTCCAAGTTAAGGGAATGCTGACCGGTCTTGCCGATGGCGGCAATGGTCGACAGTAGCTTGGTCATTGGCATTGGATGAATGTGTAGCAAAAGATAGGTTTATTCATTAACGAGGACGTAAGGTCCAAGTTAAGGGAAAATGTCGACCGATCTTATCGATGATGACGAGGGTCGAACACAGGTTTGTTCATCGACATTGGTTAAATGCCAAAGCAAGAGATAGGTTTATTCATTAACGAGGATGGAAGGTCCAAATTAAGGGAAAATGTTGAAACGATATTGAGGAACAGGTCTTCGGTGGGGTCTGTGGGGATTGTGAGCGACGTCATGCGGAATGCCGGAGGAGGCGAAGCGGATCGCGGGGGCTCGTTTTGCTGCAACACAGAAAGAAGAGAGAAGAGGAGAGAGACCACCACGGGAGATTGCTCCGGCGGGGCGTGCGAGATAGATACAACGTAACAAGATATGGGGATTAAACGGCCATTGCGGGAAATGACTCTCCACGACCTCGGGAGATGGGAATAGTGTAGAATTTAAATGACAGCAATTTAAACGGCCATTGCGGGAAGTGACTCGCCGCGGCCTCGAGAATATGACAAGATACGAGAATAACAAAGAATATAAATGACAGAAATTTAAACGGCGATTGCGGGAAATGACTCACCGCGGTCTCGAGAATATGAGCAGATATAAGAGTAATAAAAGATATAAGGGGCGAAAATTTAAACGGCCATTGCGGGAAGTGACTCGCCGCGGCCTCGAGAATATGAGCAGATATGAGCACAATACAGAATATAAATGACAGAAATTTAAACGGCCATTGCGGGAAATGACTCTCCGCGGCCTCGAGAATATGAGTAGATATAAGCACGGCACAGAATATAAATGACAGAATTTTAAACGGCCATTGCGGGAAATGACTCTCCGCGGCCTCGAGAATATGATGTGATCGCCAGGGGCCAGAGACCCCAAAATAAAGAAAGTGATCACGCCTACCTCAAAAGCGAGAGATGGCGGGTTGCTTCTTCCTCTCCCTTCGGCCGGCCGATGGAGAGGGCTTTCCTTGGTTACCCTGGTTGGTGTTATTTTTAAACCCCTCTCGGACACGAGTAGGAGGAAAATGCTATGATGAATGGGGGATCGTGCAAACGTACATAAAAATGGATCTCCCTTATGAAAGGAGATGACGGATGATGGGATGATGCATGCGATAGAAATGACAAAAGAGAAGGGGAGAGAATGGCTTATTGAAGGTGCCGATGGCGGGATCGGTGGAGCTTCAGCAGCGTGGGGACGACGTGGAAGCAGAACGATGGAGCTAGCCTTCCTCTCACGAGCGCGGGCACCCGAGAAGCCGGCAGAACCTCTCGCTGCAAAAGACCGACGGGTTAGAAATGGGATCCGGCAGAGTCTCTCCTTCCTCTGTCGGATCTGAAGCCCCTTTCCTTCGAGGGAGGGGGTCCCCTATTTATAGAGGGGAGGATGCTTGAGGCATCCAGGGACCTGGACGCCTCCATCAACACATTAAATATTTTTTATTTTTTGATTTTTAATATTTTTATGAAGGCATCCAGGAGACTGGATGCCTCAATGTTGAGGCGTCTGGGACCCCGGACGCGCCCATTTCCGCCCACCGGAACCCCGCCGAAAGTCATAGATGGTGGGTAAAGCGCGTGATTTTGGTGGGTACCCGTGACTCACGAGTGGGCGTGTCTAGCTGGCAAGACGTCTCTATATTTTTAGATTTTTCCGAAACGTCAAATCGATCGGCGGGATCGGGAGCGTCCGGGTGTCGGAAATTGAAGGCGTCTAGGGACCTGGACGCCTCAAATGGAGGCGTCCACGGCCCTGGACGCCGTCACAATTATTATTTTTATTTATTTATTTATTTTATTTTTTCACTGATGGAGGCGTCCAGGGACCTGGACGCCTCCAAGAAAACTTGCCGAATCCCCCCGAAAGGCCGTCGGTAGCCATCCGCCAGACATCTTCCTGGTTTCAGAATCTTCTGATACGTCCGATTGGTGGCGATGCCGTCTGTATGCCGCATGATTTCGCAACGTGGCAGTTTTCGGATGCCGAAGAAGTGTTACGTTACCCACTCAAAAGGCGAAAAAAGACTCAAGAATGGGAAGCACTCAAGCGATTCAAAATGCGAAAGTCACTGCGGGACGTCATATAGTAATATGAGATTTTCTCAGGGTGATGTCAGGAATAGCGTGTCTACAGCTGTCCCGCCTTGGCGTCTGCTTTGCAAGGGAGTGACACGTAATGGAATGGTATCGAAGTGAAGTGAAATGGAGTGGGAATGGACTGAAAAGTTGATGCCAAGGTGCGATGAGACACGCTTTTGACATTACTGTTTGGAATCTTTCTCGTTGTTTCACTAAGGCGACCTTGAAGAAGGTCTTCCAAATTTGACGATTGCTTGGACGGGGATCAAACAAGGGAGGGGGAGATGTGGGCTCAGGCACGAAAATAAAGGAGACCAACTTCTCGGTGTGGAAGTACCTGGGTCATAAACCTGCAGGTTTCACCTTTGGGGAGCGGTTACCAGTCAATGTGGAAGTGCTACGGCCAAGGTGGGTCAAACAGGGTAAAAAGCAAAGGAATATCTGAGGGTCAGTCCAAACAAGGGTCTCCTTTCGAAGAGCAGCGTAGGGCCATCTCAAGGAAACGTTGTGCTTTATTCGGAGTGGAATATCTCATATTTGTAAGAATTTAAGCACAGTGGTTGTCGTAATCGAATCACTTTGAATGATCTTCCGTAATAAAATCAAAGTCATATATGAATGCATGCTGGGTTTAAAGAAAATTCAAAACAAACTAAAATAGAAAATAGCCAAGGATAATGTTATCAATTCGTTAAGAATGGGTTAGGATACCGGTTCAGTGAGCCGACACTAAGCTGGGGCTCGTTTATCCGCGCATCAACTCATTGAACGGAACCATCGTCCCCACGCTACCACAAATTAACGGCCTATCCGTACAACCCAAATTCTTCTGAAATCATCACCATTTTTGTTGAAGGGGAACTCAAATCCCAGATTCATTCGGGTCGCAAGGTCCTTGACATGTTCTAATAGCGTAAATATCTTATAATATGATGCATGACATGGTGGGACCAATCACCGAACAGTTGTACACGAGATGGGACAGTGGCGTCCGTTAGTAAAACCTGCCAAGATTAATAACATCAGAAAGCAACAGAATCGCACCACAGTACAAGGGAGATCTAGACAAAACGTCGACGATTAACCACTGATGTGACGCATTTCATCCTTTAACGCCTCTCCTTTCCTATAAATGCTTCCTTAGGCTAGTCCAAATGCACCAAGGAGTGGGCTTAGAAGCTTAAAGGGAAGGAGGAAAGGAAATCTAAGGGTTTCAGGATGGAAGACGAGTCTTCCCGCCTTATGAAGAGGAGCAGGCCTAGCAGCGAGATCAGGCGACTTTCCGACCTCGAAGGTCATCTGAGTGGGATGATCCAGTCGCATATGGTAACTTGATTTATTTCCCCACGACGAAGGATCCGAAGGGTCCGGGACATTACTGGGGGTGACTAGGGGTGGGCTTGTTTGGAGTGATGGGGAGAGGAGGGTTGTAAGGCCTTAATGGGGCACTCCCACTTGGATTAGGGGCTTTCATGGGTGTGGCCGGAATGGGTCGTGGTCCCATGTTTTTGGTATCGACCGGTCGGGGAGTAGCAAATTGAGGGATCCTAGAGAATCTTTCTACATCCCTAGCTATTTGATAAGCTAGCTCAAGGTTATCAACATCTCTCATGAAAAGCTTTCTCTTGATGTGACTTTGAAGCCCATTCCTAAAGCGGGACAAGGTAACGGCCGGGTCCTCATGAACTCCACACTTCAAAAGATAGGAGTCAAACTTCTCAATATATTCAACCACGGTCTTCCCCTCTTGGGTGAGGCTTTGCCATTCATCTAAGAGCATTTGATGGTAGGATTGGGGGAGGTATTTGTTCCTAAGTTGGTTCTTCATACCCTCCCAAGTGTCAATAGGCTCTTCCCGCCTAATCCATCTTAAACCCTCTTGGTTTAACCAATAAGTTTTGGCTAATTTGATGAGATGCATTTTGGCCAACCTTACCCTCCTTTGGTCGGTCATAGGGTACCATTCAAAGTATTGGTCCATGGCGGTTTCCCATTCTAAGTAGACACTTGGTTCATGGGAACCATCGAAGTTTGGGGCCACTACTTTAATCATCCTTAAGAGAGGGTCATCGGGGTCGTCCCGTGGACGCCTTTCATGAATGTGAGGGTGGCGGGGTCTCTCATGGTCATGGTAGGGGTCAAGGTCCAAGTCCTCCCTATAAATTTCAGCATGTGGATGATGGGCTCTTGGTCCATTGTTCCTTGGGTGGAACTCGTCCCTATGAGGCTCAACATGTGGAGGGTGGACTCTTGGGTTATTGTTCCTTGGGTGGAACTCATTCCTATGTAACTCACCATGTGGTGGATGGACTCTTGGTTCATTATTCCTTGGATGGGGCTCTTCCCTATGAGGTTCAACATGGGGAGGGTGGACTCTCGGCTCATTGTTCCTTGGGGGGAACTCATGCTCTTCTAGCCGAGCAATTCGAGTGGAAAGGGACTCTGGTGCGGACACCCGAGCAGTTGAGCGGCGCGACACGCCGAGCCACCGATACCGCACACGGAGTACGACGTAAGCCACCTCAGCATCCATATGGCTCGGAGACAGCCTGGAGATGCCCCCTTGAGTCCCGGCAGTTATCATATTTAGTTAGACTTTATTTGTGTGATGTGTGTTTATTTCATTTTATTCGGTATGTAATTTTGATTGTAAGAGGGGTTTATTTGTAAAATGGGACCCCCGGGTCCCACGGGCCCACAGACCCCCTCCCATTGGTTCACCTCAGCTCATGGGCCCCATGTGGGGTCAGTCAACATGTGAAATGGAGGCATCTAGAAGTTTGAATGGTAAAAGGCACATGGGAGACAAGTGGACTTCAAAGTCCAAGGTGGCTACCAAACATGTCCCCCTTGCCATTCTAGTCAATAGCCCCCCCCCCCCCTTGTTTTTTTTATTGTAATTTTTATGTATGTGTCACACTCAATCCAAGCCACCCATTCCCATCCCCTAGATCCAACGGTGGACAATGGATTTGAGATGTAACACATAAATACTTGTAATTTCCCATTTTGGAGAATTAATGCCATTTGAACTTAGAAAATTGCTTGAGCAAAGGCCTAGGCTGCCCCTCTCTCCCCCTTGGAGCTGTGAAGGCTTCCCTCTGGAGGTGTGACTCCTCCCCTTATCATTCTGGTCGCCGCCGCCCCCGCCACGAGCCGCCATCGCATCACCGCCGAGATCGCTGGAGTTCTGCCTTCATCCGACCACAGCAGCTTCCACGAATTATCTATGTCAGCCACGAGCTCAGATCGACATGGGGATTTTAGCGGATGCTCCAGAGGTGTCAAGCACGTCCCAAAACTTTTGGTTGGTCATAAAGATCCTATTTGATATTTTTTATTTTCGTCCAACCTTAATTTCCATATCTGTCTGCTTGCTGTTTCAATTTCCACCCGCCCTGTGTTTCCCCTGTTCGGACCTCTTTTCGATTTTTGTTATAGCTCCAAAGTTTACTGGGAGTTCTGTCCATCAACCCCACCGTCCCCAAATTTTCTTGAATTTTTGTGAGGCCATCCCATATTTTTTCAAAAATCAATCTCAGAGATAGCTACAATGCTTTCCACCTATTCCCAGATCCGACCACCCTCTAGTAAACAAATCATAACAAATCACATCCGCCTCCAATTAGTTCACAAAAAATATACCCGTTCGCCATGTTCGAAATCCCACAAGTTTGATGAAGAGCTCAGGAGCTGAATCGGCCATCTTAATCGTAGGCAAAGGCAGTCTTCAGACAACTCACCTGTAGATCTGAGATTTCGGTTACTGTACAATAGGGAATTGTAAATTCAATAAAGTTCTGATCCGACCAGATTCAGCAGATCTTTCTAGCTCTAGATTGAAGCATTTGAAGATAGCTTTCTAACGATAGCTCATGCGTATCGATCTGACTTCGGGATTGATCGCAGCAGCCGTTTTTGCCGGAGCGCGCGCTGGAAGACAGCAACCAAAATCCGTGGGAAGTTAGTTCCAGAATTGGGAATCGGGGCCGATCGACCCCCGATCGGTGTTCCCGGCCGACCGCCGTCCGTGGAGGCGCGCCACCAGGGGTCCCCATCACAGTGGGTCCCACCCCCACAGATCCGGAGGACAGCGCCGTCCGCGGGCCCCACGGGTCCATAAAACCCGCCACTC
The DNA here is from genome assembly GCA_022559845.1 of Amorphophallus konjac. Classification (NCBI taxonomy): domain Eukaryota; kingdom Viridiplantae; phylum Streptophyta; class Magnoliopsida; order Alismatales; family Araceae; genus Amorphophallus; species Amorphophallus konjac. The sequence goes on from CM040127.1 coordinate 267,521,356, forward strand.
GGAAAGCACGAAAACGCGGAGTTCGGCATCGCCGGGCGACATCAAGATGATGCCCGTCAACCCGATTTGCGCGATTCCCGGACCCCACATGTGACCTTTTACCTCCCTGCGTGGAGTGGGTCGACTTAGTGTATTGCTGTAATCATTGTTAACCGGGAGTCCGTAACTCGGCCGGGGTTGTCTTCGCCACTCCAGGTGCGTGGAGGTAATGGTCCGAACTTCTTGGCGTTCATTTGCTTAGCTAGTATATGGTCTTTGCCACTATCGAGAGCGATAGGTACTAGCCCGTGTGTTCATGTCACCACTGTGAGTGTGAGAGTGACCCGTCCTACGACTCGATCCGAGTCTGGAAGTGAGTCTGACTACCTTGAACTCTACCGGTTCTTCAACCGCGCACGATCCACGTTTCCCTCGCTTGGGACGACGAGTGAGCTTGCGTTCTGTTAGCGATGTATAGCCCATAGGAGCTCTCCGTGTCGGGCCTAATGTCTCTCCTATCATGTGTTACTGGTCGTGTCCGCATCTAGAGTCCGAGGTCCATACCACGTAGGGTTGGCCCCCGTGTCCGTCCCACATCAGTTTGGTATCAGAGCGAGTCGAGTCTAGGGTAGTCGTTGCATAAGTCTTGCATGGTCTAAGTCGAGTCTAGGATCATCATTATTTTCAAAACAAAAAAAAAGTGTGTTTTCAAATTGCATTTCATCCCAATAATTTGCTATCTCAAAAGGTGTCGTCTGAACGTAGGCTACGCCTATCGGGAAGGTCGCACACTTGCGCGAGTGGTCTTCGGATCGGTTATCTTCGCCACGTACCGGATATTGGTTAGATATAAGTGTCTGCATTAGTCGGTGTCTTCTAGGTCGTGTGTCAGTTGCATGCCCACCCATCGAGGTACCCAATACTCGCCACCACCACCTATGGCGGATTCCCGGGCCCGTAGCTCCGATGAGTCCTCGACGGCCGAGATGTTCCGAGCCATTATGGAACGTCTTGACACGCATATGGATGGTCTTAGTACGCGTATGGATGGCATAGGAGCACGTCTAGAAGGGCGGATGAAAGTCCTCGAGGATCGGCACGAGAATTCGGATCAGTCCATCCAGGGCCTAGTTGGGAGAATTGTCGTCCTCGAGAGGGGCCCAGTAGCGGCGCAACCTGCGCCGACGAACGACCAACAAGAGCCGGTTCAGCAACCTGCTGCACCAAGGGCTCAGGCGGAGAATGTTGGGGTACAACAGGTGCATGTGGTGGATGATTATGCATCTGATAATGATCAAGGGGGTAACGGTCATCGTAATCAACGACGGAATCGTGATGATGACGATCGCATTCTTAGGGGCGTGCGTGCGGACCCTCCCACTTTTAGCGGGTCCTTGGACCCTAGGGTGTATTTAGATTGGGAGGCCGGCATGGACCGGTACTTCGAGTGGTTTGAGATGACGGACCACCGAAGAGTCCGATACGCAAAGATGAAGCTGCAAGGGCAGGCCCAAACTTATTGGATCAATGTGGAGAGCCTGCTCAATCAGCGACGTCAACCCCAAATCGGTACTTGGGATGATATGAAAATCAAATTGAGGGAGAAATACCTTCCCGCCTCATATCGCCAACGTCTTATAGACAAGTGGCAAAGCATCTCCCAAGGGAACCGATCCGTGACCGAGTACACCGCCGAGTTCAATGAGTATTACTTACGGTGTGGGGTCACGGAAGAGAGCACCATGACTATACCCCGCTTTTGAAGAGGTTTGCGGCCCAGTTATCAATATAAACTCTTTCACCACAATGCAACCACTTTGGAGCAGGCATATCAGATCGCTCTCGAATTGGAGTAGTTTGAGGCCGAGTTCGAATCACCCCATCGGTTGGGCTCCTTTCCCATTCGTAGTGTCGAGCCCCGTGGCTCATCTGGCACATATCCGAGGGCCCCCATGACTCGACCTCAGGAGCCCGCTCGCCCCGAGCCCTTTGCTCCTAGGCCTCGTCCTCCACCCCCGAGGGACCTTCCTCGTCCCCAACATCTTACGGCCCCACCCACAGCACGTCCACCGGCACCCGCACCTCCTGCACGTCCTTTGTTGCCTACACCTCCTATCCGTCGGGAGGATAAAGGTAAAGGACCTATGATTGGGGAGCCTAGTGGATCACGGTAGCAGTGTTATCGCTGCAATGGGTTTGGCCATTTTGCCAACCAGTGTCCCACCCACCCATCTCTTCACATTGAGGACACACAGGCCGGGGATACCACCCCTACGGGCCTCGAGTTAGTCAGCTATGAGGCAGATGAAGAGCTAGCTGACGAGTACTATGAGATGGGAGGTGAGGCCCAGGATGCCCAACATTCGGACGATACCCACGTGGGGGTCGTCAGATGTATCCTCACCCAGCCGCAGGTCAGTGATGACTGGCGTCGGACTACTATTCTTCATGTATTCTGTAGGCTGGGAAAGTAAATTTGCAAGGTGGTCATCGATAGCGGGAGTTGTATCAATGCAATCTCCACGAACGCTGTCGCCTGTCTTGGTCTCACACCTGTAGACCATCCTTGTCCCTATCAGGTATCATGGGTGGATGCCACTTCCATTTCGGTCAGGCTGCGGTGCTTGGTCCCGCTGCAGCTCCACTCCTACCATGACGAGATCTGGTGTGATGTTCTCCCCATGGAAGTGGGCAGTATCATTCTTGGTAGGCCGTGGTTATTTGACCGGGATGCCACGCTCCATGGCCGGTCGAACACCTGTACCTTCGACCACGCTGGCCAGCGGGTCACCCTCCAACCTGTTCGGCCCAGGAGCCCATCAGTCAGGGGTCCTACTGGCCCTAGTACTCCGAAGCCTTTCGTTCCCGGGCCTAGTACCCCATCCCCAGCTCGGGCTATGACCATTACCTCTGGCCCAGGAGAGCCCTTGATGAGGAGATTGATGATGATTAGCTCACGGGAAATGGAGCAGGAGCTTAGTCAGGGTTGTCCGGTGTTTGCCATTATGGTCCGAGAGGTGGAGCGGGACTCCGAGGGTGAGCTCCCACCCGAGGTTGTTCCCATTCTGCAGGAGTATGCTGATGTCTTTCCCGATGAGCTTCCCGAGGGACTCCCACCGATGCGGGATATTCAGCATGCCATCGACCTTGTTCCGGGCTCTTCTTTGCCCAACCTTCCTCATTATCACATGAGTCCCACGGAGCATGTCGAGCTTAAACGGCAGGTCGATGAGTTAGTGCAGAGAGGGTCTGTTCGGGACAGCATGAGTCCATGTGTTGTACCCGCATTACTCGCCCCGAAGAAGGATGGCACGTGGAGAATGTGCATTGATAGTCGTGCCATCAACAAAATCACCGTAAAGTACAGGTTCCCTATTCCCCGCCTTGATGACATGCTGGACAAGATGGCAGGTGCCACTATCTTTTCGAAGATCGATCTTAAGAGTGGCTACCATCAGGTGAGGATTAGGCCAGGTGATGAGTGGAAGACCGCATTTAAGACCAAGGACGGTCTATATGAGTGGTTGGTCATGCCTTTTGGGTTGACCAATGCCCCTAGCACTTTCATGCGGCTCATGACTCAGGTCCTTCGACCTTTCATTGGAGTCTTTGTAGTGGTGTATTTTGATGATATCCTTATCTATAGCCGCACCACAGGGGACCACTTAGACCACCTTCGGCAGGTCTGTCTACTTCTTCGGCGAGAGCAGCTGTTTGTGAACCCACAGAAGTGTGCCTTCATGACACCTCAGCTTACCTTCTTGGGTTTCATTGTGTCTAGTACGGGGGTCTCTGCCGATCCGGAGAAGGTCCGGGCCATTGTTGAGTGGCCGGAACTCCGTACCGTTCATGATGTCCGCAGCTTTCATGGTCTTGCGACGTTCTATCGTCGCTTCATCCGCGGATTTAGCTCCGTCACCGCCCCGATCACGGATTGTATCCGAAAGGGCACATTTGTATGGACGAATGCCGCATCTGCCGCCTTCAAGGACATCAAGGAGCGCATGACCCAGACGCCTATCCTTCGATTGCCTGACTTCTCGAAGGTGTTTGAGGTCTCTTGTGATGCGTCGGGTGTTGGGATAGGAGGAGTTTTGAGTCAGGAGTCCCACCCGATCGCATACTTCAGCGAGAAGCTGAATGACACGAAACTGCGATATTCCACATATGATAAAGAATTCTACGCAGTTGTTCAGGCTCTTAGGCATTGGAGGCACTATCTTTTACATCAGGAGTTTGTCCTATACTCCGATCATGAGGCATTGAGGTACCTCCATTCCCAAAAGAAGCTTAACTCGCGTCACAGTCGTTGGGTCGAGTATCTCCAGCAGTTCACCTTTGTGCTTAAACATAAGGCTGGAGTGGAGAACATGGTGGCTGATGCCTTGAGTCGGGGAGCATGTTTGCTTACCACCATGAGTGCCGGGGTCATAGGGTTAGAGAAGATGAAGGAGGCCTATGTTGATTGTCCTAACTTCGGTCAGATTTTTACCACTCTCCAGGCCGGACCCTCGAGAGACCTTGATGAGTATGTGCTTCAGGAGGGTTACCTCTTTCGAGGTAGCAGGCTATGTGTTCCCCGAACTTCGGTTCGAGATTTCTTAGTGTGGGAACTACATGCGGGAGCTCTAGCCGGCCACTTTGGTCGGAACAAGACTATTGAGGCAGTGGAGCATCGATTTTATTGGCCGAGCTTGAAGCGCGACGTTGCTAACATCGTGGCTCAGTGCCGTACCTGTGCTACAGCCAAGATGAAGAAGCAAAGCTCCGGCCTTTATACGCCTCTTCCCGTGCCTGATGCCCCGTGGCAGGATGTTAGCATGGACTTTGTTTTGGGATTGCCACGTACCTCCAGGAAGCATGATTCGGTCTATGTGGTGGTTGACCGTTTCTCGAAGATGGCCCTCTTTATTCCTTGCTCGAAGACTTCGGATGCTTCGAGGGTAGCCCGCCTTTTCCTTACGCATGTGGTGTGCAAGTTCGGGTTGCCTCGCACTATAGTGTCTGACCGTGATGTTAGATTCACTTCCTACTTTTGGAAGACACTATGGCATATGATGGGTACGCACCTCAAGTTTTCCACTGCATATCATCTCCAGACAGATGGTCAGACCGAGGTGGTCAATAGGAGTCTGGGAGACCTTTTGAGGTGTCTTGTTGGGGACCGCAATGGGGATTGGGATCTCATTCTACCCATGGCCGAGTTTGCATATAATGATTCGGTGAATAGGTCTACCGGCCTGAGTCCATTTGAGATTGTCACAGGTCGTAGGCCTAGGAAACTCGTTGACCTTGTCCCCTTGCCTATCCATGCTAGAGTGTCGGAGTCGGCCGAGTCGTTTGCTAGGCATGTTAGGAGTTTGCATGACGACATCCGTCATCACATTGAGGCCAGCAATGCACGTTACAAGGAGTTAGCTGATGCCCACCGACACCACCGAGAGTTCCAAGATGGCGAATATGTCATGATCAGGGTAAGACCTGAACGGTTTCCCTCTGGAACCGTTAAGAAGTTGCAAGCTCGCGGAGCCGGTCCATTCAGAGTGTTGAAACGCGTTGGATCCAATGCGTACGTTGTGGACTGGCCCGAGGAATATGGTATAAGCTCTACTTTCAATGTATCGGATCTAGTTGCATATAGGGACCCAGCGGTGATCACTAGTGAGCCTTTCGAGCCATCTCCTCCCCTTGTGAGTGACCCCGCACCTGAGTGTCCACCTCCAGCCCCGTTGTCACGGCAGCGTGAGCATATAGATCATATATTGGATGAGCAGGTGACAGTTACCAGGAGTGGATCCTACCCGCGCTACCTAGTGCGATGGAGAGGATGGCCAACTATCGAGGACACATGGATCACGCATGGCGAGTTGCAGCGGATCGATCCGGACCTTCTGGAAAGATACAGGAGCGATGCAGACCCTTACTCGACAGGGTCGAGTTTCTCCCACCCGGGGAGAATTGGTGCGGACACCCGAGCAGTTGAGCGGCGCGACACGCCGAGCCACCGGTACCGCACACGGAGTACGACGCGAGCCACCTCAACATCCATCTGGCTCGGAGACAGCCTGGAGACGCCCCCTTGGCTTTCCAACGATAGCTCATGCATCCCGATCTGACGTGGGGATTGATCGCAGCGGCCATTTTCACCGGAGTGCGTGCTGAAAGACAGCAACCAAAATCCGTGGGAAGTTAGTTCCAGAATTGGGAATCGGGGCCGATCGGTGTTCCCCGCCGACCGCCGTCCGTGGAGGCGCGCCACCAGGGGTCCCCATCACAGTGGGTCCCACCCCCACAGATCCGAAGGACAGCGCCGTCCGCGGGCCCCACGGGTCCGTAAAACCCGCCACTCGGAAAGCACGAAAACGCGGAGTTCGGCATCGCCGGGCGATATCAAGATGCTACCCGTCAACCCGATTTGCGCGATTCCCGGACCCCACATGTGACCTTTTACCTCCCTGCGTGGAGTGGGTCGACTTAGTGTATTGCTGTAATCATTGTTAACCGGGAGTCCGTAACTCGGCCGGGGTTGTCTTCGCCACGCCGGGTGCGTGGAGGTAATGGTCCGAACTTCTTGGAGTTCATTTGCTTAGCTAGTATATGGTCTTTGCCGCTGTCGAGAGCGATAGGTACTAGCCCGTGTGTTCATGTCACCGCTGTAAGTGTGAGAGTGACCCATCCCGCGACTCGATCCGAGTCCGGAAGTGAGTCTGACTACCTTGAACTCTGTCGGTTCTTCAACCGCGCACGATCCGCGTTTCCCTCGCTTGGGACGATGAGTGAGATTGCGTTCTGTTAGCGAGGTATAGCCCATAGGAGCTCTCCGTGTCGGGCCTAATGTCTCTCCCATCATGTGTTGCTGGCCGTGTCCGCATCTAGAGTCCGAGGTCCATACCACGTAGAGTCGGCCCCCGTGTCCGTCCCGTATCAGACTCAAGTTGGGCAAGAATGTTTGTAAGGGCAGCATCTACCCTATTCATCTTGCCTTGAGCTTCCTCCCTAGGAGCATCTTGGTTGAGTTGAGGATTGGGATCCATTGGTGGATTTGAAGATGATGGATCGGGTCGGTAACTAGCACCACTACGAGTGGACATGCAAGACAAGGGGCAAATGATGTTGGACACACAATGCAAAGGTCCTAGGACTTAGACTTGATAGAGACAAGTCAAAGACTAGCTCTAATACTAATTGATGTGATACACCCTAGGTCTTAGACAAGCAAGCACATTCACAATCAAAAGGGCCAATTTGGGCCACCGCTCTCCCGTCGCTCACCCAAGTCCCGGGGTAACTTGGCAATGCCAAGGTGAGGTTGAGGGGTTGGTCCCTTGCTGGTAGAGGGCCAGCAAGGCTAAGATTTGATTCCCAATGGATGTGGATGCCCAATTCAATGGGGCCGACAAAGTGCCAATGGCACCGGTTACTCTCTTCCCACGGTGATCACTCAAGACAGCGGGGCTTGAGGATCAAGCTCTCACTCTCACGGCCAGCGGAACTAAGAACTAATATTGAAAGACAAGCACTAAAGGGAGTGAGGTTTGAGCACTTACTCAACCGGTTTGAAGAAACCGGTCCCGCTCGGAGACGAGGGCGAGCGGGGAGGCGAGTGGATCCCCACACGCCGCGGCGGTGTAGCTTGACCTGCTCAATCCAATTACAACACTACTCCTCTCGTAGGAGGGGGACCTTGGGGTGGGGGTTAATGGATATTACATCCAAAACTACCTCCACGCAGGGAGGGGCCTTCAGCCGGCCATGCGGGGAGGGGAATTGGAGAAAGGAACGCCGAAGACGGGAGGTTGCCGATTCTGCCCGGTTCTGTGGGTGCTGACAGGTGACTGAAGAGTTGACTGCTGCAGCTACTACCAAATTTTTTTGGGGGTGAAACCACCTGAGAAATCTTTGTAGGAAGCAGGGGAAGTCTTCCAAATTTTGTTAATTTCTTCTGTCGTCGATGCCGGTCTGGGTGGAGGCCCGAACAGGGAGGCAGACTCTCGGACTGGCAGCTCCTGATTTCCAACAGCAGGTTGCAGAGGATGCCCCGACAGCTCCCAAACTCAGAATCAAGCACCGTCGGAGTTGCTGGAACCGTGGACAAGCCCTCTTCGCCGAAAAACTAACGGGGAAGCCAAACGATGCCGGAGAAGGTCAGGGGACTCAGAACACTGCTGACAGATAGGTGCAGACTGTGGGTATCAGAACTGCGTAGCTGAGGGAGAAAATGGATAACTCCTGCTACAGGATGCCGAACGGAGTTATGCTTCTTGATTATGAAAGTATATAGGGAGAGGAAGAACATTGCAGAAGAGCTCTTAAGCTGATTCTTCCAAGGTTCGTCGTGGTGAAGCTTCTACTCCGGTTCTAGTGCTCAGCAGGGGCAGCTCTGCGCAGTTGTGGGAGAACGGAGCTCCCGGGCAGCATACAGCTCGGATGAAGATGAAACCACTTCCGTTGCGAAGAAGACAGGTAGACTCTTCTGTGGATGCCTCTTGGACCTTCATATTTGTAGGAAAGTGGTCGTGGTGGCTACTGCAAGCTACAGGTTCATCTGTAACTTCTGGACTGCCCGCAGCAACTTTGACATAGCCTTCAAATGACCTAAAAAGAAGAAGAAGGGGGTAGTATATGGGGAAGGGGGGATGAAGAATGCTGGAGGGGAGGTATGGGGGGGTATGGAAGGTTGCTAAAGGTAGAGGGGATGTGGAGGAAGAAGGGGGAGGGCGCAGGTTTCAGCTGGAGGAAGGGGGAGGGGGTGTGCAAGGGTGGTGAGAATGGAGGGAGAAAGGGGCGACCAAGGCTAAAGGTAGGAGAGAGGGGCAGCCAAAATCCTTTGAAGGGAAGGTTTTTCAAATTTGAAATGGGCCTTGGGAGGTGGAAGGCTGCATGGAGAAGGTGGGATAATGCATGGGGAAGAGGAGGGGTGGTTGGTGGTTGGGAAGGTGGAGTAGGGATTGGGGGTTCAATCCTTGGTACTAGGAGAGGGAGTAAATGGGATGTGGGGAAGTGGAGAGGCCTTAATGGAGGTAGGTGGGGGTTGGAAGTGGTTGGGAGGTGGAGGAGAGAGAGAAAGTGGCGACCCAAGGAGAGAGAAAGAGGGAGAGAGAGAGAGAGAGAGAGGTGGGGTGGGGAGTCTCTCCCCTAGGGCTTCTCACCCCAATGTTGGAATCACTCCATTAGAACTAAGTTTGAACACTCAATTGTAAATCTTTTGCATTCATTCATTCATTAGTCCAAAATGAAGGAAATGGGGTCCTATATATAGGCAACCCATATTTTACAATAAGACCCTGACAAAAGACTCAATGACAAATAACCGAGGGGATAAGGGGGGCTCTTGGGCCAAGCCCGAAGAATTGGGCCCAATAGCAAACTACAGAATCTAATGACACTCGAACTTAGGAAAATAAATGCAAGACCTAGAAACATGACTCAAATAAAATGAAAATTACATCAAATGACTCAAATAGATAGCACAAAAAGGATAATTGTGCCTTTATAGAGAGAGGCCGGAACTCAAACGACGCCGGAGTGTGAAGAAGACCCTAGCCAAAGGGAGTTGTGGATGATGCCTCCATCATCCCCACTTCCGAACTTGATTAGCTTCATGAGCAGCTTGCTCATACTATGCAGCGAGCCGCGGAGGCAGAAGGCATGCTCTCCGCCCAGGTGAGAGTCTGGTCATTGAATTTCACTTATTCGTGCCTCCACATACCTGAGATGATGGTTATGGCAGGCGAAAGAGGTAGAAGATGCACTTGCATGCACCGCGCAGGGGGAAGCCAGAATAGGGAAACTGGAGGAAGAGTTACGGCATCGTCTAGACGATGGCTCTTCTCAGGACGCCGTGGAGCTGAGGATTACCCTTCAGCTGGAAAGGGAGGACCGAGAGAGAGAACGTGCGAAAAGGGAAAGAGACACCGAAAGATGGAGAGCCGACAGATTGGCTGAGAGGGAGGAGCGTAGGGCCATGGAGGCCCAACTGTTTGAACTCCGGACCAGCCTCGGTCTTGCTGAACAATGGCTGAGAGCTCGTGAAGAGCGCTATCGTAGAGCACGAGAGCGTGGCTTTCGTGTTAGCAGCTTCTTTGCTGCCCCTGTCGATTGACGGGGAGAAGAGACGGGAATAGGGGTACAGAGCAGCAGAGGCACCGCCTCGCATGGTTTAGCAACACCCTCCAGGGTTCTTTGCCTGGAGAGTGGAGAAAGGGGTAACACTGAGAGAGAGGATGGGACTTAATGTACAATTTATAGAAGGAAATAAAGGAAGGAATGTTCAGTTTCATGTCTTCTGCCTTCATTCCTGCTTTTCAATCCTGTACACATTGCTCAATGAAACAAGTCAATTTTTCCGTTCTGACTTGGCCCCTTGCTCAAGAGTGGGTGATTGTTTTGAGACTAGCCTTGATAACAAGTCAAGGGGCCAAGCCTTTATTGATTAAGGCAAGAGTAAAGATGATGAATGCAACATACGGGCATACAAATGGGAACAGAATGTATAAATATAGCACATAAATGAGATCACACGGATGTATTTTTTTGTGTTGCTTGTCTATGCTTTCTTCCTTCCTTTTTTTTGAATTTTTTTTTGAATTTTTTTTTCTTTGAAAGACACTTGTTATTACAACTGGCATGGTTCTTGGACCAGGGGTGTTTGAATCGTTCTTAAGTATCCTAATACGGGGTTAACGTGCTCCAAGAGGATTCCCACTTTGGGACTCACCCGAGGGCGTCTTCTGAGGGCCACTTCACAATTTTTTTCTTTTTCTTTTTTTTTGGGATTAATGCCTAGCAACCAATCTTATGACACCTGACTCTTATGAAGACATGATTTCTTACTAACCTCCCAGGTATCCTGTGCACACATCTAGATTGATTTGGGCCCCTAGACTCCTCAAATGATAATCCTACCGGTTAAGACTTAACCTGATGACAAAATCGTCATGCCATGCTTAGGCTCCCAGTTGCTTCCGACCGCAAGGATACACCGAAGAAGTGTTCGAGGTAAGAGATTCACCCAACCCGGGTCTATTTCCTCACAACTCTAGATGGTATATGATAGAACACCCTGGAACCCTAACGGTCAACCGCGCGACGCTGACCCGGAATCAGACGTCGTCGCACCTATTGGTGATGCACTTGTATTGACCTAAGCCCAAGGTTAAAGTAAGAAACCACCGAGGTAGTAGATAAAGGTCTTGACCGGCCAGAAACATCGAGACTCCTTCGTGGTGATGGCTTTCACTTTTCGAAGTGGACAATTATATGTGTGTTTTGCTAAAACGAGGTTGTTTGCCTTAGCGGGGCGCGCCTTTCAGGATTTCCACTGAGCTTTCATCTTTGAGGGGAGAAAGAAGAGTAGTGGGGTAAACCTTCCGAGAGGACTGGCAAAACTGTTAATCCGACGAGCTAACTGAGACCTACTCGACCTCTCCCTTTTGGGCGATTTCAGACCTGACCTCGAACAGAATTACGTTGCCCCTTTGTGGAATTTAGCTTTCGTTTTGAGGGGTCTCGCCTGTTGAAATCAAGCACGCCCACGACCAGGATTTCATCTGACTTTGGATTTTTTTTTTTTGAGGGAGACATGATGATTTGATATGTAGGGATCCCTCTTGTATGCCTGCGGGGACACTGCCCTCTTCTCGTGCTCTGACTCGAGTTCGAGGAGATAAATCCTACTCTCGCCTTCAGGGTATGGTATTTTGGTTCCCTTATGCTCAGCGTTTTAAAGGCACCAGCTGTCTCATTGGGTCAAGGTAGAAGAGAACAAAGATTACGACTTTCCTGGAGACCTTCGAGCACAGCCCCACAATAAGTAATACTACCAATTTTTGGAAAAATTAGCTGCGTGTGTGCGTGCTGCCTTCTTTTAGTGGGCGTAAGCCGACATGACCAGATAGGAATCTTCGCGGTTCTGGCGAGCCAAGACCCGAGACCTACCGAGCCTTAATGGGTCCTAACCTACATGAAGGACAGATGTAAAGACTTGACTGCATGATGAAAACTAGGAACTCTTTCTCTTTTTCTTCTCTTTTTTTTGTTTTTTTTTGTTTTTGAAACTTCCCTCGAGTTCCGCTTCGTTTGATCCCAAAAATGGTGTGTGAGAGTGTGCGCAGGTTAACCCTGAGTTAGACTACAAAGACCGAAGAGTGAATTTTCAGCTCCGATGGTCCTCGTACCATGCTAGTTGTTACACTTATCTAAGGGTAGTATTTCTTAAGATAAAGCACGTTCCAGGGGTGGGATAACTCGGTCCCTTCGGCATTGACTAGCTTATAGGCGTTGCCAGGGTACATAGCTTGAACCACGTATGGTCCTTCCTAATTGGGTTGAAGTTTAGAACGCGACCCTCCAGGTTTGACAAAATTTCTTTTTACAACCATCTCACCAACTTTGAATTTTCTCTCAATGACCTTCTTTTGGTAAAAGCGAGCGAGTCTATTTTGATATACACGTGCATGCTCGGCAGCGGCCAGGCACTTCTCGTCTAAAAGTTCCAATTGGGCAAGGAGTGAATTACGACGTTCGTTGAGAGAAAATTTCTCATCCAATTGTACCATGAGAGAATGAATCAAGGCCTCGTACGAGACTACCACTTCTATTCCTTAAGTAAGGGCAAACGGAGTCTGCCCGGTGGGGGTACGGATTGAAGTGCGATAGGCCCATAGAGCTTCGATAAACTTTTCTGGCCAGTCTGAAAACTTACTAGACTCGCAGGTTTTCTTTATGATTTTGATCAATGTTTTGTTGGTGGCCTCTGCTTAGCCATTACCTTGTGGGTAATAAGGTGATGAATGATGCAATGCGATTGTGTATCTTTTACAGAGGTCTTGAAGATCCTGAGAAATGAACTGTGGCCCATTGTCGGTGACGATTGTGCTTGGGACGCCGAACCTGGTGAGGATGTTCTTCATGATGAACTTACAGACTGTTGACGCCTTGGTTTCTGCGTAAGCTTCGGCTTCAGCCCATTTGGTGAAGTACTCCGTCGCAGTGAGGATGAAAGATTTCTACTTGGTGAGGGAATTGGGATCACCTAGGGGACCAATGATGTCGAATGCCTACATGGAGAAAGGCCATGGGGAGGATATTGGATGAAGTGAGGAAGATGGTGAATGAATTTTATCGACGTGGAATTGACACTTGACACACCTATGGACATAGACAGTACAATCCTCTTCCATAGTGGGCCAGTAAAAGCCTTGCCTAATGATCTTCTTAGCGAGCATTTGGCTATTTACATGGCCACCGCATACACCTGAGTGTGCTTCCTCTACACATTTCCAGAATTCATCATCATCAAGACACCTTAATAGAACACCAGTAAGGCCTCTCCTATAGAGTAGACCTCCAACCAATGTGTATTTCTAGGCCACCCTTCTTATGGCTTTCTTATCCTCTGTGATGGCTCCTTCAGGGTAAGACTGATCTTTGCAATATTTGACGATTTCGTAGAACCAAGGTTTCTCCTCGTCAGCCAGTTCTTCTTCAAATTCTGCCAACATGATTTCCCTCTTCTCAAGAATTTCTCCTTCCTAAATCTTCCGTAGGACTCTTTCTTTGATCTTTAAAAGGTAAGGGTCATGAACGGCAGGGACGAGGCGCTTGTAGATGTTGATGGATTTAAACCATGCACCTAAATGGAATTTGAAAGATGACGCCAAGGAGGCGAGGGCATCGGCCAGAATGTTCTGTTCGCGAGGAACATGGACAAAGATCAGCTTGGTGAATAATTTGGCATAAGCGGAGACCAGCTCTTGATAAGGATTGAGCTTGGGATCGAGGGTGCGATATTTGGTAAGCACTTGGCAGAGAACAAGTTGACTATCACCCACGACTCACAATTCGGTGATATAGAAAGAATGGGCTAGCTCCAGACCAGCTAAAAGAGCCTCATATTTAGCAATGTTGTTGGTGACTGGGAATGTGAGATGAAATGCCTCTGGGATGGTAACAACCTCGGGCGTTAGAAGGACAATGCCAATACCCTTCCCTTGGGAATTTAGAGCTCCATCAAAATATAACGTCCACATTGGCTCATCGGATTGAGTGACAGACATTTGTTCCTCATCTAGAAACTCTGATTGGATAGGATCGAACTTAGGGAGAGGATGATGAGCGAGATGCTCGGCTATAGCATAGCCTTTAATCACCTTTTGCTGAATGTAGGTGATGTCGAACTGAGATAGGAAACTCTGCCAGCATGCTAGCCTATCGGTAAGGACGGATTTCTCCAGGAGAAATTTGATAGGGTTCATGCGGGCGATCAAATGGACCTCATGAGCCAAGAAGTAGTGCTTCAATTTCTGTACTACCCAAACAAGGGTAGCACATATTTTCTCCATGGATGTGTACTTCTGTTCACAAGAATTGAGAAGTTTGGACAAGTAATAGGTGGCCCGTTCCTTGCCTTCTTCATCGGCTTGTGCGAGGACAGCTCCCACGGAGTCATCCAAGACTGAGATGTAAAGGATCAGAGATTTTTCTGGTTTGGGTGGAATGAGAATGGGTGGACTAGCCAGATATTCCTTTAACCCTTCAAAAGCTTTTTGACACTTAGCATCCCAATGGAATTCTACTCCTGGCTTGGTCAGCTCGTAGAAAGGTCTACACCTTTGTGAGTGCTGAGACACAAACTGACGGATGAATTGTAGCCTCCCAATTATACCTCGAACTTCCCTCAAATTTTTGGGAGGCGGCATGTCCCTGATGGCCTTAGCTTTGTCGGGATCTATCTTGATCTCCCTTTTACTCACAATGAAACCCAGTAATTTGCCCGATGATACGCCAAACACACACTTCTTCGGGCTCATTTTCAACTGGAACTCCCTTGATCTTTGCAACACCTTAGCCAAAACTTTTGGATGTTCCATCCTGGTTCTTGATTTCACCAATAAATCATCCACATACACCTCCAGATATATATGCATCATGTCATGAAATATGGCCATCATAGCTCTTTGGTAAGTAGCTCCAGCATTCTTTAACCCAAATGGCATGACCACATAGCAATACGTTCCCCATGGTGTAGTGAATGACGTCTTCTCCTGATCATCTTCTGCCAAATGGATTTGATTATATCCCACAAATATATCCATGAATGAGAGGGTTTCATATCTTGCAAGGGAAAATCATCCTTTGGACACACGCGGTTAAGGTCCCGGAAGTCGATACAAATCCTGACTTTCCCATCCTTCTTCATGACCAGGACAATGTTCGCCACCCATTGAGGATAAAGAACGACTTTGATAAATATGACTTTGTGGAGCTTATCGACCTCTTCTTTCATTTTCAAAGCCATCTGAGGGTGGAAACGCCTTAACCTTTATTTTACCGAGACGGACCCTGGTTTTAGAGTTAAGCGATGTTCAACCAAAGTGGAATCTAAACTCGACATATCCTCGTAGCTCCATGCAAACGTGTCCCTATACTCTTTGAGAACGTCAATTAATGCCTCTTCTTCAGATGATTACAAATTATCACTTATGAGGACCATCCTAGGGTCTTCCTCGGTTCCCAAATTGATTTCTTTGGTGGACTCTTCTACGGCGGCTGACGGCTCGTCGAATCTCCTCATCCCACTAGCATATGCGCCAGCCGCATCCTCATATTCTTCATCCTCGTCTCCAGTAGGGTATTGTTCATCGGTGATCTCATAAACCTCATATCCTTCATCAATCACACAATTGTCCTCACATTCTATCTCCGGTAGTTGGATGGGTTTTTCTAGCAACTGAGGGATGGCAAGAAGGGCCTGACACCTGGTGGCTAAATCCAGAAGGAATCGACGAGGGATCTGCTTACACTTGGATTTCTTTGTGGATACTACCCTTGACTCATTATTCCTAGGTTGACTGGGTTGTCCTACGGAAGAAGAAGAAGCTAAAGAAGATGCCGAAGAATGTACAGGGAAGGACCTCTCAGAGGAGGGGTAGAAAAGGTCGCTCATAGGACCTTGGATGGGTGGCCCGCAGGGCGGGACGCACTCGTGGGAGATGTAAGAGGTTTCCTCAACAATGATGTGTTGTTGAGGAGTTTGAAAATTGACGGTTTTTTTTATTTTCATTTTTGATGACAAAATAATGAAAAGAAATCGGAGGAGGGGGAAAGGTGATTATGGTTAAAGGATTGGGAGGCTCATAGAGCATATCATGATTGAAAACCTGGCGCGAGTTGAGAAACCCGCGCAGGTAAGTAAGTAGAGAAGGGGACCTGGGAAGATCATCAGACAACTGTCTGGCCCAGGAAGAAGACAGCGACAAAGGCTGTGATGAGTGAATGGAGAAGATGACGGCTAACGGGCCATCGATGGCAATGTTGATGACGGATGAAGATCCACCGGTGATAGAGTCCTCTTGGCGAGGATGGTTTGGAACTTTGGAAATAGTAGTGGTATTCCCTGGCATTTCAGAGATCAATGGCGGCCCTTCCACCTGCGGTGGTGAGAACATTCTTTCTAGTGCAATGGAAACATCTTGTATGTCAAACCATTTATCCCATTCACATTCCAGATCTTTGATCTTGTCTCTTTTGATAACCCTTGGATAATTTTTGGCCAAATATACAGCATGCGATCTCCCATGTGTTTCTTGCGGGTAATCCCCTATCTGAATAATGGGTCCTTTCTTGAAGTGGTTTGATAAGGTCCACGTGAGGGGCCTCCAATCCGCCTCGAGCAGTCCTTTGAAGCCCAGGCCAAACCTATGACTCGACCTCACCTCCTTTGGTGGTTTCAGTCTACCTTGTAATTACACGCCTAGTCCTTTGCCATGTTGATAGCAGATATTCCTCATAATCTCCCATCCTTTGGAATGAAAAGGGAGACATGGCGTTATCACCTTGATCGGCTTCTTTGATGCTAGCGGAATGTGAGATGAATCACACACATCCAGTAGTGACAATATGGGCCGATGAGACGGCCAAACGGAGGGTAGAGAGGTGTTGATAGCATCCACCGTGTGAAGGACAGGTGTACTAACCACTTTAATAATTCTCCCATTGTACGGAAACTTTAAACACTGATGGTTGGTGGAAGGTACAGCATCCATGACTTAGATATAGGGGCGACCAAGTATAGCCTTGAATGTGGGATCCATGTTGAGGACATGGAATTCTGTAGGGACTGATGTAGTGCCTAATTCTGCCTTCATGATAATCATTCCCTGTGGTGGCCTTTTGCTGTTGTCATAAGCTGTGACTGTGATCGAGGAAGGTCTTATCTGTTCCTCACCGACTCCACATAACTGAAGGGTGCTCATGGAGATCACATTTATGGATGCACCCGTGTCCACCAAACACGGGTGTATGGACACTCCATTGATTTTTATCAAAACACACAATGCATATTTTCGAGCTTCCTTGGGGGCAAGCTCGTGGTTGTGGAACACAATAGCCGGTTGTGTGTCTATTGGCATCAGAACGGTTGAAATCTTCTCTACAGGGAGGTCCTCATTCACCATGACCTTTTGAAGATATTCCATTAAGGCTGCCTGATGGGATGTGGATCTCTGAAGCAGCTCAAGGATGGAGATCCGAGCAGGCATCTTGTCCAAGTGTTTCAACAAATCATATTGTGTTCCGGGGATAGATTTTTTTGGCTGTTCTCCATTGTCCTTCTCTGATTGAGCCTGATCGGGGTTCTGACTATTCTGAGGAAAAACTCTGTGGAAAATCCTCACTCCGGAGCACCATTGCCTGCGGCTTTTGTACCTCTATGGGAGTAGCTGCGGGTTTTAACAGAGGTTTGAGGGGTAGCGGTGGAGGAATGGTTGATGAAGCCAAAGTAACAATGGGAGTAGGGATTCTGATGAGGGGTTTGTTCAGTGGAGGCATGGTGGAGGTAGGGGGGATATCATACGGGCTATGAAGGATAAGGGGTTTGGAAGGTGGAGGTGGAGGCAAAGTGGAAGTGGATAAGGCTTGAGGTGGGTAATGGTTTTGAGATGGATGGTGGGTGATGAGTGGTTTTGAAGGCATTGGTGGAGGTATGGTGGAGACAGGCGGGGTCACGTATGGTTGACGGATGATAAGAGGTTTGGAAGTCATAGGGGTAGATGCAGTGGAGGTGGATGGCAAAATGGAGGAGTGAGAGAAGATGAGAGGGTGTGAGGGCATAGTGGAGGGTGTTGGCTGATAGGTCATTGGTGAGTTAATGGGGGGTGCGAATGAGAGGGCGTGATGGCAGTGGAAATGGTGAAGGCGGTACTATAGGTGTAGATTATGGATTATGAACACCCCCCAAAATTGATGAATTTGTATTTAGCAAGATAATTTAGCAAGATAACAGCGCTAAAGTTGATGATAAAAGAGGGGTGAAACATGCATTAATAAGATCTGTGATCGCCACTGAGGCCAGAAACATGCCAAATAATAAAAATATTAAGATGGGGGCATGTTACATACCTCAGAAATTCATGAGGGCCAGCCGTAGGCCTGGATATGAACGCGCTATATCGTCCTAGCGCGTTCTTCAGGTCGCGCTAGGAACATATAGCGCGATATCAGATAGGAAGCGGGCTTATTTGGATTCGTTCCTTCCTTGCTCCAAGGTCGGCCTAGGTGCAAGGGCTCCACGTATTAGTCTTCTAGTGCCTGCAAACAATCATAAACAACAAACAAAAGGCCCATTAGATCGAGATTTTAGTAGAATCTACCCCTATTCTCGATCAAAAGCATGCAAACGGGGGGCTCGATTACCTGGGGGTTTGGTGATTTTTAAACCCCTATGGAAGGGAAAAGATAGGTGTGGTGTGTGTGTATGCATGTATTTCATAAAAGGAGTGTTTTGAAATCAATATGCAATGCTAGCAAAGATTAAAATTCGTAAATTAGGGAAAGAAAAAGTAGAAAGAGGAATAACACGAAAAGAGCCCCTAAATACTCCCTTGGATGTGCGAGGAGCGAGGATTTATTGACTTGGCACGAAGAACTTCCTCCTCCTCATTAATATCTCGAGTGGCATCCCCCCTAAAATGACGGCCAAAGGGTCCAATTTATAGGAGAATGATCAAGAAGCAACCCTAGGTCGGAGTTCAATTTAATCCGATGGTTTGGTGGCTCAAATTGAGGTAATCCTGTCGATTAATGAAGGGAAAAGGCTCCTACTAGGTTTAGAAACCTTCCTGGATAAGAAACACGACCAGAAACTTACCAAATAAGGACTCTGAGTTGAAAGAAGGGAGTCCGGTTTGGAAAGGGCTCTGCTTGACAACGCGCTATATGATCATAGCGCGTTCATGAAGAACGCGCTATGACGATATAGCGCGATAATTAAAGGCCCATCAAATTATTTAGAAAAAGGAGAAATATCCTTTGGGCAGTCATTTAATCAAATGTTGAGTGAGAATAACATCCGAAGTGGATGCTATAATGATCAAATGTCAAGAAAATAACAACTGTTCAAATGATAACTCCAATTAGATTCACAACGCACTATGAGTAAGAAAGCGATGAGAGCGGATAGCGCGGGAATGCCAAACTCGAGACGAGATCCAAGGTATGGAATTGAAATGTTGGGCCAAGAATAGAGAGACATCCCAGAAAATCAACCAACTAAGGATCAATTTGGGGCATTAACTGGGAGAACAAAGAAAATGCTCAATTTATCGGCCAAAATTGGGTGTCTACAGATGCCCCTCCTTGATATCCGCTTTGCAGGGGAGCGAAACGGAGGTAAAACGGAGGTAAAACGGAGACGACACAGAGTGGTAGTGACGGGGAGACGAAGTGGAAACGTAGTGGAGCGGACTGATAAGTGGATATCAAGGAAAAAGAGACACCCATCGCAACCGACAAATGATAGGAATAATCTAGAAAACTCCAAGCTAACCACAAGATCAAGCTAGCATCAGTGACTCCTGCCTAAAATGACAGGCGCGGAACAAAGAAAAGGGAGCTGATCAACCTCTTACACAAAAAGAGGCATCCGCAGCGCATAGCAACTACGAATTTCACTCAATTAGTGGAATAGACGCGAGCCCGGTGAATCCATCGACGCCATCGTGCAGTTCACAGCTAATGAGTGGATCAAAAGAAGGAGGATAAGTTGAATTGGATTGAAAGGGGATAAGCAAATTCTAGGCAAGGGTCACATCGACCAGCGAAATCCAGTGTCCAACTAGGAGCAATCTTTCAAATTCGGAATGGAATTGAATTTCTTTGTTCAAGGACATAAGCATTATTGATCCTTAATTAGGAAGAAGAGTTGGGCGTTTATGAATGCAAAAAGGCATGATGCGTGCAGGGCTAAAATAAAAGAAATCATTAAAGTAAATGCAAAGAAAAAATCAAATATAAGATACTCGAGGATAATATTGTTAAATCCAACAAATTTTGAGTCAAGAGTTATCCGCAACCACGACGTGCAAGATGAAGTCCATCGTCCCCAAATTTGTCTGACCTAACGGCCTATCCGACGATTAACTGCATGTTTCTGGATCATCACTATTTTTGATAGAGGGGAACTCAAATCCCGAAACATACAAAGAACCAGCCGGTCCTTGAGATAATATAATAATGTAAATATCATATAGTAATGCAATAAAGGAAGGGATATGGGAATACTTACCTGATGACGTGCAACTGTTTCTTCTTTTCCTGGAGACACAATTGTTAGGAGAAAGTAGAGCAAATTCAAGCATGCATGAATGAAAGAACACAAAAATTTTATTCAGCCACAACCTGCATTTTTTCTTTTATTTTCTCCCCCCTTTTATTTTCTTTCTCTTTTTACTTTGATTATCGCGCTATATGTACATAGTGCGATAGTGTCGCGCTATGTACATATAGCGCGTCCACTACCCGCATAGTTCAAAAACCGGCTCCCCCCCCCTTTCTATTCAAACAACTCATTCTTCCCTCTCTCGCCCTCTTACCAGCCCAGCACCGCACCGCCCTAATCCAATGGAACGGGAATGTCCTCGACGCTCAAAACGGCGCGTCGTCCGCGGCCGTCCAAGATCACGCACGGAGGAGGAACGAACGCCCCCTCCCGTGGAAGAGAATGTCGACTCGGAGGCGACCGTCTCAGCCCGTGATGTGATACCCCCTAGGACTTAGACAAGCAAGCACATTCACAATCAAAAGGGCCAATTTGGGCCACCGCTCTCCCGTCGCTCACCCAAGTCCCGAGGTAACTTGGCAATGCCAAGGTGAGGTTGAGGGGTTGGACCCTTACTGGTAGAGGGCCAGCAAGACCAAGATTTGATTCCCAATAGATGTGGATGCCCAATTCAATGGGGCCGACAAAGTGCCAATGGCACCGGTTACTCTCTTCCCACGGTGATCACTCAAGACAATGGGGCTTGAGGATCAAGCTCTCACTCTCACGGCCAGCGGAACTAAGAACTAATATTGAAAGACAAGCACTAAAGGAAGTGAGATTTGAGCACTTACTCGACCAGTTTGAAGAAACCGGTCCCGCTCGGAGATGAGGCCGAGCGGGGAGGCGAGTGCATCCCCACACGCCGCGGCGGTGTAGCTTGACCTGCTCAATCCAATTACAACACTACTCCTCTCGTAGGAGGGGGACCTTGGGGTGGGGGTTAATGGATATTACAGCCAAAACTACCTCCATGCAGGGAGGGGCCTTCAGCCGGCCAAGCGGGGAGGGGAATTGGAGAAAGGAACACCGAAGACGGGAGGTTGCCGATTCTGCCCGGTTCTGTGGGTGCTGATAGGTGACTGAAGAGTTGACTGCTGCAGCTGCTACCAAATTTTTTGGGGGGCGAAACCACCTGGGAAATCTTCGTAGGAGGCAGGGGAAGTCGTCCAAATTTTGTTAATTTCTTCTGTCGTTGATGCCGGTCTGGGTGGAGGCCCGAACAGGGAGGCAGATACTCGGACTGGCAGCTCCTGATTTCCAACAGCAGGTTGCAGAGGATGTCCCGATAGCTCCCGAACTCGGAATCAAGCACCGTCAGAGTCGTTGGAACCGTGGACGAGCCCTATTCGCCAAAAAACTGACGGGGAAGCCAAACAATGTCGGAGAAGGCCAGGGGACTCTTAACACTACTAATAGGTTGGTGCAGACTGTGGGTAGCTGAACTACGTAGCTGAGGGAAAAAATGGATAACGCCTGCTACAGGATGCCGAACGGAGTTCCGCTTCTTGATTCTGAAAGTAGACAGGGAGAGGAAGAACTTTTCAGAAGATCTCTTGAGCTGGTTCTTCCGAGGTTCGTCGTGGTGAAGCTTCTACTCCGGTTCTGGTACTCAGCAGGGGCAGCTCTGCGCAGTTGTGGGAGAACGGATCTCCCAGGTAGCACACAGCTCGGATGAAGATGAAACCACCGCCGTTGCGAAGAAGACCGGTAGGCGCTTCCGTGGATACCTCTTGGGCCTTCAGATTCACTTATATGTGGTTAGGGTCGCCTCTGCAATCTGCTACTCTTCTACTGCCTGCGAACTGAAAACTGGAGGTTGAAGATGATGAGGTGGAAATGAGGTATATGGGAGGGGAAATGGAGGTGGATGAGTGTGGGGAGAACCCTGGCTGTGAGGGGGTCTACGAGAGGGTGTTCCAAGGTGTGGGAGGGGAAGAATAGGGTCTGGAAGGGGGTCTAACAGGTGGTGGGAGGAGGAGCTATGAATTTGGGCTTGGAGGGAGAAGGGGGAAGGTGAGGGGGGCACAAGTGGGTGGAGGGAATGTGAGTTTGAATTTCCTTTAATGTGGGGTGATTAATGGTGGTCTTGGGAATGGGAAGAGGTGCCTTGGGAAGGTGGAGGGCTGCTTGGGGAAGGGGATGGGTAGTTGGGGGTTGAAGGGTGGGGTGTGGATTGGTGGAGGGTCTTTGGGACTAGGGGGAAGTAATGATGGCTTGTGGGAAGTTGTAGAGGAGTTAATGGAGGTAGGTGGGAGGGTTGAGGTGGTTGGGAGGGGAGGAGAGAGAAAATTTTTGAAATTGGGTGTGGAGGAGAGAGAAAGGAGAGTGAAAGAGAGAAATTAAGAGAGGGATGGGTGGGGAATCTCTCCCCTAGGGTCTCTCACCCAAATAATGGAATCTCTCCACTAGATAAGAAGTTTGAACTCTTAAAATGGCAAGTTTTTCATTCATTGATTCATTAGTTCAAAATGAAGGGAATGGGGCCCTATATATAGGCAACCCATATTTTACAATAAGACCCTGACAAAAGACTCAATGACAAATAACCGAGGGGGTAGGGGGTGCACTTGGGCCAAACCCAATGAATTGGGCCCAATAACTAACTAAACAACATAATGACTCTCAAACTTAGGAAAATAAGCACAAGACCTAGGGACATGACTGAAGTAAAATGAAAATTAAATCAAATGACTCAAATAAAAATTACATAGGACTCAAAATTAGATAACTAGACCATGCCGGATGCAACCGGGGCGAGGAGACGAGCTGTGAACGTGGGCATGGGAGGTGATGTCCCCATCAGCCCGACTTGAAGGGGATGAAATGGAGATCCCCCCGGACGAGGCCGAAGAGGTTGAAGGTGCCCCGGCGGCCAAGGAAATAGCGGCGGAGCCCGTTGGCGGCGTGGCGGCCCGAAAACGCCGATTGGTAAGAAAACCGCCCTAATCTTATTTTTTTCTTTGAGTTTTCTCTTTTTTCTTTCATGAAAGATGAAAACGGAGGGGAAGGAACCCCCCTTGATCATTGTAGAGGGCCAAGATGCCCACAGAAAGGGCATGGGTAAACGGCGGTCGTCCCCTACCTTCAGAAGATGAACACGCTATGTCTTCATAGCGCGTTCTTGATGAACGCGCTATGACGACATAGCACGACAAAGAACAGCATACCATTTTTTTTATTTTCTGATTTGTTCTTTTGTTTGATGCACACAGATTGATACCTCTTTCTTTTATATGTTGTGTGCAGGGTGTGGAGGGCGCAGTTCATGCCCGGATCTCATGGACATTGGTTGGGGCCGCCTACTTTGCACTACCAGAGTTTCAAAGGGCCCGCCTCCGCCGAATGGGCTTTGGAGAATTTTTGGAAACAGAAGTGCTGAGGGTTGATGTGGGACTGATAAGGGCTCTAAAAGCCAGATGGGATACGGGATGCAAGGCTTTTCTCTTCCCCTGGGGTCATATGATCCCGACTTTAGAGGACGTCACCCGCATTACTGGACTGCGGGTGCATGGATCGACAGTGACGGGCTGCACCTACCCCGACTACCGAGAGATGGCGCGCAGGTTACTGGGCTTGGAGTTGGAGGGGACTGGCCGGACCTCGCTAGTGTCGAGGATCATCTTGCAGGAGAGTCTCGGACTGTTCCACACACAGAGGGAGGTGGGGGAGACCTTGACAGCTCATGAGAAGAGGTTAGAGGCTGGGGCCAGAGAGAGTTTCACGACTGAGGTAGGCCCACAGGCAGACATGGAGCTGAGGAGGTTCCTTATTCTACTGATTGGCAAGCTGCTTCTAGCGACTCAGGGCGATGCAGTGAGCTGCCAATTTCTACCCTTACTGGAGGATCTGGACAGAGTTGGGTGGTATGCTTAGGGTGCGGCAGTCCTTGCCCACTTGTTCGACAGCTTCGGCCTTTCTTCACTCCAGTCTTCACTCGGGGGGTTCTACCCTCTACTTTAGGTATCTCTCTAAACCTTAAACTCCATGGATTAAATTATGCACTTTCCTCTTATATTGATCACATGAGCTTCATTTCAGGTTTGGAGTTATTTGTATCTTCCTACCCTCCGACGTGCTTGGGAGGACCGAGGGGACCGACTGCCCCTGGCCAGACGATGGACCCCTACACGAGATAGCCGATCTCTGAAGGACCAGGTCACCCACATTCAGGAGACGCTAGATATGATGCCCCACATAGAGGTAAAATTGATTTTTGAAATTGAATTATATTATCTGAATGAAATCCAGGGCAATGATAAATTGAACTATGCAGGTGGTCTGGACTCCCTATCAAAGGGACGCCGAGGTGATGCCCTAGGTGGAGGCGGCTATCCCATACTTCGGGAGAGAGATCTGGTTGCATGCCCTCAACCTGGTCGAGCCACTATACCATAGACTGATCATGAGGACACTAGGGCTCCACCAGGCGGTGGTAGAGTTCCCGACCCAGGCGACGAACCCACGACCTGGACGACGTTTCCGAGGCCTCCAGGGGACAGATGACTGGCGGCAGCGTGCCCGGGAGCAATACGCAGATTGGAAGAGGCGTGGCCGAACAGTCCGTGTGGGAGTGGATTCAGATGATGCCTACCTCCAGGCATACTCTCAGGCATATGGCAGCCGAGTTTATCAGAGCGCTCGTGGACAGGTATGCCTTTAAATTCATTTGTTCTTGATTATTCAATATGTGATCAACCTGTGTTTATTGCAGTTCGACATAGAGGGGAGGCTGGCCATGGTACAGGGACTCCTCGACTCCACGATCCGACAGCGTGACGACCTCCAGCATACCGTCGATGAGCTGGTAAGCACTTGTATTTTTAGAAAGATTTGAATTTGAATTTCAATTAATGGTAATGCTTTTCCTTTTTAGCGCGAGGAGCTGGAGGCAGTCCGATCCTCGCATGGTGCTTCATCTTCCACCCAGCCCGTTTGCGACCACACCGATCTAGAGAGCCAGCTTGCTAGTGCGGTTGCTCGGGCGGAGGCAGCTGAGGCCTCCCTACAGGAGAGAGTAAGCAATCTGTTCTTTTAATCTTAGTCTTGAAAAATTTTATTATTATCAGTTGTTGACCAAGATTTCGGATGCAGGAGCAGGAGCTGCGGACAGCGGAAGCAGAGCTGAGACGCCGTGATGCGGAGGAGCTTCCTCGAGATGTGGCAGAGTTACGCCTCCTCCTCGGGGTGGAGAGGAGTGAGCGGCAGAGGGAGAGGGAGGATCGGGACAGAGAGCGAGAGAGATGGGAGAGAGAGAGAGTGGAGCGGGAGCTAGAGAGGGTGGAGCTACGTACCAGATTAGGGATCGCCGAGCAGCGGGCGAAGGATGCGGAGGATCGCTACCGGCGGGGGCGTGAGCGGGCTCAGCGCGAGGGATACTACCGAGCTTATTCGAGCACTGACTATTTAGTTACCTCCTCTGAGCATCAGAGGAGGGAAGATGCTGAGAGGGGAGCTCGCGGTGACAGGGGTTCAGCTTCTCGGGGACAGATGGCTCCTCCTAGGTCTTCCCGGGGAGGACAGGAGGAGGCTGAGAGCTCTTGTAGAGGGGGAGACCAGGAGGGTCGAGGGGAGAGCTAGAGAGATTGTTGTATCCATCTTCATTTTATACTCTTGAGACTTATATAGTGGAAGGAGATAGTTGTTGATATTTGTTGCACTTCTCGTGATTGTTCTTTATTTTGCGTGCCTCTACAAAAGGATGCCATCAGAAATGTAATTCAAATTTTTTTAGATTTTCGAAAATATGCAAATTTTTATAAGTTTTTGAAAAGAATATTTGAATTTTTTTGTTTTGGAAATATATGAATATTTTTTTTGGAATTTTTTTGACAATATTCAATTTTTTTTAGAATTTTTTGCAATATTCAAATTTTTTTTTGGTTTGGAATTTTGGCAATATTCAAATTTTTATGGAATTTTAGCTTAGACATTGCTAATGCAGCATCAATGGATGTTTTAAACCATTGGCTAGGGGTCCTTGTTCCCTCCCTTTTTGCTTAAAACTGCCCAGAGCTGGGTGTGCATTGAAGGTGGCGCCCTATAACTGACTGTCCTTGATTAACGGTGCCCCTACCAAGGCCATACCCGAGAAACATTCGGTCTTAGAGGGAGAAGAGAAGAATAATTGAGGATAAGCTTTATGCAGGATGGGAGGTATTGGGACTCGAATTCTTTTCAAGGTATTTCCCCTCAAAGAGGTAGTCTGTTGCGCCGGGACTTTGTGCCTTTGATTTTTAGACCCTTGACATGCATACGACCAGGGTTTTCCCTGTGGGGACTTTGCCACTTTTGACATGCCATAATTCACAATTTTGTATTTATCAAAATTTTGACTTGATTTTCATAATAGCCCTTTTGGCGAGATGTATATCATGAAATTCATATGAAAACTCATATTGATTTTGGGTCAAGACTGCCCCTATTTGAGACTCCTCTCGTATTGGGGATTACCTAGGTTGGTCATCTCGTCCGTCAACCTCTTGCCCATGCATGCGACTGAGTAAAGAAGAGAAAAGACTTTCAGATATACTCATGGCATGGCCAAAGTAGCAACGGTGTTTAACCAAAGGAGTCGGCTAAGGACGCCGTGAAGTGTGTGCGGTACCCAGCTAAGGGTTGCTCTTAACAAGCGGGGAGAGAATGTTGAACTCCCAGCGCGGGGTTCTTATTAACCAAAGTGTGCTACAGAAGCAAGCCTAAAGACTCTCATGATTTAATTAAACAAAAGCCTAAGATAAAGGTCTAAAACATCACTTTTAATCTTGTTAAGAAGCACTTCATTTTGAAGATCATGCGTGAAGTAAGGAGATAATGATATCATTAAAATGCGTACTTATGCCAACATATTACCTTGCGACCTTTCTTGAAACAGCTGCCAGAGGCGAGGTTGATTATTGTGGGATTTGTCCTCTTTGGCAGAAAAAGGATTGGAAGCAAAGGGTTTAAAGTGGCTTAACAAGAAGGAGTGGTGCTCAGACCAGACTCAAACGAATAAGGAGAAAAGGGAAGAGAGGCGAGGGCTAGAACTCCCTTGCTAAGGCGCGGAGACCCTGATCACATGGAACAGTCTACAGAAGAAGCGGAGAATTAGAAGGAGGAGTGAGGACTAAAGCCTCGGAAGCAGTGGGAGAAAGGGCAGATGCCCAAGGCAGTGGATGTGGAAGAAGTTGGATCGGACCCAAGATCAGGAGGAATCAGAAGAAGAAATTGATAGATGGAAAGAGGCGGATCCGGAGGGCTCGGAGGCAGTGGAGTAAAATCATGAGGGGAAGAAGAATCCGGAGGATCCGGAGGAATAAAATATCGAGGGACACGGTGCCCTGGGAAGAAATAGGGAAAAAGATGATAGAAAAGGAAGAAAAAGATGAAAGATGTGATGTCCCAGAGGAGCAGAAAGATGAATCGAAAGAAAGATTGAGGGTCCGGAGGTATCGGAGGAATGGAATTAGAAGGGTCGGGATGCCCCGAAAGAAGATAAAAAGAATAAGATGGAGAATCCGGAGGTTCCGGAGGAGGAAACTGCCGAGGGATGTGATGCCCGGGGAGAAGAGAAAGATCCGGAGGTTCTGGAATAGTGGAATCAGAAGGAGTGTCATGCCCTAAGAGGAGGGATAAAACACCTGGAGGTTCTAGGGAAATAGCAGGAAAGGGGACGCGATGCCCTAGGGAGAGTGGATTGGAAGAGGATGAAGATGAATAAGATGGGAAATGCGGAATATCCGGAGGTTCCGGAAGGCGGGGAAGATACGGGTCCGGAAACCCGGGAAAGAAGAAGTGCAAATGTATGCGAATGCAATGCAACAGATGCGATGAATGCATGGATGCAACAGAATGCATGAGATGCAAAGAATATGAAGAACATGAAGGGCGAGAGGATGAGATCCTCCTCCTTACCCCTGGGGTGGCCCATGAAGAAAATGTGGATGGCGTTGAATGGAAGGTGGATAGAATAGTGGAAGTCCCCTTAGCACCAAAATAACCGCCCCTCCATGGTAGTGAAAGTGTATAGCTAATTGGCCCAATGGATAAAGCAAGAGCCCATGATGAAGCTTCAACAATGAATGACCACTCCCTTGGAGAGTGAAAAACAATAGTATGAGAGAGTTGGAAAGTTGGGATATGAAGCATCATGTTGCCAAGGGGTTGTGGCGTATAGAGAGTGTTGAATAGAATAGGCATTCGCCCCTTGTATGGAAGAAGAGGTTCAAGATTCGAAAGTTGGAACAAGGGGTGCCCTGCCCGGCCCTTACATGGCATCAAAGCTTGACATTCTCTTTTAGTGAGCAGTGGCGGGGACTTGGCCTCTTCGACGATGCTTGGCACAACAGCCCGGATTGGCATCCGGTATACAAACTCTTGCATCTTGAACAGCACAGTCATGACCAAATCCTTCTTGCCCGACTCTTGATCAACTTCAGCGCAAGTACTTGACGAAAGCCCCCCATTCCGAGTGGTAGAGGAAGGCAAAGTGGAGGCGAAAGGTTCCATGGAGGGTGGAGGTATAATGGAAGGGGTTGAAGAAAGGGTGAGTGGAAGCGAAGGTTCAAACACGTCGGGCTTCTCCCTTTGCTAGGAAGCAGTCGGGGTTTGCTCGAGTGCAAAAAGGGGTGGATCTTGCTCTGGACTAGCCACGGGTAAGGGTGAAGGGTTAAGTAGTGGAGTAAGGGTTATAGACATAGTGGACGGCTGAGGTGGCGAACAAAGAGGAGGGGTAATAGAAGGCTCGGCAGAGACCGGCGTAGTGGGGGGTGATGGAGGTTCGGCGGAGGCTGATGGAATGGAGGCTATTGGTGTGGTTACGGGAGGGGTGAACGGAGAAGGTTTAGTGTATTGAAAATGCCGGATGGGCCGCGAGGTGTTAGGGATAGGATGAGACTCATGGTGTGGCGGTATGGGTGATTGAAGTGTCGACCCGTCATCGTAACACCAAGACGTCTCATAAATGGGGGTTGGATCGGGGACTGTGGCATAGTCCTGAGCATAGGGGTCTTTTGGTAGTGGAGGGAGAGGGAAGCGAAGGAAACTCGGAAGGGATGCCTGCAGAGCTTCATCATCATGCGCCGTCTTGAATTCTTCAATTGCCGATTCTTCATTAGCAGGTTCAAGTGGACACCGTAGTGAAAGTGTGTATGTGGGTGGTGGAATGTAATGGTATTGTGTATGCGGGGGCGGAAGGCCATATGCGTGAATTGGGTGAATGGGTGGAGAATGGACGGCGTCCACTGGAACGTTGAGACCTGCTGGCTCTTGCTTGCTTGTACTGTTGATGCTGTAGTCGTCTTTCCTATCCTTCAATCTTTCTCCGTCTTTGTAATGTCATTCAGAGCGGTGTGGAGGGAATTGACTGAAGTTGAAGGAGCAGGCCGTGGGCTTGTAACCCTTTTTAATTGTTCCTCCAACAAAGTGACTTTGCCGAGAAGAGTTCGTTGGAGGGGTGTGACTTGAGCAACAGAGGGTTGGCAAGTCCTTGAAGGAGCGGCCGCATAAAAGGGCCGTGGAAGGGGATTAATGGGATGACCCATAGAAGAACCCGGATGGGACGGGTTGCAAGGAATAAATGGGCCTTGGGGCCGTGGTGGAGGAGGAATAGAAGGAGGCGGGCATTGGACCACCCGAGGAGAAGTGTGAATAGGAGGAGATGGGTGATGGGCTACCTGAGTAGGAATGTGAATAGAAGAGGGAAGTGGGTGATGGGCCACCCGCATAGGATTGGAAGGAGGATGAGAGGAATGAGATGCACCCTCAACAACGGCCTTAAGGGCTTAGATTTGTTGAGGGGTGAGATTATCTAATGCATGCAAGATCTGGGAGACCTTCTCATCGTCAGGAGGAGACGGTCCCGTAGGAGTAGTGGCTCGCGATTGAATCGAGGGGCCATGGGATTGGTCATTGCCCATGGGCCGGGCAACACCACAAGAATAAGGATGTGGTCCCTTGAAAATATGGTGAGAATTATGACGAGCATGTTGAGATTGAGGAATATAAGATGTGCTAGGTTGCGCATCCTTATTAAGATTAAACATGTTATTTTGTCTATCAAGGTAAGCCATTATGCAATCAAAGTTCAAGCAAAAATAATTTGCAAAGAAGCACACAAGTTGGAATGGTTACCGTTGATTTTTTGTTTGTTTGAACCTTGGTGAATTAATGATTTTATGCAAATTGGTGTGATCACTCAAGGGATGATCCTAGTTTTAAATGTGGTTTTTCTCCGATGCCAACTAGGAACACTCTCTCACCATGCATAGGCCAACTAAACTCGGGACTTCAAAGGTACAACCTGCCCGGCGTCCGTGAGGGAATCCACGGGTGCGGGGACTTACGGAGGTCTTGGAAAAGGAATTTCCGGTCCAAAGAGACGGAATGCTCAATGGAGGGTTGTTCCAATTCCAAGAAAGGTGTGCGGGATCCTAGTGTAGAGAGAGGAGGTCTCTCAAACCAAATGAAAAGATGAATGCCATGCTATGCAAGAACATCTAAACTAGAACTGACAAATAAAACAAAAATATGTAAGTACACAGCAAGAAATATACAAGATGCCACCAGAAATGAACCCCAACAGAAGGTGTACCTGAGAATACCCTCAGGTGATGAACGCGCTATATGTCCCCAGCGCGATCTACAGAAAGCGCTATGGACACATAGCGCGATCAACGACAGTGGGGAAAAGCCCAAAAATCAAATAAACACACACACTGATGTATTGACAAGCAAGCAACTAGAAGCACGAACGTGGTAGCACAAAGGGTCCCACCGTGATCGCCAATTTGTAGATTATGGATTATGAACACCCCCCAAAATTGATGAATTTGTATTTAGAAAGATAATTTAGCAAGATAAAAGCGCTAAAGTCGATGATAAAAGAGGGGTGAAACATGCATTAATAAGATCCGTGATCGCCACTGAGGCCAGAAACATGCCAAATAATAAAAATATTAAGATGGGGGCATGTTACATACCTCAGAAATTCATGAGGGCCAGCCGTAGGCCTGGACATGAACGCGCTATATCATCCTAGCGCGTTCTTCAGGTCGCGCTAGGAACATATAGCGCGATATCAGACAGGAAGCGGGCTTATTTGTATTCGTTCCTTCCTTGCCCCAAGGCCGGCCTAGGTGCAAGGGCTCCACGTATTAGTCTTCTAGTGCCTGCAAACAATCATAAACAACAAACAAAAGGCCCATTAGATCGAGATTTTAGTAGAATCTACCCCTATTCTCGATCAAAAGCATGCAAACGGGGGGCTCGATTACCTGGGGGTTTGGTGGTTTTTAAACCCCTATGGAAGGGAAAAGATAGGTGTGGTGTGTGTGTATGCATGTATTTCGTAAAAGGAGTGTTTTGAAATCAATATGCAATGCTAGCAAAGATTAAAATTCGTAAATTGGGGAAAGAAAAAGTAGAAAGAGGAATAACACGAAAAGAGCCCCTAAATACTCCCTTGGATGTGCGAGGAGCGAGGATTTATTGACTTGGCACGAAGGACTTCCTCTGCCTCATTAATATCTCGAGTGGCATCCCCCCTAAAACGACGGCCAAAGGGTCCAATTTATAGGAGAAAGATCAAGAAGCAACCCTAGGTCGGAGTTCAATTTAATCCTATGGTTTGGCGGCTCAAATTGAGGTAATCATGTCGATTAATGAAGGGAAAAGGCTCCTACTAGGTTTAGAAACCTTCCTGGATAAGAAACACGACCAGAAACTTACCAAATAAGGACTCTGAGTCGAAAGAAGGGAGTCCGATTTGGAAAGGGCTCTGCTTGACAACGCGCTATATGATCATAGCGCGTTCATGAAGAACGCGCTATGACGATATAGCGCGATAATTAAAGGACCATCAAATTATTTAGAAAAAGGAGAAATATCCTTTGGGCAGTCATTTAATCAAATGTTGAGTGAGAATAACATCCGAAGTGGATGTTATAATGATCAAATGTCAAGAAAATAACAACTGTTCAAATGATAACTCCAATTAGATTCACAACGCGCTATGAGTAAGAAAGCGATGAGAGCGAATAGCGCGGGAATGCCAAACTCGAGACGAGATCCAAGGTATGGAATTGAAATGTTGGGCCAAGAATAGAGAGACATCCCAGAAAATCAACCAACTAAGGATCAATTTGGGGCATTAACTGGGAGAACAAAGAAAATGCTCAATTTATCGGCCAAAATTGGGTGTCTACAATAGGTTGTAATGCGGGTTGATGAGAGAGAGGTGCTACCCGGGCAAGGCGAGGGGGTTGCATGACGATAGCATTGGCGGTAGAAAGAATAGAGGTACTTTCTGGGTGCCACACCTGCTCTCTCCCGACTTCTGGGAAGGAGGAGATGGGGTTGACCTAGTGATTGGGCTGTTGGTGCTCCGGTAATGGATTCTGGATTATGCCCATGTTGGGCTGTTGTTGTTGTGCCGGCTGAGGCTGTTGTTGTTGTTGTGGTTGTTGTTGTGGCTGCTGTTGAAGTTGTTGTTGTTGCTGGAACTGTGGCCTAGGAGGAGGTCTCCTGGCTTTGAGAGTGGCGACGTATCGCCTCATTTCATCCCAGTCAATTCCGCCTTCATCATTCGTATCATAGATGTAATCTTTAAACTGAAAGTACTTCTCTATTGTGGTCATGGCTGCCTGTGATAGACGCAGTATCTGGAGGTATCAACATTCGGGGGCCACGCGAGCCTTACCCTGGGTAGGATGAGTGTGTTTGAGGCCATGAGGGCGCTGAAAATATCTGCCAAAGTTCCTGGCAATGGTGGGTAATAGGCTCTCTTTGGACCAATCGGCCTCCTTTATTGCTGTGGGGGGCCATAATTCCCTGGGGGTGGAACTTGGTGGTACTGAGGTGGCGGTTGTTGTTGCTGGGGTCGGGGTTGTTGCGGGGTTTGAAGTGGTTGAGGCATATTGTTCTGGGGTGGATTGTTTTGGGGTGGAGGACGAGAGGGGAAAGGATCTTGTTGGAGGGGAAGTCGGGGCATTTGTGGAGGCCTTGGGTTGAGTGCATAGTTGGCGTTGTTGACTGCACTCACCTGCTCATTTGTCACAACCCCTTCTGTCGCTCCACCAGTGCCTATCTTTCTGACCACCTTAGGCCTCGGCAGCTCAAACATGTGCATAATAGGGGAGTCTTTTAACTGGGTCTGGATATACCGGGCCCTTTCATAGAGCTCTTCCATTGTGGTAAGCTTGTTCATGGCCAGGACGTGCCTGGACTGTGGGGTTGCATTGGACACAATCATCTTTACTTGTTCAGGCTCTGAGAGGGTATCTCTTATCCTTTCTGCCAGGGACCTCCATCTGTCGGCATAGCGGATAAAATCTTCGTCGGGCTTCATTTTCTCGGCCACTAGGTCAGTAATGGAAAGAGAGGGACCGACCCTATCCCGATACTTTTGCAAGAATCTTCTTTGCATTGTATCAAAGTTCTCGGCCTCGCCGAGCTCCAAAGAATAGAACCACTCTAGCGCAGGGCCATCCAATGATCTCCGAAAGAGGTATGCCAGGGATCTCTGGTCATTTTGCCAATAGGAGGATTCATACATGACGTCCTTGAGGTGAATAAAGGGGTTGCTAGTGCCATTGTACCTGCGGTACGTAGGCATTTCGGAGGGAGGAAGATGGATCATCGGAAGGATTGGCAAAGCAACCTCCGGGGTGGATTTCACGTCCACCATTTTCTTTAAATTTTGAAATTGTTCGTCCATTCTATTGAACCTGTTGAGGAGCGATTGGGCAAGCTCCTCTGGAGGTGAAGGTGCCACCTACCACTGGGGAGGAAAATGTCTCCCGGAGACTTGAGGGGGAAACCCCGAATGAGAGGGAGCTACCGGGCCGCCGACAGTTGGCCCCGGTTGGAGCGGTATGTGGGAAACAGCAGGGGTTTGAGATTGTGAAGGGAATTAGAACGAGGGTGGTTGTTGGCTCGCCTACCCTTGAAGCGAGGGAGACTGGATGGCTTGCGCCAGTGAAGGAGATGGAATGGCCTGCACCGACTCTTGGAGGGGTGCGATGGCAGGAGTTGACTCCTGGGGGACGGGGGAAATAGATTTCCCTTTCAGAATGGCCTGGAAGGCCCGGAGCTGCTCAGAGGTAAGCACTGTGTTGGCGAGGACACCTAGCAAAGAGGAGATGTCCTGTGGTGGGGATGTGTCCCCTGCGGTAACCTGCACCTCACGTGAGGGCTCATAAGAAGGACCCGAGTCCATAGCATGGACTCGTGGCTCAACTGACTGACCACGACCAGGGTGGTTCTCCACGAAAGACTTGTGAGCCATGCTCAAAGTTTTTCCGGAACGCAAAAACATACACCAACACACAGATAGCAAAGATTATCGAACAAGTGAATGCCTTTACGCCCTCTTTTTTTGTTTTGATTTTGATAACTTTTTTGTGTTTTTAACTAGATCTGAAGTTCACACAAAAATCGGGACTCTAGTTAGTTTTTGTTTCACCACGAATGGGTCGACTAACTCCGGGGAACTTCAATGGTACAACCAGCCCAGTGAACTAAGAGGGAATCCTTCACTGTCGGGGACTTACGGAGGTCCCGGTGGAGGAGATTCTAGTCCGTCGAGAGGAATTCCGGAACGGAGAGTCCTTCCTTCACCGAGAGAGGGTGATCCTTAGAAAAAAATGAAAAAACTAGAAAAGGGGTGGATGCATTCAATGAAGTGCTGAACAGATATACAGAACATAAGAAAACAACAGAGATAACAAAGATATAACCAACACCCAATGAATCACAAGGGACTAGGGGCGAGGTACACGAGGTGCACGAGGGATAAGAACTGAAAGTGCTACTGTGAGCACAACTAGAGCGCGCGAGGACGCAAAGGTGGAGAGGCACAGGGCAGTGCCGAACTTGCAAGGGTAACCGAGGGAAAGCGAAAGTAGTCCCACCGTGATCGCCAATCTGTGAGCGACGTCATGAGGAATGCCGGAGGAGGCGAAGCGGAGCGCAGGGGCTCGTTTTGCTGCAACACAGAAAGAAGAGAGAAGAGGAGAGAGACCACCACGGGAGATTACTCCGACGGGGCGTGCGGGACAGATACAACGTACAAGATATGGGGATTAAACGGCCATTGCGTGAAATGACTCTCCGTGACCTCGGGGGATGGGAATAGTGTAGAATTTAAATGACAGCAATTTAAACGGCCATTGCAGGAAGAGACTCGCCGCGGCCTCGAGAATATGACAAGATACGAGAATAACATAGAATATAAATGAAAGAAATTTAAACGGCCATTGCGAGAAATGACTCACCGCGGCCTCGAGAATATGAGCAGATATAAGAGTAATACAAGATATAAGGGGCAAAAATTTAAACGACCATTGCGGGAAGTGACTCGCCGCGGCCTCGAGAATATGAGCAAATATGAGCACAATACAGAATATAAATGACAGAAATTTAAACGGTCATTACGGGAAATGACTCTCCCCGGACTCGAGAATATGAGCAGATATAAGCACGGCACAGAATATAAATGACAGAAATTTAAACGGCCATTGCGGGAAATGACTCTCCACGGCCTCGAGAATATGATGTGATCGCCAGGGGCCGGAGACCCCAAAATAAAGAAAGTGCGCCTACCTCAAAAGTAGGAGATGGCGGGTTGCTTCTTCCTCTCCCTTCGGCCGGCCGATGGAGAGGGCTTTCCTTGGTTACCCTAGTTGGTGTTGTTTTTAAACCCCTCTCGGACACGAGTAGGAGGAAAATGCTATGATGAATGGGGGATCGTGCAAACGTGCATAAAAATGGATCTCTCTTATGAAAGGAGATGACAGATGATGGGATGATGCATGCGATAGAAATGACAAAAGAGAAGGGGAGAGAATGGCTTATTGAAGGTGCCGATGGCGAGATCCGGTGGGGCTTCAGCAGCGTGGGGATGACGTGGAAGCAGAACGGATAGAGCTAGCCTTCCTCTCGCGAGCGCGGGCACACGAGAAGCTGGCAGAACCTCCCCCTGCAAAAGACCCACGAGTTAGAAATGGGATCCGGCAGAGTCTCTCCTTCCACTGTCGGATCTGAAGCCCCTTTCTTTCGAGGGAGGGGGTCCCCTATTTATAGAGGGGAGGTTGCGTGAGGCGTCCAAGGACCTGGAGGCCTCAAGATGGGGGCGTCCAAGACCCTGGACGCCTCCATCAACACATTAAACATTTTTTATTTTTTGATTATTAATATTTTTATGAAGGCGTCCTCTCCTGGACGCCTCAATGTTGAGGCGTCTGGGACCCCGGACGCGCCCATTTCCGCCCACCGGAACCCCACCGAAAGTCGTAGACGGTGGGTAAAGCGCGTGGTTTTGGTGGGTACCCGTGACTCACGAGTGGTTGCGTCTAGCTGGCAAGACGTCCCTATATTTTTGGATTTTTCCGAAACGTCAAATCGATCGGCGGATCAGGAGCGTCCGGGTGTCGAAAATTGAAGGCGTCCAGGGACCTGGACACCTCAAATGGAGGCGTCCATGGCCCTGGATGCCGTCACAATTATAATTTTTATTTTTTTATTTTTTTTTATTTTTTCACTTATGGAGGCGTCCAGGAACCTGGACGCCTCCAAGAAAACCTATCGGATCCCCCCGAAAGGCCGTCGGCAGCCATCCGCCAGACATCTTTTTGGTTTCAGAATCTTCTGATACGTCCGATTGGTGGCGATGCCGTCTGTATGCCGCATGATTTCCGTAATGAGGCAGTTTTCGGATGCCGAAGAAGTGTTATGTTACCCACTCAAAAGGCGAAAGAAGACTCAAGAATGAGAAGCACTCAAGCGATTCAAAATGCGAAAGCCACTGCAAGGCATCATATAGTAATATGAGATTTTCTCAGGGTGATGTCAGGAATAGCGTGTCTACAGTGATCACCCTTTTCAGAGTTTCATTGGGATGAGGGTGAAGAAGAGCTTTAAATTACCACATTACTGACTTAAGCGCCATTTCGGGTTTTCATCGAAGCCAGCCCCCTCTTACTTTTGCCCACGCGCCCTTTCGGGTTTTCACGTGGCGGGGTACCCGATTTTGCATGCGGCGCCCTTTCGGGTTTTCGCCACAGCCGGGTTATAGCCATTTTTTCCCTTATCCTGATGTAGAGAGAAGGCCGGCGGGGCACCTCTATTTTAAGCCCCATTATTTTCTTTCTTCTTTTTTTTTATTCCATTCATATGACAGGAGAATGCTGAGAGGTCAACATGTGATATTTGACCCTTGGTGACGGCAGATGGCTACTGACCATGGCATAGGGTTCTTACGCCAGTAAAGGCAGTTTACTCGTTGGCAGAGGAACAATGCCAGCGCGAATGATGAATTTTAGCCAATTCGGACGTAAGGCCCGTAATGGCAATTTTGTGTGAGGGTTGGCTGGGACACGGAGTCCTTTGCCATAAAAAAGGGGGGTTTATTCATTAGCAAGAAGGTAATACTAACGCAAATGATAGATTTCATGCCGATTTGGGCGTAAGGCCCGTGATGGCGATATTGTAAGGGGGTCGGCTGGGCCGCGAAGTCTTGCGCCGAAAAGGGGGTTTATTCGTTAGCAAGAAGGTAATGCTAACGTAAAGGATAGATTTCATGCCGCTTCGGGCGTAAGGCCCGTAATGGCGATGTTGTATTATATATTTTTTTTGGGAGCTCGGCCAGGGCGGAGTGCCACTAGACCAAGGTGGGTAGAGCTCGGCCAGGGCGGAGTGTCACTAGGCCAAGGTGGGTCTCGGTCATTCTGGAAATGCCAGTTGAGCTGTGTGATACAGCTTCATGTGTTTTCCATTAAGGGGAGAGAACTGGACGACTCCTTTGTGATCTACAAGGACGTACGAACCCCCTTCATATACTCGACGGATGACATACGGTCCGACCCAGTTTTCAACCAACTTCCCTTTGGGGTTGGAGGCCATCACTTCTCTTCTTTTAACCATTACCAGGTCACCTTTCTTGAATTCTCGCCCTTTGACCAGCTTATCGAAAGCACGGGCCATGCGGGCTCGATAGAGTTGGATATTTTGTTGCGCATGGAGACACTTTCCTTCGAGCTTGGCAAGCTCTTCCAGTCTTCTTTCTATGTTGATTTGTTCGCCGCTAGCCAACCCATGCTAGATGGCAACTCTCAGCGAGGGGACATCCAATTCAATTGGCACCACAGCCTCCGACCCGTACACGAGGGAGTAAGGTGAGCAGCCAGTCGGGGTTTTGTAGACTATACGGTAAGCCTAGAGTGCTTCGTACATCCTTTCTTCCCAGTCTCTTTTGTTTGCCTTGATAGTCTTCGCTAGCAGGGTGCATAGCGTCATATTGAAGGCTTCTGCAAGTCCATTGGCTTGAGGGTAGCATGGACATGACGCTCTCCAATCAATCTTACATTTGTCGACCAGTCGGTACACCTTCTGATTCTTGAAGTGACTGCCATTGTCAGAGATGATTCGGCTGGGGACTCCAAACCGGAATATTATATTCTGTCGGAAGAATCTGGCGACCAGTTCCCCCGTCACTTCTCTTAGTGCTATCGTCTCTACCCATCTGGAGAAGTAGTCTGTAGCTGCTAAGATATATTTGCATCCCAATGAAGATGCTGGTAGCGGCCCTACCACGTCCGTACCCCATTGAGCAAACGGCCAACTTGGTACGGTAGGATGCAGTGGCACCGGTGGTTTTCTTGACACAGTGGCATGTTCTTGACACCTCTGACAGGCTTTGGCAAACTTGCAACAATAATCAAACATAGAGGGCCAATAGTAGCCCAGTTTCTTTACTTCAATCTTCATTTTCGGACCGGCCTGGTGTGCCCCGACTGACCCGGCATGGACTTCTTGCATTACTTGCCCAGCTTCCCCTGGAGATAAGTAGTGAAGTAAGATCTTCTTTTGGGCATCCGCCATTATACGGAACAACGTTCCGTTCCTCATTTCATAAGAGTCTTTGACTCTCAGGAGCTTCATTCTTTGTTCTTTCTCTTTCGGGAGCTGTTGGTGTTGAAACCAACGTAGGAGGTGCTCCCGCCAATCAGACTGCTGGATTTCTTTTACAGTTGCCACTTCATTTACTTGTTCATCGGCTAGGGTTTCAGTCACACTGGGGACCTACCGCCGATTGATTACTGTTATATTCAGGCTTATATCTGGCGGGACTGCCAAAGAACTGGCCAGCTTTGCGAGGGCGTCTGCTTGGGCATTCCATCCTCGGTTGATGTGCTTGATGCTAATGAAATAGAATCTTGTCATCAGGCGGAGTGCCAGATGGTAATAAGGAAGGAGTTCTTGCTTCCGCACGTCGAACTCTCCTTCCAGCTGTTTTATAACTAGCATGGAATCCCCGAATGCTTCCAACATCTGGATCTCCATGGATAGAGCAATATGTAACCCGATTATGAGGGCTTCATATTCTGCTTCATTGTTTGTGCAAGGCTTGTTTATTGAACAGGATGTATATATGACTTCTCCTTCTAGAGATTTCAGGACTATTCCTGCCCCTGCCCTGATTCTGGCTAACCCGGTTGCTGAGGTGTTAATTCAAGATGCGCCGTCAAAGTATAGCTGCCACAAAGAGGGCTGCACTTGGCTGGCTTCCAGGATCTCATCTTCAGGAAGCTCTGGCTCCAGCGAACAATCTTCTGGTACTGGGTGCTCAGCGAAGAAGTCTGCGATGGCTTGGCCTTTGACGGCCCTTTGCGGCACGTAGGAGATATCAAACTCCATAAGAATCACCGCCCATTTGCCTAGGCGGCCTTTGAGTGTCGGTTGGAACATGATATATTTAAGAGGATCCGCTTTGGAAATCAGCTTAATCTCGTGTGACAGCATATAGTGTCGAAGCTTCTTGACTGCGAAGACCAGCGCCAGGCAGATCTTCTAGACAAAGGTGTATTTTTATTCAGTTCTGACTAATCTCCGACTGAGGTAGTAGAGGGCATGTTCCTTCCCTTCTTCATTATTCTGGGCTAGCATTGCCCCCAGGGAGTTGTATGTGGGTGCTATGTAGAGGATTAGCGGCCGTCCTTTCACCGGCGCACCCAGCACTGAAGGAGTCTTCAGATAATCCTTCAGCTTGTCAAAGGCTGTCTGGCATTATTCGTCCCAGTAAAAGGGAACATCTTTCATCATTAGCTTATGAAAGGGATGGCATCGCCCCGACAAATTAGATATGAACTGCCGAATATATGTCAGGCGGCCTTGTAGAGATCTCAGCTCAGAGAGGTTCCTTGGCAGAGGTAACTCCTGGATTGCTTTGATCTTTGCGGGGTCTATCTCAATTCCACGATATCTGACAATGAAGCTCAAGAATTTTCTGCTCGATACCCCGAACACACATTTCATAGGGTTCATTTTTAATTCATACTGCCTGAGCCTTTGAAACACAACTCGGAGGTCCTGCAGATGGTCTTCTTTCTTTCCGGTCTTGACTACCATGTCATCTATATAGCATTCGACCTTGTGGTAAGGCAGTTCATCAAATATTCTAGTCATCGCCCGCTGGTAAGTTACGCCGGAGTTCTTCAGTCCGAACAGCATCCTCTTGTAGTGATAATGCCCTTGGGAGTTTGGAAGGCGGTGTGGACCCGGTCATGTTCCGCGATCCATATCTGGTTGTAGCCGGATGACCCGTCCATAAATGACAGGGCTTCATGGCCAGTCGTGGCATCAATCATGACCTCCATTATCGGTACTGGGAAGTCAGCCTTAGAGCAGGCTTTATTCAGATCTCGGAAGTCAACACATATCTGGATCTGTCCATTCTTCTTCTTCACGGGCACAATATTAGCCAGCCACGTGGTATATTGATTTTCTTTGACGAAGCCCACATCAATGAGCTTGTCGACTTCCTTGCATATTTGAGTGATGAGCTCTGGCCTCATGCGCTGCGGCGATTGCTTCACCGGTTCGGCTTCAGGGCTTATTGCTAGCTCATGCTGTGAGACTGCAGGGCTCACTCCTGGCATTTCCTTGTAGGTCCAGGCGAAGCAATCCCGATACTCTAGTAACAGCTGGACGTACAGCCTCTGT
Organism: Amorphophallus konjac; assembly: GCA_022559845.1. Taxonomy (NCBI): domain Eukaryota; kingdom Viridiplantae; phylum Streptophyta; class Magnoliopsida; order Alismatales; family Araceae; genus Amorphophallus; species Amorphophallus konjac. The sequence continues at coordinate 267,562,910 of CM040127.1, forward strand.
TCTTCAGTAGATAACTGGGCACTGAGGAAGGTCGGCCTGGGATCATCCTCGTCTCCTAGGTTGACTTCTATCAATTCATCGACTGTGGCTTGGCCTCTGTCTTCTATCTCCGGGAGTGCCGACTGGAGGTCTACAAAGTTGGGTATATCATCTTCGAGGTCGAGGACCTTGATCTCTTCATTCTGCCTCATTTGAGCTTCGTCAAGAACCTCTGGTTCGACCGGCAGTGGTTGGGTGAATTGCTCTGCCAGCAAATCCACCTCAGTTGTAATTCTGAGGGGTGAGTCGATTGCCTCATCTCCTGCTGACGGGGTTACAGTCGCTAAGGACTGGTGGTTGTTCGTCATCAAGTCAGAGTAGCACTACAGCTCCATGGTACAGGGTGAGAAGGTCCCGCCCTCTTGGATCACCATATCTTCAGTGGATATAGCTTTTTCTTTTCTAGCAACATTCATCTCTTGATCAGGTTTGGAAGAAGCTTCCCTGATCGGTTTGAGAAGTGCTGACATCATCATCAGAGGAGGGTCACTGGAGGGAGGCAACCCTGCTTCTTCAGTATCTTCAGCTTCACTACTGCTAGCCGTGTCGAATTTGGCTCGAAGAGCCGCTTCTTCGGGATAGACCTGCTCCCAGCACCGGTAGGGGAATATGGCTTCTGATTCCAGGTTTCTTGGTTGAGCTGGTTCAGTGTATTCAGCTCCTGCTGAGTGTTCATCGAAAGTTGCCCCCAGTGAGTTATCCCCAGTCGAGTAGAAAGCGGAAATGATGTCCACTTCATAGCGCCCGCTGTAATAGTATTCCTCGAGGGTGAAGCCCAACCCTGGGTGTTGAGAGACACGTCTCATCTCTTTATCCAGGTTTGGGGGATACCACAGCTTCTGGAATGCTTCTTTCTTCTTGCGAGGCTGGCCAGAGGGGATGTGCTGCTTCTGGAACATCTTCGCCATTCGATTTGTTACAAATGTCAACCCCTGAACGGGAACTGACGAGTCTTCTATATCTTCAGGCAAGTGACAATCAGTATCCTCCTGTGTAGGATGCTCCTCAACTGTGTAAAACAAGCTGCTGGGGCCATCTGTCTGCGCCACCTCCCAAGCCTTGAAAGGTTCGACAGTGATATTATCGAGGCCGAGAATTGGCTTGGTAAGGCCTTCTGGGATCCAGATGTGGTCGTGCTGCTGGTCGACCTTGACTTCATTAGCTTCGGGGTAGATGGCGGGAGGTGCTACCCTGCCCACGTTCCCGGTGACGGTGATGTGTGAGATTGTCTTGGGATTGGCATACCCACGCGGCGGCGGAGGGAACTATTCGGTGCTGGAGGTGCTTTTTGATGTGCCGGAAGAGGTCTTGGCTTCAGGGGTCTTCTGCGACCATTCTGCATATAGAGGGGCGTCCGCTAAGTGACACTCGAACACTTCGAATGGGTGGAGATCAGTAAATACTCTTTCCTCCTTCCCCTCCAGGTTATATTTGATGCACTGGTGGAGCGTGGAAGGCACCACCATGTTCTCATGTAGCCAAGGATGGCCATGCAGCGCCTTGTACGAAGTACGGGAATCGATGACATGAAATTGCACCCTCGTAACAAAGTCCGCCAGAGTGAGTGTGAATTCTACTACTCCTAGCGACACTTCACACTTTTGGTTGAAGCTGGCGATACGCATATCTCCGACTTTTTGGAGACGCACGTTGAAGTAGTGCCTCTCATATATCCTGTAGGGCAGGATATTGACAGCCGCCCCGGGATCTACCAGGATTCTGTTCAACTCCCGGCCATTCAGATGTCCTCTCATATACAACGGTCTGTTGTGGCTGGTGGTTGGGAGCAGCATGTCTTCCTGAGTAAAGGTCACGTTGGCCTCCGGTAGAGCTTCAGCCAGACATGTCTCATATTGAGCAGGCATCTGCAGAGTAGTAATGATCGCCTGTCGGGTCTCTTCACTCAGGGAAAGGATTTCCTAGACAGTGAATCTCGCTGGGAGCTTTTTCAAGAGCTTGACTACCCGGCTTCCTGCTCGGACGTTGGATAGCATCATCTCTTCTGCCCAACTGGGCTTGGGAGAGTCTTGAACTGTGGCCCCTGATGGGCCTGCTTCATCAGACTCTGAGGCTGCACCCTTCTGGTTGGGGTCGTCACCTTGCTGTCCTTCATTGGTTGCCGTCGGGCAAACTTCTTCTTTATCCGGCAATCCGGAAGATTGCTGGAGCTACGGGTGAGTGCCCCCACTTGTTGGTTCGGCATCCTGGCATGGCAGCTTCCCTTTTGACATCTTCAGGAACTCCAGAAAGAAAGGGGCGACAGTGCTGCCCCCATTCTGATTGTATAGGCCTGACGGAGGAGGGTTCCGGACTCCCTTAACCTCCTGAGGGGGTATCTTATAGGGTTGTTCCCCCCTGAAGATAATATTGTTCTTAGCGGGCGACTGACGCCCCCATCTTCGGCCCGACCGGGTTGCATGTGTAGCAGTTGCTACTTCGGCCTGACCCTCCTTGGCGGCGGGTGTGAAGCATATTTCTTCTTCATCCTCCTCACCAGGAAAATTGAACAGAGCAGAGAGGGTGTTACAAGAAAGGATTATATCCTTTGTAACCTTGCTGGCCCCTCTTTTCTTTCTTCGTCTTCTTTTCTTTTCTTCGACTGGTGCTTGCCCCCAGAACAGGCTGCCATCCTTGTCCGATGCTTTGTCAGCTTCCTCTTCCTGCTTCAGTGAAAGCTGTTCTAGTTCCTGCCATGGGACATAATCCCATACCAGTAAAGGCTCTAGTTCAGGCTGTACATATTCATCTAGCCCATTTATGTAGTCATGTAGCCGTCGGGCTTCTGGACTAATCTCCTTGACCACTGGCAATGCAGTCTGCCTCCTCCGGTTATGGGTAGGTATTCTGATAACTGCAGGTGGATTGTGTTGTATATATCTTGGTGTTTTGATGATAACAAAACCAAGGACATATGGTTGCTCACATGCTTGGAACTAATAACCTAAGTGTTTTTCATAAGCTTTCAAGGTCGGAACTCTTCATGTTTTTGCTTATGGTTTTAGATTTCCAAATGTTTTTCTAAGAACTTGAAATAACTTTTAACCAATCGTTCAATTCATGCCTCGATCATATGGACACACTTCTCTGGGCTAAAATTTTTATTTTTCGGGTTTTTGACAGTCCGGTCGACCTCCAGCATCACCCCGGTCGACCTGGAATAACAGAATGGAATTTTCTACAGGCTATCTCAGTGGCGGTCGACCGCCCCCTCAATCCCGGTTGACCGGAACTCCCAGGGACCGACCTTCTGCAGGTTTCTCAGTGGCGGTCGACTGCCAGCCCCTGCAGGTCGATCGCCAGCCCCGAGCTGCCCAATATTGTTGACTTTTTGTCACTTCGAGGGAAGCCCTTTCACTTAGTATTGTTTAATCCCTGATCACCCAAAACCCTCTAGAAATTATGGATCTGGTCTGGGGGAGTCCATGGACCATTCAAGCCTATAAAACTTATACAAGAGGGTCAAGAAAACCCTAATGCTCAAGGTGGATCAAGAGAGGCTATCAAAGAGGAAGAGAAGGAAGCTAGCACTGTAGACGTGAACAGTGATCTGAGAGGAGTTCTTCATCCTTCTTCATCCATCCTCAAGTGAAGATCAAGCCCAAGTCAAGTGGAGTTCAAGCTGCATCCTAGAAACTCTTCATCAACTAAAGGGGAGCATCAATCAGTCTTTTCTTTTGTGTTTCCATTCTTAATTCTTCTAAGCTTCAAGTGTGGCTTTTGTAATCCTGTAACAATCTCGCATATGTGTGGATCTTCCTAGATCCGTGTGTGTGTCTAGTTAATCTGTTGGTTTGTGTGTGTTGTTGGGTGTTCTAACACCTTCAGGGAACTTTCATCTCCCAACGTGTGTGTGTGTGTGTGTGTTCGATCTTGTATCTCTTTACAAGATAGTGTGTGGATCCTCACGGTTCGTGAGGGGTGGACGTAGGTTGCCGTTGCGGTATCCGAACCACCTAAAAATCAATGTCTCTTTGCGGTTTGTTCCTTTTCTCCTATCCCCCTTCTGTGCATGCTTGCGGTGTCTGTTTTTGGTAGATCTATCTTATCATGCATTAGTTCCATAGTGTCATAACTTCATCTTAAAATTGAGGACAGCTTTGATTAATGTTTTAACACCCAATTTCACCCCCCCCCCTCTTGGGTGCCATTTAATCTCGGGACTTCAATTGGTATCAGAGCCTAGGGCTCTCTCTTTCACAGATCTAAAGATCTAGAGTAAGATCCGGTTAAATGGCAAATAAGGGTATGATATCCGAGGGTCACTCCATCAACCATCCTCCCTTCTTTGACGGTTCAAACTATTCATACTGGAAAAATAGAATGCATGTTTTTCTGAGGGCTCAAGAGTACGAAGTTTGGAGAGTTGTGGACAAGGGTCCTCATAAACTCGGGGATGATGAAGATAAATGGACACCCGAGGAAATTAAGAAATGCACTGCTAATTTCAATGCCATGAATATTATGCAATGTGCGATACACCCTAATGAATTTTCTCGTGTCTCTATGTGCAGCTCAGCTAAAGAAATGTGGGACAAGCTGCGACTCATATACGAAGGAACTTCAGAGGTCAAGGAAACCAAGGCAAATCTCCTCGTCACTGACTATGAGCTATTTAAAATGAAACCTGAAGAAACCATCTCCGAGATGTTTGCAAGGTTAACAGAGATCACAAATGGTCTCAAAAGTCTCGGGAAGGAATACTCAAATTCTGACCTTGTGAGGAAGGTGTTAAGGTCCCTACCGTCGGCTTGGCACACAAAGGCCACGATAATTGAAGACTCAAAGAACTTGTCAACTCTTACCTTGGACGAACTCATAGGATCACTCATGACCTATGAGATAAATATAAAGAGAATAGTTGATGAAGACATCAAGAAGAAAAAGGTCATTGGACTGAAGGCTCATCAATCCGATGACGAATTTCAAGAAGGTGAATCAAGTGACGGAAGCAATGAAGAGGAAGAATTGGCGATGATAACTCACCAAGTGAGGAAATTTCTAAGGAAGAAGAGAAATTTTCGGGAAACTTCAGAAAGGGGCAAAGAAGGCCCATGCAAACCAAAGGCGAATCGAGCAAGCCAAGTAGCATCATATGCTACGAATGCAAGAAGTCTGGGCACATGAGAGGTGAATGTCCAGATCTGAAAAAGAAATTCAAGAAGGATAATTTCAAGAAACCCAAAGCCATGGTCGCCACTTGGAGCGACGAAGACGATGAACCATCTGATGAAGAGATTCAAGAACTTGTGGAAAGCTTGTGCCTCATGACACATGAAGATGAATCTACGGAGGTAAATTCTGACCCTGAATTCATTTCCAATGAACAATGGGAATCTAAATATGAAAAGTTGTACACTAAATACAAGAAAACCAGATCTGAAAATAAAACTCTCAAAAAGAAACTTGATGACTTGTCACGTGAAGATATCTTTGCCAAATTTGAGAAACTGGAACAGGAATGATTTGAGGCTACGGAAGAAAAGGAAAGTCTATTGCAAACAATTTTAGACTATGATAAAACCAAAAAGGAACTATCATGCAAAATAATTGAAATGGAGGAAGCATGTGAAAAGATCAAAATTGAAGAACAAACTCTGAAATCCACTAACTCAGAACTTGAAGAAAAGACTATGAGTTTAGAAAAAGAAGTGACTGACCTTCAGCTCACATTGTCAAGATTTGTTAAGGGCAAGCAAAATCTAGATAATATGTTGGGGGTTAAAGTCAACTTCCAAAAGGAAGACTTGGGGTACACACCTCAGAACAAAAAATCTTTTGAGCATAAGATCACAACATCCTTTGTTCATGAAAAGTACTATAATCATGCTTCATGTTCTAATTATAAACCCCAACATGTTCAGCCTAAACCACACGGATATCAAAGAACTTTCTCACATGCTAATTGCTTTCATTGTGGTAGATTTGGTCATGTGATTTCCAACTGCTGGTTTAGACAAAGCACGCCTAAATATAATGTTCCATGGACAAAGAGAACACCCGCAAGAAGTTGGACTAACTCCTATGGACCCAAACTTGTTTGGGTACCAAAAATAATTGCATGAGAATTTCTCTTCTTGCAGATATGTCTTGAAGCCAGGGGGAGCAAGTGGTACTTGGATAGCGGCTGCTCAAGGCATATGACAGGGGACAATAAAGTGTTCTCTACACTGCAAGACAAGGATGGAGGTTCAGTTGTCTTTAGAGGTCAAGACAAAGGTAAAATCGTTGGGATTGGCCACATTGGTAAGAATTCTGAAATCCTTATTGAAGATGTGCTTTTGGTGAAAGGTCTGAATCATAACTTGCTAAGCATTAGCCAATTGTGCGATAAGGGTTTTAAAGTTATTTTTGATGAAACTTACTGCATTGTCTTGAACAAAAACACAAATGAGATCAAATTTCTTGGAAAAAGGAATAACAATGTCTATACTGTTGATATTGATAATGTTTCGTGCGATGATCTCTGCTTGGTTGCGAACAATCATGAAAATGCATGGTTATGGCACCGAAGATTAGGTCATGCTAGTTTTGGAGTAATCTCTAAGTTGTCTAGACATGACTTGGTGAATGGTCTGCCAAAATTGAAATTTGAAAGTGATAGGATCTGTGAAGCTTGTACAAAAGGTAAGCAAACACGAGTTTCCTTCAAAAACAAAAATATTGTTTCATCTGCTAGGCCTTTGGAACTGTTGCATCTTGATCTTTTTGGCCCTACTAGAACATCTAGCCTAGGTGGAAAATCCTATGGCTTTGTGATTGTTGATGACTTTTCTAGATTCACATGGGTGTTATTTTTAGCTAATAAAAGTGATGCCCTGATGGAGTTTCAAGTGTTTTGCAGAAAAATCTAAAATGAAAAAGGTTACCTCATCACCACCATCCAGAGTGATCATGGTGGTGAATTTGAATATCATGAATTCAGCATTTTCTGTGAAGAGCAGGGGTACACATATAATTTTTCATCACCAAGGACGCCCCAGCAAAATGGAGTAGTGGAAAGAAAGAACAGAACATTAATAGACATGGCCCGGACCATGCTAAGTGAGAATTCCCTACCTAAGTATTTTTGGGCTGAGGCGATGAGTACAGCTTACTACATCATCAACAGGGCAATGGTAAGGCCCATTCTGATGAAAACTCCATATGAGCTCTACAAGGGTAACAAACCAAACATCTCTTATCTTAAACTCTTTGGATGCCCTTGCTATATTTTGAACAACGGTAAGTCCAACCTGGGTAAGTTTGATGAAAAGAGTGATAAAAGAATCTTCCTAGGTTATGCACTCAATTCTAGAGCTTACCGTTTATTTAATAAAAGGACTTTGGTTGTTGAAGAAATTCCTCATGTCATCTTTGACGAATCTGAATCAAAACTGAAAGACCAAACTTCTTCTACCTTGGATGCAGATGAAGATCCTAAGAACTCAATGAGTGTCAAGGCTAAGGATGAACCATTGAAAGCAACCTCAAGTAATAATGAAAAAGATGAAGATCCTACACTCGAGACACTACAAGAACCACAAGTGCAGCATCCTGACCTACCCAGCTCTTCCACATTTTTAAAGGATCATCCAGCTGTGAATGTCATAGGCAATCTGGAAGATGGGGTAAGAACCAGGTCCTCTCTAAGGCAGATAGAAGAGGAGGATTTGCTGGCTCTACTTTCACAAGAAGAACCCAAGGACATTCATGAAGCTCTTTAAAATGAATCATGGATTCAGGCTATGCATGAAGAGCTGCACCAGTTTGAAAGAAACGAGGTATGGACCCTCGTGCCGCGTCCTAAGAACCATCTCACTATTGGAACCCATTGGGTTTTCAGAAATAAGCTAAATGATGCCGGATTGGTTGTTAGGAATAAGGCTCGGCTTGTTGCCAAGGGGTATAGCCAGGAGATGGGTATTGATTTTGATGAATCCTTTGCACCGGTTGCTAGACTTGAAGCAGTCCGAATCTTATTGTCCTATGCTTGCTCCTTGAACTTTAAGTTATTTCAAATGGATGTTAAATCTGCATTTCTTAACGGCTATATCAAGGAGGATATTTTTGTAGAGCAGCCTCTAGGTTTTGAAGATTCCAAACATCCACAACATGTATACAAGCTCCAAAAGGCCCTGTACGGACTAAAGCAAGCACCAAGGGCGTAGTATGAATGGATTACCTCATTTCTGGTTGAAAATGGCTTTAAGAGAGGTAAGGTTGATCAAACTCTGTTCAAGAAGAAATCAGGTAAAGACATTGTAGTAGTTCAAGTGTATGTGGATGACATCATTTTTGGAGCTACTAACCATGCCTTATGCGATGAATTTGCAGAAATTATGCAAGGAGAATTCGAGATGAGTTTAATGGGGGAGCTAAACTTCTTTCTTGGATTACAGGTGAAGCAATCTTCTGAGGGCATTTTCATAAGTCAAGCAAAGTACACAATGGAATTGTTAAAGAAATACGGTATGGCGGAAGCAAAACCTATATCAACTCCCATGGCTACCACCACAAAGCTGGATAAAGATGAAAATGGTAAAACAGTAGATCCTACACTGTTTCGAGGTATGATCGGATCACTACTGTACCTTACAGCATGTCACCCTGACATTCAATTAGTGTATGTCTTTGTGCCCATTTTCAGTCATGCCCCAAGGAATCTCATTTATCAGCTGTGAAACACATCTTTAGATATCTCATTGGCTCAATAGACTTTGGCTTGTGGTTTCCTATCGGTGGTTCCTTTGATTTAATTGCCTATATCGATGCGGATTATGCTGGGTGCATTGTAGATCGTAAAAGTACAAGTTGGTACTGTCAATTTCTTGGTGATTGCCTAGTCTCATCGGCCTCCAAGAAACAACATTCAGTAGCTCTCTCAACAGCCGAGGCTGAATATGTAGCCGCCGGAAGTTGTGGAGCCCAAGTACTTTGGATCAAAAACCAACTGCTTGATTTGGATGTTGAAATGAAAACTATTCCAATACTGTGTGATAATACCAGTGCAATTAATTTGTCAAAAAATCCTGTTCAGCACTCTAGGACCAAACATATAGATATTCGCCATCACTTTCTGAGAGATCATGTAGGAAAAGGGGTCTTTGAATTGAATTTCATTGACACACACAATCAGCTAGTGTTGGCACCTAAAATATGATCGTCGGTGACCAAGCCATAAGGACGAATGACCCGGCCCACCGAAGTACGGAAGCCGATAAAGATCAACATATTGAAGATTTCTCAAGCCGCCAGAGCCTCGGGTCATTCCGTACAGACACGGGGACTTCACCTCAGGGGAGCCGAGACAAGCTCACAACCAACTGGCAGTGCGACCAAGCCTGCCTAATGAACCGGCATCGACTCTGTCATACCGCATACACCACATCCGTTGTCCGATCAAGGATGACGGTCTATCCAGTGATCCCCCACCAAATGAAGAGGTTCTCCTGAGGACGAAGGAGTTCCCCCGGCTCTCCAGCACGGAGGACCGAAAGCTCTGGCGGCGGGAGATCCCGATCACCCGACATGGGTGCGGCTTCCTGCCAAGATGGGCCCATTAGCGGCCGAATGATCACCCAGCTCGGGCGGAGCTATCCCTGGTGTTGTCACGTCTTCCGAGAAGCCTCGGAAACGAGCCAGGCCAAGCTAACGGCATGGATCAGAGAGCTAAAGGCCGTGTGCCCGCAGAAAACCCGTGCGAGCAGTCTAAAGCAATCTATGCACCTCGAGAATGGCCGTACGCCAATCTAGGAGCTTCGACAGATCATATCGCCGAAGCCTTAGTAAGCAGTGGCAGAGTACATGTTCACGATGGCCCCCGGAATTATCCCCGAGTTCATTGCCTGGCTTGAAGCGTACAAGAAGCATTAGCCCGGCGCGCCTTAAACCGGCGCGCCCCCCACTCAATACCCTTAAACCGGCGCCCCCTTTCCTTTAGCCCTTAGCCCGGTGCGCCCCTTACCTCCAACCCTTATCCCGGCGCGCCCCCCTACCTTCCGCCCTCTTCCCGGCGCGCCAGTTACCCTATCGAATGACGCCTTAAACCGACGCGATAAGTTGATGAAGAATTCCCCGGCGCGCCAAAAGCTCACGCCGGATGAAGAGCCCCTAACCTGTTATATATAGGGGCGAGGTTCGATTGAAAAGAAGGCTAGAAGGCTAGAAGGCGAGAAGGCTGGAAGGCTGGGAAGGCTCTGGGCTCTCAGAGAAATAGAAAAAGAAAAGGGTGAGGCAACTGCGAAACGAGAGAGTCTTCTTCCTTTCTCGGGATACACAGAGAGGGAGGGTTTTTCTTCTCTGAAGGGGCAACCGTCGGCCGGCATCGATGATACTCTATTTTTTTTAGGAACATGTGGGCAGGGGCCGTTCCTATTCCTGCTTTCCGCGTTTCTTTTCCTTTTCCTCTAAGCTTCTATACATCGAATGTAAGCGATGGAGGGGAGGGGCGACGATGATATGAGTCGATTCCCCTCCCCCCTTTCTTTGCGATTTCTTCTGCCATCTTCTCTCTGTTATCGTGACCTGGGCGTCCTCTGCTTCTAAATAGCGTTAAACGGCAACCAAACAATGGTGCCGGAATTGTAATCTCGCCGTGCGAATGTCAAATCCTCCCTGTCTTAGGGATGGTGATCTGTATGCATGCCTGTGGATGCTTGAATCAATAAATTGGAGGAACGATCTCCCCTTTCTCTATCTTTATCTATACTGATACGTGCGTCAGGATTCTTCTCTGCATAGGGCCGATTCCGGTTTCCTCGAGATGCATATTATGCCCCGAATCACCGCGGGCTACAGAAACACCCCTCCCCGGGGGCTCTCTTGCGTTTCATTTCTTTCATGTTTAGTTCAAGGGCTTTGCATCCCTTTCTCCTCTCGGATGGAGCCGTGCCTCTGCATGCGCCTTTGTCCCCTCGAGTATTGTTTTCTAACTGTTCGAGCATATGTCCCTGCCGGGGGTCTGTCTAACTTAGGCCGTTATTACATGTTCTTCGTGGCCATCTGCATCGTTCCGAGGTTTCCCCGTCACTTCAATCACCCGGGGAGGGGGACATTCCCCTTTTAGTTCCTGCAGTTGCCGGGCGACCGAGAGCCCTACCTCTTCATGGTGGGCGTCTTCTCGAAGCCATGGCCAATAATGAAGGGGGCCTGGGTCAACGAACTCAACCCCGACAGACCAAGGCCCGATCGAGACCAGGGGGTGTGCGCTCCTTGTAGGCTAGTCCTCGGAGTTCCACTCTCCCAATGGTCAGTCCCTTCATGGGACGAATCACTGACCACGAGTCCTTCACCCCTCGTAGGCTAGCCCTCGGGGTGTCGTCCTCATCATCAGTGACTTCGCCCTTCTATTTCTTCCCCCATGGAGCTTTGGTGCCCCTAGCAGGCTTGTCCTCGGGGTATCCTATCCAGTGGGGTATGCTGGCCGCCTTTGGGCAGACCGGTGATTTAGGGGCTTGCTCCATTAGTGAGTATGACCCCGATCCTCCCCTGCAACTCTGTTTGTTCAGGGGAGATGCTGTCAAATTTTTGACAGACTCTAGATAATTATGTCAATAAAAATGATCGCTCCAAATCGAATCAACTCAGTGCTCGAGTATGAACCTCGCACTGACCTCCCCATCATTTCCAGAAGGCCATGGACTCCAAACAAACAATCGTTTGGCCCAAACAACTTAAGAAAGGGTCCCATGAAGTCTAACGAACTTAAAAAGTTCATAATTCAACAAAACAGGTTTAATACGGCGCGGTCTTAACCGGCGCGCCCTAAACCGGCGCGGTACCCCCCCGCGCCGGATTAACCCCACACTCATTTCCTTAAAAAATTTCCTTGCGACTTTCCGGCGCGCCCTAAACCGGCGCGCCCCAACTCTCTTGCGCGCCGTCTCAACTGCATGAAGACCGCGCCGTATTAGCCGCTATGCCTACGCTTTATCGCGCCGTATAAGTTTTCTTACATAGTCACGCCGGTTTTGAAACCTTGTGCCGCTCTAATGGTCTATTTACCCCGGGGCAAGCCTCGCCTCTCGGGGGCAATGTCGGCAAGCCGTAGCAGGCATTGAATTGAATAAAGGAGGGTCAAGCGAGCCCGAGTCATGCCGTCATCATACTCACCATCATAATCCGTTAGCATTTCGCTTTCGCTAGCATACTTGTGTTGCTCTCCCTCTTCTCGACGAGGGGTAATAAATATGGGTGATCGTCACCGTCTTCATAACGCTATCTTCATGTTCAATATAATCATGAATGTCTTGTGTGCATGCATGCATAGATCTCCTGGTATATCAAATGGCGTCGGCTAAAAGCCGGATCATGTCTGGCCGGAAGCCCTCGTCACGCGCGATGGTGGTCTTCGGACCTGCGTCCTCCGCCACGTACCTAGGATCCATTTTCCCATTTAACTACGCATCTTTCGCATGATTAATGCTGCATCCTGCCTGTCATTGCTATAATCATCATGTAGCTCTTTTAACCCGGCTTCGACAGCCCGATATCTCGGCAATTAATCAAAGGTGTTCCCTCCTCGTGGGGGATGTAATTAACGCCATAACCTTTATGGTATGGCGGACTGCTGGTCCCGACCGAACCTCACATTCGCCCGACATGGGTCAGAATGAGCGCACAATAGAATTGTCACTCATGTGACTGGCACGCCCGCGTCGTCAATCAGTCAGTTGACTACCAGTTAGATAAATGGTTGATCGACACGCGAACGAAAAGAAACGAACGAAAAGGACGAAAGAAAGAAAAGGTCGCAAACAAGTCTGGCACGCCCGGTGGGACCAGTGTCACCTTTCATCTCTTTGCCGAGATACTCGGGCTTCGAAGCCCTCTCAAAGACTACTGATTATCGCCTTGTTTGATATTTCAGTGCAAACAATGACGACTCACGGGATAACCGGCGTCGGCTTCAGTCCTGCGATCGTCGCCAGACACGCGCAAGGGTACCTGGCGGTGCCCATGGAATTTGGTAGCTTTCCTCCTGCTGTGGGCTTCCCCAACTTCTTGGGGTTGGCCTTTGTCGACATGCTGGAAGTCGAAGCCACGGAACCTGTCGAGGAAACCGTGAAGGAAGCGGAGCCTCTGAAGGCTCCCTGCTGCGATGGGTCGCTCAAGAATCCGGCCCCGGCCGCTAGCTGCCTGGTGCACCACGTTGTACGTGGGACGCACCCCACTGTCATCAACAGACGCTCTGGACGACGTCAGCGTCGCCAGGACCGCAAGAACACTACTGTGATCACCGGAACTGTCTCTTAGTCCGGGAAGTCAATGCTGGTGGGAGGCATGCGTGTCTTCCTCAACGGGCACACGGCGGGGGCGACCCCAGACCGAGTCATCCCCAACGTCCCTATCCACAACACCTATCATGCCCTCGCTGGAAGGAGGGCAGAAAGAGAAGAAGCCGGCCCCTATGGCCAAGGAAGCTCGGCACTCAAGCCGAAAAAGTTCAAACAGGTGTGGGTTCCCAAGCAGACCCGACCAGCCTACCATCTGACACCCATCCGCCGCCGTCCTATGAACGACGAGGCGGGAGCGAGAAGAGAAAGGGGCTTGTCCCGACGAATGAAGAAGAAGTGGTTGCGGATCCCCCGCGTCGCAGAAGTTTCCGGGCTGCTGCCCGCCAAGCCAACGTCCCAGTCACGGGACGAAGATTCCAACAGCCGGCCGACAGAGCTCGGCTGGCCTATATCCCTCCTACTGGAGGTCGACAACTATCCCCCGTACTCTATCAAGAGCGGGGTCAAGAGGAGGTAACCTGTCTGATCAGGAACTACTTTCGAGGGCTGGGCAACCCCTCGCTGGGTCAGCAGCGACTGATGCAGACAGTCGCCACTGACGAAGACTACTTCCCATCAGTGGCGGATGAAGAAGATATGGAAGATAGAATGATGGTGTCGTCGGTCGACGACAATAGATACGATGACGGCTTTGAGATCGAAGCCGATGAAGCCTTCCCCGAGCGGGAAGAAAGAAGAAGGGTTTCTGTGTTCGAGAGGCTGACCTTTCCGCAACAAGCCAGGCGGAGGGTCCATCGACAAAGAAGAAGGATGCAGGTTTTCACTTGCAACATGGCTGGCGTGTCCAGCCGATATGGGGAGCTCCCTGAAGACCCCCAAGAACTGGCTCAATTGGCCGTACGGCCGGGGCCGACTACCCGCAGGACAGAAGCAGCAAGAGGGCTTCTGACAATGATGAAAGAGAAGCAGCCCCAGGTCTACCTCCACTGGGATGACAAAGCCCCCGTCTTGACCGCTAATGTGGTGACGACGGAAGAAGAAGACGACGTACTCCTCGACATCCTGCCTGAGGGTATGTCCGAGGAGACAACAGAAGGTGTCCCCACCACTATAGATCCATCAGTCTTGATGCTGCTGCAAAAATATCAACGGGAAATAGATTCCCTGAAGAAACAGCTGATGGAGAAAACTGAACACTCATCGGCCTCTAAACCACCCGAAGTCCAGGGTGAATCATCCCGGGGAGTGGCTCGTCGAGACGACCCTCCACCGCTCTATACACTACCACAGCCGTCAGAACCAACTGTGACGACAGCACAACAGCGGCCGCCACAGCCTCAGCCGCTGCTACCTCCGGTGCTTCCTCAGGTGCACCCAACACCCCCGCTGTTGCATCCTCCACAGGCGACCACCCTGGTCACCCCATACCTGCAGCCAGCACACTTCTATCCGGAGCCAGTCGACCCCACGGTCGTGAACCGGATGATGGTGGAAAGGATGATCGAGCTAAAGCTCGCAGAGAAGAGCGAAGGCGACTACGTCGCATTCGATGCCTATCGGGTGCCCTACCCGCAACACCATGCGGCTAAACGACTTCCCCCGGGAGTCAACAAGCCGCCCAAATTTGACAAATTCAACGGGAAGGGTTCCCCAAAAGAGCATATTGCATATTATATGACCGTTATGGGTGATCTGGCCACCGACGAGTCATACCTGCTAAAATTCTTCGGGTCCTCGCTGACGGGGCTCGCTTTCGAATGGTATTCCAGTCTCTCGGCCGGGTCAATTAATGACTGGTCAGATATGCAGAGGAAGTTCAGAGAAAGATTCCATGTCACAGAGAGGGAGGTCACAGTGGCCGAGCTCTATTCAACAAAACAAAGGGCAGATGAGACAGCCCTTGATTACATCAAGAGGTGGAGGAACCTCAGAATGAGATGTAAGCGCCCCCGCATCAGGAGGACGCTGTGCAAATATGTAAGCAAAATCTCAGGAGGGAGGTCCTGGAAAAGATGATTGGCATGGAAATACGGTCGTTCGACCGGCTGAATAATGTGGTGGCTGAGGTGGAAGCTTTTCTAGCCAAGCCTGTCCCGACGTCAACTGCCAGCATAGCCCAGAAAGGCAAGGCTGCGGAACGGCGCCCCGTACCTAAAGAAGCGAATGCGCTTGATATCAAGGCGTTCGAACAACAGAAGGAGAAAGGCAAGAAAGCGGCTCCCCCGCAACCTGCAAAAGCTCCAGATGACAAAGAAGGTCCTTCGTTGAGGGACAAAATGAAGAAGGCTTATTCCTTTCCTAAGGATAAGACCCGGATCCTGTTTGACTGGGTAACAGAATACAGTATGGTCACTCTGCCTGAGCCAAGAAGACCAGAAGACCTCAAAAGAAGAGACAGTCCGAGATTCTGCCCCTACCACCAGATGTTGGGACATTCAATCGAAGACTGTTATGTTTTCAAAGACATCATTGAAGGAATGGTGAAGAAGAATGAAATAGAGCTGGGAGAGTACAAAGTAGACCCTCCTCAGCCACATGAAGCTCCTCCCAGAAGAGCAGCAGTCAACATGGTCTCCCTCTACCAGGCATTACCTGAGGAGATCTCTGAAGCAAGCACACGAGCACCTACGAAATCCATTTCCTGGAGCCCGTGAAAGAACAACAGGGGTGGCAGCAAATCCCTGTGAAGCACAAGAAGAAGAGGGCACCCCGCCCAAAAGAGGGGGCACATATCCGTGGCATTACACCCCGGCCTGCTCCGCCAGTGGTAGCACCCGTATGGGTCACTCCACCTACAGCTGTCAGAATACATACGCCTAACAGGAGAAGACAAACTCCGCTGCCAGTAATCAAGGAAACCAATCCTGGGGTCCTTCGACTGCAACACTTAATTGAAGGGTTAGATGAATATGTACAGCCCGAACTGAAACCTCTGCTGGTACGGGACCACGTCCCATGGCAAGAGCTGGAGCAACTCTCACTCAAGCAAAGGGAAGAAGCTGAAGCAGCACCACCTCAAGAGAGCAACCTGTTCTGGGGGCAAGCACCTGCAGAAACCAAAAAGAAGAGAAAGCAAAAGAAAAAGAAAAGAAAGGCCGCTGGGGCCCATAAATACAGGTCGTCTCCTGCAATACTCTGTCAGCACTCTTCAACCTACCCGGAGAAGAGGAAGAAGAAGAAATCTGCTTCACACCCCATGCTGGGGGAGGCAAGGCCGAGGCCGCAACTGCTGCACATGCCACTCGGTCAGGCCGGAAATGGGGGCGCCAGCCGCCACCCAATCACAACATTATGTTCAGAGGGGAGCAACCCTACAAGACACCTTCGCCGGAAGTTAAGGGAGTCCAAATCCCTCCTCCGTCAGGTCTATACAGCAAAACTGGGGGCAAGACAGTCCCTTCATTCCTTGAATTCATGAAGATGTCAAAGGGGAAGCAGCCTTGTCAGGAGGCTAACCTTACGCCCGGGGTCATTCACCCGCAGCCAGCGCAATCTACTGAGGATGCAAATGCAGATGGGGCTTGCCCTACACCAGCTAATAAAGAAGACCCGACAGCCGATGCCAGTCAAGAGGGTGCCGAGTCCGAGGAAGGCGAAGCAGGTCCGTCAGGGCCCGCGAATCAAAGCCTTTCCAAGCCTAGATGGGCTGAAGAAATGAAGCTCTCCAATGTCCGGGCTGGAAGCCGAATAATGAAGTTGCTCAAGAAGCTCCCTGCTCGATTTACGATCTGGGAAATTCTCTCTTTGAGTGAAGAGACTCGACAGGCGATCATCACTGCTCTGCAGACGCCTGCTCATTTTGAAGCCTGCATAGCTGAGGCTATACCAGAAGCCAGTATGACCTTCTCTCCAGAAGACATGCTACTACCTACTGCCAGTCACAACAGGCCGCTATATATGAAAGGGCACCTGAACGGAAGAGAACTGAACCGGATTCTGGTTGATCCTGGTGCAGCAGTCAACATCCTGCCATATAGAATATACGAGAGGTACCACTTTAATGTGCATCTCGAGAAAGTCGGGGATATGCGTATCGCTGGCTTCAACCAAAAGTGTGAAGTATCTATGGGAGTGGCAGAGTTCACACTGACCCTGGCAGATTTCACTACAACGGTGCAGTTTCATATCATTGACTCTCGCACCTCTTACAAAGCACTGCTCGGCCGCCCATGGCTGCATGAAAATATGGTGGTGCCCTCCACGCTCCACCAATGTATCAAATACAGCCTCCAGGGGAAGGAGGAGAGGATATTTGCTGACATCCACCCATTCGAGGTGTTTGAATGTCACTTGGCGGACGCCAACCTATATACGGGATCTCCCCGGAAGGTTTCTGAAGATGGAGCCCCCGTAGGGGCATCGAAGAATAAATCGGGTGACGGTTGGTATCCACCACCGCCGCGCGGATATGTCAAGCCGAAGGTGGTTTCCCACATCACGGCTTCTGGAAATGTCGGCAGGGTGACACCCCCAGCATTATACCCCAAAGCTAAGGAAGTGCATGTTGATCGACAGCACGACCGCATCGGAGTCCCGGCCGGCCTCACCAAGCCAGTCTCCGGCCTTAATGATCCCACTGTCGAACCTTTCAAAGCCTGGGAGGTGACACAAGAAGATGGGCCCAGCAGCTTGTTCTATACAGCTGAGGAGCATCCCACTCGGGAGGATACAGACTGCAGCCTCCCTGAGGATCTAGCCAACCCGCGGGTTCCTGTTCAGGGCCTGGCATTTACCACTGATCGGACGGCCAGGATGTTTCAAAAGCAACACATCCCTCCCGATCAACCTCAAAAATGCAAGGAAGCTTTCCAGAAGATGTGGTATCCTGCAAATCTGGATAAAGAAATGAGACGTGTCTCTCAACATCCGGGTCTGGGCTTCACCCTGGAAGACTACTATTACAGTGGGCGGTATGAGGTGGATACCATCTCCACCTTCTATCCAACTGAAGATAGCCCTCTGGGAGCAACCTTTGATGAATATCCGGCGGAAGCTGAACATGCCGAATTGGCTCTACCCGGGAATCAACAAATGGAGACCTTGATCTCCTGCCGATGCTGGGAGCAGGTCCGTCCTGAGGAAGCGGCCTTTCAAGCCGAAT
The DNA here is from genome assembly GCA_022559845.1 of Amorphophallus konjac. NCBI lineage: Eukaryota > Viridiplantae > Streptophyta > Magnoliopsida > Alismatales > Araceae > Amorphophallus > Amorphophallus konjac. The sequence continues at coordinate 267,581,264 of CM040127.1, forward strand.
TTGATACGGCTAGCAGCAGCGAAGCCGAAGATACTCAAGAAGCAGAAGTCTCTCCCCCCGCAGGGGTCATACTAATGGCGACTTCAACATCCTTTCTGCCAGTCAACGAAGCCTCGGTTTACTCCAATCAAGGGGAGCCGGCTACCAGAAAAGATAAAGCCACTTCTGCGGGAGATTCAACTGTCCCAGAAGGCGAGACTCCCTCAACTTCTGCTACAAATCCAATATGCTGTCTGAGTCCGGCGGCAAACAACTACTGGCCTGTCATGGCTGCAACCTCATCTACAAGCGCTGAAGCTGTTCTCTCACCCTCGGGAGCTGCAACGGCAACGGATATGTCAATAGATCCATCCACACAGTCGCTAGCACGAGAAGCAAGAGGACCCCATGAAGCTCTGGCAGTGTCTGACGAGGAAGTCGAAGTACTCGACCCTCAAGATGGTATTCCAGACTTCGTTGACCTCCAGCCGGCACCTCCGGAGATAGAAGACGGAGGCCAAGCCACAGTCGATGAACTAATAGAAGTCAACTTGGGAGATGAGGAGGACCCTAGGCCCACCTTCCTCAGTGCCCAACTATCCCCAGAAGAACGGGAGCTGTACATCCAACTGCTGCTAGAATACCGGGATTGCTTCGCCTGGACTTATAAAGAGATGCCAGGTCTAAACCCTGCTGTCTCACAACACGAGCTAACAATCAGCCCCGAAGCCGAGCCGGTGAAGCAGCCGCCGCGGCGTATGAGGCCGGAGCTCATCACCCGAATCTGTGCTGAAGTTGACAAGCTCATTGATGTGGGATTTGTTGAAGAAAATCAGTACACCACATGGCTGGCGAATATCGTCCCTGTGAAAAAGAAGAATGGACAGATCCGGATTTGTGTTGACTTCCGAGATCTAAATAAAGCCTGCCCTAAGGATGATTTCCCGGTACCAATAACCGAGGTCATGATCGATGCTACAACCGGCCATGAAGCCCTGTCGTTCATGGATGGGTCTTCCGGCTACAATCAGATTTGGATTGCGGAGCATGACCGGGTCCATACTGCTTTCCGAACTCCTAAAGGCATTTATCATTACAAGAGAATGCCATTCGGACTGAAAAATACTGGCGCAACCTATCAGCGCGCAATGACCAAAATTTTTGATGAATTGCTCTACCACAAGGTCGAGTGCTACATAGATGACCTGGTGGTCAAGACCAGAAGAAAAGAAGATCACCTGAAAGACCTCCGGATTATTTTTCAGAGGCTGAGGTAGCATGAACTAAAAATGAATCCTATGAAATGTGCGTTCGGAGTGTCGAGCGGAAAATTCTTGGGCTTCATCGTCCGATATCGGGGAATCGAGATAGACCCCGCAAAGATCAAGGCGATTCAGGAGTTACCTCCACCTAGGAACATCTCCGAGCTGAGGTCGCTACAGGGCCGCCTGGCTTATATCCGGCGGTTCATTTCCAATTTGTCAGGGCGATGCCAGCCTTTTCACAAGTTGATGATGAAAGATGTTCCCTTTTATTGGGATGAAGATTGCCAGACAGCCTTTGACAAGCTAAAAGACTATCTGAAGACTCCTCCAGTATTGGGCGCACCGGTGAAAGGACGGCCGTTGATACTGTATATAGCAGCCACACACAATTCTCTGGGGGCAATGCTGGCCCAGAATAATGAAGAAGGGAAAGAACAAGCCCTCTATTACCTCAGTCGGAGACTGGTCAGAACTGAAGAAAAATATACTTATATTGAGAAGATCTGCCTGGCACTAGTCTTCGCAGTCAAAAAGCTCCGGCATTATATGTTGTCGCATGAAATCAGCTTGGTATCCAAGGAGGATCCCCTAAAATATATTATGTCCCAGCCGGCACTCAAAGGCCGCCTAGGCAAATGGGCGGTAATCCTTATGGAGTTTGATGTCTACTACGTACCGCGCAAAGCCATCAAAGGTCAAGCTATTGCAGACTTCTTTGCTGAACATCCGATACCGCGGGAAAGCCCATGGGAACCGGAACTTCCCGAGGATGAAACCCTAGAAGCCGCCCAAGTACAGCCTTCCTCATGGCAGCTATACTTTGATGGCGCTTCCAGAATTGACACCTCTGCTACCGGGTCATCCAGGGTCAGAGCAGGAGCAGGCATAGTCTTGAAGTCCCCAGAAGGAGAAGTGGTGCACACTTCCTGCTCCATAAACAAACAATGCACAAACAATGAAGCGGAATATGAAGCCCTGATAATCAGGTTGCAGATTGCTCTGTCCATGGGAATTCAGATGCTGGAAGCATTCGGAGACTCCATGCTAGTTATAAAACAGCTGGAAGGAGAGTTTGAGGTGCGAAAGCAAGAGCTCTTCCCCTACCACCAGTTGGCAACTCGCCTGATGTCAAGATTTTACTTCATCAGCATCAAGCATATCAATCGAGGCCGGAATGCTCAGGCGGACGCCCTCGCTAAGTTGGCTAGTTCATTGGCAGTCCCGCCAGACACAAGCCTGAATGTAACAGTGATCAACCGCCGACAGGTCCCTAGCGTAACAGAGGTTCTGGCCGACGAACAAGAGATGGAAGTAGCAGTCATCGAAGGGGTTCAGCAGCCCGACTGGCGAGAGCATCTCCTACGCTGGTTTCAACACCAGCAACTTCCAAAAGAAAAGGAACAGAGAATGAAGCTCCTGAGGATCAAGGATTCTTACGAGATGAGAAGCGGGACCTTGTTCCGAATTATGGCAGATGCCCGAAGGAAAGTCCTACTCCGTTGCTTGTCTTCAGCAGAGGCGGGACAGGTGATGCAAGAAGTTCATGCAGGATCAGCTGGAGCACACCAGGCTGGCCCGAAAATGAAAATTGAGATAAAGAAGCTGGGTTATTATTGGCCCACTATATTTGATGATTGCTGCAAGTTTGCCAAAGCTTGTCAGAAATGTCAAGAACACACGAATGTGGCAAGGAGACCTCCAGTGCCACTGCATCCCACTCTACCAAGTTAGCCGTTTGCTCAATGGGGCACGGACGTGGTGGGGCCACTACCAGCATCTTCATCAGGGTGCAAATACATCTTAGCAGCTACAGACTACTTCTCCAGATGGGCGGAGGCAGTAGCACTAAGAGATGTGACCGGAGAACTAGTTGCAAGATTCTTCCAGCAGAATGTAATATTCCGGTTCGGGATCCCCAGCTGAATCATCTCTGATAACGGCAGCCATTTCAGAAATCAGAAGGTTTATCGGCTGGCCGACAAATACAAAATTGACTGGAGGACATCGTCCCCCTACAACCCTCAAGCCAATGGACTAGCAGAGGCCTTTAACAAGACCTTGTGCACATTACTGGCAAAGACTGTCAGGTCTAACAAAAAGGATTGGGAAGAAAGGATGTACGAAGCACTTTGGGCTTATCGTACTGTCTACAAGACCCCAACCGGCTGTTCACCTTTCTCCCTTGTCTATGGGTCAGAAGCTGTAGTGCCGATTGAACTTGAAGTTTCTTCATTGCGAGTTGCCATCCAGCACGGATTAGTCAGTGATGAACAGACCAATGCAGAAAGAAGATTGGAAGAGCTCGCTGAGCTCGAAGGAAAACGCCTCCGGGCGCAACAAAACATCCAACTCTACCAAGCTCGCATGGCCCGCGCTTTTGACAAGTTGGTCAAGGGTCGAGAGTTCAAGAAAGGAGACCTGGTGATGGTCAAAAGAAGAGAAGTGATGGCCTCTAACCCCAAAGGGAAGCTGGTCAAAAACTGGGTCGGACCGTATGTCGTCCGCCGAGTATATGAAGGGGGTGCCTACGTCCTTGTAGACCATAAAGGAGTCATCCAGTTCTCTCCCCTCAACGGAAAACACATTAAGCTGTATCATGCGGCGCAGCCGACACACCCCGTGTGATCGGTCGGAACACCCTTTCCTTGGCTAGTGGCACTCTGCCCTAACCGAGCTACCTTCTCCTTGGTTAGCGGCACTCCGCCCTAACCGAGCTACCCTTTCCTTGGCAAGTGGCACTTCGCCCTAACCGAGCTACCTTTCCTTGGCTAGTGGCACTCCGCCCTAACCGAGCTACCTTCCCCTTGGTTAGCGGCACTCGCCCTAACCAAGCTACCTTCTCCTTGGTTTAATGGCACTCCGCCCGAACCGAGCTACCTTCTCCTTGGTTAGCAGCACTCCGCCCTAACCGAGCTACCCTTTCCTTGGCTAGTGGCACTCCGCCCTAACCGAGCTACCTTTCCTTGGCTAGTGGCACTCCGCCCTAACCGAGCTACCTTCTCCTTGGTTAGCAGCACTCCGCCTTAACCGAGCTACCCTTTCCTTGGCTAGTGGCACTCCGCCCTAACCGAACTACCCTTTCCTTGGTTAGCGGCATTCCGCCCTGATCGAGCTACCCTTTCCTTGGTCTAGTGGCACTCCGTCCTAACCAAGCTACCCTTTCCTTGGCTAGTGGCACTCCGCCCTAACTGAGCTACCTTCTCCTTGGTTAGCGGCACTCCGCCCTAACCGAGCTACCCTTTCCTTGGCTAGTGGCACTCCGCCCTAACCGAGCTACCTTTCCTTGGCTAGTGGCACTCCGCCCTAACCGAGCTACCTTCCCCTTGGTTAGCGGCACTCCGCCCTAACCAAGCTACCTTCTCCTTGGTTTAATGGCACTCCGCCCGAACCGAGCTACCTTCTCCTTGGTTAGCGGCACTCCCCCTAACCGAGCTACCCTTTCCTCGGCTAGTGGCACTCCGCCCTAACCGAGCTACCTTTCCTTGGCTAGTGGCACTCCGCCGTAACCGAGCTACCTTCTCCTTGGTTAGCGTCACTCCACCTTCACCGAGCTACCCTTTCCTTGGCTAGTGGCACTCCACCCTAACCGAGCTACCTTCCCCTTGGTTAGCGGCACTCCGCCCTAACCAAGCTACCTTCTCCTTGGTTTAATGGCACTCCGCCCGAACCGAGCTACCTTCTCCTTGGTTAGCGGCACTCCGCCCTAACCGAGCTACCCTTTCCTTGGCTAGTGGCACTCCGCCCTAACCGAGCTACCTTTCCTTGGCTAGTGGCACTCCGCCCTAACCGAGCTACCTTCTCCTTGGTTAGCAGCACTCCGCCTTAATCGAGCTACCCTTTCCTTGGCTAGTGGCACTCTGCCCTAACCGAACTACCCTTTCCTTGGTTAGCGGCATTCCGCCCTGATCGAGCTACCCTTTCCTTGGTCTAGTGGCACTCCGTCCTAACCAAGCTACCCTTCCCTTGGCTAGTAACACTCCGCCCTAACCGAGCTACCTTCTCCTTGGTTAGCGTCACTCCGCCCTAACCGAGCTACCTTCTCCTTGGTTAGCGTCACTCCGCCTTCACCGAGCTACCCTTTCCTTGGCTAGTGGCACTCCGCCCTAACCAAGCTACCTTCCCCTTGGTTAGCGGCACTCCGCCCTAACCAAGCTACCTTCTCCTTGGTTTAATGGCACTCCGCCCGAACCGAGCTACCTTCTCCCTTGGTTAGCGGCATTCCGCCCTAATCAAGCTACTTTTCCTTGGTTAGCAGCATTCCGCCCTAATCAAGCTACTTTTCCTTGGCTAGCGGCTCTCCGCCCTAATCAAGCTACCTTTCCTTGGTTAACGGCATTTCGCCCCGATCAAGCTACCCTCTCTCGGTTCGCATTCCGAATAAAGAAAGAGGAAGAAAAGAAAGAAGTCAAAATAAAAATGGGGTTAAAAATAGAGATACCCCGCCGGACTTGCTCCCATATCGGGACAAGTGCATAAATGGCTATAACCCGGCTGTGGCGAAAACCCGAAAGGGCGTCGCAGGCAAAATCGGGTACCCCGCCACGTGAAAACCCGAAAGGGCGCGTGGGCAAAAGCAAGAGGGGGCTGGCTTCGGCGAAAACCCGAAAGGGCGCCTGAGTCGGTAAAGTGGTAATTTCCCAAATGCCTCTCCTATCCTCCACCCAATAAAACTTCGAAAGAGACGATCATCAAAGTCCCGCTGGAAATCCTTTAACACATCATTTTCGACCCTCGTCATCATCGACGAGATCGGTCGACCTCTACCCTCAACTTGGACCCTACGTCCCTGTTGACAACCCCATCCTTGTTTCGGCAGTGATATATGCCTATGAACAAATCCTTTTCGACCCCCGTCATCCTCGACGAGATCGGTCGATCTCTACCCTCAACTTGGACCTTACATCCCTGTTGACAACCCCATCCTTGTTTCGGCAGTAGCATACGCCGACGAATAAATCCTTTTCGACTCTCGCCATCATCGGCGAGAACGGTCGATCTCTACTCTTGAACTTGGATCCTACATCCTTGTTAATAAGCTACGTCCTTGCTTCGACATTTAACCAGTGTCGACGAGATAGACCTAAGACCAACCCTTGTTCTCATCGACAAGGACGGTCAGCGTTCCCGCGGTCCAGTTCTTCTGAATCTCGAATTCAAAAACAAAAAAAGAAGAAGAAGAAAAAAGAAGGAAAAGAAATTGGGGTTAAAAATAAAGATACCCCGCCAGAATTGCTCCTATATCAGGTCAAGTGCAAAAATGGCTATAACCCAGCTGTGGCGAAAACCCGAAAGGGCGTCGCAGGCAAAATCGGGTACCCCGCCGCGTGAAAACCCGAAAGGGCGCGTGGGCAAAACAAGAGGGGGCTGGCTTTGGCGAAAACCCGAAAGGGCGCTTAGGTCAGTAATGTGAATAAAAATGAATGCTGAATAGTGATGATTCATTCTCTGTCCGGAAGACCCCTTTTCGAGGTCGTGGCAGAGTCTTCATCCGATATCCTACCAATATACATCTATTGTCACCCCTTTCGACCCTTGTCACCATCGGCAAGATCGGTCGCTACCTATCCGGTTTTTGTCACCATCGGCAAGACCGTCTACCCCTTTCGACCCTTGTCACCATCGGCAAGATCGGTCGCTACCTATCCGGTTTTTGTCACCATCGGCAAGACTGTCTACCCCTTTCGACCCTTGTCACCATCGGCAAGATAGGTCGCTACCCCATCCGGTTTTTGTCACCATCGGCAATACCGTCTACCCCTTTCGACCCTTGTCACCATCGGCAAGATCGGTCGCTACCCTATCCGGTTTTTGTCACCATCGGCAATACCGTCTACCCCTTTCGACCCTTGTCACCATCGGCAGGATCGGTCGTTACCCTTTCCGGTTTTTGTCACCATCGGCAATACCGTCTACCCCTTTCGACCCTTGTCACCGTCGGCAAGATCGGTCGCTAACCTATCCGGTTTTTGTCACCATCGGCAAGACTATCTACCCCTTTCGACCCTTGTCACCATCGGCAAGATCGGTCGCTACCTATCCAGTTTTTGTCACCATCGGCAATACCATCTACCCCTTTCGACCCTTGTCACCATCGGCAAGATCGGTCGCTACCTATCCGGTTTTTGTCACCATCGGCAAGACCGTCTACCCCTTTCGACCCTTGTCACCATCGACAAGATCGGTCGCTACCCTATCCAGTTTTTGTCACCATCGGCAATACCGTCTACCCATTTCGACCCTTGTCACCATCGGCAGGATCGGTCGCTACCCTATCCGGTTTTTGTCACCATCGGCAATATCGTCTACCCCTTTCGACCCTTGTCACCATCGGCAAGATCGGTCGCTAACCTATCCGGTTTTTGTCACCATCGGCAAGACCGTCTACCCCTTTCGACCCTTGTCACCATCGGCAAGATCGGTCGCTACCTATCCGGTTTTTGTCACCATCGGCAATACCGTCTACCCCTTTCGACCCTTGTCACCATCGGCAAGATCGGTCGCTACCTATCCAGTTTTTGTCACCATCGGCAAGACCGTCTACCCCTTTCGACCCTTGTCACCATCGGCAAGATCGGTCGCTACCTATCCGGTTTTTGTCACCATCGGCAAGACCGTCTACCCCTTTCGACCCTTGTCACCATCGGCAAGATCAGTCGCTACCTATCCGATTTTTGTCACCATCGGCAATACCGTCTACCCCTTTCGACCCTTGTCACCATCGGCAGGATCGGTCGCTACCCTATCCAGTTTTTGTCACCATCGGCAATACCGTCTACCCCTTTCGACCCTTGTCACCATCGGCAAGATCGGTCGCTACCCTATCCGGTTTTTGTCACCATCGGCAATACCGTCTACCCCTTTCGACCCTTGTCACCATCGGCAAGATCAGTCGCTACCCTATCCGGTTTTTGTCACCATCGGCAATACCGTCTACCCCTTTCGACCCTTGTCACCATCGGCAGGATCGGTCGCTACCCTATCCGGTTTTTGTCACCATCGGCAAGACCGTCTACCCCTTTCGACCCTTGTCACCATCGGCAGGATCGGTCGCTACCCTATCCGGTCTTTGCCGCCATCGGTAAGACTGTCTACCCCTTTCGACCCTTGTCACCATCGGCAAGACCGGTCGCTACCCGTTCTCGGTTCTGGCCGTTCTCGACAGGACCGTGTATCCGTCAGTTTCACTATGCCCTCCTGAGTCCCCCGAACTCTCGGCCGGCATAGGCCGTTTCTAGTCTCGAGAAAAGTCGCGGCGCGGTGGAGTGAACACCTCACCCCTTCCCTGAAGGCGTGAGCGCTCTCCTGCCCTAGTGACTCATACACTCGGACTAGAATCAACGGGCAAATGAAAGGAAAAAATGACAAGATGGAGTCTTCATTCAAAATCAGGACGGAGATTTTTCATTACTATGAAGTAAAAAGCACATGATTACATGGGCCATGCCCTGAAATATGTAAGGTGCATTAAAAGGGAGCACCTAAGGAAAAGAGACTACGGCAAAGGGCGTCGGAAGATGTCCTCCAGCACAGGAATACCCAGGGAGGGATGACGGATCAGTTCTTGCAACCTGAACTCGGTGGCCTCCAGCTCGGATAGCTTCATCTCCAGGGAAGCAGCTTGTCCCTCAGCCATCTCAGCATCCTCAACCTTTTGGACCCCCAGGCGATCTACTTCTTCAAGTTCAGCCTCTATCCTGGAAAGTTCGGCCCGCAATGCCGTCATCCGGGCCGTCAGGGAGCTCCGGCGTTGTAAAGAGGCGTTGGCTTCGTCCCTCGCCCTCGCCGCGGTCTCTTGTTTTCAGCCCGCTCCAATGATATGGCCGCCAGCTGGTCAGCTGCCTCCCGGCCCAAGAACTCCCTCCAGTTCACATACTTCAGGAGCAAGATTACCCGCGGAGTCCAGTCGTCCATGGGACAACCAAGGGCCAGCAGCGAGCGGGACAGATGCTCTATCAAGCCCCTCAGCTGAATATAAGTTAAATCCCTACTGGCTGTTACGGTCTGCTGGAGGGTCCCCAGGAACTGCCACACGACATCACTCGAGGACTGAAGACCAAGTGGCGACGTCTCGGGCAGTTCGAACTCTACTCTGCCATCCACGGCAGCCCATATATCATCAGCCGTCCCGGAGGATGACGACGGCATAAGCTGCAGCCCACTACCACTAGGAACAACCGCACCGGCAGATGCGGTGGCTAGATCCTCAGCAACAACAATCTCTTTGCCGGTCCCCTGGGGTGGGAGTCCAACAAGAACCTCGAGCACCGAGGACGTCCGTCCCTCAATAATCTCCCCGGCTTCTATCTCAGCAGAGCCACCCTTCTCCAGAACTGACTGCTGTGCAGCCTCCCTTGGCGGAGAATCTCCGGCTACTGCCGAACTACCAACTTCCACGAGCGCTCCGGGACCAACTGGAACCATCGCTGCTGCATGATCCTTTGGGTACCGCAATGCGATGGGCCGCAGGACGGACGGGAGAGTCGCCTGGCCTGTTCCCAGGGCCGGGAGTGGTATCTGCACCGTCATAGTTGGCAGTGCCACCTCAGTCTGCATCGGAGATGTATATACAGTTAAAACCTGGCTAGAAGAAGGAGAAAAGAAGCATGGTAAGCATCGGTCCTGGATAGGTCCTTACCTCGACCGGGACTAAGCTCAAATCTTCAAGAGCAGCTCCCCCAGCGCCAGCCTCCTCACCCGTAAGCGATAATGACGGCACAGGACCGCCCCATGATAACCGGGCCGGGCTGAAAGTCGGATAGTCACTCTCATAGGCAGAGGACACCCCAGCATCGTCGGTCTCAAAATCAAGCGGTGCTGGCTCCTCGTCACTGGAGCCGCCACCATAATCTACATGCTCAGAGGAGGAAGACCCCTCTGCTCTCTCAGGACGCTCCGCCGTCGAAGCAGGAGCCTCGCCAGCAGGAGCATCACCCTCGGCGGAAGCTTTCCCGGTGCTCTCCACACCGAGGGCAGCAATAGATGATACCTCGGGGGTGGGCTCTCCCTACCCCGAGGGGACCACCTCCTCTGCGCTCTCCGAGCTCGGAAACAATGGTGGTTGTATATCGACTACAATTCACAGCAAAAAAAAGGGGTCAAGGCGGCTAAAGATACGAAGATTTGTGTTGCTATCACAACTAAACTATAGATTACCTTCCATCTCCCGCCAGGGTGTTGGAGAGGGCAGATCCCTTTCTACGGGAGCAGTGGGGACTTCCTCTGTCCCGTCCCTAGCCGCTACATCTACCGTCGCCTCCGATCCAATGACCGCGGCAGCTGTGTCGGCAACTATCAGCATGGGCCACCCCAAGCGGTCGAAACAAGCTAATGCACTCTGAAGAAAAGAAGAGCCTACCTTCGGCCTCTAGCCCTTGTGCGCGAGAAGCCTCAAACTCTTCAAAAGATATAACAGGAGGAAGGACGGTTGCCGATTCCTTCTCTACGGCTTTCTTCCGGCGCGCCCGTGTCACTCGGGTCACCGCCGCTTTCGCCTTCCCGACGGCCTCCCGTAGTTGGGACCTAGTCCTCTTCCTCGAATCTCCAGGAGGTAGTGGCGTCGTGGTCGGGGCCGGCTCAGGAACTTCAAAATATGCCGGCTTTTTGGCTTTGATGATCAGCTCCCTGAAGTGTCGGGTCTCCTCCGAAGTCGGTCGGACTGCATACGCACAAGGGTGAGGATGACGCAACCACAATGAAAAGAAGAAGCTGGCCGAAGGGCCTGAAGGAAAGATAGAACTTACTTGCCGGTCCCGTGTAAAAGGGGAAGAGAGGCCAATAAAATAGCGATGGCGTCTTGTCCCTCGAAGCCGCCTCGCGAATGAGCCAGCATAGATCCCCGATCTTTTCGCTCGGCTCAGCTAGCAACGCCAGGTCCTCGTGTCCACGGGAGGACAACAGATAATACAGGCTCAGATGGTCCAGCCCCCACCTGTCTGCATATTTGAAGGAGATCTGAAGAGGATGGTCCAGTATGGCTTCACTGGGGCTACCCACCGAGAGGCCATGAGACCGAAGGAGTGCGAACAGCCAGGGGGTGTTGGCATATAAGTCAGCCCGCCTGTCCTCTTTGCGAATGAAAGCCCGGTAGGGATACAACCTGTCCACCTCGGGACGCCAGTCGGCCACCGCCGCGATGGGCTCCTCTACTGGCAAAGGGAGTTGCTGGAGAATCACCCTCTCACTGCTTACCCGGCATAAACCCCGAAGGGTCTTCACATAATCATCCTTGTTGATCGGGGGCAGCTTCAGCTCAACTTTCGTCTTGCGGCCTTTTACGAGCTTGCGGGCCTCTAGATAGGCCTTCACATCCGTATTAGTCCAAGATTTCAACTTCTTCAAATAAGAAGCGTCAATATCAAGAACTGGCTCCGGCTGGGAAGCTAAGAACCTGTGCTCCGCCACGGCCCAGCACTCTCTCCGGGAGGTCCTGTAAAATCCTGTCCGCGCGTTCCACCACCTGACTTATTCAGGCGTGACGCGAGGGAACCGTGCGGGGGCGGGCAGATGGAAAAAGTCCCACCATATCCGGGCATCATCATTGGACGTTTGCCCGGCCCTGTGCCTATTGGGCAATGCAAATTGCGAAGAGGAATGTGGAATCTGCTGGTCGTAGCCAAAGTTCCGACTGAAACGGAACGGGTAATATGGCTCCAGCCACAGAATGCCGCTCTTGCAAAATACGAGGACACTAGGCCTGATGGCCAGTGCCCAATCAACCAACTCCGGCTCCAGAATAGGCCTGGTATAATTGGCCTGGGAAATCGGATGGATGTACTCCTCAGTTTCAAAGAGCTTGCATTGCCTCGTCCTGTTCGTCAACGGGCTCGAGTGAGCAGCTAAGCTCCAGAAATGAAGAACCCCGGGCGAGTCCACGGGAAGACGGGTCAATTTACCCCGAATGGCATAGAGTTGCTCCGCTAGCGATGATGGCTCGGCACTTGCAAACTCTATCATGCGCGGGACCAGAGGAACTGCTTGTAACGCCCGAGGAGCTGCCTCCAGGAACAGGGTGCAGACCCAAGCATTAAAGAAATGTAACGGACCAACCGTCCGAAGGCTTCTGGGGAGGCGCGTCTTGTGCAAGTCTCCCAACATCTTGTAAGTAAGGCACAGGGCCACTGGGCAAAGAGACAGCTTGGTACCCCAAGCCATAAGACAGGCTGGATATATGGCTTCTGCCCTGATCACGCTCTCGTCGCCTTGAGGGAGAGCAAAGGAACAAAGCCAATAAACCAAATATGCAGCACAATGAGTCACTGCATCAACACCAGTAGGGTTTGGGTTTTCCCCCTGCCCTCCTCTCGAAGAAAATGACGAAGCGGCCTGGCGTCGTATCCTCTTCTTTCGCTTCTGGGCCACCGGTGCTATCGGAGGAAAATCTTCATACTTGTTCTTCCCCTGGAAGAAATATTGAAGCCAAGCGCCCATCCGCACTCTTCGTTTCTCGCCCGGCTTTCGAGCTTCTCTCGTGTCTTGTGACGAATGGAAGAGGGTGCGATACGCCTTCATTAGATATCGATAGGCGTAGCCCGCCATATACCGACCGTCACCGTCGGTCTGGTCCTTCAACCAGTCGGGCCAACAAACTTCTTCATACGGCTCTCCATCAATGGGCAGGATGCTGAGCTGAGATAGACTCCACAAGTCTAAGGAGGTCTCCCCCTCTGAAGTATAGAAGGTGTTGTATTCAGGGCAAAACACCTCGATCATGCCACAGCACAAGCCTCGGGAAATCGGGTACCGATATCTTGAAGCGTACACGCTGTGATATACACCAGCTCTAGTCAAAAGAGGAGCATAATGATGCAGCACATAGTCTATGAATTCCACTGCTCCGGGCCTGAATGCGTGGGCGTCTGTAACTTTCAACTCAGCAAACCACCCCACGGAGATCTGGTGCTTGAAGCGAATCGCCAAGCAATCCAGCAGGAATGACTCATCTCTATATCCCCATCTCAACGGGGCAAGGAATAAACCAAAGATCGGCTTCTCCCGATCCACTCTGCCCGCGGAGTCATTCCACCGAGCAGGTACAAATTCGGGAGCTCTGGTCAACAGTCCGTCTGCCGGAGCCAGGTCTTGCAGCCCCAGCACAACGCTCCACTTCCTGACCTCCCCAGGGAGATAGATGGGTCTTCCCCGCATTACGCATTCGGCCAAGCTGTCTCTCTCCACCAGCAGAGCCTGCTCGACCTTCCGGACGGCGAACACATCCCGCTTCCCCTGAAGGTTGAAGCGCCGAAGAAGGGACATCAGGTGCTTGTCCTTGGGATAATCCTTCCTAGTCACGCCTTCTCTATTATAATGAAAGGAGTCACCCCCGAGAATAAGGAGACGACCGGTGTCTACAGTGTCCGTCTCCGAATCCGAAGACTCTGCAACTATGGCCACCTGGCCGTGCCCCCAGTCGAGAGAATTAACATTCTCCCATGTCACCACGGCACGAGAGGAAGAGCTGGATGCCATGACAGCTGCAAAAAGAGCATATCAAACAAAAAAACAACGTCAGGAAATGGCTAATCAAAGGCGAACTTCTGACAAAATTTCGGCAGAGTCTCCCCAGCACAGGGAATTGCCGAAGAAAAGCGGGAACGCGTCCACTGAGGAACGATCCCTAAAAAGCAGCCATCAGCATTACACTGAGGCCAGAGGAACACCCGGGGAAACAGCTCCGAGGGCAAGCCCTGCTAGAAGCCTCCCGGGGCCCAAAGAAAGGGTTTTGAAACCCAAACTGACGGCACCTCCACTCACCCGAAGGAAGAAACCGCCGCTCTTGGCGCCGAAGAGAGGGAAGAGAGGGAAGAGAGAGAAAAAATTTGGGCAAATGAGGAAGAAGAAGAAAAAAAGAAGGCGAAAGCCTTATATGGAGGAGACCCCCCTCCGTTAAACCGGCGCGCTATTTAGCGTGCCGGATTAACGGCCCTCTAGCGAAAGGCGCGCCGGGTCAAAGCGAAATGCCTGAGACTGCGCCGGATTAAAACCACAAAGGGTAAGGGCGCGCCGTATTAACGTCTGAACGGTGCCGGGTCAACGCCCGTGCAGAATTAAAGGCCATCCCAGGTGCCCGCCAATCAAAGGGGAGGTCAGTCCGGGTGAAATACATCCGTCGGCCCTGCTACACTCGTGCCTTGCTCGCAACACCCACGTCTGGGGGGCATTTGTTGGCACCTAAAATATGATCGTCGGCGACCAAGCCATAAGGACGAATGACCCGGCCCACCGAAGTACGGAAGCCGATAAAGATCAACATATTGAAGATTTCTCAAGCCGCCAGAGCCTCAGGTCATTCCGTACAGACACGGGGACTTCACCTCAGGGGAGCCGAGACAAGCTCACAACCAACCGACAGTGCGACCAAGCCTGCCTAATGAACCGGCATCGACTCTGTCATGCCGCATACACCACATCCGTTGTCCGATCAAGGATGACGGTCTATCCAGTGATCCCCCACCAAATGAAGAGGTTCTCCTGAGGACGAAGGAGTTCCCCCGGCTCTCCAGCACGGAGGACCGAAAGCTCTGGCGGCGGGAGATCCCGATCACCCGACATGGGTGCGGCTTCCTGCCAAGATGGGCCCATTAGCGGCCGAATGATCACCCAGCTCGGGCGGAGCTATCCCTGGTGTTGTCACGTCTTCCGAGAAGCCTCGAAAACGAGCCAGGCCAAGCTAACGGCATGGATCAGAGAGCTAAAGGCCGTGTGCCCGCAGAAAACCCGTGCGAGCAGTCTAAAGCAATCTATGCACCTTGAGAATGGCCGTACGCCAATCTAGGAGCTTCGACAGATCATATCGCCGAAGCCTTAGTAAGCAGTGGCAGAGTACATGTTCACGATGGCCCCCGGAATTATCCCCGAGTTCATTGCCTGGCTTGAAGCGTACAAGAAGCATTAGCCCGGCGCGCCTTAAACCGGCGCGCCCCCCACTCAATACCCTTAAACCGGCGCCCCCTTTCCTTCAGCCCTTAGCCCGGCGCGCCCCTTACCTCCAACCCTTATCCCGGCGCGCCCCCCTACCTTCCGCCCTCTTCCCAGCGCGCCAGTTACCCTATCGAATGACGCCTTAAACCGGCGCGATAAGTTGATGAAGAATTCCCCGGCGCGCCAAAAGCTCACGCCGATGAAGAGCCCCTAACATGTTATATATAGGGGAGAGGTTCGATTGAAAAGAAGGCTAGAAGGCTAGAAGGCGAGAAGGCTGGAAGGCTGGGAAGGCTCTGGGCTCTCAGAGAAATAGAAAAAGAAAAGGGTGAGGCAACTGCGAAACGAGAGAGTCTTCTTCCTTTCTCGGGATACACAGAGAGGGAGGGTTTTTCTTCTCTGAAGGGGCAACCGTCGGCCGGCATCGACGATACTCTATTTTTTTTGAGGAACAGGTGGGCAGGGGTCGTTCCTATTCCTGCTTTCCGCGTTTCTTTTCCTTTTCCTCTAAGCTTCTATACATCGAATGTAAGCGATGGAGGGGAGGGGCGACGATGATATGAGTCGATTCCCCTCCCCCCTTTCTTTGCGATTTCTTCTGCCATCTTCTCTCTGTTATCGTGACCTGGGCGTCCTCTGCTTCTACATAGCGTTAAACGGCAACCAAACAATGGTGCCAGAATTGTAATCTCACCGTGCGAATGTCAAATCCTCCCTGTCTTAGGGATGGTGATCTGTATGCATGCCTGTGGATGCTTGAATCAATAAATTGGAGGAACGATCTCCCCTTTCTCTATCTTTATCTATACTGATACGTGCGTCAGGATTCTTCTCTGCATAGGGCCGATTCCGGTTTCCTCGAGATGCATATTATGCCCCGAATCACCGCGGGCTACAGAAACACCCCTCCCCGGGGGCTCTCTTGCGTTTCATTTCTTTCATGTTTAGTTCAAGGGCTTTGCATCCCTTTCTCCTCTCGGATGGAGCCGTGCCTCTGCATGCGCCTTTGTCCCCTCGAGTATTGTTTTCTAACTGTTCGAGCATATGTCCCTGCCGGGGGTCTGTCTAACTTAGGCCGTTATTACATGTTCTTCGTGGCCATCTGCATCGTTCCGAGGTTTCCCCGTCACTTCAATCACCCGGGGAGGGGGACATTCCCCTTTTAGTTCCTGCAGTTGCCGGGCGACCAAGAGCCCTACCTCTTCATGGTGGGCGTCTTCTCGAAGCCATGGCCAATAATGAAGGGGGCCTGGGTCAACGAACTCAACCCCGAACAGACCAAGGCCCGATCGAGACCAGGGGGTGTGCGCTCCTTGTAGGCTAGTCCTCGGAGTTCCACTCTCCCAATGGTCAGTCCCTTCATGGGACGAATCACTGACCACGAGTCCTTCACCCCTCGTAGGCTAGCCCTCGGGGTGTCGTCCTCATCATCAGTGACTTCGCCCTTCTATTTCTTCCCCCATGGAGCTTTGGTGCCCCTAGCAGGCTTGTCCTCGGGGTATCCTATCCAGTGGGGTATGCTGGCCGCCTTTGGGCAGACCGGTGATTTAGGGGCTTGCTCCATTAGTGAGTATGACCCTGATCCTCCCCTGCAACTCTGTTTGTTCAGGGGAGATGCTGTCAAATTTTCGACAGACTCTAGATAATTATGTCAATAAAAATGATCGCTCCAAATCGAATCAACTCAGTGCTCGAGTATGAACCTCGCACTGACCTCCCCATCATTTCTAGAAGGCCATGGACTCCAAACAAACAATCGTTTGGCCCAAACAACTTAAGAAAGGGTCCCATGAAGTCTAACGAACTTAAAAAGTTCATAATTCAACAAAACAGGTTTAATACGGCGCGGTCTTAACCGGCGCGCCCTAAACTGGCGCGGTACCCCCCCCCCCCCCGCGTCGGATTAACCCCACACTCATTTCCTTAAAAAATTTCCTTGCGACTTTCCGGCACGCCCTAAACCGGCGCGCCCCAACTCTCTTGCGCGCCGTCTCAACTGCATGAAGACCGCGCCGTATTAGCCGCTATGCCTACGCTTTATCGCGCCGTATAAGTTTTCTTACATAGTCACGCCGGTTTTGAAACCTTGTGCCGCTCTAATGGTCTATTTACCCCGGGGCAAGCCTCGCCTCTCGGGGGCAATGTCGGCAAGCCGTAGCAGGCATTGAATTGAATAAAGGAGGGTCAAGCGAGCCCGAGTCATGCCGTCATCATACTCACCATCATGATCCGTTAGCATTTCGCTTTCGCTAGCATACTTGTGTTGCTCTCCCTCTTCTCGACGAGGGGTAATAAATATGGGTGATCGTCACCGTCTTCATAACGCTATCTTCATGTTCAATATAATCATGAATGTCTTGTGTGCATGCATGCATAGATCTCCTGGTATATCAAATGGCGTCGGCTAAAAGCCGGATCATGTCTGGCCGGAAGCCCTCGTCACGCGCGATGGTGGTCTTCGGACCTGCGTCCTCCGCCACGTACCTAGGATCCATTTTCCCATTTAACTACGCATCTTTCACATGATTAATGCTGCATCCTGCCTGTCATTGCTATAATCATCATGTAGCTCTTTTAACCCGGCTTCGACAGCCCGATATCTCGGCAATTAATCAAAGGTGTTCCCTCCTCGTGGGGGATGTAATTAACGCCATAACCTTTATGGTATGGCGGACTGCTGGTCCCGACCGAACCTCACATTCGCCCGACATGGGTCAGAATGAGCGCACAATAGAATTGTCACTCATGTGATTGGCACGCCCGCGTCGTCAATCAGTCAGTTGACTACCAGTTAGCCAAATGGTTGATCGACACGCGAACGAAAAGAAACGAACGAAAAGGATGAAAGAAAGAAAGGGTCGCAAACAGCTAGCCAACATTTTCACCAAACCCCTAAACCAGGATCAATTTAATAAGATAAGAAGAGAACTTGGGATGTGCAAGGGTGAGAGCATACATGCATAGGTTTGCATCCAAGGTATAGGGTTGCATTTGTAGAAATTCATGTGCATCACGGGTAGAAAAACATGCATATTGATTTTATTTTCCTTCCATACATTGTGTGTCTTCATTAACCGATGAATGCCTGCATGTACATACTTATATTTAGCCCTCCTTGAAAAATAATTCTATGAATAAATATTCCTTGATTAAATACATCTGTGGACTTAGTGTTGCTGGAACTAACGGTTCTACGTAGAGGAAATCAGAACTTCTTCTCGTCTCCACATCTTCGCCTCTACATACTTCCCATGTCTTGATGTATTAAACAGTCGGTTGCTTATCCCCCATAAACAAAAAAAAGGAAAAACAAAAAAAAAGAAACAAAAAAAGAAGAACAAAAAAAGAAATTGAATTTTTCAAAATATGGGGATTTTGGTCCTGGCGGTCGACCGCCAGGCCCGCGCCGGTCGACCGCGGCGGCAGACCGGCCCGGCTTAAGGGTCAACCGACCCCTTTTATATGGGTTCTTTCTCCCTCTTTCCTTCTCTCTTTCACTCCTATTAAGTCTCTACCACCTTGCCCTAACCCTAGCACTCCCTCTCTCTACCAACCAAGCCCCCACAACTCTCTCTCCCTCCACCCGCACACGATTCGGTCGTCCCGTCATCATTCCGGGACATCCTCCATATGGTCGCTCATGCGTCTGTGGAGATCCCTCTCAGCTTCCACACTGTGGAAAGGTCGTTCCAAGCCCTAGCAGTGCTCCTGTGCTCAGTTTCCCGGTGAGTTTTTTCAAGGTCAGGATGTCGCTCAGGCGGAGTTCTCGGCGTTCTGCCCAAGGGCAAGCTAGCCGTCAACGGCCAGAGGCCCCGGCTCCTCCACCTCAGCAAGCTCCTCCTCTGCCTCGAGCACCTTTACCTCCACGTCCTATTATCGACCCTCGCTTGGTCGACTTCAATGAGGTGAATGAGCTCCTCCCGGATTTGTGCGCTCTTTTTGAGGTTCAGGAAGGATGGATGGATTTTGTTACTCGGTACAATAGGTATTATCCTCAGTTGGTGCAGCAATTCTACGGGTATTTAGTTGTGAGGAATGACCAGTTATATACCACGATTGAGGGTGTGGAGCTTCATATCACTCCGGAGTTATTTCAGCAGGCCCTAGGAGTATCCGCCATGGGTGCAGATAGGGCATATGGTTTTGGTGAAGTTCCAGCCACATTTACTGTTATGACCAACTATGAGTATGTGCACGGTGTGAGTAATTTGATCAAGCTGAATGCCAATCATTTTCCTCCACTACAATGGGTCTTGGACCACATGTTTACATCATTGATTTATCCCAAAGTGGGCAGTCGGGATGAGGTTACAGAAGTTCAGAGATTCCTATTCTATCATGTCATGAATGGAATTCAAATCAATATGGGTCGGCTCATGACAGATCTGATTAGCACCTGTCGTACCTACCTCCGGCGCTCTCTTCCATATGCTTCGCAGTTGACCGGTGTCTTCATTTATGCCGAGATAAATGTGGCAAATGAGCAGTTCATATATGTTAGGCAGGATGATGTATACAACAAGCATAAAATTTTCACAGATTTTGGCTACTACTTTGGTCCCGACGGCGAGCTTGTGCGGGACATTCCAGTTTATGGGGAAGGTGAAATCAGTGAGGAAGAAGAAAGACCAGCACAGCAGCAAGGCGAAGGGGATATCCCCCCTCCAGTTCCAGCTGAGGAGCAGCCTCCCCCACCATCTCCTTATCACCAGGATTTTGAGATGCCTCTTCCACCTCAGTTTCACCATGGGGAATCTTCCACTCAGGGGGCCGGACAGCACCCTTCGGTGGACTACGAGGATCTTGACGGGTGGCTTACCGGCTTGGAGACTCATGTGGATACCCTTGGGGATCATCTTTCTACCCTTGGGGACACTGTGGGCACTGCATTTGACACCATATCCGGGCGCATGGACACCTTCTCTACTGCCTTGGACACTCTCTCTACTCAGATGGCCACTCTCACCACCCACATGACTTCCTTCCGAGAGGATTTAGCTGAGTTTGGCCAATCCTTTAGCTTCATGCACCTCTCCCTTCTTGGCATGCGGCGCCAGGATGCGGCTCGTGATGAATCCATTGGTCATATTCTTGATCTTCTTCATAGTCATGACCACCATCTTGGCGACATTCGTCGGCATCTTGGCCTTCCACCTACACCTCCAGCAGATCAGCCACCTCCTGAAGATGCTCCATGAGGATTTGTTTTGTTTTCACCTCTAGCATGTTCTCTTTTGGTCCAATGTTGCTTGAGTCCCTCCTTCGTCTATCCTATCCCTTTTTGCTGTTGACAAAGGGGGAGAAGTAGTGGGGCCGGTTTATTATCTACTTATGTATGTCGTTGTGTGGTTGTGTTGCTTGCTTGCATGTCACTTGTGAGGGCTGTCAGTAGTATTAGTCCTTTGCTTAGTCTTTGGTTTTCGAGTCGTGCATTCACTCTCGCACTAATGTACCTTGTAATGAAATGATGAATTGAAAGTACTGGTGTTTGAATTCAGATGGCTGGCATTCGTGTCTCATTTCATATTCTTGTTGGCAAACAAGTGGTTGGGCAGTATGTGCCATTTTGTGTTGAACGGATTAGCATGTTGATCTTTCTAGCACTCGTTCAAATTGAATTTCCTTAAAATATGAACCTTGGTTTAAATGCCCTAGAGTTTTGTCATCATCAAAAAGGGGGAGATTGTTGTATATATCTTGGTGTTTTGATGATAACAAAACCAAGGACATATGGTTGCTCACATGCTTGGAACTAATAACCTAAGTGTTTTTCATAAGCTTTCAAGGTCGGAACTCTTCATGTTTTTGCTTATGGTTTTAACATTCCAAATGTTTTTCTAAGAACTTGAAATAACTTTTAACCAATCGTTCAATTCATGCCTCGATCATATGGACACACTTCTCTAGGCTAAACTTTTTATTTTTTAGGTTTTTGACAGTCCGGTCGACCTCCAGCATCACCCTGGTCAACCTAGAATAACAGAATGGAATTTTCTACATGCTGTCTCAGTGGCGGTCGACCGCCCCCTCAATCCCGGTCGACCGGATCTCCCAGGGACCGACCTTCTGCAGGTTTCTCAGTGGTGGTCGACCGCCAGCCCCTGCAGGTCGACCGCCAGCCTCGAGCTACCCAATATTGTTGACTTTTTGTCACTTCGAGGGAAGCCCTTTCACTTAGTATTATTTAATCCCTGATCACCCAAAACCCTCCAAAAATTATGGATCTGGTCTGGGGGAGTCCATGGACCATTCAAGCCTATAAAACTTATACAAGAGGGTCAAGAAAACCCTAATGCTCAAGGTGGATCAAGAGAGGCTATCAAAGAGGAAGAGAATGAAGCTAGCACTGTAGACGTGAACAGTGATCCGAGAGGAGTTCTTCATCCTTCTTCATCCATCCTCAAGTGAAGATCAAGCCCAAGTCAAGTGGAGTTCAAGCTGCATCCTAGAAACTCTTCATCAACTAAGGGGGAGCATCAATCAGTCTTTTCTTTTGTGTTTCCATTCTTAATCCTTCTAAGCTTCAAGTGTGGCTTTTGTAATCCTGTAACAATCTCGCGTGTGTGTGGATCTTCCTAGATCCATGTGTGTGTCTAGTTAATAAGTTGGTTTGTGTGTGTTGTTGGGTGTTCTAACACCTTCAGGGAACTTTCATCTCCCAACGTGTGTGTGTGTGTGTGTTCGATCTTGTATCTCTTTACAAGATAGTGTGTGGATCCTCACGGTTCGTGAGGGGTGGACGTAGGTTGCCGTTGCGGTATCCGAACCACCTAAAAATCGATGTCTCTTTGTGGTTTGTTCCTTTTCTCCTATCCTCCTTCTGTGCATGCTTGCGGTGTCTATTTTTTGTAGATCTATCTTATCCTGCATTAGTTCCATAGTGTCATAACTTCATCTTAAAATTGAGGACAGCTTTGATTAATTTTTTAACACCCAATTCACCCCCCCTCTTGGGTGCCATTTAATCTCGGGACTTCAGATTGGTCCACATAGGTGTTGCCACTGGCAGAGGGGGTCGTGGTGTGATGCCACGAATATGTGCCCCCACTGTTGGGCGAGACGTGCCCTTCTTCTTGGTTTTTGCAGGGACTTGCAGCCATCCCTCTTGTTCTTTCATTGGGGCCAGAAAATAGGCTTCATAAGTATGTTGAGTGCTGGCTTCTGCAGCCTCCTCAGATAATGCCTGATATAGAGAGACCATGTTGATCGTGGCTCTTCTCAGAGGCGCCTCATGTGGTTGTAGAGGGTCAATCTTGTACTCCCCCAAGTCTATCTCTTCTTTTTTCACCATGCCTTCGATAATGTCCTTGAAAACATAACAATCTTCAATCGGATGTCCTAGCATCTGGTGGTAAGGGAAAAATCTTGGGCTATCTCTCTTCTTCAGGTCCTCCGGCCTCTTTGGCTCAGGCAGAGTGACCTTATCATACTGGGTAACCCAGTCAAACAAGATCTTGGTCTTCTCCTTCAGGAAAGAGTAGGCCTTCTTCATCTTGTCCCGGAGCGATGGACCTTCTTTGCCATCTTCAGTTTTGGCAGGCTGAGGGGCAGCTGCCTTCTTGCCTTTGTCTTTTTGCTATTCAAACGCCTTGATATCAAGGGCGTTCACTTCTTTAGGCGCCTGGCGCCATTTTGCTGCCTTGCCTTTTTATACAGTGGTAATAGTTGATGTTGGGACAGGTCTTGCCAGGAAGGCTTCTACCTCGACCACAACATTATTCAGGCGGTCGAACGAACGGATTTCCATGCCAATCATCTTTTCTAGTACCTCTCTCATGAGGTTCTGCTTGCAAATTTGTACAGCGTCCTCCTGGTGCGGGGGCCGCTTGCATCTCATTCCGAGGTTTCTCCACCTCTTGATATATTCAAGGGCTGTCTCATCCGCCCTCTACCTTGTTGAGTAGAGTTCAGCTACCGTGACCTCCCGTTTGGTGACGTGAAACCTTTCTCTGATTTTCTTCTGCATATCCGGCCAGTCACTGATCGACCCGACCGGAAGGCTGGAGTACCATTCAAATGCGAGCCCTGTGAGCGAGGATCGGAAAAATTTCAACAGGTGTGACTCGTCGGTGGCCAGATCGACCATGACGGTCATATAGTAAGCGACATGCTCCTTCGGGGATCCCTTCCTGTTGAACTTGTCGAACTTTGGCGGCTTACTGATCCCAGGAGGGAGCCGCTTGGCAGCATGATGTGGCGGGTATGGCACCCTATAAGAATCGAATGCGACATAGTCACTGATGCGAGACGAGACACGGACACGACAAGCTCGCGGTTGTCCCTTAACGAGGGAAGCGTCGGACGTGCACGGTTGAGAAACCGGCAGTGAGCTAGGGTGGTCGGCTCTCACTTGTGCCCGGATCGGGTCACGGGACGGTCTCGCTCACTCTCTCGCAGCAGCGATGATATAAAATTATAGCGAGCTAGGTCCTAAAACATGCTCTCTAGCAGTGGCATAAACAAGCATATATGGAAATAAGCGAAATGCCAAGCAAGGAGCGAATACGATACCTCCACGCGCTCGGCGTGGGGACGACGGACCCGGCCGAAGTCGTACTCCCGGGACAGTTAATACATAAAGATTACAGCAATGAGTTACAGCCCACTCCACGCAGGGAGGTAAAGGGCGACACAATGGGGTCCGGGAGGACCGATTTCTGGTTGACGGGCGGCTTCTCGCGTAGCTTCGGCCGCACACGTACTCGCGCCTTTGGGGCCCACTTGCTGTCCGGAGGGGCCGTGTGGGACCCGGTGGCACCGCTGTGGTGGTGGATGCCTGGATGAGCACTCCCTGGAGTGGAGGCGCGCTGGTTCACCGGCTGGAGGTCGGGCGGCTCCGATCGGCACCGGTCGGAACAACTGGCCACGGATCTGCAACTTCTGGTTTTCAGCGCGCGTCCCGGCGAGAACGGACGTTGCGATCAACCCCAATGTCGGATCGACACGAAACTGGCACCGTTGGAAAGATAACTTCAAATACTTTAATATAGGCTTAAAGATCTGGCCTGGATCTGCACGGATCTAGACTTTAATGAATTGTTGAGTTGCTGTTGTACAGTGACAGGACTCTCAGATCTGCAGAGAACTTGTCTGAGAACTACCTTTGACCGATATGTGAACGTCCGAATCTGAAGTTATGGTCTTCGGAAAAGTTGTAGGAAATCAAGATAGGAAACTGGAACTATTTTGTATGAAGGGTTTGGAGGTGGTGGTGATTTGTTATGATTTTTTAAGTGGAGAGTGGTCGGATCTGGAACTTGGCTGAAAATACTGTAGCAGAGATAGAACACGAATTTTCAAAAATAGATAGAGGGCGGATCAAACATCAAGAAAAATGGTGGATGTAGGGGATGAGGGACAGAACGCCCAGTAAAATTGGGAGCCCCAAAAAAAATCAAAAAGAAGGTCGGGATGGGAAATTCAGAGCTGCTGTCACTGTAGATAGAGACAGGATAGATCTGGGAGTGATTGAAGACCGAAATTGAAAAATATCAAATGAAGGCTTTTCGACCTGAAGTTTTTTGTGGATGATGGGATGAAAGATAGAAATACACCATAAAAATTACAAACCACGAAGAGGCCGTGGCTGGTAGCAGGATTTTCGTGAAGACACCTCTGTCCAGTAGGACAGAAAACCGAAGACGGATTCACGGCGGCTCGAAGGCGGCACGAACGGCGGCGGCGGCGGCGGCACAGATGAAGATCAGAGGTTGAGAGGGGGAGATAGAAGATTGATACACTCTAGAACTGGAGGTTTGAGGAGAGGAAACCAGGGGGAGAGGAAGGGGGCGCAAGGAGGCTCCTTGAACATTCAACAAATTTCTGAATTTTCACTAATTTTCACATGAAAATACAAGCTTATATATGATTCCAACCAAATCCAACCTCAACCCTTGGATCTAGGGGTGGGGATTGAAGGGCTGGGATGAGGTGTGAATAACACACAAAAACTAATAAAAAAATCAAGGGGAAGGGGGCGCACCATTGACCATGTGTAAGGTTGAATGGGGTAGGTGGCCAACCTATTAGAATGTTGACATTCTTCACCCTTTGTCCCCCATGTGTCCATAAGACTAGTCCAACCTTCTAGATGTCCACCTAGGATGGTTGACCAGCCCCACAAGGTGACATGGACCAATGGGAAAGGGTTGAGGGTCCCCTAGTTGGACCTACTACAAAATTGCACAAAAACCCACACAATCCATGGCAATGACTCATTGGCTTATAAAGCCTTACATTTGCGTACATACTTTCCCAAGGATATAAACACAAACTAAAAAGACATAAATGTAAAAGAAAAAGTACATGCTCGGTGTCGATTCCCATCAACTCTCCCCGGGTGGGAGGAACTCGACCCCGTCGAGTAGGGGTAGGGATGCTCGAGTATTTCGGCGGATCCGTCACCGTGCCAAGTAACGCGGGTACGCTCCACTCCAAGTGATCGTCACCTGCTCATTCCATATATACTCGATATGCGCGAACTGCTATGGGCTAGAGGTGGACACTCCGGGTGGGGCACTCTCAAATGGGAAGGGAGCAGGCTCGAAGACTCACTAGGAATCACCACTGAGTCCCTATAGGTGACTGATCCGGCTATAGATGTGGAACCGATCCCATACGCATCGAATGAGTCCACTCGCCTCTTACGCATAAGAGAACGACAACGAGCTTGCACAGGGCACATGCAGACTCACCAAACACTAACACACATATGCAAACAACACAAATAAGAAACGGACTCATGCATGACTCTAGACAAAACTAGTGTTAGTCAGACCCGTACATGGATGACGGCGGACCAGGACACCCGAATATATGCCATACATGCATTTGACGTAACCGGAGATGGGTGGCATGGGGTACACCTAAATGTCTAAGTATGACCCAGTCATGCATGGACGGCCCTTTAGATTTAGGAGACTTGAGTGGGCTAGGAAAGCCGAGTGTGGAAGAGCCCGGTGTAGGTGTATCGTGGACGGGCTTGGTGGGTATGGAGGACCCGACCCGTAGGAAAGGGGTATGAAGGTGGACTTCCCCGAAGAAGTGAAGGGAATATGAAGGGTCTAGGGATCCACTAGGGAGTGGGTCAAAGGGATCAAAAAAGGTATGACCCCTTATGGTGGGTTCCCATAAGTCACGGTCCCACGTGTAGAAGTTTTGAAGGTGTGGATAGTCACCTTCTTGAATTGTGACGGGTGGGACGGGGATCGTAGGCAAGGAGTATGATTCTTCCCTCGGACAAAAGGGTATGACTTCGGGCTCGTCTGGTAGCGGGAGAAGTAGAAGAACCTCTGTGGTGACACAACCCACGATGCACTCAGAGGTAATGGACCTGAAGGCCAGATGGGTGAAGCTAAGACTAGCGGGTTGGTCAAAGCCTCGCGCCAAAAGATGTGTCAACTTCCATTGTGAATCTAATCCCATGACAAGATCATCCAATGTGTCAACGTGGTGACTAGATCGAAATGTGGTATGAAAGGAGTTGACCAGCACTAAAGGGAGGATGGGGTCCATAGATGGAAAGGGAGGTGGGACCAAGCCATCCTTGAACCAACTAAAAAGTGGCTCGGTGATGTATAGCGTTCCCGTAAGAAACACGGGTGGCTCGGGGTGAGACGGCTCTAAGCATAATGGTTCCGAATGTGGAGTGGGCCGCTGGGGTTGAGTGACTG
This sequence comes from Amorphophallus konjac, assembly GCA_022559845.1. NCBI lineage: Eukaryota > Viridiplantae > Streptophyta > Magnoliopsida > Alismatales > Araceae > Amorphophallus > Amorphophallus konjac. The sequence goes on from CM040127.1 coordinate 267,608,097, forward strand.
GACATACGAGGGTGATCTTACCGGGTAGGTAAGGTGGGTATAAGGTGCAAGTCCTCTTGCCCCAGTCAAGATTGGCTCTTTGTTCTCCTAACCATGTTTGCCATAAAATGATGCATGAACCAGCAAGTGTGCCGATCCTGCACCATGCGCCATCGGTGTAGAGAACAGAGCCGATCCTCTTATAGAACTCAACACAAGCAAAATCACCATCGCGGACAATCTCGCCTGTCTTGGAGAGAGACTCCACGATGTCAAGAGAAACCCAATTATCCGACTCCTTATCGGTGAAATGGAGTTCCGTTGTGGACCCGTTGGGTAGAGCGACTTTCATAGTGAGAGGGGCAAAACCAAGGGCTCGGGCCATGAGGATATTGACTTTGGCCACAAAGGTTGACCACTCGGACGTATGGTCTTGGGGAACGGACATGGGTAGCGGACATGGACATGCATACACACGGTGACAAGACACTATACCGACTATGCAAGTTTGGAATGCATGCACACTAAGGACCCTAGACGTAAACCAAGACTCGGTACGTGGCGGAGATAAGTGATCCGAAGATCACTCGCGCAAGTGTGCGGCCTTCCCGATAGGCGTAGCCGAACGTTCGGACAACACCTTTTTATATACCGAGTAAAGGGATGTAAATGCAAAAAGACACTTTTTTTTGTTTTAAAACAATGATGACCCTAAACACGACTTAGACAATGACTAATGACTAGACGTAAATGACACTCTTTTCTTTTTATTTTTAGACACCCTAGACTCAACCTCGCTCTGATACCAAATTGATGCGGGACAAGACACAGACACGACAAGCTCGCGGTTGTCCCTTAACGAGGGAAGCGTCGGACTTGCACGGTTGAGAAACCGGCAGTGAGCTAGGGTGGTCGGCTCTCACTTGTGCCCGGATCGGGTCACGGGACGGTCTCGCTCACTCTCTCGCAGCAGCGGTGATATGAAATTATAGCGAGCTAGGTCCTAAAACATGCTCCCTAGCAGTGGCATAAATAAGCATATATGAAAATAAGCGAAATGCCAAGCAAGGAGCGAATACGATACCTCCACGCGCTCGGCGTGGGGACGACGGACCCGGCCGAAGTTGTACTCCCGAGACAGTTAATACATAAAGATTACAGCAATGAGTTACAGCCCACTCCACGCAGGGAGGTAAAGGGTGACACAATGGGTCCGGGAGGACCGATTTCGGGTTGACGGGCGGCTTCTCGCGTAGCTTCGGCCGCACACGTACTCGCGCCTGTGGGGCCCACTTGCTGTCCGGAGGGGCCGTGTGGGACCCGGTGGCACCACTGTAGTGGTGGATGCCTGGATGAGCGCTCCCTGGAGTGGAGGCGCGCTGGTTCGCCGGCCGGAGGCCGGGCGGCTCCGATCGGCACCGGTCGGAACAACCGGCCACGGATCTGCAACTTCTGGTTTTTAGCTTGCGTCCCGGCGAGAACGGACGCTGCGATCAGCCCCGATGTCGGATCGACACAAAACTGGCGCCGTTGGAAAGATAACTTCAAGTACTTCAATCTAAGACTAAAGATCTAGCCTAGATCTACACAGATCTGGGCTTTAATGAATTGTTGAGTTACTGTTGTACAGTGACAGGACTCTCAGATCTGCAGAGAACTTGTCTGAGAACTACCTTTGACCGATATGTGAACGTCTAAATCTGAAGTTATGGTCTTCATAAAAGTTGTAGGAAATCAAGATAGAAAATTGGAACTATTTTGTATGAAGGGTTTGGAGGTGGTGGTGATTTGTTCTGATTTTTTAAGTGGAGGGTGGTCGGATCTGGAACTTGGCTAAAAACACTGTAGCAGAGAAAGAACATGAATTTTGAAAAATAGATAGAGGGCGGATCAAACATCAAGAAAAATGGTGGATATAGGGGATGATGGACAGAACGCCCAGTAAAATTGGGAGCCCCAAAAAAAATCAAAAAGAAGGTCGGGGATAGGAAACTCAGAGCTGTTGTCACTGTAGATAGAGACAGGACAGATCTGGGAGTGATTGAAGACCGAAATTGAAAAAATATTAAACGAAGGCTTTTAGACCTGAATTTTTTTGTGGATGATGGGGTGGAAGATAGGAATACACCATAAAAATTACAAATCACGAAGAGGCCGTGGCTGGTAGCAGGATTTTCATGAAGACACCTCTGTCCAGCAGGACAGAAAACCGAAGATGGATTCGCGGCGGCTCGAAGGCGGCACGAACGGCGGCGGCGGCGGCACAGATGAAGATCAGAGATTGAGAGAGGGAGATAGAAGATTGATACACTCTAGAACTGGAGGTTTGAGGAGAGGAAACCAGGGGGAGAGGAAGGGGGCGCAAGGAGGCTCCTTGAACATTCAACAAATTTCTGAATTTTCACTAATTTTCACATGAAAATACAAGCTTATATATGATTCCAACCAAATTCAACCTCAACCCTTGGATCTAGGGGTGGGGATTGAAGGGCTGGGATGAGGTGTGAATAACACACAAAAACTAATAAAAAAATCAAGGGGAAGGGGGCGCACCATTGACCATGTGTAAGGTTGAATGGGGTAGGTGGCCAACCTATTAGAATGTTGACATTCTTCACCCTTTGTCCCCCATGTGTCCATAAGACTAGTCCAACCTTCTAGATGTCCACCTAGGATGGTTGACCAGCCCCATAAGGTGACATGGATCAATGGGAAAGGGCTGAGGGTCCCCTAGCTGGACCTACTATAAAATTGCACAAAAACCCACATAATCCATGGGAATGACTCATTGGCTTATAAAGCCTTACATTTACGTACATACTTTCCCAAGGATATAAACACAAACTAAAAGGACATAAATGCAAAAGAAAAAGTACATGCTCGGTGTCGATTCCCATCAGTCGCCTTCACTTCGCTCAGTAAGCTTCAGCTCGATCATCCTTTCCACCATCATTTTATTCATGACGGTTGGATCAACCGGTTCTGGATAGAAATGTGATGGCTGCAGGTAGGGAGTGACCAAGGTGGTCGCCTGCGGAAGAGGGCGCAACAGCGGAGGTGTCTGGTGCGCCTGTGGCAGGACCGGTGGCATCAGCAGCTGTGATGGGCGTTGCTGAGTTGTCGCCAAGCCTGGTTCTGCCGGCTGAGGCGGGGTATAGAGTGGTGAGAAGTCACTCTGGTTGATGGCTCCCTGTGATGATTCGGCCTGCATCTCTGGCTACTTGGAAGCTGAGGTTTGCTCCATCTTCTCCACAAGCTGCTTCTTCAGGGACTCTATCTCTTGTTGATATTTCTAGAGCAACATCCATATTGAGGGATCCATAGTTGCAGTGCTGGGAATGGCTTCTGTGGCTTCTCCTGACGCACCTTCAGGGAGGATGTCGAGCAAGACATCTTCTTCCTCTGCCGTCACCACATTGGCAGTTAGAATAACATATTTATCATGTTGTAGGTGGTGGGCCAGGGTTTGCTTTCCCTTGGTCACTGCCAACTTTTCTTTTGCGGCTTCCGCCCTTCGAGTATTCGGCCCCGGCCTTCCGGCCAGCCGAGCCAGCTCCTGAGCCTCCTCAGGCAATCTTCCATAGTGACCAGACACCCCAGCCATGTTGCAGGTGAAAATCTGCATCTTTCTTCTTTGTCTGCAAACCCTCCTTTTTGCATCCTCTGGGAAGGTGAGCCTTTCAAATACGGAGACTCTTCTTCTTTCCTCCTGGTGGGGAGTAGCTTCATCGGCTTGAATATCCAAGCCGTCTTCATATCTGTTGTCATCAACCGATGATGTCATTCTTCTTTCTTCTTCTTCTTTCACTGCCATTGATGGGCAGTGATCTTCTTCAGCGACGGCTGCTTGCAATAGCCGTTGTTGGCCCAATGAGGGGTTGCTTAGTCCCCTAAAATAACTTTTGACCATGTTGGCCATCTCTTCTTGCCATCGTCCTAGATGTAGGACTGGGGATAGTTGTCGAGCTCCCATCGGAGGGATGTAAGCAAGTCGGGCTGTTCCGACAGGTTGTTGAAATCTTCCTCCCACAGAGGGGATGTCAGCCTGTCGGGCGCAGGCCCTAAAGCTTCTATGGCGTGGAGGGTTCACGACCGTTTCTTCCTTTCTCGGGGCAAGGCCCCTCTTCTTGTTATCCTCTGCTCCAGTAAATCCGGAGCGGTGGCGGACTGGTGCATCCTGGTAGGTAGGCTGGATCTTCTTAGGGACCCAAACTTGCTTGAATCTCCTTGGCTTGGGAGCCAACTTTCTTTGGCCATGATGGCCAGCTTTTTCTTTCTTGGCTCTCCTTCCGGAGAGGACCTGATAAGAGTTGTAGATAGGTACTGCGGGAATCACCCGATCCGGGCTCACTCGAGCCTCGCGTAAATCCAGGAAGACGCGAACTCCCCCGATCAGCATAGACTTACCGGACATGGAGAGATGTTCGGTAATAGCAGCAGCAGCCTTCCTTCGGGAGTTCCGGTGTCGGCGCCTCCCGAAATTCTTGGCGGGGATGGGACGGGCCCCGTGAGTGATATGATGCACCATGCAGTTGGCGACTTGAATTGGGCTCGTGAGTGAGCCAGCACAGCGTCGAGCCTTCGGGGCCTCGACCTTCTCTATAGTCTTCTCTTCTGCAGGTTCCGAGGATTCCACTTGTAACATATCGGCAAAGGCTAATCCCAAAAAGTTAGGGAAGCCTACAGCTGGTGGGAAAGATTTGAAGACAGTGGGCACCGCCAGGTACCCGTGTTCAGCATGGCCGGCGACGATCGCGGGGCCAAAGTCAAGAGCGGTGAGTCCCGGTGACGTCATCATTCACCTGAGATAAATAGACAAAAAGTCAATATTATTGGGGGGAGCCCCCGAAGGCATCCCCTCTTGGAAAAGAGATGAAGGGAGACTCAGGTCCCACCGGGCGTGCCAGCTTGTGGGGGGAGGAATGAGATTCTCGGAGGTCCATCTTTATCAAGACGACCGGATCATTTATGGGTCTATTTGATTTGTTTATTAGAGATTTATTCGCATATGGCGTGCTAGTCACATATGTGACAAGTTTATTATGCGCTCGATCTGACTTGGTCAGTCGATTATGATGTTCGTGTCGGGACCCGGAGTCCGTCATACCATAAAGGTTATGACGTTAATTACATCCTCTAAGAAAGAGGACAACCCTTGATTAATTGCCAAGAGATAATGCCTCGAGGGATAATACAAAGGCATAGGAAATACTGACTAATTGGATGTTGTGAGGTGAGGTCATTTGATTGACCATTCGTGCGAAATGCAACGAGTTCATTAATTGGTTTATTCAGGTGATTAGAGGTTCAATTATGCTCATTTAGGTAGCAATGTATGCCAATGCAGATGTACGTTCATGCTTTCAAGACGGATGCTCAACATAATTGGAGACATTGAAATCCCTTTTATTCATCTATTTGGCTAGGTTTTTTAAATCAGTTAGGGCTATAACATTACGTATCAAGAGTTGACACATAATCAATTAGATGCACATGAGGTTAATTCATGTATAGGTGTAATTAGCCTAAAACGGCGCGGTGGCTGGTTGGATTAAAACGGCGCGGTGCCCATTTGAAGCTAAAATGGCGCGCCCTGGGCGCGTCGGGTGGAGGCCAGAGAGGGTGAATTGGATAATGAGTGTGGGGTTAAAGCGGCGCGGGGGGGGGGGGGGGGGGTCGCGCCGAAAATTGGCGCGCCGGTTTACGACCCCTTCGGATTAGGGTAGGTTTGACCAGTTTGAGCTCTAATGAAGTGCCAGACAAGTTTGGTAACACTTTGGTATTATTTTTGAAGATTAGATGGTTGATTTAAGTCCCAGATGCACTGCAAATAAGACAAGTCTAGACTTATGCGAGGTTCCTACTCGAGCATAGTCTAAAGTAAACTTTATAAGTGTAAATCCATTGCAATTTTTTTAAAGTAAAAAACCTTTGAGATGATCTAGGAGAGTGCACCCAATCCCAGGGGGAGAGAGTGTTCCCACTCCACAAGATCAACGCAAAGGTGGGAAATTTTTATTGAAAGATAGGAGATTACACAAGTCATCGGAGCATACCCTTGGATTGAACAAATTTAATAGAGAGACAGAAGATCTAGACCCTTCTAATGCTATAGCAGGAAGAGTTGATCAATGCAACATTAGCTTTGCTCAGCTTGGGAAGGCTGGAAGCCGAAAGGAATAGATCATTCACCCTCGAGGCACAAGCGTGAGAGGCGAGGGAGTCTGCTACTCGGTTGGCTTCCCAGTAGACATGAGAGACGGTGCAGCTGCTATAAGCAAGGTGGCACTGTATAACCCTCCACCAGCGAGTGGACTGCCAGGAGGGAGCCACATTTTTGCGAATGGATCTAACAAGGACAGTAGAGTCGCACTGTATGGACGAGAGGTGAAGACCCATCGCGGACGCCATCTGCAGCCCATCACACAATGCACGGACTTCAGCAAGCAGGCTGGTGCCAGCTCCATAGTAATGTGCAAACGCCAATACAATGTCGCTAGTCGAGGAACAGATGCACCCACCTCCGCCACTGTAACTGGGGTTTCCTTTGCAGGTGCCGTCAACGTTCAGGCAGAAACCAGATATAGGTGGCACCCACCTGACAAGTTTAAACGTTCTTTGCTTGAATCGTGGGTGGTAATTGTAGAAAGTGAGGATAGAGAGATCCGCAGGAGAAGGAGATTGATGGAATGTGGTATTCTCCAAAGCCCGGTCGACCTTAGCTTTAATGGAGGAGATAATACTTCTGGAGGATGTTCGCACCTCCTGGAATCGCATCATGTATCTAGCTTTCTAGATTTCCCATAGCATAAGAATCAAAGTATAGGTAGATATGAACCCCACTGCAGATGCATTACTTCAGGACTCTAAGGAGGACCATAAGCGCACAGTTACCTGCTCGCTTAGCATGCACCCGGAAGCGACGAGGGGGGCAAACCAGCGCCAGAGTTCCTTCACGATATCACTATGTAGGAATAGGTGATTCATATCCTCAGTCATGGGAGCATGACAGCAGGAGCACCTGGAGGTCATGTAAACTCCACAGTCAGCAACACGGCTATCCACAGGGATAGGTCTATGGATGAGCTTCCAGCAGAAGAGTGAGGCTCGGCCGTAAAAGAGAGAATGCCATAGCTTCCGAAAAGGAGGTTTGTAGACACCAGCATGCCTGACAGCGTTGTAGGCCGACTTAGTAGAAAAAGAGCCATCAGCATTGCCAATCCAGACACGTGCATCCGGGAAACCATCCTGTAGAGTAATATAATCCAGAAGCTGAGGTGATGGCAATACCCTTCGAACTGGATGGTTGTTATCATTAACAACCTGAAACACAGTAGCAGGAGGGCCAGAATACTGTGCAGTAAGATTTTCTCTGAGGGGAGCATTGCCCATCCAAATATCATCAAGGAAGTCCACCATGCATGCGACCATCGTCGATAATCCATCTAGCATTGTTGAGGATGATAGCCGATGCCGCATAGAAAGTGGCAGATGACAATCCACGAGGAAAAGGAGCTAGATCGACAATGGACCTCTCAGCTTTGTATCTGCAGCGGGAATAAGTAGCCCAGAGCGAGCTACCAGTGAGAATATTCCATAGCTATTAGGCTGCGAGGGAAACCTGGACATATTGTAGGCTCTTGATGCCAAGGCTGCCTTCAAGGATAGGAAGTTTCACAGTGTCCCAGGGTATCCAGTGGCATCTACGAGTACCCCCAATACCATTCCAGAAGAAATTGGCTGAAGCCTTTTCGATGTATTTTAAAATGGTGCGGGGAATAGAAGTAGAAGCGGCCAGATAGATAGGAATGGAATTCAGAATATAGTTAATCAAGGTCACCCTCCCCGCCTGTGAGAGAAACTTTGATTTCCAAGATAGCATATGCTGGTTAATCTTTTGAATTAAAGGCTTGTAGTCCGATAGAAGAGCCCGCCCGGGCCTCAATGGAACTCCCAAGTAGGTAATAGCATTAGATTGATACATGTACCCAATGAGCTCCGAGATGGAGGTAATCAAGTGGGGGGGCTTGCTGGAAATAAGGAAGGAGCTCTTCCATGCATTTATCTTTTGGCCAAAGGAAGCTTCATAGCGACGGAGAAATTGCAGGAACCTTCTGATATTGGCAACATGTCCATTTAGGAATACCAAAGTGTCATCAGCGAACATGAGATGTGAGACAATTGGACACACCCGCGGGCCATTGTAAGGCTTAAGAGCACCAGTGGCATGGAGTGTCGACACGCCTCTACTGAGTGCTTCCTGCATAATAACAAATAAAGCAGGGGCCAAAGGGTCGCCTTGTCTAAGGCCACGAGTGGACTTGAAGAAACCTGCGGGAGCACCATTAAAGAGGACTGAGGACAAACTATTAGAAATCAGGATGCTAATCAGTGATTTAAACCTGGGAGAGAAGCCAAATCTAGCTAGAACATGAAGGAGAAAGTCCCATTCCACTTTATCGTAAGCCTTCATCATATCTAGTTTGAATATGAGATTATGGCCTCTCGTCTTCCTGTTTATGTCCTTCACCAATTCCCTGGCCAAAGCGACATTATCTAGGATGAGTCTCCCTTTAACAAAAGCGCCTTGCTCTTCGGATATGATGGCTGGGAGAATATCTACGAGATGATCAACCAATATCTTGGAAATTATCTTGAAACAAAAATTACAAAGACTAATGGGGCGGAAGTCACCAAAGGTTGAGGGGTGCTCGACTTTAGGTATAAGCGCAATGAGACTGGCTAAGATGCCCCGGGGCAGATAGAAACCCTGAAAGAACTCCTGAACAGCAGCAATAACATCCTGAGAAATGATATCACAGCATGTTGTAAAGAATAGTACGGTGAAACTATCCGGCCTAGGCGCTCCATTGCCATTCAAGTTCCAAACAGCTTTCCTAACTTCATCTTCAGAGGGGACTCCGCAGAGCTCATCATTCTGGGACTTATTAATGATAGTTGGAATGACCTGTAGAATCTCTTCGTCAATTGCGTGAGGTTCGGAGGAGAGCAAAGTCTGAAAGAAATTAGCAGCCTCCGTCCGTAGGGTATCCTGGTTATCACTCCATTCCTCGTTAATTTTCAACTTCTGGATATAGTTTCTCCGCATGTTACCTTGGACGATCGAGTGATAGAACGTTGTGTTCTTATCACCATTTGAAAGCTAATCCATTCTGGCCTTTTATGACCAAAACAATTCTTCACAGTGCATCGCCCTCCTAAGGCAAGCATTAGCCTTATTGAGTGCCATTCTGGCATCTGCCGAGGGATCAAGATCAAAGGCATTTTGAAGTGCAGAGACCTTGGCCTCAGCCTCGGCAATGTTTTTATTGATGTCGCCAAAGACTGATTTATTCCATAGCTTCAGGGTGGATTTAACCTCACGGAGCTTAGTTTGGAGGGTGACCAGGGGGTTTATAGTTAAGGCACTATTCTTCTTCCAGGCTTCTGAAACCACCTCTCGGAAAGATTGATGGGTGCACCACATGGATTGGAAAATGAATCTACCCGGTGGCCTCTCAACAAAATTAACCTTCAGGAGGAGCGGGGAGTGGTCTAATGGTCCCCGAGGGAGGTGTTTGACATATGACCCCTTGAATACAGCCAGCCACTGAGAGTTAAACAGAACACGATCAAGCCTGGCCATTAACGCCGTAGGCCCGGTTCTATTGTAATGCCAGGTGAAAGGGGAGCCAGTATAACCGGCATCCTGAAGGCCAGCTGTTGAGATAAAGGACGTGAAATCTAGCATGGAGTGCACATTTGTCAGGCGACCCCCACTGATGGGACACCACATATGGACCTAAATTGTAAACAAGTAACTTGAATAGCGGACTCACTCTAGCGAACACGTTCGCGTAGCACACACTGGTGCCCGTAGGCGACTCGGCGATGATGGAGAGGGTTCGAGGTGGGACTTTGATGCTCCAAGGGTTGGCTAGCTTGGGGAGGACCCCAAATGGGCCAGGGATGCCCAATTCATGGGCGGCCAGCACACCAAGGGCGTGGGATGTAGGGGATCGCTCACAACTCGGTCGCAGTGGTCACTCACGTCAATAGCAATTTTGGACCGAGCTCTCACTCTCCATCCGACGAAACAACAGAGATAATACTATGCTAAGCAATTACTTGAAACCAGCCAAGAGGGGAACCGAGGCTCACCTAGTCGGCGTGAAGACGCCGACTCTGGCCGGAGATGGGGGCGAGCGGGGAAGCGTGGGCTTACCCGCATGATGAGCCGATGAAGCTTCAACTGCGAATTATCAATTTACAATCACTACGCCCCTTGCAAGGGGGTTGGACTAGGGGTGGGGAAGTGTTTTACAACCAAAATGTACCTCCACGTAGGGAGGGGCGATCAGTCGGCTAGGCGGGGAGGGGAAAAACTAGCTTAGAGGATTAAGACAAGAAGCTCGCCGAATCTGTCCACTCTCAGGAACAGGGGATAGACTGTCACTGTCGGCGCCGCTGCGGACTCCCCCGAACTCCGCTTGTGACGAAACTAGTTGGAGAAGGGAATTTCTGGATGACAGCGTTGGATGGGGCAGGGTTGTGAACAGGGCCTCTGTTCTCTGATTCTAACTGCTACGGTACCTCTACAGCAAGAAGACGAGGTCACCATGCGTGCTCCTGAGCTCTGATTCAGGCGGGGTCAGAGTCGATGATTTCGTTGTCAAATTCTCTTCGAACGGAGACCCACGGGGACGCTGGAGAAGGTCGGAGTAGACAGAGACAGTCCGAACAGTGATCGGGTGTCTGTTCAGTCCCAGAGTGGACAGAACAGCGCACCCGGGGGAGAAAAATGAGAACTCTTAGCTCCGGATGCCGAACGAGGTGCCGCTTCTTGATTCAGGAAGTAGACTTTCGTAGAAACTCTCAGCCATGGCCCGCCTCCAGAACTTTAGGAGGTTGGCCATGGGAGCCTCTGCAACTCGCTTCAGGTTGACTGTCAGGAAGCAGATGCGCAGTCCGGCGACGACGGCTCCTCCTGGCAGCCATGAGCTCATACGGAGACAAGACCACCACCGTTGGGAATAGGACTAGGAGACGCTTCCATCGGTGCCTCTTGGGCTTCCAGGGGCTCCAGGAAGAAGATGTGGCATGCTCTGCAACTGGGCACTCCTCTGCTGCCTGCGAACCGTGGTAGGGTCTGCAACTTCCCGATGGGAAATAGAGTAGGAGGGGGGCGAAATCGGGGTGGATGAGAGTGGGGCTGACCCCTGGCTGTGAGGGGGTCAATGGGGGGTCGAACCAATGTGTGAGAGGGGGAGAATGGGGGCTGGAAGGGGGCCTAGCAGGTGGAGGGAGAGGGAGCTGCGAATTTGGTGTTGGGAGGGAGATAGGGAAGGAGTATTTGAAAATGGGTTTAAGGGTGAGATTAATTTCTGGCCTTGGGGATGGGAAAAGGTGTGTGGGGAAGGGAAAGGGTGCTTGGGGAGTGGGGAATTCTCCCTTGGGAGATGAGAGAGGTGCTTGGGGAAGGGGAGTGGGTGATTGGTGGTTGGAGGGTGGAGCAAGGATTGGTGGAAGAGTCCTTGGGGTTGGGAAGGAGTGAAGAGGGGTTGTGGGGAGTTGGGGAGCCTCTTGACTGAGGGGAGAAGAGAGAGAAAATAGGTGGGAGGGGGAGGAGAGAGAAAAGGGGTGCACCCCTCTAGAGAGAGAGAGAAGAGAGAGAGAGAGGGGATGTGGAGAGTCTCACTCCAGGGGAAGAAAATTCTCACAAGGGGTTTCTTTCTATTCAAATATTCATCAAAGGTTACAAATGAGAGAGGGGAGGGGGCTATTTATAGACTCCATACTTTTCCTAGGACCAAAGTGACCCTGACAAATCAACAATTTACCAGCCTGTCCCAAGGGGGGCGCCCTTGGGCCTAGCCCAATGAATTGGTCCCATAAACCTATCTAATCAATATAATGACTGAGAACTTAGATAATTGACCCTAAAACGTAGGTACTTGACTCAAATAAAGGGAAAATTACATAATTATGACTCAAAGAAAATATAAAAATTACATGACTAGACTCAGAAAAATATGACGAAGATAATGGCGCATGCCGACGAACAATCCGAGCCTCGAAAAAATGTGGAGGGGCACGGTATGCCTCCATCATATCCCCGGGGTGGGGAAAACTCGACCCCGTCGAGTATGGGTCCACCAGGGAAGTGGCACACTAAATGTAGCTTCGGACGAGCCACGATCTCCAAACTCAACCCCACGTCCATAGCTGACGGACGACGCTTCAGCTTCTCAAGGTGGCACGGGCACACCTTCTTGCCAGAGATGATACCCTGCTTGCCTAGTATTGCATCCGTGTGCTCACATCGGGCTCTCAGGCTGATATGAGGTGCCACTCCGAGGGTGTCTCTCTGAAAGATAGGCATAGGTTCGAGGCACTCACTAGGATCCACCGCGGTGCCCATATAGCGTGCCGAGTCCGTCACATAGGAAATGGGGTGAATCCCAAAACCCATTAGTAAGTCCAACCCGTAAGCCGGTTTGCCAAAGCCACTCGGAACTTGGCAAGGTCCAAGTCCTCGTGCCCTCAAGTTGGAGGTGACCCTAGGGTAGATCCACTCCAATGTCTCCATCGATAAGTTGCCTACTTGGAACTCCAAGTGGCGCTTGCGAGCTTTTGTCCGCTCTTTGTGAACCTCACCGCTCGTTGCGAATTGCTTACGTGTATGCTCATACCATGCATTATGATGCGGTGAGTGTGTGTGAAAGTGGATAGTGTGCAAAGGTGGACCGAGGCAACCATAAATTGACCTATCATGCTTTGATGCCATGTGGACCTTGATGAACTTAGGTGGACCGGGGCAGTCACAAGTGGCCCTATCATGCATGGACTTTATAACAATGGTTGGAGGGCCGGGGCATCCGTAGGGGAATCTATTGTGCATGGGTATAGCAAATGCCGGGGGTCCCGGACATCCGTGAACGCACCTAACATGCTTAAGACCCATGATGAATGAAGGTGGACCATTACATCCGAATATGGACCACTCATGCTTCCTACTTGACATGTGGGTGATATGAATGAATGGACCCAACATAGTGTTCATGCCAAGTGGTGTGGTAAGCCTAAACACATGCATGCTTATCCCAAAGCTGACTTCTATGTGTATAGGTGTGGGACAACCTTTGAACTCCCATGTGAAAGGGTCGAAGGGATCTAGGAAGGTGGATATGGGGTGGGGCACTTTCTCGATCTCTAGATGGGTGTTGCTTAAGGTCATGGTTCCTGGGTCTTGGTTGAGGTGGGCTTGGTCCAACATAGTTGGTGTGGGTAGGAAAGGGTGGGTGGTGGGTGATGCGGGTGGTTCACATGGGTACCCAAGCTCCCAAAGGAAGGGGTCATAGGGATCATGGAAGGGGCACTTAGAGAGGGGAACTCCATGTCTTCTAGGTCCTCAAAAGGGGGTGGGTCACTCTTCTCCAATGAAATATTTGGGCCGGAGTCTTTGGTGGGTGGGTCGGCCATGAGGGGATGGTTTGACTTTCTACCCGATATAAGGAACTCCAATTCGAAGATACGGTCAGGCTCATCGGGTGTGGGGAGGAAAAAAGGAGGTCACTCATATAGCAACCAACGGTGCAAATCGAGGTGATAGACCCGACACATAGGTGTAGGAGGTCAAGGCTCCTAAGTCGGTCGGCCATTATGGTCAACATGTCAGTCAACTCTATTTGCCATGCTAGGCCCTTAAGAAGATCCCCTAGTGTCTCCACTTGGTAAGATGATTGGATGGTGGTGCGATAGGAGATGAAGGGCATTATGGGGAGGTTTCGCTCTAAGGAAGGGTGGGCCATGATTGGGTGAGCTGGACTCTCCTTTAACCATTTAGCCAAGGACCCACTTATGATGATTTCACTCCCAACTAGAGGAGAGGGCATAGAGTGAAGATCGTAATGCAAGGCTTTGTCCTCGTCTTGGGCATGTGTTTTTTTCAAAGTGGGGGTTGGACCTGGGGTGTTCACCACTATGGGGTCGGGTGTCAGGATTATGGGTTCCTCTACCAAGGAGGTGAGAAGGTCCTTTGTGGGTGGGGTGATGATGATCGACGCATGGAGCGTCCGGGGTGGTGGGTAAAGGGAGGCTTGGGTTAGGATAGGGAGGGGAAGTAGTGGAGGCCTAAGACATGGTAGAGTTGGGGTAGGGAGTGGGAGATGGGTTGGGTGAGGAGGATTGGGTTGGTTGGTCTTAGAAGGTGTGTCCCTTTTAGGGGACGATGGAGGGGTAGTGGTGGAATCCAAGGGGGTTTGTAGGGTATGGATTTGGTGAGGGGTTTAGGGTTGGGGAGTGGTGGCCGTCATAGGCCTTGGTGGAGGGGTGGACACGGGGTCCCTTTGGGTTTGAATGGTGAGGGTTGGGTGAGTGACTTTGGGTTGGGGAGCGGTGGCCCTCATGGGGAGAACCGGGTCAATTAGGGGTCTCTTTCCCTTGGGATTGACCGGTTGTGGAGGGGTAGGGGAAGTGGGAGTGCTCCTCGGGCTGTGATTCTCCGAGTAAGAAGTGTAGGTTTTCCTAAGTTCGGTCTTCATCTCTTCCCAAATGCTAATCGGGACTTCCCCACGGATCCTCCTTAAACCCTCCACTATTAACCAATGATTTTTAGCTCGTTTGGAGAGGTGCGCCTTGGCTAACCTCATTCTCCTTCCTTCGTTCAAGGGGCACCTTTTAAAGAATTGATCCATGGAAACCTCCCAATCTAGATAAAGGCTTGGGCTGTAGAATCCATCAAAGGCAGGGGTTTTGGCTTTCAAGAGTCCCAAAAAGAGGGTTTCTAGATTTTCCCAAATGTCACTCTCATTCTCTCTTGGTGCTCGGCCATTTCCCTCAAGTCGGTCGAGTCAGAACGTGATGTCTTCAAGCCGATCAAGGACATTAGGTAGGGCTTCTATGACAGAGGTGTTACCACCTACTTTGTTGGCAGCGGAGGTTCCATGAGGATTTGAGCCTCTTGGGAAAGGTGATGGGGATGGATATGACGGGTGTGAAGTGGCCATGATGATCGGGGGAATAAATGCAATGGCCCTAGGACAAGACTTAGTAGAGACAAGTCTAGAACTTGCTCTGATAGCAATTTGATGTGACACCACCTATGGACCTAAATTGTAAGCAAGCAACTTGAGCAGCGGACTCACTCTAGCGAACACGTTCGCGTAGCACACACTGGTGCCCGTAGGTGACTCGATGATGATGGAGAGGGTCCGAGGTGGGACCTTGATGCTCCAAGGGTTGGCTAGCTTGGGGAGGACCCCAAATGGGCCAGGGATGCCCAATTCACGGGCGGCCAGCACGCCAAGGGCGTGGGATGTAGGGGATCGCTCACAACTCGCCCGCGGTGGTCACTCACGTCAATAGCAATTTTAGACCGAGCTCTCACTCTCCGTCTGATGAAGCAACAGAGATAATACTATGCTAAGTAATGACTTGAAACCAGCCAAGAGGGGAACCGAGGCTCACCTAGTCGGCGTGAAGACGCCGACTCCGGCCGGAGACGGGGGCGAGCGGGGAAGCGTGGGCTTACCCGCATGATGAGCCGATGAAGCTTCAAACCTGTGAATTATCAATTTACAATCACTACGCCCCTTGCAAGGGGGTTGGACTAGGGGTGGGGAAGTGTTTTACAATCAAAATGTACCTCCACGCAGGGAGGGACGATCAACCGGCCAGGCGGGGAGGGGAAAACTAGTTTAGAGGATTAAGACAAGAAGCTTGTCGAATCTGTCCACTCTCAGGAACAGGGGATAGACTGTCACTGTCGACGCCGCTACGGACTCCCCCGAACTTCGTTTGTGACAAAACTAGTTGGAGACCCTTCGTAGTTGACTCAGGAGGATGCCCAATTTTGGGGGAATTTCTGGATGACGGAGTTGGATGGGGCAGGGTCGTGAACAGGGCCTCTGTTCTCTGATTCTGACTGCTAGGGTACCTCTACAGTAGAAAGACGAGGTCACCACGGGCGCTCCTGAGCTCTGAATTAGGCGGGGTTAGAGTCAATGATTTTGTTGTCGAGTTGTCTTCAAACGGAGACCCACGGGAATGCCGGAGAAGGTCAGAGTAGACAGAGACAGCCCGAACAGTGATTGGGTGTCTGTTCAGTCCCAGAGTGGACAGAACAGTGCACCCGGGGGAGAAAAATGAGAACTCTTAGCTCCGGATGCCGAACGAGGTGCCGCTTCTTGATTCAGAAAGTAGACTCGTCGTAGAAACTCTCAGCCAAGGCCTGCCTCCAGAACTTCAGGAGGTTGGCCGTGGGAGCCTCTGCAACTCGCTTCAGGTTGACTGTCAGGAAGCAGATGCGCAGTCCGGCGACGACGGCTCCTCCGGGCAGCCATGAGCTCATACGGAGACAAGACCAACACCGTTGCGAAGAGGACTGGGAGACACTTTCATCGGTGCCTCTTGTGCTTCCAGGGGCTCCAGGAAGAAGAGATGGCAGGCTCTGTAACTGGGCGCTCCTCTGCTGCCTGCGAACCGAGGTAGGGTCTGCAACTTGCCGATGGGAAATGGAGTAGGAGGGGGGCAAAATCAGGGTGGATGAGAGTGGGGGCGACCCCTCGCTGTGAGGGGGTCAATGGGGGGTCGAACCAAGGTGTGAGAGGGGGAGAATGGGGGCTGGAAGGGGGCCTAGCAGGTGGAGGGAGAGGGAGCTGCGAATTTGGTGTTGGGAGGGAGATAGGGAAGGAGTATTTGAAAATGGGTTTAAGGGTGGGATTACTTTTTGGCCTTGGGGATGGGAAGAGGTGTGTGGGGAAGGGAAAGGGTGCTTGGGGAGTGGGGAATTCTCCCTTGGGAGATGAGAGAGGTGCTTGGGAAATTAAGGGGAGTGGGTGGTTGGTGGTTGGAGGGTGGAGCCAGGATTGGTGGAAGAGTCCTTGGGGTTGGGAAGGAGTGAAGAGGGGTTGTAGGGAGTTGGGGAGCCTCTTGAATGAGGGGAGAAGAGAGAGAAAATAGATGGGAGGGGGAGGAGAGAGAAAGGGGGTGCACCCCTCTAGAGAGAGAGAGAAGAGAGAGAGAGGGGGGGATGTGGAGAGTCTCACTCAAGGGGAAGAAAATTCTCACAAGGGGTTTCTTTCTATTCAAATATTCATCAAAGGTTATAAATGAGAGAGGAGAGGGGGTTATTTATAGACTCCATACTTTTTCTAGGACCAAAGTGACCCTGACAAACCCATAATTGACCAACATGTCCCAAGGGGGGGCGCCCTTGGGCCTAGCCCAATGAATTGGGCCCATAAACCTATCTAAACAACATAATGACTGAGAACTTAGGTAATTGACCCTAAAACCTAGGTACCTGACTCAAATAAAGAGAATATTATATAATTATGACTCAAAGAAAATATAAAAATTATATGACTAGACTCAGAAAAATACGACGAACACAATGGCGCATGCCGACGAACAATCCGAGCCTCGAAAAAATGTGGAGGGACAAGAGATGCCCCCATCAACCACATTTCTCTGACGGGGAGGTGATACAGTTCAAATCTCCAGCGACCACCCAAGGGATGGAAACATCCATAGAGAAATCCAACATCGAATCAAAGAGAGCTCGGCGGTCCACCGGGAGACAGCTACCATAGACAGCCGTAACAAAACAAGAAGGCTTGTCATTGTTAAGAATAGCAATAGTGATGTGTTGAGAAGAATTACTATGAACTCGGATGGATAAATCCTGATGCCAGAACAACCAGATTTTAGAATCCTCATCATCAATAGTCGCAATAGAATCCATGCGTATATAACAGCGGATAGCTTCAGCTCTGCTGACCGGAATCTTTGGCTCATAGATAGCAACAATCTTAATCCGGTGGTTACTAATAATATGCTTGAGCGCACGCTTAGAGGCTGAGTTGGAAACGCCTCTAATATTCCAAAACATGGCAGGGCAGATCATGATGAAGAGTAGCCCGACTCATTCGAAGTAGCCTTAAGCTGTGACCTAGTTCGCATGTTTTTTTTTAATTGCCAGCTGACCAGCCTTGTTTAATGGAACTGTTGGCATGAGGGCATTTTCCGCGGAGGCAAGCCGAGTAACCACTTCGGGAAGTGTAACATTCCTAGAGGGAAGCGTATCCTGACTTCCTCCACTAGAGTCCGATTGCCCGATTTGGTCGCTGCATTGGGAGTCCTGTGCATAGGAGCCCGATGGCAAAGTGCCATGCACGTCCCCAGGCGAAGGAACCACCGCCAGCTGGATATCGGCTTGTGTCATCCTAGGACTAACCACATCGCCAGAGTTGCACTTCTCCTGAATATCGCCATCAATTACTGGACCAGCAAACATATTGGAGGTTGAATGAAGTTGAATCCCCTCCCCATGGCCGGGAAGGACACTGACCATAGTAGAGGAAATTTTATCTACCACCGGCTCCTGAGAGCACATTTCTGGAACTCCCGGCCTAACAGATGGATCATTGTCTTTGATACGCCAAACCTTGGCGACCGGCGCCGCCTGCTCCGCAACCAGAACATAAACTTCCTGTGGAGCATCGACGACCACTTGAGTTGTTGCACCAATTCTCTTAAGCTTCTTTTGACACACCGAAATCTTATGCCCCAGCTTATGGCAATAAGAACACAGAGAGGGGACTTTATGATAATTAATCTTCTGCTAAAACCCATTACTCCCACAGCCAATCCATAAACGATCTGGCATATGCTTGGAGATATCTAGTTCGACACAGACCAGGGCCTCCTGGGTGTGCGTCAGAGCTAGAGTCTGTTCATGAATGCGAAGAACAGTACCGATATTGGCAGTAATCGAAACAAGGAAATCCTCTGCATAGTAATTCACCGGCAGCATGGGGAAACCGATCCAGATGGGAAGGGAAGTTGGATCAGCCAGAAAATCAAACTGGGGTCTCAGCGAAAGAAACGATATAGCAAACCTTTGATGTAAAGACTTCTTCGGAGAAGAACCTTCAGAAAATCATCCTCCGAATCAAAGCGAAATAGGAGGTGCCTGGGGTTAAGGACACTTACAATGAAGTCCTTTTTAATGCCCAACCTCTGCATCAAGCAAGCCTTAAGTTCTGGGATGGGGCAACGACCATAGGAACACCGCGCAATAATGGCAAAATTTGGGCAGCACCTCCCCATGCTCGGGGGGTTGCGGGGGCGAAGTGGAGACAGTCCCACAATATTGAGATACGCTCCTTAAAGCCGGGAATGCCAAACGGTGACCGACGAACTTCAATAGAGAGAAAAGACCCTGAGGGCTAGCCTGCTAGGGGCATCCATATATACTCTACGAGTCAAAACATCATTAAGGGACGGCCGAGATGAGAAGGTACCTCGAGGGCCAGCCTACGAGAGGTTACCTTCCCACAGCCACCACCACTCCCGAGGGAGTGAGGGTTTAATGTCGGGCTAAGGCCCTGTTGATGTTCACCTGATGGTTCATAGGGTTCATATCATCAAGGGATATGACCCTATGGTCCGACGGTGATTGAAAACACTGATGGGGAATGTTCCCCTCCCCGGGTAATGAGTTCTTTGAGGAAACGAATCCTCAGATGCGATCATATGCAGAATGAACTCGATCGATGAGTTGACAACAACTGATCATATGTATATGTAAACATCAAGGTAACGGGTCAGCAGGGAGGTTGACAAACAAGACTGAAGATTTGAAGGTTAGCCAGAAGACTGAGACTCTAGAGGGGGCAAATAGTCGAACAGTTCAGCAGCTTCTGCAACACGAACAAATACGGCACACAGATTTCAGAGATGGCCCCTTCTCCTAGCCCAGAATCACGAATAGAGAGATACCGAGGAGTCATCTCCGGGGGCGAAGGGGAATGCACTTATATGCATGCCTCCGGCCCGGAGAGAATACATGGGCATACTGAACATTCGATACGATCTACGCGAATAAAAGACCCCGGGGAGGGGATTATTGATGTAGCCCCTTTGGGATAGCCCAGGGCATACTCAGCACCGCGAAGGTGACATCCGCACGCAGACACCTAGAGCACTAGGCATTGAACACAAACATCGAACGAACTGGGGGAAGAAGGAGAACACAAGATGTTATTCTGCTCAGCACCAACCCATTATCATTGAACTCAGATCATCACGATACAAGTCCGAGGCGGCATGGCGTTGTCGCTCAAGACCGGCCAGTGGTTATAGAGACAGGGATGGAACCCTGATTGCGGAGAAGGGGAAGACGTAAGGAAACTCGAGCCATAAAAAGAAACAAAGAAAGAAGGGGGGAGGCTCATATCATCTCCCCCCCCCCCCCCGACCTCATACATTCGCAGGGTTCACAGAAGCAGCAGCAGTAGAAGCAACCAGAAGGAGGACCATCGGAACCCCCCTGTAGGAACAGAGTGTCGTCGACGGAAGCTTCTTCCCCGACAACGGGCTACTTCAGATGGGCAGACAGGAAGGGTGGCGCTCCGGCTCGCTCTCGAGGAAAATCCCCTTTTCTTCCTTCCCAAGCCCGTTTCCTATTCGATTGTCTATTTCCCTTTTCTCTATTTGTCTCCCCTCTCTTTTTTTTCGACATCAGATGGTTCATATATATATATAACCCCCGGCCTGGCTTCAATCCGGCGTGAGAGTAGCGCGCCGGGAGTGGGCTATGATTAGCACGCCGGGAATGGGCTTATGATTAGCGCGCCGGGAATGGGTAGATGAACAGAGGGCGTGTCGGATTAAGGGGCGCGCCGGTTTCAAGTCATTCTATCATGTTTGCTTGATACGAGTCCGACAGCGGGCCCCGGACTGACTCTGAGAGTCACTATGATTCTTCATCTGTACGTGGTCTTGCCAAACCATGGTGGGAGGTATTGACGAAGCTTTCAGGCCAATGAACGGCTGCTTTCGGAACTCGTGCACTTTCGGCTCGGACACGCGGGTTTTCCGCTGACGTGGCTTTCAGCACAGTGGTTCATGCTGTTGGCTCGGCTCGACTTGCATTGGTAGCTTTCACGAGGAGTGGTATGCTGCCCGAGGTGCTTTCGCCTCGACTGGGCGGTCATTTGTTCTCTAACGGACCCAATATGCTGAGAAGCCGTACCCATGCCGGGTAATCGAGGTCTTCTACTAACAGAGCCTTCGGTCCCTTGTTCTGAAGGGCCAAGGGTGTTCTTTCACCTGAGGAGGATCTTACATTCAGGCGGCGTGCCGCCAGGTATACCCATGCCCTTGGTCGGACAACGGATACACGCTCGTCCTTGGTCGGACGATGGATACATCCTCGTCCTTGGTCGGACGACGGAGGCATGCTCGTCCTTGATCGGACGATGGGTATATCCTCGCCCTTGGTCAGATGACGGATATTGTTCACGCGATACGACTGAGTCGATACCCGTTCATTGGGCAGTCCCGACGACAATGCCCGCTTGTGGTGTATTCTTCTCGATCCTCCTGAGGTGGAGTCCCCGACGTTCATACTGGGTGACCTGAGGCTCTGGCGGCTTGAGAAGGCTTCAATGTGTTGATCTTCTTCGGCTTCTCTACTTCAGTGGGCCACATCATCTGTCTTTGAGGCTTGATCGCCATTAAGTATATTTTGAGTGTCAATAGGTATATACCGATGCGTCTGGCATTGGCCTCGGATGTGTGTTAATGCAACAAGGAAGAGTCATAGCTTACTCTTCCAGACAACTGAAGAAGCATGAAGAGAACTACCCAGTCCATGATTTAGAGCAAGCTGCGGTAGTGTTTGCATTAAAGATCTGGAGACATTACCTCTACGGAGCATAGTTTACCATGTACTCCTATCACAAGAGTCTCAAGTATCTCTTCTCTCAGAAGGAATTAAACATGAGACAAAGGCGTTGGCTTGAATATCTTAAGGATTTTAACTTCGCTATACAATACCATCCTGGAAAGGGTAATCCTGTAGCTGATGCCCTCAGTCGAAGGCCAAGGGTCTTATTAGCTAACTATATGATTCAAGAGTGGAAGCTACTAGAGTAATTCTCTAAACTTAACATAAGTGTGGACAAAGAAAACAAGTGCTACTCTCCGAAATGCAAGGACTCTAAGACAATGACCCAGTACTGGTAGAAATCAAGGGCAAACTAGAATAACAACCAGACTTCAAATTAGCATCAGATGGAAAGGTTATTATTCTGAGAAAGAACTTGTGTAGCAGATTGCCCGGAGATAAAGTAGAAGCTCACAGGTCAAGGTACACGATTCATCCTGGATCTACCAAGATGTACCAAGACTTAAAACGGAACTTTTGGTGGCCCAACATGAAAAGAGAGGTAGCAGACTTTGTATCTCGCTGTCTCACCTGTCAACAAGTTAAAGCGGAACACCAAAAGCCTATCGGTAAGCTACATCCTCTAGATATTCCCAAGTGGAAGTGGGAGGATATCGGCATGGATTTCATTGGGTCTGTCTAAATCAAAGGGAGGTCATGACGGAATATGGGTCATCATTGACCATTTGACCAAGTCGGCACACTTCTTGCCAATCAAGAGCCGATGGTCAGTCGATGTTCTTGCTGCTTTATATATCAAGGAAGTTGTCAGATTACAAGGAGTTCCAGTCTGAATCATGTCTGACCGAGACCCGCGCTTCACTTCACACTTTTGTAAGGGTCTACAACATTCGTTGGGGACAAGACTCAACTTCAGTACAGCCTTTCATCCTCAAACGGATGGTCATACTGAAAGAACAAATCAAGTTGTAGAAGACATGATGCGAGCTTGTATCATTGATTTTGGTGGAAGTTGGCATGATCACTTGCCCCTGGTCGAGTTTGCCTACAACAACAGTTATCAGGCAAGTATACAGATGGAACCTTTCGAAGCATTATATGGGAGGAGTTATCGATCACCCTTATGCTGGAACGAAGTTGGCGAAAAACAACTACTATGCCCAGACATGGTAAGGGATACTATCGAGAAGATTCAGCTAATTAGAAAAAGACTTCAAATGGCTTAGTCTAGACAAAAAACTTATGTCGATACAAGAAGGAGAGATCTCGAGTTCCAAGTAGGAGATCACGTCTTTCTTAAGGTTTCCCCAGGCCGAGGAATTAGAAGATTTGGTGTTAAGGGCAAGCTTACACCAAGATATATTGGTCCTTCCGAGGTGTTGGAAAGAGTTGGCGAGGTTGCCTACCGCATCGCCTTGCCTCCTCAATTATCCAAAGTCCACAATGTGTTTCACATTTCAATGTTAAAGAAATATGTTCATGATCCATCGCATGTCATACATCATGGCGACCTAGTGATACAAAAGGATCTTACATATGAACAAAAGCCTATAAAGATCCTTGATCGCGAGGTGCGTACATTAAGGAACAAGACAATTCTCATGATCAAGGTTCAGTGGAGCAAATGCTCGGAACAAAAAGCCACCTGGGAGTCAGAAGAATCCATGAAGAAGAGATTCCTAGACTTATTTGTGAATGGTATGAACTCTGCACCCTCCATGTCGAAATATGATTAAATTTGGGGACCAAATTCTTTTAAGTGGGGGAGGGTGCAGCAACCCTGCCAAATTATAGGAATAAAATTTTTCTAATAAAGTAAACAAATAAATGGTAAAGGCCCAACCCACACACATAAACAACTAATACAAACATATGGGTCTTACACAAAAAGGGAACCCGAATAGGCCAATTAGAAGAATCGTCCAGCAAACAGGGGAAGAGCGCCCCTTGTTAAGGCGCCATTTTCAAAGAGCGCCCCTTGCTTGGGTGCCATATTCTTCAGGATATAATACGTAGACCGATTGGCAGTCTTTCGTTCTAACTGGGATACTGACTGCTGTTTGGGAAGGTTTGGGATCAAGTAAAGAATGATTCCATGGAAATTTATATACCAATAAGATTCTTATGTAGGGAAATACTAAACATGTTAGGAATCGTTTCAGAGAAGTTTAATTCCCAAGAGGATACAAAACCCCCAGATCCCTATAAATAAACCCCTCTGGAACCCTGCAGAGGTTACTGACTCTGGGGTCTTGCATCAATGTGGTTGCCGACGAAGCTATGCTTTTTCTTTTTTCCTCCTGGTTTTTGCTGCTGCCATCATCGTCTTCCTCCTATTGCTGCACCTTTTTGCCGTGAACGGAGAAGGAAGGTCTATTGTCATCTTCTCTTCGTGCTGCAGTTACCGCACCGTGAAGGAAGCTTGATGCTTCTTTCTCTTGTTGTTGCTCGTGAAAGAGTTTCTTCCTAAGCATCCCTGATGTCGTGTGAGAAGAAAGAGGCCAGCCACTTCTTACTCTTCTGCCGTTGCTGCTACTAATTCTCTGCATCGACTTCCTGCGGAGTTTTAAATCTGATCAAGCTACTGCTTGTTATAATCTTCTCTGTCAGTCATCCCGATCATCGAGGTAGGTGTTCTCAAGTTACCACGCCCAACCCAAATAATCATTGAATTTTCATGCATATAGGCCGATTAATAGGGCCCGATGATTTATTTTCAGCATCTGCAGGACTTCTCGAGTTTCAGAAAAAGGGCACCCCTATATAGGGTGCTATTTCATTAAAATGACCTAACGAATAGTCGTTAATTCCTTTGCTAATTAATAATACTCATGTTTAAAATTTTAATTACTATGTAACCTATTCTCCAAGTTAATGCATGAGCATAGTTCTGGAATCTTGCTATTTTTCTCTTCATATTCATATGTTCACTTCTGCAAAATTCTATTTATTAAAAAAGTGACACTATTCATGTTAAGAAAGAAACCAAGACCGAACCATGGACTCTGTTCAATATAGCGCCCCTGTCTAGGGCGTTATATTCTGAAATGGAGACTCTTCCAGAGGGCGCTATTTCCTCTGTGTAAGAATTCTCCAGAAACTATTATATATACATTTAAATGTGGAATTTAGATTAAAACGCCTCAATGGGAAGACTCTGTTTAAAATAATGAAGGCACCACCTAAGGCGCCATATTCCTGATTTATGATTTCCTACCGAGCTTTTTACTTGACCCATGCCGAGGGTCTTCTAGCACTATATCTCAGTCCGTAGTATAGTCCTATGTTTTCCCGATGGTTTTACGCTTACCCCACTAACTCTCGGTGATGAATGAGCCCTCCGCGGGATATTCCTTCCTTTGGATTGGTAATTTCATCATAGAGACCTCCGTAGGTCTACGCGAAGCTTTGGATTCCCTCAAGGCCGCCGAGCAGGTTGTACCCTAAAACCCATGACACCTTGTTCTTATCACACCACTCTAAAGAAACGTGATGCAATGACCCTCTTAGAGCGCTGTTCTGGCCTCTTTGAGAATTGTCCTATCTGTCAGTAAACGGTAACATTGACGTAAGCGCCAGAAGGAATTGGCGACTATCTCAATGTTGTTTTTCCCTTAATAGCAACTAGCATTTGGGCGGTATTTAATCCAGCTTGTTCTGATCACGGAAAATGGGCGACCATTCTTATCGGCGCTATTTTTTGAAATCAAGGCAGCCTAATGGGCACCATTTACCCAAATTTATGCTATGTCATGGTTTTTCATGAGGATTTAATGATGAGTCGTACATGTTCAAGTTCCGCCCTTGAATTCCATTCCATAAGATCTATCTTAAATTCCTACAAAGTTCGTTCCTTTAAAATTTTATATTGGATATAACTATAGTGGATGTCTAAAATATACATGACTCAATGCTTGCGCATATAGGGCCCGATCTGGTCCTGGGAGGAGCACCCGAAAACACTTGTGCCCATGGGAGCTATATTGATCACGGTGTGACATTGCACCGAAGTGCATGACTTGCTATATTGACATTCCACAAGTCGTGCTTGACTCGTACTTGACTTGACATGATATGACTTGCGTAGCCCGGAACGGGTATTTACTTGCTTGATAATGTGATAGCCAATTCATTTGACATAACTCGATATGTTTACATGCTTGACCATCTTGATATGTATAAGCTACATGAAATCTTGAAATCTTGTTAGTTCATTCTATTATCTCTTACGATACTCTCTCCATTGTCGTTTTCATGTGTACATGCATAACTATACTTGCATTCATGCAACATATAATTACTTAAAGCAAGTTAGTACTTGAGATATAATTCCTATTGAGCGTTCGCTCACCTAGTGTTTTCTCGTATTCTTCAAGTAATTCCAATGATGAAGCTCATTCGGATGGGAATGGACAAGAGTGAATAGCGTAGAGCCGTTCCAACTGTCAATCCAGTTATCCAGTCCTATCTTTTCTAGTTTCTTGAGTCAATCCTTGTAATTTTCTTTTATCAAGTCAAAATTGTCTTTAGCTCCTTTAATGGAAAAAAACTATGTAATAAGATTATTTTGATGGATGTTATGAATAAAAGATTTGGCTTGTTCTTGCAATTGTGCACTCTGTCATTGTGTCGAATACACTTACGCTCTGATTGATATTATCGATACAACTCATCACGCATACGGAGTTTCTTCTGCGCCCGGGGCGTGACAATAAGACTCGCCCCAGGACCAACCGACGCCGAGGTATTTGCCCTCCAACGGGAAAATCCCGCCGCTATAGCGGAAAAGAGTTACACCACTACTTACGCCTTCCCTATCAAGGGATAAGGCTCTTCGCTCCAGGACAACCCCTATAAAAGGGAGATCGACAGAGAAGAAGGACATCTCCTACACGGTGGATAATTATGCCAAACTACTACACAAGGGAATAGAGCTACTAGCCCTACTGCACAACGAGAGGGAAGCATCTACGACCTACGCTAAAAGGGAAGCTCTCCTCCGGCGACCTTACTACCCAGCAAGCACTCACCGAGTGAGCACTGGGAGCGACGAGCACTCGTTTGAAGGATCTACAAGGCCCTTCAGCCCTCGTCTACGATTTCCTTCTCTCTCAACTCGCTCTTCTTTGTTCTTTATTAATCCGTTGATGATTTAAGCATGGGAGGGTTGTCCCCTGGGATAACAACCGGGGCTCCTTCTGACGCCCTTTGCTTCTTGGTGTTTGCAGGCCTCCACGGGTGCAGGACGATTTCCCCAACAATAAATAGAGAAGGTGGTACGTGACTTAGGAACCATTTTCCTGTCTCTACGAGGGGCACACCGCGGCAACTTAACGATCTCGTAGCTCCATGTCGGAACCTCAAGCGACCCTGAAACCAGAACAAGACCGATTAAACCCAGCTCACCACCGGCACAACCTGATGAAAAATCAAAGATAGAGCCCCTATCATGATTATAGTCAGGGCACCTGCCAGAGGCGCCTTGCGCGCCAAGCATGGCACCGGACCCATCGACTCCCGCGCCAACGAAGGGATCGACCTCGAATCCTACACTCTGACATACCCTCTCATGTTCTACTCTCAGCTCCCTGCAGAGTGCTCGGTAACCGAGAGTAGGGGGAAGTGTGACGACCCGAGATCCGGATACCGAGAGGAGCCCGATACCATTCGAATCCTGGCCCGCCGCCCACGAGCGGGAGGCTCGAAAGGGCTAAAAAGGAGTGTAGAGGTACAAAGAAATAGAAAATAAGGCAGGACAATTCAGCAATTAACAGGAATAAATAAACAACTACAACAGAGTCCAGTCCAACAGAAAGTACAGTCTAAAGTAGTAAAACGTACCACATGCCAAGTGATCACTCGGCCCGGCAAGCTGGTAACTAAGAACCTACGTACTACACCCTCGAACCTCGAGGAAGAACCGCCGCACATGAAACGCAGGGGTGAGCCTCCTGTCACTGGCCCAGTAGGGATCCCGTGGAACCCCAACTGAGAACAACAACGGCACAAAAGCAGTAACTACGAAAGCAGGAAAGTAACTACGGTGGCCGGCAAAACCTCGGCTCTACAGCTACTCCTACTGTACCAGAAAACACAACCTAGTCTTCCGTCGGGGGACAACCAAGCCACCCACCCGACTACCCGATTCCCCGATCGAGGACCACCAGACCCGAACTGCCCTAGCCACGCTACTAGGAAAAACGCCACGATACCTCCGTAACGGAGGCCTGCCCTCAAAAAGGGCCCGAGCCAAAACCACACGGTCAGGGAACACGGTCACGACCTCACCGTCGTGAACACAACACTGTCTGGGGAAAGGCCCTCGGTGATGCTCACCGGAAACCCCAGACCTCGACTCTAGGAACACTCCCGCAACCACTCACGAAGTCCCGTCTCGCGGACGAAAACAGAACCCGGTACACGACAACTCACGTCACGTGACAGGAGCACCACCCACTAGAAGAACGACCGGATGCGTCCCCTGACATCTTACACCGCGTCACAAGTGTCTAGCTACAACGCCCAGGGCGTGAGACTCAAACACGCAACAAGTACCACAACAAGGACTAGCTGGGGTCACGCTCGTCAGCGCGTGTCCTAAGCCCCCAACTACGTGTGCACACACAGACCATCTGCTCTAGGTCAGGTCCTCTAGCTGGTTTTCCCCCCCACCGGACTCTGGTGGCAAAGGCAAGGGGCCCTACGGTAACCAGCCTAAAAACCGCCTCTCACCGGGTCTCGCTCTCCACCACTCCCAGGTGGGTCCGCACCCGCGTGCGTAGGAAGCTACGACTAGTGGACGTGTCACAGAACGTGAACACTGGAAACCACGCACGCACCCATTGCGAGTAACACGGAGTAACAGGTGGCTTAAAGCCACCCACCTCTCGACGGCCCACTAGATCTACTAAACCTAACGACCTTGAGTCACGAGACTCGGGGTCAAGACTGTTGCACATGACAGCACTGAGCCGTCAATCTGGCCTAATCCCTAGGTCCAAAACAACGATGGGAAGACTCACGAGGCAGTTCACGACTGCCGAGACCCATCCCTCGAGGAGGGAAACTAAGAAACCTCCAGCCCCAGGCTGGGAGACTGGACTCACTGTCCAAGGCCACACGCTTGGCCCACTCGGAAGCCACCTTCCGGAGAAGCAACGACTTGCGGGGAAACCTCACCGCACTCACACCGATACACGGCGACTCGATCTAGCAAGAACACGGAAGCCCGGAACACCTGGGGTCACCTGGACCTACCAAGCCCATGGGCACGCTTATCGAGGTAACACGGTACCTCCAGACACCCAAATACACGGTCATGAAACCCACGGGGTGTCTGGGACACTCACGAGGCCAAAGGTCGACCACTGGGTCACAACCGGGTTGATCGGAGACCAATGCAACATAATCAGAATGCTAGAAGGTCACCCGGACCCTTAAACTCACGGGCACGTTAATTGAGATAAACGGGACCACTGGAGTCCCAAAGACACGGTCACGGAACTCCACGGGATATCCGGGACACACACGGCCCAAGGGGAGCACGAGACAGCAGGACAGATCACGCTAGGATCACCTAGCGCGACAAGACAGAACGCGCTAGGACCCCCAAGCGCGACTAGACAGGTCGCGTTAGGAGCCCCTAGCGCGACAAGGAAGAACGCACTAGGATCCCCTAGCGCGACTAGGTAGATCGTGCTAGGAACCCCTAGCGCGACAAGGCAGAACACGCTAGGACCCTATAGCACGACAGGAACCGCCTAACTGTTCATCTTCTCCGATGAACGCGCCCTATCGGGGCGGCGCGACCCTCAAGAACGCGCTACCTGAGACTAGCACGTTCTCAGTCCGCGCCCGAAAATGGCAGAAACCGCATAAAAACACATTCCACGCCCCGTTCACCCCCAGGTGAAGGGGAAACAAAAGGGGAAACCTCCCCCAAGCCCCTAGGCATGCATCTAAACCCCTAGATCGGCCAAAAATACCGTAAACGGGAGATCCGGCTCACACCCCAAAAACATGAGTTTCCCCCCAAATCCCTCGAATAAGCCCGCTCGGCTCACCACGGCCTACAAAACTCATGGGAAATGAAGTACGCGGGTTGAGGGTCTATCTCCCTACCTCCACCGAAGATTCGACGCATCGTGGATGCCAATCCACGAAGAAAACGCCGTTGAAGCCTCGCTGTTCCACGAACCCACGGCCGAGCTTCACCGCCCCTCCACCGCCTCGATCCTCACCCATCCTCACCCGTGCCTCGCCCGCGCCGTCCCCACCTCGCCCATGCTCCACCCCGTTGGCCGCCGGAGAGAGAGGGAGAGAGGGAGAGAGGAGAGAGCGTGAGAAGAGAGAGGGAGAGAAGAGAGAAATGAGAGGGGAGAGAGAGAAAAGGGAGGTTATATATATAAGAAAATCCAGAAATTCTCAAAAATATCAAAAAATAGAAAATCACGTTTCCGCGATCCTCGGAACGCACCGATCGCAACGGTACCACTCGCGCCCTGGAGAACGGCCCGGTTCACCCGCAACGAGGTACCGAAAGAATTACCGAAACATACACCAGGAATCGGAAAACAGACGCGGAAAGGTCGCGGAACGCTTCTGGGCCTCCGAACTAACTCCGGATCGCACCGATCCGAACACGAAAGATGTCCGAAACGAAATTTCGGACACAACGGAGGCAGACACTCCGAGAAACCAGATCCGAGACCCACGAACAAGGATCCGAAAAAATCTGGGGCATTACAGCCCTCCCCCCTTAAAGAAATTTCATCCTCGAAATTCAGGACTAGCACCCAGCCACAGGGGAAGAATGCCTCAACCAACTGACAACGCCATCAGGGCCTCAGCACAGAAAAATCTCGATTCACGTGAAAGCACCAATCAGGAGGGATACGGCGAGACCATAATCATGAACAATGCCACGTTCCGCACACCGCACACACATCGGCCACAAGAGTTGGCATAACACAAAGGCACTAGTCTGGTATCACCTCAGACACAACGGAAACCACTCACGGCATCGCTGCCACCCTCTCGCCCACCGCGGGAACACAATCCTCGCCACAAGAACCAATCCACCGGTCAACGCCCACGCTCGGCGGACCAACCAAACACCAGCTTCTCTGCCAGCTGACCACCACAAATTTGTCGGCTCCGCGTCGAGGACCACACCACACTCGGCAAGCCGAACGCCACAACAGCACGGGACCAACTCTGTCAGAACTCAAACTTTGACAAAGCTCAGATCCCATCTGGGAAAACACACCTCAGAAACGGCCACCAAAAAGGCCTCGCTGGCACGCGGCTCTCTCCATTCTCGAGCCCCTACAACCAGCATCTTCTGCCCATGAAAGACCATCCACTGGTCACCAAACATTCATCAACGGGAAACCTCCGCTTGCTCATGTTCTTCCTTCTTTCCTAGTCCTCCACCAGATCCGAAGGGAACATTCCAAACCTCGACAAGTCATCCGTTGACTCTCGCACAGACCCCCACCACATCCAGATGGATCCCCACGCCAACTCCACCCTTCAGGGGAGCACGGCGGGACCCAAAGACTCCATCTCCCCTCGGTCTTCACGTCACTCGACTCAGACTTACGAGGAATCCTCCCTTGTTGGCCGCAGACTGAGGATCAATATCCAACGCCAACGTCTCATCAGAGACCTCCACACACAGGCATCGACCACCGTCCTATCTCATCGAAACCTCCATCACAGAGCCACGGGACACACAACCTCTTACGACCCACGGCACACTTCTCCAGAACACGATCTCATCCGCGAACGCAACATCCAACGCAAGAACAGGGTACTCATGCGGCAACCTCGCCAGCATATTTCCCTAACTCTCCACCTGCCAGTGCCATGAACCACAATATCTCAAGCAACGGCATAGCAACCACATGTCTCACGCCGCCGGAGACAACGCACATCGATGAACCAATCCTCCGCTGCTCTACTCATTCTCAAGAAATCCGTCCGTAGCAACCAATGCCACGATCCGCGCACTCTGATCCACACTCACAGCCACCGCATCGACACCTCGAGATCCACCATCCCGACAACCATCTGCAACCCCGCCGACTCCGATCCCCCGCACTTCGGGAACCGCAACGCCAATCGCAATTCTCGCGAACACCGCCCAGCCGGCACTCGTCCTTCCGGAACAGCGCCAACACCCTTACACATTAGGGAACGGGCAAAACTTCTCACAGGCAACCACCTTGCCAAAACGCGGGACGCGTCTCGCACGGATTTCATGGCGCACGAAGGCCAACCAATCCGGACACACAGTGCAAGACAACGAACCTTAACCACCGCGATCTCCTCCAACCAAGGGAAGAACTCAATACACTTCCGACCAACGGAAGGAAAACTCCACACTAGACCTGACCTCGAGCCTCGCGCATGCTGGGAACGGCACCTTCCAGCACTAAGAAACCATCCCTTCCATCAGGTCAGCTCCTCCGACAACACTTACCAAGTGTTCCGTCGGACAATGATCACAACATCTCTCGATGCACCATCGCTGCAATTCCCCAAACTGCAACACGCGCTAAGAGCCGCAACACGAGCCATAACCGGCAACCCGCAACGCTCATCCTCGAGTCCCGAACTCGCCACGGAACCGTCACATATCGAGCCAAATCCTGGGCGAACATAACCCATTCGCACGCAGAAGCGCAGGAGTGAGAACTTACTGGGACACCACAGCCCAATCCAGCCTCGAAATCCGTAAAAACAATCAGGACCGATACGTCACTCCTGACGCCACAGATCATGACAAGGACATCGGGCTCGACAAATCAGCAGCTCAACAGAAAATCTTCCGCTCACTCGAGCACAATTCTCGACCAGAGCACCCGCTCCAACACCTCAAACCACAACCTCAGCGCCTCAGGGGCTGGACAATCCTCAAGCTGGAGTGGCCAAACTCAATAACAGCTCCCTCAGAGCACACTCACAACCACTTAATGGCAAAGCGGTCATCGCCAGCCACCTGACCTCGCTGCAAATTCCTCGAACGCAACACCACAGCAACACACCCGCCAGCAACCTCTGCCCAACGCAACACAACCGGGGCCACCATCAATAAGGAAGAAAGCTCTCAACCTCGATCCTCAGACCCCACGTCGGCACGAAAGCCGCGAACAGCAACCACCTTCTCGGCGCCACACAGCGCACTCAAACTCTCAAGCGAGAAACAAAGCGAAAAATAAGCACAAATCCCTATGCCAGTTGCCGACTGTACTGGACCTTATGGACTCTGATCGCTGCAATATCTCGAATTCCCATGTACGTCCACAACCACGCTCTGATACCAACTGTGACGACCCGAGATCCGGATACCGAGAGGAGCCCGATACCATTCGAATCCCGGCCCGCCGCTCACGAGCGGGAGGCTCGTAAGGGCTAAAAAGGAGTGTGGAGGTACAAAGAAATAGGAAATAAGGCAGGACAATTCCGCAATTAACAGGAATAAATAAACAACTACAACAGAGTCCAGTCCAATAGAAAGTACAGTCTAAAGCAGTAAAACGTACCACATGTCAAGTGAACACTCGGCCCGGCAACCTGGCAACTAAGAACCTCCGTACTACACCCTCGAACCTCGAGGAAGAACCGCCGCACCTGAAACGCAGGGGTGAGTCTCCTGTCACTGGCCCAGTAGGGATCCTGCGGAACCCCAACTGAGAACAACGGCGGCACAAAATTAGTAACTACGAAAGCAGGAAAATAACTACGGTGGCCGACAAAACCTCGACTCTACAGCTACTCCTACTATACCAGAAAACACGACCTAGTCTCCTGTCGGGGGACAACCAAGCCACCCACCCGATTCCACGATCGGGGACCACCAGACCCGAACCACCCTAGCCACGCTACTAGGAAAAATGCCACAATACCTCCGTAACGGAGGCCTGCCCTCAAAAAGGGCCCGAGCCAAAACCACATGGTCAGGGAACACGGTCAAGACCTCACCATCGTGAACACAACGCTGTCTGGGAAAAGGCCCTCGGTGACGCTCACTGGAAACCCCAAACCTCGACTCCAGGAACACTCCCGAAACCACTCACAACGTCCCGTCTCGCGGACGGAAACAGAACTCGGTACACGACAACTCACGTCACGTGACAGGAGCACCACCCACTAGAAGAACGACCGGATGCGTCCCCTGACGTCTTACACCGCGTCACAAGTGTCTAGCTACAACCCCCCGAGTGTGAGACTCAAACACGCAACAAGTACCACAACAAGAACTAGCTGGGGTCACGCTCGTCAGCGCGTGTCCTAAGCCCCCAACTACGTGTGCATACACAGACCATCTGCTCTAGGTCGGGTCCTCTAGCTGGTTTTCCCCCCCACCGGACTCTGGTGGCAAAGGTAAGGGGCCTTACGGTAACCAGCCTAAAAACCACCTCTCACCGGGTCTCGCTCTCCACAACTCCCAGGTGGGTCCGCACCCGCGTGCGCAGGAAGCTACGACTAGTGGACGTGTCACAGAACGTGAACACTGGAAACCACGCACGCACCCATTGCGAGTAACACGAAGTAACAGGTGGCTCACAGCCACCCGACTCTGGACGGCCCACTAGATCTACTAAACCCAACGACCTTGAGTCACGAGACTCTGGGTCAAGACCGTTGCACATGACAACACTGAGCCGTCAATCTGACCTAATCCCTAGGTCCAAAACAACGATGGGAAGACTCACGAGACAGTTCACGACTGCCGAGACCCATCCCTCGAGGAGGGAAACTAAGAA
The DNA here is from genome assembly GCA_022559845.1 of Amorphophallus konjac. Classification (NCBI taxonomy): domain Eukaryota; kingdom Viridiplantae; phylum Streptophyta; class Magnoliopsida; order Alismatales; family Araceae; genus Amorphophallus; species Amorphophallus konjac. The sequence goes on from CM040127.1 coordinate 267,642,546, forward strand.
ACCTCCAGCCCCAGGTTGGGAGACTGGACTCACCGTCCAAGGCCACACGCTTGGCCCACTCAGAAGCCACCTTCCGGAGAAGCAATGACTTGCGGGGAAACCTCACCGCACTCACACCGATACACGGCGACTCAATCTAGCAAGAACACGGAAGCCCGGAACACTTTGGGTCACCCGGACCCACCAAGCCCACGGGCACGCTTATCGAGGTAACACAGTACCTCCAGACACCCAAAAACACGGTCACGAAACCCACGGGGTGTCTGGGACACTCACGAGGCCAAAGGTCGACCACTAGGTCACAACCGGGTCGATCAGAGATCAATGCAACATAATCAAAATGCTAGAAGGTCACCCGGACCCTTAAACTCACGGGCACGTTAATCGAGATAAACGGGACCTCCGGACACCCAAAGACATGGTCACGGAACTCCACGGGGTGTCCGGGATACACACGGCCCAAGGGGAGCACGAGACAGCAGGACAGATCGCGCTAGGATCACCTAGCGTGACAAGACAGAACGCGCTAGGACCCCCTAGCACGACTAGACAGGTCCCGCTAGGAACCCCTAGCGCGACAAGGAAGAACGCACTAGGATCCCCTAGCGTGACTAGGCAGATCATGCTAGGAACCCCTAGCGTGACAAGGTAGAACGCGCTAGGACCCTATAGCGCGACAGGAACTGCCTAACTGTTCATCTTCTCCGATGAACGCGCCCTATCGGGGCGGCGCGACCCTCAAGAACGTGCTACCTGAGACTAGCGCGCTCTCAGTCCGCGCCCAAAAACTGCAGAAACTACAGAAAAATCCATTCCACGCCCCGTTCACCCCCAGGTGAAGGGGAAACAAAAGGGGAAACCTCCCTCAAGCCCCTAGGCATGCATCTAAACCCCTGGATCGACCAAAAATACCGTAAAATGGGAGATCCGGCTCACACCCGAAAAACATGAGTTTCCCCCCAAATCCCTCGAATAAGCCCGCTCGGCTCACCACGCCCTACAAAACTCGCGGGAAATGAACTACGCAGGTTGAGGGTCCATCTCCCTACCTCCACCGAAGATTCGACGCACCGTGGACGCCGAAGAAAACGTCGTTGAAGCCTCGCCATTCCACGAACCCACGGCGGAGCTTCACCACGCCTCCACCGCCTCGATCCTCACCCATCCTCGCCCGCGCCGTCCCCACCTCGCCCACTCTCCACCCCGTCGGCCGCCGGAGAGAGAGGGAGAGAGGAGATAGCGTGAGAAGAGAGAGGGAGAGAAGAGAGAAATGAGAGGGGAGAGAGAGAAAAGGGAGGTTATATATATATATAAATCCAGAAATTCTCAAAAATACCGAAAAATAGAAAATCACGTTTCCGCGATCCTCGGAACGCACCGATCGCAACGGTACCACTCGCGCCCTGGTGAACGGCCCGGTTCACCCGCAACGAGATTCCGAAAAAATTACCGAAACACACACCGGGAATCGGAAAATACACGCGGAAAGGCCGCGGAACGCTTCTGGGCCTCCGAGCCAACTCCGGATCGCGCCGATCCAAACACGAAAGATGTCTGAAACGAAATTTCGGACACAACGGAGTCGGACACTCCGAGAAACCAGATCCGAGACCCACGAACAGGGATCCGAAAAAATCCTGGGCATTATAGGAAGTGAGGAGGGTAAATCTGGTTTGGCCCATGAACAGCCCAACAGCTGCGGGCCCAAATCGGAACCACCCTCTTAGCGCGCCCAAGAGGTGCCCAATGTGAACGGCCCACCAAGGTGAAGCCCAGACCGAATTGACATCGGATTCCACAACGCATGAACGCCACGACCCAAGCGCGATTGGTCGCCAGATGATCCTCTGACGACCGACCGTTGCCCCCATGACGTCTGCCTTGACCCCATAACGGGTGAGCACGTCCCATTAGTGCCATAAGACTCGCCCCGGGACCATCCGAGGTATTCGCCCTCCAACGGGAAAGTCCCGCCGCTATAGTGGAAAGGAGTTACTCCACTACTTATGCCTTCCCTATCAAGGGATAAGGCTCTTCGCTCCAGGACAACCCCTATAAAAGGGAGATCGACCGAGAAGAAGGACATGTCCTACACGGTGGATAATTCTGCCAAACTACTACACAAGGGAATAGAGCCACTATCCCTACTGCACAACGAGAGGGAAGCATCTACGACCTACGCTAAAAGGGAAGCTCTCCTCCGGTGACCTTACCACCCAGCGAGCACTCACCGAGTGAGCACTGGGAGCGGCGAATACTCGTTTGGAGGATCTACACGGCCCTTCAGCCCTCGTCTACGATTTCCTTCTCTCTCAACTCGCTCTTCTCTGTTCTTTATTAATCCGTTGCTGACTTAAGCATCGGAGGGTTGTCCCCTGGGGTAACACCCAGGACTCTTTCTGACGCCCTTTTCTTCCTGGTGTTTACAGGCCTCCACGGGTGCAAGACGATTTCCACAACAATAAATAAAGAATGTGATACGTGATTTAGGAACTATTTTTCTGTCTCTACAATGTGAAAATAAATGAGACTAAACTCTGAAACAAATTAATCAAAGAGAGATAACTCTAGTTTTGTCTATCCCTCGATCAAACGGGGGCAAGAGAACACCTATGGCGCCCCTTGTCGAGCATATGAGTGTAGCGCACTCGTGCTGTTTCCGAGGCTTGAACCTGAAGCTCCGGCCATCCTCGGACATCTAGGCTACTTTCTCTCATGTTCGACATTCTCCGGCTCTGTATGTATTTCACCTTGTTTGGCATCATGTAATCAGTTTCCGCAACGGTGAAAATGGTATCACGTGGACAAAGGTGACTGGAATCTAAGAAGTTTGCAGGAAATTGCACGGGTGGATATAATAGTTAATCAAATTGCGAAGTATAATCTTTACTTTATCACTATAACCAATAAAATAGTACAAACATTAGGTGACCAAATCAAATATTTTGGTTACAAAATATAACTAAGCATGCGTACGAGCGAGAGGACGAGGACGTGAACCTGCAAGAATGAAGAACTATGGCAGCGGTAGAATTGTCAAGGGAGCAGATATAAATAGCATACATGTCAATTTATATTTGTTTTGTTTTAAAATTTGAATTATTCGATTTCGCATGTTTTACTCTCTGACACATTATCAATTATATTATTTATCATATTTAATTTGAATAAAAATTTTAAATTATTCAAATTATTCGCTCAAAAATCCTTCAAGCAACTTGATGATGACCATATATATATATGTGGCGATGGGCGACGTAAAGGTTGCTGGTGGAGTCTTGTCGCTGGCGACGGGCGACGTCCGGTGGCACAATTGTGGTTTATTTAAAGGATTTATTTGAGATTTAAAATTTTAAAAATTAAAAAATTATTAAAAAATAATCTTGCAATCTTCGAAAAATACATAACTCATCCGTCATGTTATGGTGCTCAAAAATAATTTATTATTTCTTATTTAGAAGTCCGAAGATCTGATATTCATAAATTTTATTTTATTTTTAAAATGTGATTCGAGACCCGTGATATGGCTCTGAAATTCATGGAGATGCGATCTGAAAATCTATCATGGTGTTCTTTACCCAATGAATTGAGCAACCATGAGATAACCATAAAGTTACATTTCTCCCAATTATGGAGATCTAAAGAAGCGGAGTCTGACTTCGTAAGTCAAGAAAGCCAAATTTGTTTTTTGCACGCAAAGCATTGGCCATGGCTCTTGACCATGTTCCATAATTTTCTCCTTTCAAGAGACGGGAAACGAGAATAGTACCTGGGTTGTCTGAACTCCCAAGAAAATAATGTGAAGACGTATCAACCTGCACCATGGTTGTCAGACGTGGAAGATTGGCTGAAGTTCTGGGATTTGTTTCCTTAGCCATGGGAGATATGCGCGCAGGAGATAGGAGACCAAGATGCAGGCAGTTCAAAAGGAGGTGGCGGCGGTGGGAAGGCTCTAATATCATGAAAATTTCTGGAGTAATTAAAGTGAACACAGCAAAAAAAAAAACACAGCACCTTTGAATATTATACATCAATATATATAACATGGGTTGCCATGTAATGAGGCATAATAGCTATATATATATATATATATATATACAACATGGGTTGCCATGTGATGAGGCATATATAATAGCTAAAAAAATAGACAAAAATAAGGAAGAGCTAAATCGCCTAATCTCTAAACAGGGCATGTACAGACTGCTTTACATAAATAACGCATCTACGAGTAAACAAGGCATGCACGTACAGGTGGAATAGACAAGTAACACGTCAATACTGCCGCTATCTGGGCATGCAGATCAAGGCGACTGCGCAGCAGAGGTAGCTAGGCCCGGGCCCTGTCGGTGCACATCGCCACAGCGCCGAGCGCACCTAAGATGGCAACCGCCATCTTGCAAACATGCACCGAGAGCTACGACCGGACAGAATCTGCCGACATCACGGGTAGGTGGAGTGCGACCGAAACTACAGATCGACGCAGTCGATATGGAATCGATGGCCACACTGCGGGAACACTCTGACCTCCTCACCCTCTACAAACTCAAATAAGCAGATAGGACAATCATCAAATCTATCGTCGTCTGCTGCACCGGCCGTGAAAGGGAGCCTGGGAGTGAGTGGAGCAACCTCTTGCTCAGGCCCCTGCGGCGCTGTCGGGCCCAGCGGACCACGAGAAATATACCCACCATGCAGACCAGAGCGAAGATCAGTAGGGTGCCAAGGTCAGCGACGTTATTCCTATTCCTTTCCACGAGCGCCAGCGAGGGAGCGGCCATGGTGGGACCGGCGGGGGCCTGTAGGAATCTCCTGGCGACATACAGATATATCAAGTCAAGGTATAAGTGATGCTTAGCTAATTAGAGAAAATCTTGAAAAAAGAGGGGTGACATTCTGATATCAACAGTAAATACTCACAAATTAAATTATATCATCTCACCATGAACAGCCAAATAATGGAATGTCTATTATATATGCAGAAATAATAAGAAGTTGGAATTCATAGTTGTATTTGTCTGATGTCAAAATAAGAATATAGTATGTAAGATACATCGAGTTCATAAGAAAGAATCCCTCAATTCTATTAATTATTTGATACAAAGCGGAGAACCCTCTATGTACATTCCTTTTGTGCTTTCAGATTGACTTGTTAATTAAGAGTGGGTGAGGTGTAAGAGTCATCTTTTATTTTTTTTTCTAGTACATTTTGAAAGAGAAAGATTATCTTCTCGACAATGTACTTTGTACATCCTTTTTAATAAGAATGTACATCACTTTAAGAAAATGATACGAGTTTCAATTGAATAAACATAAGAAATCATTAAGATCCCTTTTCATACGTGCATTCAATTGCCTTAATTAATTTTCTCTGATTGTTGGGTACCCAAATGATAATTAAGCTATAATATATATACATACATACATACATATATATATGAAGTCCATCATATTTCGAAGTAACTGGGTTTCAATAAATTAAACCACCCAAGAAATCAACATTGATGATAAAAAATCCAACATAAAAGATAAATTTGACTTATATATATGTATGTATGCAACAGGATTCTCCCATGTATGCAATATGTACAAGAACAAGATTTTTCTTTTTTGTTTAAATTTTATTTGCTGTCATAATATGTAATTATAATAAGTAATAAATATAGTTTAATCATGATTATTGAACACTAGATTTCCCACATGCACGTTAATTCACTCCCTCTCTTACAAATTTGTAAAATCTAATTATTGGATGAGATTCTCAATACATGCATGTGTTCCACTATCTAACAAATTAATCTATAAGAGATATCCGAACCATATGATGACTCTTTCTGGAACAACCATATGATGCTGTAAATTGTGCACTGAAGCGGATAACTTGGCAACGATGGTAGGAAATGAAACGCAAGATGATTATTTCAACCTTCAGTTATATATTATAAGGGGAAAAATGGTAGGAAAAGAAACGCAAAAGGTGACCTGGCGGTGTTGTCAGAAGATGATCAACGATGTCGGCCTCACAGAGGATGGACAACTCGTAGGTCTTCTTCGCCAACCAGTTCCTCCACTTGCAGAAGTGACCTGACGGTTGGTGGTGATCTCAGCAGACGATCAACGTGATCTAGGCCTCACAGAGGATAGACAGCTCATAGGTCTTCTTCATCAACTGCTGACAAAGAAGGAAAATCGGTAGACTTCATATAGACCAGCAAAAGAAGAAGAAAATAAGGGAACTTGGACAAATTCGCAGGAAAACCTAGAAGAAACTTATGCAAAATTAAGCTAGGCTTCCATGTCCGGATTTGATGAGCAACCCACGAAGAAATTGTTTATTTCGATCGAAGTGGAAGGAAGCTAGGCAGAACTTTTTGTGAGTGAGCAGCGGCAATCAATCCATCTCTCATCTCTCTTTTCTTTACAAGATCAATTCCCCTCCTTTCCCTGTGTTTTTGCATTTCTGTCCTGTTGGTAAGTAGAAGAGTATGTGAAGAACCATCTACGTACATATCCCAAACAGGTTTCTGTTCAACGGAAACCTTACGTGAGAAGGGAAGGGAGAACCCCCCCCCCCCAAAAAAAAAAAAAAAATGGAGGATAGATGAGATCATACAGTAGAGCAGTAGCAACATGGCAGCCAATGGCTATGGAAGCACCAAGAAAGCTGTCACAGGGAACTCAGTGCTCTCCAAGGTCTTGTGCTTGCATAGGTTAGAATTGAAAATGATAATGATACGTGTGCAAGAGCTTCTCGTTAATTTACTAGAAAGATTAAAAGGCATATATATTAGCTGATGACTATAAAATTCCATGTAAGGTTCTGATCGGCAAGATAGAAGTTGAAGAGAGGACAGAATTAATGGTGTAAATTGGATACCATATCTAAACTGGTAGGTCATTCAGACCTATCCTCCAGGGATGCAGAGAGCACCGGAAGCATCGACTCTTTTATCTAATTACTAGTTCTTTTTTTAACAGAGAGAAAAGATATAAGGAGATCAAAGGAAGAGGGGAAGGCGAACTGTGGAGTATACCGGTTATATGGTTGGTTCTCTTCCAGCGTGGTGGCAAGAGAATCTGCAGGTTGCCTTCAGTTTTGAAGAATCCTCTACCCACAAATTGGTCCATCACCCCGATCGAGAAACAACGGTAACACAAAAAATGAAATGGTAGAGGACAAAATTAAGGACAAACGAAAAGAAAAAGAGGTCAAAGTTTGAATATCCTCAAGCTATCGTTTCTTCTATGCTTCCCACCCTTGCCACCCACGACTATTAGTACTTCGGAAGCCGGACATCTGGCAAACTTGCGTAAATGCGGTACCCTTGACCCTACGAGTAGTATCTATTTTTTTTTATCTCAAAAACGTTCACCAAAGAGAATTTTTTATCTTTTCCTGTTCCACCGAAAACGCTCACCAAAGGGATTTCAACCTGAGTCTCAATCAGATCAGATGAGTAAGTACCGATTTTAACTCCTAACTAGAGAGTCTCGATCAAGATCAACCTCGTTTGAGGATTTTTTCCCATGGAATTAAAGGCAATCAAGCTGTGTAAGAAACGCAAATTAATGGAAAGAGAACAGAACTCAAACTGAGAATATATATATATATATATATATATATATATATATATATATATATATATATATATATATATATATATATATATATATATATATATATATATGATCAAACGCATGCACAGACAGATAGCCAAAGACGTTCACATGCAGGGTCGAGTAGGCATTACTTGCCGCAGGAGGTGTACTCATATATAGAGCCGGTCGTGGTTGGAGAAGATGATCAGTGCAATCTCAACCTCGCAGAGGATGGACAGTTCATAGGTCTTCTTCATCAACCCGTTCCTCTGTTTTTAGAAGGTGACCTGGCGTTTGATGGTGATCTCAACAGACGATCAGCGCGATCTCGACCTCGCAGAGAATGGACAGCTCGTAGGCCTTCTTCATCAACGGCCGACAAAGAAGAAAAATTGGCAGATTTCATATACACCAGCGAAAGAAGAAGAAAATAAGGGAACTTGGACAAGCTCGCAGGAGAACCTAGAAGAAACTTATGCCAAGTTAAGCTAGATTTCCATGTCCGGATTTGATGAGCAACCCACGAAGAAATCGTTTAATCTGATCGAAGTGGAAGGAAGCTAGGCAGAACCTTTTGTGAGTGAGCAGCGGTAATTTAATCCATCTCTCATGATCTCATCCAGGATTTGTCATCCCGGGGCAGGTCGTCCCGACCCGACCCAGGCGGTGGGCGTGACTCCTAGGTCGTGAGTCGTCATTGGGACGATTCATTATTTCAATATTATATTATATATAAAGTATCTTTTTCTAATTTATTCTATTATTTTATATATATTATATATATATAATCTTTTTTTATTTTTACACGGAGCGAGATGGACTGAGACGGAGCAGGTCGGGACCAACCCGACCCGTCCCAGACCGTGACCAGGACGGGCGAGTCGGTCGAGACGGCAAACCCTGATCTCATCTACCTTTTCTTTACAAGATCCCCCCTTTCCCTGTGTTTTTGCATTTCTATCCTACTGGTAAGTAGAAGAGTATGTGAAGAACCATCTATGTACATATCCCAAACGGGTTTACTTTATAAATATTTGTGCACCCAAGCGGCTGCCCTTGCTGGTACTAGAAAAGTCTTTCAATATATTTATACTCAAAAATATTAATATCAAAACTAATACTATATCAAAATTAATACTCCAGCCAACCAGGGCATTATATATTAAAGACTTATCCCCTTTATCAAGTTATATATATAGTGGTTCAATGGAGATATTCCGCGCAGAATCCCTCACCACTCTATCTCTATCCACATCAATATTGTAATAGATTGATCATCCCATTAATTTCTTCTTTCACATAAATTCTCTTTTCAGTTTGGAGACTTATAAAATAAGTCACCCGCTGGATACCTTTTTCAACAGCAGCTATGAGCGATTTCTAAGATGTCATTTCTCAAAACATTCATTACAAGCCATCTATCTTCACAATACAAAGTCTCTCACATATTCCCGATTTCTCCTCATATCCCATATTCAGATCTACCTCTCGGCTCTGTGCATGAATTCCTATCTACAAGGGAACCATAAATGCCATCTCTTCTCTTTCCTCAATACAAGCAGAATTCCCAAGTTTTGTAGAGCCATCAGCTTTTCAGAAGTCTATCAATATGGTAGACCTTACCATACATGAATATAACCTCTCAACTACGTCAATATTTATGTTTCTGAACTAATGAACAACCAACGAGACTATGCATGCTCGTTTCAGAACAGGCACAAATTGCACACACAGTCACCAAAATAAGATGTTTCTTTGGCACCCAAATATGAGAAAGCAACTCAGAGAAAAGAAATGACAACTCCAACTGAGGCTCGCAGGTCCTCGGGATATATACAGGCGAAAAAATGCAACGGATCCCAAATTAGATGTTGAATTCACCGGGAGTGGGGGGGAGGTGTGGACAATGAACGCAAGATGCCGTGTGGCGAGAGATCATAAGATCGAAACCTCAAGGGCTTGCTTAAGCCTGTTGCGTTTTCGGAGCTCCTTGACGAGGTCCTGCAACTCGCTGGCGCGGATGTTCTTCTTGCTCTTCTTCGCCCAGTCGTTGAGCTCCGGCACAAGGCTGATGCTGGGGTGCCCCAGGGGGAGGATCCTTGAGAACAGCGCACCCCCAAACGCCGGTTTCGCCGTGGTATACCACCTTTCGTGACTAGAAGAGAGGTAATCGCGACAACCAACGCCACACGCGCGGCGGCCATGAGAAAAAAATATTATTGAAATGGAATCAGATTCGAAAGCTAAATACTGCGATTGAACCGGATGAAAAAAATCATCCATTTCTTTTAAGAGTATATAGCATAGATAGATGTGCACCCAAGCGGCTGCCCTTACTAGTACTAGAAAAGTCGCAACATCGGTCTTTTAACCGTACTTGATCTTTATTGAGCGATGTGTGGTGACTGGCTATGTACGTATCAACTACTTGCATGTACCATGCAGATCGAGGCCTGCTGCATGCTCCATGGAACCTTTCGGTCCTTTTCACCCTTTTCATCGATCGAACGTATAAACTAATATAGAAGAAAATTACTAGGATTAATTTTACAGCAATATTCTACATTAAATATATGGTCCCCCCATCTGTGCCTGCATGACATTAACGTATCATCCCTAGCTACCAAAATCAAGGGGATCTCGTCGACGTCCCTTTATATATATATATATATATATATATATATATATATATATATATATATATATATATTGCCCAATTCTTTCCTTTCTTTCACCTCCCCTCCACTCCACTCCATCCACCTCCCCTCCACGTCATCCACCACCCACACTACAAATCAACCTTCCTTTTTCCTTCATAAATCATGACGAATAAATTCATTGCTCGGGAGGTCCATCGATATATACATCCACTATTTATATGCATGATTCTTTCTTTGGGTCAGGGGGGACCGAATATTTCATCAAGTTATTAACCTTACCCGATTTTTCCCCCTACCGTTTGTGATCGGCCCCTCGACACCCTCTTACTCCTCGTGAGTCTTGCAGGCCTCATCTCACATTAACTTATAAATCTATAACTTCACCCTAATTGTAAATGGATGGATCGAGCTCATCGTAATACTAGTCAAAAGAATGCGCTATGCACGTAATAACAATTAAAAAAATAAAATTATATTGTGTCATAAAAATACATGTGAACAAACTTTGTTAATATATTAGTCATATTAATTAATTAATTAATTAATTAATTAATGTATCTTCTTACTCATTGTGTGTGTGTGTGTGTGTGTGTGTGTGTGTGAGAGAGAGAGAGAGAGAGAGAGAGAGAGACGTCCATGTGATGCAGGACGGCCAACAAGACTATATTGTTGCAGGCAGATGTCGTGAAATTATAAATTTAATGAAGATGAATTATTTCCCAGTACAAATATATATATCACCGTAGATATCCATATCCAAACAACCGGATTAACCTGGCACAACTGATAATCTGGACTCTGTTTCACGGCCGACCAGTTGAGCAGAGTATTTGAGAGTTGGAGTAGATATCTTACTAGTGGCAGGACTGGGGTACGTGGCATACCTCATGAGAGCTGTGGCGCGAAACTGTACTGGGCCAAATGGGCTTGGGCTGGTTAACAGCACAGGACTGCTGGCAAGCCACGGTGGGCGGTACACATGCAGGGGAGTGCCAGGGGAGAAGCAGGCACAGTGGCGGTGCAACGTGGAGGACTCCTAGGCCGGCTAGACTGGTGGCGTTGGGCCTCGACGCAGGGTGGGGCGCAGTGAACGCCCTACAGACGGCGGCGAACGGAGGCTAGCGGGCGATTGCGGCACTGCAGGCGAAGGCTGTGATGGACTTGGACGACGTACGGCGGCACCGGTTGCCCGTTTGGCAGTGGAGGATAGCAGCGTGACCGCCACGGCTGGTGGCAGTGAAGCTCAGTGGGAGGGGCTGCTGCCGGTCTGGTTCCGAGGGAAGCCAATGGTGGTGGGAGGCCTGCTTCGGCGAGGGTCCCGCAGGGGTGTGGAGGAGTTGCCTCCCTGGCGTCACAGGGGCCCCACGATGGAAGGGCCGGTGGGTTGGGGCCTGCTCGCGAGCGGCAGCCCCGGCTAGAGGGCGGATGGGCGGTCGGTGCGGTGGGAACGCAGACGCGGAGACTAGCGAGGATGCCGGCGTGGTCACGGGTGGCCGGCGAGGTCACGACGGCCTATTCGCAGGTGGGTCACGCAGCGCACCGGGGGCCACGGAGGGCAGAGACGGCAGTCAGCGGGGGTGGCGAGGGGCCGCAAGACAAGCCACCGCCGTTCGCCGGCAGTCGGCTACCGAGGCGACGGCACCGGTGCAAGGTGGGCAGCCGGAGGTGGCCGACTGTGGGCGGTCGCCTGCCACAGAGAAGGAGGAACCGGGGGGAAATATACAGTGTTTGGGGAAGGAAACTTAGAGAAATGACATCAAATAAAGGAACATGGATGGGGCCTGGGAGATGAGGTTACGAGGGAGAAGAAGAAACTAATAGGGTGTTTGGTTACGTTTTTTTTACCTCTTTCTCTCTCAAATTTAAAAAAGAGAGATAGAACTCATTTGTGGGGTGTTTGGTACGACTCTCCTAAATTTTAGGGAGATAATCCACTCCTATACAAATCTTCCTCAAAAAAAAATAACTCATGACCAATTTTTTTTTTCAAACAACTCTCGTTCTCCCCCCGTGTGTCTCCCTCCTCTGGCTCGCCCCCCCTCCCCTCCCCCGACCGTTCCCCCTCCCCCGACCTCCCCGGCGGATCCCCCTCCGCTCCCCGGCGGATCGCGCCCCCCCTCCCCCGACCGTTCCCCCTCCCTCCCCAGCCGATCGCGCCCCCAACCCCCTCCCCCTCCGGCGCCCCCGCGCGCAACCCCAACCCCCTCCCCCTCCGGCTCTGGCCCCAACCCCCTCCCTCCCTCCGGTTCCCCCCTCCGGCAGCGCAGCCCCCTCCCCCTCCCCCCCTCCGGCTCCGGCGCCCCCGCGCACAGCCCCTCCCCCTTCCCCCTTCCGGTTCCCCCCCTCCGGCTCTGGCGGCCCCCGCGCGCGCTGCCAGCCCCTCCCCCCTCCGGCTTCGACGGCCCCTGCCCAGCCCAGCCCCTCCCCCTCCCCCCCCTCCGTCTCCGGCGGACCCTACGCAGCCCCCTCCCCTCCCTCCGGCTCCAGTTTCAGCTCTCCCCTTCCAAACAATACTATATAAATTTTAAAAAATATATCATTTTTACCAAACAGATGTTATCAATTTTTATCAATTTTAAAATTTAAGTTAAAAATTAACATAACATAATTTTTGAGATAAAAAGAGTTCTAAAAAAAAGTGCTCCCAAACACCCCATAAGGAAAATCCGAAAAGAAGAAACGAAGTGGAGAATAGGCCTCACGCTTAGAAGAATAAAGAAGGGTTTCGGCATCCGAAGAAGAAACACACGATTGTGTTGTTGTTGGGTACTAATAATATTGTGTGATTTAGGATTATGGTGTATGGTGACCGGATAAGGTGTATGGTGTACCTTGCTGGTACTAGAAAAGTCGCAACATCGATCTTAATTTTAACGGTACCTGATCTTTATTGAGTGGTGTGTGGTGACCGGCTATGTATGTATCAACTACGTACGTGCATGTATGTACCATGCAGATCGAGGCCTACTGCATGCTCCATGGAATCTTTCGATCGTTTTCACCCTTTTCATCCATCATTAATTACACTTGTATACAGGTGAAAATAATGCAGTCAGTGGGAAGCGGCTTCTCCACCCTACAGGTACACGCCCGCGTCTCCGCTCGCGTCCCCCCTCCTCTCCGGCCATGGCCGGCGTGGGGGGGGGGGTTACTCTCCATCGGTGGTAGATCCGCTCTCCACGCTGCCTCCTCTGCTTCCCGCCCTATTGGCTCGGCCGTCTGCTCACTCTCTCCTCCGCCGGCCGCACTGCTGCTTTTCTTGCTGCCGCCCTCGTGGCGGGTCTGGTTCATCCTGACGCCCCCCAGCCGCCGCTGGCCGCTCTCCCCTCCGGGGTTCCCTGCGGTGGGGCTTCGCTTTCCTTCTTCTCCCTCCGTCGGCCCTTGCGGTGGAGCTCCGCTCGCCATCTTCGCGTCCCAAGCAGTCGCTAGACTGCCCGTTTTCCCCCTATCTTGCACGTTACCTTCAACCGACCCTGCCGTTGATGGGACTCCCTCCAAAAACAATACTCTACTTTCGGTTCTTGCCGTTCGCGGGTCTCCTTCTCCAGCTCTGAGTTCGAGCTTCGCCGATTCAGGCACTGCCTTGGTTGCGCCCTCCAACCTAGTGGCCACTCCTGCCCTCCTTGGCGGCTCCGCTGTAGGGTTGGACCTCCGTGCTTCACCGCCTCCTGCACACCTCCCCTGCCACGGTCTCCTGCGCCTTGGTTGTGTGCTGGCCATGCTAGGCATTTCTATCGGTGGAGCAGCAGCGGCTGCTGCACCTCCCCTTGGGCTCTCCAGCGCTCCTTCGTCCTCAACCGCCGTGGCCGCCTCTGCATCGGCACGCTCCGCCCCTGCTGTTGTCGTGCCTGCCAGTGGCTGAGGGCGTGCTGGGTCTTCGTATCCGACAGCGGCCGGCCGTGTTGGCCCTTCCTCCCCCTTCCTCGTTATGCCTGCTCCTGCCTCGTTGGCCTCTCCTGCTGCTGGCAACGGTGCTCATTCTGTACGTCCCTCCGTTGGGCTGGGTCCTGCGGCTGCTTCGTCGTCACCCTGCCCTGCCCGTGATGGGCATGTTTTGCCTTTCTCCTCTTTCTCCGGCGGCGGTGCATGGTGATGGGAATTGACACCGAGCACTGACATTTTTCATTTACATTTGCATCCTTTTGTTTACTTTTATATCCTTGGAAAAGTATATGCGCAATTGTAAGGCTTTATAAGTCAATGTGTCATTCCCTTGGATTGTTTGGGTTTTTATGTAAAATATATGTAGGTCCAGCAAGGGGGCCCTCACTCCTTCCCCATTGGTCCACCTCATCCATGTGGGGCTGGTCAAAGGCCTGGGTGGCAACTAGAAGGTCAATTGAACACATGGGGACACATGGGAGACAATTGTGTTAAAATGTCAAAGGGAGGCCACCTACCATGGTCCATGGTCAAGGGGGCGCCCCCCTTCTTTAGGTAATTTTTGATTTTTGTTAAAAAACCTATTAGAACTAATTAGTTCTAAACCTTATATACCCCTCCTAACCCTAGATCTAAGGGTAGTTATAGTCTTTTTTACTTTTCTATAAATCCCTTGTATTTTCCATTTGATAGAATTAATGAATGAAATTTTGGTGAAAAAGCTTGGAGCCTCCAAGGAGGGTGCTCCCCTCTTCCTCTAGTTCATCTCCTTCCTCCAGCCCTCTAGGGTATGAAGCCCCTTCTCCTTAGCCCCTCTGAGTTCTCTTTCTGCTGCCGCCACCGTCATCGAAGTTCTGTCTCCATCATGATGAAACCTCTCCTCCGAAATTTTATCTCTGGTTCTTGTTGTTTGATTGAGCCCTAATTTTGAGAGTTTGTTCTTTCCATCTCCCCTAACCTCCAGTTAAAATTTCGTGTCATTTGGAGTCCATTTGATGATTTTACCATATTTTTATTTGTCCTCTCAGTAATCTGCCCTTTTGCAGATCTACGGGACAGAGTCTCCATGTTGTAATTTTCACACCCACTTAGAAAATTTTATAAAATCCACACAAATTCTCTAGTGTTCCTCACGTATACCCCCTTCCACCATAATTTTAGTTGAGTCAAAAAAATCATTGAGCCCTCGGTCAAAGGTCTGTTTTAGGCAGATTCATCTCTGCCCTGTGTGTCTGCCAGTCTGGGTCAGAAAAAAAAAGGTAGTTTGCAGTCATTTTTATTTTTAATACGTTCTATGGATGGAGCCACCAAACATATATGTTGTAGATCTCTAAGTCCTCTATCCATCGGTACCTCTTGTGCGTCAATCTGACATCGGATCTGGTCGTAGGAATTCTTTTCGTGAAGGTGCGCAGAGCAGATCCGAATTCAGCCAGCACAACTCAGTCCGGGAGAAAATTCAAAAATAAATATCAAAGGTCAACTTCAGCGACCGCCCCTTCAGGGAGTCGTTCAGGGACGCCCTGCCATCATCCCAGTCAAGTGGCGCCTCCAGAAGATCTCAGGAAGGCGACGCTCCTTTGGAAACCGTTGTTTGATGTCCAGCGAGTCAGCAACCGAGTTGGCGCAGCACCGAGTTGGAATAGTGCCGAGTTGGACCAGCAGGCCGAGTTAGTGCCGTACGCACCTCCAGATTGCTGCCCGTCAACCCAGGGTTGGTCCTCCCGGGCCCTACTTGTAGCCCTTTACCTCCCTGCGTGGAGTGGGTAATAGATTTCACTGTTGTAATTAACTTTTACAGTTGTTACCGGGAGTTACCGTACTTGGCCGGGAACGTCTTCCCCACGCCCGGAGCGTGGAGGTAAACTCGCTGCCCTCCTCGTAGGCATTGCTTTACTCGTATATTTTTGTATATGTCGCTGCATGAGTGATAGATTATCTAACTTGTTATCATTTTATCACCGCTGCGAGAGTAAGAGTGAGTGACCGTCCCGTGACTCGACCCGAGTTAACGCGGCAAGGCCGATACCCGAGACTCACTGTCGATTTATCAACCGCGCACGGTCCACGTCTTCCCTCGCATAGGGACGATCGCGAGCTAGAGTCCCAGGTCGCGTGTCTGTCCCGCATCAATTTGGTATCAGAGAGAGTTTGAGTCTAGGGTGTCTAAAATCAAAAAAAAAGAGTGTCATTTACGTCTAGTCATCGCCTAAGTCAGTCTAGGTTACATTTCATCCCAATAACCCAGTATATAAAAAGGTGTTATCCGAACGTTAGACTACGCCTATCGGGAAGGCCGCACACTTTCGCGAGTGATCTTTGAATCGATTAACTCCGCCACGTACCGAGTCTTGGTGTCTTATCCTTAGTGTGCAAGCATCCCAACCTTGCATAGTCGGTCTAGTGTCTTGTCCAATTATTGGCATGTCCATTCACTAGCGTCCCCGTGTCCCATGGATGACCAAGGGGCCGCATCTTCTGCATGGTGGCGATACTATCTAAAATGGAAGGACCACCCGGACTGTAACGACCCGAGAATCCGGTTACCGGGAAGGCCCGATAACCCGAGACTCGAACCACCGCCCACGAGCCGGGAGGGCTCGGAAGGGCTAAAAAGGAGTGTGGAGGTACAAAGAAATAGGAAATAAGGTAGGACACTTCAACAGTTAACAGAAATAAATAAACAACTACAACAGAGTCCAGTCTAACAGAAAGTATAGTCTAAAGCAGTAAAACGTACCACATGCCAACTGAACACTCGGCCTGGCAAGCTGGCAACTAAGAACCTCCCGTACTGCACCCTCGAACCTCGAGGAAGAACCATCGCACCTGAAACGCAGGGGTGAGCCTCCTGTCACTGACCCAGTAGATGCAGAACCCCAACTGACAAACAACGGCGGCACGGAAAGAAGTAACTACGAAAGCAGGAAAGTAACTACGGTGGCCGGCAAAACCTCGACTCTACAGCTACACCTACTGTACCAGAAAACACGACCCGGTCTCCCAGTCGAGGGACAACCAAGTCACGCACCCGACATCCCGATTCCATGATCGGGGACCACCAGACACGAACCGCCCTAGCCACGCTACTAGGAAAACGCCACGATACCTCCGTAGCGGAAGCCTGCCCTCACAAAAAGGGCCCGAGCCAAAACCACACGGTCAGGGAACACGGTCATGACCTCACCGTCGTGAACAAAACACTGTCTGGAGAAAGGCCCTCGGTGACGCTCACCGGAAACCCCATACCTCGACTCCGGGAACACTCCCGAAACCACTCACGAAGTCCCGTCCCGCGGACGGAAATAGAACCCGGTACACGACAACTCATGTAACGACCTGAGAATCCGATTACCGGGAAGGCCCGATAACCCGAGACTCGCACCGCCGCCCACGAGCCGGGAGGGCTCGGAAGGGCTAAGAGGAGTGTGGAGGTACGAAGAAATAGGAAATAAAGCAGGACAACCAACAACAACAAGCTGAAAGAAAGAACAACTACAGCTACAACAGAGTCCAGTCCAACAGAAAGTACAGTCTAAAGCAGTAAAACGTACCACATGCCAAGTGAACACTCGGCCCGGCAAGCTGGTAACTGAGAACCTCCGCTCTACACCCTCGAACCTCGAGGAAGGACCGCTACACCTGAAAAGCAGGGAATGAGTCTCCAAAACAGAGACTCAGCAGGGATCCCGTGGAACCCCAACCGGAAACAACGGCGGTAGCGGAAAGGAGAGCTACAACTACAACAGGAACAGCAAACCAGTGGCCGGTCAAAACTCGGCACTACAGCTACTCCTACTGCCAGAAGGCAGACCTCGATCACGCAGTCGAAGCTACCGAACCACTCTAGTACCACCTACCGAAGTAAGAACACACGGCAACCACGCCGTAGAGGCCTGTCCCCCGGACAGCCAACCTGGACACGTTGTCCAAGGTGCAACCCCAACCATCCGATCGCGGGTACCGCACAACAAGACCCAACCTCGGTAAAGCCACTAGCACTAGTCTCATGACGCGAAAACCAACACACGCGTCACGGTGAACCAACCGAAACCTAACGGGCAACACGACCGAAAACTCGAAGGTCAAAGACACAGAGACTGACAGTCTGTCACTCCGTACTCGACAGGAGTACCACCCACTAGAAGCACAGTCGGTAGCGTCCCCTGACGTCTTACACCGCACCGCAGGTGAACCGCCTGACGTGGTAGGTCCTACCCGAGGCGCGAACATCGTACAAGTAACCACAAACAAGTGACTGGCTGGGGTCATGCCCGTCGACGTGCGTCCACTGTCCCCAACCACGTGTGCACACACAGACCACGCGTCCTAGGTCTGGCCCTCTGACCGGTTTTCCCCTGGCACTTGACTCTGATTTGACGAGGGGCCCGACGGTAACCAGTCTAAAACCGTCCTCAGGGTAAGCCCGTACACCACTCCCTGGTGCGACCAGCACACGCGTACTAGTAGGCTACGACTAATGGAGGGTCACTGAAGGAGTAGACTCTCAACTCAACGGAAAACAACGTCCGAATCCGACGACGTACGGGGACCACCCCACGTACCGGCCCCGTCGCACGGTGACCACAGTCGGAGAAGAAACGGGACTCACAGTCCACGGCCACGCACGCACCGTGCGCGAGAGTCGAGAAAACTCGAGTGGTACTTAAGCCACTAGACTCTGGACAGTCCTCTAGACACACTACAGCCAACGGTCCTTGAGTCACAAGACTCGGGGTCAAGACCGTTGTACGCAACAGCACAAGGCCGTCAATCTAGTCCAATCTCTAGGTCTAAAATCACGGTAGCACAAGTACCGAGACAACTCACGAGTCGCCAAGACCACTCCCTCGGGAAGGGAACGCAAGGGACCAAGGCCACCCACACGGGCCACACGGAAAACACAGAAGCACGATTCCCAGGGCAGCACACAAGCCACCACGACGATTTCCCATCTTGTAGCAAGCGGGAAACCTCCAGCCCCAGGCCGGATAACTGGACTCGCAGTCCAAGGCCAAACACGTGGCCCACACGGGAATCGCCTTCCAAAGAAATCCACAACATGCGGGGAAGACCCCACCACACGCACACCGGTACACGGTGACTCGATCGAGCGCAACACGAAGCCCAACACGCGAGAAGTCACCCAGACCCTCAACCCTACGGGCACGCTAAACGAGGTAACACGGTCCCTCCTGACACCCCAAAAACATAGACACAGAACCCATGGGGTGTCCGGGATACTCACAAGGCCGTAGGTCGACCACTGGGTCCCAACCGGGTCGACCGGAGACCAACACAACACGATCGGACACTAAAAGGTCACCTGGACCCTTAAGCGCACGACACGCAAAACGAGGTAAGTGGTACAACCTCTGGACACCCAAAGACACGGTCACGGAACTCCACGGGGTGTCCAGGACACACACGGCTCAAGGGGGGCATGATCAGCCGCAGACCGCCCGCCCCGGGCAGCCCGGATGGTCACTTCACTAACGCGCTATAGGTCCATAGCGCGTTCAAGCAGAACGCGCTAGGAGCCTATAGTGCGACAAGGCAGGTCGCGCTATGTTTCCATAGCGCGACAGTCCAGAACGCGCCATAGCCCTATAGCGCGACAGGAGCCGCCATACTGTTCATCTTCCCCGATGAACGCGCTCTATCGGGGCATCAAGAATGCGCTACTGGAGCATAGCGCGTTCTCAGTCCGCGCCCGAAAACGGTGGAAACCACGGGAAAAATCATTCCACGCCCCGTTCACTCCCAGGTGAAGGGGAAACAAAAGGGGAAACCTTCCCCAAGCCCCTAGGCATGCATCTAAACCCCTGGATCGCCCGAAAACACGGTAAAACGGAAGATCCGGCTCACACCTCAAAAACATGCATTTTTCCCCAAATCGCCCCGTTTAGCCCGCTCGGCTCACCACGACCTACCAAACTCGCGGGAAAAGAAGTGCACGAGTTGGGGGTCCATCTCCCTACCTCCACCGAAGAAACGACGCGATGTGGACGCCGATCCAAGAAGAAATCGTCGCGAAACCCTCGCCGGCTCGCGATCGCGCCACCGAGATTCCACGCGCCTCCTCCGCCTCGATCCTCGCCTGTCCTCGCCCGCATCCTCGCCCGCGCCACCTCGCCCCCACCTCGCTCCGTCGGCCGCCGGAGAAGAGAGGGGAGAAAGAGAGCGTGAGAGAAGAGAGAGGGAGGGAAGAGAGAAATGAGAGGGGGAGAGAGAAAAGGGTTAGTATATATAGGAAAACCCGAATTTTACAGAAATTTAGAAAATTATGAAAAATTACCTTCGCGGTCCTCGGGAAGAGCGCAACGCAGTGGTAACGTCCCAGAGTCGGAGAACGCCACGGTTTGCCCTGCAAAGAGTTCCGAAGGCACATCAGGGAAAAACACGTGTAAAGCACAAAATACACTCCGAGACCCACTAAAATGATCCGAAAAAAAAATCTGAAAAAACCGGGGCATTACAACTCACGTCACGTGACAGGAGCACCGCCCACCAGAAGAACGATCGGACGCGTCCCCTGACGTCTTACACCGCGCCACAAGTGTTTAGCTACAACGCCCCAGGCGGAGACTCAGACACACTCAGTAACCAGTAGTACCACAAAACAAGGACTAGTTGGGGTCGTGCCTGCCGGCGCCGTCCGACGCCCCCAACCTCGTATGCACACTCAGATCATACGCCCTAGGCCTATCCTCTAGCTAGTAATTCCCCCTAAGCCCGGACTCGGCAATACGTGGGGGCCCTACGGTAACCAGCCTACTCACCGTCTCTCTCGGGTCAGCCGCTCCACCACTCCCAGGTGGGTCAGCACACGCATGCCGTAAGAAGGCTAAGACTAGTGGACGTGTCACAGAACGTGGACATTGAAAACCACGCGCGCACCCATTGCGAGTAACACGGAGTAACAGGTGGCACGACGCCACCAGACTCTAGATGGTCCACTAGACCTACTAAACTCAACGGTCTTTGAGTCACAAGACTCGGGGTCGAGATCGTTGCACATGACAGCACTAAGCCGTCAATCTGGCCTAATCCCTAGGTCCAAAACAACGATGGGAAGACTTACGAGACAGTTCACAATTGCCGAGACCCATCCCTCGAGGAGGGAACTTAACAAACCTCCAGCCCCAGGCTGGGAGACTGGACTCACCGTCTAAGGCCACACGCTTGTCCCACTCGGAAGCCACCTTCCAGAGAAGCAACGACTTGCGGGGAAACCTCACCGCACTCACACCGATACATGGTGACTCGATCTAGCAAGAACACGGAAGCCCGGAACACCTGGGGTCACCCGGACCCGCCAAGCCCACGGGCACGCTTATCGGGGTAACACGGTACCTCTAGACACCCAAAAACACGGTCACAAAACTCACGGGGTGTCTGGGACACTCACGAGGCCAAAGGTCGACCACTGGGTCACAACCGGGTCGATCGGAGACCAATGCAACATAATCGGAACGCTAGAAGGTCACTCGGACCCTTAAACCCACGAGCACGCTAATCGAGGTGAAGCGACACCTCCTGACACCCAAAGACACGGTCGTGATACTCACGGGGTGTCCGAGACACTCACGGCCAAGGAAGGCATGATCAGCCATAGACTACCCACCCTGGGCCGCCGACTGGTCACCTCAAGATCGCGCTACCCTCGTATAGCGCGTTAGGAACAGAACGCGCTATACCCCGGTAGCGCGACGAAACAGATCGCGCTATGACCCCATAGCGCGACAAAACAGAACGCGCTAGGACCCCCTAGCGCAACAAGATAGAACGCGCTAGGATCCCCTAGCGCGACAAGACAGAACGCGCTAGGACCCGCTAGCGCGACAAGACAGAACGCGCTAGGGCCCTATAGCGCGATGGGAACCGCCTAACTGTTCATCTTCTCCGATGAACGCACCCTATTGGGGTGGCGCGACCTTTAAGAACACGTTACTTGAGACTAGCGTGTTCTCAGTCCGCGCCCGAAAACGACGAAAACGATAGAAAAACCCATTCCACGTCCCATCCACCCCCAGGTGAAGGGGAAACAAAGGGGAAAACATTCCCCAACCTCTCTAGCACCGAGAGGACTCATTTAAACCCTAAAAATATGATCAAAATGCAAGATTCGGCTCACACCCCAAAAACATACATTTTCCCCCAAAACGCCCAAATAAGCCCGCTCGGCTCACCACGGCCTACAAAACTCGCGAGAAATGAAGTACGCGGGTTGAGGGTCCATCTCCCTACCTCCACCGAAGATTTCACGCTCCGAGCTCGCCGATCCACGAAGAAAACGCCGTTGAAGCCTCGCCGCTCCACGAACCCATGGCCGAGCTTCACCGCGCCTCCACCGCCTCGATCCTCACCCATCCTCGCCCGTGCCTCCCCCGCGCCGTCCCCACCTTGCCCACGCTCCACCCCGTCGGCCGCCGAGGAGAGAGGGAGAGAGGAGAGAGCGGGAGAAGAGAGAGGGAGAGAAGAGAGAAATGAGAGGGGAGAGAGAGAAAAGGGTTATATATATAGGAAAATCCAAAAAATACCAAAAATAGGAAAATCACGTTTCCACGATCCTCGGAACGCACCGATCACAACGGTACCACACTCGCCTAGGTGAATGGCCCGGTTCACCCGCAACGAGGTTCCGAAGGAATTGCCGAAACACACACCAGGAATCGGAAAATATACGTGGAAAAGCCGCGGAATGCTTCCGGGCCTCCGAAACAACTTTGGATCGCGCCGATCTATACATGAAAGATATCCGAAATGAAATTTCAGACGCAACGGAATCAGACACTCAGAGAAACCAGATCCGGGACCCATGAACAAGGATCCGAAAAACCTGGGGCATTACACGGACCACCACTACAAGAAAAAGCGCGAATAGCGACCGACGTTTCGGTCGCTATTCGGTCTCTGATCGGTCTCAACAAGGTACTGCGACCGAACTGACACCAATTTGCGACCGAATATATCGGTCGCTATATCATGGTCGCTAAATAGCGACCGATATCTATCGGTCGCAGAATAGGTCGCAGTTAGAGACCGATGCCAATCGGTCGCCGAATCGGTCGCTATAAGCGACCGACAAACATCGGTCGCAGTATCGGTCTCTAACTGTTCGGTCACAAATATGGTCGCTATTCGGTCGCTATACCGCATAGACGGTGGCTACCATGGTCTCTGTAGGAAGCGACCGAATGGGGTTCGGTCCCTATTCGGTCGCTAAGTTTGTAGTTTTTTTTTTTTATAAATTTATATAAACTGATAAATAAATTACCTGATAAATAACAAATTCATAACATAAATATAAAATCAACTACACAAATCACAATATCGACAAATCTCAAATTCATCACATACAAACACCTGATAAATAACAATTTCATAAAACAATAGTAAATCAACTACACGGATCACAATCTCCACGAACCTCAAATTACACACAACTAAAATAAAATCACAAATTAATCATACATCCATAATCATACATCCATAATAATAAAATAACAACATACACACAACTAAAATAAAATCACAAATCCTCCACATATGTCTCATCCTGGTCGTCGTCTCGTCCAACATCATCCTGGTCGTCGTCTCGTCCAACATATTGCGACGGATGATCCTGTATATCATTTAAAAAAATTATAATCAAATCCTTAATAAAGAAATCAAGCATTAACAAGAGTATGCCAATAGTTTAAGCCAGCTCATTTTCATATATATAAATACACACACACAATATATAAGTTCAATAATCAAATTGTATTTTAAAAATGAACTTTGAGCGCCGAGCTCAAATCGGGCATCCGATTTGGATTCCGTCAGTTCTGACAAGTCACTTTCATCTCCCCGGTCGTATTGGAATGACCGGCACGGCCATCCGACCGGTATTTCAAATTTTAGACCCCCGGACCCGTCCTAACAGTTCATTTAAACTAAGTGTATTTTAAAAATGAACTTTGAGCGCCGAGCTCAAATCGGGCATCCGATTTGGATTCCGTCAGTTCTGACAAGTCACTTTCATCTCCCCGGTCGTATTGGAATGACCGGCACGGCCATCCGACCGGTATTTCAAATTTTAGACACCCGGACCCGTCCTAACAGTTCATTTAAACTAAGTGTATTTTAAAAATGAACTTTGAGCGCCGAGCTCAAACCGGGCATCCGATTTGGATTCCGTCAGTTCTGACAAGTCACTTTCATCTCCCCGGTCGTATTGGAATGACCGGCACGGCCATCCGACCGGTATTTCAAATTTTAGACCCCCGGACCCGTCCTAACAGTTCATTTAAACTAAGTGTATTTTAAAAATGAACTTTGAGCGCCGAGCTCAAATCGGGCATCCGATTTGGATTCCGTCAGTTCTGACAAGTCACTTTCATCTCCCCGGTCGTATTGGAATGACCGGCACGGCCATCCGACCGGTATTTCAAATTTTAGACACCCGGACCCGTCCTAACAGTTCATTTAAACTAAGTGTATTTTAAAAATGAACTTTGAGCGCCGAGCTCAAACCGGCCATCCGATTTGGATTCCGTCAGTTCTGACAAGTCACTTTCATCTCCCCGGTCGTATTGGAATGACCGGCACGGCCATCCGACCGGTATTTCAAATTTTAGACACCCGGACCCGTCCTAACAGTTCATTTAAACTAAGTGTATTTTAAAAATGAACTTTGAGCGCCGAGCTCAAACCGGGCATCCGATTTGGATTCCGTCAGTTCTGACAAGTCACTTTCATCTCCCCGGTCGTATTGGAATGACCGGCACGGCCATCCGACCGGTATTTCAAATTTTAGACCCCCGGACCCGTCCTAACAGTTCATTTAAACTAAGTGTATTTTAAAAATGAACTTTGAGCGCCGAGCTCAAATCGGGCATCCGATTTGGATTCCGTCAGTTCTGACAAGTCACTTTCATCTCCCCGGTCGTATTGGAATGACCGGCACGGCCATCCGACCGGTATTTCAAATTTTAGACACCCGGACCCGTCCTAACAGTTCATTTAAACTAAGTGTATTTTAAAAATGAACTTTGAGCGCCGAGCTCAAACCGGGCATCCGATTTGGATTCCGTCAGTTCTGACAAGTCACTTTCATCTCCCCGGTCATATTGGAATGACCGGCACGGCCATCCGACCGGTATTTCAAATTTTAGACCCCCGGACCCGTCCTAACAGTTCATTTAAACTAAGTGTATTTAAAAATGAAGTTTGAGCGCCGAGCTCAAACCGGGCATCCGATTTGGATTCCGTCAGTTCTGACAAGTCACTTTCATCTCCCCGGTCGTATTGGAATGACCGGCACGGCCATCCGACCGGTATTTCAAATTTTAGACCCCCGGACCCGTCCTAACAGTTCATTTGAACTAAGTGTATTTTAAAAATGAAGTTTGAGCGCCGAGCTCAAACCGGGCATCCTATTTGGATTCCGTCAGTTCTGACAAGTCACTTTCATCTCCCCGGTCGTATTGGAATGACCGGCACGGCCATCCGACCGGTATTTCAAATTTTAGACCCCCGGACCCGTCCTAACAGTTCATTTAAACTAAGTGTATTTTAAAAATGAACTTTGAGCGCCGAGCTCAAATCGGGCATCCGATTTGGATTCCGTCAGTTCTGACAAGTCACTTTCATCTCCCCGGTCGTATTGGAATGACCGGCACGGCCATCCGACCGGTATTTCAAATTTTAGACACCCGGACCCGTCCTAACAGTTCATTTAAACTAAGTGTATTTTAAAAATGAACTTTGAGCGCCGAGCTCAAACCGGGCATCCGATTTGGATTCCGTCAGTTCTGACAAGTCACTTTCATCTCCCCGGTCGTATTGGAATGACCGGCACGGCCATCCGACCGGTATTTCAAATTTTAGACCCCCGGACCCGTCCTAACAGTTCATTTAAACTAAGTGTATTTTAAAAATGAACTTTGAGCGCCGAGCTCAAATCGGGCATCCGATTTGGATTCCGTCAGTTCTGACAAGTCACTTTCATCTCCCCGGTCGTATTGGAATGACCGGCACGGCCATCCGACCGGTATTTCAAATTTTAGACCCCCGGACCCGTCCTAACAGTTCATTTAAACTAAGTGTATTTTAAAAATGAACTTTGAGCGCCGAGCTCAAACCGGGCATCCGATTTGGATTCCGTCAGTTCTGACAAGTCACTTTCATCTCCCCGGTCATATTGGAATGACCGGCACGGCCATCCGACCGGTATTTCAAATTTTAGACCCCCGGACCCGTCCTAACAGTTCATTTAAACTAAGTGTATTTTAAAAATGAAGTTTGAGCGCCGAGCTCAAACCGGGCATCCGATTTGGATTCCGTCAGTTCTGACAAGTCACTTTCATCTCCCCGGTCGTATTGGAATGACCGGCACGGCCATCCGACCGGTATTTCAAATTTTAGACCCCCGGACCCGTCCTAACAGTTCATTTGAACTAAGTGTATTTTAAAAATGAAGTTTGAGCGCCGAGCTCAAACCGGGCATCCTATTTGGATTCCGTCAGTTCTGACAAGTCACTTTCATCTCCCCGGTCGTATTGGAATGACCGGCACGGCCATCCGACCGGTATTTCAAATTTTAGACCCCCGGACCCGTCCTAACAGTTCATTTAAACTAAGTGTATTTTAAAAATGAACTTTGAGCGCCGAGCTCAAATCGGGCATCCGATTTGGATTCCGTCAGTTCTGACAAGTCACTTTCATCTCCCCGGTCGTATTGGAATGACCGGCACGGCCATCCGACCGGTATTTCAAATTTTAGACACCCGGACCCGTCCTAACAGTTCATTTAAACTAAGTGTATTTTAAAAATGAACTTTGAGCGCCGAGCTCAAACCGGGCATCCGATTTGGATTCCGTCAGTTCTGACAAGTCACTTTCATCTCCCCGGTCGTATTGGAATGACCGGCACGGCCATCCGACCGGTATTTCAAATTTTAGACCCCCGGACCCGTCCTAACAGTTCATTTAAACTAAGTGTATTTTAAAAATGAACTTTGAGCGCCGAGCTCAAATCGGGCATCCGATTTGGATTCCGTCAGTTCTGACAAGTCACTTTCATCTCCCCGGTCGTATTGGAATGACCGGCACGGCCATCCGACCGGTATTTCAAATTTTAGACACCCGGACCCGTCCTAACAGTTCATTTAAACTAAGTGTATTTTAAAAATGAACTTTGAGCGCCGAGCTCAAACCGGGCATCCGATTTGGATTCCGTCAGTTCTGACAAGTCACTTTCATCTCCCCGGTCGTATTGGAATGACCGGCACGGCCATCCGACCGGTATTTCAAATTTTAGACCCCCGGACCCGTCCTAACAGTTCATTTAAACTAAGTGTATTTTAAAAATGAACTTTGAGCGCCGAGCTCAAATCGGGCATCCGATTTGGATTCCGTCAGTTCTGACAAGTCACTTTCATCTCCCCGGTCGTATTGGAATGACCGGCACGGCCATCCGACCGGTATTTCAAATTTTAGACACCCGGACCCGTCCTAACAGTTCATTTAAACTAAGTGTATTTTAAAAATGAACTTTGAGCGCCGAGCTCAAACCGGGCATCCGATTTGGATTCCGTCAGTTCTGACAAGTCACTTTCATCTCCCCGGTCGTATTGGAATGACCGGCACGGCCATCCGACCGGTATTTCAAATTTTAGACCCCCGGACCCGTCCTAACAGTTCATTTAAACTAAGTGTATTTTAAAAATGAACTTTGAGCGCCGAGCTCAAATCGGGCATCCGATTTGGATTCCGTCAGTTCTGACAAGTCACTTTCATCTCCCCGGTCGTATTGGAATGACCGGCACGGCCATCCGACCGGTATTTCAAATTTTAGACACCCGGACCCGTCCTAACAGTTCATTTAAACTAAGTGTATTTTAAAAATGAACTTTGAGCGCCGAGCTCAAACCGGGCATCCACTACAAGAAAAATCGCGGATAGCGACCGACCTAGCGGTCGCTATTCAGTCTTAGATCGGTCGCAAATCTGCATTGCGACCGAACAGAGACTATCTAGCGACCGAATATGTCGGTCGCTATATACTAGTCGCTATATAGCGACCGACATAATTCGGTCGCAGTATCAGTCGTTACCAGAGACCGATTATAATCGGTCGCCTGACCGGTCGCTAATTAAGTCGGTCTCAATTCGGTCGCAATACGGTCTCTAATTATGTTGTATTTTTAAAAATAAAATTAACCTATCGGATTTATTCGGTCTCAATTCGGTCGCTAGTCGGTCGCCAAGTATAATTATTTAATAAAAGAAATATAACGTATAGTCGCTATTCGGTCGCAATTCAGTCTCCATGCGGTCGCTAATTTTGCATTATTTTTTTTTTAAAAATTTATTTAAACTGATAAATAAATTACCTGATAAATAACAAATTCATAACATAAATATAAAATCAACTACACAGACAACAATATCGACAAATCTCAAATTCATCACATACAAACACCTGATAAATAACAATTTCATAAAACAATAATAAATCAACTACACGGATCACAATCTCCACGAACCTCAAATTACACACAATTAAAATAAAATCACAAATTAATCATACATCCATAATAATAAAATGACAACATACACAACTAAAATAAAATCACAAATCCTCCACATATGTCTCATCCTGGTCGTCGTCTCGTCCAACATCATCCTGGTCGTCGTCTCGTCCAACATCTCGCGACGGATGATCCTGTATATCATTTAAAAAAATTATAATCAAATCCTTAATAAAGAAATCAAGCATTAACAAGACTTAATAAAGAAATCAAGCATTAACAAGAGTATGCCAATAGTTTAAGCCAGCTCATTTTCATATATATAAATACACACACACAATATAAGTTCAAATTTCATCTTGTATTTTAAAAATGAAGTTTGAGCGCCGAGCTCAAACCGGGCATCCGATTTGGATTCCGTCAGTTCTGACAAGTCACTTTCATCTCCCCGGTCGTATTGGAATGATCGGCACGGCCATCCGACCGGTATTTCAAATTTTAGACCCCCGGACCCGTCCTAACAGTTCATTTGAACTAAGTGTATTTTAAAAATGAAGTTTGAGCGCCGAGCTCAAACCGGGCATCCGATTTGGATTCCGTCAGTTCTGACAAGTCACTTTCATCTCCCCGGTCGTATTGGAATGATCGGCACGGCCATCCGACCGGTATTTCAGATTTTAGAACCAAATGCCCCGTCCTAACAGTTCATTTGAACTAAGTGTATTTTAAAAATGAAGTTTGAGCGCCGAGCTCAAACCGGGCATCCGATTTGGATTCCGTCAGTTCTGACAAGTCACTTTCATCTCCCCGGTCGTATTGGAATGATCGGCACGGCCATCCGACCGGTATTTCGAATTTTAGACCCCCGGACCCGTCCTAACAGTTCATTTGAACTAAGTGTATTTTAAAAATGAAGTTTGAGCGCCGAGCTCAAACCGGGCATCCGATTTGGATTCCGTCAGTTCTGACAAGTCACTTTCATCTCCCCGGTCGTATTGGAATGATCGGCACGACCATCCGACCGGTATTTCAGATTTTAGAACCAAATGCCCCGTCCTAACAGTTCATTTGAACTAAGTGTATTTTAAAAATGAAGTTTGAGCGCCGAGCTCAAACCGGGCATCCGATTTGGATTCCGTCAGTTCTGACAAGTCACTTTCATCTCCCCGGTCGTATTGGAATGATCGGCACGGCCATCCGACCGGTATTTCGAATTTTAGACCCCCGGACCCGTCCTAACAGTTCATTTGAACTAAGTGTATTTTAAAAATGAAGTTTGAGCGCCGAGCTCAAACCGGGCATCCGATTTGGATTCCGTCAGTTCTGACAAGTCACTTTCATATCCCCGGTCGTATTGGAATGATCGGCACGGCCATCCGACCGGTATTTCAGATTTTAGAACCAAATGCCCCGTCCTAACAGTTCATTTGAACTAAGTGTATTTTAAAAATGAAGTTTGAGCGCCGAGCTCAAACCGGGCATCCGATTTGGATTCCGTCAGTTCTGACAAGTCACTTTCATATCCCCGGTCGTATTGGAATGATCGGCACGGCCATCCGACCGGTATTTCAGATTTTAGAACCAAATGCCCCGTCCTAACAGTTCATTTGAACTAAGTGTATTTTAAAAATGAAGTTTGAGCGCCGAGCTCAAACCGGGCATCCGATTTGGATTCCGTCAGTTCTGACAAGTCACTTTCATCTCCCCGGTCGTATTGGAATGATCGGCACGGCCATCCGACCGGTATTTCGAATTTTAGACCCCCGGACCCGTCCTAACAGTTCATTTGAACTAAGTGTATTTTAAAAATGAAGTTTGAGCGCCGAGCTCAAACCGGACATCCGATTTGGATTCCGTCAGTTCTGACAAGTCACTTTCATCTCCCCGGTCGTATTGGAATATAGTAACAGCAGCCCATACTGAAATGCCTCAGATGATCAGAATCACCTTCGCATCATCATTGGGAAACAGTGGTGGAGCTAAATCGCATTGAATTACTCATTGATAAATAGCAAACCAAAATATTGGAAAACCAATAGTTAATCCGTGTAGTCAGAAAGAAGGGATAATGATGATCGATCCAAAGTGATAGGGAAGTTTAACTGGTTCAGAATGGATAGCATACTCCCATGCGTTGATGCATATAAAACCAGTCTGTTTGAATCTACAAAGCAATCATCACACATTGACAGTTTAATTGGATCTACACAAAGCAATCATCATGGAATTGTGTCATTTAAGTCTACAAATAATGCCGACACACTTGATGATAACTCCTCAATAAATCAGACACCAATGAGTAAAGCTTGACATGATCGCTCTCCATGCACATAATGCCATTTGTGGAGCTATTAGGGGTGCTTTCGCCTTTCAGTAGGACTATATCAAACGGCAGAATAGAATTAACAACGAGCTTCTGTATAAACAGAGCAGTGGCATCCCTGCAAACCTTTTGAGAGTTGAGTCGAATGCTTATGGTAGGTTGAGTGCTTGTGGTACAAATTTATACTAAACCGAGGAGCAAAATTTAGCAATCTTAAGTTGGTAAGGGACCTTGAATAAAACATAGATGATCATGGTTGGTAATTTTACTGCCAGGATCTGTGTTCTTCATAAATTATGTGATACAACACAGCATATGCAAATGCAGACCTGATTGGATATCCATGCCTCCTTTAGTCCATGGATTGCTGCAATAATCGTTAGCTGTGCGCACCTTTCCGTTGACACATGTTTCTATACAGAAAAAGGAAAAGCAAAACTAGGTTTAAGGTTGAGAAGTGAAATTTACATGTAAAGAGTGAAAAAAGGCATGTAGTTATGCATAATGTGAACAGAATAATAAAGCCAAAATAGAAGACAAAGTATGTGCAATATTTACAAACTGCTGGTATGATTTCATGATGAGTCGGCCCACCATTGAAGCTACTTTTCTACTAAAACAACCCCACTGATAAAAAACAACCCCACTGATAAGTTAAGGATTAGTAAAAGATTACATATGATATCTATTGATCCAGGTAAGACATACAATGGGATCCCAGGAAATGTCATCTAATAGTAAAAATGAAGTGTCTGCATCGGCGCATGAACAGTAGTGAATACATTGAGTGTAACTTTTAACGTAATTAACAGCTGAGGTGGCTACTCTTTTGATGCAGGATTTGCGCAGTCTCACCAAAATGTAGTTCAATACAATAATTTAATTAATATTAATCGATTGGATTGCACATCTTGCTCACATTGCAACGTTCCCATTCTGAAGAAACTTTATGACAAATCATTGCATCTCTGCTTCTATTCTCTATCTAGATTAGCCGCATACTAATTCTGGCCTTTTAAGATTCAGCATACCAGCATTCTTGCCCAAAATAATATACCTCTTATATTTTTAAAGGAAAACTATGAGAGTTGTGCGCTGCATTTTCAACCACTAAGTAACAAAGCATTTATGAATATTATCCTCTTTCATGGGTATGATCACCTTTTTTCTTCAAACTTTAAATGTGAGAGTGAGAAGAGCACCATAACAAAATGTCAGTGACAAGTTGGATGTCAGGCCTCCCTGCCTTCACATGATGGCACGATGGAAAGTGGGTCAAGTTGCGCTGTTTCTAGGTTGTCAAAGTGAGAATTCATTAATTACTGAGATCCAGTCATCATAATTGTCCACAATGCAAGTTGAATATCAGTCCTTCAGCCTCCATGGCTGCTATATCATCCTAAATTTTCTTTGGTCAATCCTCTGTCCAGAAAAGAGCTAACAGCTTTTTATCAAAAGAGTACTGGAACTTGTGGAAAGAATAAAATATATAGGTCTGAAAAACTTATCTATAGAATGCATATCAACAGCATACAGTATATCAGAAGTAACATCCAGAGGACAGATGGAGTCTCCATATTGTCTGGAGAAATCGCTAGCGGAATAAGAGAACCAAGAAATAAGTATGCCACCCTAAAAAAAAAGGGAAATCTTCCAGAAAAGTATTAGAACACATTGGTGGCAAATACCAAGAGTTAAAAGAGTATAGTTCCCAACCTCTGATTCAACATCATATTTCGGTGGACCTGATCCAGAATATCTTGATGTATCAATTGGTCCAGGACAAACTACTGTAACTTTAATGCCCTTATGACATAGCTGTCATCATAGAGAAAATTAGACGATTAGGCAGATATCAATGCACTGTACAACCAAAGCACCTTTTAAGAGAACTTGGGAGAGGTATTGAACTGTTGAGCATGCTAAGGTGACAAAAAGGCAAGTGACTATAGCATAGACTCATTATTTAAATATTATGGATTGATTGGAAAAAGAATACATGAAATGAATTCATAGAAGAATGAGCGTTCAGCAATCTTTCATTCTTTTGGTGGTAATTTGTCCTGCTCATTGCTTGATTGCTTTCATTAATCTTACAAGACAGAAGCCAAATGGCTGAAAATGTTGTGTTATCAGAGATTAACGAAAGAATGCCCGTCAATAGGATTACCTCTGAACGAAGGGTATGGAAATATCCATTCAAAGCATACTTCGAAGCAGAGTACACGGCCTGCCCTGGTGTAGGAACTTTTCCAGCCGCACTGCTCATCTGCACACAGAAGTGATTCAGACACAGATAAAAAGAATGGAAACCGAATGAAAAAAGGAAATGAAATCAAACGCTTTATCCTCACAGAAGAAACAAATGACTTCTGAATTGAGTACGTGAGTGCAAACTTAAAAAGATGAATACGACTAGAAAACAATATGGAAAAACCTTACCACCACAAAATGGCCTTTGCCTCGTTTCAGCATGCAATGTGCAAGAAGCCGAGTGAGGGTGATGGTCCCCATGACGTTGGCACTGAAAATAGCCTATCTCACAGGAAAAATGGCTAAAGTGGTAAGACATTTTAGAGAAAAATTTAAAACAACAGCCCGCTGGGATTGCATTTTGATACCTGAAGATGTCCTTCTGTTACCTCCAAAGCAGATGATTTCTGAAAACAAAGGCAAGGCAAGCAAAGATGATCAGTACTTGATGATCAACACTATTTTCAGCTCCAACAAGTATTTTTCTGATGTGCTTGATTAGCTTAAAGATGTGGGATTCAAAGAAAAAAATCCAGAAGAAATATCATACAGGGCGTTCAGAAGCTGCATTGTGGATCATATAATCTACACCGGCACCAGAGAAGCAGGCCTCCGCCTTCTCAACAGCACATTTAAGACACTTCTCGCCGGATGCCAGATCCAATGGCAAGATCTCCACTCCTTGGGGTGCGTGTTTACCAACAAGTTCTGATTTAACTCTCTCCAATTCGGCCACGTTGCGGGCGGAAAGTATCAGTCTAGCTCCCAGAACCGCGAATTGTTTTGCAAGACCCTCCCCTGTTAACCAGTTGGGCCTTTAGAATACCTCCAAATTTCTAGAGAGAGTGGAAGTAATTGGACTTTGGAGAATACATGTTACAGGAGGAGAAATGGTGTTACATGTAAATTTCACTTCTCAACCTTAAACCTAGTTTTGCTTTTCCTTTTTCTGTATAGAAACATGTGTCAACGGAAAGGTGCGCACAGCTAACGATTATTGCAGCAATCCATGGACTAAAGGAGGCATGGATATCCAATCAGGTCTGCATTTGCATATGCTGTGTTGTATCACATAATTTATGAAGAACACAGATCCTGGCAGTAAAATTACCAACCATGATCATCTAGTGTAATTCGGATTAAAACAGAAACTGAGTTGGTAAGGGACCTTGAATAAAACATAGATTACCCATGAATTTCTCCTTGAATAAAGTGTTGACAGCTCAGGAATATTTGATCTGGAGAGTGATAGTATTGTCCATTGGCATGATTAAGATTCTCTAGTGTAATATTTGATTGTCATCTCCGAGATATTTTTGGAGTGAATTAGGGGCGGGTATATCACCCCGACTGACCCACTCCTAACCCACCTCGGGTGATTTATTTCACCCCTTTTTAAGAATTCACATACCCTAACTTTATCTCTAACCGACTCCGATTAAGAAAAAAAAACGAACTAAATAAGAATAACTCGTCTCACCCTAATTAATCTATCGTAATCGGATTTACTTCTTTATCAAAGTGGCCCTACGAAATTAGTCCATCGCTTGCGGGTCGTGACAAAGTGCCTTCAAACGTTAAGATTGCGTTTGAGAACGCAGATAGAAAAAGAGGCCATGGAATGATTATTTAAGCCTCAGTCTTTAAATAAAACTCTAGTGACACGTATTACATCTGTTGAATTTTTACACTATTTTTGGTTCTCATAAGAATGATGGGGTCATATGTAGAGTTCATCTTGTACCTTTGCTTTAAAATTCTCATAATCCAATGTTTGGATTTGTTGGTTCTCAAGTTCTTGGATTTTGGGTTTGCTACAGTTTTAAATCGAAAAATAAGAATTGGGGAAAATACATGACACAATAAATGGACTGCATATTGAAGCCAGAACATTAATAACGGACCGGACAAACTAAAAAGATAATCTTATAATATTTCACACTATTTTACAGGAGAACAAATGATATGTGGACACCATCTCAAGAGTCTTAAATAAATCAGGTTCATTGCACGAGCATAGCCCCTCCCCCGGAGCCCCTCCACCGGAGCCCCTCCCCCTCCACCGGAGCCCCTCCCCCTGCGCAGCCCCCCCCTCCACCGGAGCCCCTCCCCCTGCGCAACCCCCTCCCCTCCACCGGAGCCCCCTCCCCCTCACCCCTGCGGAGCCCCCTCCCCTCCACCGGAGCCCATCCCCCTGCGCAGCCCCCCCTCCACCGGAGCCCCTCCCCCTGCGCAGCCCCCTCCCCTCCACCGGAGCCCCCTCCCCCTCACCCCACCGGAGCCCCTCCCCCTGCGCAGCCCCCTCCCGTCCACCGGAGCCCCCTCCCCCTCACCCCTGCGGAGCCCCCTCCCCTCCACCGGAGCCCCTCCACCGGAGCCCCTCCCCCTCCACCGGAGCCCCTCCCCCTGCGCAGCCCCCCCTCCACCGGAGCCCCTCCCCCTGCGCAACCCCCTCCCCTCCACCGGAGCCCCCTCCCCCTCACCCCTGCGGAGCCCCCTCCCCTCCACCGGAGCCCATCCCCCTGCGCAGCCCCCCCTCCACCGGAGCCCCTCCCCCTGCGCAGCCCCCTCCCCTCCACCGGAGCCCCCTCCCCCTCACCCCACCGGAGCCCCTCCCCCTGCGCAGCCCCCTCCCGTCCACCGGAGCCCCCTCCCCCTCACCCCTGCGGAGCCCCCTCCCCTCCACCGGAGCCCCTCCCCCTCCCCTGCGCAGCCCCCTCCCCCTCCCCTGCGGAGCCCCCTCCCCCTCACCCGAGCTCCACCCCCCCTCCCAGACCAACCTCCCCCGCCACCCCCTCCCACCGAAACCCCCCTCACTGGAACCCCTCCAAGAAGAAAAAAAATGAGAAATAGGGCATGGTCGATGGCCGGCGGGGAGGGAGAGGGGGGGGGAGAGAGGCGCGGGGCTGGAGGGAGAGGAGAGGGGGGGGAGATCGAGAGGGAGAGGACTTACCAGACCGAGGAGGGTGACGACGAGGACGACGGGGACCGACGAGGTCGACGGCGAGGATGGTGCGGGGCTGGCCGAGACAGCGAGCTCCGGCGTCCGTCCACCACCACGCCGCTCGCCACGCCCGTGGCCGCAAGGCAGAGGGGGGGGGGGGAGGGCGAGGGGGCCGGAGGGGGAGGGGAGAGCTCCGGTGGAGGAAGGGTTATCAATGCAGGGGGGAGATGGTCGCGGGGTAAATGCAGTCATATCAGCGACCGATTAGAGACCGAACTAAATTCGGTCGCCAAAACGGTCTCCAATTCGGTCGATTTTGAAAAAAAAGAGACCGGAATAAATTCGAGCTAAATATAGCGACCGATTGGAGACCGAAATAAATTCGGTCGCCAAAACGGTCTCAGATATGCGACCGATTATTTCGGTCGCCGAATTGGTCTCTATTTGGGACCGACTAGCGACCGATTTAATCGGTCTCTAATTCGGTCGCTATAGCCACTTTTTCTTGTAGTGATCCGATTTGGATTCCGTCAGTTCTGACAAGTCACTTTCATCTCCCCGGTCGTATTGGAATGACCGGCACGGCCATCCGACCGGTATTTCAAATTTTAGACCCCCGGACCCGTCCTAACAGTTCATTTAAACTAAGTGTATTTTAAAAATGAACTTTGAGCGCCGAGCTCAAATCGGGCATCCGATTTGGATTCCGTCAGTTCTGACAAGTCACTTTCATCTCCCCGGTCGTATTGGAATGACCGGCACGGCCATCCGACCGGTATTTCAAATTTTAGACACCCGGACCCGTCCTAACAGTTCATTTAAACTAAGTGTATTTTAAAAATGAACTTTGAGCGCCGAGCTCAAACCGGGCATCCGATTTGGATTCCGTCAGTTCTGACAAGTCACTTTCATCTCCCCGGTCGTATTGGAATGACCGGCACGGCCATCCGACCGGTATTTCAAATTTTAGACCCCCGGACCCGTCCTAACAGTTCATTTAAACTAAGTGTATTTTAAAAATGAACTTTGAGCGCCGAGCTCAAATCGGGCATCCGATTTGGATTCCGTCAGTTCTGACAAGTCACTTTCATCTCCCCGGTCGTATTGGAATGACCGGCACGGCCATCCGACCGGTATTTCAAATTTTAGACACCCGGACCCGTCCTAACAGTTCATTTAAACTAAGTGTATTTTAAAAATGAACTTTGAGCGCCGAGCTCAAACCGGGCATCCGATTTGGATTCCGTCAGTTCTGACAAGTCACTTTCATCTCCCCGGTCGTATTGGAATGACCGGCACGGCCATCCGACCGGTATTTCAAATTTTAGACCCCCGGACCCGTCCTAACAGTTCATTTAAACTAAGTGTATTTTAAAAATGAACTTTGAGCGCCGAGCTCAAATCGGGCATCCGATTTGGATTCCGTCAGTTCTGACAAGTCACTTTCATCTCCCCGGTCGTATTGGAATGACCGGCACGGCCATCCGACCGGTATTTCAAATTTTAGACACCCGGACCCGTCCTAACAGTTCATTTAAACTAAGTGTATTTTAAAAATGAACTTTGAGCGCCGAGCTCAAACCGGGCATCCGATTTGGATTCCGTCAGTTCTGACAAGTCACTTTCATCTCCCCGGTCGTATTGGAATGACCGGCACGGCCATCCGACCGGTATTTCAAATTTTAGACCCCCGGACCCGTCCTAACAGTTCATTTAAACTAAGTGTATTTTAAAAATGAACTTTGAGCGCCGAGCTCAAATCGGGCATCCGATTTGGATTCCGTCAGTTCTGACAAGTCACTTTCATCTCCCCGGTCGTATTGGAATGACCGGCACGGCCATCCGACCGGTATTTCAAATTTTAGACACCCGGACCCGTCCTAACAGTTCATTTAAACTAAGTGTATTTTAAAAATGAACTTTGAGCGCCGAGCTCAAACCGGGCATCCGATTTGGATTCCGTCAGTTCTGACAAGTCACTTTCATCTCCCCGGTCGTATTGGAATGACCGGCACGGCCATCCGACCGGTATTTCAAATTTTAGACCCCCGGACCCGTCCTAACAGTTCATTTAAACTAAGTGTATTTTAAAAATGAACTTTGAGCGCCGAGCTCAAATCGGGCATCCGATTTGGATTCCGTCAGTTCTGACAAGTCACTTTCATCTCCCCGGTCGTATTGGAATGACCGGCACGGCCATCCGACCGGTATTTCAAATTTTAGACACCCGGACCCGTCCTAACAGTTCATTTAAACTAAGTGTATTTTAAAAATGAACTTTGAGCGCCGAGCTCAAACCGGGCATCCGATTTGGATTCCGTCAGTTCTGACAAGTCACTTTCATCTCCCCGGTCGTATTGGAATGACCGGCACGGCCATCCGACCGGTATTTCAAATTTTAGACCCCCGGACCCGTCCTAACAGTTCATTTAAACTAAGTGTATTTTAAAAATGAACTTTGAGCGCCGAGCTCAAATCGGGCATCCGATTTGGATTCCGTCAGTTCTGACAAGTCACTTTCATCTCCCCGGTCGTATTGGAATGACCGGCACGGCCATCCGACCGGTATTTCAAATTTTAGACACCCGGACCCGTCCTAACAGTTCATTTAAACTAAGTGTATTTTAAAAATGAACTTTGAGCGCCGAGCTCAAACCGGGCATCCGATTTGGATTCCGTCAGTTCTGACAAGTCACTTTCATCTCCCCGGTCATATTGGAATGACCGGCACGGCCATCCGACCGGTATTTCAAATTTTAGACCCCCGGACCCGTCCTAACAGTTCATTTAAACTAAGTATATTTTAAAAATGAAGTTTGAGCGCCGAGCTCAAACCGGGCATCCGATTTGGATTCCGTCAGTTCTGACAAGTCACTTTCATCTCCCCGGTCGTATTGGAATGACCGGCACGGCCATCCGACCGGTATTTCAAATTTTAGACCCCCGGACCCGTCCTAACAGTTCATTTGAACTAAGTGTATTTTAAAAATGAAGTTTGAGCGCCGAGCTCAAACCGGGCATCCTATTTGGATTCCGTCAGTTCTGACAAGTCACTTTCATCTCCCCGGTCGTATTGGAATGACCGGCATGGCCATCCGACCGGTATTTCAAATTTTAACTACTCTACGGTACATCCATGAACGATCTTCAGACATTTTCCCTATGCAAATGAAATGTAAACACACAAAACTTTAACATGTTTAACAAAATAAAAACTCCAACCCTTTCCTCACATCGTCCATCTCTGCCATTTTAAATAGGAAGGAAATATCATTTAGATTTTCACTTTTTAACCCATCTGTGAAGGTTTGATCGCACGATTAATTACTATATGTGTTGTGTTATTTGCTAAAAATTTCGGCAGCATCTCCTCACACCTCTCCGATATACCACAAAATATTTATTGAT
The DNA here is from genome assembly GCA_022559845.1 of Amorphophallus konjac. Lineage (NCBI taxonomy): Eukaryota > Viridiplantae > Streptophyta > Magnoliopsida > Alismatales > Araceae > Amorphophallus > Amorphophallus konjac. The sequence goes on from CM040127.1 coordinate 267,682,134, forward strand.
TAAGAAATTTTCTTAAACACTTACTAATAAGTGGTTAAGAAAATAATCAAAATCAATAAAGGTATATCAGAGAGGAATGAGAAGACGCATCCAGCCAAAATTTTTAACAAACAACACAAACACATATAGTAATTAACCACCTAAGTGCGATCAAACATTCACAGACTGTCCAAACGGGACAATTCAAGACTTTGAGTTAGATATACACATTCTCATCATTCAAAATGAGAACGTGCACATCAATCCCAAAGTCTTGAACGGGTAGATTGATTGACACGGGCTTAACACGCTCTCCTAAGATACGTGCAATGTTAGGTTGCACCCACGCATCTCAGCTAACATACAACACCCAACTAATTAAATATTGACAAGATACTAACACATTCTAAAAACATAGCAATAACATGTGAAATTGACAATACATGTACACAATGAAAACATGAATTTTATTGTAACATCCAACACATTCAGTTAATTTTCTTGGTCGGCTGTACCATCCCAACCTTATGAGTTTGATAGGGTACTGTTTGGAGGATGACCACCGGCTGCTGGTGTATGAGTTCATGCCACGGGGAAGCCTGGAGAACCATCTTTTTAGGAGTATGTCTGTTTCGATTATTCTCTGCACCGTTTGGTTTGCTGACTCATTTAGGCACCTGTTTTCTTAAAGAAAAAAAATTGCAATGCGCAGTGGCCTCACCTTTTACCCAATGGTTACCTACGTAGTTCTTTTGAATCAGTTTTTGAACCCCACAATGTCGATTCTGCAGGGGGTTCATACTTCCAGCCTCTCTCCTGGAACCTTAGGATGAAGGTTGCTCTTGGAGCCGCAAAGGGGCTGGCCTTTCTGCATGGTGCTGAAACAAAGGTTATATATCGGGATTTTAAGACATCAAATGTGCTTCTTGATTCAGTAAGTGGAGACCCTTGTCTTATAGTTGATGGATGATATGTTTTCTTGATTAACGTTCCCCGTCATGATGTTCTGCCTCTCAAATCCCTTCTTTGCAAACCTACAAAATTATAATGCCAAGCTTTCCGACTTTGGCTTGGCAAAAGATGGACCAACTGGTAACAAGAGCCATGTGTCAACTAGGGTCATGGGAACATACGGATATGCTGCTCCTGAGTACCTTGCAACAGGTAAACCTTTGGTTCCAAACTGCTTGTATGTCCCTCCATCTTTTTGTCTTTAGGTGTTCCATTTTCAAGTGCTGATCAGTGTGTCTCAGATTTTTGGATGGCATTTGTCTTGCTTTTTTTTTTCTCTGTGGGTAACAAGATGCCATTTTCTCTTCGTAAATGAGAAAATTGTGCCGAAATGACACGAGGAGTCGGCAAATAATTCGGATTAAAACAGAAACTGAGTTGGTAAGGGACCTTGAATAAAACATAGATTACCCATGAATTTCTCCTTGAATAAAGTGTTGACAGCTCAGGAATATTTGATCTGGAGAGTGATAGTATTGTCCATTGGCATGATTAAGATTCTCTAGTGTAATATTTGATTGTCATCTCCGAGATATTTTTGGAGTGAATTAGGGGCGGGTATATCACCCCGACTGACCCACTCCTAACCCACCTCGGGTGATTTATTTCACCCCTTTTTAAGAATTCACATACCCTAACTTTATCTCTAACCGACTCCGATTAAGAAAAAAAAACGAACTAAATAAGAATAACTCGTCTCACCCTAATTAATCTATCGTAATCGGATTTACTTCTTTATCAAAGTGGCCCTACGAAATTAGTCCATCGCTTGCGGGTCGTGACAAAGTGCCTTCAAACGTTAAGATTGCGTTTGAGAACGCAGATAGAAAAAGAGGCCATGGAATGATTATTTAAGCCTCAGTCTTTAAATAAAACTCTAGTGACACGTATTACATCTGTTGAATTTTTACACTATTTTTGGTTCTCATAAGAATGATGGGGTCATATGTAGAGTTCATCTTGTACCTTTGCTTTAAAATTCTCATAATCCAATGTTTGGATTTGTTGGTTCTCAAGTTCTTGGATTTTGGGTTTGCTACAGTTTTAAATCGAAAAATAAGAATTGGGGAAAATACATGACACAATAAATGGACTGCATATTGAAGCCAGAACATTAATAACGGACCGGACAAACTAAAAAGATAATCTTATAATATTTCACACTATTTTACAGGAGAACAAATGATATGTGGACACCATCTCAAGAGTCTTAAATAAATCAGGTTCATTGCACGAGCATAGCCCCTCCCCCGGAGCCCCTCCACCGGAGCCCCTCCCCCTGCGCAGCCCCCCCTCCACCGGAGCCCCTCCCCCTGCGCAACCCCCTCCCCTCCACCGGAGCCCCTCCCCCTGCGCAACCCCCTCCCCTCCACCGGAGCCCCCTCCCCCTCACCCCTGCGGAGCCCCCTCCCCTCCACCGGAGCCCATCCCCCTGCGCAGCCCCCCCTCCACCGGAGCCCCTCCCCCTGCGCAGCCCCCTCCCCTCCACCGGAGCCCCCTCCCCCTCACCCCACCGGAGCCCCTCCCCCTGCGCAGCCCCCTCCCGTCCACCGGAGCCCCCTCCCCCTCACCCCTGCGGAGCCCCCTCCCCTCCACCGGAGCCCCTCCCCCTCCCCTGCGCAGCCCCCTCCCCCTCCCCTGCGGAGCCCCCTCCCCCTCACCCGAGCTCCACCCCCCCTCCCAGACCAACCTCCCCCGCCACCCCCTCCCACCGAAACCCCCCTCACTGGAACCCCTCCAAGAAGAAAAAAAATGAGAAATAGGGCATGGTCGATGGCCGGCGGGGAGGGAGAGGGGGGGGGGAGAGAGGCGCGGGGCTGGAGGGAGAGGAGAGGGGGGGGAGATCGAGAGGGAGAGGACTTACCAGACCGAGGAGGGTGACGACGAGGACGACGGGGACCGACGAGGTCGACGGCGAGGATGGTGCGGGGCTGGCCGAGACAGCGAGCTCCGGCGTCCGTCCACCACCACGCCGCTCGCCACGCCCGTGGCCGCAAGGCAGAGGGGGGGGGGAGGGCGAGGGGGCCGGAGGGGGAGGGGAGAGCTCCGGTGGAGGAAGGGGTATCAGAAGTAAATGCAGGGGGGAGATGGTCGCGGGGTAAATGCAGTCATATCAGCGACCGATTAGAGACCGAACTAAATTCGGTCGCCAAAACGGTCTCCAATTCGGTCGATTTTGAAAAAAAAGAGCCCGGAATAAATTCGAGCTAAATATAGCGACCGATTGGAGACCGAACTAAATACGGTCGCCAAAACGGTCTCAGATATGCGACCGATTATTTCGGTCGCCGAATTGGTCTCTATTTGGGACCGACTAGCGACCGATTTAATCGGTCTCTAATTCGGTCGCTATAGCCACTTTTTCTTGTAGTGCACCCCAAAAGGCCCATAGCCCGGGACTTCTATGGCTCCGAAAACCCGAGTGACTACTTAGAGTGGGAAGCCGCTATGGACGACTACTTTGAGTGTTACCTTATGTCTGATCTCGCGTAAGTCGACTTTGTCAAAAGGTGACTTTTTTATGAAGCCGCCAAAACATGGAGGGACATCAAATATTTTCAGGAGGATAGGAGACTAAGGCCCATTGAGTCATGGTGGGATATGAAGAGAGCGCTTAGGAGGGTCTACCTTCCCCGCCCACCTACCTCCAATCACGGGGGTCATACCACTAGCCAACCCCACCAACTCACCTACAATCAAGTGGGCCACACTTCCAACCAACCCCGCCCCTTCACCTCCATCCAAGTCCACCAAAGCAACCCCAATCAAGTGGCCCTCCCTGTCGCCTCCAACCAACCACCCCTTGGCACCTCCGTCCAATCCCACCCAATCGCCTCCAACCAAGTGGAAGCCCCACTTATAGTCGAGTCTAGGTCCACATCCGGGCCGAGAGATGAGGAGCGAGTCCACCTCGAGGTCCCTACTCCAACCAGCACCGTAGATGAAATCAAGAAAATGCTTTCGGATTGGTTGGAAAGGATAGAAAGGACACATGCTCCTTCACCACCCGTGAGTGCTCCATTGCCACTTTCTACTTCCGAACTTTATTCAAAACCATCTTATTTGGAGCCACCCGAGCCCGAGCCACCCGTGTTTCTAATGGGTACGCTATACATAGCCGAGCCGCTTCTTAGTTGGCTCAAGGATGGCTTGGTCCCACCTCCTTACCCATCTATGGACCCTACCCTACCTTTGATGCCCGTCAACTCCTACCATACTACATTCCTATCTAGTCACCATGTTGACACATTGGGTGACCTTATTCTTGGTTTAGGTTGGCAATGGAAGTTGACGATGCATTTATTGGCCCGAGGCTTCGACCAACCCACTAGTCGCAGCTTCACCCATCCGGCCTTAGGGTCCATTACCTCCGTGTGCAGTGTGGGTTGTGTCAACATGGAGATTCTTCTATTCCTCCCGATACCGACCGAGTCTGACTTTGTTCCCTTTTGCCCAAGGGAGTAATCCTATTTTATAGACATGACCGTCGTCCCACCGATCACTATGTATGACGGTGCTTATGAATTCTTAACTTGGGACCGAGTCATGGGGGAACCCACTTCATGGGGTCATACCTTCTTTGACCCTTTTGACCCCTTCGCTAGTGAATCTCCCGAGCTATCATATATATTCACTCCGCTTCTTCCAAGGAGTTCACTATCCCACCCCTACCCCTCGGTCTAGTTGGCAAGCCGTACCTACATCTAGGGGTAATGACGAGGGTAGTTTTGGATCTCCTAACCCTTCCCCACCCAAATCCCATAGATCGCCAATGCATGAGTGGTACATCTTAGGGTGTCTAGGAGTCCTCCATTCCGTCAACCATCGAGTACATCTAGTGTATGCATGGCACATATTCGGGTGTCCTGGTCCGCCGTCACACACGTACGGGTCAGACTAACATTAGGTTTGTTTAGGGTCTGTGTGAGTCTTTGTTTCGTCCGGTTTGTTTGTCGAAGTGCATTGTGTGTCTGTGCGTACGTCGAGTCGAGTCGGTTTGTACGCTCGCGTTGTTAGTCCCTTTCGAGTTCGAGACGAGTCGGACTTCGGGATCGGTTTTACTTCATATGTCGGATCTAGTCACATAACGGACAAGCGGTGATTCCTAGTGAGTCTTCGAGCCGCCTTCCCTCATTTGAGAGTGACACCCCGAAGTGTCCACCTCTAGCATCATTCCCCAGCAGCGTGTGCATATCAAATCTATACGGGATGAGCAGGTGTCGCTTACCTGGAGTGGAGCGTACTCCGCGCTTCCAGGTTCGGTGACGGATCCGCCGGAGCTACCCGAGCAGCCGTACCCCTTACTCGACGGGGTCGAGTTCTTCTCACTCGGGGAGAGTTGATGGGAATCGACGCCGAGCACTGACATTTTTAATTTACATTTGTGTCCTTTTGTTTGCTTTTATATCCTTGGGAAAGTATATGCGCAATTGTAAAGCTTTATAAGCCAATGTGTCATTCCCTTGGATTGTTTGGGTTTTAGTGCAAAATATCTGTAGGTCCAGCAAGGGGGCCCTCACTCCTTCCCCATTGGTCCACCTCATCCATGTGGGGCTGGTCAAAGGCCTAGGTGGCATCTAGAAGGTCAATTGAACACACGGGGACACATGGGAGACAAGTGTGTTAAAATGTCAAAGTGAGGCCACCTACCATGGTCCATGGTCAAGGGGGCGCCCCCCTTCTTTAGGTAATTTTTGATTTTTGTTAAAAAATCTATTAGAACTAATTAGTTCTAAACCTTATATATCCCTCCTAACCCTAGTTCTAAGGATATTTATGGTCTTTTTTACTTTTCTATAAATCCCTTGTATTTTCCATTTGATAGAATTAATGAATGAAATTTTGGTGAAAAAGCTTGGAGCCTCCAAGGAGGGTGCGTCCCTCTCCCCTCTTCCTCTGGTTCATATCCTTCCTCTATCCCTCTAGGGTGTGAAGCCCCTTCTCTTTAGCCCCTCTGAGTTCTCTTTCTGCTGCCGCCGCCACTGTCATCGAAGTTCTGTCTCCATCAGGATAGAACCTCTCCTCCGAAATTATATCTCTGGGTCTTGTTGTCTGATTGAGCCCTAATTTTGAAGATTTGTCATGTCCATCTCCCCTAACCTCCAATTAAAATTTCGTATCATTTGGAGTCCATTTGATAATTTTTCCATATTTTGTTTGTCCTCTCAGTAATCTGCCCTTTTGCAGATCTACGGGATAGAGTCTCTTTATTTCAATTTCCACACCCACTTAAAAAATTTTATAAAATCCACAAAAATTCCATAGTGTTCCTCACATATACCCCCTTCCACCATAATTTTAGTTGAGTCAAAAAAAATCATTGAGCCCTCGGTCAAAGGTATGTTTCAGGCAGATTCATCTCTGCCCTGTGTGTCTGTCAGTCCGGGTCGAAAAAAAAAAGGCAGTTTGCAGTCATTTTTATTTTTAATCCATTTTGTGGATGGAGCCACCAAACATATATGTTGTAGATCTCTAAATCCGCTATCCATCGGTACCTCTTGTGCGTCAATCCGACATCGGATCTGGTCGTAGGAATTCTTTTCGTGAAGGTGTGCAGAGCAGATCCGAATTCAGCCAGCACAACTCAGTCCGGGAGAAAATTCAGAAATAAATATCAAAGGTCAACTTCAACGACCGCCCCTTCAGGGAGTCGTTCAGGGACGCCCTGCCATCGTCCCAGCCAAGTGGCGCCTCCAGAAGATCTCAGGAAGGCGACGCTCCTTTGGAAACCGTTGTTTGATGTCCAGCGAGTCAGCAACCGAGTTGGCGCAGCACCGAGTTGGAATAGTGCCGATTTGGACCAGCAGGCCGAGTTCGTGCCGTACGCACCTCCAGATTGCTGCCCGTCAACCCAGGGTCAGTCCTCCCGGGCCCTACTTGTAGCCCTTTACCTCCCTGCGTGGAGTGGGCAATAGATTTCACTGTTGTAATTAACTTTTACCGTTGTTACCGGGAGTTACCGTACTTAGCCGGGAACGTCTTCCCCACGGCCGGAGCGTGGAGGTAAACTCGCTGCCCTCCTCGTAGGCATTACTTTTCTCATATATTTTTGTATATGCCGCTGTATGAGTGATAGATTATCTAGCTTGTTATCATTTTATCACCGCTGCGAGAGCGAGAGTGAGTGACCGTCCCGTGACTCGACCCGAGTTAACTCGGAAAGGTCGATACCCGAGACTCACTGCCGGTTTCTCAACCGCGCACGGTCCACGTCTTCCCTCGCATAGGGACGATCGCGAGCTAGAGTCCCAGGTCACGTGTCCGTCCCGCATCACATGGCCATGGGGCTCACCCCACGGTGGTGTACCTGCCGTTTCTGCCGGTGCTCTCGCCTCCTCCATCGCGCCCCTCCCCTCCGACGGGTGACACGTGTTTGGTGAGCTCCGCACGGCTCCACCTGTAGGAGCTTTGACATCCACCCCTGCCGTGCTGTCCCCTCTACTGGCGTCCTGCAGGAGCTTCGACGTCTACTCCTACTGCCTCGCTGGCACCCCGTTCGGTAGTACCCTCCTGCTGCGCCCCTCCTTGGGCGGTTCTCCGCTACCTGGTGATCGACACGTCTGCCACGCCTTTGCACGTTGCTACTCCAGGGACGTCCCGGTCCCCTCCGTCGCTCCCTCATTCTTCCTGCTGCCCGCCCGCAGGAGACCCAGAAGATCTTGGCACAAGATCTGGGCCACCCGCTACGTGCCTGTTGGTGACTATTTCTAACCCTTAGTTTGATTGGGCTCGCTTCTAACATGGGTCTTTATCATGGTGTTGTTTGTGGGCCCATTCGCTCTATTAGTTTGGGTGCCTCCACTCCCACCGGTGGTGCTCCCAGGTGCTCCCACCGGCGGTCTCACTCTACCGCTTCTGCTGGTGATCGAGACCTTAGTGTCTCCTGGGATTCTTCGAGGCTGGCTTCACGGATGTACGTCATTTTCCCTAGGCATTCCCACCGAGGCTCTAGCTCGACCTCTTCCACCCGGGATCGAGATCACTGATGGCCGCTTGCTACTGTATTTATGTTTGCCATTTAGTTTTTTGCTATTTGCTTGATGCTCGCCTATGGTTCTTGGGCTCTTGGTTTCTACTGTTAGGCTTCTTGGGCTGCGTCCCACCTTCTTGTGTTTTGCCCACCCGACCCTTTTGTTTGGGTTTCTTCCCCTTCCCCACCCCCTCTTTAATGTTCCCTTTACTGCTTTTTTAATGAAAACGTTTGCCTGGTGACCGGGATGAAATGTCCATTCTCTTTCGCAATGAAGGAGTGTACGGGATCATCGCCTAACCTTGCAAGTATTGACTGGAGTTAAAAAAATTACACTTGTATATGGAGGAAAAACACTACTACTGCAAGCATTGTACGTATAAACTTATAGAGAAGAAATTTACTAGGATTAAGTTTACAGTAATATTCTACATTAAATATATAAAATGATCCTTAATTGTGATGAGTTTAATCGATCTCACAACTAGCCCTGCCATCTGACGTTCCTGCCTGACATTAACGTATTATCCCTAGCTACCAAACTAAAGGGGACGTCGACCGCCCTTTGGATCGACAAGAGTGGGTGAGGAGCAATATATATATATATATATTTATAATGATGCAGGACATGTTAGGATGTCTATGCATGCATGCAACAGGACAGGTTACGATGCATCTAGATGTATGCATACGGCAGTGATAAGAAAATTAAATTAAATTGATATGTATCAAGTTTCAACAAGTAATAATCACCATAAATGTCAGGACTCCACGCTCAGATCACACCCTCACCGTATCAGTGCAGTGGGTCCAATCCAACCCTTATTGCATGACCATGTTTCTTCCCTCAGACATGCGGATAAGGCGCCCGACGTCAATGGAGGAGAACGGGAATTCAAAAAAGATGAAGCATGGGTTACGCTGGCTGGACCTTCCTTTTGTTTAAGAACAGTACTATGGGGTGTGGTCTGGTGGCAGGTTCACAGCTTGGAGGAGGGTCCACGGCAAATCATGCATCTTGCGACGACTGATCATTGGAGTGGGTGATAAATACCTGTGAGGTTGGTTGTCCGGTGATAGGGAACGGTGGACGACCTGCGATAGTGCTGGTGAACTGGCAGCCATGCGAAAGTCCGGCGGCTTGCTGGCAGCAGGGAAGATCTCAGCAAACGCGGTGGGAAGGGCCACCGTGGCAGCGATGACAGCAGAGCTTGCGGCGGCGAGCGACTGGCGAGAACCGCGAGTGGCGCGGGGGAGCGACGTCCAGCGGGAAGGAGGCCGCGACGGCTCCGACAGCGGACGCGGCGGACGGAAGCCGCAGCTGGAGGGCGAGCGCGAAGGGCAACGCGACAACGGTTGTAGCGGGGACCCGCGATGGCGAAGGTGCAGTAACGGCAGCAGGGGCTCACGGCGGTGGCGGGTGGTGGTGCGCAGGGGCGGTCAGCGGCCGGCGACAGTGTCCAACGGCGGTCGGCCGCGCGGTGCAGAACCGGGGCGGCGGCGGAGACGGGGTGGTCACGGGTGGCCAGCGAGGTCACGACGGCCTATTCGTAGGTGGGTCACCTAGCGCACCGGGGGCCACGGAGGGCAGAGACGGCAGTCAGCGGTGGTGGCGAGGGGCCGCAAGACGAGCCATTGCCTTTCGCCGGCAGTCGGCTACCGAGGCGACGGCACCGGTGCAAGGTGGGCAGCCAGAGGTGGCCGACTGTGGGCGGTCGCCTGCGACAGAGAAGGAAGAATGGGGGAATATACAGTGCTTGGGGAAGGAAACTTAGGGAAATGACATCAAATAAAAGAACATGGATGGGTCAGGGAGATAGGGTTACGAGGGAGAAGAAGAAAACCAAAGAAAATCTGAAAAGAAGAAACGAAGTGGAGGTTAGGCCTCACGCTTAGAAGAATAAGGAACGGTTTCGCCGAAGAAGAAACACACGATAGTGCTGTTGTTGTTGTTGGGTACTAATAATATTGTGTGATTTAGGATTATGGTGTCTTCACGTACGTGTCTTCCCCATTTGGGGCATTTATATATATAATGAGGAAAGTTGGGGATAATATAAGCAAATTAGGTATACGTATGTATGTTCTTGGTCAATGTGGAACATATATTCTTAACATGGTCATTCGTGTGCGAGACATTAATTGCGTAGTTGGTACAAACTTAGAAGGCACCTCAAACAGGGCATGCATGCACTAGCAGAATATAAGGGACATATATTCTCCCTTATAGTTTTCATTATTCTATATAATTAAGAAACCACCGTATGTAATTGACATCGTTAGGAAATTAGTTATGTCATTAACATGGATCATGTATATATATTTGTTGAGTAGTGGACAGCGGATCTAGAGGAGAGGGGTGAATAGATCTGTCCCTCTTTTCGCAATACAACCTCTATATAGCTAGATAGAACAAATCGCAGCGGAATATAACTAGCTTAGTAACGTATAAAACAATTTGCTTAGAAATATGATTTCGCAATAAGGAGGTTGAACCTAAGCATGCATCTATCACAAATCAATCGCACAATCAAACCACAACACAAAGGATTTTAAGGTGGTTCGGACTGAATCCCCAGTCCTACGTCCGCCCCTCACCAAATCCGGTGAGATTCCACTAGTGCCACGCACTGAACCGTAAATCGGAAAGACCTCCGATTGCCTTCCTACTAACCACAGGTAGGGACGTCAACACCGCAGATCGGATAACTTCCGATTGCCTTCCTACTAACCACCGGTAGGGATGATCTTCAGTTTTGATTGTTTGAAAGAAATGAAAAAGAACAAATATGAAAACACTCAATCATCAAACAAGATATAGAATATGCTCAAGAAGAAAAATCTTGTTTGAGATTGCTGGAGCTTGAGTTAAAAGCTTCAATGGTGTCTTCTTCCTTGAAAGATGATCTTCCTTGAGTTGATGAAGAAGACTATGGATGTAGCTTTGATCTTCCCTTTGATCTCCTTGAGTTGATGAAGAGTTTGATGCAGTTTAGATCACCCTTGAGAGCCTTGATTGCTTCTTGCTTCCTTACAGGTTGAGATAGCTTCAGATCTATGCTTGAATCCCTTGGAATGGATGAAAATCTCTTCACGAAGTACTGTTCACGGCTACAGTACCATCTCCCTTGAACAGCCTCCCTAGATCTCCTTTGATCCAAATGAAGTATTAGGGTTTCTAACCCTCCTTGTGTTGGTTTTATAGACTTTAAATGGTCCATAGACATCCCCCAGACCAAATCCACAAATCATAGGAGATTAGGTGAGTTTTGATTAAACAAATCCAAGGAAAGGGGCTGGTCTCGAGGTGGAAATCGAAGTCAAACATGGTTGTATCGGGGCTGGCGGTCGACCGGAGGTAGGTGGCGGTCGACTGCTACTGAGACAATCTGTAGCTTGTTCGTTTCTGGAATTTTCGGTCGACCACCCTGGGCTGGCGGTCGACTGCCACTGAGAATCCGTCAGCCAGTGAGCTGCTGGCAGGGGCGATCGACCGCCCCTGTGCTGGCGGTCGATCGCCAGCTGGGTAGACCCCGGTTTATGCCGGGTCAGTCCGTTAACCTCTTTAGATCCCCGCGACCTGACCGCGCAGGTCGATCCGCGTGCGAGGGCGCAATCATTGAGCTTTCACCTTTGCCATCTCTACTCAATTCCTTGTCCATTCATTGGCATATCTGTCATGAACAAAACAACACGTATGTCAGTCATATAAGAGTGGAAAACAACAATGACTTATAGTGTTTAGCCATTATCAAAACCAAGAATATCAAATAACTCAAAGGACCACATGATGATGTCGAATGACCCAAGTGATCACAATATGACGCAAATGACCATAGGGGCATAATATTCTCCCCCTTTTTGATGATGGCAACACTGTGAGTCATTATGTGACACTAATATCCAAGATGACAAAGTTTATGACATATGCAACAAGTGCAGCTCAAGATCCATGATAGTAATAGCATGTGAATGTAATTATGAATGCAGATATGAATGCTATGCAATTATGCAAACCCCATCACATACACATATGAGATACACAAAGCGCACAAAGGATTTTCCCCCTTGGACTCTCCCCCGTACACAGTTCACTCATCCCCCAATGACAACTCACAAAGTAAAGGATGACGCACAACAAAATATTCTCCCCAACTCATCCCTGTTGACAACGTGATAACGCATAACTCTTACAAAGGACTCACACAAAGAATTCTCCCCCTTTGTCAACAGTAAAAAGGAGGGATAAGATAGAGAAGGTAACTAATGTTTTAGAGACCAGAGCTGAATGAGAGTGGAAAGTAATCCATTATATGCAAACCTGAAACATACAGCGAGCAACATATATGGTTCAAAGCTAATGAAATCCGAGATCATCAACAGAGTTCGAAAAGCAGCTACATCTAAGATTTAATAGAAATGAACCAAAGGTGCATATCATGGCAGTGTTTAACCTTCCCTTGTCTTATATATCCATATTCAATAACTACAAAGGGAATGACACAAAAACTGGTATTGAGGCTAAACAATCATGACTAAAGGATGGAATTTTATGAGTTCAACAAATTCGATTTTCAATTTCTTTTGAATTTGAAGGCACATGACTCATATTTTACGAGCAATCAAGTCTAGTACATGCCTCCTAGCCGTAAGAATACACGTTGTTTAGACGCCAGTATCCCTAGGTATTTGGCAAGACTGACGGTTATGCTTCAGAATGAACAGAGATAGTAAAGTCACGTCATGACATATCCAATCTCATTTCTTTGATGAGAAGATATATTTCTCAACAATTATGCCAGTGCTCTGCCTAGAGTCCAAATATAATTAAGACAGAGATAACAGGGGCACATCATGACATATCATTCGTCACTTGATTTGATGACGTGACATATTTTTCCATGCAACAATATCATTGCTCTGTCAAATGGATTTTCAAGAATTCTAGCTCATCAAGATGTTTAAGAGCAATACTAAGCCTGAGTGTATCACCAAGATGGTCATAAATTTTGAATTTTCAGATATCAGGATAATCATTCAAAGCATAATATGCAATCTCTAGTTAAGGTCTATTAAAATCACAGAACATTGATGATTTTAGAATAAATATTTTTGAACTTCAAGGAAATCATTAAATCTGAACCATTTTCATTAGATGGACAATCATCAGGGCATATAATAGAAAGCCCTTACGCCGTAGTTCTGTCGGTCTCATGATCTCATATTCAGACTATAAGCCATGAAGTTCAGATTGCAAGATATTAAGAAAAGCAGCAGGACTCCCCTTAAGGATATGCAGTGAATGCACTCAAGGAGTTATATTTGCAATCAAGTGGAATGACGAATGTCAAGGAGAGGTTGACTAGAACCATGCAGGGGTTGACCTGATCAAACATGAATTTGGCAGACATGAAATGTATGACCCAACACATGGTTGTACACTTATGAAATGTAACAAAATGAAGATGAAACATATGCATGAATGCTGCAAAAAGATAACTCCCCCTTACTATATGGCCTATATGTGACATTGACACATGGTACTTGGCGGAGGTGAAACCTCACGCATATTGAGTGCTTCTAGGCAAGCATAACCTGCCTTTCCATACATCAACATTTGATATACCATGGCCATGCAAGAATGATGCTACACAAATCATGCAATACATTATGAACATGAATTCAATTTTATTATGCATCATGGCTACATGCAATGCTACACCATATGCAAAATGACATATTTACATATAAACAATGCATGGACACAAATCTGCAAAAACACACAACTAAATTGAATAAAATCATCATTTCAATTTTTATTGGCCTTGTTGAGTCTTGTTGAATCTTTACATGTTTTGATGATGACAACACTATAAGTCTTAGTGGTGTTCAAAAATATTTCTCTGTGAAAATTTAACAAAAATATTTTTCTGTGAAAGTGAACAAAGAATATTTTTCTGTGAAGAATAAACCCTCATTTCACTTCAGGTATTTTCAGGGACTGTCTTCGTGTTGGTTGGAACTTCGTCATGTTTGTGTATAACACCTCGTGTTGTACTGTTTGCCTTCGTGTCGTTTTAGTTTTAGTACTGTTTATGTTTTCAACACGCCGTGTCGTCCTTTCGTACCTCGTGTTGTGTTAAGTTGTGTGCTGATTGACTTCGTGTTGATTCTTCTGAAGCAGCTCGAATTGGTCTGATGAACTTCGAGTTGCTTCTGTATGAACCTCGTGTCGTTAGCACTTAGTTGCTCATCTCGAGTCAGTCCTCTATGTTTGCTCTTGTGTCTTCGTGTCAATTACTGTAGTTCCTCGAGTTGTTCTTCTGCTTCCACCGTTTCATCACGTGTTGTTGAAGACGTGTCTATCTCATGTCTTCGTGTCGTGTTTCCTAGACCTCGTGTCCTTCTCGCCTTGACCACACCCCATGTCAATTTCTGTGTTTCGTCTCCGTGTTGTTTTCAACTCGTGTCGATTTCTGTTTTCATCTTCGTGTTGTTTTCAACTCGTGTCGGTTTCTATTTTCATCTTCGTGTTGTCTTCAACTCGTGACGGTTTCTGTTATTTGTCTTCGTGTCGTGGTTAGCCCGTGTCGCCTCGTCTTCGAGTCGTTCATTCGAGCTATTGTGTGCTCGAGTTGTTTTTCTTGTGTTTTCAAGTGTTGTTTCACTACGTGTCTTCGTGTTTCTTTTGTATGTGTATCTCCGTGTTGCTTCCTTCTATTTTCGTCCTGGTCTCTTCTGATCGCGTGTCTTTCTATTGCTTCACTCTGTGTTATCTTCTTCTCACCTCATGCTGTCTTCATCTGACTTCGTGTCGTCTTCGTTGTTGTGTTAGCTGTATTCTTGTGTACTTCGTGTCGTTCTCATGTTATCTCGCGCTAAACTCATCTAACGTACCTCGTGTCAGTCACAGTATAGTGCACCTCGTTTTGTTATCATATATCTCGTGCAGTTCTTTGTTCTTATGGCCAACCAACTTATCTCAGCTACATATAGCGAACCCTGAGCATTAGTGTAATTAATCTGCTTGCAGGGATCCGAGGAAGATTACTCCTCAGTGTCTGGGCAGCACGTGATCCAATGCTAGAGGAACCAATCCAATAAGGACACGTGGCAAGAAGGTTCTGGATCAAGCGTGGGAGGCACACGCATTCTGAACCGTATCTGCTGCTGCTGCTGATATAAATAGAAACCTTCGTCTTCAGATGGAGGATGATTGAAAAAGAGAAAGATATAGAAGAAAGAGCAGAAAAGCAGAGAGTCCTTCGATCCAGAAAAATGAGAGAAAGAAGAGAAGAAAAAGAGAGAGCAGAAACTGAAGGAGGAAGAAGAAGAAGAAAAGAAGAGGAGAGAGAGCTTTACTGAGGATCTGATCAGTCTGTTCGTGGATCAAATCCAGAACGACTATGCTCATTGAGAGCTATATATCTTGCATTTTATTTCCAGCTTCTGTCGCTGTCATTTTCATGTTTTCTTATTTTTCCTTTTGCTACCTTGTTTAGTCTTGTTCTTCCGATTGCCCTGTTGGGGATCGGGTTTCTCCTGGTGGTACAGGAGAAGGGAGATCTGATCTCCAGGTTGCAAGTGGCAGGTTGTCACTTGAGGGTTCCCTCTGGTTTAGAGGAAGGGAGGCTTGTCCTCCGGTCCTTGGCTTGTGGCTTGCAAGTCAAGGGGTCCCTCCGGGTGGAGGAAGAGAGGTCTTAGACCTCTGGTTTGCTAGTGACGGGGAGTCACTGGTGGGTTCCCTCCTGGTCTGGAGGAAGAGAGGCTAGGCCTCTGGTGGGTTACCGGTAGTAGGTTGCTACTGGCTGGTTCACTGGTAGTGGGACTGCTACCAGTGGGGTTCCCTCTTGGTATAGAGGAAGAGAGACGTGAGTCTCTGGTTTCTAGTGACCGTGGGTTACTAGTGGTTCCTCCGAGTAGGAGGAAGAGGGGAGGTTGTTCCCCTAGGTAAGCTGTGTATCAGCGTTTGTTGGCAAGCTGTGTTGCCCAGCTGTTAGTGAAGCCACACTCAGTTTGAGTGTGGGGTGGATGTAGGTCTGGAGGATCGAACCACCTAAAAATCCCCGTGCCGTGTGCTTGTTTTTCTCTTCTGGGCTTGGATATTCGATAGATGCTTGTTTAGGCCGATCCTTCCCAATCCTCCAAGCAGTTCGTTCTGCGGTTAGTGTTTGACCATTGTGCTCTAATTCAGAAACTCCTGTTTGAGATCTAAACTTAATTTTTAGTCCTTATTTTTTTAACGGGTAAAGGTCCATTCACCCCCCTCTGGACCTATCAATTGGTATCAGAGCGGTTCCCTATATCTCCAGATTCAACGATCTGTAGGGGATCCTGCTGGTCTGATAGGTGCATTTCTGTTTTGGTCTTACTGCTTGGTTTTACTCCTGAACTGATTTCAATGAAGCACCCACCGATCTTTAGTGGTTCTGGATTTAAGTTGTGGCTTAGAAGTCTGCGTACCTATGTTAAACAACGTGATCCGGATATGTGGAAGTTGATTTCACATGGTCCACACAAACTGCCAAAGAATATGTCCAAATGGACTGACAATGATAGATGCATGTGTGATCAAAATGAGAAGGCTATGGAAATTCTGAAGGCTGCCACTGACAAAGCTTTACATTCATGTTTTTATCATTGCAGGTCAGCCACTGAAATTTTGGACCAACTGAAAATAGCCTTCGAGTCAAAGAAGGACGCCTGCATGATGGCCAATGGGACTGATCACAGCAACAATCAAAGTAATGAAGAGGACAATGATGATCAGGTAAACCCTTTTCAACATTATACTATGGATGATTGGGAAAATAGCTATGCTGACTTGTTGGGGCTATATGAAAATTTAAAAAGAGAACATAAGAAACTGAGAAAGGGTACTAGGTTAACCAGTGCAAATTCCTCTTCATGTCAAAACTGTTTAAAATTGGAACAAACAAATGATGCTTCCATAGCTGAGATTCGTAAGCTTGAGAGTCAAATTAAATTGAAGAATCAAGAATCTGTTAATTCAGAACTGAATGAACTTAAATCTGAAAATGACTCTCTCAGAAAAATCATTGAAGAAAATGTTCAGAAAATTAAAAATCTTGAACAAGAAAACAAACTGCTAACTGAAAAATCTGAATCTAATCAACAATTTGAACCACCGTGTGAAGATCAGATTTTAATAAATGAATTGGTCCAGAATGACAAGCTCAAGGGAGAAATTGAAAAATTGAAAATGTTGAACAGTAGTATGTCTGAGAGACTTCTAACCTTAGAAAAAGGAAAAACTGTTTGCATTGAAGATTCTGATAACTGAGCAATCTGGAAAATGAAATTGAGGACTATAAAATCGCAAACAATGTGCTAAGTGAATGTGTAAACTGCAATGAACAAGAGATTGCCAGTTATAAAATACACATTGTTTCTCTGGAAAATGAAATAGAAGACTTGAAGAAATCCTTGTCAAAATTTGTGGAAGGACAAGAAAATCTGGATAGATTGTTAGGTGTTAAAGTCAATTTTCGAAAAGAAGGGTTGGGCTATAACTCAACAAAGAAAAAGAGTTTTGAAAATAAGATTCAAACTTCTGCTGTTTCAGATGTTGCATCTGCTAGCCTAGCCAGTCCTTCTATATTTCAATTCACTGCTCAAAGAAGTCTGAAGACAACTGTAGAACAAAAAGGGAAGAACAAAGTGGATTCTACTACATACATGCATCCTGACTTTAAATCCCATGCTAACAAGAAACCTATGTCATGCCTTAATTGTCATAAAGCTGGTCATCAAATGCATGAATGCAAACTGAAAGGAAAAGATGACATGAATACTAGTAAAATGCATGTTAGGAAAACTCATGACAGAAATCATGAGGTTCAGAAAAAGAAAATGTCATGTTACTACTGCCATAGAATTGGCCATTTGATGCATGAATGTAGATTGATGGAAAAGATGATATGGATGCTAGGAAATATCGTGATAGAAATCCAGATGTTCATTCAAAGAAAAGGGAATGTTCACATTGTGGTAGATTAGGCCAAACCCTTGCTCAATGTTGGTTTGCTAATGGAAAGAAAAAACCACTCCCACATCATGCTAAATTTTATGCTAACCAACATGCTCTTAATATCAACAAAACTGCTTCTCCGAACCAGCATGTCAGATGTTTTAATTGTAACAAGCTTGGGCATAAGGTCACTGAATGTTGAGCAAGATCTTATAGGAGAGAGTCTCCTTTCTGCTCCCATTGTGGGAAGCATGGCCATGCAGTCAAGGACTGCTGGCATGCTCAGGGTAGAAAACTCAATTCTAAAACTGTTAATCTCCCTGCGAATAAAAATACATTTGGTAGAAATGTCTTTAGAGGCAAGCACAATGAGTGCTTCAAATGTGGGAAGCCAGGTCACAGGATTGCAACCTGTTGGCTGGCAGGATATCAAAACCAAACTAGTTTTGGCAAACAGAATGTTTATTCTGTTAACAAGGAGTCTCATGTTTATGCACATAGGATTCATGCTAACAAGGATATGCATAAATCAGTACTGAAAGCTGCTGCTCCTTGCTATCAAGTTAAAAATGTGCTGAGGAAACTTGCTAGAAGTAATACTGTCATGTCAGGACCCAAGACTTCTTGGGTACCTGTTTGTGCAAAATAACTTTGCTTTGCAGGTGTGCCTTGGATGGAATAAAGGGGTAATAAACCAGGGCACATAAAAGGACCCCATGTCTGAATGCTCCAGGTAAATTTACTGCTTCCCTCCTAATCTGAATTCAATCTCCAATCCATCAGAATGATGTTTGTTGTTGTTCATATAAACTGCCTATTTTAGACTAGACAGAATTATCATGATTCACAAACTCACATGTTTAATTTTCATGGCAAACACTGCATTCAATAAATAATTAATACTTCCAAGAGTCGTGTGTGAGATGTCCTTGAGTGGGCTGAAAAGGAGTTTGACAGGCCATTTGGTTTCTGAAGAATTTTGTCAGCCGATGCAGTTAATGTGGTGTTAAGATCTGTCATCTCATGAGGTTGCAGTTTATTGCCCAAGAGCTTCTCTGGATGTGTGACAGAACTTCTTCAAGAATATTATATTTGTAAGCGTCCTTGGTGCTTAATGTCTTGAGTGATCTCTCACTTGTTGGCTTGCTGATAGGAGTGCTGCTCATCTCATCTCTCTCCATTCGGTCTGCCACCTTCTTATCTCTCTCCTATCACTTTTGGTTCAGAAATTCTCTCAAAGAAATTTTTTTTCTTACAGTCTTCTTGCTCTTATCAGATGTGATTTGTATACCTTAAACCACCCAATATCTAGTGTAACAACTTACACCTGTTAATAAAGAACTTCAATGTATGGGGGTTATATTTGGTCCTTGATCCTTCTAAGTTATTCTCTCAAGTGTTGGTCAACATATTATAAAACTTCCTGTTAAATGAGAAAAACTTGTTGAGGATCTCGATTTAACTGAAACTTATGTGAAGAGAGCTATGAGATAAAAATTGTGTTAAGTAAGATATCTGTCTTTTGTCTAAAATCATGAGAAGTGCCACCAGGGAATACGCCATTCTTTGTGGCAGAGCAATGGCTTTTGTGGAGAAATAGACACTCTAGATCAGAGAAGTCCAGAGTTTCTGTCATGATACACTAGCTATCTCTGTATAGAAATGTTAAAATAATAAAAAAGGAAAAAGTCAACAAAGAAAAATTTCATTGGCTTTGATTGGCATAAAGGTAGTCCATCCTGAGTAACCAGGGTTTCTGGTGTCTGATAAACGTGTCTCCTTGTGTAAAAAGGGACTATTCTACCTTGTGCTCAACAAATTGGTTGACCCTGTATGCCTTCTCTTGTCCATTAAATGAAGAAATGAAATCTGCTTGACAACGATGTGTTATTTCTTTGCTTGACAAACATAAGGAGTAATTTAATCGTGACTCTCTCTAGGTTAAGCAACTTTAACAGCTAATTTTATGATCATGTTGATTTAATATCTTGAGGTAACTGTCCATGGATTTTAGAAGAATATAACTAGTCCATATATTGAAGGGCAAACTTTAACAGGCAATGGCTGTGTTACATCATGACTGAGGGTAGTTTGGGTATTTCCAGAAAAAGTTTGATAAGAGTGAAAAGCAACCCGACAAAACCCTTCTTGTTTCACACGCCTTCATCCACAAACCCTCGTTTCCCCTTGCCGCTTCCTATTCATCTTCGTGCCGCTCCACCTTGAGTGTTCCTTCAAACTCATCTCTATCTTTTCCCGCTCACTTCCTTTCCCCATAGAGATCTTCCTCTCTTGGGTCTAGCTTCACTTCCAGTAGCAACCGGCAAGAGAGAGTTGATACTCTAGGAGTCTTGACAAATGGATCAGCAAGCATCCGCCGCTCAGGTTGAAAGGAAGAGGAAAGGAAAGGAAACTGCTGAGGAGCCTCCGTCCAAGCAGCAACGTTGTCTAGAATCAGAAGCTGCTGCGGGAATGTCTTCAGAGCAAGGTACCAGGCCTTCCCAGTCTACCGTATTTTTAGAGAGTGGTAAAATCATTCCTCTGAGGATAGTTGATTTCGGTGATGAATCCATGGTCCTGAAGTTTCCATAACTCTTGAAGATCTTTGAGTTTCAGGAATGGAGGAAATTTTTGGAAGATCACAGGGTATTCTACCCTAGTCCTGGTGATGGAATTTTACAACAACTTGTTGTTGAGCCGAGATAAGTCTGCATTGATTTCGACTGTTAAAGGGGTTGAGATAACAGTGACATGCAACTCTCTCCATGAAGCTCTAAGTATTCCAGAAAGGGAGAGGTGGAGAGAGGGTACAGATACAGTCTGCATGAGGCGTTTTCGGTTATTACTGGTAAACCCAGTAACATTCTTGACAAGGGGCAAGTGAAGCTGAAAGCTTTCCAAACCTCGTCATTTCCTCCTCTTCACAAGCTCCTTCAAAACATAATTGCTTCTATAGTCACACCACAGACTGGAGCTAGGGGTAGAATCACAGACACACAGAGGTTTCTACTGTTTTGTCTGATTCAGAATGTAAAGATATGTTTGCCAGAAATCATTTTTACTATCATGAAGGGATGTATTGGATCCAAGAGACACCTTCCCTATGCCGCCCATCTGACAGACATCTTCAAGTATTCAGAGATTTGCTTGGATGGAGAGGCTGCATCTGAAGTTAAGGCCCGAAACATATTTAATATGAATTTTGTTTCAGTGTTTTTGGGCTTGGAGGGCTCTTCAATGGTGGGGCAAGTTAAGGCCCAGAAAGTCAAGGAATCACAAACTCAGGGGGAGCATCTGGAACAATCTCAAGACTTAGCTCAAACTGGTGTGCAATTAGTTTCTGAGATTGCTGTACAGGATACACCAGCTGAACAACCACAGTCTATTACGTCTGCTGCACTCACTGAAGTATCTTTTTCCTTTCAGAGGCTAGTTGAGGTTGCATCTGAAGAAATCAGGTTGTCTGAAGAAAGTATTCAGACTGATCTAGATGCAAATATTGATGGTCTGTTTGATTCTTTTGGGAAGACATCTGAAGAGGTGATATTGCCCGTGGAACAGCCAGCTAAAGAGCAAGAAAGTACTGATCAAGAACTTGCTGATTTTGTTAATGTGATTCTAAGAGAGACTGTAGAGAAAAGCTTGGAAGAGGCTACCAACTTGGTTTCATCTGAAAGTCTTGAACAGGCACCTGTTGACAGCCCTGCAGATCATGATCTCATGGAAGATAGAGGGGATAACAGTCAAGAAAAAGTTCCTGTCATAGAATTGGATACAGAATCTTCAAATGAGGAAGAGGAACCTGAAATTGTAGTTCCTGTCAAAGACACACAAGCTGAAGTTGAAGATCAGGCTCCAGCAGTAGACAACCAACCGCCAGTGCAAGAATTTTTTGGTACACCTCTAGGTCCACCTAGACTTCTATCTGCACAGGCGCCCAACATTGAATCTGCTCGGGCACCCAACATTGAAGAACTCCTCATAAACTTGACTCAGCAGATGCAGAAACAAGATAAGAAATTAGATGATCTGCTCAAATATGTCACTCTCAACATCAATCAAGTACATTCCAGGCTACTGAAGCTTGAGATATCTCTCCTCACTGAATGGAAAAGGTTCCTACTCAACAAAAAGGCTTCAGATGATGCCAACAGATCCTTGATGCAAGGTTTGCAGGAGGTTTGTTCAAAGATAGCAAAAGCACTGCGTGAGTTACAAGATGTTCAAATTTCCTCCTTCAAACAATCTACCAACATTATAGATCACTGCTTTGAGATCAGAACATCTTTAGAAGTTTTGAAGAAGTCATCCAGTGCCCTAGGTCCAGGTGTTCAGCAGATCTATGATAAATTGGTCGCCTTCTTAACAGAAATGACAATTCTGACTGACAGATATGAAACTGTTAATATTCGCCAAGACGACATCATTTCTGAAGTGGCACATGTCAGAAGCGCTGTGGTGTATTGGCTAGCTGAACTGTCAAATGACCTAAAGGAATTTCAGTCTATCTTGGGTTCAGCACCTGGTCAAGCTTCTTCTAGCAGAACTCCACCTCAAGAATACACCTCTGCTTCTCCAAGGGGGAGACCACCACATGGCAGGCCGCGTGGCCCTTCTAGCAGACATGCCAGACTTTTTTCTTGAAAAGACAATGCTCTGTATCTTGTTGCCCATTTTGAGGCTTTCTCTCTCACACTCTTGGACTTATTAATTAAATTTCATATCATTTGCATTGTTGCATCCTTATTGTTTCCTTCTTTTTGATGATGACAAAGGGGGAGAAATCAGGCCTTTGCTAGCTCATTGAGAATGTTTGTTATTCATTGAGAATGGTTATTTGACACTTTAAAAATGTTTAATAATGGTGCTAATGTTTGTTTAGCCTTGGAAAGGCTGAAATTCTTTTTTCTGCAAAGACTCAAGACTCATAGTGTTGCCATCCATCAAAAAGGGGGAGATTGTTGAGTCTTGTTGAATCTTTACATGTTTTGATGATGACAACACTATAAGTCTTAGTGGTGTTCAAAAATATTTCTCTGTGAAAAATTAACAAAAATATTTTTCTGTGAAAGTGAACAAAGAATATTTTTCTGTGAAGAATAAACCCTCATTTCACTTCAGGTATTTTCAGGGACTGTCTTCGTGTTGGTTGGAACTTCGTCATGTTTGTGTATAACACCTCGTGTTGTACTGTTTGCCTTCGTGTCGTTTTAGTTTTAGTACTGTTTGTGTTTTCAACACGCCGTGTCGTCCTTTCGTACCTCGTGTTGTGTTAAGTTGTGTGCTGATTGACTTCGTGCTGATTCTTCTGAAGCAGCTCGAATTGGTCTGATGAACTTCGAGTTGCTTCTGTATGAACCTCGTGTCGTTAGCACTTAGTTGCTCATCTCGAGTCAGTCCTCTATGTTTGCTCTTGTGTCTTCGTGTCAATTACTGTAGTTCCTCGAGTTGTTCTTCTGCTTCCACCGTTTCATCACGTGTTGTTGAAGACGTATCTATCTCATGTCTTCGTGTCGTGTTTCCTAGACCTCGTGTCCTTCTCGCCTTGACCATACCCCGTGTCAATTCCTGTGTTTCGTCTTCGTGTTATTTTCAACTCGTGTCGGTTTCTGTTTTCATCTTCGTGTTGTTTTCAACTCGTGTCGGTTTCTATTTTCATCTTCGTGTTGTCTTCAACTCGTGACGGTTTCTGTTATTTGTCTTCGTGTCGTGGTCAGCCCGTGTCGCCTCGTCTTCGAGTCGTTCATTCGAGCTATTGTGTGCTCGAGTTGTTTTTCTTATGTTTTCAAGTGGTGTTTCACTATGTGTCTTCGTGTTTCTTTTGTATGTGTATCTCCGTGTTGCTTCCTTCTATTTTCGTCCTGGTCTCTTCTGATCGCGTGTCTTTCTATTGCTTCACTCGGTGTTATCTTCTTCTCACCTCATGCTGTCTTCATCTGACTTCGTGTCGTCTTCGTTGTTGTGTTAGCTGTATTCTTGTGTACTTCGTGTCGTTCTCGTATTATCTCGTGCTAAACTCATCTAACGTACCTCGTGTCAGTCACAGTATAGTGCACCTCGTTTTGTTATCATATATCTCGTGCAGTTCTTTGTTCTTATGGCCAACCAACTTATCTCAGCTACATATAGCGAACCCTGAGCATTAATGTAATTAATCTGCTTGCAGGGATCCGAGGAAGATTACTCCTCAGTGTCTGGGCAGCACGTGATCCAATGCTAGAGGAACCAATCCGATAAGGACACGTGGCAAGAAGGTTCTGGATCAAGCGTGGGAGGCACACGCATTCTGAACCGGATCTGCTGCTGCTGCTGATATAAATAGAAACCTTCGTCTTCAGATGGAGGATGATCGAAAAAGAGAAAGATATAGAAGAAAGAGCAGAAAAGCAGAGAGTCCTTCGATCCAGAAAAACGAGAGAAAGAAGAGAAGAAAAAGAGAGAGCAGAAACTGAAGGAGAAAGAAGAAGAAGAAAGAAGAGGAGAGAGAGCTTTACTGAGGATCTGATCAGTCTGTTCGTGGATCAAATCCAGAACGACTATGCTCATTGAGAGCTATATATCTTGCGTTTTATTTCCAGCTTCTGTCGCTGTCATTTTCATGTTTTCTTATTTTTCCTTTTGCTACCTTGTTTAGTCTTGTTCTTCCGATTGCCCTGTTGGGGATCGGGTTTCTCCTGGTGGTACAGGAGAAGGGAGATCTGATCTCCAGGTTGCAAGTGGCAGGTTGTCACTTGAGGGTTCCCTCTGGTTTAGAGGAAGGGAGGCTTGTCCTCCGGTCCTTGGCTTGTGGCTTGCAAGTCAAGGGGTCCCTCCGGTTGGAGGAAGAGAGGTCTTAGACCTCTGGTTTGCTAGTGACGGGGAGTCACTGGTGGGTTCCCTCCTGGTCTGGAGGAAGAGAGGCTAGGCCTCTGGTGGGTTGCCGGCAGTAGGTTGCTACTGGCTGGTTCACTGGTAGTGGGACTGCTACCAGTGGGGTTCCCTCTTGGTATAGAGGAAGAGAGACGTGAGTCTCTGGTTTCTAGTGACCGTGGGTTGCTAGTGGTTCCCTCCGAGTAGGAGGAAGAGGGGAGGTTGTTCCCCTGGGTAAGCTGTGTATCAGCGTTTGTTGGCAAGCTGTGTTGCCCAGCTGTTAGTGAAGCCACACTCAGTTTGAGTGTGGGGTGGATGTAGGTCTGGAGGACCGAACCACCTAAAAATCCCCGTGCCGTGTGCTTGTTTTTCTCTTCTGGGCTTGGATATTCGGTAGATGCTTGTTTAGGCCGATCCTTCCCTATCCTCCAAGCAGTTCGTTCTGCGGTTAGTGTTTGACCATTGTGCTCTAATTCGGAAACTCCTGTTTGAGATCTAAACTTAATTTTTAATCCTTATTTTTTTAACGGGTAAAGGTCCATTCACCCCCCTCTGGACCTATCCGGCCTGAGGTCGGCAAAGACCAAGCTCCCTTCTGAGTGTTGAAAACCTGTCATTACACAAGGGCTTGGTGAAAATATCAGCAATTTGATTTAGAGTATCAACAAAATGCAGTTCAAAATTTTTCTTACCGACCTCATCTCTAATGAAGTGATGCCTAATCTCAATATGCTTAGTCCTAGAGTGCTGGACTGAATTTTTTACAAAGTTGATAGCACTAGTGTTATCACACAGAATTGGGACACAACTAAGATCCACTAAGTAGTCTTGGAGTTGGTGTTTAATCCATAACACTTTGGTGCCATAGCTCCCCGCAACAACATATTCTGCCTCGGCGATTGAGAGGGCAACCGAGTGTTGTTTCTTGGAGGCCCAAGAAACTAAACACCCGCCCAGAAACTGGCAGTAGCCACTAGTACTTTTGTGATCCAGCTTGCATCCAGCATAGTCCGCATCAGAATAAGATATAAGAGATAAATCACATGATGAAGGATACCACAATCCCAAATCTTGAGTGCCGGCAAGATATCTAAGGATACGTTTGACGGCAGTCATGTGGGATTCTCTAGGACTAGCTTAAAATCTAGCACAAAGGTATACACTAAACTGGATATCTGGTCAGGACGCAGTCAAGTAAAGCAAAGAGCCGATCATACCTCTATAGATCTTTGTATCCACTAATTTACCATTTTCATCCGAATCCAGTGATGTTGTGGTGCTCATAGGAGTTGCAATGATTTTACTGTTCGTCATGTCAAATCTTTTCAGCAGCTCCTTGATATATTTGGCTTGACTTATGAAGCAACCATCTTGTCCTTGGTTGACCTGTAAATCGAGAAAGAATTGGAGTTCTCCCATTAGGCTCATCTCAAATTCGCTAGTCATGAGGTTAGCAAATTCCTCACACATTTCAGATTTAGTAGAACCAAACATAATATCATCAACATAAATTTGAACAATCAAGATGTTCTTACATTGCTTCTTGGTGAAAAGTATTTGATCTACCTTACCTCGTGTGTACCCTTTTTCAATGAGGAACGAGCTTAGTCTCTCATACCAAGCTCTTGGTGCTTGCTTAAGTCCATAAAGTACCCTTTCTAGCTTGTATACAAAATCTGCATGGTTGGAATTCTCAAAGCTAGGGGGCTGCTCAACATAGACTTCTTCTTTTATCAAGCCATTCAAGAAAGTACTTTTTACATCCATTTGATACAGCTTTATTCTAAGGGAGCATGCAAAGGCAAGTAAAATTTTGATGGCCTCAAGTCTAGCAACTTGGGCATAAGATTCCTCAAAGTCTACCCCAAACTCTTGATTATACCCTTGAGCCACCAATCTAGCCTTGTTTCTTATTATCTTGCCATCCTCACTGAGTTTGTTCCTAAAGACTCATTTAGTGCCTATGACAGATTGTGATGAAGTTCTAAGAACAAGATACCAAACTTTATTTCTTTCAAACTGGTTTAACTTGTCTTGCATTGAATTTATCCAGTTCTCATCTTTTAATGCTTCATCAATATTTTTGGGTTCAAGCTGAGAGACAAGAGCAAGTTGATCTAATTCTTCCACAATTCTAAAATGTGACCTTGTTCTAGGTGGATCATTTAAGCTACCAATGACATTTTCTAAAGGATGATCCTTAAGAATTCTAACGTTTGTAGAATCATTACCTTCTCCTGGAGCTTGATCCCTTGCATTACTTGATTCAGCTCGGTCACCATCTTCTTTTGTTTCTTCTTATGGAGGATCACTCTTGTCCTTTATGCTTAGGAATTCCCCATCTTCATCATTTTTCCTGCAAGAGTTATCATTGTTAGAATCATCATGATATTCATCAAAGGAAACATGGGGTGATTCTTCCACAGTTTGACTCTTAATGTTATAAATTCTATAAGTCCTAGATCTATCAGAATATCTAAGAAATATACCTTCATCGCTCTTGGGCTCGAATTTATTTAAATCTCTTTTGTCATTATTGTGGATGAAGCATTTTATATGTGTGAGAGAAGGCTTTTTACCTTTCAGCAACTCATAAGGAGTCTTTTTGGTGTGTGGTCTTACCATAGAGCGGTTGATAATGTAACATGCTGAGTTTACCGCTTCAGCCTAAAATCTCCTTGGAAGTTACCGTTCAGCAAGTCTGGTTCTTGCCATCTCTACAAGTGTTCGATTTCTCTTTTCAACTACATCATTTTGCTCTGGGGTTCTTGGTGAAGAAAACCGGTGTGAAATGCCTTCAGCCCTACAAAGATTATAGAAGTCAGCATTTTCAAATTCACCACCGTGATCAGATTGAATCTTGAAAATTTTAAACTCACCATCCTGCTTTATTTTCATGTAGAGTGCCTGAAACTCATCAAAAGCATCATTTTTATGTGTGAGAAAGAAAACCCATGCGAATCTAGAAAAGTCATCCACCAAGACGTATCCATATTTTCTACCACTTAAGCTAGCAGTTCTGGTTGGATCACACAAGTCCATATGAATTAGCTCGAGTGGTTTAGATGATGTATTTTCAGATCTTCCATTGAAGGATTTTCTTGTTTGTTTGCCTAGGGCACATGCATCACACAATTTGTTTTCTTGTTTAAAAGATAGTTCAGGCAAACCTTTCACCATTGAATGCTTCAAGAGTTTATGCAAGACAGTGTAGCTAGCATGTCCTAGTCTACGATGTCATATCCATGCAAGCTCAGATTTTGGTGCAGCAAGATAATGGTTTAAATGAGCAGGATCATCTAAGTCAATCATGTAAACATTGTTGACTCTCTTACCAGAAAATTTTACCTTGTCAGATTTTGGTTCAAAAATTCTGCATTCATGAGAGTCAAACAACACTTTGTGACCCTTATCACACAATTGACTTATACTAAGCATGTTGTATTTCAAAACTTCAACTAGCAGCACGTTACAAATGGAGTTGGAGAGATTCTTACCTACATTACCTGCTCCAATGATTTTTCCCTTGTTGTTCCCTCCAAATGTGACGTATCCTCCTTCATTTTCCTCCAAGAGATAAAATTTTGATTTGTCTCCAGTCATGTGTCTTGAACAGCCGCTATCAAGGTACCACCTGTTATGTATGGCTGCAAGACACTCCTGCACAAGCAATTAAGCAATGGTGTTTGGAACCCAACTAAATTTGGGTCCCATCAAACTCTTCAGATTTTCAAAACATGAAACTATTTCTTTTGGAATCTAAACCTTCCTAGCATTCATGTTTTGTTTGCTTAGAGCAGGGATTTGATTTTTCTTTTCAGCTTTGACATTCACTTTTTGTTTAGAAGCTCTTTGTTGGATTTTGTGGAAGTTTGAGGAAGTTTGCTGCTTAAACCATTTAGGTCGTTGGTTAGTTTTGGGTTGAAAGTGATTGTTTTGTCACTTAGGAGATTGAAACTTATAAGATTGATGAACACATGAATCATAATTTCCCTAAAAGTAGGGTGGTGTTGGCCTATACGAATGTGCAATCCAGTTATGGTGATATCTGGAAGATTGAGCATGCAATGGCCAAGGAAGTGTTGACCTATGCTACGAGGAAGGTCGACCTTTCTTAGGTTTTTGGACAAACTTTTTAGGAATTTCAGTTATTGCCTCTTCAATCTTTTCTTTTCCTTTGGATGTTATTTTTGAGGTTGAAGCATCAGAAGAGGAAACAAATGTGACTGTTTTTAGCCCAATTGACCTTTTGTTTGTAGGTTCAAAACCTAACCCTTCCTTGTTGAAGTTCATTCTAGTACCTAGCAATGCATCTAGGTTTTCTTTTCCATCCACAAATTTTTCTAAAGATTGTTGTTTGTCCTTTAACTCTTTTTGTAGGTTTTTAATATTTTGCAAGAGTTGAGTGTTGACATGTTTGACAGCTTCATACTTCTCATTACTTAATTTGCTATCCTTTTCATATATTTACATTTTGAGTTTCATGCTGTCAGTTTCATTCCTTAAGTCCTCATTTTCAGTTTCCAAGTCAGCCATTTCTTTTCTTCCCTCTTCCAAATCCTCAATCATTTTCTTAAGATCTTCAATTTCAGTCTCAAGTAGAGCAGTCTTATCATTCATATCATGATCATGCACAAATAAGTTAATTTTCTTTTTCAATGATTTATTCTCCTTTTTGTACATGTCATATTTTTCCACGAGTTGTATATATGCTTCCTCCCAATCATCAATTGTGTAATTTTCAAATGGAGAGTTTACCTCAGTTTCTTCGTCACCTTTGGCCATGAGACAGATCTTCTTTTTCCTTGTCCGAGGAGCTAGTTCCACCATCACTTTCTTCCTCGTCACTCCAAGTGGACACCATGGCCTTGTTCTTCTTCTTGTCCTTCCATTTGTCAGTCTTTTTGAATCTGCCAAGACAATCAGTCTTGAAATGCCCTGGTTTGTTGCAAGAATAACAAATGATTTTGTCAAATTTCTTAAAATTTTCAGAATTAGATTTGAAACTATTTCTTACCTTTGACCTTCCTCTCATGAAGCTCTTACCTTCCTTTCTCAGGAATTTTCTGAACTTACGTGTGAGCATGGCTACGTCATCCTCATCTCGCTCACATGTCGAATCCTCACCTTCATCAGAAGAGCCTTGACCGCTGGGTCCTGCTTTAAGAGCTAGGGACTTCTTCTTAGGTGTCTCAGCCTCTTTGTGCTTGAGATTGATCTCATAGGTCATCAATGACCCAATGAGTTCATCTACCTTGGTAGTTGCGAGATCTCTCGATTCTTCAACCACGGTAGCCTTTGTGTGCCATGCGGGAGTCAATGATATGAGAATCTTTCTCACAATTTCCTGTTCTGAGTATTTCTTTCCCAAATCAGTTAGACTATTAGTAAGCACAGTTAACCGAGCATACATATTCTGAATTGACTCGTCAGACTTCATGCGGAACATTTCATATTCAGAAACTAAAATGTTGGCTTTTATTTCTCGTACCTGAGAGGTTCCTTCGTAGATTACCTCTAACTTGTCCCACATCTGTTTTGCCGTTGCGCAGGTAGCAACTCTTGAGATTTCTACTGGATGGAGTGAGCATTGCAGGATGTGTTTAGCACTCCAGTTGACAGTGGATTGTCTTATTTGTTCTTTGGTCCACAAATCCTCATTATCCGTAAGCTCATACGGACCTTTGCTGATCACTCGCCAAAGTTCGTAGTCTTGGGCGCGAATGAACACCTGCATGCGATGTTTCCAATAAGGATAATTAGTTCCAGTAATGTAAGGAGGTCTATTAACAGAATGTCCTTAAGGTAAAAAACTTTTGGACGCTAATCCACCATTTCCCTCAAGGTCGTTGGACCCCATAATGAGAGATTAGGCTCTGATACCACTTGTTGAGTAGTGGACAACGGATCTAGAGGGGAGGGGTGAATAGATCTGCCCCTCTTTTCGTAATGCAACCCTCTATATAGCTAGATAGAACAAATCGCAGCGGAATATAACTAGCTTAGTAACGTATAAAACGATTTGCTTAGAAATATGATTTCGTAATAAGGAGGTTGAACCTAAGCATGCATCTATCACAAATCAATCGCACAATCAAACCACAACACAAAGGATTTTAAGGTGGTTCGGACTGAATCCCCAGTCCTACGTCCGTCCCTCACCAAATCCGGTGAGGCTCCACTAGTGTCACGCACTGAACCGCAAATCGAAAAGACCTCCGATTGCCTTCCTACTAACCACAGGTAGGGACGTCAACACCGCAGATCAGATAACTTCTGATTGCCTTCCTACTAACCACCAGTAGGGACGATCTTCAGTTTTGATTGTTTGAAAGAAATGAAAAAGAATAAATATGAAAACACTCAATCATCAAACAAGATATAGAATATGCTCAAGAAGAAAAATCTTGTTTGAGATTACTGGAGCTTGAGTTGGATGCTTCAATGGTATCTTCTTCCTTGAAAGATGATCTTCCTTGAGTTAATGAAGAAGACTATGGATGTAGTTTTGATCTCCTTGAGTTGATGAAGAGTTTGATGCAGTTTAGATCACCCTTGAGAGCCTTGATTGCTTCTTGCTTCCTTGCAGGTTGAGATAGCTTCAGATCTAGGCTTGAATCCCTTGGAATGTATGAAGATCTCTTCACGAAGTATTGTTCACGGCTACAGTACCATCTCCCTTGAACAGCCTCCACAAGCCTCCCTTGATCTCCTTTGATCCAAATGAAGTATTAGGGTTTCTAACCCTCATTGTGTTAGTTTTATAGACTTTAAATGGTCCATAGACATCCCCCAGACCAGATCCACAAATCATAGAAGATTAAGTGAGTTTTGATTAAGCAAATCCAAGGAAAGGGGCTGGTCTTGAGGTAAAAATCGAAGTCAAACATGGTTGTATCGGGGCTGGCGGTCGACCGGAGGTAGGTGGCGGTCGACCGCTACTGAGACAATCTGTAGCTTATTCATTTCTAGAATTTTCGGTCGACCGCCCTGGGCTGGCGGTCGACCGCCACTGAGAATCCGTCAGCCAGTGAGCTGCTGGCAGGGGCGGTCGACCGCCAGCTGGGCAGACCCTGGTTTACGTCGGGTCAGTCAGTTAACCTCTTTAGATCCCCGCGACCTGACTGCGCAGGTCGATCCGCGTGCGAGGCCGCAATCATTGAGCTTTCACCTTTGCCATCTCTACTCAATTCCTTATCCATTCATTGGCATATCTGTCATGAACAAAACAGCACATATGTCAGTCATATAAGAGTGGAAAACAACAATGAATTATAGTGTTTAGCCATTATCAAAACCAAGAATATCAAATAACTCAAAGGACCACATGATGATGTCGAATGACCTAAGTGATCACAAGATGACGCAAATGACCATAGGGGCACAACAATATTCGCTTATTTGTCCATATATGTCCACCCCGGCCGGCCAGGTATATATGGTTTTTTATTCTTTTAAGATTGATTTAGTCAAAAATCGGCCTTTAATCTTTCATCGGCTCTTCAGAAAATAGTTCTCCATATTAGCTTATTTGTCCAGACATTATGTTTGCATTAAATCTAACATTGGTGCATCTAATGTAATTGTCTAGCTATTTGTGGATGCAACTTAGTTGGATGCACATTGTAAGACGCAGGCAGTACTGGCCTTGCCGTACAAGTCTTGAAATCTCTCTTTAATTTGTGGGTCATCCTCTAAAGTGATCGTCTCTCGTGGCCTTCCAAAATGCATTATTTTACTTCAAGAAATTAACGCACTACATTAACTAAGAAAGTTATTGCCCAATTTTATCAGCTGCGCATGCATACATCAATCTGTAAGAAATGCAGAACTAAGATGTTTATTGCCGAGTTTAATTAACTGTCATAAAGATTAATATTCCATCCTACCAAACGCGTATCATTAAGTCCCCAACCACGACCTAACGCAACATGATAAACAACAAGCATCAAGTATTCGTTTTACTGTGTACGTACTATTTCCCGTTTTGCGCAAAGATGGCATGGCCATATTATATATATATATATATATATGATAGAGATAGATGGAGAGAGAAGATTCCTGATCGAGTTGCACTCTCCGAACGTTCTCTCTCCAATTAATATTGACACTAGATAGAAGCTAGCGAAACCTTAGAGAGATGAACGGAAGGAGAGTGCTGTGAAGATGGGAGGAACCCTAGAGGGAGGCCGTCGCGAATGCCAATCGCATGGTCGATGGGATTTGCTCACCGGCCATAAGGAGAGGTTTTATGGCGGCCCGATAATTAACCCGATTCAAAATCAAAGATTTTGGATAAAAAAATGTCACCTCGGATTCACACAAAAACCTCATTTCAAATCAAATAAGTTGCTCCGAATCTAAATTTTTTTTTCGGATTCGAATCAGATTTCCGGAGAGGTGATCGGATTCGAATCAAATAACATTTGTGACTACGATGTTCACCTCTTCCTTTTTTTGGAAAGGTGACGGCCACAAGATTAATACTTAATATATTATCTGCTGCTGCTTCATTTTTGTTTAAATGTACGCAGATATATGTTCACACATGCAGGCCATGACGACATATATAGGGTGTGTCGTGAGTGTGCTGCATGTATATGTAATTAGTTGGCTGCATGCAAACAACATCATCTTTATTCTTAGTCAGGGAATCATGCATGCATGTAAGGCGTACGATACTATACATTATTTACTTTATAAATATATGTGCACCCAAGAGGCTGCCCTTGCTGGTACTAGAAAAGTCGTAACATCGATCTTAATTTTAACAGTACCTGATCTTTATTGAGTGGTGTGTGGTGACCGGCTATGTATATATCAACTACGTGCATGTATGTACCATACAGATCGAGGCCTGCATGCTCCATGGAATCTTTCGGTCTTTTTCACCCCTTTCATCCATCATTAATTGCACTTGTATATGGGGGGAAAAACACTACTACTGCAAACATTGTACGTATAAACTTATATAGAAAAATATTACTAGTATTAAGTTTACAGCAATATTCTACATTAAATATATAAAATGATCCTTAATTGTGATGAGTTTAATCGATCTCACAACTAGCTAGCCCTGCCATCTGATGTTCCTGCCTGACATTAACGTATTATCCCTAACTATCAAACTAAAGGCGACGTCGACCACCCTTTGGATTGACAAGATTAAGGAGCAATATATATATATATATATATATATATATATATATTTATTTATTTATTTATATATGTGTGTATATATATGTATATATATATAGTCAAGTTTCATATGCTGTTCGTTTGGCAATATATGCGTGTGTATGTATATACATATATATATAGTCAAGTTTCATATACTGTTCGTTTGGCAAAGAATTATAAATTTCTTACCGTTGATATATATATATATATATATATATATATATATATATATATATATATATATATATATATATATATATATAGTTCACACTTGGTTTTACCGTTAATTTCTTTTTGACTATAATGGCATATTAAGTTGCTCAGGTGATGCCAACATTAATTAGGCCTTGATCAGGTCAACCCATTTCCTTTTAATTGATTAGAAACCCATTTCCATCTGAACTGATTAGAAGTCATCTTGTCTCAAATCTATGTATAGAAATGACAAAAATCAAAAGGAGATTAATTCTCATCCCACCTCCAATTCAATTGATTGAGGTGAATGGTGCATGCATGCGAGGCCCAGACAACAAACAGTACGTACGTACGTACCTCTGTTGCCTAGACCAACCCATAAAATTAACTTGTTGTTCGGCCTTTGGTCATTAGATAGATAAATTAACCTGCACGGTGATGTGGTGTCATATGAACTCGCTGCGCCTGAGCAAAGGAGTGAAGATTGCAGGCCGGACATTCTCTGTTTGACGTGCAAGCGAAATCGAGAGAGCAGTGGAGATGATGAGAGCCGTAATGATGGGGAGAGAAGAAGAATACCCCCAGAAAGAAACAGAAAACTAGAAACTTCTGGCAAAACATCACATTTAATCAGAAATGGGAGAGAAAGAAAATGTGAGATCGAATTAAGAGAGGAGGATAATCAAAGAGAAGAGAACAAAAAATATAATCTACGTACTACCTTAACTGTCACGAAGAAAAATTAAGAAACAGCATGATATTCTCATGAAAGAGATCAGAGATGAAAAAGAACAACAAGGACTCTCACCCACACACACGGGGAGAGAGAGAGAGAGAGTGAGAGAGAGAGAGAGTATTTACCGAATTCGTCGTTCCCTTTCTCATCTGTGTCACTCCCGCTGTCTCACTCTCGCACACACTCATTTATATGAATCAAAAATTAATGGCCAGCAGCGCAAGTACATGGAAAAAAGGGGAATGTCTTTTGTATATATCACAGAGAGAGATAGGGTGAGAGAGATAGATGGATACAGAGAGAGATGATACATAATTATGTAGGTCAAGAAGGTTGCACCCATCACTTACGTGTATATAGGGCCCCAATATTCTTAGATTCTTATTTATTATATTTTATAAGGTCACTCTCAATATTCTTCAAATTAATTAAAATATCTATATCCATTATAAATTGATACTATCTCATCATGTAATTAGTTACTCTCGTGATCACCTAGCTCCTTTTAAAATTAATTAATTTTAGGTGAATTAGGATGAAGTAAAGTCTAATCAATTTTTATTTAATCTTGTCACATCGCTAAAATTATATCTATACCTATAGTTTCTCATATTATTATATATACCCCTCTAAAACCTTTTTTTCCTGTTCAATATCATATTCTGTTAATTAATTTGGACGGTCATAGAATATAATATACGAGGATATAACTAAAATAATATTCTTTAATATATATAGATGTGTACATAATATCTAGTATCAATAATGATATAGGGGCCGGGTATATATAGAGTGGAAGACTTAACCGACAATTAAAGTTCTAAGATTGCTGTTGCTGATGCTTATGCGGGCGTGTAAAGGTGACGGCGGCGGAGATCCTTGCCTCGGTTCTTAGACTAGAGGAGAAGGGAGAGACTACGCCAGGGCGACTAACGAGGGGCCAACGAGGGCTACAAGGATGAGAGGCTAAGGGATGCGGGGCTAGGTGTGTGTGTGTGTGTCAGTGACATTACATGGGTTAGTATGAGATTTAATTAAGGTTCAATGAAACTGACAAAAATATTCGGACCTATAAAAATTGATTTATCCGGTTTAATTTGATTTCTAAAAAATAAAAATCAAATCAAATTAAGTTTTTAAATTTGATTCTGTTTTTAACTAAATCAAATTATTTGAAATTTTAATCCGAATCAAATTGAACTAAATTTATGAAATATAATTTAAATTATGAGTTAATTAAAATTAAATTATGTTCATCCCTAATATATATATATATATATATTATATAATAGTAATAATGCAGTCGAGGGTCGACATCAGAAGGGAGGGTGCGTGAAGGATTTACGGCGGGAAAGAGTACGTGACGTGTTTGATGGTATATTTATGTGCGTACATATATATACATGGCATTGAAACGGGGGGGCGCCACCGCCCGCAAGTTGCAACGAGAGAAATAGCCAGTAGACGCAGTGGGAGCACTGAGAGAGGCTGGCAGTGAACCCCCACCCGCCCACTGTCAAAGGCTGGCGCCCCCCTACTTAATTAGTTTGCTCGCCAAATTTGACCCGACCACTGGTGGGGATATATATATAACTACGCAATATGTGTATATATATCTTCCGTCCCACGTACGTACAATATTCCTCTTCTATCTGCTATATATCAAATAATATTCCTTATCGCCCCCCCCCCATGTATATATATATATATATATATATATATATATATATATATATATATATATTCCCCAGTGATCGTGATGACAACTAATTAATTACCAGAGGTAAAGAATTGAAGCAGGTGTGTTAATTTATTCTACAGCTAGCGCCCCCACTAGATTTATTTTTTAAGGTTGGTTCTCGTTTTCCGATCGAGTATATACGTACTCTATATTCCCCGGGTGTACATCCTCTTGAATTTTTTCAAAGTGTAGTAACGTGTCACACATGTCCATGGACACCAATATATCTATATATATATATATTTAATATATATATATGGTAGATGTATAGGTGTCTAATTAAGAGTCTTATTTAATCTCATAGGGTGGCTTTAGTATGGAGTTAGGCTAAAGATGGACTAAATCAACTCGATTAAAGTAGCCTGGAATTAACCCATTTTTGATTTGGTAGGAGGGTAGTTAATCTTGGAGTAAGGATGTGGGCTAATCTAATTTTAATCTAGTATGATTTGGTAAATAGTAGGTTAACCTAGTAATAATGAGAGAGAGAAATAGCATTTATTATGAGAGAGACACACATTTAATTGAGCATTTATTGAGGTAGGAGGTTAACCCACCTTAACCCATCATTGGGTGTGGGTTTCAAAATTCAGGAATATCCCTGGGTTAGCCCTTAACCTAACCCGACTAACACTAACTCCTTACCAAAACATAAAAAAGCTTATCCCGGAGTTAACTTAGAGCTAACCCCGAGATAAATCAATACCAAAGAGAGGCATAGGGTGGATGCAGAGTCTAATCATCGTCACCATCGCCATCAGAATCTTATTAGAGAGAGAGCGCGCGTTTAAGTGAAATTAATTAAGGATATATATATATA
Source organism: Amorphophallus konjac (assembly GCA_022559845.1). Classification (NCBI taxonomy): domain Eukaryota; kingdom Viridiplantae; phylum Streptophyta; class Magnoliopsida; order Alismatales; family Araceae; genus Amorphophallus; species Amorphophallus konjac. The sequence continues at coordinate 267,719,606 of CM040127.1, forward strand.
TGTGTGTGTGTGTGTGTCGTCGATTCAAATTTGGTGAGCAGAATGCAATTAGTGGCCCAGAGTTGGGCACTCAACGATATATTAAATTATTAATTGTAACTCGATCGATCTCCCGACTCCCGTCCATGCATGCACCGCCCCCATCCCACCTCACCAGTTATAAATAGAGATCAATATCGTATCAGGAGGGGCTTTGAATAAACCTTCTCACTCCCACTTCGTCTAGCTCCTTAATTCTAGTCTGATTAATGTAAGTGTTCTCTCTCTCTCTCTCTCTCTCTCTCTCTCTCTCTCTCTCTCTCTCTCTCTCTCTCTCTCTCTCTCTCTCTATATATATATATATATATATATAGGGTTTTTACATATTAATCCCTATAAACATGACAAATTACCTTTTAGTCTCTCAAAACTCACTAGTATTTAAAAAACCCTTGAAATCACATAACTCTTGTTAAATAGTCAATCTAATTCAGCGACGTTAAAAAAAGAGATATTCGATGGAATATTTCATCATCACATTTTAAAAAGTTTATAATTCCTAAACTATCACGTCTCACCCTCTCCCCTGTTAAATCCCTAATTCTTCAACGCTTACACCCCACCGCCCCCACCCGCAGACACCCATGCACCGGTCCTCTATCGGCCACCTTCTCACGGAGCTGCGAACGGCTCTTCTCTCTCTCGTCGCATCCGTAGGTCAGACGAGAAGTTGGGTGCGGTTTCTTCTCTCCTCCGACGATCGCGACGCAGTGCACCCACGCAGATGCCCCACGCACAGGCCCTCTGCCAGCCGCCTTCTCTCTCGAAAGACCCGTCCGAGCTGCGCGCGGCTCCTCTCCTCCCTCGTCGCATCCATAGCTCAGACGAGAAGTTGGGTGTGGCTCCTGTCCTCTGACGATCGCAACGAAGTGCACCCATCCATTGCGCTCCCTCACAAATCGTCACGTAGGACGACCAGCGTAGAGCACTGGCATCTCTCTTGCTGGCCGCATGCAAAGTTAGCCATCTCCCTTGCCATCACACCCAGCACGAGATCATTGGCCCCTGTTATTCTCCCCATATATGAAATAGTATGATTTTTCTATGGCTAGAATATTCATACACGATAGGTGATTGATAATTTGTTCATTTTGCATATAGTCATCAAATGTTAGTGGAATGTAGTTGTCTCGAGATGTTGTCGTCTCATCTCGTCTACCACCGATGGAATGCAATTGTAGAAGGGGGCATTTTCGGATTTACGTCTCAAATCGTGAGAGGTCGAAAGACAAGCACTTCTATTATTGTCCGTATGCGAATACTGACATATATATATATATATATATATATTATATATATATATATATATATATACCCCCTCCCCACCTCTGAAAGTGACGCAAACAAACCTAGGTCAGAGAAAAATAGCTCACGCCCAGGGACCTCCTGGTACGATGGGCGTGACTTTTTTATATTCAAGTATAAATTTTGTACTAATTGCATGGACTTCAGCATAGTCTTAATTTTACACCATCGACTCATTGACAAAGAGTCAAATTACAAGATGGACCAGAAGTAGAAGAATAGCCCTAATTTATCTTAACCATTATCTCTAAGTCCCTATTTATTTGCGGAATAGGTTAATGGTGATATCATAATCGAGATTAGATTATACTAAAGAATAAATAATGTTACTTTAATAAAAATAGAGTTCACTTATTCCATCTTTTTACTAGAATAAGCTTAACCCGGATATTGAGACATATGGGCCCCACATAGCAGGTAAAAGGCCATCGTCAAATGAGTCAAATGATAGCACGACAAAGGGGCCATTTTCTATCCTCCTCTGCCTTCTCTCCTGCATGTTTTAGTGGAATCCAGCAGAGACCACACTCAAATAAAGGCGAGCACGTCCCACAGGTGCCGTAAGACTCGCCTAAAGGTTGCCCGACTCCAAAGGAACGGATGTTCAACGGGAAACTCTCCACGATCGCGGGGAGACATTTTCCCAAGACTCATGCCCTTCCCTGTTAAGGGATAGGCCTCCACCGCCAGGACAACCCCTATAAATAGACCTTCGACTAGGGACACACACACACATGGCGAGACAGACTCTGACGCACGTTATGACAGACTGCCAGTTACAGAGAGCGTCTTCTACAGAGGGGAGCCCCGGTCCGTGTCCGAGCACTCTTCAAGTTTAGCGAGCACTCTCTGAGCACCCACTAGGAGTGGCGAGCACTCCTTCGAAGCCTGATCCTCACTCCAGGCCTGATCAATCGGCTCTCATCTCTCTCCCCCTCCTCCGTCTTTCCTTGATCCCCGCATAATAAGGTTCTGACTTAAGTATCGGAGGGTTGTCCCCTGCGATAACACATAGGGTTCCTTCAGACGCCGTTTCTCTAGTGTTTGCAGGCTTCCACGGGTGACCAAATGATCTTCCCCAACAAACAAATATTAAAAGTGTGGTACGAGGATCGATAAACCATTTTATCGCCTCTATACTTTTTGGCACCGTCTGTGAGAAGCCAATCGAAAAGTCATGGCACCCCGTGGCAGCTACCGCAACACCAGCAACTGCGGCCGAGGGTCCCACCAGGGCCCCAATTCCCGTCGGGGATCACAAGAGGCGTCTTCTTCTACGCGACCGCATCAGAGTGTCGCCGTCGATGAACTGGCAGAGATGCGCAATCAACTCCAGGCCTTGATAGATCTCTGCCAAGGCCTCCTTAACAGACCAACGGGGCAGGAGCCCACCCCAACGGAGTAAGTGGGTCGACACAAGCGTACCCATGCAAGTTACAACTAGTGAAAGGGAGGTCACTCCAAGTAAGGACCCGGTGTAAAACTCTCAAAGTGTAGACACAAGCACGTCACATGAAACACGAGACTAAGTTGCAATGCACAAGGCCGTCGAGGTTACTATCTCGGGAAAGTATAAACTATTCACAGTCCCCCGCCATGGGATACACCCACATATTTTAAACCAAGTCATCTGGCGTCCCACCATGAGACAACCCTCACGGGGTTCATACGGATAAATTCTAGGTGAGCTTATCCAAAAGTACCTCTATTTAAGTTTCAGAGTGAAAAATCAAGCTCCTGGGGCCAAAAAAGGCCAATTTCTAACGTAGAACTGGGGGTTTTGGTCGACTGGCTCAAGAGGGTCGGTCGATCAGACTCTACAAGGGTCAGAAACCCAGTCGATAGGCCTCCAGTGTTGGTCGACCTCCTGATGAATGCGGTCGGGAAGGGTGTCACGACCTGCATTAATGCGGTTAGAAAGGCACCGCAATCAACAGGGACACGGTCGGTCAATGGGCCACATCAACGCTGAACGCGGTCAATCTGACCACCGCGTTCAACTACCGACTTAGCCCCCCTACACGCTTAGACGCGGTCTCTGGGTACACCGCGGTAAAAAGCTCGAAGCCAGACACGGTCGGAAGACTAACCACGTTCTCGCTTCCGATCCGGATGAGGTGAACTGCCCTAAAACCCATTCCACTCACTACAAACAAGGGGCAAACCTTACAAAAACTCTGATTCCTACTTTCATACACCCATACACATTCATTTGACTCCAAAAAAAATATGAAAAGCCCATACATTTCCATATTTAAATAAAAACAGTAGAACTCATTCTATATTCAAACCATTCCAAAGATTAAGCCTCTTAGTATGCGATTAATCATAGAAATCCATGGAGAATCATGATTATAGTGTGAGGATTCCATCCCCCCATCTTTTGGCGAAGAAATCACGCAATTTGGATGCCGAATGCTAAGAATTTGCTCGTTTACGTGATCTCGAACCCCAAACTTGCGACCACGCTGGCCGCTCCACCGTCCCTTGTTCCTCTTGTTCGTCCCCACCGCATGTAGCCCGAGCCGTCCTCGATCTCGCCCACCGCCAAGCCTCGTCGGCCGCCGGAGAGGTGGAGGTGAGAGGGAGTGAAATGGTGGGGGTGAGGGGTGGGAACGATGAAAGAGAGGAAGAGGGAGAGAACAGTGGGGGTAGGGTTAAAGGGGGTTTAATTAGGTTTTTTATTATTATATTTTTTATTTTCTCATTTGAAAATATGCATTAACCTCTAAGAATCTCCTAAAAATATTTTTTGATGTCAAAAAATTTTTGAAAAAAAATTAGACCACTCAACGCGTCAATACAAACCTAATAAGACTCACATAAATACCGATTAGGGATTCGAAATCCCGATACTAAATTTTGAAATCCAAACGGATACAATCTGAAACTCGTGGAAAATAATCTAAAAATATGAGGATATTACAAGTCGACTGAGTAGAGCAAACTACGACGCGGTGATATAATGTGTTTGTGCAAGGGAACCCTGATCCTCTCAGGACAGATGAGTAGCATGGACAATAGACTGCAGCAAGTGTGCCTCAACGGCGATGTGGCCGCACTCTGCGATTTACTAGGGGAGGACATGTTACTCCTCAAGAGAGCACTATAACAAATCAGATCAATCGTCACAAATTTTACCTACAACTAGAGTAAACGTAGGTACATGTCACTTTTTTCATACATTTTAAAATTTTCGTAGCTATTTATTCCTATGGTTCATTCTTACGTAGGTATGTTATTCCGACAATTGGTCGAGAGACAGTAAAAAATATTGAGCTATTCCTACATTTATTGGGTGAACAAGGGAATACACATTATATATTATTTCACTTCTAACAAACTGTAGGAATAAGATGATTCAAAAAAAATTAAATTAAATTAAAAATTAAAACCAAGGAATTGCATGTGATCTTGACGGCGCCAATAAACGTCGTCTTATATATTTTGGTGCCCGATAGTTTTGATTTCGCCCCCGTTTTTTAGCTGCCCCACCTTCACATCCCTCTTCCCCCGTCGACCAGTGAGCTCCCCTCTTCTCCATCTCGGTGATCACGCCGTTCCTGTCTCCTGACCCAAACCCTTCCCGACCTTTTCTCCTCCTCCCGATATAGCATGCAGACAAAAAGGGGGTTAAAAGCTTCTCGTGTCTCTGCTCTTCTCACTCTCCCCTCCTACTACCAGGATCTTCTTCGCCACATCAGCAATGGCGGTCCCGGAGCTCGCCACGGAGGCGCCGGCACCGGCGGTGGGCGCCTATGCCAACAACACCTTGGACGGCGGCGAGCCAGCCCCCGCGTCCGATAAGAAGAAGGCTCGTGAGAGTGAGCGCCGTCGCCGTAAGAGGAATCAGAGGAAGAACAATGTCAAGGGGCTGCCCCTCGTCGCAAATGGTAGGGCAAGGAAAGCGACACGGGCGAGGATGAGAATGAGACCAAGGAGAACGCCGATCCCCAGAAGGTTTGCGATGGCTCCGGTTCTCCGTTGCCCCCCTTCTTCTCCGTACACCCTCCGCAGCCCTTCCCCCAACCGCCCTCCTCTCCTTCATCTTCTCCAGCCCACCCTTCGGAAGCTGCTTCTGCAAATCCGATTCCACAACAACCTCGGGTGCCTTCACATGCTGCTCCGGCTTTACCTGCAACAGATACGGTGGTCCCAACTGCAACCGCCCTCCTCTCCTTCATCTTCCCTGGCCCACCCTTTGCAAGCTGCTTCTGCAAATCGGACACCACAACAACCTCGGGTGGCTTCACATGCTGCTCCGGGTTCGCCTGCAACAGATACGGTGCCCCCAACTGCTCCGGCTCTGTCTGCTGCAGATCTGGGGAAGCGGCTTTTGTTTTTTTGTTTTCCCTTTTTTGGATTCGGGGCATGGATCTAGGGTTATGCGGGGGATGGCAGACCGGTCGACGCAACGTTAAGCCCATCCCTGTGATGCCTAGGCTCTCCCTCAAGGGTTTTTCTGCCTTCTCAACCCTCCCGGTGATGAAGGTAAGGGTGGTCGCATGATGAACTGTTCACATAGGAGTTCTGAGTTCTTTATACGGAGCCAAAAATTTGAAGGTAGCTCTCTGATGAATGTATACACTTGATTTTCACCTGCTATTGATAACTGGTTGAAGAGTAACATGGCAATAATAAAAATGTAAATGAAATAAAAGATTTCATGCGGGTTTGTTGTGGTGCATTGTGGCATGACATGATTTGGTGGTTTAGTATATAAGCTTTTTAGTGGGATTTAAGTGATATTTCTAACTACCAAACAATTGGTTAATATTATAAGTAAAGAGTTACAACATTTCACTAATTGTGAATCAGCCTTTCTCATAGTTTGGACATCCAGAGTGGATTGATTTCCCAAAAGAAGGCAATGGCTGGAGTTATGATAAATGTCGCCGTCAGTGGAAGCTTGTTGATACATGTCATCTCAGATACAAGGTAGATAGTTCCTTTTAATTTGTGTTATTACTAATCATTATCATATGTTGAAGCTTCGGATTTCATATCATATTATGGTCACATGTGAGAAGGCATTGGCCTTACTGATTTCCCTTTGCTTCCCCTTGAAGCTAAGAGAAGGTCAACTCACTCCCCCAGAAGTAACTGTGCCATCGTGATTCTCACTCCCTGCTGAATAGAGGTCTTTTGCAAATCCTGATGTGTCAGATGTGCAGGGATGCTGTGGTCCTTCCAGTTGATTCCCTTAAGATCCTACCTTTTTAGGATGGCTAGAAAATTAGTCTGACTATAGCTCAGCATGCACGCTGTTGCCAAGCTATGCATTCTGAAATGATTCCTTAGCATGGGAAGCTTAATGTGAAACATGACATGCATTGTCAATGACCACTAAACATGTCACACAATTTTTATTACGGAAACTAATGCCTCTTATTGTGTTCCCTCATGGTTATTTATATCTAAATAATTCCTCTTTGGAGATTCTAACATCATTTTTTTTCTTTTCTGTGCCTTGAGATCGACCCAGTACATGAATGCTTTTGAAAGCGCTATGAATTTGTTGGATGAGAAGTTCTCATTCCTTTCATCAGCAAAGCAGATCGTGAGCAGTGCAAGTGAAGAGGACAGGGTATAAATGATTCAGGTCAGGTTTTCTAACCACTATTATCCAGGAGAATCCTTGGTGTTTATTTCCCTTATTTCCCAGCATTCAAGTTGGTCCTCTTGATTCTCTATTAGAGGAAAAGTTCTTAATCCATGTGGGCATAGAATCCTAGATAGACTTTACCAAGTTGGAGTTTCCTGTTGCCATTGCCGCTTCATGTTTAGAGGAAAATACCGAGAACCAAGTTTCCAATAAACATGAAAAAAACCAGTTTTGAGTATGAGGAACCAAAAGGCTAGCATGTAGAGATAAATTGTTGCCAGTTTCCTATTGCATCAGAAGATGAATTTGCACATCTTATGATGGAATTCCAGGAATTTTCTTTTATTGCCATGGGAGGGAAGAGTCAGAGAACTTTTAAAAAGCCAGCTTCAAGGTGTTGATGGCCTTTTCCCCCTTTTTTTGGGTGGGGCTGGGGATAAAGAGGGCACCAGAACAACATGAATTAGCACATTTATGTCATGCTAAGGTAGTTTCCCTTGAATGGCTGGAAACTGGGTTCATTGTCACGGGGTACGAAGATCGATTTGGGCGTCAAAAATGGCATGAGGACATATTATTTTATACTGCAACAATGCCTTTCTAAGAAATTCAATGGAAAGTACCCTTTTAAGAAATGCAATTGCGTATATACCTCCTGTTGTGCTCATGCAGTTAGCACGTACAATTACATCATACTGTCAATCTTGGTTCTGTAGGTCTGCATAGATTTTAGTGATCATTTTTGGAGTCCAACGAGTGATACAAAGTGCATGACTTATTGTGGATCTTGGTAGGTTATTCTTGACGTGGAAGAAATGTCAAATCTTATTTTATGTTCCCTACTTTTTTTGGCGAACCTTAATTTAATTCATTGGATTTCCATTAATCCTGTTGGGTGGCAACGTTTGATGGGATTTAATTAAATTGCCAAGATTTGAATTGAATTTGTTCTGTATTAAACATTTTATCTTGTTGTAGTTGTGTACTAGTCACCTTACAAGGTTTCGTAGGTGTGACCATAAAATGGAACTGAAAGACTAATGCTGCCATTAGCGAATCTCTTGCATTTGTTTTCACCACGGAGAGGCATCATTGTATTGTTGAAGTGCCACAAGTTTTACCTTTTCATCAAACACTTTCATATAAGGAAAGAGTCTCCTTTCTGTGGCCAATTTAAAAATCCTTTTGCACAATTGGCCACTAGGCTTGAGGACATTGAACTTTGCTTGTATCTGTCACATATCTCTGGTCTGGAGCTTACTGTGCAACTCCTCACTCCAGCCCTCATGATCGACATGTCATCATTTGAGTGATTAATTGATGCTTGCTCAGTGTCTTCTGTGTGTGGACCAAAATCTCATTTATTCCTTTCATTAGCTTGTTGGTGGATACTTATAGATTATTTTCCCTTTGAAAGGTGCACTGATTCTTTAGATTGTTGCTCAGAGCTTGGCTTTGGTATCAAATTTGATGGGAGTGGAAGCAACAAGGGTTGGTTCTGTTAACTTGAATGATTTCGCTGATGTTAGCCCTTAGGAAGCTCATTGCTAAGGGTACATAGAAATAAATAAAATAATAGAGATAGAGAAGGAGACCACAAAATTAAAGGAAAACAAAATTTACTTATGTATTGTTGTTGTTATTGGTTACACATCTCTATCACAGCATGCCATTGCATCAAAACACTTAATCATGATTGATTTAGAGGTTGCCCTCCTTCACAAACAATGAATCTCTAGTTAAAGCTAATACTAAGTATGATAGACTCTGGTATTTGTACCATACCATTTGTAACAGAATAATTGCAAAAAGTCTAACCAGAATTTATATTCTCAACTGAATTGTGCCAGTCATCAAGCTTTCCTGTCATGTCTTGGCTATTTGATCATTATCTGGATTCTTCATATGTTTTCCTTTCAGGTGATTGTCTTTGAATGTGGGGATTTGGTCTTCATATGCAATTTCCATCCAGAAAATACACATGAGGGGTAATCAAATTTTCCCAGTCAATTTCGAATTTTGGTTGATCTGCGGCCATCCTTTGTTTCCTTTCCAAAATGATGCAGGTGCAAGGTTGGGTGTGGCTTGCCAGGAAAGTATAGAGTTGCGTTGGACAGTGATGCATTCGAATTTGGTGGGCATGGCAGAGTAAGAATTCTGTTAGAGTGCACACTTGATATCTTTTTAGTAACTTTTTGCTCAGTATATGTTTATGAAAATGATGACTGTTTGATATGTCTTAAAGTAAAGTGCATAGTCCATTATGGACGCAGGAACTTAGTATCTTGTAGATGCCATTTCTGTTACATTCCTACTGATCTTTTCCTACAGCGATACTTGGATCCTTGTTAGACTTTGGCATATAATCTTGAATCTATTTTGGATTGAAACACGTCAATATATGTCATAGCTACTTGCATGTGCTGAAACATGTTCCACCCACCAATTTGACACAGTATCTATGGAATGCCTGCCTTGTGGGATTGTTGTAGATTGTATTCTTTGGGCAATTCAACATCCGTTTTAGACAAGCATGTCAATGCTTTGAGTCCTCTTAGGTGGCTTAAAACACATGGACTGCAGAGAGGACTAACTTTTGTCTAAAATTTCAAGATGCACAGGTGATTTTGCATGCCTTGTCTCAAAAGGGTCTGCATGCTTTTTCTTTCGTTTTATTTTTTATTATTTGGATGACCATGGGAAACCCACCCCCATCACCAACTTCACTGTGTGGCTGCTTTGAACCTACGGACCCCACCGCTTGCACATCATGGGTTATGCTAGCTAAGGTGAGGGGGTGGGCTTGGTAAAACCCCCCAGTGGTGCTGTCCAGACCTAAACCAGGGAACGACCCATGGGTGCGGACACTGTGGCGAAGGCACAGCCGTGCTTTGCCGATGAGGGGAATCGAACCTGCGAGCTTATTATTACCAATAAAGTGCGGAACCATTTAACCTATCCTTGGGTCCATGAGTTTTCAGTATATAATGCGGTCGGAAGCTACTTGTTTCTACTTTGGGATATTCTCAGCTCATTAGAGTATAAATTTCATTTAATCATGAAATGATAACTATTTGCTTCAGAATTCATCATTTCTTGGAAGTATTGAGTTACTTGGGTAGTCTCTTTGGTGAAATTGGGGGTGATGTGCTGAATTGTAACTTGAATTTATGATCCTCATGCTCATAAATTAAACTCTATTTTTTTTCATATGTTTCAGAGGAAGGATCCAATGTGATATGAATATTTATTGCCTGAGGTGACAAATTTTGAAATTATCCATTTTTTCTTCTTTTTTAGACCGTCTGAGTAATTAACTAATTATAAATAAGAGGAGGGAATTCATTAGAGTTGATGCATGTTCATCCTTTTTAAATCCATCTGCAGTCCATGGAGGAGTGTGAGTATCTGTTTCATCTGGCAAAGCCTTGCATGGAAAAATCAACAGTTGTTGATAGTGATACTGGTAAAAGTAAGGACAGCAGGTTAGCACTATCCACATTTTTATTTCTGAAAGTTTAATTGATTTATTTCTAGATCATGCAATTCCATGTTGTTGATTATTCACTTCAACGTTGACAATAGTATCTGCATCAAATCTTTCTATTTTTCTTCTTTGCCCATGCTTAGTGTCTGTGACCTTTTCTGATTCCTTTGTCTTTGTAGCCTTTACTAAATCTTAGAAAATGTACGTTTCCTTGCTACCAAATGCTCTCTTGGTTTCATGTCTCATGCTCCGGGCTTCCCTTCTGACCTCATAAAGTGTCCCCAAGTCTAGGATCCTAAGCTGGCACCGTATAACCAAACAAACTTTGATTCTTCGTACTTGTAGTAACTTTCCTCTGAGAAGTAGACTTGTTTGATTATAACTTGATGCTTGATACTTTGGAATTAGTTTCTTATCATTAGTACATTTGGCATGGTTCGCACTAGCTCTGAAATGTTACTCAAGAGAGTGTAGGACAAAATCATTCTGGCCATCGAGAAAAGAATTACATATTTCACCTTTATTCCTGTAGGTAAGACATGCAAATACTTATATTAAAATGAGAATTTTCCCTGAAAAAGCTTTCATTTTAATCATGTTTGATCATTATATAGATAATGTGTCTGAGGCAGTAATTGATTTGTTTAGTTTCTCTGGGGCTTTAGTAGCATTCATGATCCCATGAAAATGACTAGTAAAGTGGTAGGGAAGAGAGAGAAGAAAGGAGAAGGAAAGGAGAAAAGTGGAAGATGATTCCATATAGAAGAAGTGCCCCTATTGTTGTTGTAATGAGTTGCAGACTTGTGGGTAGATTGTGGCTCCAAGAGTGGAGGATAGAATAAGAAGGGGATCAGGTGAGGCAGCTAGGATTTTAGGGTGGCAAAAAATAGAATTGGGTGAACAGATCTATATCCCAATTTAGGATAAATGAACAGGGTGTACCTGGGATTGTGTTCACCATCCCAATAACTCCTTCAACTAGTTGCCCCTTGGTGTGACCACTTGAAGGTATAATTAATAAGATAGTTAACAAGCATCATGGTTTTTATTCCCTTGGGATTCTCATCTCTCTGGCTATCAACTTGATAGGAGAAAGATAATTTTGTACTTTGGGTTATACTGTTGGCTTATTAGACACTCATGGGGCATCTAACTGACCCACCCCCATCCAAAGATATGTCATCCACACTTGTAGATGACTAACTACAGGCAGGAAAGTGGCCGGAAAATCTTGCCAAATGGATTCAGTCCTTCTTTGGATCAAGCCAACCATGGATTGATGGGATAGAACTTGTGATGAAACTGAGAAGGCAGTTTGGAAAAGTATAGGACTTGGTTTAGTGGCTAGATATAAGAGGTTGGAAAAGTATAGGACCTGGGATAGAACTTATGATGAAACTGAGAATGTAGGTTGGAAAATTATTGATAGATTTCTCCCTATGGATGTTAGGATAAGGAGTTTACATCCAAGAAATGCTAGGTCTAGTGGTTAATCCCCTTATCGAATGTCTACTTGTTATGTGTTTTATGTTTTTGTGTGTGTGTGTGTGGGGGGGGGGGGTCAAAGACCACATTTCATTAAGAAAACAAGATACAGAAAAAAGAAAGTGCAAGGACAGAAGAAGACTAAACAGGCTCTACCAACGGAATAAATTTAGTTGTTACATGTATTTAGAAATAAATTTTGTTTTTAGCTTCAATGATTTGTTATTTTGAATTAGCACATTTCATGCACAGGTTTTAGCCCCAATTCTATTTATAGAAGTGGGAGGACCCAAGTTGTAAAAAACGTGGGACTTGCCTCAATTTTGACGAAAAAATGGGTTTTAGCCCGAATTCAGATAAGGTGGGGTGGCCCATCCTTCTTCTTTTTTTTTTACTTTTTTTATGGGAACACCGGGGGTCATTTGACCTGCGGGCGGGACCCAATGGGTCAAGTGACCCCGCGGGAGGGGGGGGAGGGGGGGGTTCGCGTTGACCCTGTTGGGGTCCAACGGCCCCGCCCGGGGTCAGTTGATCCCGTTGGAGGCCCAGCTGGGTGACACGATCCCGCGCGGGGTCGGTTGACCCTGCTGGGACCCAGTGGGGTGGACGCGACCCCGCCCAGGGTCAGTCGCGCCCGCAGGGGGCCATCGGGGTCATTTGACCCCGGGGCTGGCTTTTTGGCCCCTCTTCGCATGTTTTCTTCAATTTTTGGTTGCCCTGGATGGGAGAGGAGCTGTCGCCCTGCATTTATTGCTCTCCAAGACCCACTCTCTGCCGCGTGGCAGCAACACGTTGGTGGAGAGCCGTGCGGGAGCGAAGGATCGTTCGTTTGTCGTTTGTTTGTGTGCCGCTCACCCGGGGTGAAGTTTTTGCGTCCGTCTATGCCATGTTATACACAATTATTCGGCCACTTTGATAGGTATGCATGTATATTTTCCCTTTAATTTCCCTTGTTGCGATGCCGCTTGCAATAATATATGGTTGGGCCAATAGACCGTAAATCGCGGAGGTACTCCACGGAATGACGGTATTGATTCTACGCTGTATTTTTCATCGGCTGTTGTGAGATAAAATTATCGAAGTATTTCGGGTGCAACAAATGCCCCCCACAGGACATCCGTCACGACCGGAGGCAGGGATAGATGGGCCGTGCCCTTTAAAGGGGATGGTCACTATACATCTTTTGAATAGACTTTGCACTTTGTAGGACTGCATTTAATGTTTGTGTTACTGTCCTGGAATGTTTGGTCTGACTTTGCTCCTTTCTTTGTGTCTCCTATTTTTGTTTCTCTACGTTAGTAGGCATGGCTTGTAGCAGCGGTGATAGGATTCGGTTGAGGAGGCAGAGGGCCAGAGGCACCGATGAATGTCGCATTGAGCACACTGACCAGCGCATGCCGCCTTTTCCTCCCTGCGTCATTGATGAAAATAATTTCAGCAGGGTTGACTTCGGCTATCTATGGTCGGTGAGGGCCCAACTGAGAGTGCCGGCGAAAATGAAGGCCTTGTGGACATGTCCCGCATTACAAGGAGGGATGGTATTTATACATATGACAATTTGGGGGGATATCTGCACCACTGTCCCTTGGATTGTCATCTTCATCGGTTCCTTCAGAGCTTTGCACCAATCGACATGGAGGATGATGATCCCTTATTGCTTGAGGAGAGGCGTCGCCTTGAGCGGGCCATTATAGTGCGGAGGGATAGCATGCATGGATTATGTTCTCTGACCTACCTGATCTTTCCAGACGGCTTCACTCAGCAGAAGCAGCACCCAGATCGACAGAGCCTGGGCTTCTTTCAGCGGCATGACAGCCTCACAGTCCGGGCTGCACCACTGGCCCCAACGATTTGGCATATGCACGGGCAACACAAGACCATGAATCAGACTGTGGATAGCCTCTTCTTGACGCCCTCAGGGGCGAGTTTTGCACATGATGAATGTGCTCATGACTGTATGATGGAGAGGATTTTGGCACTGAAGACCCCCAATTGGTACGGGAAGTGGTCAGTTATCTCGTCTCACAGCTATCACCGGGGCATGACAGAGTGGCTCTGGGACATCCTGACTGTCTACCGGTCGGTACTGGACAAGGTGGGGATCGTCATATAGTGACGGCCGCCTTGTACTCCTACTCTTGTCACATAGGCCTGCTACAGGGCCTAGTAGAGAGATTCAACTGTCGGTGGAATACCTTCGTCACTGCTGGGGGAGAGACTTCTTTAGACCTCTGGGCTTTTCAGAGGGTTTCTGGCCTTCCGATCTGCGGGAGGCCCTACGAGGAGTTGACCCTTGATGACCTGCATCTCAGCTCCACTGATGGCACTGGGAGGTATACTATGCCATATTGCTTTAGATTCTTGATGAACACATGGAGGGACCTAGCCCGAGTCGGCACAGATTGGACCCCTCACACCCTATGGGTGACTCTGAACGCGTGGATGAGTCATTTCTATAGTGGCCCTTTTCGCTTCCACGAGGAGTTTGCTCTGTCTTGCACTACCAGGGAAGAATGTAGAGAAATCAAGATAAACCTTCCTCCGCATCCATGACATTTGCCTGCACCTGGACATGGATGGAATTCGAGGGGGCTACCTCCCCTCACATTCTTGGCTGCATACTTGGCATACTGGTTGGCCAGTTTTGTGATTCTTCACAGGGAGGACGAGGTCTTGCGACCTGAGGTGATTTATCCAGAGATGGTGAAATTTCAATCAAATCAGCCTATATTTTTTTAAGGCAACAGGATACACGTCCATCATCTTCAAGGCAAAGCTCCCCATGGGAAGAACTCTGGCACCTAGCACTGAGAAGGGTACTAATTCTTGATTCCTCCCAGAGTTACTATGTTTCTTTAGAAAGTACTCAAAAATATTCTTCCTATGAATGATCTCATAGCAAAAAGGATCAGGATATTTGCACACGCTATGACCTCATAACAAAGGCATCTAAGGGATCAACCCCTGCATCTAATTTATGTGAACAAGAACAAATGAGAAACTAGGAAAATCCAAATGACAAGCTAAAGAAGATCATTGGAAGAAATGAAAAACATCAAGAAATATCTGTAAGAAAGCATTTTAACTGATATATTTGTAAGAAAGCATTTAACTGAATAAGAACGACTCAACCTTATTTTCTTGCAACAACTAGTAAAAATTGAAGGATCAAACCCTATTTGTAGCATCAAACCCTTATCGGACATGGGTGTTACAAATCTCTCCCCAGATCCAATTTTTGGAACAATATTAGAACAAAAGATAACATACAAGATCAGAAACCCCAGCATAAGACCAAATAATCGGAAAAAAATACTTCACATGAGGTGAAGAAGATAAAACTCATCCGAGATCTCACGGTAGACTCACCCACATAAGACAACAAACTCAAGCATATAATAAGAAAACACAAAGAAACCATCAACTTCAGATAGAACACCCTCATCTTACCTCCTTTCACGAGCGATCAAACAAGATAATGTCAAGCCAAAAGTTGAAAGAAGACCTAGTCGTAGAGGGAGGGAGGGAGAGAGGGAGAGAGAGAGAGAGGAAGATGCACCTGAAAAGGAGGTGAAAACGCATGAGCACGGATTGGAACATAGAAACCGTCGCGGGTGGCCGCGGCTGGAACCGTCGTGAGATGCCGCGATGCAGCGGCTGGAACTGTCGAGAGGGGTTCCGCGAAGGCCGATCGCAGAGAACTTCACCGTCGCTGTCGCAGGTGGCCGCGGCTGGAAGAATGGAGATGGGAGAAACCCTAGAGGAGGTGGAGAATGGAGATGGGAGAAACCCTAGGAAGCCGTAGGCCGAATGCCAACGGCGCAATGCGATGGCCGATGGGCGATGGCTCACCCTGAAAGGAGGGGTTTTATGGGGCTCTGAAGATCCGATCTGAAACGAGGGATTTCAGATCAAACAAATGTCGCCCCACATCGACACCAATGACCCATTTTGAATTAAACTAGTTGCTTCGAATCCAAATTTTTTTTCGGATTTGGATCGGGTGATGGGAATCAACTCCGAGCACGTACATTTTATTTTTATATTTATGTCCTTTTATTTGTATTTATACCCTTGGCTAATTGGGTTTGCAAATTATAAGACATTATAAGCCAAAGGGTTAGTCTTTAAAGTCTTTGAGTTTCTATGTAATATACCAGTGGGTCCAGCAGGGTCTCCCACCCTCTTTCCTATTGGTCCACCTAGGTCCTAGGGCCCATGTGGGGCTGGTCAAATGTTCAAGGTGGGCTTGACCATTCAAGGGGACAAAGAGAACAAAAATTCCAAGATTCCTCCCCCATTTTATTTTGTTTATTTTGGTCATTGACCACATGGGAGAATTAAATATCTCTTCCCCATTTGCCCCCCCTAATCCTAGATCTAGGGGTAGGGTTGGTCTTTTTTTCATTTCTATATATTCTTGTATTTTTCCATTTGGTAGAATTAATAAAAGAATTTTAAGTGAAAATTGCCAAGGAGCAAGGTGCGCCCCTCCCCTCTCTCTCATGCTCTTCCCCCTTCCTCCTCCAATCTCCAGAGTGTGAAGCCCATTTCTATCTCTCTTCTGGTTACCTGAGATCTACCGCCGCCGCCACCATTCGTGCCGCCGACGAGCCGCCACGAAGCATCTCCCGAGTTGTTGTCCAGAGTGCTGTTCTGTTGGACAGAGGCCTAGTTCGGGATTTCTCTCTCCAAAACTCATATCTGACAAGGCTGAAATCTTCAGGGTAGGTTCCCCGCATGATCCCCCATCTCCAGATAATTTCCTTCGAATTTAGACCCTCATCTCATTTTCTTTTCCATTTAAGTTCCTAGACCTACACAGATCTGTCCCTATGCTGATCTTGTTCTAGCAACCAAACACATTGCCCATGAGATCCCCTTCCCGATTTCAGAACGATCTGAAATTTGG
The DNA here is from genome assembly GCA_022559845.1 of Amorphophallus konjac. NCBI lineage: Eukaryota > Viridiplantae > Streptophyta > Magnoliopsida > Alismatales > Araceae > Amorphophallus > Amorphophallus konjac. The sequence goes on from CM040127.1 coordinate 267,736,439, forward strand.
ACTGGGACTTCTGTCCACCCAACCCCCATCCCACAAATTTTCTTAGGATTTTTGGAGCTCGTTTACTATTTTTAAAAATCATTGTATTTTCCCAAATCTGTGTTGCCTGCCGGAGCACCTTTATTTTGAGCCCCTCTTTTTTTGAGAATTTTTGCTACAGTCCAGATCCGACCCATCTGTGTTAGAAAATCTCTTTCCCATATCAAACCTCCATCAAAAATTAAAAAAAAAATCCACGTCTTCCTTACTTCTTCCTCTAGCTTTCATAAAAAGCCACTCACCCAGATCCAAGGTTTCAACCACGGTCAACACACTTTCTCAGGCAGATCTCAGTCTGCCTGGTCAGATACGAGTTCAGGGATCAGTCTGTTCAAAAATACACCACGAAAATTTCACAGCCATAAAAATTCCTGTAACCACTTATGGTCATAGATCTCTGAGAGAGCTTTCCAACGGCGCCAGTCTCACGTCGATCCGACGTCGGACCTGATCACAACAGCAGATCTCTCCGGACCGCGCAGGCCTGTTCTGAAACGGGACAGCAGCAGAAGGAGTCAAAGTTAATTCCTAAAGAATTACGCCGGTGCTGAATCAACGATCGCCGCTCCAGGAGATTGACCAGGGACCTGCTGCCTTCATCTTGGTGGACCGCCGCCTCCAGAAGCCTTCCGGAGGACGACATCCATTTGGACGTCCGTGATTGCTGACTTGCCGACCAGTAAGTTGCCGAGCCGGAGCCGCCGCCTGCAACTGCCCGGGACCGTCCAAGTGCTGCTCGCCAACCCAAGTTCGGTGCTTCCGGAGTCGTTGTGTAGCCCTTTACCTCCCTGCATGGAGTGGGCAAAAGAAATCACTGCTGTAATTAATTTTATTACTGTACCGGGAGTTACGGAACTTGGTCGGGACGTCTTCCCCACGCCCCGAGCGTGGAGGTACACTCATCACCCCCTTTGTCTTATTTGCTTAGTTCGCATATGTTCTTTTATGCCGCTGCTTAAGTGTTAGGAAATTAGCTCATTCCAATTTATTCGTCGCTGCGAGCGAGAGAGCGTAACCGTCCCGTGACTCGATCCGAGCACGAAAGAGAGCCGACCACCATTGACTCACTGCCGATTTCTCAACCGCGCACGTCCGCACGTTTCCCTCGCTAAGGGACGAGTCGCGAGCTTGCTTAGAGTCCCAGGTTCGCCTGCAAATTGGTCAAGTCCGTTGTCCGTCCCGCATCAAATTGGTATCAGAGCTAAGTCAAGTCTAGGGTAGTCGGTTAGTCGGTCCAAAGTTTACGTTGCATTCCTATACCCGGTATATCAAAAGGTGTTCCCGGAATGATAGGTTATGCCTATCGGGAAGGTAGCACACTTGCGTGAGTGCGATCTTCGGATCAAACCTCCGCCACATATCGGATATGGGTTGAGTCTAGGTTTTTAAGTCGAGTTTGTATTTTACCCTTTTCACCATTTAGAGTCGTGTCTAGGTGTTTGCATTAGTTTGCATAAACTTTTGCATATAACAACAAACAAAAAAGAAAGAAAAGGAAAATAAAAAAATATGCCATTGCATGCCCATTCCTAGGGGATCCAACCCCATTTTTTGCCACTATGGCCAACCCATGTCGACCCATCCAAGGCAACAAATCCGTGATTGAGTACATCCGAGACTATGAAAAGTACCGGTTGGAATATGGAGTTAGAGAGGAGAGCACCACGATCGCATTTCAGTTCCGGAGAGGTTTGCGGCTTCACTTCCAGTTTGAATGTCTTTGCCGCGATGCGTTCACTCTGGCGCAGTCTTATCTAATCGCTCTAGAGGTTGAGCCTTTCGAGGCAAAGTTTGATGCCGCCCTTCGGCGAGCATCTACCTCCCAGCCGAGTCCCGAGCCGGTCGGACAACCTACCCCACGGCCTTCCCCACCCCAGCCAAGGAACTCTTCCCCTAGAGCTTCGTTGCCACCCACGTCCGATCCTCATTCGGAGCCACCTCATTCGGAGTTACCGCCTTTGGAGCCACCCGTGTTTCTTACGGGAAAACTTTTCATCGCCGAGCCACTACTTAGTTGGCTCAAGAGAGGCTTGGTCCATAGAGCGGCATGCTATCCATCCATGGACCCCACACTACTTTTAGTGCCAGTCAACTCATTTCATATCACATTCCAGTCTAGTCACCATGTGGATACATTGGGTGACCTTCTTACGGGATTAGACCGACAGTTGCAGTTGACGCACTTATTGGCCCCGGGCTTCGACCGACCCACGGGTCGTAGCTTCACCCATCCCGCTTGGGGGTTCATTACCTCCGTGTGCACCGTGGGTCATGTCACCACGGAGGTCCTCTTATTCCTCCCCACGTCGACCGAGCCCGACTTCCTTCCCTTTTGCCCGAGGGAGGAACCATACTTTCTACTTGAGACCACCGTCCCATTTACCCTAGTGTAAGAAGGTGACCATTTACACCTTCCAGAATTCCACACATGGGACCGTGACTTGTGAGAATCCACCTCAAGGGGTCACAGTTTCTTTGATCCCTTTGACCCTTTTCCCACGGAGCCTCTTGGCCCACCATATCTACTTCCCTTCTTCAAGGAAGTCCACTATCACTCCCCTACCCCACCGGCCAGTCCACCTACACTCAGCCAGGGGACCGTTCCACGGTCATCACATAGCGGTGACGAAGAAGGAGCATTCGGCTCTCCCAGCCCTCCCAAGTCTCCCAGATCTAACAGGCAGCCGCATGCTAGGGCCATATTAGGATATCTAGGAGTCTCCCATTCTCTCAACCACCGATTGCATCTAGTGTATGCATTGCACACATTCGGATGTCCTGATCCGCCATTGCATAAGAATCGGTCGGACTAACAGTAGGTTTGTTTAGGGTCATGTGTGAGTCCATGTTTTTCTTTATTGTCGAGTGCATAGTGAGTCTGCATGCATCGACTTGAGTTGGTCTTTTGTACGCTCGCGTGTCAGTCCCTTTCGAGTGCAAGGCAAGTCAGATCCAATGCGTACGTTGTAGACTTTCCTGAATTTGGGATCGACTCTGCCATTCTATGTCTTGGATCTAGTCACATACAAGGACCCAGCGGTGATTCCTAGTGAGTCTTCGAGCCGTCTCCTCCCCTTTGAGAGTGACCCCACCCCGGAGTGTCCACCACTAGCCTCATTCCCACAGCAGTGCGTGCATATAGAATATATACGGGATGAGCAGATGACGAATACTTGGAGTGGAGTGTACTCCGCGCTTCCTGGTTCAGTGACGGATCCGCAGGAGTCACACGAGCAGCCGCACCCCCTACTCGACAGGGTCGAGTTCTTCCCACCCGGGGAGAATTGATGGGAATCAACTCCGAGCACGTACATTTTATTTTTGTATTATTTCCTTTTATTTGTATTTATACCTTTGGCTAATTGGGTTTGTAAATTGTAAGGTATTATAAGCCAAAGGGTTAGTCTTTAAAGTCTTTGGGTTTCTATGTAATATGTCAGTGGGTCCAGCAGGGTCCCCCGCTCTCTTTCCCATTGGTCCACCTAGGTCATAGAGCCCATGTGGGGCTGGTCAAATGTCCAAGGTGGACTTGACCATTCAAGGGGACAAAGAGAAGAAAAATTCTAAGATTCCTCCCCCATTTTCAAGGGGGCGCCCCCCCTTAGAAAACCTTTTTTTTATTTTGTTTATTTTGGTCATTGACCACATGGGAGAATTAAATATCCTCTTCCCTATTTGCCCCTCCCTAATCCTAGATCTAGGGATAGAGTTGGTCTTTTTTTCATTTCTATATATCCTTATATTTTTCCATTTGGTAGAATTAATGAAAGAATTTTAAGTGAAAATTGCCAAGGAGCAAGGTGCGCCCCTCCCCTCTCTCTCCTGCTCTTCCCCCTTCCTCCAATCTCCAGGGTGTGAAGCCCATCTCTATCTCTCTTCTGGTTACCTGAGATCTACCGCCGCCGTTCGTGCCGCCGACGAGCCACCGCGAAGCATCTTCCGAGTTGCTGTCCAGAGTGTTGTTCTGCTGGATAGAGGCCTAGTTAAGGATTTTTCTGTCCCAAACCTCAGATCTGGCGAGGCTGAAATCTGCAGGGTAGGTTACCCACATGATCCCCCATCTCCAAAAAATTTTCTTCGAATTTAGACCCTCATCTCATTTTCTTTTCCATTTAAGTTCTCAGACCTACACAGATCTGTCCCTGTGCAGATCTTGTTCCAACAACCAAACACATTGCCCATGAGATCCCCTTCCTGATTTCAGAACGATCTGAAATTTGGACTGGGACTTCTGTCCACCCAACCCCCATCCCACAAATTTTCTTAGGATTTTTGGAGCTTGTTTACCATTTTTAAAAACCACTGCATTTTCCCAAATCTGTACTGCCCCCTGTAGTCAAGATCCGACCCATCTGTGTTAGAAAATCCCTTTCCCATATCAAACCTCCACCAAAAATTACCAAAAAAAAATCCACGTCTTTCTTACTTCTTCCTCTAGCTTTCATAAAAAGTCCCTCACCCAGATCCAAGGTTTCAACCGCGGTCAACGTCCTTTCTCAGGTAGATCTCAGTCTGCCCGGCCGGATCTGAGTTCAGGGATCAGTCAGCTCAAAAATACACCATGAAAATTCCACGGCCATAAAAATTCCTGTAACCACCTATGGTCGTATATCTCTGAGAGAGTTTTCCAACGACGCCGGTCTCACGTCGATCTGACGTCAGACCTGATCACATCAGTCGATCTCGCCGGACCGCGCAGGCCTGTCCTGAAACAGGACAGCAACAGAAGGAGTCAAAGTTAATTCCTAAAGAAATATGCCGGTGTGGAATCAATGATTGCCGCTCCAGGAGATCGACCAGGGACCTGTTGCCTTCGTCCCGGTGGACCGCCGCCTCCAGAAGCCTTCCAGAGGACTATGTTCCTTTGGACGTCCGTGATTGCTGACCTGTTGACCAGCAAGTTGCCGAGCCGGAGCCGCCGCTTGCAACCGCCCGAGACCATCCAAGTGCTGCCCGTCAACTCAAGTTCGGTACTCCCGGAGTCGTTGTGTAGCTCTTTACCTCCCTGCGTGGAGTGGGCAAAAGAAATCATTGATGTAATTAATTTTATTACTGTACCGGGAGTTACGGAACTTGGCCGGGACGTCTTCCCCACGCCCCGAGCGTGGAGGTACACTCGTCACCCCTTTGTCTCATTTGCTTAGTTCGTATATGTTCTTTTATGCCGCTGCTCGAGTGTTAGGAAATTAGCTCGTTCCAATTTATTCGCCGCTGCGAGCGAGAGAGCGTAACCGTTCCGTGACCCGATCCGGGCACGAAAGAGAGCCGACCACCCTTGACTCACCGTCGGTTTCTCAACCGCGCACGTCCGCACGTTGCTCTCGCTAAGGGACGAGTCGCGAGCTTGCTTAGAGTCCCAGATTCGCTTGCAAATTGGTCAAGTCTGTTGTCCGTCCCCGCATCATCGGGCTATCGAATCTAATGCATCCGTTTACACTCCTAATTGCTCGTAGGAATTAATAGGCTCTCCCTTATTGCTACGTGATATTATTGTATCAACCAACATACATTACACTAAGAAGAACTTTCACCTATGACAAGTAAAGACACAGACAACGTAAGTATATGATTTTCTTACGACACTCTCTATGTTAATGTGTTGTCGATAAAAATTGCATAAGTAAAATTTTACCTACGAGATAAGAAATCGTAGGAATAGGGGCGTCAACACCTTATATGACGTACGTAATTACCTATGCTAAGTATCCGTGCTTATATGATTTATCTATTCCTACGATTTTAGTTCGGTAGATAATCTCCTATGATTATTTGCATAGGTAATTTCTTACAATTTGTTTCACGTAAGTAATTTCCTACACTTTTTTGCGTAAGTAATTTCTTACGATTTATTTCGCGTACATAATTTCCTATTAATTTATATTCTGTACATAAAACTTTATTAACGTAGTTTTTATTGACGGCCATAATATTCTTGCAAAATCCGTAGATAATGTGAGCAAACCGTTGGTAATCCATTTGAATTGTACATAAATTATATCAAACGTAGGTAATGATTTGAATTGTAGGTAACTTATATGAACTATAAGTAACTTGTTTAAGCCGTAGATAAATTTATATTAGTCGTAGGTAACTCATTTGAACCGTATGTTACTTGTACTAATCGTAGGTAATAATTTGAACTGCAGGTAATCTGTACTAATCATAGATAACAATTTGAACCGTAGGTAATTTATAGATGGCCTGCAATAACATTCTTAATAACACATTCAGAAATTATACACATTAACAACCTATATACATCCACATCGTTCACATATAAATCATAGATCAAAAAATTCATCACATTGATATTTTCATCGGTAGTCACATTGTCTGAATATATCATTATATTCATTGAATGTGGCAATAATATCGTTATGAGGTGTGCAATGACCAAGAACGGATTCTATCAGCTCTGGTCATGGCCTGCTCATGAGTGAATGAGCAAGTCACCGATGCAGGATTATAAGTTGAGCTCCCTACTCTTCACTATGAGTGGTGAACTAATAGTGACAGATTATGATCACCAAGCTAGAAACCCTAGGCGAAACATGGTGTTGGTTTGGGGACTTCTTTTTTCTATCGTGGATGGAGAGAGGGGTCATTTGTAGTACCCTTCATTTGGACCATCATCTTAATGCAGCACGGGAAGGAGAACGGGCATATCCAGATTTGAAATGAGGCCTCTTACTATAATTAATATGTAAACATACGTGCCAGGACTGTCAAAAAAATATAAATTATGAAAAATTTAATGTGGAAACAGATTCTACGCGTTGTGATGATTGAAGAGGCGGAATCTCGCGCTGAGTCCTGAGCGGGCTGTGGATCACCAGAAGATGAATCTGCAAGAGGAGGGAAACGTATCAGAGGGCCCAGGGGATCTCCCTGGGGAAAAACCCTCCGATGGCTAAGTCAGTAGAGCGATGGTGGAAGCGATAATGGGGGAGGAGAGAGTTGATGCGCGAGAATCCTCTCCACCAAGGGTGAAGCGAATCGTGCCCAGGAGCTTAGGGTATGTGAATGGCTAGTTTATCTTACCATCTTCCGGAGGGTCTCCCTTTAAATAGTGCATCGCCTTTTAAGAGTCCGGTGAGCTGAGGGCTTCCCGGCGGGAGTTACGTCTTCATCGGGGGCTTTCATGGCCGGATCGTGGGGGCGTTATCCCCTTGGAGTTCGGCAGCTCCCATGACTCTCCCGCTGGCGGAGGATTCTGAACGGCCGCACCTGCAGGTAATCAAGCGGTCTCACCGAGCTACGGGGATGCTAGCTCGTGTCCGAGCGATAGTCATGGCCCGGCGAAGGTGGGGTCGGATAAGTCGGCTGGAGCCTCTTTCTCTCTGTCGGAGAGTGGGCTTTAGACCGGACCTTCCATGCGACCTGACCGTTGTCTCGGGCCCTCCGAGCCTAGAAGGCCGCCGGGGAGAGTTGGTTCCTCGAGTCTTTATTTATTGGGCTTTTCTTCCCTGAGTGGGCCTAGTGGGCTATCACTCGGGTGGGCTCGCCTAGTTGGACCGCGTGGGTCTTGTTGGGCTGCCTTGGTGGTGGGCTGCGGAAATCCCCCTCTCCACTTGTCCCCCTCCTACTCCCGAGCCAAGGAGGCTCGGATGAGTAGTTTTTCGAGGCTTTGGACCGGCGTGGCTCAGGTGGGTGGAATTCCGTTGGCATCATGTAGCCGCTTATAGCGGTCGCCGAGGCCCGTAATGATGATCCTGACGGATTTGAAACGAAGGGGCCCCCCTTTTTCTCGGAGCACGGAACGGCGCGCCGCCACCCTCAGGGGTTTATAGGGGGCGCTGTTCATCGTTCTAGGCTTCCAGGGTTTTAGGCTTTCCTTGCTTCTTGATGCGCCGTGAGAGCACAGCGGAGACGCGGAGCCTTGCGGCGGTGTTTGAAGAGTTGGCGATGATAACCGCGGAGGCGGTCCGGCAGCTTCCTTCTCCCCCGGAGTCTTCAAGCTCGTACGAGGGATCTTCTCCCGATCCGATGGCGGATCAGAGTCCGGAGCTTGTGCCCGTGAGGCGCGATCCCGTCCCCAATTGTAGCGAGTTGGGAGAAGCGGAGGTGCGGAGGCTGGAGCATCGTTTCCGTCTGCCTCTCCGCTATAGCTTCGCTGCCGCCACCCCGTACGAGACGAGTCTGGACGACCGCGATGGGCACATTTGCACCTTCCTCTTGGCCTGGAAGAGTGGATTTCGGCTTCCTTTCGATCCTTACGTGCTGCAGCTGCTCACTTTTTTCCGGTTGGCGCCTATCCAGTTGGTGGCCAACTCCTATCTTCTTCTTTCGGCGTTCGGGATTTTGTGCCACCAGCGCGGCATCTTCCCTTCTCTGGACCTCTTTCATTTCTTCTTTGAGTTGAAGGCGCATCCATCGGCGGGAAAAGGTTTTTACTTCATCCAGGCGCGGAGGAATAGGAGCTGCATCTCGCTTGCGGCGAAGGATTCCTCGCACAAGGGGTGGAAGACTCAGTTCTTCTAGGTGAAGGCGATGGCGACGGACGAGATCTGGAGATGCCGGACCTTGCCCAATTTTCACCCGAATCTGCCCCCTCGCCAGGAGGAGTTCCCTCCCCACGTGGAGCAGCAGGCTACCCGTCTGCTGGAGAATCGCCAATCGACCGAGGAGCTGGTGACGCCGGAGAACATCGAACGGTGTCTTCTCTCGCGGTTGACGTCGTCAGGTACGGCTCTTGAGGTTCTTCTTCTGGGGTGGTAACCCTTTTTTCCTCCTCCTGACCGGGGCTTCTTCTTGTTGCAGATGTGAGGCGGGAGCCTCTGGAGGAGGCGGCCGAGGTCATCGATCTGGGAGAAGACTCGGCAGCCGACGAACCTGATGTCTCGGTGGGTCACGCTTATGCCCGAGATAAGGGCAAGGGGGCGGCCCCCGAGGGGACTTCTCGGTCGACCGGCCTGAAGCGCAAGGATCCCCTGGTGGGGAAACTGCGGGAGGCCGCGAAGGCCAGGAAGAGGGCCAGGAAAGCCGGTCTTCCTGCCGCCGTCGGGGGCGACTCTGGCTCGGCGGCGCTCCCCTCTCGGGGGCAGGATGGGGCCGACCCTTCTGGGCTGGCTCTCCCTTCTGCCGAGCGAGAGGGGGCCGAGGAGACCAGGGGCCCCGCAGAGGGAGGTGATGGGTCGGCTCTCCCCTCTGTAGGGACAGAAGGGGCCGATGCCGGCGTGGCCGGCGCTGGGACCGAGAGTTCGGTCGGTGCAGATGGGGGTGTGTCGCAACCCCAAGTGCCGGCAGTTTCTGGTGCCGTTGATCCCGCGGCGCCGGTCGAGGGTGGGGGTTCGCCCGGGGAGGCGTTGCAACCCCAACCGACCGTGGTGCGCGGGGCGGTTAGTTTCGCCGCCACAACAGGGCCTTCTGACGGGGCACCCAGGGTGGAGCGGTCCCCTTTGTCGGAAGCTCTGGTCAGGCTTGGTGTCTCGGGTGATCTGTACCGGATCTGCCGGTCGATCGCCGATAGGACGAGGGGAGGAGAAAAGCGCAGCACTCCTGCCGGGGTCCTTGACATCCTGATGGAGGGCGGCCTTGTTATAGCTCGGACAGCGGCCGTGATGGCAGAAGCGCACGCCCGGACGGAGGCGGAGCGGTCGACGCTCGCCTGGACCCTTGGTGGATGCGAGGGGAAACTGGCCCGGCTCGAGGGGGAGCATGAGGGGCTCCGGCAGGAGTTCCTCGCATTCAGGGAGTTGGCGCGGTCGAGCCGACGGGAGGCCGAGGTACTGGCCGAGCAGCTGACAAGGGCCCGAGAATCGCTCGAGAGGAAGAGCAAGCGTCTAGAAGACGAGCGTCAACGTCACATCGAGCTGGATGGCCTCTGGGAGCTTGAGCGCGGCGAGCTGCAGGATCGGGCGGAGGACGCGGAGCGCCTTCGCGCCGAGGCCGAGGCGGACCGAGCCCGGGCGGAGGGTCGGATGACCGAGGCCGAGCAGAAGATGACCGAGCTGGAGGAGCGTCTGGCGAGAGCGGAAGAGCGTGCGGCCGAGGCGGAGCGGGCTCGGGACGGGCAGGTCGAGGTGGAGGCGATCGAGCGTTATAAAGGCTCAGAAGCTTACTCGGCCGACCTGATTGCGGCCGCCCTACCCTACTACGAGGTAGCGCTCCGCCGGGGTGCTCGAAAGGGGTTCAGACAGGGCTATCGCCGGGCGATGAACTATGCCAATGAGCACCTGGCCGGAGGTGATTTTCCTTATGGCCAGCGTTATGACTCGGACGAGTCAGATTCCAGCTCCTCATCTTCGGCCGGGGAGGCACCGGAGGAGTCGCCCCCTGCGGGGTCACCAGCTCCGGAGGCCTCGGGAGAGCTCGCGACCGGGACAGTTCTCGCACAGGCGAGGTCAGTGTCCGGGCCGGCCGTCGCCGAGGGTACCGGGGGTGACGCGTCCCCTACTGCGATTCCCGAGCTTCAAAGTGGGCCCGAGGCCTGATGTAACTTTATTTTGCCCCTTCCCCTTTTTGTCCGTCTTCCTTGTTGTAAGAGGCTTTTATGGGAGGCAATAAATAACTTACTTTATTTGATCGCTATCTTTGCTGTGATTTGGTTGGCGTATCGTGGCAGTTGGAAAGTGCCGATATTTTTTACGCCGTTTTCGCATGTCGATTCGGGAGACTTCTGGCGGGCGTCCTTCCGTATTACCATGCTTTGAAAGGCGAGGTGCTTCGCGAATCCCGCTAGGGCGGGGGGCAGGGATTTTGAGGTGACCTTCCAGGGAGGTCCTATAGCGTGTTTTTGAGGGGGGAGTCTTTTAAGGCGCGTGGCCTCCCTTGGCCTATAAAAAGGACCGAAGGGTGCTCCTTCTCTCTTAACACTTAGGACTTTCGCCGGCGGTCTGCTCTTATTCCCTCGTCTTCGCTTTGCGTTGCGCCACCGCGATCGGAGCATGGAGGACCCTTCAGAAGGTGATGCTGCAGACGACGGGGAGCGGCCGGTTCCAGATGTCCTGGAATATCGGTCGGGTCCCACGGTCGCCGCGCGTGCATGAGACGGGTCCGACGGTCGCCGCGCGGATCGGGAGAGGGCTTCGACGTGCGGGGGCACGCCGTTTTCCTCCTCTTGGCTCCGGCGAGGCTTCCGGGCGGACGCCGAGATGGAGGGCGGATGGGGGAGTTAGGGATGCCGGCCGCCATTCCCCTCCGTGGGAGGGGAGGAGGCGGCTCCAGTCCCTTCCTTACCCCCGTGCGCTGCCTCTTTCTCTCTCTTTTGTTCTTCATTTCTTTCACTCTTCGGGGGCTGCTTGCTTTCTGTTCGCCTCCAAAGAGTTGGCAGTTTGGAAGAAAGGGGACCTTCGCGGCGTGCCCTTTTTCCAGGTTGTTGCCAACTTGGAAGGTAGCCTTCCTTGCGTGAAAGGTGGCATTCTCCTTGCCGTCCCTCTGTCACCTTTGTCACGGACCACCCCAGCCAACTGGGTCGACCATCTCTTGTCCGAGCCAGTTTCTACGCGAGGCAGAGTCAGTGGCTGGATGCGAGAAGGTCAAGACCGGGTCGACCGGGCGATGGCCGTTTGCTGCGGTGCCAGATGGATTTTCACTTTTTGTTATGTAATGTATTGGCAGTTGCCTTTCTGATGTACCAACAGTTATCTTGAATGAATGCGAAAGATAAGGGGGTTTATTTTACCCAATTTGTTGATACAGTATTCAGAAATAAAATCTGCGTAGTGTGGTTGCGTTCCATGTCCGGGGAATGGGTTCCCCTTCCATTGTGGCTAACCTGTACGCACCTTTTTCGAGCGTCTCGATCACTCGGTAGGGGCCTTCCCAGTTGGGGGATAGCTTGCCCGCCGCCTCCAGTGGTCGAGATGCTTCGGTCTTCCTGAAGGACGAAGTCCCCTGGTCGGAATTGTCTGCCTCGGACTTTGGCGTTGTAATACCGAGTGAGGCGGCGCTGGTATTCCGTAGCTCGGACGTTGGCGATCTCTCGGAGTTCGTCAGCCAGGTCGAGGTTCTCGAGCAGCTTCTGCTCGTTTGCCTCGGGCACAAAGCTGATCACTCGGAGAGACGGATTGGCGATTTCCAATGGAACGACGGCTTCGGTGCCATATACCAGTTGAAAAGGGGTCTCACCGGTTGCCGTTCTGGGGGTCGTTCGGTGCGACCATAGTACGCTAGGCAGTTCCTCGAGCCAGCTACCCTTAGCCTTGCCGAGTCTGGTTTTTATGCCCTTCAAGATGGTCTTGTTGGCATTTTCAACCAGCCCGTTGGCCTGAGGGTGGGCGACCGAAGTGAAGTTGTTGCGGATATTTAGGTCGGCACATCTATCTCGGAAGTATCGAGAGTCGAATTGCCGCCCGTTATCGCTCACTATCACTCGGGGGATGCCGAAGCGACAAATGATCGATTTCCATACGAAACCCCAGACGACTGTCTCGGTGATCCTCGCTGTTGCTTCAGCCTCGATCCACTTGGTGAAGTAGTCGACGGCGACGATGATGAACTTCTTCTGGGATTGAGCCGTTGGGAACGGCCCAAGGATGTCGATCCCCCACCGAGCGAAAGGGTAGGGCTCGGTAAGGGTGACAAGTTCCGTGGCCGGCTGGTGGACCAAATGGTCTAACCGCTGGCAACGGTTGCAATGTTGTACGTAAGCCGTGCAGTCGCGCTGGAGGGTCGGCCACCAGTATCCTTGCCTTAGCAGGATTCTGGCCAGCGACCGACCTCCTGAATGTGCTCCGCACAGGCCTCGATGAATCTCCTCAATAGCTTGGCTCGCTTCGTCGGGGCCGAGGCACTTCAGAAGGGGCCCGGAGAACGATCTTCGGTAGAGGGCGCTGTCGAGGATGACGAAGCGCCGAGCTTGGTACTTCATCCGGCGGGCTTCTCGAGAGTCGGAGGGTTCCTGGGAGTCTTGTAGCCAGGAGAGGTAGGGGGAGCGCCAGTCGTCGGGAGTGGCCGAGTCAATGGCGAGGAGCTCCGAGTCTATGCTCGGGCGCTCTAGCTCTTCTAGGAGGACCGATCGTGTACCTTCCGGGTCTAGGGAGGAGGCCAGTCGGGAGAGGGCGTCCGCCCGAGAGTTTTGCTCCCGAGCTATTCGGACTACCTCGAACTCCTCGAACTGTTGGGCCAGGCTCCGGACCAACTGGAGGTATTTGATCATAGGTGCCTCCCGAGCTTCGTACTCGCCGCTGACCTAGCTTGCGACCAGCTGGGAGTCGGTGTGGATCCTGACTCGCTCAGCCCCCAACCGTCGGGCCATGCGGGCCCCCGAGATAAGGGCCTCGTACTCGGAAGCATTGTTGGACGCCGGAAAGTTGAACTTTAGGGCGTACTGCAACTCTATTCCTTCGGGGGACCTTAGGAGGATCCCTGCGCCGCTGCCGACCGAGTTGGACGATCCATCGACGAACAGCTCCCAGGTTGGCCCGGTTGCTGTCGGAGGCCTGTCCTCGACCGGAACGGTGCTCTCGGCGATGAAGTCGGCGAGCGCTTGCCCCTTGATAGCTGATCGTGGCCGATACGAGATGTCGTATGCCCCGAGCATGATGGCCCACTTGACAAGTCGCCCCGAGGCCTCGGGGTGGGCCAGAATCTTCTTCAGTGGCTCGCCGGTCAGCACGGTGATGGGATGTCCCTGGAAGTAGGGTCGGAGGCGCTTTGCGGAGGTAACCAACGCTAGCACGAGTTTCTCGGTTGCGGGGTACCTCCGCTCGGCCTCGCCGAGCACCTTGCTGGTGTAGTAGACCGGCCTCTCGACTCCCGAGTCATCTCTGACTAGGACCGAGCTGACCGTTGATGGCGTCGCCGAGAGATAGAGCAGCAAAACCTCGCCTGCAACGGGCTTGGAGAGCACCGGGGGTGAAGCTAGGAGCTCTTTGAGCTCGGCGAACGCTGTCTGGCATTCCCCGTCCCATACGAACGTAGCAGACGCTATTTTAGGCCCCCTCATTAGCTTGAAGAAGGGCAAGCATCGTTCGGCCGCACGGGACAGGAAACGACTGAGAGCGGCAACACGCCCCGTCAGACGCTGGACGTCTTTAATGCACGTGGGCGGGCGCATGTCCAGGATGGCCTGGACCTTGTCAGGGTTTGCTTCGATCCCCCGCTGAGTGACCAGGAAACCCAGGAACTTCCCGGATCTTACTCCAAAGGCACACTTGGCGGGGTTGAGCTTCATGCTGTATTTCATGAGGGTGCCGAAAGTCTCGGCCAGGTCGGTGAGGTGATCGTGAGCCCTCGGGGTCTTGACGAGCATGTCGTCGATGTAGGCCTCGATGTTCCGACCTAACTGTCCCTCGAACATATGGTTGACCAGTCGCTGGTATGTGGCTCCAGCATTCTTCAATCCGAAGGGCATTCGGGTGCAGCAGTACACGCCGTAGTCGGTGATGAAGGCGGTCTTCTCGACATCTTCAGGGCTCATTCGGATCTGATGATAACCCGAATAGGCATCCAGGAAACTGAGTATCTCGTTGCCCGAGGTTGAGTCAACCAGTTGGTCGATGCTCGGCAGCGGATAGCAGTCCTTGGGGGTGGCCTTGTTCAGATCGGTGAAGTCTACGCACATTCGCCATTTGCCGGTGGTCTTCGGCACCAGGACGACGTTGGCTAGCCACGTTGGGTACAGGACCGGTCTGAAAAGACCAGTCTCTTGTCCCTTGGTGACCTGCGCCTTGATGATCGCCTGTTTCTCGGGCGCATGCTTCCTCCTCCGCTGCTGTACGGGCCTCACGGTGGCATCGAGGTTAAGCTTGTGCATCACAGTTTCCTCTGGTATACCAGGGAGTTGATCGTCGGACCAAGCGAAGACCCGGACGTACCCAGAAAGAAACTCCTTGTATTGCTGCTGTTCCTTCGGTGGTAGGTCGGAACCGATCCTCACTCCAAGGGCCGGGTCGTCGTTCAGGAATACCGTTAATAATTCGCCACCGTGCTCGGCGGTCACGGTTTTTCCTTTGACTCCCCTGGGGCCCTTATCCTTCCCGTCCGGCCTTGAGGCTTCCACCGAGATATTGTAGCACCTTCTAGCCGTGGCCTGGTTACCTCGGACTTCCCCAACCCGTTTTTGGTGGGAAACTTCATTTTTTGGTGATAGGTAGATGGTACGGCCTTTATTCGGCTGAGAATTTTTCGGCCGAAAATGGCGTTGTACGCTATCATACCTTTAATCACTATGAAGTCCACTATGACCGTAACGGTTTTGGGTGGGGTGCCGATAGTGACCGGCAGGCTTAGGGCTCCCTCGGGGTAGGTGGCCAGGCCATTAAACCCGCACAGGGGTGTTCGGATCGGGCGGAGCTTGGATGGGGTCTTCCCCCATCTTGAGAAAACAGTCATAAGATAATACATCGGGGGCGCTCCCATTATCAACCAAAATCCTGTCTACATTACAGTGATTTATCATGGCCGAGATAACGAGGGCATCGTCATGCGGGGTGCTCAGCCCTTCCAGGTCTCGGTCGGAGAAGACTATGACCTGGGGCTCCATTGGCGGGCCTTTGGGGGGCTCTAAGGCTCGGCTGGCCCGCTCGGCATGACGTTTCCTTCCTCGGCTGGTGTCGCCTCCCGATGCCGCTCCACCGGAGATGACGTTGATGTGGACCCCTCGGGGGGCGTTGTCGATCTCCTCTGCGGCGTCTCGGTCTTCTTTGTGCCCGGTTGTGAACCGGGCTAGATGCCCCAGACGGATGAGGCGCTCGATCTTGTCCTGGAGCTGATGGCAATCTCCGGTGTGGTGCCCGTGGTCGCCGTGGAACAGGCAATGCCTGTCCTGCTTGCGGTTCTTCGACTTCATAGGCTCGGGCTGGCGGAGAAGTCCCGAGTCTTTGATGTCTTCATAGATCTCGTAGACTGGTGCGGTCAAGGGGGTATACCGCTCGTACTTTCTCTTGCGCTCTCCTTCTCGATCGCGCTTCTTACTCGAGCCAGGGTTTGGCTCGGAGGTCCGCTTTTTGTCCCCCTCCCGACCCGAGCCGGTTGTGTCTCGGCAGGCGCTGAGTACTTCTTCGCACTCGGCGTGGCGCAGTGCCAGAGTCACTAGCTCGGCAAGGGTCGAGGGAGGGTGGAGGACAAGCTCGCGGCGGAGATTCTCGTCCCGGGTGCCCCCGGTCAGTGCGGTTGTGGCTGAGGCCACATCCAGGCGGGGGATCCTAAGGGCTTCCGATTTAAATCGGTGGACGTAAGTCCGGAGCCTCTCCCCTTGCGCCTGTTTGAGAGCCAGGAGCCCCGCTACTGACCTTGGGGGGGCGCTACCGGCGAAGCTCTCCTTGAAAATTCGCCCGAATTGCCTGAAGTCTCGGATGGACCCCGGGGCGAGGGCTCGGAACCATGCCTGAGCGCCCTGGACCAGGGTGGCCGCGAAGGCTCGACATTTGATGGGATCCGGCGTTCCATGCAGGGTCACCAGGGCGTCGAAGCTGTCGTAGTGGTCGGCTGGGTCGCCCTGGCCGTCGTAGAGCTTGAAGGTTGGGATGGAGGCTCTAGGAGAGACCTCTGCCTTCAAGACGTACTCGGAGAAAGGGGATTTCTCCTCGTCCTCCGGGAAAGAGGTCTTCTGCAGGGCGCGGAGAGCGCGCTCTTGCTCTGCGAACCGTCTTTCAAAATCTCGTAGCCGGAGAGACATCTCCGGCTGTGGCCGTGCCGTGGGGCTGGGGGGGGCGTCATGGCGATCTCCCGGAGCACTGGTGCCCGGGTGCGGCGGCTTCGCCCCCTGCTTCCCTCTCCTCGGCGTGGAGGAAGCCTCTTGCTCCGCAGGCGGAGCTTGCGAGGGTCCTCCGACATCGTTGCGGAGGAGCTGTCGGCCGCGGAGGGTGAAGCGGCCTCCGGCGGTGTGCTGCGTTGCACTCCTTCGAGGGGGACTTCCTGACGGGGCGCGGGACCTTGCGTCTCGGGCCGCCTGGGCCCTCATGAGCTCTACGAGGACGTCCATCTTCTCGTTGAGGGCTTGGAAGGCGTTGGCGCTGCCGTCGAGGGCTGCCCCTGTCTCCGCCGGGGGGGGGGGTGGTGGCCTGTTGGCGGGGACGCTGGCGTTGGAGGGGGGGCTCTGCGAGACCCTAGGGGGGACGTCTCCCGCTGCCACAGCCTTACCTGCCCCGCCGGCGGATCTCCTCCCTGAGCTTTTTCTCACCATCTTGACTCTTCGTGCGTTTCTCACAGACGGCGCCAGATGAAGAGGCGGAATCTCGCGCTGAGTCCTGAGCGGGCTGTGGATCACCAGAAGATGAATCTGCAAGAGGAGGGAAACGTATCAGAGGGCCCAGGGGATCTCCCTGGGGAAAAACCCTCCGATGGCTAAGTCAGTAGAGCGATGGTGGAAGCGATAATGGGGGGAGGAGAGAGCTGATGCGCGAGAATCCTCTCCACCAAGGGTGAAGCGAATCGTGCCCAGGAGCTTAGGGTATGTGAATGGCTAGTTTATCTTACCATCTTCCGGAGGGTCTCCCTTTAAATAGTGCATCGCCTTTTAAGAGTCCGGTGAGCTGAGGGCTTCCCGGCGGGAGTTACGTCTTCATCGGGGGCTTTCATGGCCGGATCGTGGGGGCGTTATCCCCTTGGAGTTCGGCAGCTCCCATGACTCTCCCGCTGACGGAGGACTCTGAACGGCCGCACCTGCAGGTAATCAAGCGGTCTCACCGAGCTACGGGGATGCTAACTCGTGTCCGAGCGATAGTCATGGCCCGGCGAAGGTGGGGTCGGATAGGTCGGCTGGAGCCTCTTTCTCTCGGTCGGAGAGTGGGCTTTAGACCGGACCTTCCATGCGACCTGACCGTTGTCTCGGGCCCTCCGAGCCTAGAAGGCCGCCGGGGAGAGTTGGTTCCTCGAGTCTTTATTTATTGGGCTTTTCTTCCCTGAGTGGGCCTAGTGGGCTATCACTCGGGTGGGCTCGCCTAGTTGGACCGCGTGGGTCTTGTTGGGCTGCCTTGGTGGTGGGCTGCGGAAATCCCCCTCTCCAATGATAATAAATAAATAAATAAATAATTTATGTATTAATGTAAACCATAGATAGATGATGCACACGTAGGTATTCTTGTAGTTCTACCTAATACTACTTTGCATGCGAGTCGTCGTCCCCATGTATATATAGGAAATGATCTTATATCTCCGCTACTTTCCGTTACTTAAAGGCTGGCCTTGACGATAGAATATGCCTTGCTGGGTTGGCATACTCGCCCGTGCACTCTCGGTTTTTCGATTTATTAGCCGGTTGAAACCTTAATCGGCTTTGGTAGCATCATTTCTAACCATATTTCATAGGACGAAAAAAGACAGTATTGGTAGAATAAACCATTCGACCCCTCCGGGCCGAATGACTTATTCGTCGGGGCCCAGTTTGTTATTCGAGCGGGGTTACCGTGTTCGACTCTAGAGAGTCGAACACAGTGCTCGACCTCAAATTAGCCTCTTGTGTATGAGGCGTCGTGTGGGCCCTCCGTTATTTTCTCTCTCATCGAATGCAACATCCAGTCGACAGTTCGATTAACAAACCGGGCCAGATGAATTATTCAACATAATTGTACCCCATTAACAAAACGGGCCCTAGACTATTCTACTGATTATCTAACAAAATCTTACCAATAATAAATTTTTAGCGATATACTTCAACTATATGGATAACCCTTAATCTAATAATTAATGCTCCGAGATGTAAAAAGATTCAGGACATATAAATATATAATAGAGAATTCAGGTTTCAGCCAGCTAGCTAGTCAGTTAATTACGGTTGGAACTCAGGTGGTGATCTCTTCTATCCCGAAGAATTAGTAGCCATAAATTAAGTGTAAGATGTATATGGATAACTCTTAACCTAATAATTAATGCTCCTGGATGTAAAAAGATTCAGGACATTTATATATAATAGAGAATTCAGGTTTCAGCCAGCTAATTACGGTTGGAACTCAGGTGGCCACAAGCAACTCTTTCCTGACTGAGAAGAATGTACACGCCAAGTCTGGCCAGCTGACATTATATATATGCACATTAACCTCACAAATTCTTTTGACCCAGGAATAAGAGAGAGAGAGAGAGAGAGAGAGAGAGGGATAATCATGCAGGCCAAGAAGGTTGCACTGATCACTTGCGCCCTCCTAATGCTGCTTGTTGTGTCCAGTGGTAAGTAGACGCTCCCCTGGTTAATTATTCTCTCCCTCCTCCTCTCCCCATAGTCATATCTATATATAAATATATCTCCATATATATTATCCACATTATTATATGCTAAGGCACAGTTGTGATGGTCTTAAGAAAGGGGAGAAGAGATTAGTCTGTTGTTTTCTCTTTTCTCTTTTGTATCTTTGTTTCTCTAGAAAACTAATTTATTACATATATATATATATACATTCCTAGATTCTTATATATTCCTTGCTATAGGGGCCCAATATTCTTCTCTCTTTTCATATCTTCACTCTCACAATTTATTACATATATATATATATTCCTAGATTCTTATATATTCCTTGCTATAGGGGCCCAATATTCTTCTCTCTTTTCATATCTTCACTCTCACACGAGAGAGCGAGAGCGAGAGCGAGAGCGAGAGCGAGAGAGAGAGAGAGAGAGAGAGAGAGGATAATCATTCAGTCCGAGATGGTTGCACTGATCTCTCTCCCAACATCGTTCCCCTCACTCTCACCTGTGATTTGTAAGTAGCAAGGGGTTATCGGAGGAGAGGTTTGTACAACAGCAGGATCAATGAGGGGTAGGGTCTGTTACTGCAGGGAGGAGAGAGGGGCTTGCCAGTGAGGTAGTGGGACCAAATCAGAAGGATGCATATGAGAGGGGAAGATATACATGAGTAGTGAGGGGGAGGGGCTTGTCAGATGGGAGGGAGGTGAGAGGGGGACAGGAGGGGAGAGCGGGGAGGGGCTTGCTGAAGGAGAGAGAGGGCCGGGCTGGGGTGGGGGTGATAGGGAAAAAGAGGACCGAAGGTGAAAGAGAGAGAAAGAGCGTGTAGAAGGAGTGGAGGGACACTAGAGGGGGAGAGAGAGAGGACGGGGGGTGAGAGAGATGGTCGGGGTGTAAGGGGAGTGGGGGGACGCTGGAGGGGAGAGAAGGGAGAGGGGGATAGGAGGGGAGAGTGTGCAGGGGGAGTTGGGGGGCACTAGAGGGGGAGAGAGAAAGGACGGGGGGAGAGAGGGTGGGGGGTGCTTGCCAAGAATGGTGGAGAAGGGAGAGGGGGATAGGAGGGGAGAGTGTGCAGGGGGAGTGGGGGGACGCCAGAGGGAGAGAGAGAAAGGATGGGGGTGAGAGGGTGGGGGGTGTTTGCCGAGAATGGTGGCATAGGGGCCAGGGTGGAGGGTGGGGGCTGCTTGCTGAGAATGGTGATGTAGGGAGGTGGAGGGTGGGGGTGCTCGTTGGGAATGGTGGCAAAGGGAAGAGTCGGGGGTGCTCGCCGGAGGGTAGAGAGGGGTAGGGGAGACGGTAGTGGGGGAGGGGGCTTTCTCGAGGGGAGAGAGGGGTAGGGAGGATAGAGGAAAGTCATTTCGTGTGACGACGACTTTAGAGGAAAGTCGTTTCCACACAGAGTGACTTTCCTCTCTCTCCTCTCTCTGATGTCTCTCTCCCTCTCTCTCGCGGACCCCCCACCTCGACCATCTCTTTCTCTCTCTTACCTCTCTACTCTCTCTACTCCATCTCTCTCTCAGACCCCCATGCCACTCGACGGACGGTCGTCGCCTTCGGCCTCCACCCTTGGCCTCCCACCCCCTACCTCATGCTCCACACCGCCCGAACCCGCCACCTCTGCACCACCTATCTCCTCTCCCACGCCCCTATCCCATGCCGATGTGCCTTCACCTTAGCTTGGCCTATCGACGAGTGGATCATTTCTCTCTCCTCCTCTCGTGACATAGTGAGAGAGGGGTGGGGGTGGATCATCTCTCGCTCCTCTATCG
Organism: Amorphophallus konjac; assembly: GCA_022559845.1. Taxonomy (NCBI): domain Eukaryota; kingdom Viridiplantae; phylum Streptophyta; class Magnoliopsida; order Alismatales; family Araceae; genus Amorphophallus; species Amorphophallus konjac. Next base: position 267,757,306 of record CM040127.1, read on the forward strand.
GTGGGTGGATCATCTCTCTCTCTCCTATCGCCCCTCTCTCTCTCAGCTCCCCATCCTACCCTGGCTATCTCTCTCTCACCCCTCTACTCTCTCTCCCCCTCTCTCCTCTCTTCCCTCCCATACGTCCCCCCTCTCTCTGACTCCCATCCCACCCTGACCATCTCTCTCTATCACACCTCTCACATCTCTGCGCTCTCTCCCCCCTCTCTCTCTTAGTTGGGGGGAGATGCCAGTGGGTCTTATCGTCATCTCTCTCTCTCTCTCCCCTCTCTCTAAGACCCCCACTCCACCAGGGCCCCCTCGTTCCTTGTCTCCCCATCTCTCTTTCAGACCCCCACCCACTAGGGCCATCTCTCTCTCTCACCTCTCTATCTCATAGTCTCTCCCTCACAACCCCTCTCTCTCTACAATTCATCTCTCTTTTGATGTGGGGAATTGAGGTTTACGAGGGATATTTTAGTCTTTTAATTATCAAATAGAAAGAATATTCAAATCTTAAAAGAACATTCACCAGTCCGTCGATGAAAGTTAACAACAATGGTATTTTTGCACTATTTTGACGACATCATGATATCTTTGCTAATGCAAATCTAGAGAAGATATATTTACAAATTTATATTTAATAGTGGTTTATACGTGAAAAAACTTTAACTTAATTATACACTTAATTAGTCTGCACTGCCACAAGTACTGATGAATATGTTATGTGGTCTTATCTGCATGCCTCGATTGGGTTCGTACCTTCTTCTTATTCAATTGTACTACGGTAGCCGGAGAACAACAGGTGGTGGTGCTACAACAAAAGTGTGATGTTCCAATCCTCCTCTACGATCGTGGTTGCATAATCTCTTTCCTCTGCAAGGGATCATGCAGAAGTTATGGGTACGATACTGGCCACTGTGAGCGTTTCAAATGCATATGCAAACGCAAATGCTAACTGATTATATATCTTTGATGGCTATCAATCGCTCGTCGTCGGTAGCTTTGATCTCCTCTGAAGTATGTAATAAGGTGGGGTGGGGGGAGTGGGAGTGGGAGGATTTAATCCTCAAATGTTATGTGACATTAATTAATTGCCCCCAACACAGTTTATAATTCATAATTACGTTATACCATATGGATGATTAATTATTCTACTTAATTTCATCTTTCATGGAAAAATTATATATATATATATATATATATATATATATATATATATATATATATATATATATATATATATATATATATATATATATATATATATATATATATATATATATATATGCACCCACATGCAACCACATTGATGCATATGAACCTAATATTAATACTCCACGTACGATGTGATTATATGATGTCCATCTTTTTCTTCTTTTTCCATAGATAGCAGTCACATAGAAAAAAAATATTGACCATGCATGGTACTCACACTCTTATTTCTAAAATTATCTCCCTTATTTTCATATTATTTATAATTTTTTGGTACATCGCAACATTTGTAAAAATATTCTTCTCATCCCCGTTTTGTTGAAAATCTCATATATGATCTTTTTTCTCTCCTAAACACTTTCTCTCTTTACACCAGTGCATCTAGTAACCTCTTTATGTCTTTTTCTTTCTCTTTGGCACAACGTACAAGTCAATGTATATAACCCTTTTACGTAAGAATACTTAATTTCACCAAAATTTTATTTATATAGAGGAGAATGAAGTATTATTTCAATCTTTAATAGAGGTTTGTTTAATTGGGACTATACTGATGTAATTAATAAGCTTATTGAAAATGATACAAAAGTAAGAAGAGTATTTTTTTACAAATAAACTTGCAATGAGGATATTATTTTAAAAAACTCTATTTAGACATTGAGGAGTCCGTCTAGTGTGTGCACACGTGATTGGAAGATTGGATACTGTGCTGGTAGAAGTAGAGATACGACCCTAACTACTCTTAGTGAGAGGGGTGTGTGTGCATGAGTGCGCGTGTGCACACACGAGATTTTAAAATTAACAATTTTAAAACTTATGAAAATATTTTTTTGGCTTCAAAATCATGGGTTTTATATAGTTATCTATAGTTTTCTCTGTAATTTTCGTCGAAAGAAAATCAATTACGAAGAGTGTCACATAAGTCAACGAATTCAAAAATCAATAATTGACGACACTTGAAATAATAAAAATAAGGTGGATGATGAGAAACCTCCATCTGACAGTTCTTAGAAAAGAGATAGCTATATATATATATATATATCCCAGCTGCCAGTTAATCTCCAATCTCCACTAGTCGTGCACTCCCGTTCCCAGGACATGCCGCCATCTGCCAGTTAATTAGTTACACTTTCCCAGCAACATCCTAACCAGGTAGATGATTATTTATTGCACCCCCAAGAACATTATTGAACCCCCAAGAACATTAATTAATTAATAGATTCCTCTTCAACCAAGTAATTAACTGCTCTTAAACTAAATGGACATCTTTCATTCATGCTTGAAGACACGCCCGACTATAATTTAACTTAAATGTAATGGGATTCAAAAAGATTTCACCATGCATGTAGTGGAGTGTCCAAGTAAACCGCAAAGTGTCACACATGCATCATATATATCGATGTCTTTCCCCAATTTTAGAGAGATCGATGGATTTCTTAGCAAAGAATCTTTACATCACCCCCTTTCCTCCTTTCTTTTATCATTTCCACTACATAAATCAATCGCACCTTACTCTCTGGACATTAATTTGTCAATTGAAAATGTTTATGTCATTTTGAAGATTTGATATGTGTCAAAATCTCTGCCATAATTGTTTGTTGATCTATAGTTACTCCTTAGTTTATCCATATTTTAGATATCTTGAATCTTTGGCTGAAGACACCGATCATGCAGTGAAATCCTACAAAATAAGGGAGGGAGATTTTGGGAGATTTTCCCACTCTCATCACCGTACAACCAAGTCAGAGTGGGAGAAAGTAGTGTGACCTGACACAAAATTTATCAATGGCCGCCTTTCCCTTGGTTCAAATCGTATTGCTGCTAGCAGAATTAATTACTTGTGTCCCATGGACCACTGTGCAGACTGGAAGGCTGGTTCCCAACGATGAGAGCAGCTTCGAGATCTCTATAGATGCAGAGGACCCTATATACCACGTTGACCATCTTCTTTTCCACGACTCTACTGGGAAACACAAACACCATGCTGTCGAACACGATGAGATTGACGCTAAAATCAAAGTTAAAAAGATCTACTGAAATCAATATTAAAATAGTTCACGTTTCTTTGGACGGGCGTATATCAACGTGCGTCACTTTCTCCGATGCTAACTTATTTTCGCTCTCTTCTTATTTTTAAGAATGGGTAAAAAGAAAAAGAAAAGAAAGAATATATATATATATATATATATATAACAAAAGGTAAGAAAAAAAAAGGATAAGAGAAAAAAAGAAAGAAAGGAAGAAAAGGGACATAGAACCATAAAAGGGAAAACCGGCAGGCCCCCTTGCCTCTTTTGATCCGACGGCCCCCCCACGGTGCGAGAACGAAGGACACGCCTTCCAGCCGCTGCCTCTCCCGTAGACCTACGGCACGGAAGTGACGGACACGTCATCGACGTGCTTGAACGACGCAGAAGCGAAAGGATCTGATTTACCATCGTGCTCATAGTTCCCTCTCGATTTACATCTCCTCTCTTTCGTGTTTGCTCACAAAAAAATGGGTTCAGGGGACTGATCTGGCGTCAAACATGCGCCAGATCAACTCTTTCCCTGATCCGACGTGTGTCTAGCCGTCGTATGACCCCATTCCACTTTTCTTCCCTTTAGTCGTCAGATCACTTGTTGTGCTTGTGTTTTGTTTTACTTTGTTTTGTTGTTTTTCATTTTCTTTTCCTAACAGCCACCAGATCACTTGTTGTATTTGTGTCTTATTTTACTTTGTTTTGTTATTTTGTTATTTTCTTTTCCTAGCAGCTGCCAGATCACTTATCATCTTTCTTGTGTCTTATTTTATTTTGTTCTGTTGGTTTCATTTTATTTTCCCGTTGGCCGTCGTGTCACCTTTTAACCCCCTGTCCCCTCGGATTTTAATTTCGGTCTGATTAGTCCCAATCTCGATAGGGGTTTGCTGAGTTCTCGTAGCATGATTCATGATCGACAAAGGGGATATAAATGCACCGATTTATACCGATCACTTCCTTAGAGCCCTTGAGGAGGCCGATATGGATGTTGCCATTTTGGCACGCATCTCTGTAATTATGGGACCGTCTCAAATTCTTCATGGATGACCACCTAATTTACTCCCTCCAAACATTCCGAGTTTAGGCCTATCGGATTTTTCAGGATATTTGGACTAATTGTAAGATCGGTGATAAAAAAATAAAAATGATGAAATGCCAAAGATAATTTGTAAGAGAAAATATGTAACATAAATATATATAAAAAATAACAAAAAATGAAGTGAAAGATAAAAAAAAGAAATGCCTGATCCGGAGTGTGTTGGGTGCCGCCGGATGGCACCCCTTGGCATGCCATACGGCGGCACACCCACCTCCCCATTCTCCCTTATCCTATTAAAAAAAACAAATGGGCTTGATCCGGCGGGGAGAGCAGCCGCCGGATCATGGGACCCCAAGGGGCAAGGGGGGGGGGGGGGTGCCCTCCGGCGGCCACTCCCCCCATTCCCCCTTGTTACGTATTTAGAGAAAAAAAATCAAACACATATGCACGCGTGTTAACACACTCACCCACACACTCACATGCTAGCACACACCCGTTAACACACATACGTGACACATTTAAGCACACACTTGACACACAAAACTCACGTTAACGCACACACCCGCTAACGCATACACATAAATAAAGAAAACAGGTGAAAAAGAAAAGGGTAAAAAGATAAAATTGATACATGAATAAAAAATTGATAATAAATAAATAAATAATGGCCAAATAAATGATAACAAATAAAATAAAGAAATATATGCATGTAATGTACATATAAAAAATCCATAGTAAGAAAATATAGTAATAACAATAGAATGACGAGCAAGAATATCTACGATAAGATAAAAAAAAAACGCACACGTACATTCAAATGGAGTAGAAAAAGACGATAGAAGGATATAACAATAAGAACGATCTTTGTTCCGGAGCCCTCACTCTCTCTAGACCCAGCATGAATGAAATATCAATGATATCTTTGCAGGTCATGTTTGGACCTTGGGGACCGCCCCCTATCATGTCCACGGTTTGACTTTGTCCCGGGCCAATATCTCACTAAATCCGACCCGTTCTCGCTATCAAATATCAAACTTGATGTCCCATCGGTAGACATTTGTACACATGTCTTTTTTTTTACTTTTGTCGTGCTTCCAGTCTAAACTCTTGTCCGAATATGAAATGGTCCATAAGACATCCAACACGATTTGGATGTTTTTACCCCCTAAATGAAGGATATCATGCGATTTAAGATATCCTTCATTTATTCCATTAATATTAATTTCAGGCCGTAAGGCCCCTTATCTTGGTGATTAATTAAAAATTTTTCTCTTTTCGAAGGGATGTAATTAACGCCGTGACCTTTATGACACAACAGATTCTAGTCCCGACATGATACACACTTTCGTCTGATTAGTTAGACGACGCGCACCATAGGCTTCGAACCACTCCAATCTCGGAGCCTGAACTTATTGTCACTATGTGACTGGCACACCCATACACTGATAAACCGATTGTTGGCAGTAAGAAAAAAACAAAGGTAAAGAATCAGCGTCTCTTAATTGGCGCCTCCTCAAGGTGACACCAATTCCATGAGGTTGACCCAGCCTCCTATAGGTCGACTCACAGGAATTAGCTCTTTTTCGGTGAGACGTGAATTCTTCAATTAGCGTCTTCACGAAGTGACACGATTTCATGGGATTTTTGGAATTTCCTCATTATTGTCAAAATTTGATCCGATGAACTGGCGCCTGGTGACGCACTTTATGGTGGCATGGTATTATTGTTATTATTATTTGAGTTTTATTTTTATTTTATAGGCGTGCCAGTTACTATCGTGACAATTTATTATGTGCTCTGACCGATCAGACGGTTGTAGGTGATCGTGTTGGGACCCGAAACCCATCGTATTGTAAAGGCTACGACGTTAATTATGTCCCTCCGAAAGAGGGACAATATAACGACCCAAGGTCTGAATACCGGAAAGAACCCGATACCATTCGAATCTTGCCCCGCTGCTCACGACTCGAGTGTGAGCGACGTCACGTGACGAGGAGAGAGCGGTTTCCCTCTTTTTAATGCGCGCGTTGTGGAGTGATACAGGAAAGAAGGTGAAGAGTACGACCTAAAGGAAACACTCTAGTGGAACACAGAGAATCTAGACTTATCAAATTTTCAGTAATAGGGCGGAGATGAGGATCCGAAGGTCCTCTCACGCAAGCTAACTTCCTTCCCAGTAGGCGTGGCCTATTGTTTCGGGAGCAACTTTTCATATACCGGGTACTGGTCCTGAGACTCTAGGTGAGATGTTGACACGAACAACGACAGAGATATAAGTTGCATCACAAGAACGGGGAATAGGGGGGATACAAGTTGGGTGGTGAAACGCTAGGAAAAATACCCGATGAGGGTTGTCTCTATCGGGTTCAAGAACAAGGGGACAGACACAACGAAGACGCAAAATTATAACAGTATATCACTCACCATAAGATCATAACAGTAATATAAACAAAAGTAAACCACCGCGGGACATTGGTCTTTGCGGGATTTTTATAAAAATATATAAACAGTAGTAAATATATGTATGTACAGTAAACCACCACTAGATATTATTTTATGTGGGGTTTTAACAGAAATATAACAAAAAATGTAAAAGGGGTCAAATAAATCGCCGCGAGATGTCACTCTCCGTGGAGTTTTAAAGCGAGGATAGGGGAGTGCTGAAATTAAATGGTCACGGTGAAGTGACTCACCGTGGCCAGTTAGAGTTAGAGTTAAGGACTGCCGCAGGGAATAGTCCTCCGCGCGGAGGACAAAAATACAAGAGCAACCACTGCGGGAAGTGACTCTCCGTGGGTATTATAGAAACAAAGAAAATTAAGAAGAAGCACGCGTTTGATGTTGTGATCGCCAGGGGCTAGAGGCCCCGAATTGAAAGATCACCTTCGCCTCAAACATGGGAGGTGGTGTGAACTCCTTCTTCCTATTCTTTCGACAGGCCGAAGAAGAGGACCTTCTAGCTGGTTACCCTTACAAAAGAATAAACACAGAAATAAGTAACTAAATCAGAACGGGGTGGTCTAGTACCAATCCCTTGGAAAAGATGCTAAAATCATAAACGACACGTACCTAGTTGGTGCTATTAAACCCCTTTTAGATGCAAAGGGTGGGGATGAGATGATGAATGGCAGATAAATAAATATGAGATAAATCAAGCCTGCTCAAGGAGAGAGGCACAATACAGACGACGAATGATGCATGCGATGCACCTAACGGACTAAAAACACCACAAAATAAAAGGGGTGAGAAAGCTTATTAAGAAGTCGATGGTGAGCTTCGAGAGATGCTCCAGCAACACGAGAACGACGCGGGCGAACGGTGGGACGAAACAGCTTTCCTCATGTACGGGAACACCCGGGAGCACTGAGTGGGCCGAAGTCTCGTTTTTCTTTCCGAACTTTGAAAAGGATGAAAAAAGAAAAGAAAAAAAGACCAATATAAATAAAAAAAATATTTACATATATGTCAATATACACACGTACATGTGTTTAACTATATACATATATAGATATAAGCATACCTATGTATTTATATATATAAGTATATGTATATATGTATGTATAGATGTACATATTTATGTGTTTATTTATACATAAATATACATATGTATATATATGTATATCTATATAGATATATATATATATATATATTTATATATAAATATACATATCCATATATATATATATGTATATATTTATATATAAGTATACATGTCTATATACCTATATTTATATAGATATGGATATATATATATATACATACTACAAGAAAAAGTGGCTATAGCGACCGAATTAGAGACCGATTACATCGGTCGCTAGTCGGTCCCAAATAGAGACCAATTCGGCGACCGAAATAATCGGTCGCATATCTGAGACCGTTTTGGCGACCGTATTTAGTTCGGTCTCCAATCGGTCGCTATATTTAGCTCGAATTTATTCCGGGCTCTTTTTTTTCAAAATCGACCGAATTGGAGACCGTTTTGGCGACCGAATTTAGTTCGGTCTCTAATCGGTCGCTGATATGACTGCATTTACCCCGCGACCATCTCCCCCCTGCATTGATAACCCTTCCTCCACCGGAGCTCTCCCCTCCCCCTCCGGCCCCCTCGCCCTCCCCCCCCCCCCCTCTGCCTTGCGGCCACGGGCGTGGCGAGCGGCGTGGTGGTGGACGGACGCCGGAGCTCGCTGTCTCGGCCAGCCCCGCACCATCCTCGCCGTCGACCTCGTCGGTCCCCGTCGTCCTCGTCGTCACCCTCCTCGGTCTGGTAAGTCCTCTCCCTCTCGATCTCCCCCCCCTCTCCTCTCCCTCCAGCCCCGCGCCTCTCTCCCCCCCCCTCTCCCTCCCCGCCGGCCATCGACCATGCCCTATTTCTCATTTTTTTTCTTCTTGGAGGGGTTCCAGTGAGGGGGGTTTCGGTGGGAGGGGGTGGCGGGGGAGGTTGGTCTGGGAGGGGGGGTGGAGCTCGGGTGAGGGGGAGGGGGCTCCGCAGGGGAGGGGGAGGGGGCTGCGCAGGGGAGGGGGAGGGGCTCCGGTGGAGGGGAGGGGGCTCCGCAGGGGTGAGGGGGAGGGGGCTCCGGTGGACGGGAGGGGGCTGCGCAGGGGGAGGGGCTCCGGTGGGGTGAGGGGGAGGGGGCTCCGGTGGAGGGGAGGGGGCTGCGCAGGGGGAGGGGCTCCGGTGGAGGGGGGGCTGCGCAGGGGGATGGGCTCCGGTGGAGGGGAGGGGGCTCCGCAGGGGTGAGGGGGAGGGGGCTCCGGTGGAGGGGAGGGGGTTGCGCAGGGGGAGGGGCTCCGGTGGAGGGGGGGCTGCGCAGGGGGAGGGGCTCCGGTGGAGGGGGAGGGGCTCCGGTGGAGGGGCTCCGGGGGAGGGGCTATGCTCGTGCAATGAACCTGATTTATTTAAGACTCTTGAGATGGTGTCCACATATCATTTGTTCTCCTGTAAAATAGTGTGAAATATTATAAGATTATCTTTTTAGTTTGTCCGGTCCGTTATTAATGTTCTGGCTTCAATATGCAGTCCATTTATTGTGTCATGTATTTTCCCCAATTCTTATTTTTCGATTTAAAACTGTAGCAAACCCAAAATCCAAGAACTTGAGAACCAACAAATCCAAACATTGGATTATGAGAATTTTAAAGCAAAGGTACAAGATGAACTCTACATATGACCCCATCATTCTTATGAGAACCAAAAATAGTGTAAAAATTCAACAGATGTAATACGTGTCACTAGAGTTTTATTTAAAGACTGAGGCTTAAATAATCATTCCATGGCCTCTTTTTCTATCTGCGTTCTCAAACGCAATCTTAACGTTTGAAGGCACTTTGTCACGACCCGCAAGCGATGGACTAATTTCGTAGGGCCACTTTGATAAAGAAGTAAATCCGATTACGATAGATTAATTAGGGTGAGACGAGTTATTCTTATTTAGTTCGTTTTTTTTTCTTAATCGGAGTCGGTTAGAGATAAAGTTAGGGTATGTGAATTCTTAAAAAGGGGTGAAATAAATCACCCGAGGTGGGTTAGGAGTGGGTCAGTCGGGGTGATATACCCGCCCCTAATTCACTCCAAAAATATCTCGGAGATGACAATCAAATATTACACTAGAGAATCTTAATCATGCCAATGGACAATACTATCACTCTCCAGATCAAATATTCCTGAGCTGTCAACACTTTATTCAAGGAGAAATTCATGGGTAATCTATGTTTTATTCAAGGTCCCTTACCAACTCAGTTTCTGTTTTAATCCGAATTATTTGCCGACTCCTCGTGTCATTTCGGCACAATTTTCTCATTTACGAAGAGAAAATGGCATCTTGTTACCCACAGAGAAAAAAAAAAGCAAGACAAATGCCATCCAAAAATCTGAGACACACTGATCAGCACTTGAAAATGGAACACCTAAAGACAAAAAGATGGAGGGACATACAAGCAGTTTGGAACCAAAGGTTTACCTGTTGCAAGGTACTCAGGAGCAGCATATCCGTATGTTCCCATGACCCTAGTTGACACATGGCTCTTGTTACCAGTTGGTCCATCTTTTGCCAAGCCAAAGTCGGAAAGCTTGGCATTATAATTTTGTAGGTTTGCAAAGAAGGGATTTGAGAGGCAGAACATCATGACGGGGAACGTTAATCAAGAAAACATATCATCCATCAACTATAAGACAAGGGTCTCCACTTACTGAATCAAGAAGCACATTTGATGTCTTAAAATCCCGATATATAACCTTTGTTTCAGCACCATGCAGAAAGGCCAGCCCCTTTGCGGCTCCAAGAGCAACCTTCATCCTAAGGTTCCAGGAGAGAGGCTGGAAGTATGAACCCCCTGCAGAATCGACATTGTGGGGTTCAAAAACTGATTCAAAAGAACTACGTAGGTAACCATTGGGTAAAAGGTGAGGCCACTGCGCATTGCAATTTTTTTTCTTTAAGAAAACAGGTGCCTAAATGAGTCAGCAAACCAAACGGTGCAGAGAATAATCGAAACAGACATACTCCTAAAAAGATGGTTCTCCAGGCTTCCCCGTGGCATGAACTCATACACCAGCAGCCGGTGGTCATCCTCCAAACAGTACCCTATCAAACTCATAAGGTTGGGATGGTACAGCCGACCAAGAAAATTAACTGAATGTGTTGGATGTTACAATAAAATTCATGTTTTCATTGTGTACATGTATTGTCAATTTCACATGTTATTGCTATGTTTTTAGAATGTGTTAGTATCTTGTCAATATTTAATTAGTTGGGTGTTGTATGTTAGCTGAGATGCGTGGGTGCAACCTAACATTGCACGTATCTTAGGAGAGCGTGTTAAGCCCGTGTCAATCAATCTACCCGTTCAAGACTTTGGGATTGATGTGCACGTTCTCATTTTGAATGATGAGAATGTGTATATCTAACTCAAAGTCTTGAATTGTCCCGTTTGGACAGTCTGTGAATGTTTGATCGCACTTAGGTGGTTAATTACTATATGTGTTTGTGTTGTTTGTTAAAAATTTTGGCTGGATGCGTCTTCTCATTCCTCTCTGATATACCTTTATTGATTTTGATTATTTTCTTAACCACTTATTAGTAAGTGTTTAAGAAAATTTCTTAATCAATAAATATTTTGTGGTATATCGGAGAGGTGTGAGGAGATGCTGCCGAAATTTTTAGCAAATAACACAACACATATAGTAATTAATCGTGCGATCAAACCTTCACAGATGGGTTAAAAAGTGAAAATCTAAATGATATTTCCTTCCTATTTAAAATGGCAGAGATGGACGATGTGAGGAAAGGGTTGGAGTTTTTATTTTGTTAAACATGTTAAAGTTTTGTGTGTTTACATTTCATTTGCATAGGGAAAATGTCTGAAGATCGTTCATGGATGTACCGTAGAGTAGTTAAAATTTGAAATACCGGTCGGATGGCCGTGCCGGTCATTCCAATACGACTTGTGATCGGCGGCGAAGAACAGGGACGAGAAGCCGGCGGCGGCGGATGCGTCGGGTGGTTCTTCCGCCAAGAGGTCTGCTATCCCTGGATTTTTTTTATTTGGTTTTTTTGGAGTTTCGTTTCTTTGATTAGTTTTGTTGCGTGCATAAGGGGAGTGCATGGTCCCGCTTGATTAATAAGATAAGATTGTCAGAGGTTTGAGGTGCGGAAGAAGTGCTTAGCACGTTTCTTTGGCAGGTTGCTGTCAGTCTCTGACTAAATCGTACGTGCGTCATACTGGAATTGGAAGCTAGTAACATATATTCTGATCAATGAAGGTGTGAATAGAAAAATGGGAATTGCTTGCACGACCGGATTTTTATTGCTATAAGAATGGTTAACGTTCTTCACCTTTCTTTCTTGTTCTTTTCCTCCCGGAAGGGTTCTGTAATTCTAATGCCTGCTCTTGAAGTCTACTTTTCTCATCTCTTGGAGACATGATGATAGATATAGAGATGTTTAGATATTGGATACCTGCTGGAATATTGCTGCAAATTATGAAATGTACCCCTCCGTTAAATTATAGTAATATAGATGATTAGACATTGGATTGTTATGAACTTCACATGCTTAGCCATTAACTTAAGATTGCTAAATTTTGCTCCTCGGTTTAGTATAAATTTGTACCACAAGCACTCAACCTACCATAAGCATTCGACTCAACTCTCAAAAGGTTTGCAGGGATGCCACTGCTCTGTTTATACAGAAGCTCGTTGTTAATTCTATTCTGCCGTTTGATATAGTCCTACTGAAAGGCGAAAGCACCCCTAATAGCTCCACAAATGGCATTATGTGCATGGAGAGCGATCATGTCAAGCTTTACTCATTGGTGTCTGATTTATTGAGGAGTTATCATCAAGTGTGTCGGCATTATTTGTAGACTTAAATGACACAATTCCATGATGATTGCTTTGTGTAGATCCAATTAAACTGTCAATGTGTGATGATTGCTTTGTAGATTCAAACAGACTGGTTTTATATGCATCAACGCATGGGAGTATGCTATCCATTCTGAACCAGTTAAACTTCCCTATCACTTTGGATCGATCATCATTATCCCTTCTTTCTGACTACACGGATTAACTATTGGTTTTCCAATATTTTGGTTTGCTATTTATCAATGAGTAATTCAATGCGATTTAGCTCCACCACTGTTTCCCAATGATGATGCGAAGGTGATTCTGATCATCTGAGGCATTTCAGTATGGGCTGCTGTTACTATATTCCAATACGACCGGGGAGATGAAAGTGACTTGTCAGAACTGACGGAATCCAAATCGGATGCCCGGTTTGAGCTCGGCGCTCAAACTTCATTTTTAAAATACACTTAGTTCAAATGAACTGTTAGGACGGGTCCGAGGGTCTAAAATTCGAAATACCGGTCGGATGGCCGTGCCGATCATTCCAATACGACCGGGGAGATGAAAGTGACTTGTCAGAACTGACGGAATCCAAATCGGATGCCCGGTTTGAGCTCGGCGCTCAAACTTCATTTTTAAAATACACTTAGTTCAAATGAACTGTTAGGACGGGGCATTTGGTTCTAAAATCTGAAATACCGGTCGGATGGCCGTGCCGATCATTCCAATACGACCGGGGATATGAAAGTGACTTGTCAGAACTGACGGAATCCAAATCGGATGCCCGGTTTGAGCTCGGCGCTCAAACTTCATTTTTAAAATACACTTAGTTCAAATGAACTGTTAGGACGGGGCATTTGGTTCTAAAATCTGAAATACCGGTCGGATGGCCGTGCCGATCATTCCAATACGACCGGGGATATGAAAGTGACTTGTCAGAACTGACGGAATCCAAATCGGATGCCCGGTTTGAGCTCGGCGCTCAAACTTCATTTTTAAAATACACTTAGTTCAAATGAACTGTTAGGACGGGTCCGGGGGTCTAAAATTCGAAATACCGGTCGGATGGCCGTGCCGATCATTCCAATACGACCGGGGAGATGAAAGTGACTTGTCAGAACTGACGGAATCCAAATCGGATGCCCGGTTTGAGCTCGGCGCTCAAACTTCATTTTTAAAATACACTTAGTTCAAATGAACTGTTAGGACGGGGCATTTGGTTCTAAAATCTGAAATACCGGTCGGATGGTCGTGCCGATCATTCCAATACGACCGGGGAGATGAAAGTGACTTGTCAGAACTGACGGAATCCAAATCGGATGCCCGGTTTGAGCTCGGCGCTCAAACTTCATTTTTAAAATACACTTAGTTCAAATGAACTGTTAGGACGGGTCCGGGGGTCTAAAATTCGAAATACCGGTCGGATGGCCGTGCCGATCATTCCAATACGACCGGGGATATGAAAGTGACTTGTCAGAACTGACGGAATCCAAATCGGATGCCCGGTTTGAGCTCGGCGCTCAAACTTCATTTTTAAAATACACTTAGTTCAAATGAACTGTTAGGACGGGGCATTTGGTTCTAAAATCTGAAATACCGGTCGGATGGCCGTGCCGATCATTCCAATACGACCGGGGATATGAAAGTGACTTGTCAGAACTGACGGAATCCAAATCGGATGCCCGGTTTGAGCTCGGCGCTCAAACTTCATTTTTAAAATACACTTAGTTCAAATGAACTGTTAGGACGGGTCCGGGGGTCTAAAATTCGAAATACCGGTCGGATGGCCGTGCCGATCATTCCAATACGACCGGGGAGATGAAAGTGACTTGTCAGAACTGACGGAATCCAAATCGGATGCCCGGTTTGAGCTCGGCGCTCAAACTTCATTTTTAAAATACACTTAGTTCAAATGAACTGTTAGGACGGGGCATTTGGTTCTAAAATCTGAAATACCGGTCGGATGGTCGTGCCGATCATTCCAATACGACCGGGGAGATGAAAGTGACTTGTCAGAACTGACGGAATCCAAATCGGATGCCCGGTTTGAGCTCGGCGCTCAAACTTCATTTTTAAAATACACTTAGTTCAAATGAACTGTTAGGACGGGTCCGGGGGTCTAAAATTCGAAATACCGGTCGGATGGCCGTGCCGATCATTCCAATACGACCGGGGAGATGAAAGTGACTTGTCAGAACTGACGGAATCCAAATCGGATGCCCGGTTTGAGCTCGGCGCTCAAACTTCATTTTTAAAATACACTTAGTTCAAATGAACTGTTAGGACGGGGCATTTGGTTCTAAAATCTGAAATACCGGTCGGATGGCCGTGCCGATCATTCCAATACGACCGGGGAGATGAAAGTGACTTGTCAGAACTGACGGAATCCAAATCGGATGCCCGGTTTGAGCTCGGCGCTCAAACTTCATTTTTAAAATACACTTAGTTCAAATGAACTGTTAGGACGGGTCCGGGGGTCTAAAATTTGAAATACCGGTCGGATGGCCGTGCCGATCATTCCAATACGACCGGGGAGATGAAAGTGACTTGTCAGAACTGACGGAATCCAAATCGGATGCCCGGTTTGAGCTCGGCGCTCAAACTTCATTTTTAAAATACAAGATGAAATTTGAACTTATATTGTGTGTGTGTATTTATATATATGAAAATGAGCTGGCTTAAACTATTGGCATACTCTTGTTAATGCTTGATTTCTTTATTAAGTCTTGTTAATGCTTGATTTCTTTATTAAGGATTTGATTATAATTTTTTTAAATGATATACAGGATCATCCGTCGCGAGATGTTGGACGAGACGACGACCAGGATGATGTTGGACGAGACGACGACCAGGATGAGACATATGTGGAGGATTTGTGATTTTATTTTAGTTGTGTATGTTGTCATTTTATTATTATGGATGTATGATTAATTTGTGATTTTATTTTAATTGTGTGTAATTTGAGGTTCGTGGAGATTGTGATCCGTGTAGTTGATTTATTATTGTTTTATGAAATTGTTATTTATCAGGTGTTTGTATGTGATGAATTTGAGATTTGTCGATATTGTTGTCTGTGTAGTTGATTTTATATTTATGTTATGAATTTGTTATTTATCAGGTAATTTATTTATCAGTTTAAATAAATTTTTAAAAAAAAAATAATGCAAAATTAGCGACCGCATGGAGACTGAATTGCGACCGAATAGCGACTATACGTTATATTTTTTTTATTAAATAATTATACTTGGCGACCGACTGGCGACCGAATTGAGACCGAATAAATCCGATAGGTTAATTTTATTTTTAAAAATACAACATAATTAGAGACCGAATAGCGACCGAATTGAGACCGACTTAATTAGCGACCGATCAGGCGACCGATTATAATCGGTCTCTGGTAACGACTGATACTGCGACCGAATTATGTCGGTCGCTATATAGCGACTAGTATATAGCGACCGACATATTCGGTCGCTAGATAGTCTCTGTTCGGTCGCAATGTAGATTTGCGACCGATCTAAGACTGAATAGCGACCGCTAGGTCGGTCGCTATCCGCGATTTTTCTTGTAGTGATATAAAGGTGGAGAGAATTAAAAATATGAGAAAATAAAAATAAAAAAAGATATATCTAAATATGTATTGGGGAGAGGTAGAAAGAGAGGGAGTTAGAGAGAGAAAGAGAGAGGAAGAGAGGGGAGAGAGCTCTCCTTCTCTTTTTTTTAGATTTTTTTATTTCAATTTCTGGAAGAAAGAAAACATAAAATAAATAATAAGGAACATAGAATGAAATGGAGAAAAATAAAAATAAAAATAAAAATAAAAACAAAATATTATTAGGTATATATATATATATGGGAAGGAGAGAGAGAGAGAAAAATCGAGTGAGGGAGAGAGAAAGAGACAGATCGATAAGGGGGAGAGACGGGAGAGAAAGACGAGGGGGGAGGAGAGATGAGAGCGATCGAGAGAGAGAAGAGAGAGAAAGAGACAGCGAGAGGGGGGAGAGACGAGAGAAGACGGGAGAGAAAGAGATGAGAGACAGAGGGAGAGAGAAGAGAGAAAGACGAGAGAGAGAGAGTTAGCGAGAGGGGGGAGAGAGACGAGGGGGAGGAGAGAGAGCGACGAGAGAGAGAGAGTTAGCGAGAGGGGGGAGACGGAGGGAGAGAAATCGCGAGAGAGGGAGACAGCGAGAGGGTGAGAGAGAAAGAGAGGGAAGAGAGAGACGGAGAGAGGGTGAGAAAGAATAGCGAGAGATCAAGAGAGAGTTAGCTAGAGAAAGAGAGAGAACGAGAGAGACGGCGAGGGGGGAGAGAGAAAGAGAGAAAAAGAGACGGAAAGGGGGGGTCTGCGTGTGTGCGTGTGAGAGACGGAGAGAAGGGAGGAAGAGAGAGAGGGCTCGCGTGGGGAACGGAGGCGGTGGTAACGGGAGGCTGGGTGTGGGAAGAGGTTGCCGGCGGGGAGTGGAGGTGGCTGGCGTGGTGCCTTTCGCGAAGGAGGAAGAGAGAGAGGGCTCGCGTGGGGAACGGAGGCGGTGGTAACGGGAGGCTGGGTGTGGGAAGAGGTTGCCGGCGGGGAGTGGAGGTGGCTGGCGTGGTGCCTTTCGCGAAGGAGGAAGAGAGGGAGAGCGGCGAGGAGGAGGTGGTGTCATGAGGGTGAGAGGGATGACTGGCGAGGGAGGCTGCCATGGGTGGCTGGCGGCGGTCACGGAGGCGGTGCAGGTGGGTGGCCGGCGGCGGTCACGGAGGTGGTGCAGGTAGGTGGCCGGCGGCGGTCACGGAGGTGGTGCATGTGGGTGACCAGCGGCGGTCACTGCGAGGACGGCGGTGCAGTGGGTGGCTCGGTGGCGATGTGGCCGGAGGGGGAGAGAGAGGAACCAGTGGGTGTGAGGAGGCCACAGAGAGAGTTAACGCGGAGGAGAGGGGGGCTTCGCGGCGGTTTAGCAGTGGGGTGGTCGCGGTGGGGAGGCGTCCGGCGGGGGTTCTGCAGGAGGAGGGTGGCAGCGAGGTGGCCGGCGGGGTGGACGTGCCCGGGAGAGAAAGTGGCCGGTAGGGAGTGGAGGTGACGGTGAAGTTTTCGACAACGGCGGCTTGGGGTGCAGGCGAGGTTGGTTTGGGGGGAGTTTATGCTAGGGGCTGCGATGATGAGGTGGGGAGGATAGAGGGAGTGAAGAGGTGGAGAGGAGAGGCTCGTGGGTTAGAGAGGGAGGTGTTGAGGCGGTCGCCGGCGTCGGTTGAGGAGGGGAGATGGGTGGCCGGAGGAACAACGGTGGCGAACGTGGGTGGAGGTGAGGAGATGGACAACGGCGGGTGCGGCTGGTGGAGTGGGGATGGACGTGGAGGAGGGTGGCGAGGTGTGCAGTAGAGGCGGCCGGAGAACGACCACGGCGGTGGTCGTGGTGGTGAAGAGGGGGGGCTACTGCTGGGTGAGGTACAGGGGAGAGGGGAGGGGCGTGACGGGGTTACATGCAGAGAGGGAGGGAGGTGGCCGGCGGGTGTGGGAAGCAGAGCGGCGGCCGGCGGGAGGCTCATGGAGGCGGCAGGTGGTGGTCGGAGGTGGCAGCGGCAGTGAGGAGGCCGGAGGTGGCAGCGGCAGCGACGAGGAGGGCGAGGGCGGTGGTGCGGACGGCGGGGATGGGTGGCCGGTGGAGGGTGCAACGGCGAGGGGCGCGAAGTGGCGGACGGAGCAGTGGAGGGCGGAGGGTGGTGCTGGAGAGAGGGAGAGAGAGGTAGTTCACAGGGAGGTGGAGGTGGCTGCGATGGTGGGGAGAGAAGGGAGTTCACAGGGAGGTGGAGAAGAAAGGGAAGGTGGGGAGGTGTGTAAAGTGGAGAGGGTGGCACGGTGGAGGGCTTGTGTGGGTGGTGGAGAAGAGAGAGGGGGAGGGAATGCACTGGGTGGTTACGATGATGAGGTGGGGAGAATAGAGGGAGTGAAGAGGTGGAGAGGAGAGGCTCGTGGGTTAACAGTGCAGGAGAGGGGAGTGAGATGGCTGCGGCTGGTGGACGTGGGGGTGGTTAGAAGATGGGCAGCCAGAAGAACAACGGTGGCCGGAGGGAAGAGAGGTGAGAGGAGAGGGAGGAGTTGGGGTTCTGCAGTGGTGGAGCTGGGAGGTGGAAAGAAAAGGGTGTGAGGGGGAGGAGTATGGAGAGATCTGGGAGAGAGGGGGGGTTCATGGATTGCATGCAGAGAGGGAGTGGAGAGTGGGAGATGAGAAGGGGAGTCAGGGACGGCAGTGGGGAGAGGGGGTGGCTGAGCATGGGAGGACTTGTGTGTGAAGGGGAAAAAGATCAGGGAGACGGAATGCGCTGGTGGTTAAAGAGAGAGTGAGGAAGGGTTGCATGTAATGAAATATGAGAGTGGGTTATGTCGGGAAAAATGGGTGTGTGTGTAATGAGAGAAAAAAATATCAGAATGGGTGGTGGAGGGAAATCAGAGAGTGAGGGATGGGGTTCTGTCGGGTTTGTGGAGAAGGTGGGGTGAGAGGGAATGTGTGAGACAGGGATAAGGTGGGGAGAGTGGGTGTGAGGGGAGAATGGGATTTCGATGGGTGTAAGAGGCGGAGAGAATGGAGAGATAAGTGGGAGATAAAGAGAGATAAGAGGGAGTGTTAGTGGGTGATAATGAGATGAGAGGAAGTATTGAGTGGAAGATAAAGAGGATGAGAGGGAGATACGAGTGGGAGATAAAGAGAGATGAGAAGAAGGGGTGTTAGTGGGAGTGGGTTCTATTAGTGGTGAGAAGAGGGGGAGAGAGATAAGGAAAGGGGCGTAAGAAGAAGTGGGTGGGTTCTGAGTTGGGATAGATAGGGAGAGAAAGGAAAGAATTTTAGAAGGGGGACAAGATCGAGAGATTAGGGAGGTGGGGTTACAGTAATGGAGACAGGTTTAAGATATTAATCTATCAAGATTATTTTATGTAAACATAATCATATACATACATATTTACAACCTTATATATATCTCTTTATTTTTTTTTTAGTTTGGTGTTTGTTTATCTCCCATTTTTTGTAAATCTTTTCAGAATTTTTTTTTATTTTTTATATCAGATTATTATCATTTTTCTTAGTATGATATCCCATTTTTTATATTGTTGTGTACTAGCTTTTATCTTTTATCTTTCTTTTTTTATTTTTTATTTTTATTTTTTATTTTTATTTTTATTTTATTTTATTTTATTTTATTTTATTTTTATTTTTTTGTTCATTTTATTTTCTTTTCCCGACAAATTTGGAAGCCACTCAACTACATCAAATATGTGAGCCACTTTGAGACATCATGATATAATATGAGATGTACTCACAGAAATATCAAAAATGGCGTGTCTACAGCTGCCCTGTCTTGGCGTCCACTTTGTAGGGGAGGGACATGTAATGAAATGAAATGGAGTGGACTGAAAAGCGGATGCCGAGGTATGATGAGACACGCCTTCAACATTTCATGATTGGAATCTTTCCAGAGTTTCAGCGAAGCGACCTTGAAGAGGGTCCTCTGAAATCAAACAGTGTTTGGATGGTAAACAAACAAAAAAGGAGGTAGTGTGCGCTTGGGTACAAACAAACAAAGAGATCAACTTCACTGTGTGGAAGTACCTGGGTCGTAAACCTGCAGGTTTCACCATTGGGGAGCGGTTACCAGTCATTGTGGATGTGCTGCAGCCAAGGTGGGTCCGAGAGGAATAAACAAGAACGGAGTTGGGAACAAATCCAAACAATGGTCTTTTCTAGAGAAACATCTCAAAGTAACTTCGATGAAACTGAGTACTCAACTCATAATAGAATATCTCATATTTAAGAATGTTTAAGCATAATGACTTGTACAATCGACTTAAGTGAATGAGTTTTTATCGTGAAATCAAAGTCCTACAAGAATGCATGCTAGGCTTAAAAGAAAAATTTAAACAAACGAAAATAGAAGATAGCCAAGGATAATATTGTTAGGCTGTGAAGACTGGGTCATGACACTGATTCGATGAGTCGATACTGAGCCGGGACCCGTTTATCTACGTACCGACACACCGAACGGAACCGCCGTCCCCATACTATCACAACTTAACGGCCTATCTGCACAACTTAAATTCTTCTGGAGTTATCACTATTTTTGTTAGAGGGGAACTCAAACTCCAAATTCATCCAAGGCACACGGTCCTTGACTTGCTCTAGTAATGTAGATATCATATAATGTAAGATACATGATGAGATGGGACCATGATGACTGAATGATGGGAGGACAAAGTGGGACAAGGTGGGACAGCAGTGCCCCACTCAATAATTAGCACAATAAAGCGGAATTACACTATACAAGCAAATCATCACACTAAATCCCTTTCCTCCCTATAAATGTCACCCTTTGGCCTTAAAAAAATGTATTGAAGAACGAGTTGAGAAAGTTGAAGGTTAAGAGGAAGAAGAGAGAAGGATCTCGAAATTCTGAGATGGAAGGCGAGTCTTCCTGTCCCGTGAAGAAAAGTAAGCCTAGCAACGAGTGCGAGCGGCTCACCAACCTTGAAGAGCATCTGAGCGAGAGAATTCACTCACGGATGGTGAGTTGGCATCTCTTTTCGTGTTTTCTACACGTCCTTTCTTCTAGCCTTTTTTCAATTTTTCTTTTTCTCTTTCCAGCCGTATCCCCTCTTTCCGGGCCTGAGGAAGTTTTCAAAGTTGCCCTAGCTGTCGAAGCTCACCTCCAACATATCCATTGGCATGAGGGCTGTTATTTCAAAGTGGCATTTACAAGGGCTGGTGGTTCACGCCAAGCTTTATAATCAGATCCATATGGATTGGGCGGCCATGGGTGCATTGGTAGAGATTTGGCACCCTCAAACTCACACCTTCATCTTCCCCATTTTTGAAGCGACGGTCCTTCTTGAGGAAGTGGAACTTCTGCTTGGTTTGAAAAGCTTCAAGAAAGACGGCAAGATAAAGATCTTGCCCATGCCAAAGAAGGTAACCTCCGAGGAAGTCCTTGGAATTTTTATGCCGTCCAAAGCCATTAAGGCCGCCCAAACTCAAAAGGGCATCAACTTATAGAAGCTTGCAGAATGGACTATAAGTGCCCTGGAAGAGTCGACAAGTGATGATCAGCTAGAGAAACTCATGAAGGGGTTCACGATCTACTTGGCGGGTGCTCTCCTATTCCCTCACACTGACAACATAGTGGAGGAGGATCAACTGAGCTCCATTTGTGGAATTTGGAATGGCAAAAGAGTGGGGCCCGCCATTCTTGCTTACCTTTACAGTGGTCTAATGGCCTCCAACATGGGTAAGCCTCCTTTCAGTTGCATACTCCTTCTGAATTGTTGGATTGACTTGCATTTCAAATTAGACCATCGCGAGGGGATGACGACTACCTCGAAAATATTCCAACAAAGTCCGCTTTATCACATGGCCGATGTGTTAGGCTTTGGTGGTAATGTGATAAATCACATTCCCTGGCTAAAGAAACATGAAGACTGGCGGGCTCACTTCAGCACCATGATGCAATACATGTTCACTTGTCGGCCGTCATGCCTACTCGCATATGAACTCCTCATGAGGTGTTCCCCTGACACAGAGCTCCAGCTTGTTGGAGCGACTAATTTCGTCCTTTACAATGCCCATCTGTGTTATACTCAAATCGGCCTCCCTCGCCATTTTTTCCCAATGCTACCCGACCTTCCTTTGATTAAGGAAAGGGAGCTGGGGACAGAGGGTGATGCAAAGAACGTGAAGGCGATCAAAGAATCGTGGAAGGCAAGTATTCCACTGAAGGCAATGGTATCTTTGAACGAGGATGAGGAACTATGGAAAGCTTATGTAATTGAGCTGGGGAAATTGAGATCCGAGGTGCCCAAACCCTAATGTATCTCATTTTGAAATAAACACAAAGCCTTAATGCCATTGCACACGCGTTGAACCTCCTCTACCCCTTTTCTTTTCTCTTTTTTTCTTTTTTTGTGTTTTTTTGTATTTGTTTTTTTATGTTTTTATTTTGCATAGGCGTCTGCAATAGCAGATGCTAGACGGCAGCTGACCGTCGCCGGATAAGAGCTGGAGTATCAGAGCAACTACAGCATGAGGAGTTGCCCTGGGATGTCCTAGAACTGAAGGTTTCTCTCCAAGTGGCGAGGAGAGAGATGGAGAGAAAGGCAAGGACAAAGCAACACTGAGGTTAGGACAAGAGGAGGGCACGGGAGACCCGGGCAATGGAGCTCCGAGAGAAGGAGCATCCAGACACGTGACTTGCTCAGAGTCACTGCAGATCAGAGGAGAGTTGGAGCTCGCAGTGGAGGGGCTCCGGGAGTTGGTGCAATCTTCTCCGGCGGAGTAGAGGGGAGCTCAGCCAGCGGCCTCGGATTCAAGAGCTTCGCGGCCATTGGGGTCACGAGAGTGGCTGGAGGACGGTGAGGAGCACTGCTAGAGAGGGTGGGCACGTGTGGCTGGAGAAGGCAATTACTGCGTCACAGAGCTCTAGGAGGCCTCTCAAGGACTTCCGTCTTAGGAGAGAGAAGAGAAGTGACTAGGAGGGTGATGTGAGATTTAGTGAGTTGCTTGTACACCCCTCTCTTCTCATGGCGGGCACAACACTTTATACAGATGTGTGAGTGGAATGACTTGATTTCAATTCAGCTTGCTTGCCTTTGATGTGTTCCTTCTGCTCTATGTCTCTTCTCTACCACATTGTTCCCGCATGACATGCTCGACGAGATTTCTCCTTAAAATATGGAGTCGTGCCTCAACGTGGCCATGATTTTCAAAGGGAATCTACCACCGATTTCAACAACGTCGGCCCCTGGTCCTCTTTTTCCACGTGAATGTCCCCCATTTTCTTATTTGCGCTAACAGTAGTCATAACAGGACAATGGACACGGAGAATCTTTAGACCGTATAGGGGTGGCGAGTCAACAAATCATGCCTCTGAACCATTTACTCCACATGGCGAAATGGCCCGCGAGAGTAAAGGGAGGGTGCCTCATTACAAGAGCCACTACTAGAGGTAATGGTGATAGATCCAGCTCGCCTCCTTTCCAATCTTATAAATACCTCCCCTTTCACTCGACTTGGGAGCACCAGAGTAGTGGGAGTTACTCAATTTTTAGGATGGAGGGTGAATCTAGCTTCAGGGCAGAAGGTGAGTCTTCCAGCTCCTCGAAGAGGAGTAGATCTGGCAGCAGTTCCAGGGGACTTTCAAAAGTCGAAGGATAACTCAGTGAGAGGACCTAATCATAACTCGTAAGATGAACCTTCTCGTCCCTTCCTTCGTCTTTTCTTCCTTTTTCTTCATTGGCAAAGCTCCCATTTCTTACTTCTTCTGTATATGCAGTGTTGGATCGCTGGTTTTGATAATGACAATTTCTGAGTCATGTGTGATTGAATTATGGTCAGTGCATTTGATTAGAATATCTGATCAATTCATGTGGATTGTTTGCATGGTGGATTGCTTATGTCTGGAAACCCTAGTCTTGATAGTGACTTTCTGATGAATCATGCTTAGCTGTTGGTGTTTTAATTCTCCAATTTTATCTGTTGTGTATGGTCCATGTGGTCCATGCTATTTCATAGACTAAGTCATAGTCAGTGCAAGTTCTGTATCTCTCACATGAAGTGCTTGCCTCGGTGCAAGTACCTGTTCATGCACAGGTTCTGCTGTCAAACTTTGTCTCTGTGCTTTTCTCTAGGTCATGTCCACTAAGGTACGTGCATATCATGTCTCTGCATCTCAACTCTTGGGTCGGTGCAAATTCCTTGTCACGCCCCAAGCCTTTAATTACAGCGGAAGACTCGCTCGGGGAGCGCGAACAGCCGGCATGGTAAGCCTCTCGCAAGCAAGAATCAATCAGAGCGCAAGATAATCACCCAAATAAATGCAATTGCACAATAATATTCAAACTCTAACTTTATTTCATAAATGATCAATATTCAAGATACAATCACTAATTTGATTTCCATTCTACTAGACTCAAGAAATAGGAAAATTACATTGACTCAATCTAGACACTTTAACTTCCTAAGTCTTCACTCTCATCTTTATAACACTTTCACTCACTTCCGGACCCGCTACTAGTATAGCCCGAATCCAAATCCGAACTATTTCCATCTCCTGAAAAATATTGGAAAATAGGTCATGAGCACACTTGCCCAGTAGATATCTTCGCATCAACATGAAGGCACTATTTAAGTAATTATCATTTTAGCTCTAAAGAAATAAGGTAAAATCATGCGAATGCGAATCAATCATGCGATCAAATCAATAGAAACAAGATAACCATGTAAGATAGAATGATCAAGAATGAGCTAGTAAGAATATAACAAGAACATGATATTGGCCTTCCATGAACAAGAATGTAACGAGATTGTACTAGCAAGCCACATATTCCTCACTTTAGCATCTTATGCTTAAGAGCAAGTGCTTCGTGAATTTCTGTGGAATATCAAGCAAGAATGTCATGTTGTGCCGTGGATCTTCACTTATTTATAGAAATAGTACTCCCAACGTAATGCGACGCTAGTAGCATCATACCCCATGGTTTATAAAATAGTATGTTTCCGACAATCAACCGAGGGGACTAGCATAGAGTCCTTGAACACAATCAGTGCTCGATCGCATCTTCAGTTATAAATTAAGCTACTTCCACGCAGTATAACAGTAACGTATGGCCAAGAATATAGCACTTCCAATAATTTTATGATAACTAAAATCAATGAATGAATGCTTCAACATAAGAATGTAGGAGTCAAGAAATAGACTTTAAACAATGTCATGCTCATAAAAATAAATCGACAGCATAACGGTATTTTCCTTAACTTCTATTTCTTTTAGATCAATTTAAGCAATATGACAAGTTCTAGATCATCAAGGTTTGTCTAGAATCATTGGAATATCAACCCTTGGTCAAACCTTGGGTTAACATAAACAAGCTATGTAACGGTCATTTGCTGGGCCGTTACATTATGTAACGCGCCAGTAATAGGCCGTTACAGTGATCCGAGTCCAGAAGGATAAAAATAGACACAGAGGAATGTGACGGTCTGGCACTGGGCCGTTACGTGAGCCTGACGGTCCAGTTCAAGGCCGTTACATTTCAAGAATCAAAACCACGATAGAGTGTTCTAATTAATGGGCTTTCATTGATATAACCAACTCGGCGTCCTAGTGGGAATCCCAGACTCGCGGAGAATTACGGAGGCCTTGAAACAATGATTTCCTAGTCCATTGGAAGGAATATCCAATAGAGAGGTCCTCATGTCCAAGATGATGTTCCTATAGTGCAAAGTGTGAACTAATGACAACATACCGGAATATGTGCCATGTACGTATAGAATTGACTATATTGACAAAGAGAGATATGTATAATCAATGTGAACATCATGATAAAAACTCCGTCAATACAATGTTAAAAAGTCATGCTTTATAGTACAAAACTATAGAATTTTGGCATGAAATTAACATATCCTTAAAATATCACTAAGATATCAAAACATGCAATACCTATCATGCACAATCAGATATCCTAAAAATCATGTAATCAGGTTAAAACTTAAGCAACTATGCTTAATCAATAAATAATATTGGTAAGTTATTTTCTGTCTTAGGGTTGACAGAACGCAGGATATAACGGTCTTAAGAGGGGGCGTCACAGTGAAAGTGACGGTCATGATCAAGCCGTTACTTGAATGTAACGCGTCTGTCCAAGCGCGTTAGAAACATCAGTGCAATTCAAATACTACAGAGTTTGTAACGGTCTGTAGTAGGGCCGTTACCTGAAAGTGACGGTCCTATGCTAGTGCGTTACAGTATCTGTTAACATAAAACAATCATAGAAACTAAGAGATCAACTCACATCATGTCTTTTATCAAAACATGATGAGTTTCTAGTCATGTTGACGAAGTAAGGCCATCTACATGCATAGGTAATCATGAATAGATGAATAGTAATGTTTTAATTTCTTAATTTGGCTAAGAGGTGCATGATGTGCATAGAACAAATAAAACATGAAATCAATGCTCTATAATGCATGGAATTCAATCAAACCAGAGGGCTTTTAGTCCTATCATGCTATTTTTGCCGTTCATGAGATAACCTACCTCTTACTTAGACTGTAGTTTCTGAATTTGGTTGAGAACCTTGCCCTAGATCCCTTCATTCTCTTGTGACTTTTTCAGCAACTTCTTTAGGCTCTAACTCCACGCCCTCTTGACCTAAAGATGTGAAATTCGAAGGGGATTTAGTCTAAAGTATTATAAACAAATTATTCTAAAGAACTTACCTGAGATAATGACTCCTTACCTTGCTTCTTTACGCCCAAAAAGTAAGGGTCACACAGTTCAGAACTATGCCCTATTTATAGAGTTTAGGCTAGGGTTTGAGGATTAGATCGAGTTTAGAGTCCTTATTTCATCAAATCCTAATCTCTAAGAGTCCTTAGAGTTTTTACAATCCTTCCCAAGTCGATCCATAGTGGATAGGAACATCAAGTTCCAATCTTTTCATGAGTCCCTTCACTTACGGAACTAACATGATGTAACGGTCGAGTTCCCATGCGTTACATGGCTGTGGCGGTCTTACGATAGACCATTACAGTCATCGTAACTTAGAGTTTCAATTTATAAAAACTCTTTTGTTAATTATCTAAATAATTATGTTATATTATTAGTATTTATCCTTAATATCCGTGGATAGGCTTAAATACCTTCTAGAATATGGGCCAAACATAATGGTCTAGGTCCTAAACCCTTTTGGACTTCAATTAAGTGGGTTGGGTTAATTGATTAACATAATTTTGGCCTTATATTGATTATTTAGCCCAATTAATGCCAGAATATTATTTAAATAACTAGAAATTACTTTTATAAATTTTGGGGCTCTACACCCTCCCCCACTTAGAAGAATTTGGTCCCCAAATTCAATTCTTGGATTGAGGAGAGTGTACTTACAATTAAATAATTCCGGGAATCTTTTCTTCATAGCTGATTCAATTTCCCATGTTGCTTCATAAGGCCATGCTTTCTTCCATTGAATCTTAACCATAGGAATGACCTTATTTCTGAGTTGACGTACTTCTCGTTCCAGAATCTTCATTGACGTTTGTTCATATGTCATGTCCTTCTGAATCTCCAGATTGTCGTAAGTGATAATGTGATCTGGATCATACACATACTTCTTCAGCATCGAGACGTGAAATACGTCATGAACTCCTGCTAACTGTGGTGGCAAAGCCACTTCACCGATCCTTTCGAGGATTTCAAATGGACCGATAAATCTTGGAGTTAGCTTTCCTTTAATGCCAAATCTTCGAATACCATGACCCGGAGAAACCTTTAGATATACATGTTCTCCTACTTGAAATTCCAAGTCGCGTCTTCGATTGTCAGCATAAGATTTCTGCCTATCTTGTGCCATTTTCATCCTTTCCTGAATGAGCTTGATTTTCTCTGTAGAATCCCTGATTAAATCGGGGCCTAGAAATTACCTTTCCCCTATTTCATTCCAACATATTGGTGATCGACAACTTTTCCCATATAGAGCTTCAAAAGGTGCCATTTGTATGCTTGCTTGATAGCTGTTGTTATATGCAAATTCTACCAAAGGTAAGTGATCATGCCAACTTCCTCCAAAATCAATGACACAAGCTCTGAGCATATCTTCTACCACTTGATTTGTCATTTCTGTTTGACCATCAGTTTGTGGATGGAAAGCGGTGCTAAAATTCAATCTAGTCCCAAGTGAATGTTGTAGGCTCTTCCAGAATTATGATGTGAATCGGGGATCTCTATCTGCTACAATAGCGACAGGGACTCCATGTAACTTGACAATTTCTTTTATGTATAGTGCTGCTAGAATATCTACAGACCATCGACTTTTTATTGGTATGAAATGTGCAGATTTAGTCAATCGGTCTATAATTACCCATATTCCATCGTGTCCACCTCTTGTCTTAGGTAGTCCCATAATGAAATCCATTCCTATGCTTTCCCATTTCCATTCCGGGATATTTAAGGGATGTAATTTACCTGCGGGTCTGAAATGTTTCGCCTTCACTTGTTGACATGTGAGACACCGAGATACGAAGTCAGCTACTTCCCTCTTCATATTGGGCCACCAAAAGTTTCTTTTGAGATCCTGATCCATTTTTGTACCTCCTGGATGAATGGTATACTTTGATTTATGTGCTTCTTCTAAGATCAATTTCTTTGTATCTTCATGATCGGGTATACACATTCGGCCCTTGAATAGTATTCTTCCATCTTCGGATATAGAAAAATCCGGTCTTTGTTCAATATTGGCTTTAATTTCCAGTAAAATTGGGTCCTCGTCTTGTAACTTGGCCAAATCCTCAATCAATGTTGGTTGGGCTCGGATATTTGCCATGAAACAATTATCTTCCTTAATGTCAACATCTAGATTCAATTGAGCAAATTGAGGAACAAGGTTAGTCATACTAATCATGAGACTTGATAACATACCAATTGGTTTCCTGTTGAGTGCATCTGCTACAGCATTTGCCTTGCCAGGGTGATATTGAATAGCGAAATCGAAGTCTTTAAGATATTCCAACCATCTCCTCTACCTCATGTTAAGCTCTTTTTGAGAAAATAAATATTTCAAACTCTTATGGTCCGAATAGACAGTGAACTTTTCTCCATAAAGATAATGACGCCAAATTTTCAAGACGAAAATAACAACTGCTAATTCCAAATCATGTACAAGATAATTTTCTTCGTGACGCTTCAATTGTCTTAAAGAATAGCAAATCACCTTTCCATCTTACATAAGGACACACCCTAAGCCAATTCCAGATGCATCTGTATATACTTCAAATCCAGCACCCTCTATTGGTAGTGACAAAACAGGGGCTGTTGTAAGATGATCTTTAAGATTTTGAAAACTCTTTTCACATTCCTTCGATCAGATAAAAGGATTTTCTTTTCTGGTAAGTCTAGTTAAAGGAACCGCGATCTTTGAAAAGTCCTTTATGAATCTTCTATAATAACCTGCCAGACCCAAAAAGCTTCTAACTTCAGATATAGTCGTTGGTCGGCTCCAATCTCTGACAGCTTCTACCTTAGAAGGATCCACAACAATACCTTCTTTTAAAATAATGTGACCTAGGAATGAGACTTCATTGAGCCAGAATTCACACTTATTGAGTTTGGCATAAAGTTTATGTTCTCTAAGTGTTTGCAAGGCTATCCTTAGATGTTCTTCATGTTCTTCTTTTGTCTTGGAGTATATCAGGATATCATCGATGAAGATGACGATGAACTGATCTAAATATGGCTGGAAGACATTGTTCATAAGTTGCATGAATGCTGCTGGGGCATTAGTTAACCCAAACGGCATTACCACGAATTCATAGTGGCCATAACGACTTCGAAAAGCCGATTTGTAAATGTCCTCTTCTTTGATTCTAAGCTGATGATAACCTGATCTTAGGTCAATCTTAGAAAAATATTCTGCTCCCGAAAGCTGATCGAAGAGCTCATCAATACGCGGCAATGGGTATTTGTTTTTGATTGTAAGTTGATTCAATCGCCGGTAGTCAATGCATAACCTGAGAGAACCATCCTTCTTCTTGACAAATAGAACCGGCGCACCCCAAGGGGATGTGCTAGGTCTGATAAAACCCTTGTCTAGAAGTTCCTGTAATTGCTTCTTTAATTCCTTGAGTTCTGTGGGGGACATCCTGTAAGGGGCTATAGAAACAGGTGCTGCACCTAGAATGAGTTCAATGGTAAAGTTTACTTCCCTCTCGGGTGGTAAACTAGGTAGTTCGGATGGGAACACGTCAGGGAATTCATTTGCAATAGGAATGTTTGCTAGGATAATTTCCTTAGATTCGGTGACAATGACTGAAGCAAGAAAAACTTCACATTCTTTCGAGATAAGTTTGCAGGCGTGTAGAGAAGATATAATGGTAGGATGCTTCTTATATTTGATGCCAAGAAAGGAAAATCTTGGAAGACCGGGCTTTCGGAAAGATATAATTCTATTTCAGCAGTTGATGTAAGCATCATGGTCTACAAGCCAATCTACCCCTAAAATGGCATCATATCCTTTCATGTCAAGGCATACTAAGTTTGCGGGAAGATTGTGTCCTTCTACCACTACCTCACAATCAGGATGATAGTTGGTAAGCTTAGTTCCAGATCCTAAAGGTGTAGTAATAGCGAGATCTGAAGGTAGGGGAACTGATGCAGTTGGTAAGGTTTTTGCAAAAGTGGTGGAGATAAAAGAATGAGAAGCACCAGTATCAAATAGCATGAATGCAGTACGAGAACAGATTTGAAGAGTACCTTCCATGAGCCCATCATTTTGATCCCTGGGCGCTTCTTCTTCATCTATAACTGCATTGAGGCGAGCCTGCCTCCTACGTCCTCCATTATTTGGTTGGTCTTTCATAAGGGGGCAATCTGGCACACGATGCTCCCTACTCCCACAACGCAAACAAGCACCTAGGCGCTTCCATCATTCTTCAGCCGAGTGGCCGAATTTCTCACAAAAGGTGCACGCCGAGGCGACTTGCTCCTTTTCTCCCTTCACCTTTTTACTACTCTTTTGAGAACTTCCACCGTTCCCGTTCCTTGATCTTTTCTTATTATCACGGCTTTTGTATGGTTCCGTGATGCTGAACTTCTCCTTTTTATAATGCCGATCAGAGCGCCGGCTAGATTCTTCTCTCTTTCCTTTCAACCTTTCGACCTTCTCTAAGGTCCTCTCGCATAAATATGCCCTTTGAACCATCTCCGCATAAGTGCAGATATTCTGTGTCCCCAGTTGTTGAATGAAACCGGGCCGAAACCCGTCCATAAATCGGTTTGCTTTTAATAAGTCTGTACTAATCAAATGTGGTGCATACGGTGCTAGCCTTGAAAACCGCAACTCATATTCTGCCACGGACATCATCCCTTGACGAAGGGAGGCAAACTCCATAGCCTTCCTTTCCTTTACATGCTCGGAGAAATATTTGGCACGGAATAAAGTGAGAAAAACATTCCATGTATGTGGTGCATTGGCTGGAGGTGCCGGAATCGATTTCCACCAAGTGCGAGCATCCTTGTTTAATTGGAACGTAGCCAGACGGACTTTCTCCTGATCAGTGCATTGAATAACATCAAATATCCTATTCATCTCGTCGATCCAATTTTCCTGCTTCGTCTGGATTGGAAGATCCATAGAAACGCGGAGGGTTTAGACTCTGGAAATTACGATGAAGGTCTCCTGCCCTTGCCCCCGCACCACCTTGTGCTATAGTTTGTAGTGCCTGGGTGAGGCTGGCAACAATTTGTTGCATACCGTCCCAATCTACGCGATGAGCCATTCGAAAAATAGGGTACCTGAGAGAAAATAACAACTTGTTATTTCTCATGAAATTGGAATGAACACAATAATTTTTAAAGCTAATTAGTTATCTTATCCCGGGTTCTACCCAATCCTCACATGGGTGCGGAATTTTTTCCTTAGTTCATAGGTATGGGTCCTTAACCTTGGACTTATCCTATGACATGACTCTTTTCCTTAAGTCCTGAGACTTAGGCTCTGATACCAACTTAACTGTCACGCCCCGAGCCATTAATTACAGTGGAAAACTCGCTCGGGGAGCGCGAACAGCCGGCATGGTAAGCCTCTCGCAAGCAAGAATCAATCAGAGCGCAAGATAATCACCCAAATAAATGCAATTGCACAATAATATTCAAACTCCAACTTTATTTCATAAATGATCAATATTCAAGATACAATCACTAATTTGATTTCCATTCTACTAGACTCAAGAAATAGGAAAATTACATTGACTCAATCTAGACACTTTAACTTCCTAAGTCTTCACTCTCATCTTTATAACACTTTCACTCGCTTCCGGACCCGCTACTAGTATAGCCCGAATCCAAATCTGAACTATTTCCATCTCCTGAAAAATATTGGAAAATAGGTCATGAGCACACTTGCCCAGTAGGTATCTTCGCATCAACATGAAGGCACTATTTAAGTAATTATCATTTTAGCTCTAAAGAAATAAGGTAAAATCATGCGAATGCGAATCAAGCATGCGATCAAATCAATAGAAACAAGACATCCATGTAAGATAGAATGATCAAGAATGAGCTAGCAAGAATATAACAAGAACATGATATTGGCCTTCCATGAACAAGAATGTAACGAGATTGTACTAGCAAGCCACATATTCCTCACTTTAGTATCTTATGCTTAAGAGCAAGTGCTTCATGAATTTCTGTGGAATATCAAGCAAGAATGTCATGTTGTGCCGTAGATCTTCACTTATTTATAGAAATAGTACTCCCAGCGCAATGCGACGCCAGTAGCATCATATCCCATGGTTTATAAAATAGTATGTTTCCGGCAATCAGCCGAGGGGACTAGCATAGAGTCCTTGAACACAATCAGTGCTCGATCGCATCTTCAATTATAAATTAAGCTACTTCCACGCAGTATAACAGTAACGTATGGCCAAGAATATAGCACTTCCAATAATTTCATGATAACTAAAATCAATGAATGAATGCTTCAACATAAGAATGTAGGAGTCAAGAAATAGACTTTAAACAATGTCATGCTCATAGAAATAAATCGACAGCATAATGGTATTATCCTTAACTTCCATTTCTTTTAGATCAATTTAAGCAATATGACAAGTTCTAGATCATCAAGGTTTGTCTAGAATCATTGGAATATCAACCCTTGGTCAAACCTCGGGCTAACATAAACAAGCTATGTAACGGTCATTTGCTGGGCCGTTACATTATGTAACGCGCCAGTAATAGGCCGTTACAGTGATCCGAGTCCAGAAGGATAAAAATAGACACAGAGGAATGTGACGGTCTGGCACTGGGCCGTTACGTGAGCCTGACGGTCCAGTTCAAGGCCATTACATTTCAAGAATCAAAACCACGATAGAGTGTTCTAATTAATGAGCTTTCATTGATACAACCAACTCGGCGTCCTAGTGAGAATCTCAGGCTCGCGAAGAATTACGGAGGCCTTGAAACAATGATTTCCTAGTCCATTGGAAGGAATATCCAATAGAGAGGTCCTCATGTCCAAGATGGTGTTCCTATAGTGCAAAGTGTGAACTAATGACAACATACCGGAATATGTGCCATGTACGTATAGAATTGACTCTATTGACAAAGAGAGATATGTATAATCAATGTGAACATCATGATAAAAACTCCGTCAATACAATGTTAAAAAGTCATGCTTTATAGTACAAAACTATAGAATTTTGGCATGAAATTAACATATCTTTAAAATATCACTAAGATATCAAAACATGCAATACCTATCATGCACAATCAGATATCCTAAAAATCATGCAATCAGGTTAAAACTTATGTAACTATGCTTAATCAATAAATAATATTGGCAAGTTATTTTCTGTCTTAGGGTTGACATAACGTAGGATATAACGGTCTTAAGAGGGGGCGTCACAGTGAAAGTGACGGTCATGATCAAGCCGTTACTTGAATGTAACGCGTCTGTCCAAGCGCGTTAGAAACATCAGTGCAATTCAAATACTACAGAGTTTGTAACGGTCTGTAATAAGGCCGTTACCTGAAAGTGACGGTCCTATGCTAGTGCGTTACAGTATCTGTTAACAGAAAACAATCATAAAAACTAAGAGATCAACTCACATCATGTCTTTTATCAAAACATGATGAGTTTCTAGTCATGTTGACGAAGTAAGGCCATCTACATGCATAGGTAATCATGAATAGATGAATAGTCATGTTTTAATTTCTTAATTTGGCTAAGAGGTGCATGATGTGCATAGAACAAATAAAACATGAAATCAATGCTCTATAATGCATGGAATTCAATCAAACCAGAGGGCTTTTAGTCCTATCATGCTATTTTTGCCGTTCATGAGATAACCTACCTCTTACTTAGACTGTAGTTTCTGAATTTGGTTGAGAACCTTGCCCTAGATCCCTTCCTTCTCTTGTGACTTTTTCAGCAACTTCTTTAGGCTCTAACTCCACGCCCTCTTGACTTAAAGATGTGAAATTCGGAGGGGAGTTAGTCTAAAGTATTGTAAACAAATTATTCTAAAGAACTTACCTGAGATAATGACTCCTTACCTTGCTTCCTTACGCCCAAAAAGTAAGGGTCGCACAGTTCAGAACTATGCCATATTTATAGAGTTTAGGATAGGGTTTGAGGATTAGATCGAGTTTAGAGTCCTTATTTCATCAAATCCTAATCTCTAAGAGTCCTTAGAGTTTTTACAATCCTTCCCAAGTCGATCCATAGTGGATAGGAACATCAAGTTCCAATCTTTTCATGAGTCCCTTCACTTACGGAACTAACAGGATGTAACGGTCGAGTTCCCATGCGTTACATGGCTGTGGCGGTCTTACGATAGACCGTTACAGTCATCGTAGCTTAGAGTTTCAATTTATAAAACTCTTTTGTTAATTATCTAAATAATTATCTTATACTATCAGTATTTATCCTTAATATCCGTAGATAGGCTTAAATACCTTCTAGAATATGGGCCAAACCTAATGGTCTAGGTCCTAAACCCTTTTGGACTTCAATTAAGTGGGTTGGGTTAATTGATTAACACAATTTTGGCCTTATATTGATTATTTAGCCCAATTAATGTCAGAATATTATTTAAATAACTAGAAATTACTTTTATAAATTTTGGGGCTCTACATTCCTGACCAGAATGGATTGGTTATGCTGGTCGTTCCTTTCGTCTCAGTGTAAATCCATCTCGGTGCAAGCCTTGTCTTGTATTTCTCTTTGTCATCTCGGTGCAGCTCCTGTTTGGATTGCATTATCATTCTCGGTGCAAGGTTTGATCTGCACCTAGTCGGTGCAAGTCTTGGTTAGTAAAAGGGTTTGGAACTCAGCTCGGTGTAACTCTCGCTTAGTTCTGCTCTTCACGCATAAGTGCTTGCCTCAGTACAAGTTTCTGTTCATGCCCACATACTGACGATTAGCTTCTTTCTTGCTGCATCCAAATGCATCATGCACATCAAGGTCCGTGCATACCTTGCCCTTGCATCTCACCTCCAGGGGTTGGTGCAATTTGTGGGTCAGTGCAATTCTTGACCAGCACGCACTGTATTAGTCTCCTCATTTAGTACCAGTGCATTTCTCTCTGCCATCTTTGTGCAAGGTCTTACGTGAACAGGAAATCTTGACTCGGTGAAAGCTTTGTCTTGCATCTCTCTCTATTATGTTCATCTCTGTCTGGCATCTCGGTGCAGATCTTGCTTGGATAGCCTAACTCGTGTCGGTGCAATCCTTTCTTTGTTGTCTTTTCATTAGTTCAGCGCATTTCTCATTTTTGCTCACCTCATCTCGGTGCATTCTCTTTCTTTTTGAAATACTCGAAGTCGGTGCATCCTTCGCTCAGACGTAGGTAGAGGAACTGAACTCAGTGCATACCTTGCTCCAGATAAAAACATGTTTCGGTGCATAGTCTGCTATATACAATTCACTGTAGATGTCGGTGCAAGTTTTTGCTCCATGCACACCAAGCCTATTCAAATCCCTTTAGCAACGAGGTCGGTACAGTTCCTGTTTCATGTCTTCTAGACTCGGTGCAAGTCCTGTAGATAGCTAAAGTGGATTGGTACACGGTTTGCTCCTTGCACACCAAGCCCATACAAATCCATGTAGCAACGAGGCCGGTGCAGTCGCTGTTTCCAACAAGGTGCAAATCCTTCTGGCAAGAATAGAGTCAGTGCAATGGTTTTGTTAGAAACTCCTACTCAGTGGTGTTTATGCTTACCTGCTCGCTACAAGTATGACAATGTGTATTCTTTCTTCTGACAGTTTCTCTGTGCGTTCACCAGGTGCTTGGCACATGATCTGAGGAAGATAGAGCTCCAGATTGTTCCATCACGTGCTCCAGCCTTTAAGGTGAGAAATGTGGTATCCACTCTCCCAGGCCTCTGGAGTATATATATATATATACTGAGGAAATGGTGTAGGTATGAAAAATTCATAGACCAGGAGAAGAGAAGAAAAAAGAGTGGAAGAAGAAAAAGGAGTGTGAGAAGAGTGCTGTGAACCAAGAGAGAAAACCCGAGTCGAACATCTGTGCTGAGAGAAGATTTTGAGAAGGGAAAGAAAAGAGAGAGTGATAGAGTTTAAAGCAGGCAGTGTCCAGCTAACTGTCGGTTCTCTGGATCAGATCCAGATTAATCTGCTCCTGCGAGAGCTATACTTCTTCTCATTTTTTGTTGTTGTTTGGTTTACTTTCCGTTGCTACTTTTCTTTTTAACTGTGTTTTTCGATTCTCTGTTTTGAGGTCGGATTTCCTCCTGTGGATTCAGGGGAAGAGAGACTTGGGTCTTTGGTTGCTGGTGACTGGGTGTCACTAGCGGTTTCTTCCAGGTTGGAAGAAGAGAGGAGTGTGTTCCTCTGGCTCAAGCTGTTAGGCAGCGTTTGTATTTGTAGGCAAGCTGTGGTGCCCAGCGGTTTCAAGTTGTGAGGCAGTAGTAAGCCACACTCTGGTTGGAGTGTGGGGTGGATGTAGGTCTGATGACCGAACCACCTAAAACCCCTTGTGCATTGTGATCTGATTTCTTCTCTGAGGTTATTAAGTGCATGTTTAGGATCGCGACCTTATTGCCTTTCAGCCACGGTGAATGAATGCTTAAGATCAGTTCAATCGCCTAGAATCACCGAGTTTGCTGGGCATGCAGGTCAAGTGTTCTATCTTGTGTCTCGTTAGAACGTCTGTTTTAGATCAAGCTGGTTTACTGCATTACTGAATCAAAGTTTTATTTCCGCAAGACTTTGTAAGTTCAGTGTTAATTTGGATGTAAGTTTCAAATTGGGCAAATTTCCTTTTGGGATTCATTCACCCCCCCTCTGAATTCGGGCCCTTCACTCAACAAGTGGTATCAGAGCAGGTTCTTATTGCCCAGATTTAACGATTCTCAGTAGATCTTGCGTTTGTGTGGTACGTATACGGTTGCTGTTTAGATCCATGGCTCATCCACCGATCTTCAACGGTTCGAATTTTGATTCATGGTTCGTAAGTCTGCGCAGAAGTGTAATCTCAGCTGATCCTGATATGTGGAAATTAATTTCACATGGTTCCTTACAGATTACCAAAGAAAATGTCCAAGTGGACCGACAGTTACAGATTAAAGCATGAGGAAAATCAGAAAGTTTTGAATCTGATGAAAGCAGCTACTGACAAGGTCTTACAACCTTCCCTTCTTGACTGCAGGTCTGCCAAGGACGTTCTGGAGAAGCTAAAGCTAGCTCACAGGAAAAGGGAGGACAGTTGCATGATGGCTAATGGAAGCTGTGAAAGTAGCAGCCAAAATCAAGACGAGAATGATGATCAGGTAAACCCCTTCGAGAATTACACTCTTGATGATTGGCAGAATGCATATGGTGATCTGCTAGAGTCACATGAAAAACTTAGAAAATAATACAAAAAGTTGAAAAAGAAAACTAGTCAGAATATCTCTGATCTCATAGATGATAATAACTTGGAGCTGGAACAATCTCATGATGCGTGTATGTCTGATAATCAAAAGCTGCTGAAACTTTTGAAGGATCTTGAACAAGTTAACTCAGATTTAAACAAGGTAAAATCTGAAAATGATTCCCTTAGAAAATATGCTAAAGAAAATCAAGAAAAATTTGGGAAACTTGAGCAAGAGAAGAATTTGTTAGCTGAAAAATTTGAAGCCATCAAATCTGTAAACATGGAGTTGCAGAAAAAGGTTGAAAAACAGCAAAGAGAAATGAAGGATTTTGAAAATGGAAGAAAGTATGAGGTCAATTCAGAAGATCAGCTCCTAATAAATGAGTTGGTTCAAAATGATAAGCTTAAAGAAGAAATTGAAAAATTAAAACTGTTGAACAATGCCATGTCTGAAAGACTTCTTACAGTGGAAAAAGGGAAAATCATCTGTACAAACGAAACTGAAAAAGTTGATGAGCTGAGAAAGGAGATCGAAGTATACAAAAATGCCAACAAAGTGTTGAATGAAGCTGTTAATTGCAGTGATCAAGAGATTGCAAGTTATGAAATACACATTGCATCTCTTGAAAATAAAATTCAGGATTTGAATAGAGTTTTGTCTAAATTGGTTGATGGGCAAGAAAATCTGGACATGTTACTAGGAGTTAAGGTGAATGCTCAAAAGGAAGGGTTAGACTACAACAATGTCAACAATTTTTTTTTTAAAAACAAGCTAATGACATCCTTTATCAAAGCATCAGATGCAGCCACCACCTCAGAAAATAAACAACCTAATGTTCAGAAAAATCAGAAACAAACTGAAAAAATGGAAAAGGCCAGTCATGTGAAGAAAGGATTGAGTCATACTCATATTGAAAATGTGCATGCTGTAAAAAATACTGATACACCTAGACATGCACATAAGAGGGAACTCATGAAATGTTATTACTGTCACAAGATTGGTCACTTGATGTATGAATGTAACTTAATGGAATCAGATGATCTGAATGCTAGAAAAATGCATGCTAGGGACCCTCAGGTCAAGTTGCCTGTCACTCAGAAAAAGAGTGTCACATGCTCTAATTGTGGTAAAGTAGGACACGCTGCTGCTCATTGTTGGTTTGGAAATGGTAAGAAAAGATCTCATTCATATCATGCTAAATTCCCTACAAGCCAACATGGTTTTAATAAGAGCAAATTTATTTCAATGAACCAGCACATCACTTGCTTTAACTATAACAAGATTGGTCACAAGGCCACTGAATGCTGGTCAGGCTCGTTGAGAAGAAATTCTCTTAAATGCTCTCACTGTAGAAAGCACGGCCATACAGTCAAGGACTGTTGGCACCTTCAAAATAGGCGGGCAAATTTTAAACATGCTAGACATCCTGTTAAGGAAAACAAGTTTGGTAAGATCAATAGAAACCAGTATGCACCTGCACAAAAACTCCATGCAAATAATTGTATGCACAACAAGAAATCAAAGCATGATGCTCTCTATTATTATTGTGGGCGAATTGGACACATGATGAATGAT
The DNA here is from genome assembly GCA_022559845.1 of Amorphophallus konjac. NCBI lineage: Eukaryota > Viridiplantae > Streptophyta > Magnoliopsida > Alismatales > Araceae > Amorphophallus > Amorphophallus konjac. Next base: position 267,796,868 of record CM040127.1, read on the forward strand.
TACTCTTTAATGATACATGATGATACAGAGGCCCAAAAGTTATGGAAAGCACCCATCAAAGGTGCTATTAACCATGCAGGACCCAAGACCGTTTGGGTACCTGCCCATGCCAAATAGAGTGCTAACTTGCATGTATGCCGTGGAATGAAATAATGGGGTAACTGAGCCATGACATTCGAAGGAGAAAATCCCATGCCTGGATTTCTATTCGGGTCAGTCTTCCAATGGTACTAAAGTTATATGTTCTAGATAAATGCGTGCAAATAATAAGAGTGTTTCTGAATTGTTACTACATGAATTGTCACCATTTCTGCATGTTAGCTCTTCGCACAGAACATTATTATGAAAATCTAAAGGAGTCACTTGAACGTTTGCATAAGAGTCTAGAAATAAAACATGTATATACCTCTCTCTATCTACAAGAAAAACAAAGTGCTGCCTAATTATGGACCTTAGCACTCAGTGAGGGGGAGCTGAACTGTTCTGAGCGGAAATGAAGTAGTTGGTGCACATTATGAGTTTGAAAGCTAGTGGTGTTTAAGATGAGATGTTGAGTTGAATCTGTCAGGTCTGTTCAGAAGTGTTTGGGTCAAGAGTTGACTGAGGATATTGTAGACACGCCGTTCTTGACATTACATTGAGTAAATCTCATATTACACTATGATACCCCAAGGCGGCCTTCACATTTTTAATTACTCTGGTGATTTCCTATTTTTCTGAATTTTTTTAACATTTTTCTGAATTTTTCCGTGAAAAATCTTGGAGGTGTCCAGGAGGCTGGACGCCTCCATAAATTCATATATATAAAAAATAATAGAAAAATCAAAAAATCATGGAGTCGTCCAGACGCCTGGACGCCTCCATCAATGGCAAAAAAATGAAAAAAATAATAAAATAATAAATAATATATATATATATATATATATATATTCTTGAAGGCGTCCAGGAGACTGGACGCCTCCATCAATCAGCTCACGGGCGACCCCCGACCATCGACTGACCGTTGCTCAGTCTGTCGTCTGAAGAAAAGCCAAGATATGGAGGCGTCCATGCCCCTGGACGCCTCCATCATTTGGCTCACGGGCTACCCCGGCCATCGACTGACCGTTACTCAGTCTGTCGTTTGAAAAGAATCCAAATCATGGAGGCGTCCAGGCCCCTGGACGCGTCCATCATTCAGCTCACGGGCGTCCCTGACCACTGCCCGACCGTTGCTCGGCCTGTCGTTTGAAAAGAATCAAAATTATGGAGGCGTCCAGGCCCCTGGACGCCTCCATCATTCAGCTCACGGGCACCCCTGATCCCCGACTATCCGTTGGCTGGCTTGTAGTTTGAGAGGAATCCAATATCATGGAGGCGTCCAGGCCCCTGGACGCCTCCATCATCCAGGTCATGGGTGCCCCTGGCCACTGACTATCCGTCAGCCGATCGGATTGTCGTTTAAAAAAGATCCAAGTGATGGAGGCGTCCAGGCCCCTGGACGCCTCCATCGTCCAGAGCTCTATAAATAGAGGCCTACCCCCCTCAGTCCAAGGGTCGGAAAAAAGAGAGCCGATAGGCTACCGAATTCTATTTCTAACCCGCGGGTGTTTTGTAGGGGGGTAGTTCTGCAGGATTCCTGGGTGCCCGCGCTCGCAGGAGAAAGGCCATCTTCGCCTGTCGTGCTCCCGCGTCATCCTTGTGCTGCCGAAGCTCCGCCGGGCCTCGCCATCGACCATCCAATAAGCCATTCTCCTCTCTTCTTCCCTAGTTATCTTGCATTCATCATATCGTATCTTCCACCCCCCCTTTTTTATGATGGAGTTTTTCCCCGTTCTTACGTTGGCATAATCGCCATTTATCATAAGCATTTTCCTCATACTCGTGTCCGAGAGGGGTTTTAAAAGACAACACCAACCAGGTGTGTGTCCTGCCATCATTTCATTGCTTGCATCGTTAGAATTGAATACTGCACCTTCGTCTTTCTGATCCACCCGTTACTTGTTTGTTGTTGTTTTGCAAGGGTAATTGAAGAAAGCCCTCTCCGTCGGCCGGCCGAAGGGGGAGGAAGAAGCAACCCGCCATTTCCCGCACTCGATGATTCACAGTTTCCGTGCCTTGTACCAGGTACACGTGATCATTTCTTTCCATTGAGGTAATCCCTCTGGCGATCACATCCCTTTAGCATCCTACGTATGCTCTCTTCTCTATTGGCACGTTTCATGTCCCTTATTAGCTTTTTAGTTACTGCGAGTTTGTAGCCTGTCGCTTGCTTTCTTCTTTCTCCTCTTAAGTGGATCCCTCCTCGGCTTCCACAGATATCTTTGGATTAAAGCAGTCTGCAACTCTACACCAATTTGGACCTCTACCCTAAGGTAGTTGGAAAGCTCACTTCTTCATCCTTCATCTTTATTATCAACATATGATCCATCTCTTCTCATCTAAATTCCTTTCCCATGGGCTGACACTTAGGGGGAGTAATATATGGAACATTATTATCCTTGTCCATCGTGCATTATTATGACCAAAAATCACTCCCAGTAGTGTATGAAAATATTGGTCTTCCCAATTGAGTGATCTTCGGCCTATAAAGATTATATCTTATGGCTAATTGTTCAAGAGAACTCTTGAAAGCATTTTCACTAGAGCTGAAAACACTCTTAATGACTGGAAAAGTCCAACCTAATAAAATTCATCAATCTGAAATTCATGAGTTTTGGGATAATCTGGTAGAAGAAAATGTCTTATAAAGTGTTTTTAAATCATGCTTCCAAGCTAATATGAAGTAGACCAGGGAATACGCCATCAAGTAAAATAAACGTTAATGGCAGAGCAATGGCAAATTTATGAGAAACTAGTCGTCTAGATCAAAGAAATCTAGAAATTATGTCATAAAGAAATAAGCTATCTCTGTTCATAAAAAGAGTCAAGAAGGTAGACTGTGCTGAGTAACCAGGGTTTCTGGTGTCTAATAAACATGTCTCCTTGTGTAAAAAGGCCAGTCTTACTGGAATGCTCCAATAAAAATAAAAAAAATTTTAAAAATTAAAAAAATAGGGGCAAAAGAAAGAATAGATGTGCTTGATTTTGGTTCTACCTCAGGGGCTGAAACTGAATTTAAAAACACAATATAAGACATATGTCTGAAAACCAGCTCTATCTTATGAAAATAATGAGTTACTTTGGTGGTTTTTATTAACTGGACATTGATCTGTGACTAAAAGTGTTTATCTCCATTGGGTATGCGTTAAAAGATGAACCTTTGAGCGATAAACATATAAGATATAAGTTTAATACGCCAAAGACCATAAAGGAGGTGAATAAAAAATATTTTATACACGAGAAGGGTAGTTTGGGGATAAAGTGTACGTCAAAAAAAGAATAATGTATTTTATACATTGTTTAACCCTAAAAATGCCGATTGAACTTCCGCCCTTTTTCAAGCCAGGTCATTCCCTTTCTCATGACTTCCCGCCATAAGCGTATCTCCAGTTTCTCGCTTGAGTTTTTCTTCTCCGCCGTTCTGGTTCTCGCCTTTTCACGTTCCATTCACCTGCTTCAGCATCCACCCTTGTCGTTCTTGAAAGAGGACGTCCTCGTCTCAATCACCATCTTCTGTGATGTCTTCTCCGTCAACTAAGAACAAGGGGAAGGAAGAGGTGTTAGAGGAGCAGCTGCCGCCAACTCAAGACATCAGCATGTCCGAAAGAGAAAATGATTATGAGAGCAAAAGTAAGGAGGGGCCTACTGGAGATGCCCAAGGAAAAAGGAAGGCCGATGAGCTCGTCCCTCTCGAGGAAGCAAGGGTTGAGAAAAGCGAAGAAGTCTCTGAAGGAAAGAAAAGAAAAGGAAAAGAGATAGTGGATGAATCTTCTGGAAACAAAGGTACACAAAATCCCCTCGTAAAGCTGATATATTTTCTGGAAACCGAAGTTTGCTCTTCTGCCTTTAGTGGATACTCATGATATTGAGCTGACCGTAGAGCATTCTGAACTGGTAAAATTTTTTTTTGGGGGGTCTCTGAGATGAAAAAGTTTTTGGGAAAGCATTGATATTGATTGATCTTTATTGCTCTGTAGTGTCTAAGGAACTAGCTGAACCATTTGTCGAGGATACACAAATTTTTGAGGAAGATCATCCGGTTTACAATGTCGAGTATCCTGAATCAAGCACTCCGTGTGCAAGTTGAACTGAGGCCAATAGTGAGCCGAATATTTCTGATCTGCTCAACAATCTGACAACTTTGGTTCAAAATCAGAGTAAGATGCTGTCTTCCCAGCTTCTGTTCACAAACCTTTATCTGAACAAAATAAGCACAAGACTTCATCTTCTAGAACACAGAGTGAATACGCTGTGGACACAATTTGTGGCTGACAAACGGAGGGCAGATGATACGATGCAAGAGTTCTTAGGAAAGCTCTTAGGACTGATTAGTATAATAGGAGAGGCGGTTAGCAGTGTTCAAAGCACTCAGACCACTTCTTACAAGACCCTTGTCACTATCCTTGACAAAACCTACGATATCAACATTGAGCTTGCAAAGATGAGGACTCTGGATCATCCCCTCCTCACTGGTCAATAGGAGATCCGTACAGCATTGGTCAAAGCTCAATCTGAAGTTGCTACAGTTGTAGCCAGACTTGAAAATGTCTTAACATAGCAAGTAGATATGTCCTCTCTCTCGACCAGTATTAGCAGCACTATTTTCTACTGCTTTGAGCAGCTATCCAACTCCTTGCAGTTTCTTCAGAATTCCATCCTGGACAGACACCCTCAACGAGGAAGCTCAAGTTCTGCTCCTCCCAGAGATCCGAGAGACCCCAGAAGCTCCCACGGTTTTTGATAATGACAAAGGGGGAGAGAAAAAGTGATGTAGATGTGATCTGCTGAAGATGTTTTTCTTTGCTGCTGACGATTTTTTGTGTGAATGACTTTACATATTTTTGTGTGGATGATGGATGACTTTAAATTCCTTTTTGTGGATAACTTTAAACCTTCCTTATGGATGACTTTAAGTTTTTGGATGAATCTTAGAGTTCTGGTGGGTATCTGTTGTCACCTGATTGTTATTGCTGTTTGTGCTGAAATAGTGGTTGCTCTATGCACGACAGAAATTGCTTTTTTCTTAATTCATTATGTGAATTATCATACATGACTCATTGGGTTGTCATCATCAAAAAGAGGGAGATTGTTAGATCGTTGGTTTTGATAATAACAATTTCTGAGTCATGTGTGATTGAATTATGGTCAGTGCATTTGATTAGAATATCTGATCAATTCATGTGGATTGTTTGCATGGTGGATTGCTTATGTCTGGAAACCCTAGTCTTGATAGTGACTTTCTGATGAATCATGCTTAGCTGTTGGTGTTTTAATTCTCCAATTTTATCTGTTGTGTATGGTCCCTGCGGTCCATGCTATTTCATAGACTAAGTCATAGTCAGTGCAAGTTCTGCATCTCTCACATGAAGTGCTTGCCTCGATGCAAGTACCTGTTCATGCACAGGTTCTGCTATCAAACTTTGTCTCTGTGCATTTCTCTAGGTCATGTCCACTAAGGTACGTGCATATCATGTCTCTGCATCTCAACTCTTGGGTCGGTGCAAATTCCTGACCAGAATGGATTGGTTATGCTGGTCGTTCCTTTCGTCTCAGTGCAAATCCATCTCGGTGCAAGCCTTGTCTTGTATTTCTCTTTGTCATCTCGGTGCAGCTCCTGTTTGGATTGCATTATCATTCTCGGTGCAAGGTTTGATCTGCACCTAGTCGGTGCAAGTCTTGGTTAGTAAAAGGGTTTGGAACTCAGCTCGGTGTAACTCTCGCTTAGTTCTGCTCTTCACGCATAAGTGCTTGCCTCAGTACAAGTTTCTGTTCATGCCCACATACTGACGATTAGCTTCTTTCTTGCTGCATCCAAATGCATCATGCACATCAAGGTCCGTGCATACCTTGCCCTTGCATCTCACCTCCAGGGGTTGGTGCAATTTGTGGGTCAGTGCAATTCTTGACCAGCACGCACTGTATTAGTCTCCTCATTTAGTACCAGTGCATTTCTCTCTGCCATCTTTGTGCAAGGTCTTACGTGAACAGGAAATCTTGACTCGGTGCAAGCTTTGTCTTGCATCTCTCTCTATTATGTTCATCTCTGTCTGGCATCTCGGTGCAGATCTTGCTTGGACAGCCTAACCCGAGTCGGTGCAATCCTTTCTTTGTCGTCTTTTCATTAGTTCAGTGCATTTCTCATTTTTGCTCACCTCATCTCGGTGCATTCTCTTTCTTTTTGAAATACTCGAAGTCGGTGCATCCTTCGCTCAGACGTAGGTAGAGGAACTGAACTCAGTGCATACCTTGCTCCAGATAAAAACATGTTTCGGTGCATAGTCTGCTCTATACAATTCACTGTAGATGTCGGTGCAAGTTTTTGCTCCATGCACACCAAGCCTATTCAAATCCCTTTAGCAACGAGGTCGGTGCAGTTCCTGTTTCATGTCTTATAGACTCGGTGCAAGTCCTGTAGACAGCTAAAGTGGATTGGTGCACGGTTTGCTCCTTGCACACCAAGCCCATACAAATCCCTGTAGCAACGAGGCCGGTGCAGTCGCTGTTTCCAACAAGGTGCAAATCCTTCTAGCAAGAATAAAGTCAGTGCAATGGTTGTGTAGAAACTCCTACTCAGTGGTGTTTATGCTTACCTGCTCGCTACAAGTATGACAATGTGTATTCTTTCTTCTGACAGTTTCTCTGTGCGTTCACCAGGTGCTTGGCACATGATCTGAGGAAGATAGAGCTCCAGATTGTTCCATCACGTGCTCCAACCTTTAAGGCGGGAAACGTGGTATCCACTCTCCCAGGCCTCTGGAGTATATATATATATATATATTGAGGAAATGGTGTAGGTATGAAAAATTCATAGACCAGGAGAAGAGAAGAAAAAAGAGTGGAAGAAGAAAAAGGAGTGTGAGAAGAGTGCTGTGAACCAAGAGAGAAAACCCGAGTCGAACATCTGTGCTGAGAGAAGATTTTGAGAAGGGAAAGAAAAGAGAGAGTGATAGAGTTTAAAGCAGGCAGTGTCCAGCTAACTGTCGGTTCTCTGGATCAGATCCAGATTAATCTGCTCCTGCGAGAGCTATACTTCTTCTCATTTTTTGTTGTTGTTTGGTTTACTTTCCGTTGCTACTTTTCTTTTTAACTATGTTTTTCGATTCTCTGTTTTGAGGTCGGGTTTCCTCCTGTGGATTCAGGGGAAGAGAGACTTGGGTCTTTGGTTGCTGGTGCCTGGGTGTCACTAGCGGTTTCTTCCAGGTTGGAAGAAGAGAGGAGTGTGTTCCTCTGGCTCAAGCTGTTAGGCAGCGTTTGTATTTGTAGGCAAGCTGTGGTGCCCAGCGGTTTCAAGTTGTGAGGCAGCAGTAAGCCACACTCTAGTTAGAGTGTGGGGTGGATGTAGGTCTGATGACCGAACCACCTAAAACCCCTTGTGCATTGTGATCTGATTTCTTCTCTGAGGTTATTAAGTGCATGTTTAGGATCGCGACCTTATTGCCTTTCAGCCACGGTGAATGAATGCTTAAGATCAGTTCAATCGCCTAGAATCACCGAGTTTGCTGGGCATGCAGGTCAAGTGTTCTATCTTGTGTCTCGTTAGAACATCTGTTTTAGATCAAGCTGGTTCACTACATTACTGAATCAAAGTTTTATTTCCGCAAGACTTTGTAAGTTCAGTGTTAATCAGGATCTAAGTTTCAAATTGGGCAAATTTTCTTTTGGGATTCATTCACCCCCCTCTGAATCCGGGCCCTTCACTCAACATGCAGAGCATGATGAAATCACACATTTCCTGGGAGCTTATGGTTGCCGCATATCGTGGTCTTCCGGACTTCAAGAAGGTCAGGCTAGACGTGATGGGGTTTGGGGCCTTTCTACGAATCGAGCCAATCAAGCTCGACCTCGTTCTTATCCAAGCATTGCGCGAAAGATGGGACCCAGTGAGTCGGGCGTTCATGATGCCCTGGGGGCACATGGTGCCCAGCCTAGAGGATGTGGTCCGAATCACGAGCCTCAGAGTGAATGGCGAGGTAGTGACCGGAGTCACCTACACGGATTACCGAGAAGGTGCTCAGAAACTATTGGGGTTGGACCTAGATGGTCGAAAGAACATGTCAGTAGCTAGGGCATCCATCATGGAGGCGTTAGGACTTACAGATACTCGTCCTCGTGATAACGAGTCCTTGGAAGAATTCATGGAGAGGACTGAAAGAGGCTGTCGTGCTGTGTACTGCGTGGATGCCTACAATTGGGAGAGGTTCAACATGGATTAGAGGAGATTTCTCCTCTTTTTGCTGGGAAGATTGCTACTGAGCTCAAAGGGAGACATCATCCATTGTCGCTTCCTAGAGCTCCTAGTAGACCTCGAGAGAGTAGGGCAATATGCCTGGGGCACTGCCGTGCTGGCGTATCTGTTTACAGGTCTGTCCCAAGAGACTGACCGGGAGGTGACTGTGAGTGGCTTCACACCGTTTATCCAGGTAATTCTTTATTTTTTTTGTTTTATTTTATTATTTTTTATTATATATATATATTTATGTATTATTATTTTTTTATTTTTACAATAGTCCACTTAAGGCACTGATGGTATATGATGATGCAGCTATGGAGCTATTATTACCTCCCGATGGGGAGAGCTGCATTGGCGACCAGTGACGGTGCCGTTAGCTAGACGGTGGCAACCCATCATAAGCACAACACCTCTATCCTACCAACTGATGGTGTTAAGACGTGAGCTGAAGGAGTTCCCTGCAGCGAAGGTAGGATTCTTTTTTCTTTTCTTTTTTTCTTCTTTTTTTCTTTTTTCTTTGCTTTTGACCAACTAAAAGGATATATGGAACCTAACCTAGGTGAACTGGAGGCCCTACTCAGGTATGGTCGATGTCGACCAGCTGTGGGTTATAACAAGCCGTGCCCGGTTCGGACGTGATCTTTGGATCTACTGCCTGAATGAAATCGAGTCGCTTTGGCTACGATTGGTTATGAGGACCCTAGGGCTGGCCCAGGAATGGGTGGATACGACTGTGCCACCTCGTGTCGGGAGAAAGACGCACGGTCCGGCAACCTGCATTGATTGGCGTGTGCGGTTTCCCGAACAGTATGAAGACTGGCAACGGGATGGCACGATCGTGGAATCGCAGGCGCAGGATAGTGAAGACTATCTGCGTCTATATAGGGCAATGTATGCAGAGCGACTCCAACCCGGGAGACTTGTGGAAGTAGATCTCCTTTCTTCTCTTTTCTCTTTTTTTGTTTTTATTTTTGTTTATTTTTATGTTTATTTTTGTTCTTATTTTTTTCTTTGGGGAAAAGCTGACTCCTATAACATGGCTGCAGGATGCCTGTGATACCATGATAGCGAACTTGCGAGCTCGCTTGGCAGACACGGAGCAACAGTTGGGTGACACCCGTGGAGCCTTGAGTGCCTCGGTGAGTGCATATACAATGCATGCTTCTAATCATGACCCTAGATTCATGGTGCTCAGTCACTAATTATCACCTCATGTTGTTATAGCGCGCCCAGATCGACGCAGCCTCATCAGCGATGGGAGCAGAGACGTCTCTTCAAGCTTATGGATCCCTACCTCCGAGCTTGATTTGCTTTACGAGTAACTTGCTCGTGCCACGCTGCGTACCGCAGAGGCAGAAGAAATGCTCTCTATATAGGTAAGGGTTTCACTATTAAATTTTTCTTGTTCATGCCTCGCCACATATCTAAGACGGTATATCTAGTAGGCAAAAGAGACGCAAGAGGCACTTGCCCATGCCGCGCAGAGGGAGGCAAGAATAGTGGAGCTGGAGGAGGAACTGCGGCGTCGTCCAGATGATGACTCTTCTAGGGACGCCGTGGAGTTGAGGAACACCCTTCAGCTGGAGAGGGAAGATAGAGAGAGAGAACGAGTAGAGAAAGAAAGGGACAAAGAAAGAGAGAGAGCCGATAGGTTGGCGAGAGGGAGGAGCAAAGGGCCATGGAGGCCCAATTGTTTGAACCCCGAACCAGCCTTGATCTTGCTGAACAATGGCTGAGATATGGTGAGGAGCGCTACCGAAGAGCACGAGAGCGTGGCTTTCGTGTTAGTAGCTTCTTTGCTGCCCCCGGAGATCGACGTCGGGGTGTAGGGATGGAAAGAGGACTACAGAGCGATAGAAATACCGCCTTTCGTAGTTGGATAACACCCTCTATAGCGTCTTGCCCGAAGAGCAGTGAGGCGAGTAATGTAGAGAGAGAAGGTGGAACTTAATGTAAACTTTTTTATTTTGGAATGGAATAAAAAGTTTGGTTTTTATTTTCATCTCTTCCTTGCTCTCTCGAATCCCTGAACACATCACTTTAACAAACAAGTTAAACCTTCTGCTATGACTTGGCCCCTTGCTCAACAAGTAAATCATCATTTCGACTGTCCTTGATAACGGGTCAAGGGGCCAAGCCTTTATTAATAAAGATAATGATAAGACATGATGATGAATGTGACACACAAGCACATGAATGCAAATGAAAATTTAAAATGAAATGCTGTATACAAATGCAATCATGCGAAATACAATTTTTTTGTTTTTCATCCTTTTTAAGGGTATTTCTCTCTTTGTTACATGTTTATTATTATTATTATTATTATTATTATTATTATTTTTATCATTTTTTGTTTTTTTGTCTTTTTTGTTTCTTGGAACTATTTTGTTGCTAATGCCTGATGACCACACATATGACACCTAATCTACATGAGAACATGGGTTTCTTACTAACCTCCCAAGTATCCAAAGCACACATCTAGATTTATTTGGGCCTCTAGACTTCTCGAATGATCATCTCACCGATTAAGACTTATCCTGATGACAATACCGTCATGCCATGTTTAGGCTCCCAGTCACTTCCGACCGTAGGGATACACCCAAAAAGTGTTCGAGATAAATGATTTGCCCGACCCGGGTCTATTTCCTCACTATTGTCCCTAGGTCCTCATATGAACAAGAAGGGGGGTTGAATTGTCCCCGCCAAGTGCAATGGTAACTTTAAAAGTTTCAACACAGCTAATTAAAATAGATGCCAAAGCAGAGAATGATTGCACGAAGTATAAGCAATAAGAAAATTAATTCTCTCACGCTTACCGTTCTCACACGATCAAGACAAAATGATAACAATCAAACCACAAGCATACAGATGCGAGACACGATTTTTAGGTGGTTCTGGACCACGACGGGCTCCCTACGTCCACCCCTCACCGAACCAGTGAGGATCCACTCGCTTCAAATGAAGCGCACGGAGCTTCCGCTCCAAAAGACACGGAGACATAGTTGTTGGATTAGGTGGAATGTCAAACTAGAGGGGAGGGGTGAATAGGTTGACCCTTTAAAAACTTTATGCAAGATCACACTCGAATTAAATAGCAGAATGATAATTAGAAGTTCAATAACCAAACAGCATGAGAATCGTGCCTAATCAAACATCTAACGAAAGGTAGATAATGTGAGAAATCAAACCACAAAATGAACGCAAATTTTTATGGTGGTTTGGTCTCCCTGTGGAGACCTACGTCCACCCCTCACTAAACTAGTGAGGATCCCTGCTGAGCTTTACAGCTTAGCTATACCGAGGAACTACTTCCTCACATACACCGCTGAGCATTACAGCTTGGCTTAACCAGAGGAACAGATCCTCTAACCCGCTGACAAACAGCTTGCAGGCAACACGCCCAACTTCCCTTGATCCAAGCACAGTCTGCTGGATCAAACCCCTCCCTCTACTCTAACTAGTACGAGGGAGAAACAATATAATAGAGTTCAAATCAAAAAGACAAATGATAAACGAAATCACTCAGTAAATGAAAAGACAATCTCAGATCTGTGAAGCAGCCGAATCTTTGGCTTGAATTCAGAAAACTGGAAGAAGAAGCTTCAATGATTAGCTGATCTTCTCCATCTGAAATGCAGATGAGCTTCCAAGGATCGCTACTCCTAGATCTCCTCCGGTCTTCAGCAGATCGATATCAAGATGAAGATGAACTCCCAGTTCCTCTCGTGAGCTTCTCTTCCTCAGCCTTGTCCGCAGCAGCTTCGAAATCTCTAACACCTTCCGCAATTCAACAATTCCCGCGCTCATTTCTAGATCCATGCATATATACATCTAGTGGGCCCCAACCAGATTTTCTGGTTAGTCCTCTGATCGCTCCGTGTAGAGCCTTCTGGAATCGTGAGGAAAAAGATGAAATCTCAAGCGCTTTTGGCTGATGTGGCCTTTGACGTCATGTACGATTGGGGTCCACCCTACTAATCTCGAAGGAAGTTCAGATGGCATCAACCCATTGAGTCCACAAGGTTGACGCAGCCTTGAGATGCCTCATATGGCTTGAATGTAAGACTGGATGCGTTGACGCATGGGGTCACTGCGTCGACCCACTGAACTGACCCAGAGCCAACTTCACATCAGAATGAGCTGCTGCGTCGACGCTATCATGCTGTAGCATTGACGCACTGGGGTATTCCAGTGAACCATTAACACTACCTTTTTAACTACTGTGTCGACGCTGCTCTACTGTGGCGTTGACGCAGTGAAGTAGATCTGTGAATGCCTCTGCTCCTTATGCTGATGAGTTGACGCTGCAATAGTGTGGAGTTGACGCAGTGAAGTGAATCTGTGAATCCTTCTTCAACTGATGCGTGGACGCCTTGAACTCCCAGCGTCGACCCTGATCCTTTCTTGCATCAAAAGGAAATCAAATGGAAGCGTTACTGAATCATGATTTAATTCAACATTTTGAGTTGAGTACAACATTCAAGTCTCATGGTTGTTATCGTCAAAACCAGGGGCACAACAATCTCTCCCTTTTTGATGATGGCAACTATGAGGTGAATGCTATTGCATCTAAATAAGAATGTATCATTCAGATCAAACAAGAAAGTTCAGATCAACAAGGAATTCAATTCAGTGACTGACACAAATACCAATTTTTGTCATTCATTTAAGTCCAGGGTTTTACATCATAGAGAAAGACAAAATGAAGGAAACATCAGTCAATTAACACATTTGATGCAGATGCAATGTAGTTCTAGTCTAGACTCGAGTTCATGTTTCTCCCCCTTTGACATCATCAGGAAGGGGAGTAGATGAGGAAGCCTGAAGTACAGTTGCAGACACAATATTCAGTTGTTGCTGAAGCTGAGCAATAGATGCTGCCATAGTGTCCATCCTTTCAGAAAGCAGCTGATCTCTGTTCACCACAAACTTGTGGTATTCTTTGACCTTAGTAGAAATACCATCAAACCAGTTGTACAGTATATCAAACAGATAGTCCACCTGAGCTTTCTGCTGAGATCCCCATTCAGGTGCAGAGGAGGATGCTTCAGTTGGTGGAGGGCAGTACACATCACGCTGATCTTCAATGGTGGGTGGAAAGTTTTCTTTCAAAATATGCAGCACATCCACAACCTCATCACCGACTAGAGTGGTTCGTTCAAACAGTTTAGCAATGTCCTGGCCAAAAGATGTAATGTTTTCAAACAAGGTTTGAACCTTTTCACTGAACTCATTGTTCTTGTCAATCAGGGTGGAATATTTTAAGTTCAACTTGGATTGGTTTTCCCTGACATCATAGTTGTATGTCTGTACACTCTGTATCCTGTGCAGACATTGTTGATGCACGTTTTGTATGTTACGCATGACTGAACCAGCTTTCTGACAAGCTTGAAGAAGAGATTCCATAAATTCATGAAGCTTCTTGTCTGACTTGAATTTATCACGTGTGAACTTTTCCCATATGCTGTCTAATTTCTGTTCAAGGTGTGACAACCTCATATCCGTTGTTAAACTTAGGTGCATTATGGAAGAGTCAATACTCTTAAATTTTGTTTCCAAAAATTGAATGAGAGTAGGATTGATACCAGAAAAATCATTCTGAGAGTTGGTTGGAATCTCCTCAGAAGTAGATGTAGGTCCCCTTGGCGGAGAGGGTTCTGGAAGAGGACCTTGTACTATGACAAGTTCTCTGGAATCAACAGGAAACACAAGAGTATCATCTTGTACATTGTAATCATCCTGGATATTGCTGAACTCTTGGTAGTCCATTCTGGCTGAACTAGCTTCAGGTCTATCTGCCCTAGCCTCTGGTCTTTCCATTCTGTTTAGACTAGCTTCTTGCTGAGTTTGTGTTTCAGTTCTAGCTTCATGACCAGTCTCCACTGAGGTAGGCACTGGTTTCTGACTTGGCAAAACCCTAACAGGCTGTCCATCTATAACTTTAAATCCCATGAATTTCTGAATGTAGGAAAGGGAGTATATGTTCCCTTTAGGAATAGTCAGTTTCTTCTCATTACCAAATCTACTCCAACTTTTCAAAAAATGGCAGTTAATGGAGCAACATATGGGAGTGTCCTAGATTGTGTTAAGCAAGATCCCATAGTCTGAATGACTACATCTGACAATGAAATATTTATCTTTTTCAGCGTGCAGTACAGTAAAAATCTCTGCATCTCAGTGACACGTTCCCTACCACTACTCTGAGGTGTTATCATTGATGTGTAAATATGATGGAGCAGTCTATTGAATGGAGGGAACTGATTTGCTTTAAGACTAGATAAAAAAGTCTCCCTAATGACTGTAGGATCACTGGGTTTGTCAGTCAAAAGAGCATAAGCTGCATGTTCATCAAACTGAAAACTGTGTAATTGAACCCCATTCATTGGAATTTTCCAAGCTCTGGCAAACAGTTTGTTTGACAATTCGAAACTAACATTCCTGACAGTTGAAGAAATTTTGGGGATCTGAGGTTCATACTTCAAATTGTGGTAAAATTCCCTGACTAGGGTGGGATAATAAATCTTATGATGTGTAACAAAAGACCACCAACCCTGATAATCCAAAGTAGGAAATAGTTGCGGAAAAATCTCAAGCATCTCATCGTCGGTAGCAACAATATACCGTGGAATAAGGACCTTCAGAGGTTCTTCCACGTTGATGGTGAGAGAGGGATCAGAAGACCTTGCATGAGAGCTGTCCGCACCTTTCTTTCCCTTCGCAGCACCTGAAGATGTAACCTGCTCCTCTGTCCTGACGGTAGATAGCTTTCTCTTTTTGGTAGGCGGGCTTGGATGAAGACGGCGTTTCCGAAGAGATAACTCTATCTCTTTGCCTTTCCGTTTCCGTGGAGCTGAAGGAGATGGTATTTCCTTTGAAGGATATGCCAAGCCCTTGTCTTTGCCCTTTTGCTTTGCTGCCCTTGTCTTTGCCGGCGAGCTTTTCTCTTTTCCTTTTTGTTGTGGTGGAGCTGACACAGACATCGTCTCCGCTTGATATTTGGTTCGAGGCTCAATCCTGCCTGTAGCAAAGATGGGATCTCTTTTCTTTAGACCCTTCTTGTTCTTCCCCTTCTTCTGTTGTTCCGGAGGTGCCATGGCAGCGAGAATCAAATGGGAACAAGATAGAAGATAGAGAGCAAGTGCTGAGAAGGAAAGACGGAGAGAGTCGGAGAGATAGAAAACCACTAGGTTTTGGAAGGAACAAGTAGACGGCAGCGTTTACGCTGCGGGATTTTAAAGAAAGTGATGACTCAAGTTCAATTCAAAAGTGGTGAATCGGTTCATTGTGCTGAACCGGACTGTGGGAGTTATTGAATGACTGCGTTTACGTAGTGAGGCACTGCGTCGACGCCACCAAGGCGAGTCAGAATTGTAGTGCGAAGTAGACATGAAATAGTGAAGATCCACAATATGTAGGCATTCTAATGACATTGAAATTTGGAAGAGATGAAATTATATTCAGGGATTTTTAATCGATAAAATTCAAGTTCCCTTATGAGATATATGATGAGAAATTATGAGAGCCCCTAATTCATTTAATGATGTGGAGTAAAACAATCTTAAGACTTTGAGAAAAATCCTTGAATAAGAAGAGCATGATTATGGAATAAGGATTGAACAATTTTCACACTTGGAACTTTCTCAAATCATATCCCTAGAATGTTCAATTTCAAGATACCCTTATAGTTGTGAATTTAACTCGAATTGAGGATGAACTCAAACGGATTTCATTTTTGAGCTTCAGGTCAACCCTATACAAACATTGACATTTTTAATTTTTCATCAATTACAGTCAAGTGTAGCTAGCCTTTTGACACAGGTGCACATGTTTATCAGACACCAGAGTCCCCGGTTACTTAGCATAGCTAACTATTCTGCACAACTGAAACAGAGTTGGCAACTCACTTCATGACATGCCTTTTAGCACTTCATTGGTGCATGAAGGTAGTTTCTCAGTGGAAAGTTACCATTGCTCTGCAATGAATTATTTTTCTTTTAAAGCAGAGGTAACAGCCCACATCATGACATGCTCATTAGCACTTCTTTGATGCATAGAGACAGTTTCTCAGTGAAGGCTTGCCATTGCTCTACAATTTATTATATGTATATTTGTATATATAGGGTATGTTTCTTAAGCTTTCATTAACCCTATGTTGAGTTTAAAAGCAATACAGATGTTAAATTCATTTGCACAAAGGTCTCTTTATTTTTGATCATCATAGTTCAAGAAATGAGGAGTTCTCAGTTTTATTAAATAGTTCCGAAACTATTCCATATGCACAGCACTTTTGTGTTCATGAATTTTAGCATTCAAATAACAGAACAGAATTGCATTGCTTAGCTTTACCTACGTTCAGAACACTAAGTTTGTACATCGGTAAAGTCTGAACATGGTTGCTTTGAAGCACGCTAAGTCTATACATTGCAGTGTGACTGTGCTTCAAGCTTTCTAAAGTCTATACAATGCATCGTCTCATGCATCGTCTTGCAAGTCCATACATCGTGTAAGTCTATACATCGGCTTGTTCAAGCATTCGTCAAGTCTGTACAGCCTTTGCAGCTCATCCAAGTCTATACATTGCATATGGGTGTGCATCACACAAGTCTACACATTGTCTGCCCTGCGTACACAAGTCCATACACTGCACTTGAACATCAAAGTCTATACAGACTTGTTCCATGCGTTAGCTTAAGCAACTCTATACAATCATTGCATTTGTTCAAGTGCATTCTGCATTAAAACCCAGCAAGTCCATACATTGCTTCTAGCATGCACATTCACACTTAATGTCTAAAAACTGATGCAAACTTTCCCTCCATTTATTCATGACAGACAATATGAATGAAGATGCAATTAAACAGATATGCTCAAAACTAAACTCCCCCTAAATCTGTGACTTATTTAGAAGACAGGTATTTGCAGCTCAAGCAGGACATGCAATCAATTTATTTCTAGGCAAGGTTGATCAGACAAGCTTCAAGGAAGAAAACAAGCAATCAATTTAGGCAACAAAATGAGGATTGCACAAACCAAGCTCTCTCCTAAGACAAGATAATCTTTCATTATTCAGTGGCTTGGTGAAAATGTCAGCTAGTTGATGTTCAGAGTCTACAAAAATCAATTTAAAGCTACCTTTATTAACTTCATCTCGCAAGAAGTGATGTCTTATTTCGATATGTTTGGTCCTAGAGTGCTGGATGGGGTTCTTTGCCAGGTTAATGGCACTTGTGTTATCACACAATATTGGGACACATCCAAGATCAGTTTGATAATCTTGGAGTTGGTGTTTGATCCACAACACTTGAGTGCCACAACTTCCTGCAGCGACATATTCTGCCTCTGCAGTGGATAGTGCCACTGAGTGTTGTTTCTTGGATGCCCAAGAAACCAAACACCCTCCCAAAAATTGGCAATAGCCACTTGTGCTTTTCCTGTCAAGTTTGCATCCAGTATAGTCTGCATCTGAGTATGATACAAGATCAAAAGTGCAAGATGCAGGATACCAAATCCCTAAGTCTCGAGTTCCAGCAAGGTATCGAAAGATACGCTTGACAGAAATCAAGTGGGATTCTTTAGGATCAGACTGAAACCTAGCACACATACATACACAAAATTGGATGTCTGGCCTAGATGCAGTAAGATAGAGGAGTGATCCGATCATACCTCGATACGTCTTTGCATCTACTGATTTACCTTACAGATCTGCATCCAAACTTGTATTGGTGCTCATGGGAGTGCTGATTGCCTTAAGATTCTCCATTTGATATTTCTTCAATAATTCAAAAATGTACTTTGCCTGGTTGATGAAGCATCCATCCTTGCTTTGGGTGATTTGTAGACCTAGAAAAAATTGAAGCTCACCCATGAGACTCATCTCAAATTCTGTGGTCATCAAATTTGAGAATTCATCACACATGCTTGGTTTAGTGGATCCAAAAACTATATCATCGACATAGATTTGAACCAGAATAATGTCATTATTTCTCACCTTGGTGAATAGGGTTTGGTCCACTTTACCTCTTGAATATCCTTTCTCAGTGAGGTAGGAGCTGAGTCTATCATACCATACTCGAGGTGCCTGTTTGAGCCCATAGAGAGCTTTGTCTAATCTGTAAACATGGTCAGGGCAGTCTATAGATTCAAAACCAGGGGGTTGTTCAACATACACCTCTTCTTTTATTAAACCATTGAGAAATGCACTTTTTACATCCATTTGATGGAGTTTTATTCCATGACAACATGCATATGCAAGTAATAATCTGATAGCTTCTAATCTAGCTACTGGTGCAAAGGATTCTTCAAAATCAATGCCAAATTCTTGGTTATATCCTTGTGCAACCAGTCTTGCTTTATTTCTTATCACAATTCCATTTTCATTTTGTTTGTTTCTAAAGACCCATTTAGTTCCAATTACTGAAAGTTCATTAGGTCTTGGCACAAGGTGCCACACTTTATTTCTTTTGAATTGATTTAATTCTCCATGCATTGCATTTATCCAGCAATCATCTTTCAGGGCTTCAGTTATATTTTTTGGTTCAATTTGAGATATAAGAGCCAAATTATCCATTTCTTCAATTGTTCTGAAATGAGATCTAGTTATGGTAGGATCAT
Organism: Amorphophallus konjac; assembly: GCA_022559845.1. Lineage (NCBI taxonomy): Eukaryota > Viridiplantae > Streptophyta > Magnoliopsida > Alismatales > Araceae > Amorphophallus > Amorphophallus konjac. Next base: position 267,815,790 of record CM040127.1, read on the forward strand.
GCAGATTACCAATAATCCTTGATAGAGGGTGGTCCCTTAACATTCTAACATTAGATAGAGAGTTACCTTCATTGTCATCTGCATTACCTCTAGTACTTGATTCAGCTAGATTTTCATTTGACCTTGGCTCTTCCTCTTGAGTATGTTGTTCTTCCTTTTCTTCAAGAAACTCACCATCATCTTTGTCCCTGCAAGATAGTTCATTTTCAGACATGACATTCATTTCATCAAAGATAATATGTGGAGATTCTTCAACAGATTGAGTTTTGATATTTAGGACTCTATAGGCCCTAGAGTGATTTGAATATCCTAGAAATATGGCTGGTTCACTCTTAGGTTCAAATTTATCTAAGTCCCTTTTGTTATTATTTTGAACAAAGCATTTAGATCCAAAAACTCTGAAGTGTATAACAGATGGCTTCTTACCTTTCAACAACTCATATGGAGTCTTTTTGGACAGAGGTCTTACCATTGCCCGGTTTACAATGTAGCAAGCTGTGTTTACAGCCTCTGCCCAGAGCTTCCTTGGGAGTTGTCCTTCGATCAACATAGTTCTAGCCATCTCGACAAGGGTTCTGTTTCTTCTTTCCACCACTCCATTCTGTTCAGGAGTTCTTGGAGATGAGAATTTGTGAGATATTCCCATTGCCCTGCAAAAACCATCGAATTATGAATTTTCAAATTCTCCTCCATGATTTGACATGATAGATGAGATAGTGTACTTATCATCCTGCTGAATTTTCCTGAAGAATACCTGAAATTCTTCAAATGCATCATTCTTATGAGTTAAAAAGAACACCCAAGTAAACCTAAAAAAATTATCTACCAGAACAAATCCATATTTATTGCCACTCAAACTTGCTGTTCTAGTGGGTCCAAACAAATCCATGTATACAAGTTCAAGAGGTCTAAAAGATTGGTTTTCAATTCTGGATTTAAATGACTTCCTATATGCTTGCCTTGAGTGCATGCATTACAAAATTTGTCATTTTGCTTAAATGAAACATCAGGCAGACCATTCACCATGTTGAATTTGGCTAACTTATGCAAGACACTATAGCTAGTATGCCCTAGTCTACGATGCCACAGCCAAGCCAGTTCACTTTTATTCATAGCTAGACAAAGATTGTAATGAATAGGATCATCTAAATCTACCATGTACATGTTATTTATTCTTCTTCCAGAGAATTTGACATTTTCAGACTGTTTTTCAATAATGGTGCATGCATGGGAATCAAACACAACTTTGTGCCCCCTATCACACAGTTGGCTTATACTAAGAAGATTGTATTTTAATCCTTCAACAAGTAACACATCATAAATAGAGTTCATGGGAGTTTTGCCAACTTTACCTTTTCCAATTATTTTACCTTTATTGTTTCCCCCAAACGTGACATGTCCTCCTCCTTTCTCAACTAGGAGACAGAATTTTGCCTTGTCTCCCGTCATGTGCCTTGAGCAGCCGTTGTCAAGGTACCACCTATTGTGTACAGCTGCAAGGCACTCCTGCAAGTCACATCAAATAAGAGATTTTGGAACCCAAATACACTTGGGTCCCATCAGACCATATGATTGTGTCAAGTAAGACAGCATACTTTTGGGAATCCAAATCTGTTGTTTTGAGGGTTTTTGATATGTGGGGTTCATAGATTTGAATTTTTTCTGATTGGGTTGAGGTACCCTTTGGAATTCTTTTTTTGAGCCATTTCTGTTGTTAGAGAAGTATGAAATTTTATTCTTGTTCTCATTCCAATAGTTATTGTGACTCCAAGAGACATTGGGGAACCTGGGATGAGAAGTTCTAGAAAAATATTGAGGTCTTGAAGGAATGAAGGTTCGCTGCGTAGACCCTATCACATGATTGCGTTGACTCATCCACTTAGCCTTTCGGTCATATGGGTTCTAATACATAGGGTGCGTCGACGCACTGTAGTGGCTGCGTCGACTCATTCTCATGTTTCTGAAAGAGTGCCCACCAGGGAAGGGTGTATGCGTTGACGCAGTGTGGACACTGCGTTGACGCGCCCAATGGTTAGTTCTAGCATTTTTTCTGTAGAACCCCTGGGACATGGGATGAGTGGACGCAGGATACTCAGTGCGTTGACGCAATTGTTGTCTACCAGTCCTATGACTCCATGAATTTCTATATTCTTGATGCTGGGTTGATGAGCTAGGGTCTATAGGCTGACCTGAGGATTTTCTTCTGAACTTAGGCACATTCTTATGATGATTGGCATTAAGGGTATCATACATTTTCTCATTGCCCTTTTCTTTTCTGATTTCATTTGTCTATTTTCCTTCTTCCTGATTTTCCTCACAAGATTTCTTTTCAGCCATTTGACTCTGCTCAGACGTACCTTGTTCAGAAACAAATGTTATAAATCTAGTTCCTAGATCCTTCTTCTTGATTGGATTATAACCAAGTCCTTATTTTCCAAAATTACTTCTTATTCCCATGACAGCTTCAAGATTATTTTTACCTTGAGTTAATTTCTCAAGAGAGGTTTGTTTGCTTGAATTCTCATCTTCCAGTTTCTTCAAATTTTCTTGGAGTTCCTGATTTACTCCTTGAATGGCTTCATACTTTTCTTCAGCAATTTTTACATCACTCTCCAAATTTTGCATTCTGAGTTTCAGGTCATCCTGAATTTTCAGTAAATATTCATTTTCTCTATTCATTTCTATCAATTGATCTCTATGTTGGTCACTTTCATCAAGAGATTTTCTTAAACTGGTAATTTCAGCTTCTAAGCACTTGATTTTATCATTCAATGAATTTTCTTGATTAGTCAGATTCTTCTTTTTCTTGAGTGATTTATTTTCTTTCTTTACATAATCATACTTATCTAGCAATTCATTAAATGCTTCTTCCCAATCACTACAAGAAAAGTTTTCAGAAGAGGAAGTTACCTCATCCTTATCATCTCCATTAGCCATGAAACACAACTTGACATCACTCTCGTCTTCAGAAGTGCTTTCTTCTTCATCTTCATCTTTCTCCTCGTCACTCCACGTACTTATCATGGCCTTGGGCTTCTTGTTCTTCCATTTCGGTTGGACTTTCTTCACATTTTCTGGACATTCAGATTTTATATGTCCTTGTTTCCTGCATTGGTAGCAGATAACCTTGTCAGATTTCCTAGAGTTTTCTGATTTGAATTTTGAACTCTTTCTTACCTCTGGTCTTCTGTTGTTTCTAAATTTACCTTCCTTCCTTAGAAACCTCCTGAATTTTTCTGGTGAGCATTGCTATCTCACCTGAGTCATCATCTGAGGTAGATGAATGACTGTCATCTGAGCTCTCCTTGCTACTTGGTCCTGCCTTCAATGCAAGAGGCTTTTTCTTTTTCACATCCTCATCTGTCCTTTTGAGGTTCAGCTCATAAGCCATCAAAGATCCGATAAGCTCATCAGAGGTAGTGGTAGGAGGGTTCCTAGATTCCTCAACAACAGTGGCCTTGGTGTGCCAAACTAGAGTTAGGGATCTAAGAATTTTCCTAACCAGTTCGTAATCTGTGTAAGCCTTTCCCAGACCTTTAAGACCATTCACTAATAGGGTTAGTCTAGCATACATTTCAGATATGTTTTCCTTTGGCTTCATTCTAAAAGCTTCATATTCAGAAATTAACATATTGGCTTTTGTCTCCCTTACCGCTGGCGTACCTTCATAAATGACTTGGAGTCTGTCCCACATTTCCTTGGCACTTGCACATGAGGATATTCGTGAAAACTCCATAGGATGCAATGAGCATTGCATGATGTTCATAGCTTGCCAATTGACATTGGACTTTCGAATCTGCTCCTTCACCCACAGTTCTTCATCTCCTTCTAACTGATATGGTCCCTTGCTCACGACTCTCCAAATCTCATGGTCCTGAGCTCTCAGAAATACCTGCATCCGATTTTTCCAGTAAGCATAGTTAGTGCCATCAAAGAAGGGTGGCCTATTCACTGCATACCCTTCAGGCATGAGCCCCTTGTTTTCCATTCCACTAAATCTCTCTGGGTTGTTAGACCCTTGACAAGAGAGCCGAGCTCTGATACCACGTGTTAGATTAGGTGGAATGTCAAACTAGAGGGGAGGGGTGAATAGGTTGACCCTTTAAAAACTTTATGCAAGATCACACTCGAATTAAAGAGTAGACTGATAATTAGAAGTTCAATAACCAAACAACATGAGAATCGTGCCTAATCAAACATCTAACGAAAGGTAGATAATGTGAGAAATCAAACCACAAAATGAACGCAAATTTTTATGGTGGTTCGGTCTCCCTGTGGAGACCTACGTCCACCCCTCACTAAACCAGTGAGGATCCCTGTTGAGCTTTACAGCTTAGCTATACCGAGGAACTACTTCCTCACATACACTGCTGAGCATTACAGCTTGGCTTAACCAGAGGAACAAATCCTCTAACCCGCTGACAAACAGCTTGCAGGCAACACGCCCAACTTCCCTTGATCCAAGCACAGTCTGCTGGATCAAACCCCCCCCTCTACTCTAACTAGTACGAGGGAGAAACAATATAATAGAGTTCAAATCAAAAAGACAAATGATAAACGAAATCACTCAGTAAATGAAAAGACAATCTCAGATCTGTGAAGCAGCCGAATCTCTGGCTTGAATTCAGAAAACTGGAAGAAGAAGCTTCAACGATTAGCTGATCTTCTCCTTCTGAAATGCAGATGAGCTTCCAAGGATCGCTGCTCCTAGATCTCCTCCGGTCTTCAGCAGATCGATATCAGGATGAAGATGAACTCCCAGTTCCTCTCGTGAGCTTCTCTTCCTCAGCCTTGTCCGCAGCAGCTTCGAAATCTCTAACACCTTCCGCAATTCAGCAATTCCCGCGCTCATTTCCAGATCCATGCATATATACATCTAGTGGGCCCCAACCAGATTTTCTGGTTAGTCCCCTGATCGCTCCGTGTAGAGCCTTCTGGAATCGTGAGGAAAAAGATGAAATCTCAAGCGCTTTTGGTTGATGTGGCCTTTAACGTCATGTACGATTGGGGTCCACCCTACTAATCTCGAAGGAAGTTCAGATGGCGTCAACCCATTGAGTCCACAAGGTTGACGCAGCCTTGAGATGCCTCATATGGCTTGAATGTAAGACTGGATGCGTTGACGCATGGGGTCACTGCGTCGACCCACTGAACTGACCCAGAGCCAACTTCACATCAGAATGAGCTGCTGCGTCGACGCTATCATGCTGTAGCGTTGACGCACTGGGGTATTCCAGTGAACCATTAACACTACCTTTTTAACTGCTGCGTCGACGCTGCTCTACTGTGGCGTTGACGCAGTGAAGTAGATCTGTGAATGCCTCTGCTCCTTATGCTGATGAGTTGACGCTGCAATAGTGTGGAGTTGACGCAGTGAAGTGAATCTGTGAATCCCTCTTCAACTGATGCGTGGACGCCTTGAACTCCCAGCGTCGACCCTGTTCCTTTCTTGCATCAAAAGGAAATCAAATGGAAGCGTTACTAAATCATGATTTAATTCAACATTTTGAGTTGAGTACAACATTCAAGTCTCATGGTTGTCATCATCAAAACCAGGGGCACAACAATAGTCCCCTACACGATCCTACCACGAATCAACAATCACACACACTCGTCGCAACACTCGCGGCACAAGAACACCACAACCGTTCGCAGACAGTCAACAGACTCACAGAGTTGAAGTTACAAAAAAAAATATGTTCAATACAAGCATGGAAACATGAAGCAAATGACTCCACTAGACACAAATAAGATATAGAAAGAATTCTCCAAGGAAAGAAAGGGCTGCAGAAATTCTTCTCTAAGCCTCGGGTTGGAAGGAAGCCGGATGTTGACGATGTGAACGTCCTCGCGTTCCCCTTCTCGTTCCGCTCCTTTTCTTCTTCAATCACGAACTCCAGAAATGATCAGAAGTAGATGAAAACCTTGGATCTTTGCTCAGCTTCTCTCCTTCTCCCTTTCTTCTCCTACAAGATAGATAGACAACATTAGAAAACCTAAAAATCTCCTAAATTCGTAGGATATATATACACAAATGAGAAGATGATAAAAAGACCAAGAGACCCATGTTTAAACCCCTCCAAATATAGTCTAATATGTGTATGTATGCCCTAGGGGTATTGGGGTCAAGTTTGGCCCTCATTAGATCTCCAAAAGATGGGTTTCAGACTTCACGAAATGGGTCTCCGTCCGGTTTCGATCGACCAATGCAAAGGGACCGATTGACTGGAATTTCACAGGGCCAGGGCTAGTGCATTCTGGCAATTTCGATCGACCGGAACCTCTGGGTTAGTCGACCGAAATTTCTCAGGAAATCCCTGTTGTATATCTATCTCAGTGTTTTTGATGATAACAAAACCAAGGACCTTTGGTGGCTCTCCTGTTTGGAATCCTTGACCCAAGTGTTTTTCACACATTTTCAAGTCCGGATTTTTTCATGCTTTTGCTTAAGGTTTTAGCCTTCCGAATGGGCTTTCTAAGATCTCAAATGAACTTGACATTTCCCATAAACATGCATCCAATTCATGTCTCGTTCTTATGGATATGGTTCTCTGGGCTAAACTCTTATTTTTCAGGTTTTTTGATAGTCCGGTCGACCTCCAGCATGACCCCGGTCGACCTGAAATAACAGAATGCAATTCTCTACAGTCTGTCACAGTGGCGGTCGACCGCCCCTCAAATCCCGGTCGATCTGATTTCCCAGGGACCGGCCACCTGCAGGTTTCTCAGTGGCGGTCGACCGCCAGCCCCGAGCTGCCAACAATTGTTGACTTTTTAACCTTTCGAGATAGGCCACTCTCATGGGAATTGTTTAATCCCTAAGCTACCAAACTCTCTAGATATTGTGGATCTGGTCTGGGGGAGGCCTTGGACCATTCAAGAACCTATATAACTTATACAAGAGGGTTTGGAAAACCCTAATGCTCAAGGAAGATCAAAGGGAGGCTGCCAAGAGGAAGAGAAGGGATTTGGCACTGTAGACGTGAACAATACTCCGAGAGAAGTTCTTCATCCTTCTTCATCAAGTCAAGTGAAGATCAGCCCAAGGATTCAAGCTGCATCCAAAGCATCCAACCATCTATTAAGGGGGAGCAAATCAAGATTCTTCTATTGTGTTCTAAATTCTGTTTACCTTCTTAAGCTTCATATGTGGATCTTGTAGTTGTTAAAATATTTCGGTGTGTGTGGATCTTCCTAGATCCGTGTGTGTTTGTTTGTGTGTGTCCTCCGGTGTAGCTGTGTGTGTATTAAGGTGTTCTTACACCTTCGCGGGAACTCCTCTTCCCAGTGTGTAAGTGATGTGACACCAGATGCAGCAATAGATTTGATCCCTAGGACTTGATTCGCAATCACAACCACAAGATTGGGAGCAACTTGAGAGTCGCCGTCACACCGCGCACACACGTTTCCCGGGGTGACTCGGTGATGCCGAGTCGAGATTGTGGAGAAAGCCCCTGGCTGGCTAGAGGACCAGCACCGCTAAGGTTGTCCCTCCCGAGGATATGAAGCCCCCAAACAAGGGCGGCCGGGTGCCTTGGGGGCACTAGGTCACTCGCTCACTATCATCCACGGTGACCACACAAGGGTTGGTGGCTCCGGGATCGGGCACTCTCTCACCGACCAGCAGATAAGTTTTGCAGATATGAAATGAACAGGAGTAAATGAGCAAGGATAGAGGCTCACCTGGCTGATTTGAGGAAACCAACCCCGGTCGGAGACGAGGGCGAGCGGGGAAGTGTGGGTCCCCGCACACTGCGCCGATGAAGCTTCAACCTGTTCAACTTAATACAACCACTACACCTCGCGCAGGAGGGTGACCTCGGGGAAGGGATGATCAAATACAATCAAACACTACCTCCACGCAGGGAGGGGCGGTAAGCCGGCCAGGCAGGGATGGGAGAATCGTCGGAGAACGGAAGAGGGAAGCCGAGGCTGTTTCCACGTGCAGGCTGTGATGGCTGACTGCCAGACGGTCCCTGGGCTGTAGATCGCGTTCCAGAATTTTTCCAGAGGCGAGACCAGCGTGGGGATCTTCATATCTGGTACGCGGATGACCCAGAATTTTCACGATATCTTCTGCTGCAGCTGCTGGTCCGGGTCAAGCTTCGAACAGGGTGGCAGATTCTGGCTACAGGAACTACCTGATACGAACAGCGACTTGCAGAAGCTACCCCGGTCGCTCCCGAGCTCTGAATCATGAGCCGCTGGAGTTTCTGGAACCGTAGTCGAGCCCTCTTCGCAGAAAAATTGACGGGGAAGCCGTCTGATGTCGGTGAGGATGGGGAGGCTCAGAAGAGTGGGGGCAGGTCGCTGCAGACTGTGGGAGGCAGACCCGACCTGCCGAGGGAGAAAAATGAGAACTCTGGCCTCCAGACCCCGAACGCAATTCTACTTCTTGATCCTGATAGAGGACTTGAGGAAGGAGAACTTTGTAGAAGAGCTCGTAGTCTGAATCCTTTTCCGTTTGTCGTGGTGCAGCTTCTAACCAGGTTCAGGTACTCTGCAGAGGGAGTCCAGCGCAGTCAGGGGAGAATGGCTCTCCCGGACAGCCCCGAACTCGGAATGGGATGAGACCGCCTCACCTGCGAAGCCGACTGGTCGACCTTTCCAGAAATGTATGATACGTCTTCAGAGGTCGCCGTATGACTCCGTGACAGCTTCTGCAAGACAGCCCTTTCTCTACCACCTGCAGACTGATCAAAGGGGAAGAGAGGGGTGGAAGAACTTGGTTGGAGTAGGTGGGGGTTAGCAATGGAGGTGGAGAGGTGTGGATGGTGGGTGGGGTGGGATGCTTCTAGGGTGATGAGAGGGGTTGAGCAGGGGGGAGAAGAGAGATCCAAGAGGGAGGGGGGTGAGATGGCCGCAGCTGGTAGGTGGAGGGAAGGGGAGAGGGGTGCGGCCAAGGATGGGGGTGGGGGCGCAAATGGTCTAGGGGAGTGGGGATGTTGCCTTTGGATTTGGAGTGGTGGGTTAATGGAGGGTTAATGGTAGTCTAGGGAATGGGAAGGGGCTGCCTTGGGGATGAGAGATGCTTGGGAAGTGGGGATTCCTCTTGGGAAGATGGAAGGTTGTATGGGGAAGGGGAAGGGTTGCTTGGGGAGTGGTGGGAGTAAATGGGGTATTAAGTGGCCTAGGGGAGGTGAAGGGGTGGAGGGTGAGGTGGCAGCTGAGGTGGCAGGGGGAGGGGAAGGTGAAGGGGCTAGTTCGCCCAAGGGAGGGGGAGAGAGAGAGAGTGGGGTTCGCCCCCTAGAGAGAGAGGAAGAGAGAGAGCTAGTGAGAGAGAGAGAAGAGCACTTAAGTGGCAATTTTCAACAATACTTCATTAACCTTCAAAAGAGGGATTGGGGTCCTATTTATAGGAAACCCATTTTACATGTAAGACCCTGACTTTTAACATACTAACAGATAACCAAGGAAGGGGGGGTGCGCCCATGGGCCTAGCCCAAAGAAATAGGCCCAATAGCAAGCTCCATAGCCTAATGAGACTCGAACTTAGGGAAATGACTGGATAACCTAGGTACAAGACTCAAATAAAAGGCAAATTACATGATTATGACTCAAGAAAAAAGGAGAAATCAACAAGATGACCAAATGGTAAGCACTCAGGTCCAATCCAGAAGAAGGGCTGCTTCCTAGCTGCCTCCGGGAGGGAGAGAGGTGCCAAGCCAGAGGGAATCGTGAGTGATGCCCTCATCAATTCTCCCGGGCTGCGAAGAGCTTGACTCAGTCAAGTAAAGGCCCTCCCTGCTGCGGTACTGCTCTAGAAGATCGGGGTCCAGCTGCTGGAGATCCTCCCGGCTCACCCAGGCATCGTCCGAGGGTGGTCGTCCCTTCCACCTGACCAGGTATCGCTCATACGCCTTGCTCCTTGTGTTGGTGACCTGTTCATCTAATATCCGCTCCACTTTATCACGCTGGTTTCTCAAGTTGGGTGGAGCTCTCTGAAGTGTGTGGGCGCTCTCAAGGGGTGGAATAGGCTGGATCTCCTCACTGGGTGTCACCGTGGGGCCCTTGTAGGGTACCAGGTCAGCCACATTGAATGTGGGACTTACTCCGTATTCTTCAGGGAGATCCAACACATAAGCATTGGTGCCAAGTCGTCTCAGCACCTGGAAGGGGCCGGCTCCACGAGACCTCAACTTAGAGGTATTCCCAGGGAATAGCCTCTCAGTTCTCACCATCACAAAATCACCAACTTGGAATTCTTGGTGGCGGCGGTGGGAATCAGCTGACTTCTTGTAAATCTCATTGCTCTTGTTGATGTTTTTACGAATATTTTCATGCATCTTTGCGGATGTTGACTCACTAGTGGATAATGGGGGTCCTGGACAACCAAATGTGGACCTAACATGCAGTGGTGCTATGTAGATTTTGACGGACCTAGGAGGACCAGGACATCCATAGATGAGACTATCATGCAAAGGGGTGTTTGATGCCGGGGGTCCTGGACATCCATGAATGCTTTCTTCATATTTTGACTTCACATGGATTGACCTGGTGGGTGAGGGTAGGAGGGTGGTGAGTGATGAGTACTTGGAAGCCCATAGGGAGTGGCCAAACAGATCAAGATGGGTTAAGGGGTGAGTGACGTGGAGGGGGGTTTCAATCCAAGTGATCGCCCTAGGGTCCCTAGCACACATAGGGAAGTGGAAGTCATGACCCTGGTGGGACCCGATGCAATGCTCCTTGTAGGAGGGTAAGGGGGTGATGTAAGACTCATTGGGCTCGGGTAAAAATAATAGGAGTTTACTCATGCAAGGACCCTTGGTGTAAATGGAGGTGATGGTCCCGATGGAGGGGTGTGAGAAACTAAGGTACCCCATGTGGCTTGCTTCTAAGGCCCACATGTTTGTCACCTCTATTTGCCAAAGTACATTCCTAACCAAGTCCCTCATAGCTCCTACAAAGGAGAACGATTGGAAGGTTGTGTGGAATGGAGAGGTGGGCACAATTGGGAAATGATTTTCCATAGGGGGGTGCATGTTGTGGAGGAGGAGGTTTTGCTTAAGCCACTCAATGAGGGGTTCCCCTAAAATCACAATTCTCATGGAAGGAGGGGCTTTCCATTGAGTGGGGTCAAAAGGATCATAGAAATTGAAACTCTTATGGAGGGATTCCTCTATGTCCTTGGATAGGTTGGCCCAAGTAGGACGTTCCCCGATGCATGTTGAACCTTCATCGACAAGGGGCAACAACGAGAGTGTGGACTCACTAGGAAGTGTGACCTTGAGGAGTGGAGAGCATTTTTTTGTGGGGTTCATTGGGTCAAGTTCCCCAGGGATTGGCAGGAAGATTAAAAGCTCACTAGTGCATTGGCCTATAGTGCAAATAGATGTAATGGAGCCAATGGATGAGTAGGCAAAGGCAAGGTACTTGGGCTTAATGGGTTCCATGGCCAACATGCTAGTCAACCCCATTTGATAACTCAAACTCCTAAGTAGGTCTTAAAGGGTTTCCACAAAGCAAAAGGATTGATATGTTGTGTGAAGAGAATGACATGGCACTAGTTGAACTTGCTCTATGGGGAGGTTGCATGGGGTTGAAGGGTACAAGATGGGACCATTTTTGAGCCAGGTAGCTAGGGGCTCTTCTATGGTTAGCTCACCAGTGGGTGGGATGAGTTGCTCATGTTGGGGTTCGGGTTGGTTTTGTGTAATGGAGATTTGAGGCTCATTTTCCATTTTAACTGACCTCTTTTGACTGGTTTGCTCAAACTTGGAGAGGGTTTGGTTATAAGAATTTGGGAAGTGGAACCTTTTCTTGTCTCCCGGGGATTGCAAGTGACACCCTTTTCCTTCGGGATCTATGATTGCTTGTTGTTCTTCCATCCATTCTTTTCCCAAAATAATATGTGACCCAAGGGGTCGAATTTTGCACCATGCCCCACTACCCCACGTAATGGATTTGGAGGGAATGCGGCTTACACAAGGTACGTAAACTCTACGAAAACCCATTCCCCATGGATGACAATTTTCCCTTCTTGCGACAAGGAGTTCACAAGAGTTTGGGAGACATAATTTCCCGATTGGTACTCATCAAGGAACACAGTGGTGATTTTGTTGTCGGGTAGGACTACTTTGAAGCTAAAGAACATGGTGAACAAGAGATTCCTAGGACCCCGATTTGGATCGAACAAATCAAACGACTTGCTCTGATACCATTTGATGTGACACCAGATGCAGCAATAGATTTGATCCCTAGGACTTGATTCGCAATCGCAACCACAAGATTGGGAGCAACTTGAGAGTCGCCGTCACACCGCGCACACACGTTTCCCGGGGTGACTCGGTGATGCCGAGTCGAGATTGTGGAGAAAGCCCCTGGCTGGCTAGAGGACCAGCACCGCTAAGGTTGTCCCTCCCGAAGATATGAAGCCCACAAACAAGGGCGGCCGGGTGCCTTGGGGGCACTAGGTCACTCGCTCACTATCATCCACGGTGACCACACAAGGGTTGGTGGCTCCGGGATCGGGCACTCTCTCACCGACCAGCAGATAAGTTTTGCAGATATGAAATGAACAGGAGTAAATGAGCAAGGGTAGAGGCTCACCTGGCTGGTTTGAGGAAACCAACCCCGGTCGGAGACGAGGGCGAGCGGGGAAGTGTGGGTCCCCGCACACTGCGCCGATGAAGCTTCAACCTGTTCAACTTAATACAACCACTACACCTCGCGCAGGAGGGTGACCTCGGGGAAGGGATGATCAAATACAATCAAACACTACCTCCACGCAGGGAGGGGCGGTAAGCCGGCCAGGCGGGGACGGGAGAATCGTCGGAGAACGGAAGAGGGAAGCCGAGGCTGTTTCCACGTGCAGGCTGTGATGGCTGACTGCCAGACGGTCCCGGGGCTGTAGATCACGTTCCAGAATTTTTCCAGAGGCGAGACCAGCGTGGGGATCTTCATATCTGGTACGCGGATGACCCAGAATTTTCACGATTTCTTCTGCTACAGCTGCTGGTCCAGGTCAAGCTTCGAACAGGGTGGCAGATTCTGGCTGCAGGAACTACCTGATACGAACAGTGACTTGCAGAAGCTACCCCGGTCGCTCCCGAGCTCTGAATCATGAGCCGCTGGAGTTTCTGGAACCGTGGTCGAGCCCTCTTCGCAGCAAAATTGACGGGGAAGCCGTCTGATGTCGGTGAGGATGGGGAGGCTCAGAAGAGTGGGGGAAGGTCGCTGCAGACTGTGGGAGGCAGACCCGACCTGCCGAGGGAGAAAAACGAGAACTCTGGCCTCCGGACCTCGAACGCATTTCTACTTCTTGATCCTAATAGAGGACTTGAGGAAGGAGAACTTTGTAGAAGAGCTCGTAGTCTGAATCCTTTGCCGTTTGTCGTGGTGCAGCTTCTAACCGGGTTCAGGTACTCTGCAGAGGGAGTCCAGCGCAGTCAGGGGAGAATGGCTCTCCCGGACAGCCCCGAACTCGGAATGGGATGAGACCGCCTCGCCTGCGAAGCCGACTGGTCGACCTTTCCAGCAGAATATGGTACGTCTTCAGAGGTCGCCGTATGACTTCGTGACAGCTTCTGCAAGACAGCCCTTCCTCTGCCACCTGCAGACTGATCAAAGGGGAAGAGAGGGGTGGAAGAACTTGGTTGGGGTAGGTGGGGGTTAGCAATGGAGGTGGAGAGGTGTGGATGGTGGGTGGGGTGGGATGCTTCTAGGGTGATGAGAGGGGTTGAGCAGGGGGGGAGAAGAGAGATCCAAGAGGGAGGGGGGTGAGATGGCCGCAGCTGGTAGGTGGAGGGAAGGGGAGAGGGGTGCGGCCAAGGATGGGGGTGGGGGCGCAAATGGTCTAGGGGAGTGGGGATGTTGCCTTTGGATTTGGAGTGGTGGGTTAATGGAGGGTTAATGGTAGTCTAGGGAATGGGAAGGGGCTGCCTTGGGGATGTGGAGAGATGCTTGGGAAGTGGGGATTCCTCTTGGGAAGATGGAAGGTTGTATGGGGAAGGGGAAGGGTTGCTTGGGGAGTGGTGGGAGTAAATGGGGTATTAAGTGGCCTAGGGGAGGTGAAGGGGTGGAGGGTGAGGTGGCAGCTGAGGTGGCAGGGGGAGGAGAAGGTGAAGGGGCTAGTTCGCCCAAGGGAGGGGGAGAGAGAGAGAGTGGGGTTCGCCCCCTAGAGAGAGAGGAAGAGAGAGAGCTAGTGAGAGAGAGAGAGAAGAGCACTTAAGTGGCAATTTTCAACAATACTTCATTAACCTTCAAAAGAGGGATTGAGGTCCTATTTATAGGAAACCCATTTTACATATAAGACCCTAACTTTTAACATACTAACAGATAACCAAGGAAGGGGGGGTGCGCCCATGGGCCTAGCCCAAAGAAATAGGCCCAATAGCAAGCTCCATAGCCTAATGAGACTCGAACTTAGGGAAATGACTGGATAACCTAGGTACAAGACTCAAATAAACGGCAAATTACATGATTATGACTCTAGAAAAAAGGAGAAATCAACAAGATGACCAAATGGTAAGCACTCAGGTCCAATCCAGAAGAAGGGCTGCTTCCTAGCTGCCTCCGGGAGGGAGAGAGGTGCCAAGCCAGAGGGAATCGTGAGTGATGCCCTCATCAGTAAGTGTTGTGTGTGGTTGATCTTGTAACTTTTTACAAGATAGTGTGTGGATCCTCACAGTCCGTGAGGGGTGGACGTAGGTTGCCGTTGTGGCATCCGAACCACCTAAAAATCGTTGTCGCCGTGTGGTTTGTTCCTTTTCTTCTATCCCCATTCTGTGCAAATTGCATGTGTGATTTCCAGTTCAGTTTTATTCTCGTTTATCCTGAATAATCCGTTTATCACCTTTTAGATCTTGCCTTATTTTTTGGTTTATGTTAACCTTGTCTCTCATATAGCATTCTATCACATATTTTATACAAAAAGAAAAAAAAATCTTCATTAATTTTTTAACACCCAATTCACCCCCCTCTTGGGTGCCATTTAAACCCGGGACTTCAATCCCCCTTTGCATTCTATTAAATCCGGTCGACCTAAGGCCTAGGGCCGGTCGACCGAAGTTCAGTAAAATCCAGATTTCAGAAGTATTTAAGGGGTAAATGCAAGGGATTGATATGCATGAAGGGTGCATATGTTACCCCAATGTGAAGACAACTAAATGAGCACTATGAGACCAATTCACATCAAGAAAATCTCAATCAAACTAAGCAACAAACATCCTCATGTTTAATTGACATGAATGCTTAATGTGATGCTAGATTTCAACTATTGATATGTAATACAAGCCAAGAACTAATTTCACCTTTTGAAAACTTTAAAAGAATATGCAAGGATGCACTTTGAAAACCAATGAGACACACCTAGCATGAGTGACCTATTACCATGAATGTGAGCAATGTGTGAGGCACAGAAGAACCTTTTTCAATCAATCTTCACAACACATGATTAATCAATATGCAAGTTCAATATGTGAAGAATGATATGCATGAATTTGCATTTGAAATCACACTGATTGTACCTAATCACCCAACATCCAAAACCTTCCAAAAATGCATAAGAGTGAATACTTGTTACCTTCACAATCCCAATGACTGTTTTGCAATATTGGATCTTACCATTTTCTTTTAGTGGTCATTACAAGGGATTTTCAACCTGTTTGGTCTTGTTGATGACGCGGTACATGTTCATCCAATCCTTTGACTTCAAGAGGGTATTCACCATGAATTTCAGTCCTGCAAAGCAAAGTTATCACATTTTGCATGAGATCCTTGATTAACTATTCATTCATCAATTGATGTTTTGCATACCACATGCACACAAGCATGCACACAAGTTTTGTCAACATTAAAACTAAATCATCAAACACACCAAGGGGTCCAACAATCTACCCCTTTTTGCCGATGACAAAACATGCATTGTGTGCCCGACATTTGATAAACAAACTAGAACGTGTGTTTGTGCATGGTTCAGAATAGTGATTGAAAATGCCACTAGGAGATGATATTAAGAGCGCCAATGACAGCGTTATGCACACATGTTCTCCCCCTTTTTGTCAGCACCAAAAAGCAAGCATGCAAGCATGAAAGACAAGCAAGACCGACAAGCATGCATATAAATATGTATAGCTCCCCTTAAGTGGGATAGGCGGATAGCAAATGAGCATTTGATTTGAATCAGAATGTGAGAAATGAATCATAATCAAAAGAGGTAGTGCATATATATGTTTGAAGCACTAGATGAACTATGATAAGAGCAAATTCAAGATACACATACATGACAATAATACCCGAGTGAGATATGTGAAAATGAGCAATGAACTTCAAGTATATATGGATATTGGCAGAATTTCTAGAAAACACTAGAGGGTTATTTCTTTTCTACAAATCCATTTAGATCCTCGACTTTTGGTAGCTTCGCACAACCCCCCCTTTTTTATTTGATTTCACTGTTCGGCGCGAGTCACCTCATGTGTCTCAATGGGGTTTCCCGGCTACTAGGATTCATCACAATTTTCTTGTTGATTTTAGCTTCACTTTTCGACGCGAGTTTCCTCCTTTGTTTCAGGGGGGATTCCTGACTACTCGGTTCCACATTCCACTTATTGAATGGGGTTGGCAGTTTTTTCCTCACGATTACTCTTCATTTCCATGTAGAAATTTAATTTCCCTTAAAGTATTGAAAAGAAGTTCTGAAATCCTTATTAATAAAAGTCATATGCATCATCTTGTGCAAGGTGTGTGGGTAATTGCTATGTATGTAGAACATGAATTTGTCAAAAACATAGCTTGGACTCCCCCTAAATATATGCACAATTGGAAATAGTTCCTCCTCCTTTGTATATGTCATGAGTCACAAATGATCAAAATGAAAGCATTTTATTTAGCAAGAAGTGAGGTCTTTGAAGATTTTCAAGAAGTGGTTTTCTAGAAATATATATATATACATACAGTCAAGCAAGGATATGAAAGTAAAGTCATGCAAGATGATTTCCGGTACGTGGTGGAGAACATAAGTCCGAAGACCACCATTGCGCCTGAGGAATGCTTCCAGCTGGACATAATCCAGCCTTCTGCAATCGCCATTTGATATACCGAAAAATCATGGCATTAAGGCACAATTACTCATTCAAACAGTAAATTCCAAGTTCTCTTCTGATTTGAGTGAATTTTTCAGGAGTTAAAGGTTCTGTGAAAATGTCTGCAAGTTGATTTTCTGTATTTACATGTAAAAGTTCAAAATGGCCCTTACTCACATGATCTCGCAAGAAGTGATGTTTAATCTCTATGTGCTTTGTGCGAGAGTGCAAAATAGGATTTTTGGAAAGATTAATCGCAGAAGTGTTATCACAAAGAATGTGCGTGTCATCCAAAGAAATGTCAAAGTCAATTAATTGTTGTTAGATCCAAAACACTTGGGCTGCACAACTACCTGCCGCCATGTACTCGGCTTCGGCAGTTGACAATGCCACAATATTTTATTTCCTCGAGGCCCATGAGACCATGCAACCTCCAAGAAATTGACAGTACTCGCTTGTGCTTTTACGATCCACTAAACACCCAGCATAATCGGAATCCGTGTAAGCTACCAAATCAAAAGTGCAGCTACGTGAAAACCAAAGACCAAGATCCATGGTGCCTAGCAAGTATCTGAAAATCCTTTTGACTGCTAACATGTGTGAATTTTTAGGATCAGATTGAAATCTTGCACACATGCAAACACTAAACATGATATCTGGCCTACTAGCAGTCAAGTACAATAAGGAACCAATCATTCCTCTAAAAAGTTTCTGATCGACAGACTTATCTTCTTCATCTTTCTTCAATTTCACTGTTGTAGACATCGGCGTCTTTTGTGGCTTTGCATTGTCGAATTTTAATTTCTTGATGAGCTCCTTTGTGTATTTCCTTTGGTTGATGAAGATGCCATCTTTTTGTTGCTTCACCTGCAAACCCAAAATATGTCAACTCCCCTATCAAACTCATCTCAAACTCTCCTTGCATCAATTTTACAAAGTCATCATTCAATGAATCAGACGTGGCTCCAAAAATAATATCATCAACGTATATCTGAACAATAAGTATGTGTTTATTGTTGCTTTTAATGAAAAGAGTTTGATCGATATTATCTCTCTTGAAGCCATTTTCTGAAAGAAAAGTACTTAGCCTTTCATACCACGCACGGGGGGCTTGTTTCAGACCATAAAGTGCTTTGTCAAGTTTGAATACATGGTCCGGATGCTTCTCATCTTCAAAACTCGATGGCTGCTCAACATAGACGTCTTCCTTCACTACACCATTCAAAAAGACACTTTTAACGTCCATTTGAAAGAGTTTTATATTCCTAGAGCATGCAGAGGCAAGTAATATTCTGACAGCCTCAAGCCTAGCCATGGGTGCAAATGATTCATCAAAATCAATTACTAATTCTTGACTATAGCCTTGGGCTACAAGCCGGGCTTTATTCCTAATCACCACCCCTTGATCACTAAGTTTGTTTCGAAAAACTCACTTAGTTCCTATCACCGGGTAGTTCTTAGGTCTAGGCACAAGAAACCACACATCATTTCTTTGGAATTGGTGTAATTTCTCATGCATAGCCAAGATCCAGAAATTATCATTTAATGCTTCATTTACAGATTTGGGCTCAATATCAGAAAGAAATGCAAGATTATCAATTTCTTCAACTTCCCTGATTGAAGCCCTTGTTCTTATGCCTTGTTCCACGTCTCCTATGACATTGCCTTGTGGATGCTCCTTGTGGAACGTCCATTGCTTGGGGAGCTCCTCATTTTAGGCTGGAGCTTCATGATTTTTGTTACTCGACTCTGCTTGATCCACATCTTGATTTTCCTTATCTTTCTTTTCTTCTCCATCTTCCTGCCCTATGTCAAGAAAATGATTATCTTTGTCAGACATTCTTAAGGTGTATTCATCAATGATCACATCAGGGCTTTCCTCTACCATAAGAGTACATATGTTATATACTCGATATGCTCTAGATGATTAAGAATAACCAAGAAATATACCTCTATCACTCTTTGCGGTAAATTTCTCCAAATAATCTTTAGAATTATTCAAGATGGAACATGGAGAACCAAAAGGTTTAAGATATGCAATATTCGGCTTCTTACCTTTGTACAGCTCATATAGAGTTTTCTTGAGTATAGGTTTTACCATGGCTCGATTGATGATGTAGCAGGCCGTGCTTACCGTCTCGGCCCAGAAATATCTTGGTAAGCCATTTTCTGCAAGCATTGTCCTCGCCATCTCCACGAGCATCATATTCTTTCTTTCCATGACTCCGTTTTATTGTGGGGTTCGAGGTGCTGAAAAGTTGTGTGTAAATCCCTATTTCTTGCAAAAATCATCAAAATCATGGTTATCAAACTCTCTTCCATGATCACTTCTAATTGCTTTAATTTGATACCCCTTATCAGTTTATAAGTTCCTGCAAAGATCTTCGAACTCCTGCAAAGCATCATTCTTATGGGTTAAAAATAATACCCAAGTGAATCTTGTGTAATCATCTACAATAACAAACCCATAAAGTTTCCCTCCAAGGCTGTGTGTCCTAGTCGGACCAAATAAGTCTAGGTGAAGGAGTTCAAGGGGTCTAGTGGTGGTGACAATGTTTTTGGATTTAAAAGACAATATGGTCTATTTTTCCATAGCATATGCATCACAAATTTTATTTGCATCAAAATTCAATTTTGGTAAGTCTCTTACCAAATCTTTTCTAAACAGTTTTGAAAGAACACTAAAACTGACATGACCAAGTCATCGATGCCACAACCATGTATCATCCGACTTATTAGCAACTAAACAAAGATTTTTATTTTGAGAATTTTCAAGATCAACAGAGTAGATGTTTCAATCTCTAACACCAATGAACTTTATTTCATGTGAAACTTTATCTACAATGGAGCAGTGTGTGTTTTCAAAAATGACTTTGTGACCCATGTCACAAAGTTGACTGATGCTAAGCAAACTGTGATTCAAACCATTTACAAGCAAGACATCTTCAATAGATTGGTTTGAATCCTTACCTATTCGTCTAATTCTCACAATTTTACCTTTGTCGTTTCCGTCAAAGGTGACCAATCCGCCTTCATTTTCCTTCAGGTCTGAGAAGAGTTCCTTATTGCCTGTCATGTGTCTGGAGCATCCAGTATCCAGATACCATTTATTCCACTTGGCTCTTAAATAGACCTGCATAGTCAAAACAACTCTCAAGTTGATTTAGGTACCCAAGCAAGCTTGGGTCTCGAAGTGTTAGTCCTACCATGAGAGAAATGCATTCTGTTTTTCTTTTCAAAATATTCATCACCGACCCTCATCAAATCACAAACATACATTGAGTGGCCGAACATTCCACAATAGAAGCATGTGACATTTGGCTTTCTAAACCGACTCCTATGCATGTAAGATCTATCAACAAAAGAGTTCATGCATGAGTCAACATGATTAAAGCCATATGAGTCAAATGATTTTTTAACTTTATTTTTTCACAAATGAATTTTTCTTTGTGGGTAAGCGCCTCACATTAATTCTTTCATTTCTAGCATTTCCATTGCTAGCCTCACCATGTTCAACAATTTTCTCTTTTCCTTTCAATTATTTTTGAGTAACATCTTTCAAACATTTCAATTCAACATGCATGGTTTCGAAGTTGGTTTCCAACTCTTTCTTTGATTTCTCACATTCACTCAATCTCAACTTAAATTCATCCAACTCCTTTAACAGCTTCTCATTTTCATTTTTCAAATCGTCCACTTTTTCATAGGCATTCTATTTTTCAATTTCCAAACATGCCAATTTATCTTCATACAGTGTCATTTTGGATTGAAAGTCTTCTTTATCTTCTTTAAACTTTTCCATTTGTATTTCATAAAAGTTGCACCTAGCACATGGATTTGTTGAACTAATCAACTCATGAAATTTCATTTTCAAGTTCTTAATAGTAGTTTTGGACTTCCTGTACTTTTGGTACAACTCAGCATATGCAAATTGCCATTGATCAGGAGTGAGATTTCTAGAATCAAAATTTACCTCAGAGTGTTCCTCATCTGCCATCAAGCAAAGATTCTGGATTAACTCGTCTAGTCCGTCCATGTTCCCTTCGGATGTTGAGTTATCTGAGTCTTCATCGCTCCAGGTGACTTTCATGGCCTTGTCCTTCTTCAACTTCTTCTAGAGGTCTGGGCATTGACCCCTCATGTGGCCGGACTTCTTACACTCATAACATATAATCTCCTCTTTCTTGCTCGGCTCTCCTTTCTTGAAGGTGTTTCTTCTCAAGAATCTCCTCGGGAAGTTTCCTTCCCGTATTGAATTTCTAAAGAATTTCTTGGCTCTCTTTGTGACTAGAGCCATCAACTCCTCTTCCTCACTGTCAATGCTTGATTTTCCATCATTGTCGTCCGACGATGCTGGATATGCCTTCAAAGCTAGCATCTTCTTCTTTTTGCTTTCCTCTTCAGTTGGCTTCATGATGTTGATTTCGTACGTCAACAGTGATCCAATGAGTTGATCCACCATGAGTGTGGTGAGATCCTTGGAATCTTCGATGACGGTCGCCTTTGTGTGCCATGGAGGTGTGAGAGACCGCAACACCTTTCTCACCAAATCTTGATTCGAGTACTCCTTTCCCAAAGCCTTCAAATTGTTGGTTATCTCGCTCAGCGTAGCGTACATTTGCGTGATGTTCTCCTCAGGCTTCATTGTAAAAAGCTCATATTCCCGAACCAACAGATTTGCTTTAGTCTCCCGTACTTCTGAAGTACCTTCATAGATGGTCTTCAATTTGTTCCACATTTCCCGCACAGAAGAACACATAGAAATACGTGAGTACTCATTAGGATGTATAGCGCATTGAATGATATTCATAGCTCTAAAGTTTGCGCACGATTTCTTAATATGCTCATCATCCCATCCATCCTCATTTGGAGGTAAAACATAGGGACCTTTGTTGATAACCTTCCAGGTATCGTAGTCCTGTGCTCGCATGAACACAATCATACGATTTTTCCAATAGGGATAGTTAGTCCCATCAAAGAAGGGAGGTCTATGAATCGAATGTCCCTCGGGGATCATTCCCTTGTTGGCCATATCAAGAGATCTTTTCTCTACAACCGTTAGGTTGTCCTAAAATCAGAGACCTCACACTAATACCAGATTGTTGTCCCTAGGTCCTCGTATGGACAAGAAGGGGGGTTGAATTGTCCCCGCCAAGCGTAATGGTAACTTTTAAATTTTCAACACAGCTACTTAAAATAGATGCCAAAGCAGAGAATGATTGCACAAAGTATAAGCAATAAGAAAATTAATTCTCTCACGCTTACCATTCTCACACGATCAAGACAAAATGATAACAATCAAACCACAAACATACAGATGCGAGACAGGATTTTTAGGTGGTTCGGGATCACGACGGGCTCCCTACGTCCACCCCTCACCGAACCGGTGAGGATCCCCTTGCTTCAAATGAAGCGCATGGAGCTTTCGCTCCAAAAGACACGGAGACGTAGTCTCCTACACGATCCTACCACAGATTAACAATCACACACACTCGCCGCAACACCTGCAGCACAAGAACACCACAACCGTTCGCAGACGGTCAACAGACTCACAGAGTTGAAGTTACAAAAATAAAAATATGTTCAATACAAGCATGGAAACATGAAGCAAATGACTCCACTAGACACAAACAAGATCTAGAAAGAATTCTCCAAGGAAAGAAAGGGCTGTAGAAATTCTTCTCTAAGTCTCGGGTTGGAAGGAAGCCTGATGTTGACGATGTGAACGTCCTTGCGTTCCCCTTCTCGTTCCGCTCTTTTTCTTCTTCAATCACGAACTCCAGAAATGATCAAAAGTAGATGAGAACCTTGGATCTTTGCTCAGCTTCTCTCCTTCTCCCTTTCTTCACCTACAAGATAGGTAGACAACATTAGAAAACCTAAAAATCTCCCAAATTCGCAGGATATATATACACAAATGAGAAGATGATGAAAAGACCAAGAAACCCATGTTTAAACCCCTCCAAATATAGTCTAATATGTGTATGTATGCTCTAGGGATATTTGGGTCAAGTTTGGCCCTCATTGGATCTCCAAAAGATGGGTTTCAGACTTCACGAAATGGGTCTCCGTCCGGTTTCGGTCGACCAATGTGAAGGGATCGATCGACCGAAATTTCACAGGGCCGGGGCTGGAGCATTCTGGCAATTTCAGTCGACCGGAACCTCTGGGTCGGTCGACCAAAATTTCTCAGGAAATCCCCCTTTACATTCTGTTAAATCCGGTCAACCTAAGGCCTAGGGCCGGTCGACCGAAGTTTAGTAAAATCCAGATTTCAGAAGTATTTAAGGGGTAAATGCAAAGGATTGATATGCATGAAGTGTGTATATGTTACCCCAATGTGAAGACAACTAAATGAGCACTATGAGACCAATTCACATCAAGAAAATCTCAATCAAACTAAGCAACAAACATCCTCATGTTTAATTGACATGAATGTTTAATGTGATGCTAGATTTCAACTAATGATATGCAATACAAGCCAAGAACTAATTTCACCTTTTGAAAACTCTAAAAGAATATGCAAGGATGCACTTTGAAAACCAATGAGACACACCTAGCATGAGTGACCTATTACCATGAATGTAAGTAAGTTGTGAGACACAGAAGAACCTTTTTCAACCAATCTTCACAACACATGATTAATCAATATGCAAGTTCAACATGTGAAGAATGATATGCATGAATTTGCATTTGAAATCACACTGATATTACCTAATCACCCAACATCCAAAACCTTCCAGAAATGCATGAGAGTGAACGTTTGTTACCTTCACAATCTCAATGACTGTTTTGTAATATTGGATCTTACCATTTCCTTTTTGTGGTCATTGCATGGGATTTTCAACCTGTTTGGTCTTGTTGATGACGCGGTACATGTTCATCCAATCCTTTGACTTCAAGAGGGTATTCACCATGAATTTCAGTCCTGCAAAGTAAAGTTATCACATTTTGCATGAGATCCTTGATTAACCATTCATTCATCAATTGATGTTTTGCATACCACATGCACACAAGCATGCACACAAGTTTTGTCAACATTAAAACTAAATCATCAAACATACCAAGGGGTCCAACACTCACAACTCTAGATGGTATATAATGGAACACCCTGGAACCCTAACGGCCAACTGTGCGACGCTGACCAAGAATCAGACGCCGTCGCACCCATAGGTGACGCACTTGCATTGGCCTAAGCCCAAGGTTAAATAAGAAAACATCAAGGTGGTAGACAAGGGTCTTGACCGGCCAGCAACACGGAGACTCCTTCGCAGCGATATCTTTTGCTTTCCAAAGTAGACAACCACATGTGTGTGTTAAAATAAGGTTGTAAGCCTTAGCGGGTTTCACCCTTCGGAAACTCCATTGAGTTTTCATCTTCAGTGAAGAAGGAAGAGTGTGGAGGGCAAACCTCCTGAGAGGACCAGCAAAACCGTTAACCCGGCGAGCCAATAGGGGCCGACTTAACTCTTCCGTTTCGGGCAACTTCGGACCAAATCTCGAGCATTTACATCCCATTGTCCCCTTTTCGTGGATTTTGACTTTTACTTTGAGGGGTTTCATTTATTAGAATCAGACACGGTTACGACCATGCTTTTCTTTTGACTTTGATTTTATCCCCCTTTTTTTCGAGGAAATATAGTCATTTGACATTGTGGGATCCCTCTTGGATGCCTACGGGAACACTGCCCTCTTCTCGTGCTCTGACCCATGCTCGAGAACATGGATCCTACTGTTACCTTAAGGGAATTGAGTTTCTGTTTCTTATACTCAGTATTTTAAGGACGCAAGCTGTCTTATTTGGTCGAAGAGAAAGAGAATAAAGATTAGAGCTTCTTGGAGACCTTCTGGGTGAGGCCCCACCATAAGTGATGCTACCAATTTTTAGATAAAACACGTAAGTATGTACATGTTGGCTTCCTTTGAGTGGGCATAGGCTGACGTGGCCGGACAGGGATCTCCATGGTTCTGGCAGACCAAGACCCAGAACCTACTAAGTCTTGATGGGCCCTGTCCTAACATGGAAGTTGGATGCAGTGACTTAACTCCATGGTGACCCCACGCATTGACATTTTGAATTTTGAATTTTTTCTTTTCTTTTTTTCTCTTTCTTTTCTTTTGTTGTTGTTGTTTTATATACATATATTTTTTGTTGTTTTCATTGTTTTTATTGTTTTTTGTTGTTTTTCTTTTCATCATTTTTTTCTTTTTATTTTTGACACTATGCACACCTATCTAAGGGTAGTTTTTCTTAAGATAAAGCCCATTCCAAGGGTGGGATAACTCGATCCCCTCAGCATTGACTAGCCTATAGGCGTTGTCAGGATGCACAGCCTGAATCACGTACGGTCCTTCCCAATTGGGTTGGAGTTTAGAACGTGGGCCACCAGGTTTTACAAAGATTATTTTCACTACCATCTCACCGACTTTGAATTTTCTCTCAATAACCTTCTTTTGATAAAAATGTGCGAGTCTATTTTGGTATACACGAGCATGCTCGGCTGCGGCCTAACGCCTCTCATGTAAGAGTTTCAATTGGGCAAGGAGAGAATCACGACGTTCGTCGAGGGGAAGTTCCTTGTCCAATTGTACCGTGAGATAAGGAACCAAGATCTCGTACGGAACTACTGCCTCCATCCCGTAAGTAAGGGCGAACGGAGTTCGCCCAGTGGGGGTACAGATTGAAGCGTGATAGGCCCATCGAGCCTCAATGAGCTTCTCTGGCCAATCCGAGAATTTGCTAGACCCATAGGTTTTCTTTATGATTTTGATCAACATTTTATTAGTGGCCTCTACTTGGCCATTGTCTTGTGGATAATATGGTGATGAATGATACAATGTAATTTTATACCTTTTGTAGAGGTCCTGAAAATCTTGAGAGATAAATTGTGGTCCATTGTCGGTGATGATAGTGCTTGGAATACCGAACCTGACGATGATGTTCTTCATGATGAACTTACAAACCGTTGACGTCTTACTTTTCGCGTAAGCCTCAGCTTCGGCCCATTTGGTGAAGTACTCCATTGCAGTAAGGATGAAGGATTTTATTTGATAAGGAAGTTGGGATCACCGAGAGGACCAATGATGACTGAGAGGACCAATGATGTCGAATGCCCACATGGAGAAAGGCCATGGGGAGGATACTGGATGGAGAGAGGAAGATGGGGAATAGATCTTATCGGCATGAAGTTGACACTTGACACACCTACGGACATAGACAACACAATCTTCCTCCATGGTGGGCCAGTAAAAGCCTTGCCGGATGATCTTCTTAGCAAGTATTTCTGAGCCACTCTCCTATGGCTCTCTTATCTTCTGCTGTGGTTTATCGTAAAGGAGTGGTGACAAGATCAGAATTAGGCGGAAGATACCTAGAAGGATTTACAGGGTGAGAAGAAATCAAAGAAAAAGGTGAGGACTAAAACCTCAGAAAATAGTGTGAGAATGGGCCGATGTCCGAGGCAGTTGATGTGGCAAGAATCGAGTCAGACTCGTGATCGGGATCGGGAGGAATTAGAAATTGATGAATCGAGAGAGGTGGATCCGGAGGGTCCGGAAATGAAGGAGGAGAATGATGGGGGAAAGGATCTAGAGGTTCCAGAGGAACATAATGATGAGGGACACGATGCCATGGGAAAAGGTATGGAAAAAGGTAATTCAAAGGGAGGAAAAGAACAAAGGACGCGATGCCCTGGAAGAACTACAGGATAAATCGGAAGAAGGGAAGGTCCGGAGGTTTCGGACGGATATGAAGAGGGAGGGAGCGATGCCCTAAAGGGAGAGATGGAGAATGAGATGAGAAATCCGAGGGTTCCGGAGGGGGATGGGGATGAGAGATGGATAAAGACAGGGAATTAAACAGAAAGGGGTCCGGAGGCTCCGGACGGGGAGGAATGTGAGGGTCCACGGACCCTAAATAAGAGGAGGAGCTTGATTGCGTAGATTTAGATGATGGAAAGCGTCCCCTCAGCTAATGGATTGCCCATAAAAAGAAGCTGAACAACAACACGAGCAGTGATGGAATGTGATATGAAGTGGATGGGCTACAGGATGGCCCCTCAACATGGAATTTCTTGTCCTTAAGTTTCACTTTATGTCTTCCTTTCTTCTTGGTAGATACTCTCTTACAATACATCCCTTCAACCTTCAACATAACTTCTTGGCCTCTTGGCTTCGCAGGCCACTCCCAATGATGTGCCTAGACAGACGGCCTCATCTTTCTCTGACCAACCGGCTCAATCGGTACGGTCAGGGCCCACAGGCTCTCATTTGATGGACTTTTAATAAGACCCTTTAGACATTCGAAAATGAAGGGTAACTCTCTTGGCAAATGATCATAGTAAAAATTTGAGAGTTCCGCTTGTGAAGCAGGGATCTTGACATGGAATGGCTCTTTTGGAAATACCTCCCTTGATAGATGAATGGTATCTATCATTGGAAGTTTGACCTTTGACATAAGGAGCTTCATGTTTGGGGCACTGCTCAAGGCCGTTGGAATATCACGCGTGAATATGTTAGGTAACATAGGCGTTCGTCCCTTGCATGGAAGTTGGTAGGGAGTAGACATGATCTCAAAAGCTTCCAACAAGGAGTGCCCTGACGCGCCCTTGAGCATAGAGTTCATCATCTCCTCTGCAGTGGGATGTGTCATCATTATGCTTGAGGAGAACCCCTTCTTTTGATTAGCCATTTGGACTACAACCGAACAAGGGGTAATAAGAGCCATGAAAGCCTGTTGGCCAATGAGTAATGTGACCTCTAGTGTTTTGGCCTCTGATTTGCTTAGCACCAATTCTTGAGAGTCCTTCTTGATGGGCATTGGTGCATATGGAGATTCGACCTTCTCAAAGGTGCCCAGCACAAGAACCCGAATCGGCATTCGGCAAATGAAATCTTGAATTTTGAATGGCATAGCCGTGACCAAATTCTTCTTGTCCGGTTCTTGAACATCATCTTTGGCACATGTACTTATAGAAAGTCACTCACTGCAAGAGGTGGAAGGAGGTGAGTCGGAGGCAACAGGCTCAGCAGGTAATGGAGGTTTAATGGAAAGGGTTGTAGGAAGGGTAGGTGGAGGTTGTAACACGACGAGCTTCTCCCCTTGCTCGAAAGCAAATGAGGTTGGCTCGGGTGAAAAAATAGATGGGCCCTACTCAAGATTAAACACGGGTTTGGGTAAGGGGTCGAGTGGAGGAAAAGGAGTGGTTGGGTTCGGGGTTATAGGGATGGTGGAGGTTTTAGGCGGGGGCAATGGAGGGTTACTTGGTTGGGGATAAGGGTTAACAGGAGGCTGAATGAAGGTTGATGGTGTGAAGGTTACTTGTGTAGTTAGAGGGGTAACGGTAGGAGACTTGGTATGTAGGAAACGTCGGATTTTGGTGGTACATGAGGGGTTCAGGGTAGAGGGTGATTCATAGTGCATTGACGTGGGTTACTGGAGCATGGACCCATCATCGTAACACCATGATGTCTTATAGACAGGGGTAGGGACAGTGGCTAAATCATGGTGTATTGACGTGGGTTGTTGGAGCATGGACCCATCATCGTAACACCATGTCTCATAGATGGGGGTGTGGACGCACTTTTTTATTAAAACGTTGTTTATTTGTTTATTGAGTTCGTTTACTGGTTTATTAAGTGCGTGGGCGTGTCAGTCACAAAGTGATGATTTATTCGGACTTCATGGAAGCCCTTGGTGCGCTCGATCTGACTCAGTCAGACAATTGTGTAGTTCAAGTCGGGACCAAAACCCACTGCGCCATAAAGGTCACGACGTTATTTACATCATCTCGGAGAGGGGAGCACCCTTGATTAATCACCGGGAATACGGGCCTCATGGCCAGAAAATTAACGTTAATTGTGAGAAGATAGGGGGGGTCGAATTATTCTAAACCCGTATCAAGGGTGCGAGAATTCAAGTCATGTCGGTCACTCATGGACCATTTCATGTTCGGACAAAGGTCCGCATTGAAGGTACGACGTAGACGGAAATAAATCCGTATAAATGTATGTCGAGTTTATGGTAATTTCAATAAAGAGCGGAAACGAATCCCAATGGGAATGAGTCCGGTTTGACGAACTATTGGCCCAGGGCAATGTCGGGTCACGGCCATATTGGGGTGGTTCCCAAGGTCTGAACTCGACTTGGAGGGGTGGCGTTAATATTCCCTTTACACCGGGTCTCGAGGAGAAACGAGGCTACGGAGCAGATTTCATCATTTTATTATAGTTTGAGTTTTTATTATTATTTTGTTATTTTTATATTTTTTGGTGAATTTTTTATTATTATTATTTATTTTATCATTATTTATTTTATTTATTATATATTGTTTGAGCTTATTATTATTACTGATTTCTTTTTTATTTATTTATTTATTTAAATTTATTATTATTATTATTTATTGTTATTATTATTTATCCCTTTTTGTGAGTTTGTTGTTATTATTATTTTTTGTTGCATTTGGGGCACGTGTGGGAGGACGAGCCAGAAGGGCTGGAGAAGGGTCTATGCAGGCTGGGCCCTAGGTCAGTGCAGGTAGGGTGAGGTATGTGCAAGTTTAGGATCAGGGTCGGTGCATGTTTAGATTGGAGGTCAGTGCAGCAAGGGCTGGGGTCTGTGCAGGTTTGGATTGGAGGTCAGTGCAGCAAGGGCTGAGGTCTGTGCATGTTAGGAGGCCAAGGTCGGTGCAAGTTTAGATTGGAGGTCGATGCAACAAGGGCTGGGGTCTGTGCAGGTTTGGGTTTGTAGCACCCCGTATAAAAATGATGGAATATATATATATATATATATATATATATATAATATAGACTTTTCTCCAAGTAAATAAAAACTTTAGATAACTCTATGAGGAGACAACACTATAAGAAGGTTTAAATAAAAAGTTAAAATGTCCAATGAGGGCCCTTATATAAATATACCACCATTGAAGTCATCATACGTGATGGGGTTTCCTGTTCCAATAGACACTTCATTTAAATGGGGACTTTGCACAAGGTCGTCAAATTCATTTTGCTACAGGGCCACAAATCCACGGTTTAAAGCCCACAATATATATATATATCTCCCTTTACCAACCAATCACCTAC
Organism: Amorphophallus konjac; assembly: GCA_022559845.1. Taxonomy (NCBI): domain Eukaryota; kingdom Viridiplantae; phylum Streptophyta; class Magnoliopsida; order Alismatales; family Araceae; genus Amorphophallus; species Amorphophallus konjac. The sequence goes on from CM040127.1 coordinate 267,845,900, forward strand.
GTACATATATATAATAAGCCCTTTTATTACCGAGCATGGCACTGAACAGTACACTCCCAGCATGGTTTAGAATAGGAACATAGTAGGAACAGTGGGCATGAGAAAATAGCGCCCCTGACCTGGGCGCTATTTCCATAAATGGCTCCCCAGACCAGGCACCATTTCTTTTTGGACAAAATGAATATATATATAATATATGTATGGAAGGCCCACAGGATGTAACGCCTACGTACACAGACGCTATTTCCCTAATTAGAGACTTCTTGGAAGTCGTCAATTCCTTGCCAGCAACCTGCCAAACCGAATGCCATTATGATCCTTCTAGAAGTAAACATAAAGAACTTATTTTTGCTGGCAACGCACACTTTTACCCGACAACCGATTGAAGCATTAATTACCTCTCTTTCCCTGGCAATGGACCCTTACGTTTTTCTTTCCTATAACTATCCCATACCCTTTAGTGTTAGAAGGCGATTGCCATCATCTGTCATCTCTGCCCGTAGAATAGGGTCTTTACAGGAACATACCTGAAGGGATACCTTCATCCTACGTGCTTCTTCCTGCTGTTGGATAGTTGCAGGGAAGATTGGTTTTCTTATCATCTATTCTACGCATTCACATCAAAAAGGTAGGTGTTCTCAAGATCTGGCTTAACTAGTAGTTAATATAGGTTAACACGCATGCTAGTTAAATCTGGTCATTTAAGTCAGGGGTATATCAAAAGACTCAGTGGGAAGGTTAGGCTACGCCTATCTGAAACACTAAATTTTGCGTGAGTAGATTCTCCGCCAAGTACCCCGTGTACACCCTGTTTATACTCATAATCGGTCCCAATTTCTTGTAAATTAATCCATGTTAAAAAATTGATATCTATTAAATTAAATTCAGAAATTGTTGCATGAGCATGATCGTACAATCCTATAAATTTTTCACGTCTATCTATGTCTTTACTTCCTGATTCTGTGAACGTGTTATAAATCATGAACAGTAAGCCACCATGTTCAGAAATTTATATCTATTGAACTAATCCATAAAATTCTTGCATGAATACATTTCTGTGATCCTGATATTTTTCTCTACCTGTCTATGTCCTTCATTCTTGATTCGGAGAAACTCTGAAAATATGAACAGTAACTTGTATCTCAGAACATACCTCTCTGATGCGAAGCATGACTCAGGCTCAATTGGTGACTCTCGCAGTGACTTCAATTAATTGAAGACACTGCAGAGGGGCGCCATTCACCAGAAGCCCTTACATCAATTAACGACACCCCCAGGAGACTTCAATTAAATGAAGTCACCTTGAGGAGGCGCCAATTGACCAGAGCACCTACTTCAATTAGCGACACCCCCCGGTGTCTTCAATTAAATGAAGTCACCCTGAGGGGGCACCAATTCCATTTTTAGAAAAAAAAATTAAACATCGCATTACAAATTTTATATCTATGAAACTAAAATCCAACAATTTTACATGAGCATGATTCTGAACTCTGAGAATTTTCTCTACCTGTTCATATCCTTGCTTCATGTTTGCTAGAAACTTTTACGGTATGAATAGTGTTTTGAGTCACAGAATATACTTGCCCGGTGTAAATCACCTAAATTCAATTGGCGCCCAAGCCATGACGTCAATTCATTGAATAGCGAGACACCCCGAGAGGACTTCAATTCATTGAATATCGACACCCCGAGAAGACTTCAATTCATTGAATAGCGACACCCCAGGAAGACTTCAATTCATTGAATAGCGACACCCTGGGAAGATTTCAATTCATTGAATAGCGACACCCCAGGAAGACTTCAATTAATTGAAGACTCTCTGAGGGTTTGAAAAACTGGCTAACCCCCAGACACCAATTGACTGAAAGAGGGGCCAACCCCCAGATACCAATTGACTGAAACATGCTCTAACCCTCAGACACCAATTGACTGAAACATGCCCTGACCCTCAAATGCCAATTGCTTGAAAGCAGGGCCAACCCCCAGACGCCAATTCAGTTAGCTGCCAATCTTCGTTCCGATTCTTGATTTGTCTCGTGATTCGTATCGATATAACCCTAGTACATGTTCCTACATCATCTATGCCTTTGAACTCCATTCATGGAATCTACCTTATATTCCTACAATGGTCAACTCTTAAAATCTCATATTGGCTATAAATGAGAGTGGATGTCAAAAGAAATACATGAAATGCTGTGCATATAGGGCCCGATCTGGTCCTGGGAGGAGCGCCCGAAGGTACTTGTGCCCATGGGAGTTTATTGACCACGGTGTTTGACATTGCACCGAAGTACTTGCTTGACTTGCTTGATTTGAGACACTCCACACGTACTCTCTCGCTACTTGTTTGACTTGACTTGCGTGGCCCGAAAAAAAGGGTAAAATACATGCTTGATTGAAATAGCTAATTTTATTGACACGTACTTGATATTACTTGCTTGAACACGAATTTTACTTGCTCGCACATGAGGTTTTACTTGTACATGAGTTCTTACTAGTACATGAGTTCGTGCTTGCCCGAAAAGTGGCATCTACTGCTATAAAGTTCTTGATATCCTACTTGGCAAATACTTGAAATCATGCGATACTTTCTCTATACAGTTCTTGACTCCTTACTTGTTCATCATGCATAAATATACCTGTATATCTGATTTTCATACTTATACATCATACATTGTTATACATGCATTACATATAACTCGTAAATCACTTAAAGATTGCTCAAACTTGAGATGTAATTCCTACTGAGCGATTCGCTCATCCAGTTGCTTCCTAACATTTTTAGGTAATTCGGATAGCGACATCCACCCGAATGGGAATGAGACCGAGTGAAGAGTGCTAGAGTCACTGATCGTCTACCATCAGCTAGTGTTGTGTCCCTGAAGTCATTTGGGTCATTCTGTGGTCACTTGGGTCATTCGACATCATTCTATGGTCATATGCATTCTGTGGTATTCTTGGTTTTGATAATGGCTAAATACTATTAGTCATTGTTATTTTTCACTCTTATATGACTGACATATGTGCTGTTGTGTTCATGACAGATATGCAAATGAATGAACAAGTGAAAGCTCAATGTTGCGCCCTCGCACGCAGATCAACCTGCGCGGTCAGGTCGCAGGGATGCTACAAACATGCACGGGCTGCTAAAGGAGTTAAGCGGCGGAGCTAAGATAGTTAACGGACCAACCCGGGAAAATCCATGTTCTGCCCAGCTGGCGGTCGACCGCCAGCACAGGGGCGGTCGACCGCCCCAGCCAGGGAATCCCAGGCCGAAGATGTTTCAGTAGCGGTCGACCGCCAGCCAGTGGCGGTCGACCGGATTTCCCAGGGACCATCCGTTTGCAGGTGTTTCAGTAGCGGTCGACCGCCAGGAGCTGCAGGTCGATCGCCAGCCCCGAGCCTTCAATGTTGACTTTGTTTCCAACTTCGAAAAAGGCCATTCAACATGGATTTCTTTAATCCAAAAGTCACCTAATCACCCACAAATTGTGGATCTGGTCTGAGGCTTGTCTATAGACCATTCAAGGTCTATAAAACCAATACAAGAGGGTTGGAAACCCCAATGCTTCAAGGCTTCAAGAGAGATGAAGGGAGTTCATTTTCGAGGTACTGTAGCACCTCCGTGAACAGTGTTTCGGGAGGAAGTTCTTCATCCATTCCAAGGCATTCAAGTCCATATCTGAAGCCATCTCAACCTCCAAGGAAGAAGAAGGAATCAAGGCTCTCAAGGGTGATCTAAGCTGCATCCTACATCTTTTACATCCTCTTCATCGACTCAAGAAGATCAAAAGGAAGATTGAAGCTACATCCATCGTCTTCTTCATCAACTAGAAGAGGTTCAAGGAAGATCATCCCGCAAGAAAGAAGACACCGTCAAAGCATCCGATTCAAGCTTCTGCAACTCAGACAAGATTCTTTTCTTTGAGCATAATCTAATCTTGTTTGAGTGATTTCATATTTGTTCTCTTTTTCATTTCATACAAACAATTGAATCTGAGAATCGTCCCTACCGGTGGTTAGTAGGAGGGCAATCGGAGGTTGTCCGATCTGCGTTGTTGACGTCCCTACCAGGTGGTTAGTAGGAAGGCAATCGGTGGTCTTTCCGATTTGCGGTTCAGTGCGTGGCACTAGTGGAGCCTCACCGGATTTGGTGAGGGGTGGACGTAGGACTGGGGATTCAGTCCGAACCACCTTAAAATCTCATGTGTTGTGGTTTGTTCGTGTGATTGCTTCATTCTAAATGCATGCTTAGGTTCGAATCGATATATTAGTAATCATCTTTCTAAGCAAATCATTGTGTCCTTCGTTTAGCTAGTTATATTCCGCTGCAATTTATCTCATCTAGCTATATAGAGGGTTACATTACGAAAAGGGGGGCAAATCTATTCAACCCTCCCCTCTAGATCCGCTGTCCACTACACAACAGCTAGTCGTGTCTTTTGATCTTCTTGAGTCTCCTTTTGTATTTCTAGTTATGTTTGGTCTAGTCGATTGAATCCTTGTTAAGACATGTAGCCTAGTATTTAGATTTTAATTTGGAATTGTCATGGACTAGCTTTATCATCTTTTGATTAATCGTTTAGTTGTCACTTTGGACTATTGGGATCATTAGATATTTTTAGTCTTTTACGCACTCCGTATTTATGTATGTCAAATTTTATCGCTCTAATGACATGATCTATATAGATGCGTCACGCATCCGAGTATCTTTCGCGCTCGGGACGTGACAGTCTTCGTGGTATTAGAGCCTAGGATTTTAGTTTCCTAGGTAAAACTCGAGTTTAAGGATAGGTAAAAACCCGAGTCCAAGGATAGTTTGTACCTTACCCGGTGAGATGGATAGAGCCATGGGTTAAGTTCTATATTGACTTTTGACCTCATAATTAAACCCGATCTTTAGTCTACTTAAACCCTTTCATAGGATCATGGCTGCTGAAAGAGCACAATGGCGGGAGATGCAGTGCACCGTGCAAGGCCTTACTCAGGCGCTACAGCAGGTGGCATAAGGCAGTGCTAACCGTGAAGTCGGTGATCTCCACAGGGGTTTCCGTAACATGAACCCACCAAGATTCACAGGTTCGTCCGACCCCGAGGATGCCGAAAATTGGTTAAAGGAAATGGAACAAATTTTCCGTGTAATGCAATGCTCGGATGAGGAGAAGGTTCTACTGGCCATATTTCAACTAGAGCGTGATGCTCGATGTTGGTGGGAATCCGTGGAAGCAACATTACCAGAAGACCGTGTCACATGGGATGAATTCACGGAGTATTTCAACAAGTACTTCTCCGACCATGTCCAAGAAAAGAAGGCCGTGAAATTTGCCGCACTAAAACAAAGGGGCTTGAAAGTGGCCGAGTATGAGGCCCAATTTTCAAGACTGGCTAGGTATGCACCTTAGTGTGTACGGAGAAGATGAAGGCTAAAAGGTTCCTCAACGGGCTTCAGCCCCACTACATTACACAACTTGCACCGATGGACATCCAAGTCTA